>OY720345.1:82299278-83661860 GCA_963082975.1 Labia minor
TAAATATTATAAAATAAATATGAGTATCTAATGATATTATTTTTTTTTTTTTTTGGAATCGATATTTTAAAGTTCTCAATTGCCTCTCGATGTATTCAATATTTAATATATATATTGTAATAAAATGTACTATAATGTATGGTTATGATTATAATATATACTAAAGTTTTATTTACTTTATATGATTATAATAATAATAATAATAAAAAATCTAGAGTCTCTCCACTCGACTATCTCGCAAATTTGAATTGGAAAATAAACACATATATTATATTTAAATTAAATTTAATTAATTAAATTATAAATTAAGAATAATTAAATTGGATTAATTAATTAATTAATTTAAAAAAAATTAAATTTACAGTATAGTATTGTTATTCAATTAAATCAATTAATTAGCATATATTAAATTTAAAATTAAAACCTTTGCCTTTATTTTTAAGTCAAAATTTAAAAAAATTTTCCCGTGTTTGTCTCTTTGTTGATGACACAACGTCACTTGCTGGAGCGTGATTGCCAGTTAACGGGTTAAAAAATTAATTCCGGTACTTTCAGCGATTCAATCAAGCTGAAATTCTATATATATAGCAGTTTTATACAATTTTTAATCATGTGAAAAGCTATAAAACATACATCTTTGTTTTTACGGTCAGTTTAGAGGAAAAAAATGAAAAGGTTGTAGGTAATGACTACATTTCTCAAAAGTTGATAGAAAACTACGAATTTTGAATAATGCCCGTATACAAAATTTCATTATTCTAGCTCAAATCGTTTTTGTGTAATCTTGACTACACACACACACAGACATTTTTCCTCAACCTTAGGTGAAAATGACTCAGGGGCCTTCAAAAATATCAAAATCTTGACATCGAAAATTTTCGTAATAATAAAAACAGAAAAAAACACTAAAAGTCCCGTAAGTTTACAAATAATCTTTTTTTTTGTTTTTATTTTTATTTTATTTATTTATTTATTTATTATTAAAAAACAAAAGCTTTTCAATAAAATCAAATCCCAAAAATTATTTCTAATATGATGTATATATGAATAAGAAATGAATGAATGAATGATGATGTCGTCTTTGTTTCATCTCTGTGTTCTTATGGCAAAATCAATCTTCTCTAAAGTTGAAATGATATTCTATAGATATAGACCAATAGATATTGGAGTCTTTGAATGTGAAGACATATCATGGGTGCGGTGGAGGAGGGATGCCGTGTGTCTCTAACGGCCTATTTGCCAGATGGCACAAGACAGAATGCCATCACTCCTTCTTTTCTCCGAGGATAGTTGAATGCATATATACATACAAAATTCACATTTTTTTTTATCCAATAACATATAGTTTCGATTGTTTTTATAATATTTTGTATATTTATATGGTAATTTTTAATCGGAAATAAATTTTAATATTAAAAAAAAAAAAAAATATAAATAAATCTTTCCCTAACAGAGTTTACCTTTAATTTAGAAGGAAAATAGAAAAACAATAAAAAAATTTGCATTTAATTGAATTATTTAAAATATATACTATATTTTAGATAAGAGAATTTTTTTTAAAATATTAAAAAACTAATTAATTATAATAATATATTTTCTGATATGATTAAAATGAATCATTTTTTTAAGTTTTTCTAATATGTAGATATATTTGATAAATTATTATTATTTTTATTTTAAGTAATAGTAATTTATTATTATTATATATTAATATTATTCTTAAAATTCGATATATATGTAAAAATAAATCTTGCTGTAAACGTAAATAACTTATTTATTTTAAGACTTATGAATACAGTCAGTATATTGTGTCTATTTTAATTATTCAATTAATCATCTATATTTAACAAATATGCCATAAATGAATTCAAATAGTGTTAATTTTAAATTTAAATCTTTATTAATTTAATAAAATTTCATTTTTGAAAATGTACCTAAAACGAAAAAAAAAAAATTGTTTATATCGATTATATTAACAATATTAACAGGTATTTTAAATTTTTTTTTTTTTAAGAGTAGTCAGGCAGCCATAATTTATGTGAAAAATAATTTAATCAACAAAAAATATAAAAAAAAAAAATAATAAAATTGAAAATTAAAACAAAAAAACAACTTTTGATTATTTAATTAATAATGAATATGAAAAATCATCCCTTGAGGAAAAACTTGATTATTTTATTAATTACTTATTATTATTTTACTTTTACGAATGAATAAATCACAATCATATATATATATATATATATAATAATTCTAGGTAGTAACACAACGGTATATAACGAATATTAATTGTCCCAAATTCACCACAAATTGATTACATTAATGAGTTTTTATATAAATGAAATTGAAATTAAATTTTAACAAAAACAAAAACTTGGCAAAGTTTACTAACATTACAGAAACTTTGATTTGAATTTTAATCTTTTGACTTGGAAAAAACAAAACATTTTAATGGAAAAACTAATTGAACCCAGTTTATCTTAATACAATGGAATCCCAAAGAAGGTTTTTCCTTCTGATGATTGCTCTAATTGGAAGAGAAATAAGATAAAAAAAAAACAGTTTTTCAAGCAAAATGTTATGTGAAAAATTGATTTTATGATTATCATTTAAGCAGGTAGAATTTTTTCATCTTACCTTTCTTTCTTATTCATCTAATATTCATTTTAAGGTCAAACCAACCAATGAAAGAACGATTTGATAAAAAAAGAAAGAAAGAGTGGAAATCGATTATTTTTTATTTAGTTTATATATATATATATATATTTATTTATTTATTTATGTATAGGTATAGGATAAATTACCTTAAAGACATTTTGATGAACATCTTCTGCAAAGATATTTCAAATATTTATATAAATCACAATAAAGCCAAATGACATAGATAAATATTCAATTTAACTTGACAATTATATGATAAATAATAATCTTAAAAATTATGTGAATAATTTAGTGTTTTACTAAAGTGACCAACCGTCCTCCATTTGTAAGCTCCGTCCTCCTTTTGTAAGTGTCCTCCTAACTGTCCTCCTTTTTTTTATATCTGTCCTGACATTTCGTACTTTTTACTAATTTTTTGACCATTTTGTACTTTTTCCAAAAAATTTTTCAATTTGGTTTCAAAGGTAAAATGTCCTGATTTGGTGTTTTCAAAATATGGTCACCTTAGTTTTACTTAATTTTTAAAGAAATAATTTAAATTGTATTCCATTTTCAAGGATACATTCACTACTGTTCTTAAAAATAAAAATAAAAGATTAAAAAAAGACATTATATACTTAATTATGTTTAAATATAGAATATAATGTAATGTAGAAGTTTATAAAAATTTAAAAATCAGTTTTCATATGAAACCATCATTTTAAGGATATTTACATTCTCAATTAATATTTCAAATTTATTCCTAGATTATTACTTGTTTATCTATCTTAATAATAAATTTTATTTTTATTTTTTTTTTAATATATTTTACTAATTTATTTCATCAAGAATCTAATTTCTTTTATTTTTATTATTATTATCATTTTGCCATTAAACAGAAACTAAAATGATACTACAAATAATATTAGTTGATAAATTATTTGCCAACTGGGAAATCGCGTGATCCATTATTAACTATATAATGGTATATATATATATATATATAGATGAAGATATATTTTGAGAATGAAAAGAATTTCTACTATCATATTAATTATATTACAAAATATATGCTCTTATTTTAGATTATAGATCTTTAAAGATTATATTATGTATAAATAATATAATAAATATTAGTAAGATTAACTAATATTATTTATTAATATTATTTAGTATACGAACAATTATAATAAAAATAAATTAAACAAAAAGTAGTAAGTTTTTTAAGTATAGCTTCATTTTGAATTTATATTTATGTAAGTCAGCGTTCCGGGGAATCGGAGTAAATTACCCCAAAATTACCCCAAAATGAAACTTTTGTGAGTAAAAAGTATATATTTTGCTATTTTTTACCTGTTAGTATTTTTACAAATTAAATTTTTAGTTATTGTTTTCTTTTCAAAATTGTCTTGGAGGGCTATAATAGGAAAGATGCTAAAAAGAGGCCATTTCGTTTTTTTTTGCTCTTCACCATGGAGTAATATCAACTTACACAAATATATTTTGTGGTAATGATTAAATAAGTTTTCCGACCGCTGATGTTAGGTGAAAATTTATAAAAAAGAAAACAAATAAAAATTAATAAATAAATATTAATATAATTAAACTTGTTAGATGATACATAAGCAAAATTGTATGATCTCATTGAATCTATAAATACAATTGTAATTAAATGGGATATTAGTAATCGAATGTCCGATGAATCGAATATCAACGAAAACGGTCAAGTAATCCAATCGAATGGAAAGAGATTAGAGTTCTTTCATTGTAGTCGAATTCATTAGTACGAAATTGGTGAGAACACATTGGGGAGGAAAAAAATAAAAACAGACATGAAGGTAGATTTTTTATATTTAAGAGAATTTTGTTTGTTTTTTATGGTCATTCTTTGATCTATTAGTGAAAGTCAAAACTCTTGGAAAGAGTGGTGGGAACTCACTCTAAGGGTATTAATTTTGCTCAAAAGAATTAATGTTAAATTTATATATATACTAGCTGCTCCGAGCGCCTTCGGCGCTCTCCACACCTAGACGGGGGCTCCGCCCCCTGTACCCCCCGAGTGTCCCTATATTCTGAGCTATAACCAACTAACTCCTACCCTGTCCCATCTCTATATTTTTTTATATATGTTTATTTATGCAGAAAAAATTAATTGACATAATTATTAATTTAATTAAATAAAATTTAATTTAATAAAATAAAATTATTTAATAAATTATTAAAATATATATCGATATATATATATATATATATATATATATATATATATAAAGATTTTTATCTGCACATTGCTCAGAATTTATATTACCGCCAAATTATCGCCACCAGCGCCTCTATGATCTAGTATGGTAACTAAACTATTTTTAATTAATTAGCACCCCCTGGACACACCTTACCAATTAGCGGTTTTATAAAAGAAGTCTGACATGCCCTGAGACCTACTGAATATGCATAAAAAATTTCATAAGAATCGGTCCAGCCGTTTCGGAGGAGTATCATTTCAAAGTTTTGTGACACGAGAATTTTATATATAAGATATATTGCTTGTTTATAAAATGTAAGAAAAATCTTTATTTTTTTTTTATATCATAAACTTGATTAATTCGTAATAGGTAACTTCTTGTTGTCAAATTTTTAGTATTAACAAATTCCTCATCTTATTGAGATAAGTATAATAAAAAGTGAAAATATAAAGAATATTAGAATATTTGGAATTTATTTCCATTTGGGAATCTCAAAATTAAATACATCTTTAGAGAAATAAATTCATAAGCGTTTCTCAACCTTTTTGGTCCAAACGTCCACTTCGTAAGGCCGGCTACATAATTCGCCCCCCCCCCCTATAAATTTTAACAGATAAAAATTGCATGATAATCCCTAATATAAGATAGGTATACTTGGTGATATTTCGAGCCATATTGAAAAATCGAGTTTCAGAACCTGAACGCAAAATCATCTGAACTTTTTTTTTTTTTAGAATCATATTGAAAAAAAGCGGAAATGTTTAAAAGCCTGATCGCAAAATCATCTTACCTTTTTTTTAGAGTTGAAAATGATTTCGTCCTCCAAAAATACTATCGCCCCCCAAAAATAACTTATCCCCAAAATCGTATAGTCAAATAATCGCCCCCATTAAGATGTCGATTGCCCCCCAGGGGGCGATATCGCACAGGTTGAGAATCACTACTTTACCCTATATCCTATATAATTGAAACAAAAGAGAATCCTAAAATTATGGGATGAACGTGTTTACCGTTCCAAATATTAAAAGAAAGATCAAAACAAAAAAATGTATTAAAAAATACTCATTAAATATACAAAATCAGTTTAATTGGGTTCTTATTAAAATCTCTTCTTTTAATTGGATTATTTTAAATAAATCAACGATTGACTTCAAAATATGTCCAAGTTTTTGTTCAACATGTCACAGAGGTTCAATTTTCTTTTCAATCCTTCAGCCAATGAATTGTCTAAGATAAATCCATAATACAATTAACCTGTCGTAAAAGTTTATACATTATTTATTTTTAATCTAAAAATATACTAGGTATGTAGTAATTTTAAATTTTTAGGTTAATTCAATTCAAAATCTATAAATATACATTTGTTCTAAATTTTAATATGCAGATAAAGGATTATCAAAGAAAATAATTAATTTTATGATAAATCGATTACTTTGAAATATTTATAATTTATTTATTTATTTTATTAGATTAAAGAACATCGAGTTCAACTAAAATAACTTTTTAATTTTTTTTTTTTTTTTTTGTATGAAAGTATTTTAGTCAAGTTTTAATATTTCGATTAAAATTTAGATCCAAGATAAATCTAAGAGATATTAGTTTTACTTTCTGTTAAAATAAATTTCATTTCAGTGTATATTTTAGTTATATTTATCTGTTTTTATTTTGACAATTGATGTCAAAAGATACTATCCAACTTAATTGAGCATAAGCCATTAAGTGTTGTCACATTTTTGAATCTCATACTGATCAAAAACAACAAAACTAATCTATCCACAAATCCTTCTACGGATAATAAGTTGTCAATAACTCCGATGTGTAATATATGTCAAATCTTTGAATATTTAATCCTTGTCAAAATGTCACTTGGGCCCAGTTTACCTTCTAGTTAGTACCCTGGGCCACCATCGTCATCCATCCCTTTTCGATGCCCCTTTAGACTACATGTCCGTCAAGGATGTCATTTTAATGAAATAGTTAAAGGAATAATAAATACTATTTTCATATTCGTTTAAATTATCATTTACAAAAAAAAAAAAAATAAAAAAAATAAACAAAAAACATTGGATTTTTTTGTTAAAAATTTCTAAAACATGTAAGACAACCAGGAAAATTTCAATTCGGATGTTTCCAAACTTAATCATCATGATTTGCTTGATCAGATTCAAGTAATTGCTCAATATGATCACCAAGTTTGAGTGGAACTTGCATCTGATCCCAGAAAGAGAAGGGAAAAAAGAACCTGAATATAACAGTCCGGTGCAATGACCATTACGCTTTTACAGCCCCAAGAAGATTGATATTAATTCATAAGATTATTTATTTAATTATTTTCAAAATACTTAACATCCTAATGTGATGTATAATAATTGAGTACCTGGTTCACCGGTTCTTTAAAAAAATTATTCCTTATGAACCATGAATATATTTAAGATTAAGATTATTATTTAAAATGTGTAAACGACGAAATATATTAAACAATTTCAAAAAATTTAAAAGAACACAAATGAAAAAAATAATCATAAAACATACAGCCCTTAAACGCACGTATAAATGCACATGAAGACAGAATAGTATGGCCTGTGGATACAACATAATATATTATTTATATATATATATTTATATATTTTGTATTTAAGGAAGCGCTGTCTGACGTAGTTACTGACGTCATTTAAATTTACTATTTTAAATTAAGAAAAAACTAACAAAGATGATTTTTACCGAGGCTGAAACCAATACAGATCGATTTTTCTTTATAAATATTATCTATGGTGTGAATTTTAAAAAATCCTTCGAGCGGTTTAATATTTCAAAAATACATATATACAATTTTTACTATAATAAGTTAAGATAAGATTTCTACAGGCATATTTTTTCTAAAATATTTTCTAAAACTCTTCATCCGTCTTTCTTTGATTTTTTGATCAACTCAATGAATTCATTTTATCATAATCATATCAAATATTATCTGGTTGTAAAGTTATGGTTTCTTAATGCTTAATGCTTCTCATTCAACAAGAGAGACAATTTTTAATCTGCTTTTTAAATTTTAATATTTAAATTTTAAACTTTACGCGATTGGAACCCATAAAATAACTTAGCATGTATGACTGAAATAGAGTACATATATAAGTCTCTTTTGGTTTTGGATTCAATCTTATTTCATTCTTTTAGAACAAAGGCTTTAGATCTTGCTTTGGCATTAGTTGTGTGATTTAATTTCGCTTACTTGTCAATTCTAAAAAAAAAAACTCATTCTTTTTCCATTCTCTTTTATCTCGAAAGATGAGAGAACCAAAGCCGCCATCAACAAAAACAAACTTAAAACATTAATACACTCCAATAATAATAATAATAGCTATTTATCTTTTAATAATACCAAAAAAGTAAAAGTTTTATTTTTTTTAATAAATACATTCCATGGAGATGATAATGATTGCGATCTACTGTTTTTATTTTATCAGTTTATTTATTTATTTATTTTATATTTTGAAAATGAACTTAATACATTTTCCAGGGATGACGTTTAAGAATATGTCCATAAAAATGTAATATAATACACTGACCAAATATTAGATCTCCCCGGTATTTGATAGTTATTATGTGCTTGAGTAGAGATGGTCAGTCAGCTAAACGTTCAATTGGGATGTGTCGTTTTCTAAAGAATTCCACAGAAAATCGCATTTAGAGAGAATGAGGAGTAAAACGATCGGATCCCAAACTGATATAATCGAGGGTGTCAATGTTCAGTCGAGTGGAGGGATGATTATGCGTGTTATAACGAATCGACAAACCATCTGCCTTTTTATTTATTTTTGATATACCAACTCAATTTAAAGTAACTTTTATTTAAAAGAACAATTTATATAATATATATAATAAAGGTTAAATTATTATCAAATAATTTCATTTATTATCACAGGTTTATTAATATATTAGAATATTCTTTAAGTATATATTAAAAGTTGAAGTATATTTTTCATGTTTAAATTTAAGATTACATTAATTAGAATTATAAAAATCCTAAATATTATTATTATTATTATTATTTGCGTTTGGAGCATCTAGGATCATGCAAAGCTCCCATATACAAGGGTATTGATGTTAACTGTGTCCATATATGAATGTTAGGTGTTAACTTCATTTTTCCTTTTTTGTGTACTCTTGAAGATCCGGTGTTATTCTCATCACGAACCATTGTTGCTTGAATAGGGTATTGATGTTAAGTGGGCCCATATATGAATGTTCTTTAGGTGTTAACTTTATTCTTCTTTTTGTCTACTCGTGAAGATCCGGATCCTCTAGGTGACGGGTGGATTGGTATCACCTGGAGTTATTCTCATCACGATCCATTGTTGCTTATGGATGCTTTTTTTTGAAGTAGTCCTGCAGGTGCAGAGTTGTATAGAACCAGGGCTTGTCAGTTCCTGGCGCCGGAGGCAACTGGTGTTAAATTGAATTTATTAGAAAAATCCGTTCTTGGTTAGAATCGAACGCCGACTTCTTGTGTAGAAGGTTGCCACGTTACACTCTCGGCCAAGCCACCTCCTAAAAAATTCCTAAATACTATATAAAAAAAATTGTTTTCTTTTAATATATTAATTATGGAAGAATAGCGTCAAAACTCAAAAATTATCATAATTGAGATTTTGATATAAAACTATTGCTTATTGTCAATATATTATGTGGAAGAGAGGCACAAGTTGTTACAACTACTGTTAAAATCACTAGATAGCATTGAAAACAGTATGTAATTCGCGCAGTTTTATACGGCCATTCTGTGTAAGACCGTCACCGTTTATAAAGTGCCATGATTTTGATTTCATAGTTTTGGTGAATACAGTCCTATTTTGTGTTGGATTATTGTGCAGTATTCAAAAGGCACATCGATTTACTTTTAAATTTTTTTTTTCATAAAAATAGTTTTTAAAATTTAGTTTAAATTTATTCATTGGACAAAAAGTAAACTAATGTATTTCTTAATTAAAATAATAGTATAACATGGTAAAATAGTATATATGGCATAACACATAATATTTACTTAATATTTTATAATTTTTACATTTTTAATAACCAATTTGCAATATGAACTTTAAATAGAAATTATTTTTTTTTATAAATAGGAATAATTTTATAATATTTTACTTAATAACTAAAATTTTAATAATATTCTAAGATATTTTACCTATAAATTTTTTGGGTTTCACCTGTTGATTCACTTTTATGAGAAAATACAGTGTCAAGACACTCAAAACTTATAATAACATTTTTTTATCATATCTATTTTTTACTAAATTTATTAATTAATAATTAATTATTATTAACTCTAAAGAAACCTATTCAATAATAATAATAATAATAATAATAGATTGTTTCTTTTTAGAAATAATATACATATAAACATTTCTTACCTCGACAAAATATTTTTTTTTTAATATCAATATTATTATTAGTATCTCGCATTATTATCACGAAAATTAACGATGTCGAAATTTTGATGTTTTACAAGTTTTGAAGGCCCCTGATTCATTTTCACTAAGGTTGAAATATATATATATATATATATGAGTATGTAGACAAGATTTTACAAAAACGGTTTAAGCTAACATAATGAAATTTGGTACACGGGCATTATTCCAAATTCGAAGTTTTCTAGCAACTTTTGAGAAATGTAGAAGAGAACCAAATTATCGCAAAAATAGTTGTCATGGGGCGGCGAGTTTGACACCTCTGTTCTACAGCGTCCCAACCGTATTTTATTTACGTTGAAAAAAATCCAAACAATGTTGACATTACTTGATTGTCTTCTTATTTCAATAAAATGTTATGTTAAAACCCTTAAATCCTATGATCGGATAGAATAAAATTTTATTTAATTTTCAAATATAGAAAAAAGCTTGATTATCAAATTTGCGAGATAGTCGAGTGGAGACACTCCAGAACACAAAAAAAACCGCCTATAAATATATCTATTTTTAAAATAGTCAAGATTTTTTTTGGCTTTATGCTTTCAATCAATAAAAATAAATTTTTATTAAAGAATATAATAGAAAACTGATGTTTGGAAGCAAAGTAATCGTGCTCTCCTGTGTTGACAAAGACTAATATTTCTCTTTGCCTTTGACTTTCGAGTGTTTGAGTTGCTGATCTCTCCATTAACACTCCTTCTCCTCTCTTTTAAGTTACTTTAGTAGTTACAACACGCTTTCTATTCTCTCTTTTTCTCCCCCTCTCTCTCTCTCTTATATATATATAAGAAGTGTACAGGGAGAGGGAGGTGTTGGATGTTTTTGTAGAAAATTGAAGGCACGCGCTCACGTCTCCAAGACGCGAGTCGATTGCTCAATGTATATAGTTACATCCACATGACCAAATTGAGCCTTTGGATTAACTTATTGGAATGGTGCAAAGAAAGAGGACAGGGAGGGGGGATTCAACAAAAAAAAAGAGAAATTTAATCACTTCTCATCGAACAGATTAGTTTCATTCAATTGATCAAAATGAGAGGATAAAAATTGAATTCTATACAATTATTAATTAAGATGAAATATAATATCATTTTTGATTTGATTGAAGTAATTCACATTAAATAAAAAACATATTTTCAGTCTTTTCTAAATATTAGTTAAAGATATATATATATATATATATATATATATACGTACTTACTAGACGGTGAGGTTTGTCCGTTGTACACTCGTAGTAATGCATAGTATGAAAATCTATTTATAACATTTATTTCAATCAATATATAAAAACAATAATTTTCTTTTGGTTATCTTATTTGTCTTTTAATTTAATAACTAAATAGATTATAGTGTACAGGGAGTCCCAAAATGAAAGAGCAACTTATTACAGACAAACTGCCCCAAAATGAAAGAGTAGTTTGTCTATAATACGAAATTGAAATCTGCTCTTTCATTTTGGGACACCCATTAGAATCTGCTCTTTCATTTTGGGACACCCATTAGAATCTGCTCTTTCATTTTGGGACATCCATTGAAATCTGCTCTTTCATTTTGGGACACCCTGTATATGTTATAATGGTGTAACAATCACAAACTGTTCTTGATTAAAAAATTTAAAAAAAAATTGTTATAATTTAGTGCTCAATAATGGTAATCCAAATATTTAGTAGCAGAGAGGAATAATAATAACATACAAAATTTAAAATTTGAAAATGAAGAAAAATTTAAATAAGTAAAGGGGCTTATCTCGTCGAAATTATTATCAAAGGAAATCAAAATTAAGATAATAAAGAATTTAGGTGCCGATTGTATTATATGGGTGTGAGACATGGTCTATGACTCTGATAGGCGAGAGTAGATTTAGAGTATTTGAGAATAGGATTCTTCAAAGCATTCAATAAAAGATGAAGTCACGTGGGAATGGCGAAGACAGCATAACGAGGAATTGCATGACCTCTCTGCATCTCCAAACATACTTAGGTTTATAAAATCGAGAAGGTTTCGATGGACAGGGCACGTGGCTAGAAAAGGAAAAGAAAGAATGGCGACAAATTGTATATTGGTGAGAAGACCGATTGGAAAACGTCCGTTTGGAATACCAAAGAGAGATGGGAGAGGGTAGGAGTTGGATGGTTGTGGCTTAGGATAAGGTCACTTGGAGAAATGTGGTTGCTACGGTCAAGAACTTTCGAGTTACAGAAATATACACATATAAGAAATTTGTTATCACTAGCAATACAGGTTTATTTACTATCAATACGAAAATGAATGACACTACATACCTTCGAATCCCAATTCTGTTCAATTATCTCAGATTTGATTTTGATTTTGTCTTTTCACCCAGTAATCATTCTTTTCCATTAGATCAAGTCTCATTATACGAGATTAATTATCAATTTTCCTATCTTAGAAGAATTTTAAAAGTCGGTTTTTATGAATATTTGGATTAATATATATATTAATATAATAAACAATTTATTTTTATATTAATATACTATATAGATTATCATACATATTATTTGAAAGATAAAAACATAATTTCCAGCTTAACATTATAAATTGCCTTAGTCCATTTAATACTTAATTAATCCTATTATTTCCATTAACACCACATGCATTTGGTAGAATAATATTCATATTTTACGCAAATGTTTATACTAGTTTATTTTTTAAATTAAATTATAATTGTTGCTTTTTGTTAATAAACTCAAATTTAATTAACTTATAGTCTTCAATTATTAATATAGAATTTAATTTGTTTTCATATATATATATGTAAAATATATAAATCAATGAGAATAAGAATAGAATAGATTTTATATATATTTTTTTTTTTTAGAAAAAACTCTAAATACAATAAATTAACTAAAAATATGATAATAATGTAATAATGATTAATATAAAAAAAAGATATTTTATCTTTAATTACCTCTTGTAAAATATACGAGATACCTAGCATATACATATATAATACAGTGATTCTCAAGCACTTTTGTGTGCCGCGAGATTTTTTAAATGTGCCGCCAAATTTTACAAATGAAAAGTTCAAATTCAGGAAATTTATTTTATATGTATGTAAAAAAAAAGGAAAAATGTTTTTGCGATCAGGCTATATTATTTCAGAAATGTGCCCGACTATATTGAAAAAGGTTGCCGACCCCTATGATTATCATAAACTATATTACAGTCTATTATAGGTAAGTAAATAACTTTTACACTTATCTTTTTCTTTGAGTGCCGCGGTAAAAAATACGTTGACCTGTGGCCAAGTCCGAACCGACCAACGGTTTGAAGTAAATTAATTTCTAGCTACAGAAACAATTTCAAATAATTTTAATATATCTATTAATGTAATAAAAAACAGATATGATTACATAAATAATAAATATAACCATTTTTAATTTTATTTTATTTTTAATATATATGTAAGACCAGGCTGTGACGTCATGAATGGCTGGATGACGTCATATAATTTTAAATCAAGAAAAAACTAATAAATATGATTTTCCCGAGGATAAAACCAATACAAAGTGTATGATTCGTGGTAATATATAAACAAATCTCCTCATGTGAAATTTGGTGTGAAAATAACCCTTCCCTTCCTATCGTCGATCGCTAATACTACCACTTCCGGTTTCCGTATTTGCACCAAAAGTTGATCAATTCATCCCACTGATGCATTAAGTAAATATACCAAATTTCATCAAAATCGGTTGAGCCGTTCAGGCTGTACACATCTATACGGACGGACAGACGGACGGACAGACATCATGCTAAAAATACTTTTTTCTGTTTAGAAAATGCATGATTCGTGGAGATATGTAAAAATCTCCACATGTGAAATTTGGTGTGAAAACAATACCTCCCTTACTATCGTCGGTCGGTAAAAAGGTTGAGAATCATTGATATAATATATAAATAACATAAAATAATTTCTTGTTTTATATTTAATTTTAATTATTTCGATTTATAGTTTTTCTCTTATTGATAAGAACTTATAAATGTCGATTTTATAAACTAAACTTGGAAAAAAAATATACTTAATGATACAATAATAATTCTATTATTAATTTGTAACATGACAAATATTAGTTTTACAAGATAAATATATATAAAAACGATCATTTATGAACAGAATATAAAATATAATTATAACCCTAATTACAAATTTTGTTTATTTTCATATATTTCTGTCTATAATTTATGATGTATGACTAATATATATATATATATATAAATTATTGGTATTGATTGAATTACTTTTTAACTAATCAATTTATCACTTGTCTGATAAAGGTACCTCTTGTTGGTTATTATCTTGACAATCATAAAATCAATAAAAAAAAAAATTAAAACATTATAATTAGATTCTTCATTAAACATATGGGAAAAATTTTAAAAATATTTATATACTAGTATTAGTATTACATGATTTGAATACAATAGATACACTCTTATACTCCTATTTCATTTTATCTGCACATTGTTTAAAGTTTAAGAAAAAAATTGCAAATCTCTTTTCGTTTCATGACCAGGAAAAAGAAAATTTTCCAAGCCTGTTTTACAACTGTCCGTCTGTGTGGGATAATTGAGAACTTAGAAACCTGTAATTGGTATAATTAATTATAATGAAATTTCATCTCAATATTCTTATATCCCCCTTTTTTTAACCTAGATCAGTGATTCTCAACCTTTTTTTTTACCGCGGCACACTTTTAACGGTTTAAAAATTTGGCGGCACACAAAGAAAAAAATAAGTGTTAAAGTTTACCATATTGAAAAAAAGTGGTCCCAAAAACGGTTTACGGTTTTTTTTAGAACCATATTGAAAAAATTAAAAAAAAAAATAGGAAATGTTTAAGAGGCTCTTTACATTTGTAATAATTTGGCGGCACATAAAAGTGCCGCGGCACAGTGATTGAGAATCACTGACCCAGATAATATATTTTCTAATAGCAGAGAAATATTTCGATGGGTTCTTAAAAAATTAGTAAACATTAAATCACATTTTAATTATTCAAAGACTTTATATACTCAATAAATTTAGAATTTTTATTAAATTTTAATTTGAATCCCCATCAATGTCTTCTTTATGTTTACATCTGTAAAAAAAATTATTATTATATTGAATTATAATATAATTATAATATAATATTAAATTTGATTAAAAAATTAATATCTTCAAAATATTTTTATATAAATTAAATTAATATTAATAAGTTGACCTGTGGCCAGGTCCGAACCGACCGACGGTTTGAAATAAATTAATTTCCAGCTACAGAAACAATTTCAAATAATTTTCATATATCTATTAATGTAATAAAAAACAGATATGGATACATAAATAATAAATATAAACATTTTTAATTTTATTTTATTTATAATATATATGCAAGACCAGGCTGTGACGTCATGAATGGCTGGATGACGTCATATAATTTTAAATCAAGAAAAAACTAATAAATATGATTATTCTCGAGGATAAAACCAATACAAAGTGCATGATTCGTGGTGATATATAAAAAAATCTCCTTTGGTGTGAAAATAACCCTTTCCTTCCTATCGTCGATCGCTAATACTACCACTTCCGGTTTCCGGAATTGCACCAAAAGTTGATCAATTCATCCCACTGATGCATTAAGTAAATATACCAAATTTCATCAAAATCGGTTGAGCCGTTCAGGCTGTACACATCTATACGGACGGACAGACGGACGGACAGACGGACAGACATCATGCTAAAAATACTTTTTTCTGTTTAGAAAATGCATGATTCGTGGAGATATGTAAAAATCTCCACATGTGAAATTTGGTGTGAAAACAATACCTCACTTACTATCGTCGGTCGGTAAAAATATATATTATTCTTTTTCAAATAAATGTTTATTTTTTTTTCATATTTTTATTATGTAATTTATTTAGTTGATTTCTTCCATGTATTTTAAAAAAGTTCTTAAAGTTGCGAATTGATTTCTAAAACTGTATTATATTGTATTGTATTATAATATCATTTATATTATTTCTTGTAATTAGAATTATCGATTAATTTTTTTAGATTTGAAACACTTTTTCACTTCTTTGTATTGCTTCATGGGTAGTGTGACCATATTTCGAAAACACCAAACCGGGACAAACGGTTTACATTTTTTTTTTGTTTTTAGAACCAAATTGAAAAAATTTTGAAAAAAAGTACGAAATGTCCTAAATATTTTAAAAACGGGACAATCGGCTGTCCCGAAGATATTTTTGGGGACGCCGGGACAGAGCACTTAATTCATTAGTACTCATGGGTACATGAAGTTAAGAATTCATTATTCCTTGTTTCTATAAAATATTATAAAGCTATTGTCTAAATCTTTTCTACACTATAAAGAGTGATTTCAAAAAAATATTTCTAATCATTTATTTTCAAAATAATTACACGTTATTTTAGTAGTTCTCTAGAAAGGTATCGAATTATATTGTCTCCAATATTAATAATATTAATAATAATAAGTTGTTTCAATAAATCTTAGTTAAAAACAAAATAAAATGCAAATGAAAATAGATGGTTAAGAATAACCAGGGAAAGGGTGGGGTGGAGGGGGAGATATTATTATTTTTATTTGAATATGGAAATAGCATCAGGGAAAGCATCTCCAGCCCAGTTTATTTACCAATCTCTATTCTATATTCAAACAAGTGGCCTGGCCATTGTGGCTGTTTGAGTGTGTAAACGAGATTAATTTCAGACTGCCTCTTTTTGGAATATATTCTAAATATCAGATAAAAAAAAATTAGAATAACAAAAAAAAAAAAACAAAAACAAAATACTAAAAGAACATCTGTTTATGTTTGCATTAAATTATGTGTATTTTTTAATTATTAATTCAATAATTTATATAAATTGCATATCAGTTTCTATATTGAATATATATTCGTTGTATGGACCGCAATCGATGTGTATAATTTGGGTGTTCTATCCAAAGATTTTTGAAAATTATAGATTAGTGGTTCTCAACCATTTTGGACCAAACGCCCACTTCTTAAGACCGGTTTCATAATTCGCCCCCCTATAAATTTTAACGGATAAAAATTGCATGATAATCCCTATTATCGAGTATCGATACTTTGCTTCCGATATATCGATACTTGTACTCGATTCTTTAACTTTCGATACTAGTACAGTATCGATACCCAGACCACTAGTATCGGAAAAAAGTATCGAATGGTACTCAGCGCACTTAGCAGCCACCACCCGAACCGACAAGAAGACAGCGGAATGTCCTCTCTCTTCTTCTGATCTTTGAGCCAAGCAGCCGACCAGCCGACGCTAATTCGGCCATTTGGTCATTTGGTCATTTCCTTGAGAGCTGAGACCTTTCGTTCTAAACACTTCGTTGATACCTAAACACGCCCGTTCAATCTTCATATATAAATTTTAATATATAAAATATATATATTATAAATATATAATAATTATTATATATTATATAATATTAATATATAAAACATGTCTTTTAGGAGGGAATAATTGGAATGAAAAAAATTTTGAAAATCCCAGTTAAATGAAAAATAATTTATTTGGAGAAATTATGAAAAAGCAAAATTATGAAAAAATAAAAATTTTTTGATGAAATATCAGTTTTACCTCAAAATAAATAATTTTTCATTTAACTGGGATTTTCAAAAATCTTTACATTCCAATTATTCCTTCTAAATAATAAAATATTTAAAAAACCCACCTAGCCCCCCACCTAGGGACAAGTCATAAAGTGGCGGGAAAAAAATACCGATATTATACACCAAAGTATCGATACTTGGAGTATCGAGGATTCGATACTTAGCCTTTCGATACCTATCGATGCTAAGTATCGATACTTTGCTTTCGATATCGTGTCCCTAGGTACACTTGGTGTACCATATTGAAAAATCGAGTTTCAAAACCTGATCGCAAAATCATCTTATCTTTTTGTTTTTGTTTTTTTAGAACCATATTGAAAAAAAGTGATAAAAAGCGGAAATGTTTAAAAGCCTGTCTGCAAAATCATTTTACCTTTTTTTTAACAGTTGAAAATGATTTCGCCCCCCAAAAATAACTTATCGCAAACCCCAAAATCGTATAGTCAAAATATCGCCCCCTTTAAGATGTCGATGCCCCCCTAGGGAGCGATATCCCTCAGGTTGAGAATCACTATTATAGGTGAAATAAAATTAAAATATTTAAGACCCTCAATTTTTTATACATAACATACTTTTTCTTCTATTTCTCAATTAATAAGAAAAAAAAAATAGCTGAATTTTAATTTTTAAAATAATTCAATTTTTTTTTAGTTCTACTTAATAAAAATAAATAAATAAATATAATTATAAACAATATTCAATTTAAGAGAGTGTATTTCAAAACTAAACAAAGAAATATAAATTAAAGATGAAAATTTAAAAAGAGATTGAATTTTCTAAAACATTTGTTTTTACAGATAAAACAAAAAAAAAAAAACAAAAAGCGATAAAATGGATGTTTAATTGAACAAAACATAACCATGGAGAAGATCGGGACGGGTGTAGAATTATTTTTGTTTTTTTTTAAAAACAATATGAAAATAAAAAACAAAAAAAATTATTATTCAATAAAAATACTATTTTTCTCTGAACAAGCCAATAATAATAACCAGTTAATTGGTAACTTTCGACAGTTTGAAAAGCTATAATATTTCTAACAACTCAATCAAAAGTCGAATCGGCTATAATTCAATTTCTTGAAACCATTCGCCACCAATTTCATTTCTATTTCTCTTTCCAGTTTCTCTCAAAGATTAACATGGATTCAAATAAACCTCTCTCTCTCTCTCTCATATATATACTATATATATATATGAGAGAGAGAGAGAGAGAGAGAGTAAGATAGATAGTGAATGTGTTTGTAAATATATATATATATATATAGGTATATATATAGGATATATTCGGCAAGGGACCCTTGGCTTCCGGGCCGGAAGGTCTGATAGCATTTGAAGGGCAAAAGCCATTCAATAGAGTGAACTTCTCGAAGAGGAGCATCCTCTGGTTGGTTCACATCTCTCTCTCTCTCTCTCTCAGTGTCTCCGTAGAAGCCAAGACTCTCCATATTCTAGCTACATATATTCAATTGTCAAATGGGGTGACGTTGTTATCGGGGATCACCTATGTAACTCCTCGATCAAATCCCATTCTATTATTTGATGATATACATGATAATTATTTCATTTGTGATACGATGATATGCACACGGACAATATAAATACTATCAGCCATGGGAAACAAGATCTTGCTGTTCCATTTTTTTTGACACCATTTTCTTTATTATCGAGCCATTTCTATTGAAGTTATCGCTTTATTTCCCTTCGTTGAGCTCGTCGGAATCGTACAAAGGAATATCTAAGATCCATCCGATTTTGAAATGAAAGACCTCTTTGCCATGGATTCATTTATCTTAGTACTACTACTCCATTACAAGGGAATTGAGAGAGAGAGAGAGAGATATAGTAGTATCTATCCAACCACGACCGGTGTTTTCCATTGCATCAACTACAAAGATAAACGGGCACAAATAAAAATAAGCTGGAGTGTCTCCACTCGATTATCTCGCAATTTGAATTGGATTAAATAATATATTATATTTAAATTAAATTTAATTAATTATAAATTATAAATTAAAATTATTAAATAATATTTATTAAACCAGCGCATGTTTGGCTATTTGTTGACAACGTCACTTGTTGGCGCCTGAGATTTGCAGTGTTAAAAAATTAATTCTGGTACTTTCAGCAATTCAATCAAGCTGAAATTCTATATATAGCAGTTTTATACAATTATTAATCATGTGAAAAATTATTAAACATATATCTTTATTTTTCCGGTCAGTTTTGAGGAAAGAAAAACAAAACGTTATAGGAAATGATCCTTTCCGGTTGAGCTACATTTCTCAAAAGTTGATAGAAAACTACGAATTTTGATGCCCGTATACCAAATTTCATGATTCCAGCTCAAACCGTTTTTGCGTAATCTTGTCTACATACATACATACACATACACACACACATTTTATGAAATATAAATTATAAATTAAAATTAATAAATAATATTTATTAAACCAGTGCATGTTGATGGCACCACTTCACGTGTTGGCGCGTGATTTGCAGTGTTAAAAAATGAATTCCGGTAATTTTCAGGGATCAATCAAGCTGAAATTCTATATATAGCAGTTTTAATAATCATGTGAAAAACTTTCAAACATATATCTTTATTTTTAAGGTCAGTTTAGAGGAAAAAAATGAAAATGTGGTAGGTAATGACCCTCTTCCGATTGAGCTACATTTCTCAAAAGTTGATACAAAACTACGAATTTGGAATAATGCCCGTATACCAAATTTCATGATTCTAGCTCAAACCGTTTTTACGTAATCTTGTCTACATACACACACACACACACACTCACACAGACATTTTTCTCAACATCAAAAATTTCTCAATACTATCTCTGGAGACATAGTAATTATTTAAATATAATTTCTAATATCTATATATATATATATATATGTATTAAATATAAAAAAAACATTATTATAATGTATTCAAACCAATTATTAATGCTTAACGAATTAAGCTAATGAATGTGTTTTACATGAACTACTATTTATATAGGTATATATATATATATATATATAAGTAGTTAAAGTGTTGAAAAATTGCTTGTTTATAATTTATGAATAAATTAACATTTTAAAACAATTTTTAATATTCATTATGAAATTTGATTATTATTATTTTTTTTTATTAAATATTATAAATAAAACATTAAATATATCAAAGTGTGATTAGTGTTTATAAAATTAAAAAAAAAATCATTATATTTACCTAAATAATATAATATGTTTACATTATAAATTATAATAATCTAATTTAAATAGCAAAAGGATCGGAAGTTTATGATTAAAGAGAAATAATTTTATTATGCTTTTTATTTATATATTATATTTAAAAAATTCAAATCAAATTTGAAATAAAATTGTGAAGTTTAAAATTGTCACTACAATACACAGATATATCAATTAGTAGTAATAAAAATTACATTTTTCATTTTTCATTTAGTTTTCTACCTATGTTCTTTCTTCTGTCAGTTCCTGGAGCCTGAGGCAGCTGATGTTAAATTGAAATTTATTAGAAAAATGTGTTCTTCGTTGGAATCGAACGCGGACATCTTGTGGAGAAAATTACTTCGCTACACTTTCGGCTAGCTGCCTCCTTACCTGTTCTACTTTCAGTTTATTTGTTCTACCCTATTTTTGTTCACTTTGAGAATGATTATCTCTAGATATTATAGCGAAATTCTTATCTTCCTTTCTCCACTTGATTATTCCACTCTCTTCTGCGATCTTTAACTCATTTCTAATCAAATTCTCACTAAATATATCGTCAAGGAAAAATGTAAACGCCATGGAGGCGCTGTTTTCGGGCGATGACAATAACCTTTGCCATGGCATTCACATATTTCCGTCAGTGTACAAACAAAACTTATTATATATATATATATTTAAAATTATTTTATAAGTTTAAGGTTGTTTAATTTCAAACAGAGGTTCCCAAAGCGGTCTATATCGCCCCCCAAGGGTCTATGGCAACCTACAAGGGGTTTACGGCAGCGTATAAAAAAATTTTGGGGGTCCATAAAATTCAAATGAGGGTCTACGATAGTGGATCTCAAGTCTAATTATACTATCTTATAATTCAATTCAATATGGCTCTAAAAAAAGGTAAATTGTTTTTCCGACATGGCTTTAAAACATTTTTGATTTTTCAATAATGCTTTAAAAAAAAAGGTAAAATTTTTTACA
Organism: Labia minor; assembly: GCA_963082975.1. Taxonomy (NCBI): domain Eukaryota; kingdom Metazoa; phylum Arthropoda; class Insecta; order Dermaptera; family Spongiphoridae; genus Labia; species Labia minor. The sequence goes on from OY720345.1 coordinate 82,321,482, forward strand.
AAAAATCTATTTAGGGGGTCTACCCAAAAGTTAAAAACATGGAAAAACATGGCAAGGGGTCTATGACACAAAAAAGTTAAGGAACCTATGATTTAGAGACATTAGAAAAAAATTATCAATATTTATTGATCATTTACTTTTTTTTTTGTTAATTTGCACATTTTCGCATTTTATTATTTTTTTTTATTCCCTATTCTCTCTTTTGTTTTCAAAATCTTTAATTCCTTTTATAAAAGGCCTCTCCTCTTTATTCTTCAATGAGTTGGGAAAAACAGGGTTCAGAATTTCACTGTCCCTTTCTGTCTGCTAATGAATAACAAATAAACTAACAGTTAATCGATTGATATTGAATAATTAAAAAAAAATAAAAATATATATATCTATATAAAGTTAATTTATCAGTTATTATAATTAAAACAAATATGTTTATAACGATTTATCTAATGACAATAATATTAAGCTGTTTTTAAACGGAAGGGGGTTGGCTGTTGATCGTAGGAAAGGGGAAGGGGGTTCGGGGGTGTAATGTCAGACCAGCCAAATCGAGGTTGGTTTTATATTAGTTCGACTGAGCGGAAATCAAAATTGAATTCGTTTATACAATTATTACTGACAATAAATCATTGGGAAAATATTTTTATACGAAATAATTGAACAGTTTTAATTAAATTAATGTCGAATTGATGGTGGCCATCCTTCCTTCGTTCCTCTACGAGTCCTTCTTCATTCGTGATTTATTGCAACGTTCATCCAGTCCACCTGCAATATTTGAAATATTAACATTTCCATAAATCAACACATTGGAAAATTATTAAGAATATAGATTTTTTACAATGAATGCATATATCATTAAATACATTAAGTATATGAAAAAAAACCTTCCAATTGAAAGATAAAGAACAGAATAGATAAAAAAAAAATAAGTTTTTGATATTTATTTCATTTTTAAAGAGATTTTTTTCAATAAATTCATGACACCTTTACTTTAGTGTTAGTGTTAGTGTAGGTGAGTGCATTTGCACTTATTAGTATGTATTCATTATGATTTTTTTTATTATAAAAAACAAAATAACATAAAACAGTTTTTATCCCTTTGAATTCAGATTTTATAAAAAGTGTGTTTTGAATTAATTCAAAAGGAAGTAATAATTTTTTTTCTTTGGGAATATTTTGAGCCAATAAAAATGCATATTTTTATGATTAATTATTTTTACATAATTATTATAATTAACTATGATATCAACAATTTAAGTTGTTGAAAAAAATAAAGATCTTTTTTAAATTTCCTAAATATTTCGAAATAAAATTCTTTTTTTTATTTACCTAAAGTCAATAATAAAAATGTGAGATTTTTATTGCATTTAATATTGATATACATTAGACGAGAGGGCAGGTGAATAAGTCCGTGAGTTTTTGAATTTCCCATCTCTTAATGAAATGGCACCAATGCTCCTGTCAGCAGGCAACTAACTATTAGCTGACTCCTGTCGAAATTTGAACCAGCTGGGTCTTTTAGTTTTTGTTTGACTTCTATTAATGGCAGACTGCCTCGTTATTTGAGAAGAAATTGGAAAAAAATGAATTTCCACACTATTCTCCGGATTTAGCCCCAAGTGACTATTTCTTATTTCCAAACCTGAAAAATGGCTCGGCGGAAAGAGATTGAACTCCAACGATGAAATCATCTCACAAACAAATATCTATATTGAAGTCCTCGACAAATCTTATTTTTGGAAGGGATAAGAAAAAATTGGAGAGCTGAAAGGAGACAACGCGTTTAAATATAAAATAATATATTATTCAAACGGTACATTCAAAAAGTCACGGACTTATTGACCTGCCCTCTAAGCTTTGTTGAATAATTGGATTATCACAAAAATAATTGAGCATTTTGAAAAAAATATTAAAAAAAAAATTAACTATGAAAATCCTAGATGAATTATTACGTAAATAAAACATATATTATATTTTAATCTCTGATTATTTACTAAATGGATTAAAGTATAAAATATGATAAAGGTTCATTATGTAAATTATAAATAATATATTTTGTATTAAATGATTGGTAATATTAATTTTTATCATAAATTGTCATTCACCTAGATGATTATTTTGCAAGGTTTTAATTCTCTTTTTAATTTCAATAATTCTGAAAAAATATACTTTATTTCAATGATGAATTTTTAAATAATGATCTTTTTTGAATTTTTAAGTTTTTAGAAAAATTTATAACAGTAGATGGTGTATTCTTTAGATTTTTGATAGTCTAAATGCCAGGGGCAAACTAATTTTATAATGACAACGATATATTATATTTAAGGAATTTATTATTTATTAGAAATTCAATTTTAATCATATACATTAGATATGTACTATTATTTCATTTCTTATACATATTAATATTAATCATTATTTTTATTTATATAAATTTTTTTTTTTTATTAAAAAACTAAAGTCTAATAGAATGGATTACAAAACATGAATATTTATAATTTTCTCATTTTCCGGATACTATATTTTAATTTCAATGTTGTTATTATTAATCATTTATTATAAAAATGTTAAATAATTTTTTATCATATTATTTATTATATGCATATTTTTAATTATTAAAAATTCATAAATTTAGTATAAAAAAATAAATTAAATAAATAGTAATAATAATTTATGTCATGCAAATTTTACTTAAAATATTTTAGAAAATTTAAAGAAACAAATATAATATGTGATTCAAGTTAAGTAAGTGAAATTAAGAAAGCATGTCTTAATCTATCTATTCTATTTATCTCTGTGGCTCTATGGAACTCGAAAGTTCTTGACGCGCAGCAACCACTTTTCTCCAATTGTTTCTATTCTGAGCAACAACAATTCGTCTCTCTCATGTCTCTTCTTAAATTTTCCACCCACCGCTTCCTTGGTCTTTCAATCTGACGTTTTTCAATCGGTTTCCCCACATATATTAGATATTTTTCGACATTTTTTCCTCACCAATTCTAGCCACGTGCATCGAAACATTCTCGATTATATAATCCTAACTATGTCTGGAGATGCAAAGTTCATGCAATTCGGTCAAGCAATTCGGTCTACGCCTTTCCCCGGTGACCTCAAGCTGCGAAGAATCCTATTCTAAAATCCTAAAAAATTACTCTCGTCCCTCAGGGTCATTGACCATGCCTCACACCCATATAATAAAACCGGCAAAATAATTGTTTTACATATTTTAATTTTAATCCCCTTTGATAATAATTTTGACAAGATAAGCACCTTTACTGCACGATAACATTGCAACATCGATTTAAAAAGCATATCTTAATAGGGAAATATATTTATATAGAGTGTGAAGTATGGAAAAATAAATGAAAAAAAAATGTCTCGATCGGTATTTGACGAGAATTTAAATTCTTGTTTCCGAGTTAAGTGAGTGGGAAATAAACATTTATACGCGACAGACGGCCGACGATGGGCCAAGATATTTCCCTCGGGGGCAGGCTGTAGTCGACGTGACAGTATACTTGGTTGGCTCCATTTGGTGAGCCCGTCTACTCGATCCAGTTTGTTCGTTGGCCTTCCTCGTGTTGTGTGTAAATATTTTGCAAAGGTCGTTCCCTCGAGTAATTAATGGACGACGACGGCCATCAGAGATCGAGACAGTAAATAAATACACACACAAAACTCTCCAATGATTCATTTAATTAATATATTAAGTTTAAAACAATTTTCTAAATTTATAAAATTTTCTAAAAGTAACAACTATCTATTCAAAATTTCATTATTTCTAATACAATTTCAATTTCGAATGAAATAAATGGAATTCCAATGGGGAAAGGGAATCAATTTATTTCATTTAAATTGCTTATTTTTCGATTAAAATATAATTATTTCACATTAAATAATTTTTCTTTTAATATTTTTTTTTTGTTTTGTTTTCTAAATAAATATGTATTTTTTTTTATTATTTCAAACATCACTTAAAAAAAATAACATCCACCCACACAAATGACAATTATAATATCTTAAAAATAAAGAAAATTAAAAAAAAATCAATGTCTCTAGTATAGGATAAAAAGAGCTTACTGTGTAGGTGCCTATTGAAGATTTACGAATTTCATATTAATATATATATATTTAGTAATTGATTTGATATATTCCTATTGCTAATATTTTTCTTGAAATATAATTAATTTTTGTATTTTTATATCTCTTGTATTGTATCATATGGTATTGATTTTTTTGTTCTATAATATATTAATTTATATAAATTTAAAAACAAATTATTAATAATTAATAATATTAACATAAATAAAAATTAAAATCTAAACATTCAAAACTTCCAATGCTATACAACAGGTGTGGCCAAACTTTTAGCTTTTAGGGGCTACTTTTTCAATAAAATATAGTCTGCGGTCGACTATGGATATGGGCAAATAATTTTAAAATTTTAGAAGATAATTAAAGAAGTCATTATATATCGCCGATTTAAATTGCAAACCTCCACTTTTGGTCAAAAATTACATTTTCACACTATTAGAAAGAGAAAAACACCTTACATTGGCTATGAAACACCGCTATTATGCACCTATTTAATTGAAATCACGTGACAAGCAAAAGATTTATGCGTTTTAAGAAAGTTGTACAAAATATGCTGAATATGAGTTAGCAGGTTTGCAATCTAAGCCGACGATATATTTTTTATTTTATGAATTCTAACAATATTTATTAAAATTTAAAAAAAAAAAGAATATCAAGAAATAAATACGAACAAAACAAATTTTAAGCATACAATTTTTATTTGGATGAAACCTGGCATTGCATAAGAGCAGCAAGTTTCTCAAAATTTGGCTCATATGAACTTAAAGCAATTCTTAAGCATGACTAAATGTAGATCCGTTATTTGCGATCGCTGTTTTGTTTTGATCGCATTCATATAAGAAAATGCGGATTCACATAAATATGGGCAGCCAAAGAAGGAATTGAAACGAGCAACCATTGTCCAAATATTTGGATATTTATCTTTGCTTATTAGTTTCCAAAATCTATTTATTATGTAATAAATAAATATATTTTATATATATATATATTATTTTTGATCAACGAATAAAAAAATTAAAATATATAATATGTTTGTAATAAAGTGCTAAAAAATGGGAAAAAATTATATATTATTAATTATATAGTCAAATACTAAAATATAGAAAGGTTAAATCAATAATATACTTATATATGTTCTTAGATATATGAAAGATATATTAGTTTTAATTATTATAATAATATTAATAAAAAAAAAATTGTAAATGGAAGGGCTGTTATTTTTCGTTTAAATTTATAATTTCAATTAAAATAAATACTTCATTTTGGAATGGATATGAGATGAGGGGGAGGTAGAGCCGAAATTTTTAGATTAGAGAAGTCTAGGACTAAACGGTGTTTTGAGAAAGGGAAGCCCTTGGATAATAAGTATATAAATTATCGGGATAAGAAAAATATAAATATATGGTATATAAAAGATGTAATAACATATAGGATGATTATGATCTAAAATTATTTTTTAATAAATTTAAAATAATATCCCGGGTAGCGAGTAGATTCTTTTCTATAAATCCAGTAGAAAAGAATTCTATTTCAGGGATTGGCGTCCCTGCCCTCACGTGAGCTCATGATTTCTTCTAAATCCCTCTTCTACCTGGAGAAATCATGTCCTTTACCCATTGACGCCTTTCCATCCATTCCCTTACTCTTACTCTCCCCCCCTCCCCTGATCATTCAAAAAATAAAATTTATTTGGATGAAGGAGAATACCTAGCATAGCTTCATTAAAAAGAAAAAAAAATTGAAATCTTCTCTCTTAATAGGAGACTCTTTAGAGTCTCCTATATATATTTGAATTAACCCCCTTCGGGGGTTAATTCTAAATATATCCAGATTACGCCAATTCTCCGAGTAGCAAAACCCCGTTTATTCACGAGTGAGACATGTCTTATGTGCCTCTGAGAGGACCCACCTCTCCTACGCTTCATATTAGTAAAAACTTGGAACTCATATTTATAGAACGCTTTGCAAAATTAGAAAAAACCAATAAAAACAATGTTTTTAATTTTATTAAAATTTTTGACTAAATCTTGAAAATTGTGACCAAGACCAATCCATTGACCATAATTTTAGCCAGATTCTAAATAAAATTGATTTCTTGTATCATTAAATGGAAATTTTTAATTAATTTTAATATTGGTTTATTTTTACAGTTCAACAAAAATCTTGCCTCATAACAACAGATAAAACCTATACGAATAGATTCATCATGAAACGTAGATTCATTTTCACTACTATTATATAATTTTACGGTGCTTCGTTGATGAAATATTAATTATTGAATTTTGACAGATTGAAAAGATTTGCCGCCATGCTGGCCCCCCTCCGCCACCTCTTCACTCCCCCCACCCACCCTCACTCCTGGCCAGCCTGCTTGCCTGTCGGTGTGCTTCGAGCGCAATCAGTTCGCATTCCCTTTCCAGTCTAAGATGTTGACCGGCATCACCACCGAAATCATCCCTCAATCAAGAATTAATTGTAAATTTATTTATTCCTATTAATTTAAATGAAGTTTAATACATTTTAGAAAAGATTAAAATAAAAATTTTATTTTATAAAATATAGATTTTTAACTTTTTACTGATATATTCATTATATTAATATATTTAATAAATTTCGCCCCACCTCCAATGCTTTGCTTCTTGGTGACCTTGAAGGGGACACCATAGCAATCTCTTGCTTACCCCCAATGGATGAGATTTAACTACCTTTGACTTTATTTTCAAAATAAATTATATTATTTCGCCTTCGTTAAATGAAATTATATACAAATTAATTATACTATGTATTATACGACGAATAAATTAATACGAATTATTTTAATAAATGGATTTGACCAACTTTTCCATCCCAATCATTCCTTCTTTTTTTGTATTTTAACATTGAAACATTTATTTCTGCTATTCTATTCTATTTTCAAATTTTACATTCCAAAATAAATAACTTAAAATAACATAAAAATTACTTGAAAAGGAAGGAAATAATTTTATTGTTTTTATATATGAAGCAATAAGAAAAAATTGAATAAGTTTCATAAAATGTAAAATTAATTTTTAATAAATTTAAAAATAATATCCTGGGTAACGGGTAGATTCTTTTCTATAATCCCAGTAGAAAAGAATTCTATTTCAGGGATTGGCGTTCCTGTCCTCACGTGAGCTCATGATTTTTTCTGCCTTCCCTCTCCATGTCCTTTACCTTTTAACTTTTCCAACTTTGGCTTCGCGGGCTACTTTTAAAGCCTTTGCGGTCGACCGATCGACCGCGGTCGACGTGTTGGCCACCCCTGCTATACAATATAATATTCAAAAATATAAGTAAACTTATTTTATTATGACAGATATTTAAATCAGTATTAATTCAAAATTATGAGATTAATTAGATAGATTAATAATTTATTTATTGTAATATTTGAATATCTTGATAAATAGTATATCAAAAAAAAAAATTTGGAAATTAATATTCAAAGATTTTTACTATTTTCATTTTTTTTCTCTAAACTGACCGTAAAAATAAAGATATATATTTGATAGTTTTTCACATGATTAAAAATTGTATAAAACTGCTATATATACAATTTCAGTTTTATTGAATCGCTAAAAGTACCGGAATTAATTTTTTAAATTTTTTAAAACGTTGACTGCTAATCACGCGCCAGCAAGTGACGTGGTGCCATCTACAAAGAGCCAAACACGCATTAGCGCGCGTTTATACGATTATAATAATATCCTTGTTTAATACTTACATATTCAAATTGCACTATCTATATAAAAATATGTAATTGTATATAAATTGAACATCCCATATAAAAGATGTAATGGATACATCAATTGCTACGTCCCCGTCGAGTACCTGGTAATATATTTAATTTTTATCAAAACTATTATAAATGTTAATTTTAGATGAAAGCAGTTGAAAACAAATGCTATTTCATAAATTAAATAAGTCTTCTTATTTCAATAAAATATCAGTGAAAATGATGTTAATAACCTTAAAACCTATGATCGGATAGAATAAAATTTTAATAAATTTCAAATATAGAAAAAAGCTTGATTGATCAATTCAAATTTGCGAAATAATCGAGTGGAGACACTCCAGATTTTTTTTTTTAAATTTTAAATAAAATATTTTTTTTTAGACATTTTAATTAATTATAGAGAATTAATACCATATACTGAAATATATCTTACTTAAGGAAATAAAATTTCTATTGCAATCTCGTATTCAAATTTTAAGGATAAATATTTTATATGTATTTAATAAAATTTCTTCAACTAAACTATTGTAGGTATAAATTGATATTTATTTATCAACTAGCAATAATACTAAATAGTATATGAGCATATAGTTTTAACATAATATAATATAATAATATTTTTATATAAATTTTACAAATTTACTGGAGGAGCAAATTCTTTTTATTCTAATAATATATCCTATTAGATTTTTGTAGTCCTTTTGGAATATCTTAACTAAAAATGAACTTATTGGTGTTTCAATTTGTACAAAAATAAATTTAAATGACGAATGAAAGAAAAATAAATCCAATGGGAATAGGTAGGATCTACTAAAAATATCAATCACTACATAATTAGTCAGGATTTTTTGAGAATAAAAAATATTAAATGAGAATTTTCAAATTTCTGTAATTTTACATATACGATATAAGAATTTGTACAAGTTTGTACATTTGTTAAATTTCTATTGGTTTATAAACTCAATTAGTTTTATTTTTGTATCGCATTAAAAAACTTTTTTATATTCTGCATTAAAACCACTCACGTTCTTTATACTAATATTAAATATTCTTTTTGTAAAATTTAGATTAAAATACGCTGGAGTGTCTCCACTCGACTACCTCGCAAATTTGAATTGGATTAAATAACATATATTATATTTAAAAAATAAATTTAATTAATTAAATTATAAATTAAAATTAATATATAATATTTATTAAACCACCGCTTGTTTGGCTCTTTGTTGATGGCACCACGACACGTACTGGCGCGTGATTGGCAGTCAACTTGTTAAAAAATTTAAAAAATTAATTCCGGTACTTTTAATCAAGCTGTAATTCTATATATAGCAGTTTTATACAACTTTTAATCATGTGAAAAATTAACAAACATATATCTTTATTTTTACGGTCACTTTAGAAGAAAAATAATCAAAACGATGTAGGTAATGACCCTCTTCCGGTTGAGCTACATTTCTCAAAAGTAGAAAACTACGAATTTTGAATAATGCGCGTATACCAAATTTCATGATTCTAGTTCAAACCGTTTTTGCGTAATCTTGTCTACATACATACACACACACATACAAACACACACATTTTTCTCAACCTTCAAAACGTATAAAAACATCAAAATGTCGACATCAAAAATTGTCGTGATCGCAATGCTGTCTATGGCGAGATAGTAAATAAGTTGACCTGTGGCCAGGTCCGAACCGACCGACTGTTTAAGTAAATTAATTTCCAGCTACACAAACAATTTCAAATAATTTTAATATATCTATTAATGTAATAAAAAACAAATATGGATATAACATAATTATTTTTAATCTTATTTTATTTATAATATATATTCTAAGACCAGGCTGTGACGTCATGAATGGCTGGATGACGTCATATAATTTTAAATTAAGAAAAAACTAATAAAGATGATTTTTCTCGAGGAAAAAGCCATTACAAAGTGCATGATTCATGGTGATATGCAAAAATCTCTTCATGTGAAATTTGGTGTGAAAATAACCCTTCCCTTCCTATCGTCGATCGCTAATACTACCACTTCCGGTTTCCGGATATAGACCAAAAGTTGATCAATTCATCATACTGATGCATTAAGTAAATAAACCAAATTTTATCAAAATCCGTTGAGCCGTTCAAGCTGTACACATTAATACGGACGGACGGACAGAAGGACGGACAGACATCATGCTAAAAATACTTTTTTTCTGTTAAGAAAATGCATGATTCGTGGAGATATGTAAAAATCTCCACATGTGAAATTTTGTGTGAAAACAATACCTCCCTTACTATCGTCGGTCGGTAAAAAAGGTAATAGCTTATATAGTATAATATATACATTTACATATACATTCCTATATATTATGAATAGATATCTTATTTAATAAATCTATTTTTCTTTTCTCATGTATTTTCCAATTTTTCCTCAAAGGTTAAAATTATTTGTCAATTTTTCTCAACTATCATTTATCTTAATTTTCGAAATTCCGTTGAGCGTTGACACGTGGCTCTCCTATTATTATCGTGAAGAGACGGGCAGGTGCTAAAAAGGCAACAAGTTAAAACCCAACAGAGCATCCATATTGCGCACGTGACCAGCCCTTTGTTTTGTCTCATCATGTCGCTAATGTCATGACAGTCGACAAGATTTCTTTCATTACTCTTACCATCCAACTGCCATCCTTCCTTCGTTTTTTTTCCTCTCTCTCTCTCGTATTTTCTTTTTCACTTTTAGTTTATATCCTCCAAAATGCAATTTCATGTCAAAAGGTAGCAAAACATGTTGACAGCTGACTTAGTTCGTTTAGTTTTTCAGTTGACCCGCTTTACTTTATTTTACAATATTTATTTACATATTTACATTTTAATTGAACAAACGGTTTTCTTTTTATTTTAAGAATTTAAACATTTTATTTTATTCTGAAAATAAAAAAACAAACAAAAATTTATTTCTAATGATTGTCTATGAAATTAAATGTGGTACCAATTAATTCCCATTATATTATTCAAATGCTCAGTAGAAAAAATAATTGCACAGTATAAAACTAAATACTCAGTAAAAAATCCAAATGCTCAGTAAAATAACTAAAAGCCCAGAAAAGAAACTTAGAAACGCTTAGAAAAACAAAACAAAATGCAAAATAAAAAATCTAAATGCCCAGTAAAAAACACTTTTTGCTAAGAAAAAATTATTAAAGCACAGTAAAATCTGAAACCGTTCTGTAAAAATAAATGTTTATATGAGGTTTATATGTTTATATAATTTTGAAATCAAAAATATGCCTGCATCAGGAGTTTTTAATTGCAACAAGCCAATACATATTGCCTTGTACATACCGGAAAAATGCTATCCTAATACCACATTTTTTGTTTTAGAACCATTGAAAATTTTTGTGAGCCGAAATATTTTCTTGTATCAATATTTCAAAATTCAATTCAATTATAAATCTACATAAATTACAAATTCATTATATTTTATTAAGCGATATAATAACAAAAATAAATATATTTAATTTATATATTTAAATAATTTTTTAAAAAATGTAAATTAAAAATAAAAGTAAAATAATATAAATTAAATTAAATAATTAAATAGAGGAGGTGGTTGTAATATGGAACCCCATTTTATTTTTCGTGAATTGAAGTTCATCTAAAAGTTGGGTTCTCTGGGTACAGTGTAAAATGTTTTTATTCATTACTTTCCTATTGCCATCCAGGTACAATATCACAACTAATATTACTTACACGACGTAGTGGCACTTTTTTTGAAAAAAATGAAAAAACGGTTCAAAAAACAGTGTCGATAATATGGAACCTACTGTATTGGTAAAATGGAACCCTATTAAAATTCAGTCATAGACAGCAATTATTTGAAAAAAACATTTTTTATTCAAAAATTATACATTGACATATATGTATGTAAATGGCCCACATTTGACACATTAATGCTTTTCTTGGCATCTGAAAAATATGTGGAATAAAATTAAAATAAATAAATAGAGCTAAAAAAAAAATAATTAAAAGTTTGTCTAAAATACGGAACCTTGTCTGTATTATACAACCCGGTTCCATATTAGCATCACGGCAAGGGTCCATATTACAGAAATCGCCATTTAAAAAAAATGCACTTGCTATGAACTGAATATAAATTTATATCAAATTATTTTCAGCAATATATTTAATAATTCGTTAATAAATTAAGGTACATTCATAAAATTAATAAATTATTAACAATAGTAATAATTATAAATAGTTTTACTTACCTTAAAAAAAGTTTTTTAAAATTGAAAACACAAAACATTTAAACTGAATGACAGTTATCAAACAACTAACCGTCATTTCAATTTTTGTGGTTGATTTTGGTTCTAGAGAATCAATTCCACCTATTGTTAAAAAAGTGCAGCACGTTATAATGAACGAAACAAATGGGTTCCATATTAAATACAGGTTCCATAATACAACCACCTCCTCTACAATGGAGGAATTCATCAATATTATAATACATAAAATTTATTGTGCATTCAGTGATTTTTACTGTGCATTCAGTGATTTTTACTGTGCAATCAATGATCTTTATACTCAGCATCAAATACTGAACGATTTTATTTATTTTCTGAGCAATTGAAAATATTTTACCGTGCAAAAAACAATAAAATACTGGTCACTTGGAATTTTTTTCTGAGCACAAATGTATTAAAATACTGAGCAATTAATTTATTGCGAATATAAATCAACAACAACAACAATAATATTATTAATAATAATAATAATCTTATAATCTATATGTACATACTTACTTTTATTATAATAGACAATAAAGATTTTATTGGATGTATGCATGAATTGTGTGAAATTAATTATTAATCTATTCATTGTAGAACATTTAATTTATGTATTGTTAATTTATTTATTGATTCATAATTTATAATATTTATTTAACTATTCTAATTTATTTATTGTTAATGTATCAATGTTGATTTATTTAACTTAGAATTGTTGAAATAATAATAAATTTCTGAATATATATTTAGATGTATAAATTTGATTTAAATTACATAACTAATGTAAATTATTATAGAAAAAGAGTATAAATTTATATTTAATTACCTATTAAATGTAAATATTTATATAGATTTGTATATCTTTTTATAATTAGAATCAAAATTATGCTTGAAACATTTTATATTTTAATTTAAATAATACTTGGGATTTATATTATTTATAATAATGTAAAAAATAACATTTTCATTTTTTTTATCTTGTAATGAAATTTTTCATGTAACTGGATGATTGACAAGAGAATTTTGGGGTATGGTGGTAATATCTAAATAGAGAGAATAAATTGAAATTTGGGAAGAAGAAATTTTTGATTATTGACATGATTTTTAAAAAATTATATTATAATTAAAGTGACCGTATGTCCCGTTTTCAGGTAGCTTGTCCTTTTTTTAAAATTTATTATTATATTATTATACTAAGTTATTGTTATATTATTTACTATATTTTTCAGTTATTTTCATTATAATAAACAGAAATAATGAAAAATATATGTTTTCTTCATAGCCGCCCCAAACTATTACCGAAAATTAAAAAATGTCCTGTTTTTAGAAAAAAAATAAATGGTCGCGTTAATTATAATTTAATATTATTTTGTGTATATTATGTCTCTTTTATTTATTTATTTTAGAAAAGTTATAAATTTATGTAAAAATTATTATTTTAATTAATTCCAATCTCAAATTGCTACATATATAGTATATATTCTTTGGATAAAATTATGTGGACAAAAATATTTTACTTTGGAATTATCTTCTATAAAAATTAAAATTTACTTTAAATATTCTTGTGTCGAGGTTTATATACGTATATATGTCGTATGCAAATGACAATTTTAGGAAAATAGCATTTCCCTGGCCAAATAACTTCAATGATTATTTTATTTCAACTTGACTAGGAAAATAACTCAGAAAATGTCGGACATTTATTGAACCGATGACAGATGAACAAGATACACGATCCGTGTATTCGTCTGCCTTCTTTGCATTCCATTCTTAGTAAAAGTAGCAAACATGGGAAAAAAATGGAAGGGAAGAAACAGAAAAAAATACCCAAATATTATTTATTTTCAAAAAATCTTTTAATTATATAAACGAAAAATATTACTCGAATTCTTTGGTATATAACAATTTTCTATTCTCAAATTCTTTGGCAATATTATTAAATATATTTTGTTTAAAATAAATTAAATGGATTCAACATGAATCTTAATTACTTACGATAGTTCCACACATCCTTTCATTGAGCCATTTCATTAACAGATTTATTTAAAAACAACGAACATTGTATACTTGTTTATTGAGATTGCACTGGGAGAGCATTTGACCAACAAAGATTTAGCCAAATGACTTTTGTCTAGGCCAGTGATTCCCAAACTGTGAGCCGCGACGCCGTCATAGTAGAGCCGCAAAAAAATTTCCTAATACTTGAAATTTTTTGGTTCTAAAAAAAAGTTAAGATGATTTTGTGGGGAAACTTTTGAACACTTTCGATTATTTTTAAAATTTTTTCGATTTGTCACTAAAAAAAAAGCTCAAACGTTTTTTGGACCAAGCTTTTGAACATTTCGTAGTTGTTTTTTTTTCAAAAAAAAAAAAAAAAAAAAGGTAAACCGTTTGTCCCGGTTTGATGTTTTCGAAATATGATCACCCTAATTAAGGAAACCGCGGAAAAAATCCGATGTATTATGGGAGCCGTATACCGAAAAAGTTTGGGAACCTCTGGTCTAAGCAAATGCGATTTTCCAATTCAAATTGAAATAAACTAATAGTTGAAGCTATTTGGCAATGCAAATGCTATTTTCCTAGATTTACTATTTGCCTACGACATAATATATAATAGATTTTAAGTTTAAATTCAACTTTTCTCCTTCTCTATTGTCAAATCTCAAGATTACGATTAGTTTTAGAAGATATAATAAAAAATTTTTAAACTTTGAATTTAGAAAAGAATATAGAATTTGTCAGAAAACAAGATTTTTAAGATTCAAAATCCATTTCTTTCTATAAACGTAGAGTCAATGTAAAAGTTTTTACTTGTTTTTATTCTCTTCCAATTTCCATCGAATATATTATTATAATTATTTAATAGTGTCGATATTTGAATGTAATTAACGATGAGAATTGCAATAGATATTTATTTTAATCTATTCTGACAGTCAGTCAGTCAGTCAGTCAACTGGTTAAAATGCATCATCATTGGAGGGATGTTATTTTTAACCACTTGTATATGATTGAAATTGTTTAGCTAGAAATCCATATGATTTAGAGGATAATAATTTGGAACACATTTATTTTATATTCTATTGAATCAATGTAATTTTATGCAAATAAATTACATAAAAGAATATTAAATTAACCAAATGAATTCATATACGAGGGATGTGGTGAAACAAAGCGAAATATGTTCTAAGGCTGGCAGGAATGTGAAAAGGGTCAAAAGCAAAGAAATATAAGCTCTTTCTAGGTTGTTGTTGTTGTTGTTGTTGTTTTTATTTATTAAAATTATAAATATTTAATTATTTATATAAAAATATAATAATAATTTAGTTTTATCTGATTGAAAAATAATATTTTTACAGGATTCTATTTCAAATTTAAAAACAAATAATTAGTCAATTTCTAAGTTGAAAATTGAAACACATTGGATTGAGTTACTTAATTCTCTCTCTCTCTAATTAAACCTCAAGTCTCTTTTATAATATTTTACACACAAGTGAAAAATGATTAAATTAATCCAATATTAATACATTAAATTATACAGTTTTTATATTTATTTTATCATTATGTTTTTACTATCTCTCCAGAGAATGTCGAGATTTTGATGTTTTTGTACGTTTTTAAGACCCCTTGTTCATTTTCACTAAGGTTGAGAAAAATGTCTCTCTCTCCCTCTCTCTATGTGTGTGTGTGTGTGTGTGTATGTGTGTGTGTGTATGTGTGTGTGTGTAGACAATATTACGAAAAAACGGTTTGAGCTAGAATATTGAAATTTTTCATTATTCAAATTTCGTAGTTTTCTATCAACTTTTGAGAAATGTAGCTCATTCGGATGAGGACCAATACCTCCCACGCTTTCATTATTTTTTTTTAAATTTTTTAACACGTTGACTGCCAATCACGCGCCAGTAAGTGACGTGGTGTCATCAACAAAGAGCCAAACCCGCGGATTAATTTTTTAAATTTTTAAATTTTGACTTAAAAATTAAGGTTAAGGCCAGGGCCGGCGCTACCGGAGGTGCAACCCGCGCGGCTGCACAGGGCGGCAAAAAAGGGGGGCGCCAAACAAATGTTTTGCACGGGGCGGCAAAGTGAGTTTCGTCGGCACTGGTTAAGGTTTTAAATTTAAATTTGATATTTGTTAATTAATTAATTTAATAACAATACTATATACTGTAAATTTAATTTTTTTTTAAATTAATTAATTAATTAATCCAATTTAATTACACTTAATTTAAATAGAATATATATTAATTATTCCAATTCAAATTTGCGAGATAGTCGAGTGGATTCACTCCAGATTTAAAAAAAAATATAAAATAAATTCTACTTATTAAATACTCCTAGTAGATTTTTTTTGTTTCATTAAGAAATCTTTAAGAAAGATATAAAATGATTGGACATTTATTTATTAAAAAGTCTTAAACAACCTTATTAAATTGTAAATTGTAATTATTGTAATTGAAATTATATTAAATAAATACATATATTTAATCGAATTCAACTTAACTTAACTAATTATCTGACTTACCTAAATAATACATTAAATAATTAGAATTTTTATTATTTATTAACTAAGCCCCTTCCTATATTTGGCCGAATGTTATTTTAATTATTATATTAGATGATTATAATCTTCCCATTTCCTTCCTATCATCCCAACTTACTTTATGGTTATTTCTAGACCAATTATAAATTGAAAGCGAGAGACGTTTGTCGTCTTCGTCGTCGTCGTCATTAGTGCGTTGAGTATGCTCCAAGCTCAAACAATAATGTTGCCAATAAAAAGAGCGTTGATTTCTTGACAATACAATACGATAAGAGCGTGTCTATCTTTCCTTGTTCGACGTCGTCATCGTCAAGAGAAGCGACAGGTGGTCTCGTTAATAGCTAATCCCCTTGCTCGTCTCCTCCGAGCCAGCCCTTCGACATCCTTCCTCGTCGTTGCCTTCCGGCTGCTCTTAGTACAAAGACACCCTTCCATATACACAAACAAGCCACTTGTCTATCGAGCATCTGGCTGGCTGCTAATGTCTTTTGCAGGCTCGTCTCCCAGATTTGATCATCTTGCACCGGAGAGGAGTTTCTATGAAAACTGATGTAAGCCGATTGCGGATACGGCTCGACAAGGGTATTATCATATTAAAAGACAATAGATACCTGGATGGAACTCAACCCCATCACTAATATAGTATATACTATATTTCTCATCGCATATTACTCGCTCTCCTACTTGCTGTTATTCTTTTCTCAAATTAATCCCTTTAAAGAGGATTTTCTATTAGATACACTTCTATTGAGTGTATCATTATACTATGATGTACTATATATCAATATATACTCGTATAATTTCCTATTTATGTATGTATAAAATCTCTGTGACATTATGAAGTTAGCTACTAATTTAGAATTTTACAATTTACAATTTTTATAGAATTTAAAATAAAAAAAAGAAAATTTGAAATACAAATTGAAATATTCTAATTTGTAAATTTATATACAATTTCATATTAAAATTATTTATTATCATAAAAGATAATTTATTAAACATAATAAACATCAAAAGAAACCTATCAAAATGATTAATTTGTTAACAATTTCATTTTTTTTAAATTTTGTTTTGTTAATTTTAAATTTTGAAAAAAAAAAATAAAAAAAAAAAAAAATATTACGCGATCATTTGAATGAAGTTATTAATTTTATATTTAAATATGGGGTTGTTTTGTAACAAAATTTCCTATAAATTATTATTATTAATCAATCTCGTGCGGCTAGAAGCCGCCTGTCCCTCTAAGAAGAGTTTTATGCCGGGAACTGCTATTTATTAAATAGTACAAATTATCTATTCTTTTGAAATAAAAAAAAACAAACTTTTTTTTAACAGTGAAGTTTACCAAATATTAAATATATTAATTAATTTCAATTAAAAAGATAAATTAAAATTTAATTATTTTTTTTATTTTTCTATCATAATTTTTAAAATAATTTTAATGATAAAAGTAGTCGATATATCAATAAATCAAATGAATATAGACCATAAAAGCGATTACTTCTTTAATATATATATATATATTCTGACCTTATATTATTTAAAAATTATTATTATTATTATTTAATTAGTAAATAAATAAAATATATTCTTAAATATATCAATAAAATTAAAGCAATGTCAAGAAAAAAAGAAAAGAAAATACTAAATTCTAAACTATAGACTGTTTAAATGGGATAAAATTGATGGAAATATATTGTTTAATCAGACGTTGTATGTATATTTAAAGCGACTAAAATAAACTTTTGCGCCTTTGGTTATTCAAGAGAAATTTTTATTTAAGAAAAATCTTATAAAGAAAATAAAGATGAATTGCTTTATAAAATGTTATAGAATATAAAAATAGTAATTTGATAAATACTTTTTATTCTATTTCTTGTATCTAATATTATTACTAAATAATTAATTAATTTTTAGTATCATTAAAACGATTGTTTTGTTTAACAGCAAATTAAGAAATAATAATAACCCAACAAAATAATTCATAGACATTAAGGAGGATTAGTCTGTTGGAAAATTCTGGTTGAAATACTTATCAAAAAAAAATTTTGTTACTGTGAACTCTCTAAATTCCAAGATGACTAAATTAACTTAATATTTTTTATAGAATCGTTTGGGTTCTATAATATTATTTGATTATTTGAAAACTATTAAAAACCAACTATTATTATGGTAAAACTAAAAATAAAATATCATCAAATTTTTAAACTCGTCATTTTTTGTAAAACATTTTAAAATTTCAAGAATAAAATATTATTGGTAAAGTTTGCGTCACATATGTATTAGTTAACTATCTATCTATCTATCTCTATGGCACTACGGAATTCGAAAGTTCTCGCCGTAGCAACCACCTTTCTCTAAGTACCCCTATCCTGGGCTAGGGTGAATGTACCAGTAGTTGAAACTATAACGAGAACGTTTTGACAAAAATTTGATATCTTTCAATTGATATAATAATGAAGAATTTATCTTCAAACCAATACAATTTTTTATTTCTTTTATTTTTTATAATTTTTTTAACATTAGCATCTAAAAACACCAGTAGTTAAAATTAAGTAATATGGGCATTCAATTAATAATATTTAAAATTGATGTCAATACTAAACAACAAAAAATAAAAATAAAAATTTATGATTCACCTTCTTAAGCATTCGAAGAACAAAATTTTAAAATATTCATTTGTTCGATTCTATAAAAAGCAAATATTGTGCCGGGGTGACTCAAAACTTTTATATTTACACATCTACAATATGTATATAAGGAATTACTTTCATATAGATCACATTTAGAAATGTTTAGACAGATATAAGTCTTATTATCCAATATTAAACTACTAGTACACTGTCAACTACTGGTACATTTACCCTATTCCTAGCCGACTCCTATTTTCTCCCATTTCTCTTACGTCCCTTCCTACAATGTCCGTTGACCTTGTCCTCGGACGTTTCCTAACCTATCTCCCCAAAAATAGATTTTGCGCCACTCTTTTCTCTCCCATTCTTATCACGTGTCCTGTCCATCGAAGCCTTCTCAATTTTATTACTCTAACTATGTATGGAGATGCATAGAGGTAATGTAATTCCTCGTTATGCAGTCTTCGCCATTCCCCGGTGACCTCATCATTCTTTGGACCAAAAATACTGTGACAAATCATATTATCAAAATGGATTACTTAACATAAATTCCAGACGTGACAAGAATGGGAGAGAAAAGAGTAGAGCTTACCTATTATACTAAAAAGTGTGCATGCACACCAAACAAGCGATTTATATATATACGAGTATATTGCAGACCAAAATAAAGATAATATAATATATATTCACTTAATGTATTAACAAAATTTTTTTTTTAATTTCGTTTCTTCCAACAGATTTACTGATAAAATTTTTCTTTGACTATGGATGACTGAGATTAGAATAAAGTATTTACAATAAAATAATTATAACACACTCTATATATAATATGTTATAAAATAAACATTTGTAAATTATTTTTGTTTTTTTAGAAATTAATAAAATTTATGCACTTTTGTAAAAATTTAGAAGGGACAAGAGGAAGTGGGTGGATGAATTTTGAGTGAGTGTTTAAGTGAAACGAGTTTCCATCCAAGTTGACTTTTCAGTCGTGCTCTTTCTGATCTGGCCTGGACTCAGTTCTTCTGATTACTCTTAACAAATTTAAAAGCCAATCGTGTCTCTGCTTTTGCAATGAGATCGTCCTCTCTTATTCTCTTTTGGAAACTTTACAAAAGACGTGAGAACATTAATTAAAGATGCGTTGCCGGTGAAGTCGAAGAGAGGTGTTTGCGAAAGGATTTTACCTCAAAAAGAGTAATGCTTCTGAGTTGTATGTGTGGGTGTGAATAAGAGAAAGAGAAAGAGAAAGAAAAAAAAAGAAACCCCCTCTAAAGTTGTAACTAAGATTCCATTTTAAATGCAATGAGCTGAGCACTCATTCCGCCTCCATCCAAATCGACGTCCCTTTTTATCCTTTTTTTTTTATTCGACACTTTTCTAATCAAATAAATTAAATTAATTCATTTAATGATTAATTTTGTTTTTATGTTTGTAAATTCATGTTTTTAAACTTAATTTCAAATTTAACTACACTGAATGAAGACTATCATGAAATGAATTGAAAATAAATTACATATATTTTTTTTTTCAAAATGTTTTTTTTGTCAATTAAAAAAAATATTATGTATATTTAATTATTTGACATTTAAGTTTTATTTAAGTAAAATAATAATGGAGCATTTATAGGTCAAAGAAACATGACCTCTATAAATAGGACACGTGGCGAGAATGGGAGAGGAAAGAGTGGTGAAAAATATATTAGTGGTAAGACTAATTGGGAAACGTCCGCTTGGAAGACCAAGGACAAAGGGGCGTGTGAGAGATGGGAGAAGGTAGGAGTTGGGCGGTTGTGGCTCAGGATAGGGATAGTTGGAGAAATGTGGTTGCTGCGGCCAAGAACTTTGGAGTTCCGTTGAGTCACAGAGATTAATAGATAGATTAAGTAAAATAAAATAAATTGCTCATGATACACTTATGTATATATAACGTAAGTATTGTTTATAATATTTCTTAATCAATATTCTTTTCTTATTTACTACTCTTTCTCTCCCTCTCTCTCGTTATTTTGACTTATTAATATACAATAAATGCATTACTTATCAATAAATAATTCAAATTAATTGGACACTTAAGTTAATAATTTATAGTTGTGTCTTTGATAATTCAAGTTATTGATAAATAAAATAAAGCAAATAAATAAATGTTTGAACTTAGACATTTTCTTGTATTTGAATTTGAACGAATTCTTCGAGTATTTCAGTCGTTTTTCGAATTCAAAACTTTACTCTAAAAGTTAACAAGATCAAATCAAATTAAACAAGATATATAATTGTAATAATTATTTTTAAACGATTAATAATGATTTTTAACATCTTACATCAGGGGTGTCTAACTCATAGATACACTTGGGCCAAACAAACAAGGTTTAACTTTAGGCGGTTTTTTTTTTTCTTTTTTTTTTTTTTAGAGACAAATTGAAAATTTTTTAAAAAAAGTCAAAAGTGAACACGGGCCGCAAAAATAGTTGTCGCGGGCCGCATGCAGCCCGCGGGCCGCGAGTTTGACACCCCTGTCTTACATCTTTTTCTTCTATCTTGAATCTGTTTATTTAATTCACTAACAAAATAATTTCAAACTAAAATAAAATTTTGTATAGCTCTATTATTACGTAATAATCATTTTTTTTTTCTTTAAATCATCCCTATAAAAGATTTACAATTTAAACAGGAGTATATACTTTTTATAGCTTATAAAATAATATGATTACATTAAAATATATTAAAATTTTATTATAACCAGTTATTTATAATTAAAATTGATCTGACGGGACACAATAGAAGTGTTTTTTATGTCCGAACAAAACCAATAATTAAAAAAAACCCTTTATTACATTGATATTAAAAAATTCTTTTAAATTTTTTTTTTTTATATAATATCTGCCTTAATTTAAGTAACTAGGAAATTGTGGAGATATAAAACATGAGCTCATTGCTCACTCTCTTGTATAAAATTCAGTTTAATTATATTATAAAAGGTAAAAAAAAGAAAGATATCCGAAACTAAAATTACTAATATGAAATAAGAGCTAGTTAAAATATAAAATATTTTTTTTTTTTTGTGTTTGTTATCTAATTTAGTGATCTTTAAAAGAGAGGGTTGGTTGTTTCATTTCAGATCATAAAAAAATAATTGGCAAATGCATATAAAATAAGATACTAAACTAAGAGTATCAATAAATAGACATAGATATATAATATACTATACTATATATGATATTAATTTTAATGAAAATTCCATTTTGTTGTTTTGTGTTGTTTACTTTGTCAGTATCAAATTTGACTGTGGTTGTTGTGGCCAAGAACTTCCCACTTTATTTGCAGCACAAAAGTTAATTGATTTATGTATATACAAATATTTTAAATATTTTTAATGAATGATATACCATAGAAGCAACAAAAAATTAGTAAGTATATAATTCATGCTTTAGTTATATTCAAACTCCACGTGTTTACATTACACTAGAGTTAAAAATAAGTTTATGATTCGACATAATTTACAATATGTCAATAAACATTCTTAAAATTAAGTGTCTTAGCAGGTAGACGCCTGGAAAGGGTCGTTCAATTGAAAACAGTGTAATTTATTGTTTGCAATTGCTGTCAAACACTGACCCTTTTGAAGAGAAACTTTCGACATCTGTCCGGAAAAACCCTTCTTCATTTCATCCCTCTCCCCTCCCTTTCTCCTTACCTTTTGTTCAGGTGATATAAAAGGAAAAACCCAGCACGACTAGCAAGCAGATGTAATGAAACCAGATGTAATGATACGAGAGATATAGTTAGTACAGACGGGAGTGTGTTCCTATGTATGATTGAATTTGTATCTTCAAACTCATAATAAATTTCTTACTCTTTCTTAAATAAAATTGCCTTTTATTTCTTTACCGTTTAATTACCCATTAAACCCGTGGGTAAGGTAAAATATATATTTGGCGCACAGTCGGTAGGATTTCGCGAACGTTTATACAATACAAACGGCAACTTTTTAAAGTTTTTATCGCGAACGGTGATCAAGTTTCCTGCTTCCTCCTGAGCAATCGACGGAGTCTGAACATCGTCTTCAGCAACCAAGAAGCAGCAGCCACTACAAACCTACGAGCTACCACGACTACACGACACCGAGGAAAGCGACGTCCATTGCCTTAACGAGGAACGGTACGAGCAAATCATCCCGGGTCATCTACAAATACTAGGATAATACTTATCCGAAGGGCGCAGTCAACAAGAAAGAAGAAAGAAAAATCGTGAGCTATACAAACAGTCATACCATAAATTTAACATAAAAATATAATAAATAAATTTTAAAATAAAATACCTTAACAATTAAATAAATTTTCTAACATAAAAAAAAAATATATAAATCAATATTAAAATAAATATTTTAACAATTAAACAAAATTTCTAACATAAATTAAAATAAATAAAATTTTATGAAAAATAAATAAATAAATTAATTAAAATAAAAAAATAAAATAATAAAATGAATTAAAATTAATAATAATAAAATAATAATAATTAAAATAAAATAATAATCAAAATAAAAAAAATAATAATCAAAATAAAAAAAATTTATAATCAAAATAAAATAAAATAATCGAAATAAAATAATAATAATCAAAATAAAATAATAATAATCAACGTAAAATAATAACAATAAAATTAAATAATACAATAAATAAAGTAATTGAAAAATGAAATTAATGATGAAAATGAATACAGATCATTTGTTACAATGTATTCCTATCTTTAAGGGCGAGTCAAACGTACTCCAAAGATTTATTAATACGGTTGATAAAATATATAGTACATTTCCTTATGACCAGCACGAATTTTTCCTCAGGTACGTTAGAGACAAAATTCAGGGCAGTGCCAATGAAATGATGACCCACGTAAGTCTAACCACCTGGGAGAATTTGAGAAGGGATCTTAGGGACATATTTCGCGAAACAAAAAGCGAGAGTAATCTCTACGATTCAAATTACAATAGACAATTCATTCCCAGAAATCGCTCTCATTCTAATAATTATCAAAATTACCACCCCCCTCCCCGCTACCACAATTCGGCGGATTATAAAAAACAAAAAACTAATGATTGGCTAAATGAACCAGATATGATTAAAAAATTTGCCTCTTTTGAAAATAAATCAACAATATTAAATTCAAACAATTATAAGAAAAATAAAATTGATAATGGACAATTCCTTGACCAGAACAAATTAAATTTTGAATATAATATTGAAGTTAAAAAAGAACCAAGTGATATTAATGAAAAAAATACAATAAACAATCATAAATTATCTTCAATTGATATAACTTTACCAATGAATAAATTAATACAAGAAAAATCAATTTTAAAATCATTACATTCTTCTAATTTATTACCAAAAAATAGAATATCAGAAAATATTTTGCCCTCTAAACATATTAATGATAAAAATATTAACAATGATGAAACAATGAATTCAAATAAAGAATTTTTATATAAATGTTCTAAAGAACAAAGTATAAAACCTCATGCAGAATTAATCAATTTAGAAGATCCACCTCAAATTACAGAAACCAAGAAATTAATTAAAAAGGAATTGGAAGAAAATTCCTTACACAATAATATGGATAATTCTCTCTCAGAAAAATGTCAAATCTCACTCTATTCTTCACCACCACCCTCCCCACCTATTCAATTCAATGCTCTTGAGAAAATTGCTCAATCATATGATGCGGATACACCTGTGTTATCTCTTTGTGAAGATAATTCTATTGATACGTTACCTTGTCCAGAACTTATAAGAGAAAAGACTCCTGAATTCGATCATTATCCTCCAAAGAACACTCCATCTCCAACACCCCCTCCATTAACTCCAAATGAACGTGAATATATAGAAATAAATAAGATCAATCTTGACCAAACAATTTCAAAACCAGAAGAAATTAATCTAAGATTTATAGAAAATAAAAAGCGATCTCATGAATCTACGTTTAACGAAATTAATAAACATAATTCTCCGTCATCCCCTAATACAGTTTCTAATTTCCCAACATTAATTCAAAATGAAATTAAAATTGATAATATTGATCAAAGTATAAATAATGTGAATAATATTAGTTCGAGACATTCAAAGGAAGGCACCCGTCCCAAGTTTTTTTATAGAAATCAATTAGTAGTTGTTTGTAAAATTAAATATCATATTGTATTAGTAAACTATATTAGATCATGGCAAATAGCCCCGTCACTTTCTCCACACATTAATAAAATAAGGAGAAAGATATCAATGAAATGGAAATATCATTTAAAACGGGTGTGGACAAAGTTTAAATTTAAATTGTATAAGTTTTTTATTTTTTTTCGCATATTATTATATAAGTTTTTTTTTCCTATTAATTGATGTTTTTGTTATTTTTGTTATGTGAAAAATGTGTTTGTGTTCAGTGCAGTGATATTAAATAATAACTTTTGTGCAAGATACTTAAGTGAAAACATTGTGTTTAATAATTATATATAAAAAAAAAAAAAAAAAAAAAATAGTGATTAAGTGAAAAACAATGAAAAATTAAATTCTTTAAAAAGGAATGTAGAATTCTCCCTGCAAATGGACATATTAACTTCACCCACTGGACAATTTGTTACACAAATTTCCTTTAGGGGGTGGAGAAGTTATATTCAAACTCCACGTGTTTACATTACACTAGAGTTAAAAATAAGTTTATGATTCGACATAATTTACAATATGTCAATAAACATTCTTAAAATTAAGTGTCTTAGCAGGTAGACGCCTGGAAAGGGTCGTTCAATTGAAAACAGTGTAATTTATTGTTTGCAATTGCTGTCAAACACTGACCCTTTTGAAGAGAAACTTTCGACATCTGTCCGGAAAAACCCTTCTTCATTTCATCCCTCTCCCCTCCCTTTCTCCTTACCTTTTGTTCAGGTGATATAAAAGGAAAAACCCAGCACGACTAGCAAGCAGATGTAATGAAACCAGATGTAATGATACGAGAGATATAGTTAGTACAGACGGGAGTGTGTTCCTATGTATGATTGAATTTGTATCTTCAAACTCATAATAAATTTCTTACTCTTTCTTAAATAAAATTGCCTTTTATTTCTTTACCGTTTAATTACCCATTAAACCCGTGGGTAAGGTAAAATATATAATTCTTTTGAGAAATTAAGCTGTTATTATTAAGAGATATACATTTTTGAGTTAAAATGTTAACATTATATGTAAATAAAAGGAATGAATATAATTCTGTAAATTGTAAGATGATAGAATAATTAACTGTGACTGTATGTGGGAAGGGGGTTTGAATTTAAATAAAAATTTATATCTAGTTATATACGCTGGTAGACAAAATTAAGAGATGGAAAGCATTTTCACACATCTCTTAATTTTGGTGGACATTTTGGTGGACATGTGTGAAATGCTTTCCATCTCTGGTGGACAAAATTAAGCATTTTCACATATCTCTTAATTTTGTCCACCACAGTTTATATAACTAGATATATATACTTACCCCAAATCACATAATTTTATATAATAAAAATTTTCAAAATTTAATAATAAGAATCTAATTTCTGAAACAAAATAAACTTGATATAAATCATATATTTAAGGTAAAACCGAGGGTATGACGCACGATTCGGGTTTTGCCAAATCTCAAACGCTAACAGCTAATATGTCATCATTATTGGTGTGAATGGTAAAACCCACGACTAATAGGTATTAGTTAATTATTAAAATAAAAACTACTAAAATTTATAAAAATAAAAAAGTCAACTTTTGTGTCATATCCCTAACAGGGGTGTGGGGATATTGTGCAACTGGTGTGGGAGATATATTTTCAAAAATTGCAAAAGAAAACAAATTGCAAGCCTTTGAAATAAATAAGATAAAAATTCCCATGACTTGGTCTTCAAGATAGAGGACAAAACAATTCCTTTAAGGGTTGGTTCGCTTATAACTAAAGTAGACACTTTTCATCTGGTCGCCTAGGTGGCTACAATCGTTCCCCAATGCCTTCCTCATAAAAAACGCGTCATATGCCTCGGCTTTACCTTTTATTTAATCATAGAATATGTATTTCTAATTTATTGATGTATTTTATACATAAGTATATTTATTTGTTTGATTTCTGAAATTTTTATTATATTTTTAATTGATTATCATTTCTATTACATTTGAACCATTATAGTTAATATACTTAAAGAATTCTGTAATTTATTATATAAAGAGATTAAATAAATAAATAAATACCAGATTGTAGCTGTATTTACCTATAAATTATTTCAACTATTATAACAAATAAATAATTTAAAATAACAATTAAAGATCAATACTAAAATACTAAGAATAAAAAAAAAGAATGTTAGTAAAAATAATTAAATCTATAAACTAATTAAAATTATTGGAAGCAGAGCCCAAATCTCTCTCACTTCTTCATTTTTTTAAAATAAATAAATTATTTATCGTTATAACGATGAGAAGTATTTTTCTGTTTTATTATATGATTACAAAAAAAAAAAAAACTACATTTAATTATATATTCATCAAATAGAAAATTAAAAAAAGATAAATGCTCTGTTTAAGGTGATGTATTTTAAAATCTTCCTTTTATATTAAAATAAGCAAGAACTTGGATGTAAAATTAATTAAATTTTTGTCAAAAGAAAAACCAGGATTTTTTTTTTACATATATTATGTACGTATATTTCAAAAACATCTACATATGTAAGCAATTGTATAATTAAACTTAATATTAAGTATTTTAATAATATTAGAGTAATAAAACGAGCAATTAAATTTGTATAATAAATAAATTTTATTTCTTTCATTAATTAAAGCTTTTAGTTTATTTTTTTTTTTTTTTGATAAATTGACAATCGTTTGTCTCAAATTCAATAAGCGGGAGTGTCCTCCCCTAGACTTTCCCGCATATAAATAGGTATAAAGAGTTGTGAATGAATATTTAGAATGTAATAAAGTGCTACTTCCGGTTAACTAATATTTTAAATGTAAAAAAAACAGATATGGATATAATATAAATATTTTTAATTTTATTTTATTTATAATATATAAGGGCTGGCTGTGACGTCATGAAGTGCTGGGTGACGTCATATAATTTTAAATTAAGGAAAAAACTAATGAAGATGATTTTTCTCGAGGATAAAACCAATACAAAGTGCATAACACGTGGAGATATGCCTTCACGTGAAATTTGATATGAAAATAACCCTTCACTTCCTCTCTTCGATCGGCAATACTAGCACTTCTGGTTTCCGGATTTGCACCAAAAGTTGATCAATTCATCATACTGATGCATTAAGTAAATTACCAAATTTCATCAAAATCCGTTGAGCCGTTCAAGCTGTACACATATATACGGACGGACAGCGGACGGACGGACAGACATCATGCTAAAAATACTTTTTTCTGTTAAGAAAATGCATAATTCGTGGAGATATGTACCTAAAAATATCCACAGGTGAAATTTGGTGTGAAAACAATACCTCCCTTACTATCGTCGGTCGGTAAAAAGGAAACGCTACTTGTATAGGTAAAATGTCACTTCCGGTAGTCAGATCATGATGAAATTTGGTATCTGAATTTTTATCATATTTTTAAATCTATATACAAAATATGAAACAAATATCTCGAAGCAAACTGGTACTTTACTTGAAAGGTAAATGCAACCATTGTAGGTAAAGTACCACTTCCGGTTTACCGATTTTGACGAAATTTTGATAGAAATCTACAAACTGTGTATAATATCGCTGTACCAAATTTCGAAGTCCTAGCTTGATTAGTTTTTGAGTAAATTTGCTTACAGACATTACATACATACATACATACATACATACATACACACACACAGACATAATTCCAAAAATGGTATTTTCCGACTCAGGGAGGTCTAAAACGTCAAGATCTATCAAAATCTCGAAGTCGAAATTTTTGACGATTCCAATACTTCCCTTATACGAAGTATGCGGGAATGTAAAAACATAATTTCCGGCCCAAGACGTCGCTAGTAAATAATTCCCATTTAAGAATATGTTTCTTCATAATCATGACTGTAAATAGAGAATATTTCAAGAATATTTTTAAATTGAAACAAATTAACAGGCACCTGTGATTAAAGTTTAAATTACTCGAATAACATGCTGAATGGATGTTATAAAATAACAAACTCAAAATAATATATCGTCATATAATAACAGAGAGCTATCGAATTGTTATTGCATGCAAACTGACAGCAGCTAAATTCAATTATAGCTGTGAAAGATTGTCATCAATTTAGTATATAATATATAGAAAAGAATAGAATCTAGAAGAGAATATCAAAGAGTTAAGTATATTAAGCAAGTTTATAAATAGAACATGGAACATTTTCATTCCCAATACAAAAATTAACTAAATTAAATTATATATTGTCCATCTATTATATTTATCTTGTGCTTATGCATTTTATATAGTACAGTAACATTTATAATTTATAATCAAATTTAATACTATATATTTTACTTCGTTTGAAATGGAATTATTTCATTAAACATTATTTCATGAATTTATTAATCAACATTATATGATGGGGGCCTATGAAAATAACTGACTTCACATTTTATCTAAAAGTATACTAAATAATGATAGGAAATATCCACTCTATATTTCCATAATTATTTTATGTGGAAATTAATAGATCATTCATCATCGAAAAGATGATTATAATTTATCTAGTAAATGGACGATAAATTTAAAGCTAAATTTGTTTTGTTTAATTAATAATATCATTAGTGTTTTATGTGAATTTGCTTATTATTAATATAGTATTATTTATATGCAATTTTTATTTAGAATAAAATATACTTTTTTTTTATATTAATCATTGTTTTTAAATATTTGACACATTTTTATTAACTATATTTTATTTCATGTATGAAGGTTTTTGTTTTTACTTTTTAATTTTAATTTATATCTTTATAAAGGAAAAATTCTTCAATGTAGGTATATATATATTGAAATTTATCTACTATATCTATTATTTATCATTTTGAACATTTTTTCAATTTGATATAATGAATTAGATAATTTTGAATATCTTCATTCTAAATAAGTAATATTGTAAATATCTCTCCTGTAGAAGATTTCCTAATAAAATTACAGTTTCGAAACTATTATGACAAATTAACATTAATAAAATTATGAGAGATAAAATAAATATTAAAACATTACAATTAAAGGGAAATAAAAATAAGCTGGAGTATCTTCACTCGACGATCTCGCAAATTTGAATTGGATTAAATAACATAGAATATATTTAAATTAAATTTAATTAATTAAGAATTATAAATTAAAATTAATAGATAATATTTATTAAACCAGTGCATGTTTGGCTCTTTGTTGATGGTACTTGATGGTACCACGTCACTTGTTGGCTCGTGAGATTTGCAATATTAAAAATTTAATTACGGTACTTTCAGCGATTCAATCAAGCTGAAATTCTATATATAGCAGTTTTATATAATTTTTAATCAGGTGAAAAACTATCATACATATATCTTTATTTTTACGGTCAGTTTAGAGGAAAAAAAATCAAAACGTTGTAGGAAATGATCCTGTTCCGGTTGAGCTACATTTCTCAAAAGTTGATAGAAAACTACGAATTTTGATTAATGCCCGTATACCAAATTTCATGATGCCAGCTCAAACCGTTTTTGCGTAATCTTGGTTACATACACACACACGCAGACAGACAGACAGACATTTTTCTCAACCTTAGTGAAAAGGGTTCAGGAACCTTCAAAACGTATAAAAACATCAAAATCTCGACATCGAAAATTTTTGTGATCGCAATACTATCTCTGAAGAGAGTAAAAAATGAAAATATTAAAGTAAGAATTATTTACCAGAAAATTAATTATATTATTACCGATCGACGATAGTAATGGAGGTATTGTTTTCACACCAAATTTCACATGTGGAGATTTTTACATATCTCCACGAATCATGCATTTTCTTAACAGAAAAATGTATTTTTAACATGTCTGTCCGTCTGTCCACTCATTTTTTTTTATTCGAAATATTAAAGTCCTTTCAAATTATAATTTTAGATTATTACTCTCAAAAATGATATTTAACTTTATATAAACTAAAAGTTGAAATTTGTTTAAATTTAATTCATTTACCACCTTTAATTATATTATTAATATTGTTATATACAGAAAAATCGTTTGAGAATTGTGAAATGTGTTCTTTTCTTATATGTAATTTAACGAACTTGTTGATCCCGATTACCTGAAATGATTAACAAGTTTCAAATATGCCGAGAAGAACACAAATGTTAGTAGTAATAATAGTAAAGGAAAAGTTCAGTAACTATAATATAATTTAACTTAATGATTCACTCTTGTCTAATCGAAAACCTTCACTGGCACACTATTCGAAGAACTTAATAGATTAATTAAATAGTAATTATACTAAGAATACTTAAGAAAGCTTTCCGTTTTATTAATTTCTTTGTTCATATATAAAGAAATTTCAAATTGAATTTGAAAGAAAATCTGGAAATTGTATTCGACAATTTTGTCTTCAATGAAGAGAGAGAGATAAAGTAATAATTTCATCCCCTTGTAGTTAGGATATAATTTTTTTTTTCGGCTAATAATTCAATAATGGGATGTGAACATTATATATAAGGAAGGAGTTGTTCAACTTGGCAAAAGGACTAATCTTAAAGATTAACATCTCATCTTTGGAGGTAGGAAAGGGATAAGGGCTTCTTACTCTCAATCGAATGTAAATCGCATCGTGAAGCAGAACACCGGAGTCTTATTGCTTACATTAGCTTAAGTCTACATCCGATGGAGACTAAGTCAAGTTTATTATTAAGACTTACTAGAGAGACTATTTCCGAAAATCTATTTCCATTCATTAGGGCTCTATTTAAGCAAGCTATCAGGAAATAAGACAAGGAAAACTTTTGTCTTTCCAACGATAAGTATCTTTGATTTCATTTCCGAATAATGAGATTGGCTAGAACTATTCAATTACAGTATTAAATTTATTTTACCTAATAAATTTATAATAATATAAAAAGCATTAATTCTTTATAAAAGAAAAAAAAAGGTTTTTGTTTGAAGTTAGATATAATAAATATGAATTTGCATTTAAATCGAATAAAATACAGCTTAGATATAAGATAATAAATAATTTAATTAACTAATTTTTATCATTCTGAATTATTTAATTATTAAAATGTTTATTTTTTTACTCACTTATTCAACTAATTATCAAAATTAGTTGAATAATTTACTTTTACTATTATAATAGTGATATTTTTTAATTTTTATATGTCAATGACGTGTGTTCACTTTGCTTTGAGCTGACAAGAATGATTTGAAAAGCTGAATCATGACATATTTTATTTCAATTCTAATTTCTATATAATTTATCTTTACTTGTATATTATTAGTCCAAATCCTATAAATTAAGAGTATTATAATCAAATAAATGGAAATTTTAAAAAACTTATTCATTTTATTCCTAATTTTTATCAGTTTTGAAGAATTTCTTGAAAAAATTAGATTCTGCTATATTCATTATTAAAAATGTTATTAATTTTTGTTTTGAAATTATATTGATAGTCAATTAATGAACTCTCTCAGTATAAATAATCTACTCAAAATTCACTCCTAAATTTATTTACTCTTTAGCCTCTGGTTATGCGAGTCTAGATTATGATAAAATATACATTTTTATATTATTTATAAAGTTAACAAATAAGAGTAGCGGGTGGACAATCTCTATGATCCGGATAGAGATAAGACCACTTCAGGGAAGCAACCCTGCTCACGCAAGCCACGACTTTTCCTCGACTCCAATTGAGGAAGTCGTGTCCCAACCAAACCCTAATCAAATCTCAAATCCCATCAATTCAATATTTAAAAATCCTTCACAAATATTCCTCTTTCACATTTCAATGTAGTCTCTCGTGACAAGTCAACTTAAGTTTTTCTTCGAATTCGTATGAAAGATGGACAGGGCTCCTCAAATTTTGGAGGCTGTCCAAAGCAGTTGAACCTTCAAAAAACAAATACTTCGAAGACGAAAAAACAAAGTGAACAAATGAAAATAATGAAAATTTTATTTTAATTAATTGGAAGAGGGAAAAATTATTAAACCAAAACAAATTTTTATAAAAAAGATCTCTCTTCGTTTAAAATATTTAAATTTAGAAGTTAAAAAGAGCAATGTTCGAAATTATAGGGATTCTTTGGAAGCTATTAATCTTGCTAAATCAGAACAGTGCGAATAGATAGAAGAAACGAATTTTTACTGGTTCGTTTTCTTCTATTCTGCATAATGACAGTAGCGTTGAGAGGTTAAGATTGTTCCGTATTCTTTCCCATTTACTTATATATATATATATATAATTGGAGGGGGGGAAGAAGAATTTGGATGAAAAGGGAAAAAGAGGAGGGTGCTTAATGAGATTTTCTTTCGACTGTTCTTTGCTGTTGCCAATGTTAAGTGGCTGTGGCGTTTGTCTTATGTCAAGACGAAGAACAATTCCTTGATCAAATTACTTCAATTAAAACAACGTCCTTTAATAAACAGAGTAATAAATTTGACTATTTGTTTGTCACAAAGTACCTTTCAAGCGCAAAATTACAAAAAAAAGGAGAAAATTACAAATTACTTTTCAATAAGTCGATCGACGAATATTAATTAAAAAAAAAAAAAAATTGTCATCAATCACTTGGATTTAATCATTTCTTGTCAAAATAAAGTTAATATATTTTGTCTAGATGGAGAAATTAATGTTAAGTTTTTGTTTTGTTATCGGATTGACGGTAAATAGAAATTAAACGAACAAACTACAAATAAAACAAAAATGAAAAATTAAGAATGATTAAAGAACTCATTAATTAACAATTCCATGTTTGTTATTAGGCAACTCAACTTTAAGATAAGAAGGACATTTGAATTATCCTACTATAAATAAATAGAATTATTATTTTTTTAAAAAAAAAAAAGTTAAAAAAATAACTATGTTTTTTATGTTATTAAATCAGGGCTTCGAACCGTTATTTTTTTCGTTTCGGTTTTCGTTCCGGTTCAATAAAAAAAAAAAATATCAGTTCGGTTCCGGTTTTCGTTCCGGCAAAAATAACGGTTTTTTTCGGTTTTCGGTTTTCGGTTCAGCTCCGATTAATTAATTTTAAAGACCTTTTATTTGTATTAGAAATTTAGGTCGGGGTATGCCGAGTCTGCCATAAATATATAAAAATATTTCTTGCTACCACCCTAAATCATACTACATGAATTGATACAATATAATATAAATAATAATAATTAATTAAAGGTATAATAATTAGAAGTATATAATATAAGATGTTAATATAATTTATTAAACGAAACAAATAAGTATGAATATTTTTTTACATCCTTTTACTTTCAAACACTCAACAAACGAAACAAATTCGTATATTTAATGTTAAAGTATACAGGATTCTTGGATATATTTACTTATAATTATAACTAGAATTATAAAAGATGAAAATTATACCTCTAATTATTAAAATATCTTCTAATATATTTTCATTTAAACTATTTCTATTGTCTCGTAAAATAAATTTTAAACCAGAGAAAGCTCTTTCAACACTAACTTGTGTTGCAGTATCTCCTAAAACCACCATTGCAATTTTGTTAAAATGAGGATATGTATTTTTATTTTCCTCCCAAAATTCTAAAATAAGTTTTTTACTGTCTAATCTTCGTACTTGGTCAAAGTTATACAATATTTGTTTAAATTTATTTAATAATTTTATTTATATTTATGAATCATTTTCTTTATATCAATACATAACCCTGTAACAAATGGAATAAATAATTTAAAAAATTAATACTATCATTAAATCAAAATATCAGTATTAAACAAACGATGAAAACATTAAATTCTGTATTGCGACTACGAGACGCTGCCAACACAACCGAAGGGAGAGTATGACTAGGACACTAATTTTTGAAACAAAGTTTTTAGCGACACCATGCAGTGCGAGGCATAACTAATTGAAAAAAATTCGGGCTTGGGTGTTGCCAAAACACCTCTTGTGGCAACTCTGGATTGAACACGTACTGAACCGAAATAAACCGATATTATTTTTTTCGGTTCAGCTCCGGTTTTCGTTCCGACAAAAATAACGGTTTTTTTCGGTTTTCGGTTTTCGGTTCAGTTCCGGTTCGAAGCCCTGTATTAAATATCACAATCAGCATAATATTTCATTTCCATATGGAAATCATTTTTTTTTTTACAATTTTTTCTTTTTTTTTAATTATTAATTCAAAAAATATATAAATATTTATTTATTAGTTTATTGAAAAATAAATCTTTTAACCATTCCTACAGGCAAAATAAAATTTTAACTAAATATGGTAATTAATATTTTTTTGTATTATTAAAACTTGCCTTTTTAAATTTGTCTGTTATCATACAAATCGGTTTTTATATTTATTATTTGTATGAAACACTACATACACAGCAATTTTGAACTTAAGTTATCATTAATTATGATTAAATTGAAAAAAAAGGTATTGTCAATTTTAAGGAATTGACGACAGACTACATTTACACTAACATTTGAGTTAGAAAATAGATATTGCGAACGTTAACAGTTTTATTTTACCATAACTTACTTAGCATTACATGAAAAAGAATATTTTTAACTATTGTATAAATTGCCCGTTATTTTGTACACTAGGAAAAATATAAATACTATTTTTATTACCCTCTCCGGTAAGATTAATATATAAATAAATTTGTTATTTTCTATTAGAACGTTTTTATTGGATTATGATCACAGTCAAGGCCGTGTTAAGGATTGGAATGGTGGCTGCCTCGGGCGCCGTATTTTAGTGGGCGCCAAATCTTACATCAAAGCTATGGAAAGTTATAAAAGATGTTAAATAAAAATATAATAAGTTAAATTATTATAATATGGATTAAAATAAAATATGATTAAATAATTGTATTTTTTCTGTTTTTCATCCCGGGCACATTTTTGTTTTAAACTGAACACAGATGTCATTATCGTATACTTTATAATATAACTTTATTATCAAACATATGGAATGTAAATTTATAAAAACAGTCAATATATTGCTATATTAATTATTTATTAAGCACGGCACAAGAATCATTAATAAAGACTAATTGAAAATAGCTGGAGTGTCTCCACTCGGCTATCTCGCAAATTTGAATTGGATTAAATAACATATATTAATTTAAATTAAAATAAATTTTAAATAAATTATAAATTAAAATTAATAGATAATATTTATTAAATCAGCGCATGTTTGGCTTTTTGTTGATGGCACCACGCCACGTGAGATTTGGAGAGTTAAAAAATTAATTTTGGTACTTTCAGCGATTCAATCAAGCTGAAATTCTATATATAGTAGTTTTATACAATTTTTAATCATGTAAAAAATTATTGAACATACATATTTATTTTTACAATCACTTTAGAGGAAAAAAAAATCAAAACGTGGTAAGTAATGACCCTCTTCCGGTTGAGCTATATTTCTCAAAAGTTGATAGAAAACTACGAATTTTCAATAATTTCCGTATACCAAATTTCATGATTCTAGCTCAAACCGTTTTTGCGTAATCTTGTCTACACACACACACACACTCACAGATATTTTTCTCAACCTTAGTGAAAATGATTCAGGAACCTTCAAAACGTATAAAAACATCCAAATCTACACATCGAAAATTTCTGGCGATGTAGTAAAAATACAAATAAAAATCGATTAGATAGGGTCGATATTAAATCAAGGAGACTGGACCATTTTCTAAGATTATCTTCCACAACAAAGAGAAAAATAATATATATGGTAGACAGATAAACATGTATCTAATAGAGTAATCTAATATAATTGATATTTCAATTCAACTGAACATTTTGATACTTGGACTTTTCCATAAGTACTCTTGATATGAAAAACAATGTGTAAATGAATGAGTAAATATAAAAATTATGAATTTAATTCGCTTAATATTTTATTTTATACGTAGACAGGCAGATATAATTTATCCAGGTTCAGGATCAGAGAGGCAGAGAGAGAGAGAGAGAGCATTGGTATCATTTAGGGGTTGTAGTGGAATTCATTAATAAGGTGTCAAAACATATTGAATTATAAATGCATTCCATTAAAATATGCGACAAATGTAACCGAGAGATGAAAAATATGTTACTATAATCATTTTCAAAAACAAAACAAAAAAAAAAATGGTATTTCAATTATTTAATTGTATAGATAGATATTGGCTATCAATTTCATTTAATATAATATATGATAATAATATATAATATTTTTATTCTTTGTAATTTAATATTGTATATTTTCTTTTATTCATTTTACAATTGAAGTTAAATATTGTATATTCTATTTATAAGAAATAAAAATTTAATAAAATAAAATAAAAGAGCGTTATAAAGATTTTTGTTTATTAATAATACAAATTTAGTTATTTGTCATAAAAAAAAAAATGTTTATTTTTGTTTAATTAAGTTTTTTTTTTTTTTTTGTTTGAATTATTTCGATGCAAGGAAGAAGTTTAAGAAGTTGTACATTCTTTTATAAATATTTGTCTTTTTTTCTCTTTTTATTAATTTTCAATTGCTAAATTCGAAGTTTTACATTGATTAGAAGTATATAGACTTTTTACTATCTCGCCAGAGATAGTAATGCGATTACATTTTCAATGTGGAATTTTGGTGTTTTTATACGTTTTGAAGGTCCCTGAGTCATATTCACTAAGGTTGATAAAAATGTCTCTCTCTCTCTCTCTGTGTGTGTGTATGTATGTAGACAAGATTACTCAAAACGGTTTGAGCTAGAATAATAAAATTTGGTACACAGGAATTTTTCAAATTTCGTAGTTTTCTATCAACTTTTGAGAAATTTAGCTCATTCTGAAGAGGACGATTACCTACCACGTTTTCATTTTTTATTTCACTAAAGCTACAAAGCTAAACTGACGTTAAAAATAAAGATATACGTATGTTTGATAGTTTTTCACATGGATAAAAACTGTATAAAACTGCTATATATAGAATTTCAGTTTGATTGAATCACTGTAATTACCTGAATTAATTTTGTAATTCACGCTCCAGCAAGTGACGTGGTGTCATTAATAAAGAGTCAAACACACGCTGGTTTAATAAATATTATTTATTATAATTTTAATTTATAATTTTATTAATTAAATTTAATTTAAATATATAATATATGTTAATTAATCCCATTCAATTTTGCGAGATAGTCGAGTGGAGACACTCCAGATTTTTTTATTAAAAAAAATTCGCTCCGACAGCAATTAAACCCTGGACACTTACTTAAATAAAATGTCTAATATTCTATCGCCTTCTTTTTAAATATCTTTATTAGCCAGACAAAAAGACAAAGTTTACAAATATTATTATAAATCTGTAGCAGCTATAATAAAAAAAGTTAATAAGAGAAAAAAAAACATATTTAACAGAATGCTATAATCACATTTAATACTTTAAATTATTTATATATTGTTTTTGTTTTTTGTATTCTAATTATTTTATCAGTGATTCCCAACGGGGTCTATGGAACTTTGAATAGGGTCGACAGAACCTGACGGGGCTATTGGGGAGCGATAGCGGAAACTTCCTCTTTCAATTACTATAAAAAAAAGTAAAGGATTTCTTTACGAAATAAAAACTAAAAAATAATAAAGTAAATACAAAGAATCGCCAACAGATCCTTCTAGTTCCCATAGTAGTTGTATTTATTAAAGTCATATTTATTAGACTTTTATATATTTGTATAATCGTTCATGTGTTTAAAGGGTTTCCCATTAGAATTTTTCAATCTAAATAAAATAGCATTTAACTTAAATAGTTTTTTTGATTGAGCTATTTATTTATAAATTAATATTTTTCAATAATATTTATATAAAAATTAAAATATTTGATAATATTTATTAGCTAACATATATTATCGATTGCGAGAGTTATGCATTTATTATTACCTAATCAAAATTTGAACCTGATATCAAAAAAAATCAGGATCAAACGTTACATTAATTTTTTCAGTTAAAAATGAATTCCTATTAATCATTTATGAAGTTATTAATTTATAAAATATTCAATTGTAAGTTTTGTTAAATAATAATATTAGGGTAAATGTTTACAAAACGGGAAGTTTCAGGGATTTGGATGACCAGTGTCTTTTCTAGTTTTAGAGATAAACATTTTTTAAGTTTGACAGATTAGCTGGTTATGAACATCGAAAACATTAAGTAATGTTTTATTGACTAATTCACTAATTATTCACTTATTTACTAGGGTGACCCAGCCAGTAGTTGAACAAATAAAGCCAGTTTACCACGGATCCTGTTGTTAGTTCTATACTATTAGCCGTAAAACTAAGCTAATGGATTTTTAACAAAGCTTTATTATTGTAGTTATTAAAAAAAATATTAAACAGTGCTTAACTGAAAAATAAAAAGCAAAAAAAAATTCACAACATTTTTTATGATTTTATCCCAGTGGTTGAACAGACATGTCCAGTTTTTGAACGCTCGATATTCCAGTAATTGAACACCCGTTATTTCATAGTTTTTTTTTATTTTAAATTTAGGTACATATCCAAAACGACTTAACAAATATCTAGGCGTATAGCTTGAGCACTCATAACACAATACAAGGCTGATTCACATTCCAAACATTGCTCAATGTTTAAATTATAATAATAATAATAACAATAATACATATATTTATTTATTTATTTATTTCATACAAACACCAATCGGCAATATACACATAAGATACAAAATTAAAAATATTTTTAAAATTTTTTAAACTTTTGATACGAAATTGCTTTGGGAGTCGAGTCCCGTTACTGCATACAGATTCCTGGTTTTACTTTACTTTACTTTAGGCGAGTCCGTTTGTCTTGAAAGTGTTGCTTGGATTGCACTAACATTCAATGCTGAAGGTGAGGCATCAAAATTATGATTAATTTCGGGCTCTTTTTCAATACACTCAGACAAAAGGCCATTTGTCTGAGTTTCATTAAGACATTTGCTCCGAAGCCTTTTCCAAAACTGAAACAGTTCACGGGCCTCAATATTAC
The DNA here is from genome assembly GCA_963082975.1 of Labia minor. Classification (NCBI taxonomy): domain Eukaryota; kingdom Metazoa; phylum Arthropoda; class Insecta; order Dermaptera; family Spongiphoridae; genus Labia; species Labia minor. The sequence continues at coordinate 82,361,947 of OY720345.1, forward strand.
CCTCCCACTCTTCCCCTGCACTTTTCTAAATTCTTCAGGCCTACCCTTGGGGAAGAGGGATTCAAGGTATAAGAGGGATTGAACATTCACAGTCTGGTGATCTTCGATGGCGGGCAACGTTCACCACTGTTCAATTACTGGAATTTGTGCATTTTAACAGTGCCATTAGTTGAACAGTCAGTTTAGAGCTCTAAAAAATAAAAAATATCTATACCTTAATATCATGCTTCAAAATGTACTCCTTTAGCTTTAATTTAAGACCAATTCGGTAAAAATATCTCTAAAAATGACTAGGATGCACGTGGATTACTTTTACTTACCGTATTTTCAGTAGACTAGTCGTGAATGCAAAAACAAGCATTTCATTTGAGAAAAAAAATAATATCTTTGAGTACTTAAGTCACGTGCAGCAGACGATAGGTGTTTCAGTTGTGACAACATAAGAACTTAAAAATAAAATAAAATTTCACGTTCCAAGCATGTTTCCTCTTGAGATTTTGGCGGATTTTTGGTAATTTGTTCAACTACTGGAAGGGGTTCAACTACTGGCTGGGTCACCCTAATTTTCAGTTTTTTCTGTTCGGTTTGGATATGGGAAATTTATTTAATTAATTGATTTTTATATATTTTATATAATTTTCACATATCTAAAATAAACTAAAAAAAAACAAAACAAAACCGAACTTATAAACACACACACACACACACAGAGAGAGAGAAAGAGAGAGAAAATTAGTGGACCCCTCTTCTGGTCAAATGAATAAAACATGGTAACTAAATATAATATCAATGGATTTATTTGCAAATTTAATCCTTTTTACCTCGTAAACTAGAAGAGACCGAGAAATATTGCATAAGGAAAGTTTCTTTGGAATTAAAAAAGAATCCACTGGCAAAGCTTCATCCAAATCCCTCAAGCTACCCGTTTTGTAAACAATTACCAATATTAGCTCTAGTACTACTACTACTACTACTACTAATACTACTGATGTAATAAAGATATTTTCTATATTGTAAAATTATTAAAATTATACTCTATTAAATGTTCATAGTTCTATGTTAATCTTTATTAATATATCAAAAAAATAGTGGTTTATTAAACGAGGAGAAAGTTTAATAGTGTCCGAGGTAAAAAAAATTATATTTATTATATTTATAGTAAAAAAGAAGAAAATCATATAAAATTACTTATAAAAATACAAATCTATTCCTAAAAGTAAATATAAATATATTAAATAATTATAAAGTTATGAAATCAAACAAAATTAGGTTGCAATCCCTGAATCAGCAATCATTACTTTAATTATATATAATTTCTAAACATTTTGGTTTCAATTCCATTCTAAAATGTTCCATGTTACAACTTAAATAATCATGGTTTGCCCCCTCTCCCTCTTTTCTCCCAGCTTTAGTTCCCCTTTCAAGATATAACACAATAGATAAATATTATCATATTTACATCTTTACTTATCTGCCTACCTGTTTATATATTCAACACATTTAATACAATTGAGAAGTTAATTACAGAATAAAATATCTGTAATTTCTAATGAAGTGTGTTTGCTCTTGAAATATGTCATCGATCAATAAAAAATTTTACATACCTGTTAAATAGAAAGATGATTTATTATATTATATGACAATATTTGAACCAAATCAACTATTGATAAATTTGTTTTTGACTGGATCATAATATGTTAATTTTAATATTATATAAATCAATAAATTTATTTTATTTACAACTTGAAAAGCCTCCTTCACTTACATTTGTATTAATCGTATTATCTCTTTTTAAATATATTTATAATAAATAAATAATTTAATCATCTATCCTATAAAAATGAAATAATAAAAAAAAGAAATAAACATTTTTTCTTAATGTCAAATTTAAAATTTAATTAATAAGCAATAAATTTGATATATAAATATTGTTTCTATAAACATTTTAAATATGTAGAAACAATTCTTCAACTAAACTTGCCAATATTGATCCCAGCAGGGTTGACTCCGTCTCATAGACCCCAGTTAGAGAAATTCTCTTGCCAGGCCCGGGACTTGAACTCGGAACCACGAGAATGTGAGGCAGCTTTGCTAACCTCTCACCCTGTGGCGCCTTAAAGTACTTATCACTTTTTCAAATTATTTTTTTTTTATGTTATAAAAAATTCTTTATATTATTTATCTATATTTATTATCTGTTCTTAAAAATAATTATACTATTCTTGAGTTAATTATATAATATTGTTTAAGAATTATAGATATAGATAATTAATTCATGGATGAAATAAGTATGAATTGTAACTTTTATTTTTAATGAACATTGCAATACCGACATTTTATTATCCCTTCAAGTAGCCAATGATTAAATTACAATAGATATTAATTGATATTATCTAGAACATTTTTATATAATAACTTCATAAGATTGGTCAATTAATCAACTTAATTACGTCGGTTTGTTTCACCTCAAGCCAATTAAAATGATGGTTCCCTTCCTAATTGGATGTTTTATTTAAATTGATTTTCCCCTTTGACCATACAAGCGAAATCACTTATTAAACATTATGAATAAATATTTATTTATAATTAAATTATATTGATAACATTATCTTAAAATATTTTAATTTTATTTTTTTTTTTCATTGACATAATTATTTAATATTGAATTACAATTGTAGTTGTGATTGTAATAGAACATTTCTTATAAAATAAGTAAATCAACATAAAAATAAATAATAAATTCACAAATTTTTATTATATTTACAATAGTTATTTTTAGAATTTGTAACTTTAATTTTAAGAGAAGAGTAAATTTTTCTCGATAATATCTATGAATGACTTGTATTGAAATAATTTTTTTCATTATTAGGTTAATTGATTCTTTTCGGATTATGAGGAGTGGGGGGAGTGGGAGAAATCAACGGGGATGACGAAATGAAAAACGTCAATGCCGTGTTGAAATAAAATAAAAACTGTAACTCTATATGCAATTGAACCTTTTTGGATAGTATATATGCAACTCAATTTGACTGAAGGGTCCTTAAACCCTCGACCTCCGTAATTGAATCCTCCCTACCATCGAGGGATGGGGATTCGGGTAAAAGAAGGTCGAGTTTGGTACAAATCGAGTTAACCGAGAGAGAGGCCAAAAGTCCAAGATTCTCTTTCTTCCCGTTTCTCAATTTGAAAAAAAAACGTGTCTATGTGTGAGTGTAGATAGGAGAGAAGAAGGAAGCTCTTTGCTTTTTAATAAGTCTGAGTGGGTGAACAAGTGGATAAAGCAGAAAAAAGAAACTCTGTCCTTTTCTATTTGTCCACGTGCCTCGTGATGGACATTAAATTATTTGAACAGATTGTTTGGTTTGGTTTCGTTAATTTTTATTTAAATTTAATTTGAAATACAAAAGAATGTACAATTCGTTGAAGTATTTTTTAATATAAAAATTTAATATAATATAATTTTTGGATATAAATACAATAAAATAAAAAAATAATTAATGAAAATAACTAAATATAAATAATTTTGTTATTTTAACTATTTTATAGATTTTATTTCAGCTTGTTTTATTTTTTTTTACTATCTCGTCAGAGATAGTATTGCGATCATGAAAATTTTCGATGTCAAGATTTTGATGTTTTTATACGTTTTGAAGGTCCCTGACAATGAGTCATTTTCACTAAGGTTGAAATAAATGTGTGTGTATGTGTGTATGTTTGTAGACAAGATTACGCAAATACGGTTTGAGCTAGAATAAAGAAATTTGGTACACAGGAATTATTCAAATTTCGTAGTTTTCTATTTACTTTTGAGAAATTTAGCTCATTCGGAAGAGGACCATTACCTACCACGTTTTCATTTATTTCCTCTAAACTGACGTTAAAAATAAAAATATCTCGTATGTTTGATAATTTTTCACATGATTAAAAGTTGTATAAAACTGCTATATATAGAATTTTAGCTTGATTGAATCGCTGTAAGTACCGGAATTAATTTTTTAAATTTTTTTAACAAGTTAACTGCTGGTTTAATTAATATTATTTATTAATTTTAATTTACAATTTAATTAATTAAATTTGATTTAAAGATAATATTCGTTAATTAATCCAATTCAAATTTGCGAGATAGTCAAGTGGAGACCCTCCAGATTTTTTTTTAAATAAACCTTAAAACATAAAAAAAATTAAAAAATCATAGATTATTTTTTTATAGTAATGTCAAAGTATCGTATGTTTTTATATAAATAAATCAAACAAAACAAAAATTGAAAAGAATTCAAATAGAGTTTACTTAATTATAGATACATATAAAAATTTGTAATTTTTTTTTCTAAATATTTTGTTTGTAACTCATTTGAATAATAAGTGACGAAAGATATTTTAATAAATGTAAGAGAAATTTAAATTTAAAATTTTAAGAGGAAGTATGGTGCTGCCTTTAGTTCGACAAGGCGCCGTAAACGCCTCAGATCGGACCTGATGTTAGCTTCCTGTTCATTATGCTTGCGACCATCATTCTGACTATTACGCATATTACGTTTATGTTTATGTTTATGTATTATGAAATAATAAAAACCTCTTAAGAAGTAGAGAATTGTTTTTAATTAAATTCCCTACAGATTTCAGAAGTGGGATAAAAGTGACTCTGGTATTATAGTGACTCTTGGATAATAGTGACTCCTGGATATTCTAACTTATTCATATATCCAATATCCAATATGGCCTGCTTAGCGGATTTCGAAGAAGTAAAAAGAAGAATTCTGAATGCTGATGCGAAACAAGTCCGTTCACTCTTCTCAATTATTTATGGAAATGAATTGAGATTAAATAGAAGAAAATTACTGGCATTTCAAGGATTTGATGATTTAGAAGAAGATTCAGAGGTATTTCATCAAATGATCAATAAAATATCAAAAAACTTTAATTATGAACAGTTGTTGAATTGCTGTTTTTTATTAAATTTAAAACATGAAGCAACTTCAATAAAAACAGCTGAAATTATTTTATTATTCTTAATAAATTTTGATAACCCTGAAGAAATTGAAGTAGAAGAAGAAGAAAATGCAAGTAGCCATTCAGAGACTCCACGAGAGCCTCTTGATGAAAAATTTATACATGGTTTCAGCTCTGTTCAAGTCAGTTCTCATCAACATATCCCTTTTAGAGATATTGAAGACTCTATCAGAAAATTTACAGGAGAAGATAATTATCCAATAGAGACATGGTTTTCTGATTTTGAGGAAATGGCAACTATTGCTAATTGGACGGATCTGGAAAAAATGATTTATGCTAGGAAATCATTAGATGGCCTTGCCAAGCTTTTTATTTCAAGTGAAAAAGGTATTTCTTCATATTCAATTTTTAAGAATATCTTATTAAATGAATTTAAAAGAAAAATTAGCTCAGCTGAAATACACTCGATGTTGAGTAATAGAAAAAAAATATAAATGAATCATTTCAGCAATATTATATGGAGATGAAAGAAATTGGTTCAAGAATTAAAATTGAGGAAGATTCATTAATTAGTTATATTGTTGATGGTATACCTGAGAAGCCCATGGACAAATTAAGCCTCTATGAATCTAAAACTTTAAAGGAATTAAAATCGAAATTGGATATTTTTGCTAAAATTAAATCAAAAGAATCTTTAGTGTCCAAGAATGTTTCAGGTACCTCCAGTAAATCCACAATTCCAGATTCAACATTTATAATTAAAACATGTTTTAATTGTAACAAGCCAGGACATAGGATCAAAGACTGCAAAGCTCCAAAAAGGGAAAAAGGATCATGTTATTTATGTGGATCAAAAGATCATCTGGTGAACACGTGTCCCAAGAAAAAAACTCCATCAATACATTGTCTAGGTAATCCTTATATAATTTATTCCTCCATTAGTGTTAACAATCAAGCAAATGACCACTTAATTTATAATATTGAAACATTAATTGATACTGGTAGTAGTGCTAGTTTAATCAAATCTAAATTTGTTCCAAATGAATGTATTGATACAAATATTTTTAAGCCAACACTTTTTGGTGCGAATTCTAGCCCAATAAACATTTTAGGAAATTTCAAGACTATTATGAGTATATGTGGACATTCCTTCAATGTTAATTTATTAGTGGTGCCGGATCAAACCATTTCAAGTGGTATTCTTTTAGGACGTGATTTTATTAATCAATCTAAAATTGAAATAACTTTTACTCAATTAGGTTTTACAATTAAAATTCCTGATAATGTTAACCCATTAAATGAAATTTCTTCACCTGTAAAAAATGAATTATTATTAATAGATGAAAATGCTTTTGATGGCAAAGAAATGAAGTATGTTGTAAACCCGGAGATAAGTGTAAAAGACCGTTTTAAATTAGATTCTATAATAAATAAATTTGTAAATTCTCCCCAAAGTAAGTCATATGAACCTCCATTAGGTTATGATGCAGATATTGTGATTAAACCAAATCATAATCTGTTTAATCTTTCTCCAAGGCGTTTATCCTATTTTGAGCAAAATTTTTCAGTTATTGGAAAGCTATTATATGATTTATTAAAAAAAAATTATATTTTCCAATTTGGCTCTGAACATTTAGAAACATTTGAGAAACTCAAGAATTGTCTTGTTAGTCAGTCTGTACTTTCAATACACTCTCCGATTGTAGAAACAGAGTTGCACTGTGATGCATCGTCAGATGGTTATGGTACGGTTCTCCTTCAAAAGCAGTCGGATAATAAATTAAATCCTATTTCTTATTTCAGTAGAAGGACTACGGAAGATGAATCAAAATACCATAGTTATGAACTTGATTGTTTAGCTATCATTTATGCACTTAAACGATATCATGTCTATTTTCAGAGAATCAATTTTAAAATCATAACAGATTGTGCAAGTTTGAAATTGTCATTAGATAAAAAGGATTTGAACCCTCGAATTGCTAGATGGGCTTTATCTCTGCAAAATTATGATTATACTTTAGAACATCGAAAGGACGAAAGAATGAAACATGTTGATGCCTTAAGCCGTTATCATTTTGCTATAATTCATATTGATCATTATGGGCCATTAGAAAAGACTCCTGGTAAAAACAAATTTATTTTTGAAATAATTGATTCGTTTACTAAATTTACTAAATTGTACCCAACAAAATCAACTAGTAGTGTAGAAGTAAATAAAAACTTAAAAATGTATTTCCAATACTATAGTAAGCCAAAAAAAAAAAATTTCTTATTTCGGATCGTGCAACATCTTTTACTTCTCATAAATTTAAATCTTTTCTTGAATTACAAAACGACCGATATTTGTTAATTGATATCCCTGGTTTTCAGTATACGCAATTGCCATTTAAAGGTGTTTATGATGTATCTAGGATTAAGCCGTGGTTATCAAATGATTTTAATAGTGAAATAACCATATGAATGTTATTGGTTATTGTGAAAAAAAAACATGTATTAATTATGTTAATCTAGAAATAAGTTAGTTATTTTAAAAAATTAATTAAGTTTATAAGATTTATATTTTTATGTAATAGTTTGATGATCCAATTATGTAATTAGATAGTTAAGTAAGTAGTATAGAAAGAAAAAAAATATGTATTTATGAAATGTATCTGATAATTAAGTTTTAAGTTCTAATGATTGTAAAAGTGATGAATTATATGTATAATAATATTTGTATTTGATGACATGTTGATCAGGTGATCAATGTTGTCAGGTAGGCCGAATTGTAAGAGAAATTTAAATTTAAAATTTTAAGAGGAAGTATGGTGCTGCCTTTAGTTCGACAAGGCGCCGTAAACGCCTCAGATCGGACCTGATGTTAGCTTCCTGTTCATTATGCTTGCGACCATCATTCTGACTATTACGCATATTACGTTTATGTTTATGTTTATGTATTATGAAATAATAAAAACCTCTTAAGAAGTAGAGAATTGTTTTTAATTAAATTCCCTACATAAATTAAAGAAGAAAGATAAATAGAAAAATAGAGAGAAGAGATGAGAGTAAAAATGGAGGTAAGTATTCATTTTTTGATTAAATACAAATCCTTTATTTTTATTTCATTTGTTCCTTGACAAACGAGGAGGGTTACAAATAAAATATAATTTGAATAATACCGGATGAAAATTGTTTTTATACCTATACCCATATATTATTTATAAAGCAGCTAAAGATTAAAATTAGTGAGTAAAAATTGAATACATTTAAAATGTAATGAATAACTGAATGAAAAAATATTGATATCAATAATAAATAAATGAATTTAATAGATGAATTAAATATTTAAAAATAATTTTAGGAATTAATAGATTTAACCTTAGGCATTCATTGATACATTAATATTATATTTTTTTTTATAAACTCATTTTTAATTAAAACATTCGGAGAATTTCAAAAAGTAATGATGCGTATTTCAATTATTATTATCTTTCGTTCTTCTTTACATATTATAAGCTCACAATCTGATTATTTCTATTTAAAATATATTTTTTTTCTTATAAACTTGAAACTTGTTTGACCAAGTGTTTTATTAAACTTTATTCTTATTAATTTTTATATTTTTTTAAGTTTAAATTTAGTTTTTACAAGTTTTATCAATTTCATTTTATAATACTTAGTATTTATTAAGGTCAATTACTATTATTGCTATTGCTATTGTCAGAGATATTTTGATGCTTTAAAACAGAGAAAATCAAACATTTATTATCTATTTTACCCCAAACACCAACTATTTCTCTTGGTCAGTTTTCAGAATGTCAAACCTTTTGGAAATTGCGCAACTATAGTTATATAGGGAGATGAGAGTTGGTGCATGAGGGGTGGCAGCCAGGAGAGGCGGGGCTACCCCCTCCGCCTAGAGTGATTTTCCCTCCTCCACAGCTTCTACTCTCTCAAACGTTCCGGGTGATAAAAAAGTAATTTTGACAAAGATTTTTACCTTATTTATTTATTTTTTTGTTTTTGGAATTAGACATCTCATTAGTTGAGATTCACCCACAATTCTTACAATATTTATCGAGGTTAGGTTAGGTTAGGTTGGGTTTTGCAGGAATGGTGGGGGCAAGCGAGGAAAATGCTTGGCCGAGGGTGGGGGTCGGCTCCTGCACCAACTCTCATCTCCCGGACTATAGGTATGTTGAAATTAAAATCTCATTAACCTACATATATATTGTCATTCAGGGACATCTTCGCACCTTAAGAGAAAATGATAAATAACTGATAGGATTTAATCGTTTCTTTTTAACAGACAAGATTTATTCGATTATTAGTATCATATTGTGAAAATTTGGTTTGCCAAAAAAATATTCTAAATACAATAAAATACAATAAAAAACATATATTATTGAAATGTCTATTGTAGAGATCTCCACGAATTATACATTTCTATAACAGATGATAGCATTTTTCTCTGAAGGGCTATGAAAACGAATTGCGGCGCACACAGCCAAATTACTGAATGACTGAACTCATAAGTCAGTCGTGTGCAAATCCCCAAAAATTGAAACTATTGTTAACATTTATTATCATTATCAATGATAATCTTATAACTACATCAAGCATTGTAAACTAAAATGAACTTACCTGATTAATAATATTTAATATTTATTTTTTTGTTCAATCTTTGAATTTTTATGACTTTTGATTAATAACACAACACTACTTTCTACGTTTTATACATAATAGAGAAATTTCATATGCGAAGCTAGTATGATGCAGACCTCTTATCAAAAAGGCTTTTGTAAAAATGTCGAAATATCCCAAAATGACTAAAAATATATCACATATATTAAATTGAATATATTAAGATGAAATTTGAATTTTTAATTATAAAAAAATGAATAATTAATAAATAAATATTTCAGAAATTATCAAAATTTAATTTAATCATAATAATTTCAAAATTAAGAAGAATATTAATATTAATGAACAAAAAAATAATAAGGGAATCAAATCATTTTATTAAATCGTTTGTAATTTTTTTTTTTTGTTAATTATACAATTATAGTATGTAATTATATAAATATGTTCTCCCTAATCGTATAGATTTAAAATAAATTAAAATTCATTCATTTATTTGTACAAAGTAGGTATAAAAATTTTTTTATAGATTTTTATAATAAAAAAATTTCAAATTGTTAATTATATAATAAAATAAAAATATTTCATCGTGATCTTAATAAGAATATAATACTCGTATAAGAACGTCGTTATTATTCGACAAAAATAGAAGGATTACAGAGCTTGTTTAAAAAAAAAATAATTACATTCTTATTAGCCATTAATCATATTAAAATACTTAGCAAAGAACAAATAAAAGATTCTATATTAAAAATAAAAATTTTAATTACTTTTCAAAACGTATTTGCTGCTCTTACAAATGATAACGGAATATCAATTTTTTAAAAGCCATGTCAAATTGCAATAACAATTTAATCACCTTTCATAATAATAGAAAAATTCTTCACATTATTATACATATATATATATATATCATATAATATAATATTATATTTGCCATGTAAAAGTTGAACAATAAAATACATGAATATTTTAATTAAATTTAAAACTATTCAATTAAAATTATAATATAAATATATATATATATATATATATATCAATTTATTTATTATTTTTTTTAATATCAATTTTTATGAAATAAAACAAAATATGTATTTAACCAAGTATGGTAGAATAAATTTTAATTATAATAAATAAATGAGAAATTATTAATTCTCTATTGAAATAGAATAGAATAATAATAATAATAATAATAATATTAAATTGAACTAATGAATACTCTATCTCTCTCTTCACATAACTATAACTATAATAGTAGTTTGTTTAGGGACAATCCATAAAAGAAAAGAGGCCAATTGTAAAAAGCATTAAAAGGTACTAATTTTAATTAATTGAGTGAATTCAAAATATAAAAGATAACTAACCTGAGAGGGAAATTAAATGGACTTCCTCCCTTAATGATCAATCGGGGATAATTAATATTGTTCATTTCATGTATAATTAATGAAAAAAAAAAAAAAAAGTTATTTTACAACGAACAACTTGTAAATGCCAACTCAGCTGTATATAGCGCAGTAACCATTATAACTTATATAGATATATAAAATGTAATATACAATGAGGAAGGATGAGGTTGGCGAGTCCATTGAGCTTGGCTGTGATTAATGAGCCGTTTATAACGATCATGTGACTAATTATATTTCACACTAGCCACAATAATAATAATAATACCAGCTTACCAGCATACTGATAGAAATATAATTAGTTTTAAATTAATGAGGCAAAGGTTTTATTATATTTTTATTTTTATGAGAAATATTTTCAAATTTCATCCATTTTTTATTATTATCTATTCAATCTTTAGTAGTCTTTAATTCTGCAGAGTCTCCTTTAGATCTTTTGGCCTATAAAAGAGAATCAAATTTTATAAAGGACCTGGAAAAGAATTGAAAACAGCAGAGAATTAATGCTTTAAAAACTGGTAACTCACATAATATTAATAAATAGATGCAGAGCGATTTAAATTTTTATATTATTTTTCTGGATTATCAATTGTTCCACCGATTTTAGCACAATGTATCTAAAAAGATGAACATGAAACTGTGTAGGAAGTTTTTAATTGAAAAACAATCATTTTCCCTTCAAATAAATAAATAAATGCATATACATATAGTATTTTATCAAGAATCGAAGCTTGATTTAATTTAGAATATTTTTTTAATTTCTAAATTATATATTTATAAACTCTTATTTAAAAAATAAATAATAAGCTGGAGTGTCTCCACTCGACTATCTTGCAATTTGAATTGAATTAAATAACATATATTATATTTAAATTAAATTATAAATTAAAATCAATAAATACTATTTATTAAACCATGTGTGTGTTAGGTTCTTTGTTGATGGCACCACGAAACGTGCTGGCGCGTGATTTGCAGTGTTAAAAATTTAATTCCGGTACTTTCAGCGATTCAATCAAGCTGAAATTCTATATATAGCAGTTTTATACAATTTTTAATCATGTGAAAAGCTATCAAACATACATATATCTTTATTTTTACTGTCACTTATAGAGGAAAAAAAAATCAAAACGTTGTAGGTAATGACCCTCTTCCGGTTGAGCTACATTTCTCAAAAGTTGATAGGAAAATACGAATTTTGAATAATGCCCATGTACCAAATTTCATGATTCTAGCTCAAACCGTTTTGCGTAATCTTGTCTACATACACACACAGATATATTTTTCTCAACCGTAGTGAAAATGACTCAGGGACCTTCAAAACGTATAAAAACATCAAAATCTCGACATTGAAAATTTTTCGAAATTTTTGGCGAGATAGTAAAAATACTAGATTTTTTATTTTAATCATTTTACTTTAAGACAATGACCTTGAATTAATAATTCTTAAAGTTAAATCATGTAGTAATCATATATAAATATATAATGAAGTCGAAAATTTAATAATAATTCTGTTAAACCTCGAGTGTGTCTTTTAATATCATAAATTCACTTAAACTATAATTCCATTCAATAATCCTTGAATAATTAATCAACAAAAAATATTTATATGCATAATAACTTATAATAACTTCAAATAAGTTGATTTAAACCAGAAATAATATGTTATAATAAGGTTGCTGCATGAAGGAGCACAAATTTCCTTAAAATGATGATTTTAAAATACAATTCAATGAGCGCAACCTCTATAATAAATTATTATTATTATTATAATGATTTTTTAAAAGATAGTTGAAATTTACCACGTAATAGTTAATAAATAAATTTTTTTTCTCTCTTAAATATATTATCATTATTACTCTACTTTAAATTTTAAAATAATCTTTTAAAAAACAGTCTCATGAATTTAAATGTAACCATTATCAAGAGATCGATTAAAATCTCTATTAAATACAGATTCAAGATCATCATTGTTTTGTATTTTTTTTTTTAATACATTTTAAATATTTATAAATTGATTATATTATTCATTCAAGTCAATTTTCTATTAAATAAATAAGTAACTAGAAAAATTACCTTTTAGTGAATAATTTCACAAAACCATTAATGAATTCTTAAAATTGCGTTTTAAATCTTTCCTCTTTTAGATTATTCATCTCAAGCAATAATTGATTATGACTTCCTGTCCCCAACATCAAATTGATGCGGCTTACAATGTATTTTTTTTTTTTTTTTTGAAAATAACATCCTGAGTTAAATTTTGAATGGGTACAAGGGCCGAGTGTCTCGCCATCCGTATAATCGAATAAAACCCTCTCGCCCTTTGCTGTTTCTCTATCTTCCCCTACGACACGGAAAAAGAATCCTGTGTAAGGTGACCCAGGAGAACGAATGGGCAGCAGTGTTGCCATTCGTAGTGGTTTTCGAGTGGGAGGGAAGGACACATTTGGCCAAGGACGGCAAAGGTAGATCCGATGGGGACCCTCCATCGTCACAGATTCCACAGGAAAAATAAAAATGAACTTGAACCCTTTCCATTGGATCACCTACCCTCTTCATATTTTATTTTGTTCTTTTAAATATTCTTCACTATCTTTTTTTCTTCAATTCAAATCTAATAAAATAAATAAATAAATAAAAAATAATTATTTTTCCTTTACTTTAATATATTCAATTTATTGCTTGACTTAAATAAATAAATAAATAAATATGTATATTATTCAAAATTATATATCATATTAGATTTTGTTTATTGTCTACAGCTGATAGATGATTGGATGAAAAGAAAACAACGGTAGTGATATGAGTATGTGGAGAGAATGTCAGACAAGGATTATTAAAAAATCTATGATCAACAGACTGAATCGAATAAGAAGAAGAGAAAGACCCAAGAAAAGATGGTATGTCAATCTGGAATAAAAACATCTTAGGTCTATAATTTAGAAGAAGAAGAAGATATTGATATTATTATTAAATAAGATCATTATCAACCAAAATCCTTTTAAGAGAGAGAAGAAAAATTCTATATCTGGGTCATATCATGGTGAGAAATATGAAATTCTTCGCCTTATTATTGAGGGGAAGATTAAAGATCGGTGGGTAGGCGCCAGAACTCATGACTTGGAGATTTGCGTAGATGGTTTGGGTGCTTACATCTTTAAACCTGTTGTTTCCAAAAGATGTCTTGCCATATGGATCAACCTTTATAGGGATATAGGGGCGTCTTAAGAAGAAGAAGAAGATCATTATTTATTTATCAAATAAAAATATACAATTTTATAGAAATTGAAAAAACTTGGATTGAAGCTATTTTTATAACATTAGTATGAGCTAAGTAACCCTTCCAAATACGATATGCAAATATTTCATGTAATATGGGTTATGCGGTTAGGTGATAGGAGACTCAATAAACTCAATTAAAGAAGCATCGAAAAATTTAATAGACGCTGGAAAAGAAATTGATAGTGCTAAGAGACAATATTTAGTAACAGAGAGGAATATTATTTTTAAGTACTAAGGTTCTGTTATCATAAAGACACGTGAGAAATTAGGAGTTGGATGGGTGTAGCTCAGAATAGGGATTCTTGAAGGAATTTGGTTGCTGCGACCAAGAACTTTCCAGTTCCGTAGGGACACAGAGATAGAATATGATTTATGGAAAATTTTTTAAAGGTTGGAATAGATACTTTGAAAAGAGAGAAGAAGAAAATAATTATGGATAAGGGATATAGTTGGATGTGTATAACTCTAATTAAGACACAGAGTAATAACTGGAACCAATGAAAATTTTCATGGACGACTAAATTCTATGAACATTCAAACCTTTGATAGTTATTATAAGAAGGCCTGTGATAATCAAATAGAATGCAAATGGAATATCTTCCTTGGAAATGAATCTTCTTCATCGCAGGAAGCATGAAGACATTAAAGTTTTTGAGCGAAAAGTGTATGATTTTGAGTTAAAGAAATCAGTGAATGTTATTGGCCATGGATTCTAACAGGTTGAATTAAAACTTTCTCTTTGGTTAGCATTTTGTTTGTTTATTTTTTTAGTCTATTTTTTCTTCTCTTGTTATAATTATTTTTTCATTTATCTTTCATTTTTTTTTTTTTTTTGACTTTTTCGGAATATATCTCCATTTAGCCAGCTTTCTCAGATTTGTTTATTATTTTTATTTATATTTATATTTATATTAATATATCGATGCACACGGCGAGGTTTGAACCCTCGAACTCGAGTCGGCGGACCGGTCCCTATAATTACAGCCAATATACAGAAACAATTTGTGATTAGAGTTGTAATTATAATAAAATTAAAGTTTAATATTGTAAGCGGGTTGTCCCCTGGTTAAATCACAAATTAAATATAAAATAATTTAGATTTATTTGAATCCAAATTTTAATTACATTTATAAACTCTAAAATAAATGACAACTTAAAAGTAATTATTAAAAAAATAAATGTCTCAATTGAGATAGTCACAAGTCTTCTTTCTTCTCGGGCCACACTCTCTTCGTTCCCTTCCTCTCACCTCAGTGTCCGAGCTCGGTCTGTCTAACCAGCAGCAGGCAAACGCCAGCCACCTTCACCAGATCAAGGGTCATTTTTCCCACTATTACATCGTTCTCCCTTTAAGAAAGATTGTCCATTAATTTCTTGGACAATCTTTGTCATTTATATCAGCGAGAGCGAAGGGACTCCGATTCGACATTAGCGAAACACCCCTCCGTCTTCGGTATCTCTCTTCTTTCTTCTGTCTTGAGGTTTATGTTAGTTTGAGAGTTCTTTTCCTCAGTTAGAATCACCACTATTATTATTACACTGCGTTAAACTATCTTCTGTTTCACAGTCACTTGCTACAGCGAGAGGAATGGAATGAGCTGACATTGCTAATTCTGTTTCAGCACGATTGCCTAAAGTATTCCTAACTCTTAGCCCATAGGGAGATCTATTAACTTGACCGATATTTCTGCCTGGAATCCATTGAGAATCTTCAATGGAGGGACTCGAGCTGTCTTCTACTTCTTCTCTGATGGTGCTTTCAATTCCTTGCTCTCCTTCTACTCCTGCAATCTCATTCTCTGAGCATAAATCTTCCCCAACCACCCTTCTAGAACTTCTAAGGAAATAAGGAGATCTTTCACGGTGAGATGACTCTCCTTCCGGAGTCCACTCTGATTCCGTCAAAATGGACCCATTATTTGAAGGCGAAGAGGTAACTTGAGTTTCATTATTATCTATATTTTCATTTTCCTCTCTACTCAGAATCGGATCGTTTATAGCTACTTCTTCTATATTATCCGTTGAACGAGCTTGATTAAAGGAATTATCTATATTTGTGTTCATTTCCTTCGAGTGTATCATGTTTGGTTCTTCATAAGGAAAGGTCTCTCTCGTACACTCCCAACATTCAGAATCTATAGGATTTTCTTCTAAATCATTTAATGTTTCTGTATAAATGCGGATTAAAATCGAATGATGTTTAATTTCTTCTAAAATAATTTCTCTAACTTTTTCCCAAGTTAGTCGATCTGAACCGCAGCCTATGCGAGGTAATGCTATTTGTTTTATCCGTAGATTTTTAGCCTGGAGTATCATAGATTTGATGCATTTTCTTAGTTGTTCAATTTTCACTTTCTCATCTATCGTTTCTTTTAAAATTAGATGAAAGATAATTCTCTCAGGGTGAAACTGAACAAGTGTATCACCTACTTTGGGAGTAGGTTTGATTTCTAATGGATGACGAGGGTATACTCTTTTAATTTCCTTAGCAATACCACGTGACATTACTAAGTCGGCAGCAATTCCATAACCCAGCGCGAAATTCGTTGGTGCTTCTATAAGCTTACCTTCCACTTCTTCCAATCCGACGCTGTCTTTTATTTTCGAAGGTAATACGCTCGATTTTAATCGATTAACATGCACGTTCATAGTTTTATTTGGTCCGATAGCAACTTCATAGACTACCGGAGATTTTACCGAAACGATTACATACGGGCCCTTCCATGGTTTATTAAATTTTTTTGCTTGTTTTTCACCCGTTGCGGGTGTTAATAAAAATACGGAATCTCCTTCAAAAAATTGACGCATTTTTCTTTTTTTATTTTTATTTTTATGTGATAGTTTCAGCTCTTGGCGGGATTTATTTAGAGATAAATAATAAGCTTTTTCCAAACGATTTATTAAATCTTCAATATATTTATCTCTAATGGAATCGGAATAATGATACCGATATTCGTTCGCACAAGGTAAGTTTATTTCCCTTCCATATAATAAAAAATTTGGAGAGTAACCTGTGCTTCCATGTGGAGTAGAGCAATAGGCCATCATGGCATGAGGAAGCCACTGATCCCAATCTCTTCCATCAGGACGTACATAATGAGACATCGTGTCTATTAGTGTTCGATGGAATCTTTCTAATCGCCCATTAGATTCCGGGTGATAAGCTGTAGTGTTAATTTTCTTTATACCCAATAGCTTACAAAGGTGAGATAGAAGATTTGACATAAAGTTTTTACCTTTATCACTTAGCAACTTTTCAGGAGCCCCAAATCTACAAATCACTCTTTCTACCAATGCTCTTGCTATACGCTCCGCTGTTTGGTTAGGGAGAGGAATTGCTTCAGCGTATCTGGTAAAATAATCAATACAGGTAAGAATGTATTTATTTCCTCTTTTTGTAGTTGGTAACGGTCCAACAATATCAACTGCTACCATTTGAAATGGTCTAGAGGTGTCTTCGTGTTCTTGAATGGGTACTTTTAGACCAACCGGAGATTTTCTCAGATTACAACTTCGGCAAGTTTTCACATATTGCTCCACATCTTTTTTGAGTGTTTTCCAAAAGTATAAACGTTCTATTTGATATTTGTAATTTTAAATTTGCTTTTTGGAGCCTATTTAAAACATTTCGTAATCGAACAAGATGTTCATTCCATGAGTCTGAGAAGATGATAACATCATCTAAGTATACGAAACATTCCTCTCCTTTTATATGAGCCAACACTCTATCCATCAGCCTTTGAAAAGTCGCCGGTGCTCCTGCTAGGCCGAATGGCATGCGATTGTATTCAAAGTGCCCTTCAGGAGTAGAAAAAGCGGTCTTCTCCTTATCCCGAGGGTCCACTAATATTTGATGATAACCACTGGCGAGATCTAAGGTAGTAAAAAGGCTTGCCTTACCAAGTGATTCTAACGTTTCGGTTATATTAGGTATTGGATAGCTTGCTACTTTCGTTATTTGATTCAATGATCGAAAATCTGTACAAAACCGATATTTTATTTCTCCATTTTTCTTTTTAGGTACTAATATCACGGGCGCTGACCAAGGTGAGTCTGAGTCTTGTATAATATTCTTTTCCAGTAATTCCTTAATTTGATTTCTCATCTCATCTTTCAACGCATTGGGAACCCGGTATGGTTTTTTACAAATAGGTGGGGAGAAATCAGTTATTATACGGTGCATGACACCCGAAGCACATCCAATATTTTTGTTACTTTCGTCGTAAATAACCCCTGGATATTCGTGTAATAATGCCTTTAATTGATTTTTATGTTCTTTAGTTAAGTGTTTGATTTTATTTTCTAATATAGCCTTGAAGTCACTTGTTTCACATTCATTTTCCCATTTAATTTGATTCACCTCAAATACATCAGTTAATTCTCCAACCGCTATTTCAGTTTTATTATCTACTCTTAATTTCTTTCCCGTCATATTAATCATTTTAATAGGTGTCATTCCATTGACGATTCTCCCAATAGAATAAGCAATCCGTACACCTCCTCCTATTTGGGCAGGTTGAAGCAATAGATTTCTTTTTTCTAAATTTTTTGATTTTGAAACTTTACCCCAAATAAATATTTCTGACCAAGGAGGAATTTCCACATTTTCAAGGCAATGCACTGAATATTCCTTTTTCGTGTCAGTTTCCAAACTAATCACTTGTTGGTTATCTTCTTTAATTTCGTTAAAACGCAATTCTTGAGAAGAAAAATCTAAAGTGGCTCCTATTTTCTTTAATAGGTCTGCCCCGATCAGGCCTGCTCCGACATTTTTCAGAGGGGAAATAATAAATTGATGTTGCAATGTTTTTCCGCACAGTATTACTTTTACCTTTTGAATACCTATTATATTAAGGAGGTCTCCAGTAATACCCCTAGCTACTCCCGACCAGGGATATATCGGAATGCCGGGTACCGGGTCTCTTAAAATTGATACTTGTGCTCCTGTATCAACTAATAAACGACGATATACATCCCCCACTAAAGCACCCACGCGATTATCATCCCCCACTTTATTGGTAGTTACTGTTGTAATAATTATGCCCTGATTTTTGGATCGATTAACAGGTCTTTGCTCGATCCTTATTCGTTTCCCTTTTCTCTGAAGCTTTTTCGATTTTCTCCTTTGATCGCTTGTATTCTTGGAGAAGTGCTAGATTCAAAAATTCTCGAACTCGATGTGCGAGGAGATTCCGTAGTGAGATTTGAACAATTTCTGGCCAAATGACCCTTTCCTCTGCATTTGAAACATACTATCTCCTTTGATGGTGAAGAAGCACAATGTCTAGCCATGTGACCTTTAATTCCACAATTGAAACAACTCTGGTTTTTTGTGTATGTAAAATTATTTGTATATAAATCATCCCCTTGATTTTTACAACCCGATTCCTTTCTCAATTTTTCCATTTCGAATTCGATTCTTTTAGCTCGTGATAGAGCCTCTTCTTCATCTTCTGGAGGTGATACTCGTAAAGTTTTACCTACTTCACCTTCAAGTCCCTCTAAGAAAAGTTCTAAAACTGTAAATCCAAATGATTCTCCACTTTCTAATACAGCTTTTATCCTATCATAAAAATCCCCAGCTTGTTCATAAGGTAATTGTTTTAAGCCCGTTAATTGTTTAATTCGATCTAATTTATTAATTTTATTCCCGAAGCGATTTATAAGTTTAGCTTTTAGTTCAGCATAATTTAATTCACTAGATTGCCCCTGAACAAATAAAAGAGGTGTTCCTTCTAATTTTAATTTTAATACCACTAGTTTGTCAGCATCACTCCATCTCCCTAGCAGAGATAATTGCTCGAACCTAGTTATAAATTCATCAAACGATTGTTTACCATCCCAGGTTTTTATTTGATCTAAGAGTGTAAAGTTAGGTTCACGTTCAACTTTGACGGTAATTGCGGTAGGTCGTTTTGCAAGTTCTGCTTCTAAGATTGCAATTTTTTCTTCTAAATTAGTCATTTTTAAATAATATTAAACAAAATAAAATATAAAAATACCACTTATATATATAGAATATATATAAATATTACACTCTAGGTATATAAATAATTATATTTTACATGAACATTGATTTTTATAAACACACACAAATATTATATTTATTTAAAGATATAAATACACATTACTATTATAAATAATATTATATAAATTTATAAATAAAACTTATTTTCTATTTGAAAAAAATTTTAAGTAGATTAACTGAATGAATACGCACTTTGAACATACACATTTTAGAAAAAAAACTTTATAAATTTTAAAAATTCTTAAATATATATATATATATATATATATATATATATATATTGATGAAGGGTCCCTAATTTATTCTAATTGTAGAATAGTATAGGTAACTCACCTCACACCTGACACCAAATTGTAAGCGGGTTGTCCCCTGGTTAAATCACAAATTAAATATAAAATAATTTAGATTTATTTGAATCCAAATTTTTATTACATTTATAAACTCTAAAATAAATGACAACTTAAAAGTAATTATTAAAAAAATAAATGTCTCAATTGAGATAGTCACAAGTCTTCTTTCTTCTCGGGCCACACTCTCTTCGTTCCCTTCCTCTCACCTCAGTGTCCGAGCTCGGTCTGTCTAACCAGCAGCAGGCAAACGCCAGCCACCTTCACCAGATCAAGGGTCATTTTTCCCACTATTACAATATGATAATATTATACTGGAGGACTCATTGAACACAATTTAACTATTTATTTTTTTTTAATTCAAAATAATTCTTTATTCTTTATGATGCTTTATTGAATGATCAAACATTACTTAATATTTATTCCTAATTTATTAAGGAATTTGAGATTTTTTCTTTTAATATTTTATGTTCTCTGATAGACTAAATTTCAAAATAAAACAAATACCTTGTAAAAATATACATACTCATATTTTCAACCTTCCATACCTGTTATCTAACAGTTATTATAAGAATAAATGCGATTGGTTCATTTTTCAACAATATCTTTATAATGTTGTCATGAAAATGATATATGAAGTTTATTTAATTTTTAAAGATGATAAATGAAAGAAAAGAATATTTTAAAAGCAAATAAAATATTTTCTTTTATAATATTTTGACATTTTTTTTTTCATCATCAAACTCAAAAAGTTATTACTCAATAATTGAAAGAAATATTGATACTGGAATAGATTCATTTTTAGATATCATCATATCCATTTAAGTAATAGGATTTATGAATAAAATAAACGAATAAAATTTAATTTGGAATTAATAATGATAATAATGATAATATAATATAATACAGTGACAGTAATAACAGAGTGGATTGAATTTATAATATTAAAATATGAAATAAAGTTAATTTTATATAAAAAAAAAATAATAATAACAACATTATGTTAATTTAAATGATATCATTTAAGTTGCCTGCCAGTAATCTATTCTGCTAGTAATCTAATGTATTTCCCATTAATAATTAAACTGAAAAAATATCCATTTAATTAATTAATGATTGACAAATAAATTAAAATGAAAAATACACTTTGTCTCATTTTAACATCAATTTAAACACTTATATGATATTTATCACTTTTATAATTGCTTTTTAACAAAACCAATGATTTAATAATTTGATTGTATTTCAAAAACACCTTTTAAAACAAAATAATCGATTTTCAAAATTGAAAAATTATTTGCGTTCTTATTAATTTACTAAATATATATTTAATTGATGTTTCAAATGAATTGTTTTATTTTTTTATAATCTTATTTATTTATATATTAGAACAGGACTGCACACAGTGCTTTAAAATATATTATAATAAGCTATATAACATTTTTTACCAAAAGTGAACTTGACAATTATAATTTGATTATTATAATGTTAAATTTATAAAAAAAAAAAACTCTAACTTGTATACGTCCTATCAACGTCTATCAAGTCGGTTCTATTAATTAGGTGTCCTATAATCAGTAAAACGGGTCCCATCAACCTTTACCTTGATTTTCTTGATCGGAGACACTATCAAGTAGCTTACCTAATTTTGATCCCGAAGGCTGGGTTGACTCCGTCCTATAGAACCCATTTAGAGAAATTCCCTTTCCAGGACCGGGACTTGATCCCGGAAACATGAGAATGTGAACCAGCTACGCTACCTCCCACCCTGTGACGCCTTCTTGTTAAATTTTTATAATAAATAAAAAAAATATATATATATTTAAATTTATTTAAATTATAATATAAATATTCATTCAAATGGTAATTAATTAATAAATTTCGTAGATCATCTATTGTATAATAAATTTAAAAATCCGAGTTGAAAATTTAGATATATTTTTATAATTTATACACTACACTTTTAGATATCATAAATTTGAATTTTTTAAGATAAATGAAAATGTTCTAAATATTCAAATTTTAAAATTTAAATTCTTCTTGGATCTTAGAATTTCATAATGATTTGGATCAATGCATTCCATTTGGCAGGGAAATTGGCAAATTAAAAGATTTTTCTAAAAAAGGAGAATAACTATGATAAATGCAAAATTCACATAGAACAAGCAAATTAAAATAATATTTTTAAACTTAGATAATCTTAATTTTAAAGAAAAAAATAGTTTTAATAGTTTTCTTTTTTCTTTCATTAGATTGTCTTATAATTCTTAATTTACTATTCGTGAAATTATAATAAAAATGTATTAATAAAAGGATATTATGTCACTTTATAAAATATAGTGCTATTAGTATTTATTCTATAATTAATTTAGTAATTAAATTTAGTATTAAAAAAAAATATGGAAGAAAATAAGGATTGAAATTAAAAATAAATATATTAGTTCCCTCTCTAGATACAATGAACCAATATAATTATATTAAATATTATAAGTAAATATATTAATTAATAGTGGACGTTAACAAACATATATGTTTAAAATATAAATATATGAGTCACACATTAAAAATACGGTGACTATATTTTGAAAACACTTAACCGGAACAAACGATATACCTTTTTTTTATTTTTTTTTTGGAACCAAATTAAAAAAATTTAGAAAAAAAGTCGGAAATGTTTAAGAGCCATGTCCCAAAAACGTTTTATTTATTTAAAACCGGGATGTTTGGTCACCCTAATTATAAATATATGTCGAATAACTTAACCAGCACACACACAGCTCATATCTTTCAATTAAAAAAAAATACTTCTATTTTGTAGGGTATAATTTTGATATTTTCAACTAAAATAACAAAAACAAAAAAAAAAAAAAAAAAAAAAAAAAAAAAATACAATTTATCTATTTAATAAAATTTTATTCATTTTTATTGAAAAAATAAATTTATATTTTTCTTTAAATGACGGCCGCTTAAAAAAAATGTTTTTTAATTAACATTCTAACTAATTTTTGTTTTTAATTGTATATATTTATGTCTATATATTTATCTTTGTATTATTAGTTTTTTATGTTGGGACTTTAAACTGCTCAATCAAAAGAATTTTTGCAATGGAAATCGATGTTTCTGGATGGAAGGTCTAATTTGAAGAGGACATCTAATGAAAGCATTTCAAAGGATTATTGACATATTTAAAGCGGAATCTCCATTTTTGTTTATTCATTTGCTGAGTTGATTGGGCATTGGGAAAATGAACAAACTTTCAATTCTATTTGGAAGTGGTGGAAGCTGAACTCTTTCGCCGAAGAAAGGCAAGTCCAATGATTGATACATTCCATTCACTCATTTATGAATAATAAACTAGCTGGTAAACAAAGGGAGAGGGGGGGGGGTGGCGCAAATATTCCAGTTTATATCTGTTTCGTTGATTGATTTATAAATTAACATCCGTTTGAATATATATATATATATATATAGATAAAATAATTACTCTTCACTCGATTCTATTGACCAAACGACTTCGGATATTGAGAAATTGTCCTGCCGGAAATAATACAATTTTCTTTGTTCATCCTACTCTTCGTTTTTCCAATTTATGTTCAATTGGACGTTCAAATATTTTTATTTGGTTAAATGAAATTTTTATTTTTTCTATTTAAAAGTAAATGAAAACATGAAAATAATATTTAATAATAATAATAATGAAAATATAGATCGGTATAAAAAGGAAATTATTTATTTAACATGAAATGAAATTTTGAAATAAATTATTATTATTATATTATTTCAAAATATTGAATGGTAATTTTAATAAAATTTAGTAAGAGAAAAATTTGGAAAAAGATTTAACACATTTATGTAGATATACCTTCATTATATCTTTATAATTGCACCTATAATAATTGGTCCTAATATCTTAGATAAAATCTACTATCTTATATGTTGAATTATGAATTCACACAGATTTTTTTTGTTTGTTTTTTTTTTGTTATTTTCTTTATTCATATATTGATTCATATTTGATTTTTAATATTTTATATTTATATATTTATTATTTATTATATTATTTATTATTTACTTACCTTTAAAATTTATGTGAAATATAGATAATATATTTTTTTTATTAAGTAGGTATATATAATTATTTTTAATCAAGATAAATAGTTTTAATTTAAAAAATAATATGAATAATATATACATAGATATAACTACAGTATAACTTGTTGATCAACCTCTCTCTCTCTCTATGTCAGTGATTCTCAACCACTGTGCCGTGAGATTATGAGGCTCTTAAACATTTCCGACTTTTTTTCTAAATTTTTTCAATAAAAAAAAAAGAAAATCGTTTTTGGGACCACTTTTTTTCAATATGGTAAACTTTTAAACTTATCATTTTCTTTTTGTGCTGCCAAATTTTTAAACCGTTAAAAGTGTGCCGCGATAAAAAAAAAGATTGAGAATCACTGCTCTATTTTCTATATCAGTGATTCACAAAGTGAGCGCTTCCGCTTAGGGAAAATTACTTCTATATTACTTTTCTATTCTGAGATCAATAAATAGATACATAAATTCAATGTTTGTAATTTACACATTTATTTATAATATTTCGCAAATAAGTACCTACATTTATCTTTCTGTTTAATTGTTATTAAAATTTAAAAAAAATGAATTTCTAAGAGGGCGCTGAGTAAATTTATTTTATGGAAAGAGGCGCTTGGCCAAATAAGTTTGGGAACCACTGTTCTATATAGATAGACTTTTCATCTGGAGGTCTTGCCCTTTTTTTAACATTACTTAAGTATATACAAAAATCATAATCACAATAAACATTTGTTAGAAATATCATCACAATTATTATTAAATAATATGTTATGTTATATGATAATTTAAATAATATATTTTTAATTTTTTATTTTCTATATTTAAATATATAATAAATTTATATATAGTATAATTAACATCAGATAATCCATCAGTGAAACTTTCTATTTATTCTTTAAAATTTACAAATTATTTTAAATTTATATAATAAATATATAAACGTTTTATTATTGTTTTATTGGGTTTCTCATGATTTTTTGAAATAAAAATAACTTAGGGTTTGTAAACTAAATATACATACATATGTAATATCAGGGCCTGTTCTAGAGGGCACAAACCGCGCATTTGACTGAAGCAACAAAACTGTAGGGCTGCATTTTGGTTATGGTTACTAATATATAGGAGCTGCAATTTATTCTATTGTATGTAGAGTGGGCGCTGAAAAAATATGTATATATATATTTATATATCATTCATTTAAGTTTCCGTGAAAGTTTTTATCTGGGGGGTTCCTTTTACTTTATATTGTGAGGTTGGGGCCTCAATGTTTAGGTATTCATTTTGACGCCATTTCCAAGAGAATTTTCTTTATGGTAGAATCTTTAAGTGCCTGAATTTGTTTGACCAAGATTCAATTTTGGGAAAGGATAACTAATCAATCTTAGACTCCTCCTAAAATAATTCTCTTGAAAATGACACCTAAATGAGCGCTGTAACATATAAACTCAAATCTCACAATAAAACGTAAAATTTAAACCGAAAATAAATTTTATATATATATGAAGGCGCCATTGGGTGTGTGGGTAGCGAACCTGCCTCACATTTACATGGTCCCGGGTTCAAGTTCCGGGCCTGGCAAGGGAATTTCCCTAGCTGGGGTCTATGAGACGGAGTCAACCCAGCCTACGGGAACAACATTGGGGAAAAGCTACTTGATAGCGCCTCCGATCAAGAAAATCAAGATAAAGGTTGAGAGGACCCGTTCTACTGATCATAGGGCACCTCATTGATATACCCGGCTTGATAGGAGTTGTCCTTACGTAGGACGTACAAAGTCAGAGTTTTTATATATACATAAATATATATATATATATAGAGAGATTTTTATTTAAAAGTTATCTTTATTAATAAATCAGAAAATTATATTATAACTTCTATAAATTGATTTCTTATTTTGTATTTTATTTCAAATGACTTCAATTGAATGGATTTAAAAGACAAAAAAAAAAAGAAAAAAACCACTAAAGTGAGGTTATATTTAATGTCCAGTATAAATTGTTGAATGAAGGAATGAGCATTACCTTCATTTGATTGCCATTACACCAAATAAACTGTGATTGGCCTAAGCCCTTGAGTGCCATGCATGAGTGCAGATCGTTGATGAGTAAACAGTGATGGCCACGATTAAAAACCAACCAAGAACAGGCCATTAAATTAACTGTATGTCGCCTGGCCGTTTGCCTTTGATGCTATGGAAGGTACAAATCGAACCTTTTTAAAAAAGTTTTATTATTCATTTACAATTTGTTTATACTTTTTTTTCTAATAAATAATTAATGTTTAATACCATTAGAAAGATAAATTAAATATAATAACCAATTACTACATATACATAATTATATATTATAATTAGGGCCGTTCCGACCCGGGGGTGCAGGGGGAGGGGGCGGGGCACCCGGGCGGCAATCCTAGAAGGGCGGCGCGAGCCGCCTTAAAAGCACTTATTCATTTTATATAATTTTTTTTTCAATTTTTTAAAAAACTAAATTAACTTAAATTTACTTTATCTTTTGTAAATTTTTAACAAATATGGGGAAAGGGGCGGCAAAATTATTCTCGCACCCAGGCGGCATATACCTTAGGAATGGCTCTGATTATAATTAAAATTTAAAATACAATTTATCTCAATATTAGAAGGTTTTTAATGAAAATTGTTTTTGATTATTATTTATTCACAAATGATAGCTACAATATCACTTGATATGTTATTTGTTCTACTATATGATGTTATAATATCATCATGAGATATTTTGTTCATTAGTTACTATAGTTTATGTGCACTTACTTTTCCGACGAAAAACAACATAACACTGATTCAGAGAACTGAGCTTGTTGAGCTAGTTAAACCACAAAAACTTGGATTAGTAGAAAGTTGTAATAGATGAGCAGTTTTTTTTTATCATACTTTACAAAGTAGGCAGATTGGAGTGTTTTGAAAGTAAAAAAAAACACTATACAGTAATATAATAATTTAATTTTAATGAAATAAAATATTATTGGTTTGTTTTTGTATATAATATCTTTCTGATAAATATTTAAATACCATTCATATAATTTATTTATTTATTAGTACTATAATTTCTAAAAATTAATAATTTTAATTTGTAAAATAAAAATATTTGTTTTATATAAAATATTTTTATTCATTTTTTTTTTTTTTATAAAATTAAAAGCTATACTTGAGAAAATCAAAACATATTCTGCAATAACAATATAATCCAATGGTTATCATTATTGGATGATATTTAAAAGGCAATAAGGGATTTCAATGATGGGTAAAATTTTTTCTATTTTTTTTTTTTGTAATAATCTTGATAATTTTTATTTCAATCCACTCCATTAGGCAATATAAATGGAATAAAATATCCACCCAACCAGGCAGGCATCTTTTACTCTGTCGTTTATAGATAAATTTACAAATTATACCCTTTGAATGTGGAGGATTTTTTTTTTCATCCCCCATCCCATTTTTTTTGTCTATATATATATATATATTAAGTCGTGGCTGTTCTCTCGATTTGCATTGGAGTTTGTGCGGCTTCCGATGGTGTTTGCGCATGTAGTGTAGACCGAATGGTAATTTTCCGTCTCCAATGAGAAAACGACAAAACGATGCAAATTTGAAATGCATTATATGTATCTATCTTACTCTCACAGGCAACGGTACTATTTGAAATAAAAAAAAAAATCTCTGAAGGGAACAAATAGCAAGAATTAGAGGGTAAGAATCGGTCAAAATGGGTAAGAGATAAAAAAAATCAAGCCCATTAAAGACACAAATGTATACAGTATTCCAGACGATTTGCTGCTGCCTGGAGACTGGAATTCCTATGCAACATTTTTACTTAACGACCTCAACTCAGCTGCCAACTTGAAGAAAATAGAATTAAAGATATAAATACATATTTTTTTTTATATTTTTATAATATAAACGTTAGTGACTGGCAAGATTTGATCAGATAATATTTTTATTATTAACACCAATTTTTTTTTAACTTTATTTTTGTATATTTAAAATATAAACTTGAAATACTCATTAAAACAAAATTAATTCAGAATTCTGAATTTACAATATTATTTTAATATTTTTTTTTATTATTTTCAATTAATGAACTTTTCACATTTATAAAGAAAAATATTTCTGATAAAGAAAGTTTATAATATTCGTATTATATTATTAAAAAAATATTAATTTATATCTATAAATGATAAAATAATATACGTATAAATTCTTTTTTGACTATCTACTATCCTATATTTTCCCAATATATATATTTATACTCCATTGAAAATATGGAATATTTATTTAATATATGATATTTCTCTCTTGAAACTACAAATTTCTATAGAATTTCTTCTCGAATTAAAAATAATTTAATCAAAATTATAATTTTAAAAACTTTCATGCTATTATTCAATATGAATATCAAAATAAACAAGAATTAATTAACAAGTTTTATTTAATTTCGTACATACTAGTATACAAGAATATCTAATATTTGGTAATATAACTTAAAAATTTATGACATAACAATCACATTCATAGAGAGTTTTTACATTAAAATATAATATATAAATAATTTTAGTGTGTTTTATAGATAATGAGTATATTAGAAAAAATAAAATATATTTGATGATACTTATTGAATTAAGTACATAAATGTTCAAATGGTATTCATTTAATAAGAGCCCCTGTAACTTAGACAACCAACATACATGTTCTGTATTTTTTAAAACAATATTTAGGGGATAAATAAACATTTAAAATAGAATATTAATTTATATCAAATATATTTAATTTAAATTGAAGGGGGGGGGGTACTCGTATTGACAGTTTTAGAAAAAATATAAAAAAAATGGAATTACATAAAAGTTAAAAAGATAGAAGAACCTAATATATAAATACCGAAGTAATAAGTAATAAATACTAAACAATATGTGAACATTAACATCTACATTAATTTATTATCTCAATCATTTATTATTCATTTATTATTTACAATTTCTTCTGAATAAATAAATTAAGTTTGTTTGTAATATAATAATTTCTTATTCGACCTTGATAGATAACTATTGAAATTATTCATTCCTCTTCTCATTGATTAAATTGACTAAACAATTTCATTTCAAATCAAAATACATTTCAAAAGTTATCATGAAAGAGCCGTTTTTTATTGATCTATTAATTAGAGTGAATGATATTCATACAATGACTGTGACAAGATATCCTTTATAACCACTTTAGATAATAATGCTTCGATTACCTAATACTCTTGATTCAACTGAAACATATTACTTTGATTAGTGAATAGAATTCAAATACAATTCAAAATTGGTTTTGAATCTCAAGGAGATTAGTAGAAATTAACTTGTTGAATAATTCTTTAGGATTAAAACTAGTGACAGATGAAATTGGAAATTACATATCTATTAAATATATTTTCTTACAATATTACAAATAGTATTTATGAATAAATTCATTTTTCATTAAAACTAAATTACTTACTAATCATACATGAGTTCCTGGATTTTGGTTCTTAGAGTAATATAATTCGATCATATTTAATTAGTATAGGAGTTAATTTTAAATTACAAATAAGAAAATTTCATCAACTTTAATTCAATTATGTTTTATGTAGAATAAATATTCTAGTCTTGATTCTAAGATTAATTAAAAACAAAAAGGCTTTAGAATGAAATGTAACTTTAAAATTATAAAGATAAAATAATTTATAAATAGATTTCTTATGCCTTTATGTGATTATTGAAATTTATGTATTTTGTAATGAATTGATTTTTCAAAAACATAATATAAAGTTTTTCAATTATTACACACTGAGATAAAAAAAAATACAAATAAGTATGACATTAAATAAAAAATAAAACTAAATATAAAAACTTGCAATATAAACTTTCAAAAGAAAAAAGAATTATGTAAAGTTTGTATAATTGAGTCAAGAAAAATTTATTTAAATAGATTTTTAGTAGTTTTTTACACAAACATGGACCCTAAGATAATATAAATTAGTACACCATTTACAAATAACCCATAGAACACTACTAAAAAACATATTCAAAATGGAAAAATCTATCTATCTCTGTGGCTCTTCAGCACTCGAAAGTTCTTGGCCGCAGTAACCTCACCCCTCCAAGTATTTCTATTCTGAGCCACAACCCTCCAATCACTACTCTCTCCCACGTCCCTTCCCACATCTCACCAAGAGGACGTTTCCCACTCGGTCTCCCTACCAATATATTTTTTGCCATTCTATCTTCTCCCATTCTAGCCACGTGTCCTGCCCACGGCAGCCTTCTCAACTAAATCTGGAGATGCATAGAGGTCATGCAATTCCTCGTTATGCAATCTTCGCCATTCTCCGGTGACCTCATCTTTCTTTCGCCCATAAATGCTGCCAAGAATCCTATTCTCAAATACTCTAAATCTACTCTCGTCCCCTAAGGTCATAGACCATGCCTCACATCCATATAATACAACCGGTAAAATAATTGTTTTATATATTTTAATTTTTATCCCTTTTGATAATAATTTTGAAGCGATAAGCCCCTTTACTGCATGATAACAGGCGCTTCCCGATTGTAGCCTCGCTTTAAACTCTTCTCGAATATTATTATCTTTTGTTATTACAGAACCTAAGTGCTCTAAATGAAAAAAAATAGATAAAATTATAATACATTATAAGTTCCATATTACATTGGAAATGGGTTGGTTATAATTATAATGCAAGATGAATGCAAAGAGATTGATGAAAAAAAAATCAATATCCAAATAGAATTCATCTGGAAATAAAAGAAAAAAGACTACATATAAATCTTTGATATGAGAAAAACTTTAAAAACTATTAAATGTATAATTTTATATCATTAGAAGTATAAATTTTAATTTGTAATCTTGGTTTTATTAATGTTTGACATACCCGCAATAACAATTTATTTATGTTCATTCAATAGATACTTCAATATGAAGAATCCGCCCAAACATGTTCATTAGTTAAAGAATTGAAAAATATTATTAATTCTATTATATTAATCCCCATGCAGAATCATTAAAATATATGAACATTTATTTTAATATCTAATAATCAAATATTTAAATGATTTAATTTATTCCAAAAGTTGTCATTTTAACTCATTTAATAATATCATTGTCAGTTTATATTTATTAAATTTATTTATTTATTAAATTTATTTTTATTAATAATAAACATTTTATATCATTACATTAAAAGAAATATATATATATACGAGTATATACTAAAATATATATACTAATAATATTAATAATAATATTCATATGAAAATATATAAATTGATTTCTACTAAGCTTAGTGAGATTAATAAAATAATAAAATTTTCAAAAACCATTTTGGATTAACCTTTATCCATAATATACGATTTTAATGTAAATATTCCTTTCTTATCTAATTGAGTCCTATTCATTATTTGTAAAATTTATCCATTTGTTCCATGGAAATTTCTCATTCAAATGATAAGAGCTCTTTTATGTTCTTTGACCCTCGCTCCCAAGATCCCAAATTGTCTTTCCAATATACGAAGATTTACATACTCCATAGGTCAACTGATATTAACCCCTTTTTTTCTTTTCAACCAGGATCTTGTCTCTATATATATATAGAGAGAGACAAGATTGAGACATTTATCGTAGCGATGAACGAGCTTCCAAATTCCTTCCTCATAGAAATCCGCCGCCTGACTGTTGAGCCAGGGAAGAATGTGTACCCCCACTGCAATTTTGTCTCATACGTCACATGTTTCACCCAAGACTCGTTTCCAGATACGATTCGATCAAGGAATGAATCATCGTGGTAGTCGTAGGCCTCCAAAAATGACAAAGAGGCAGCCATTCGCTGACTCTTGTGATGGTCTGTCACAAACTTTGCTACTCACCTGGCACAAAACTTATGGTAGCCTAACTTTTTAGAAACAATTTCGATTACAATTAAGTGCGTGAAATTTGCGGAAAACTGATGGAAAGTTCGGTTATGGTAACTGACTGGCTCAACACTCAGGCGGCGGATTACTATGAGGAAGGAATTTCGAAGCTTGTTCATCGCTACGATAAATGTCTCAACTTTTTAGAAAGTATGTAGAAAAATAGTATTTTAGTTGCTCTTTCAAATGTATATAATAAAAAACATTTTCCTGATCTAATTTTGTCTTAATTCCAAAACGTAACTTACTTTGTGAATTACCCTCGTATTAAAAATAAATGTATATAAGTATATTAAAAATGAAATTGTTTTTCTAAATTCAAAAATATTTTTCATTTTTTTTTTTTAATTAAAAAGATATTAAATGCTTTGTTAAAGATGAAACTTGTTTTTTTTCTATTTCTAATAAATAAATGATAATGACCCGTTTATTTATTTATTTATTTATTTATTTATCTGTTTATTTTTTGTTCAAACGTGCACGCTATAAGATATATCCATTTGAATAGATTTTATTTTGCGTGCTTTTCGTTACCATAAAAATCTCCTCTCCTCTTCTGTTTTTGCTCTTTTTTTTTTCTTTCTTTCTTTTTCGCATATCCGTTCAGTAAATCTTTTTTTTTTTTCTCTTTCGGTGAAGATTTTTAGGGCAATCTCCGCCCAAACACTGTCTGTCGTCCACATCAGAAATGACAGTTGACATTTCTACGCCCCACCAATCAATTGGACTCATTTATTACTTGAATTTCAATCAGAGAGATATAGAATCAATATACAATTGTTGTTGAATTGAGAAGAAATCATGAATTAAGGAAATTACAAGGAAAAAAAAATTAAAAAAAAATTAATTCAATTGTGATCTGAGAAAAAATAATAAAACATAATAATAAATGGCCTATTGTGTTGCATTTTTAATTGAATTTTTTTTTTAAAACCAACTTCTTTTTATCATTTTTATTAATTATATTATTAAATTGAAATTGTATTTTTACATTATAAGAGAAATCAAAAAAAAAAAAAAATCAAAAATAAAAAAAAACTTATTGCATAACTAACTAGCCAATGGATTTTTCAATCTATTAATTATCTTTTGAAAAAAAAAAAGAAAAAATATAATAAAATAAAATTTGCGATTTTATAAACAAGATCTTATATAAAGATATTTTCTATGTCTAGTTTCGTATAATGGAATATAATAAAAGTAAGTAATTATTGTAACAGTAGTATAGATAGTGACTAACGTGATTAAGAATTTTATATTTTTATAGAATAATAAATTTTAAAGATTAAAGGATTGCATTTCTTTGAATGTACACATCGAAACATAAGATAAATTAAAATGAGAAAAATACTCTAAGCATATAAAAATATATTTAAACCGATTGCAAAAGATAAAACGGATGAAAGATAAAAAGAATATTAGGAAAGTTGAAAGAGATTGACGAATTGAAAGAAAGACTGCTCGTTTTTTTTTTTTTTTATTTTTTCTTTTAAAAATAAAATGAATGCTGAAATAATATATATATAGTAAATATCTAAATATAAAGTTATATTGAATATTCATCCAATCTTCCCGATTTAAGGTATTCTCTTGCAATATTGATAAGAATTTCTTCATTTTTCTTATATATAATAATAATATTATAAGTAAATCTAGTAAATCATACACATAAGAAATATTTAAATATAGATATACAATCTAAAAAATTCTACATGTTTTTCGTAATATTATTTTAAGATGTTTTGTTTTTTATTATTATTATATTATATTATTATTAATATTAAAATTTTAAAAATTTAAAAATCAAGAATTTTATTTAATTTTATTTACTCTCCCTTTTAAAAAATAAATTTATATTTAAATTAAAATTCTTCTTCTGAATTAACTAATCAAATTAATTTTTATCAATATACAATAATAATTCTAATGTATTTTATGATTAATATATGTTTTTATAGTACATACATAATTTATTTAATCATTCTAATAATATTAAATTCTAAAAACTAAAAAAAAAACGCATAATATTCAATAAATGAAATATTATATCTCAGATTAATGATTATTTATCCAAATTTTCTTAAAACAAAAAATATCAATACCTGTGGTTTCACATTTTTTTACAATCTCCCCAGAAGAAATTTGGTACATTGGCATTATTCAAAATTCGTAGTTTTCTATCAACTTTTGAGAAATGTAGCTCAACCGGAAGAGGGTTATTACTTACAACGCGTTTTGATTTTTTTTCCTCTAAAGTGACCGTAAAAAGAAAGATATATATTTAAAAATTTTTCACATTATTAAAAATTGTATAAAACTATTGTATAATGTATAGATTTTCAGCTTGATTGAATCGCTGAAAATACCATAATTAATTTTTTAACACTGCAAATCTCACGCGCCAACACGTGACATGGTGCCATCAACAAAGAGCTAAACATGCACTGATTTAATAAATATTATTTATTAATTGTAATGTATAATCTAATTAATTAAATTTAATCATTCTTGATAACGCTACTTTTCACAAGTCTGATAAGATTATCGAACTTGCTAAAGGAGTTGGTGCGGAAATTTTGTATCTGCCACCATATTCTCCAGATTTCAATAAAATTGAGCATCATTGGTTTGCTATAAAAAACAGAGCCAGGAAAAACATTCCTCTGTTCAAATCTTTTCGTCATGCCGTTGATTCTGCTTTCCTATAATTTATTCGGACTATTATGAGAAATGCTATACTATCTTCCTCCTTTTCCTTTCTCAATTTGTGCAACCATTTCCTTAACACTTACTTGTGTGGAAGTAAATATAATATGTGTTATTTAATCCACTTCAAATTGCGAGATAGTCGAGTGGAGACACTCCAGATTTTTTTTTGTTTTCTTTAGTGAAAGATTATAAAGCGTTTTTTTAATTGTCAGAAGTTGATGTTGGCAGTTTGTGAGATGCGTTGTTTTGTTTTTTTTGTGATGGTGTTTATCTAATCTGAAATTTATTATTCAATCACTGATGACTCTCCAAGTGGTGATGGATGGGTGGGCCATGTTGTTGGTCCAATATTTTTTAAAAACGACGTTACTGAGGTCAACGTCGTCTACACCGAGCACTGCAGAACGATGAGAATTGATTTCTTTTGGTCCAAAAGGAATGTTATGTGGTTCCAGCAGAACGGTATCATATGCCACACAGCGGACACCACGATGCATATTCTGCATGAACGATTCTCGCAAGAGGGGACATCAATGGAGCACCAAAGTCATTCAAAATTGGATCATTCGGATCCATGAGAAGCCTTGACGGACATTGAAATGATGTTATCTAACGATATACCATAATAATAATGATATACCAAATGGATCTTTCCAATAAAAAAATAAATAAATTTATTAATAGCTGAGATTTCTTCTATTTTAACATGAACTCACTCTTATTGAAAAACCAATTACAAAGTAATGAATGACAAACTGAAAAATAAAATTTGTTGTTGTTAATTTTTTAATGATTAGATGATTGCCTTTAGATTAGATACCTGCCCCAAGCACATGAAAATAACATTATTCCATGATCTTATGTTATATTTAGCTTAATTTAGACATTAACATCTTATTACTAAGATATTTTTTTAAAAAATCAATAAGGGAAGAGGTAAATTTGAATTCATTCAGATTAAAATGAAATATTAAATTATTATAAAATTAATATTTAATGACAAAAGAAATTAATACAATTATAATAAGTATTTTGAAAATTTATAACTTAGAAATTAACTATAAAAAAAGTTCATTTATTGAAGTGAAACTTCTTTAGCGGCGTCCTGACATTTGGTTGAGAATGGAGAGTGAATTGAAAAATTGAAATTTCGTAACGCATTCGTAACGCAAGAGAGAAAAAAGATATAGATATAACGAGTGAGAATGAGATAGCCTCTATCTCCGTCTCTCTTTTGTGCGGTGTTTCGTTCTTGAGAAAGAGGCTATCTGCGTCTTTCTTTTGTCCGGTCTTTCGTCTTTGAGAAAGAGGCTATCTGCGTCTTCGTTTTGTGCTGTCTTTCGTTCTAATACCCTCTCGCTAGGTCCAAAGTTCACGGCGCGCATGCGCGCTAGTACGTTGACGCGGAATAATATTTCTCAGCCTCTGCTGGGTCAAAGAATAAAAATTAGTATGTGACCTCACAGTTACCGCCTTTTAGATATATATCTATTCTTAAAATAAAATTAAAAATATTTATATTATATTCATATATATGTAAAATAATAATTATATTATTTTAATATTCCTATAAGTTGGTATCACAATTTATTATTATTATGAATTATTTATAAGTAATTAATATTATTAATTGGTATTAATAAATAAATAATATTAATTATATTAACTTAATATTTCTAACTTTGTATTACAATAATGAGACGGAATTGTTGTGTGTTAAATTAGATTTAATTAAAGATTGAATTTAGAATAATTAAAAGGGTTATTGAAACCGCGTATGCTGATTAGGGAATGACAAGATTGAATAGGTTCAATTAAAAAATGCTTATATAAAATTATAACTAAAAATGATTTATTTAATAAAACTATAAGAATTTAAATTACAATTTAATTAATTTTTTGTGAATAAATAAACATATATAAAAAACTATATATAAAATTTGAATTTTCATTTATTCATTCATTTAAAATTATTTTCCGATTGTTCCTTTAAAATAACCCCTCTTAGGGGGTCGGAAGGGGAGGCAACATAAGGGAATTTTCTTTCACTTTGTTATTGAGAAAAACCAGGGGGGGGACAGTCTTACCAGGAAAAACCCAAATTGTCAGCGTCCACTCTGGGGTTTTAAACAGTTTTAAAGGAAATGTTAATTATAAGTTCATTTCTCAACGAGTTGTATCTTTAAATTATTTTTATTAATTTAATTAATTATAATTAATTTATAGCCAATAATAGTTTATTATAGCTAATAATTTTTTAATTTTTAGTGTAATTTGCATGATCATTATTTATATAAAAAAATAAACACATTTTGCAATTTCCCAGAAAGGCTTATAATGTCAAGCTCCCACATGTGTCCATTACAATTAAGAATAAGTAAGTTATGTTTGTCACGTTCACACTTCCACATGTGAACATTACAATTGAAATAGTAAGTTTATGATTCGACATAATTTGCAATGTATCAATCAACCTCTTAAAATTAAGGTTCTTAGCATTTAGCAGGTAAAACACTTGGCGAGAGTCATTCAATTGAAAATTGCAAGGGTGGACTTGTTAATTGTATGTGCTTGGAAATATTCTTTGTAGGTGAGGGCAGTGTGGTTTATTTTTCTCTATTTCTCTCTCACTCACACTCTCAACTAAAATTTATCTTATTCTCTAGATTGTAAGAAGTTTCACTTCCGCCACGTGTACGATGCTGCACATTTTGCTTTTATTTATATTATTATTTTATATATCATATTTTATATTTGTTTAGCAATTGCAAATTATAAAGGGTAGTCCACTTAGCTGTTCATTTTTGCGAATATAGAGTTCAGGGCAAGGCAATCCTCCGGGTGGCATTCTTTGGGGTTCCTTCCAGGCATTCAATTATACATCTTTTCTGATCAGCAACCTCTATGTTGGCCTCGATGTATAATCCTGGCACTGTCGTATCACTTAGAAATGATGTCTCTCTGTTCTCTTCATCCCGAAGAATGTTCTTACATTCTTCATTCTATTCAGTAGAATAACTCTTACCCCTTCCTAGCAGTCCTTAGCTACTCTTCCAACATCTCAATTAATTTATGACCCTTGAAAAGTTCTAATAATGACAATAGATTCCATTCATCAAAATGTAAAATGGATGTACGTGAGGTTTTGATATTTTTCTTAAATGTTTATTAATATGGTCTTAATGACCTTCCCCTAATAAAAGGTATTTTTAGGGTTGTTTAGCTTTAGGACGATAGTCTACCACACTTAAGAATTAAGCTCTGAATGATCCGCAAATAATAATAATAATAATACGTTAATATATATATATATATATGTTATATTTATATCTAAAATGTCAGATATAATATATGTATAAATTTTCAAAATTTAAAATATCAATTGTATAACAAATTTTCACATGAATCACAACAATATATTGATAAAAATTTTATCAATTCTCTTATCTCGTATGAAACTTTTCAAATTCACTTTTATTATGATATGTTATGTTATAAAATTCGAAAATCTATTACTTTTCACATATAAATGACTTCTTTTGTTGAAAATGGAAATTAAAAAAAAAAAAAAAAAAAAAAAACATAAAAAAACATATTCAAATTTCGTTAGAAACATAATAAAAGATTTCTCTTTCCCTTTTTCTATATATATATATATATATATATATCA
Source organism: Labia minor (assembly GCA_963082975.1). NCBI lineage: Eukaryota > Metazoa > Arthropoda > Insecta > Dermaptera > Spongiphoridae > Labia > Labia minor. The sequence goes on from OY720345.1 coordinate 82,401,019, forward strand.
AATGTATATATATATATAAGTTATATATGGTTTTAAATATGTTCTATCTCCGTGACTGGTGGAAAACGATTGAATACATTTTTTTTTCTTTTCGTCGAGGACCACGATCTATAAGGGTCGACGGGTCTCGGAGCAAGGGGTGTTTGTGAAAGAACCCCGAATGGGAGAGGCTGGAATTTTTTTCATTCGTACACGCAATGAATAGTAATAAAGAGAACGGCTTTGACCTTTGAACAGCAGAAAAATATCTATCGAATTGTGACAGAGTGAATGGTGATTATTTAGAGTTTATTTGATGGGGTGTGGGTGTCCATGTCTTAATACACTGCAACAGAGACCGAGTTTCACAAATGGTATAAATAGAAGAAAGAAACGACGCGAAGAAGAAAAAAAATAGAATTTCATATTTTCCTTTTTTTTCCATTAACAAAAGAAATAAAACGCCATCGGATTGAATATAAAAAATTAATATTCCGATCACTCAACATCCAAGAAGAGAATAATCTTGTATCAACGTTAATAATACATACAATATACGATAGTAATATTTATGGATTTTTTACTAATATAAAATAAGTATTTAATTTAGATAGCTATATCTCAAGTAAAAATATAAATTATAAACGATTTAATTTAATCACTTTTAATAATTTATAAGATTATAAAATTATTTATTAAAAATAAAATTAAAATAATTATAGAGAAATAATTTAAAATTGAAGATAGTATTGAATGATTTAATTCCAAATATTGGACAAAGTTTACAAAAATTCATTATAATTTGACTTTGTCATTGAAATAAACACAATTGTTTTAAATAACAAAATTAACTATTCATTGATTAACTATTTGAAAAAATTAAGAACCAAATAAAGTCAATAAATAAATAACTATTTGATGAAGAGATTTTAGATAAAAAGTGTATTTGTATTAATATTTATTTAATTGTGGCTTTATTTTAATCAAATTCATATTATAAATTATTTTTGAGTTGTAGAATCCATATTTAAAGGTAAAAAAAATTATTTAAATTATTTTTTTTTTTTTAATTAATTGTGGTAATTCAAAACACGTTATTATATTAATAATAACATCAACCAATAAATATCAAAATCCAAACGTTGCCTTATTATTGTACATTCTAGGAAATATAATATCATACAGAAAGTAAATATTAATGAACAAATATAATTATCATTATTATTATTATTATTATACTATCTTTGAAGTCAAGAGTTTGATCAACCGCAGTTTCAATTATTCAAAAGCTTATTTAACTGAATTTTAATTTAAAAAAAAAGATTTAAAATAATAATAACTTATAGAATTATACATTTGCTTAATAATATGTATATTTATTTAAAAAAATAATAAAGTAAATAATGTGTGTTTTACTTTGATTAGCAGTGCAGCCAGTTGGATCGTTGCTTTTTTTCTTTATTTAATGCAGGAGTAAGAAAGAGAGAGATACAAAAACATCCATACCCACAATTAAAACAGAGAATTGATCTTCAAGACATTCCCTCAATAATATTTCATATATGAAATAAGTAAATATAAATAGTAAAAAAGCCAGTGATTAAATATACATATTCCTATAATTAAGAGAGAAAAACTATAATCTCTTTATTTATTCTAATATCTTATATATAAAATTCTCGTGTCACAAAACTTTGAAATGATACTCCTCCGAAACGGCTGGACCGATTCTTATGAAATTTTTTATGCATATTCAGTAGGTCTCAGGGCATGACAGACTTCTTTTATTAAACCGCTAATTGGTAAAGTGTGTCCAGGGGGTGGTATTTAAATAAAAATAGTTTCGTTACAATGCTAGATCATAGAGGCACTGCTGGCGATAATTTGACATCTCTATATATCGTAATAGGAGACTTGCAAACAAAAGTGGTTCGTGGGTGAACGGTCTAAGGCGTTATCTTATGACTTTGCACTCTCAGTTCGAAACTCGCAAAGGCATATTTTTTTTTTAAGTATTATATATTTTTTTTACAAATTTATTAATTTTTATTATTTTAATATTTTATTAAATTAAATTTTATTATTAAATTTTATTTTATTAAATTAAATTTTATTATTAAATTAAATTTTATTATTAAATTTTATTTTATTAAATTAAATTTTATTATTAAATTAAATTTTATTATTAAATTAAATTTTATTATTAAATTTTATTTTATTAAATTAATAATTATGCCAATTAATTTTTTCTGCATAAATAAACTTATATAAAAAACTATATATAAAATTTGAATATTTTTCCGATTTGTTCCTTTAAAATATAATAAATAATTAATTTAATCCATGGCTAGAATGGGAGAGGAAAAATATATTGGTAGGGAGTTCGATTGGAAAACGTCCGTTTGGAAGACCAATTGTGAAAAGGGTGGACAATGTAGGAAGGAACGTGAGAGAGATGGGACAAGGTAGGAGTTAGATGGTTATAGCTCAGAATAGGGACACTCGGGGGTGTACAGGGGGCGGAGCTCCCGTCTAGGTGTGGAGAGCGCCGAAGGCGCTCGGAGCAGCTAGTATATATATATATATATATATATATATATATATATATATATATAATTTTGTTAGTTTTAGGTTTCCGTGAAAGTTTTTATTATTATGAAAAGTCATTTACGAAGAATTTTCACATTTAATTGTGAGATTTGAGTCTCGACATTTCGGGTTTGGGTCAGACAGATTACGACCCAAATTTCCAAAAATATTCCCTTCTAAATAAATTCTCTTGAAAATGGCGCCAAAATGGGGCGCCGAAACGACGAGACTCAAATCTCATAAATAAACTTGAAAATTCTCTTGAAATGATTTTTCATAATATATATATATTTATATATATATATATATATATATATATAAATCTGTTCCATATGGGTTCAATAAGAAGGCGCCATTGGGTGTGCCTCACATTCACATGGTCCCGGGTTCAAGTCCCGGGCCTGGCAAGGGAATTTCCCTAGCTGGGGTCTATGGAACGGAGTCAACCCAGCCTCCGGGATCAAGATTGGGAAGCTACTTGATAAAAAGTAGTGCCTCCAATCAAGAAAATCAAGGTAAAGGTTGAGAGGACCCGTTCTACTGATCATAGGACACCTCAGTGATATAACCAGCTTGATAGGCGTTGTCCTTGCGAAGGACGTACAAAGTCAGAGGTTTTTTTATGGGTTCAATATTATTAAAATCTTTCAAAAAAAAAACAAACTAATAACATTAAATTATAGTGATTTGTACCTATTAAGAGATTGTAAAATTTATAATTCACCCTCTAATATATAAAAGTAATATTTAAAAATAATATATACAAGTTTGGGGGGAAAAAAAGAGAACAATATCTAAATAAATAATAAAGTATAAAATATTGAAAACCAAGAATAATGTAACTAACTACTACTTTATATTTAATTTAATAATTGTTTTTCTGCAATTTGTGAATTTTATAATAATTATATTTACATTACATTAAATAAATTATAAATTCATTTTTCGAATGAAATTATAAATCTAATTACAAAATAATAATTTAAAGATTTATTTGAATTTTGTTTTATTTTTAATTCTTTTAAATTAGAAATTGATGAAATGACATTCATTTTCTTATATTGAAATAAAAACTATTATTATATTTAATAGTAGTAATTTTTTTTTATTTGAATTTTTAAAGATTAATATACATTTATTACTAATCTGATTATGATAAATAAAAGCTTGTTTATCATTAAAATTTGACAAATGTCTTTGGTGTGGGAAAATATGTAGATGTAGATACATTGGAGAAAGTTCACATTGAAACGTTCTCTTTTCACCTGTATATCTGATTTCTAATTCAGCTTTGCGTTTCCAAGCTTGAGGGGTGAATAAGCATTTCATATTCTGATTGACTGTCTAAACTTGAATGGTAGATCTGTTTTTGAATTACGACTTGGCTGCTTTTGAGAGGCATCCGACGAATCTGACTGAGGTGGTGGGTGTCGTCCCAAGGCAGGATGGGCACGAATAGCAACAGGTGGCTTCTGGCGTAGCTTACCATAAACCATTCCCATTCCAGAAAAGAACAAATGGGAAGGAAATGCGGACACTGCCTAAACACTTCTGTTTTATTATTTGCACATTTCTCGATTAATATTTCCAATTTGAAAAAAATCTAAATTGCTCAATAACTACATTCAATCATTCAAGTGAAATTGATCAAATAAAATTTAAACAAGACTTTATGCATTTATCTATCATCTTAGTTTTGTTATTTATAAATGTACCACCGGTGGCTCAGGCCGCCACATAAAATAAATACACAAATTATGGAGCCGATAGGTAATAACAAAATTAAATAAAATTAATATACATACACAAGTATTTTCATGTATGTTCATATACGTAAAATTGAATAATTAGAAAATAATAATTTTGATCTTAGGAAAACTTATACTATTATATGAAAATGAAACAAAATATTTAATTAATACATTTTGATCAAACTACGTATTATCAAATATTATTTATAAAGAAATTTAAAAAATAAGAAAAAAAAAAACACTTTTAAATTTGAGTTAAACTCGAAATAATTTTATTTCATTAAAAATTCTATACACAATTTTGAAAATAATTATATTTTATTTATTTATAAAAAAAAAAAAAACTATTGTATCTTCTCTATAAATATAATTTTATTATATATATTATATTAAGCAGTTATTCAGTAGATGTTTTATGAAGATTTATTAATAAGTCTATTAAAAATATCATTTAATAAATTCAACGATTAATCTTTTGAAAAGGAGGTAAATTGTTATCAGCTGTTTTAGTCATAAAAAGATATCACTTGCACTTGATGGCTCACTTTATTACTCACACCTTTAAGAAAATTATATAATAAACAAATCTATTCAATATTATATCATAAAATTTATAGTTTAATAATCTCAACTCTACCCAAATTTGTTTTTTCTTTAATCGTATTAAAAAAATATTTGATAACTGGACGATTTTATTTATCATTAACGAAATCCTTACTTTTTATTTTTATTTTATCCTTTTAAAATTAAACAGTAACATTCTCTGTCATTCTACAATAGTTCTTTTTGTAGATTAAGTAGTTAACTTAAAAATGTAATATAATTATTATAATTACGATCCATTTGCTTGTTTAAATGTCCAATTTTGAATACTTTTATGAAATTTATTTAACAAACAAGTAAAAATTTTACAAACGCTTTAAACGAAACCACTAGTTATTTTTTTAACTCATGATTAAGTCAAGGAAATTACAATTTTAATCAAAATTCACCCATCCACTTAACAATTTTTATTACTTACCTATGTTTATGATTTTACTAAATGAAAATGAAAATTCCTATTCTGATTTTCTTTATTCCAAATTCTATCACCGAATTGTTTGTTTACTGCGTTCTTGGATAACTCATTTATCGTTTCCCAATTGGTTTCCCCCATTAAGTTTTACTATCCTTTTTAATCTATTCCAATCACGTGTTACCGTCCATTAGAACTCTTGAGCATATTTGACGTTACTAGATTACATTATTATTTTTAAAGATTTCTTAAAGATTATTTATCTTTAGTGATTTATATAAATATATCATTTTAAATTTAAGAAATTAATTAAATGAAAAATAAATCAAAATATTTTAGTATCAATTTAAATAATATATAATAATTTATTAACACAATGGTCTTCTTTTTCTTCTTCTTCTTCTTCTTCTTATTTATTAAATAAAATAAATAATTAAACTCTTATTTTATTTTAAAATCCATTATCTTTTCAAAGACGATTACTCGTATTAGATGCATTTATTCATGCACTTAGAGAGACGGGTATGCAATTTTTAAAATGAAATTGATAATAATAAAGTTATCACCTTCTCAAATAGCTTGTGTACACCAAAAAATATTTACAATATATTTAGATTAAATTAAATCTACACAAGCTATAATTTTCTTTTATTTCATTACTCATAAATGCAAAACATTGAATTATGAATTTTGGAACGAAAAAATAGTATTTTTTTATATATTATAAGAGTATTTCTATTTAGTTAATTATTTTCTACATTAAGAAACGCCTCGTAGTGTGTTAGTTAACTGTCTTAACACAAACATACTTTTTAAAACTAAACTAAACTAATTAACTGTCTAAACCCACATTCTCGTGGTCCCGGGCCTCGTAAGAGGATTTCTTTAGCTAGGGTGTATGGAACGGAGTCAACCCAGCCTCCGGGATCAAAATTGAAATGCTACTTGATAAAAAGTAGCGCCTCCGATCACAAAAATCAAGGAAAAGGTTGATAGGACCCGTTCTACGGATCAAAGGACACCTCATTAATAAAACCCACTTAATGGTCGCTGTCCATGTGTAGGAGATGTACAAAAAAGTCAGAGTTTTTTTTTTCCCTATTTTATGCTCAAATTCTTAAATCAAACAAAAAAAATATATATATATTTTTAAGTAATCATTTGTTGAATTTTATCTTTCTTTCTTTTGGTTAGTATTAGTACAAGGAATATTAAAAATGAAATTTAATTAAGGTACAATTAATATAAATATCTATAAGACTATAAATGAGAATCATTGTTTTGATTTACTTATTTGAATGCAGCGAAGATATTTCTAAAATTTCAATTATCAATTAAAGAAATCGTTGATTGAAATTTAGTAGTATTAACAATAATAAAGACAGCCAACGAGTTTTTTCAAATATTTTATTTTTTTCTCGAGGAAGAAAAAAAGAAATAAATCAAATCTGCTATAATATTTATTATATATAAAGGGAAAAAAAAAACAAATAATTACATTCCGCAATTTTTTTCATTTATCTTAGTTTAATAAGAGTTTCCTATCGTGAAAATATCCCTAGTGGGATTTAAATTTATTCTATGCTGGTTGTAGAGGTAATTTTCGTATGCCGGCCCATTATTTAATTTCATGGAGTAATTTTAACGTCTCCCGGAATAAAAGGGCAAATTACATTCACGAAAAGCCTGGGGAAGGTTTTGCCTTTTCTTCTTGGTCCGTGATTTAGCTTATAAATACAGTTTAATTCCGAAATGCCCTCCCTCTCTATTCTTAGGCCTGGATCTTAAAGGAATGGGAGGGGGACGGGGTAAGTGACAAACGCTCTCTTTACGAAACGGACAATTAAAATGAATTAACAAGCCATTTAGAAAAGAGATAAAAATACTAAGTGAATTGTACAAGGCGTAAACTCGCTTTTTTAACCAACTAGTTTCACTTCGTCGAAAACGGAAAATTACAATTACGTTTTATCTATAGTATAAGGTGAAAATTTACGTTTTTAGTGACTATTGGATTTTTTTAATTCATTTAAAAAAAAACAAAATAATGATGGTAATTGTTCAGATTAGTTGTCATGTTTAGTATTTGTATAAAACTCTTTATCAGTGGATTCCTTTGTTAATTCAAAGAAACTTTCCTTAGGCAATTTTTCTGGGTCACTTCTCGTTTACGGGATAAAATTATTAAAATTTGCATATAAATTCAATTTAATAACTATTGATTTGACCAGTAGAGGGCTTCATTAATTTTCTGTGGGGTGGGGAGTCAGTTTCATTATATTCTATTTAGATACCATGTTTTATTAATTTGATCAGCAGAGGGTACAATTAATTTCCGGGTTTTTTTCAGTTCGGTTTGGATATAGAGAAATTAATTAATTAATTATTTTTTTAATTTTTTCTATATCCAAACCGAACCGAAAAAATACCAAAAATTAGTGAATAAGTGAATAATCTGTAAATTAGTCAATAAAACATTACTTAACTGCACACACATTTCGACGTTCATAACCAACTAATTTGTCAAACTTAAAAAATCTTTATTTATCTCGTAAACTAGAAGAGACCGAGAAATATTGCATGAGGAAAGTTTCTGTGGAATTAAAAAAAGAAATCCACTGGTAAATTTTTATACAAATACATAATATGACAACTAATCTGGACGATTATCATAATAATATTAAAATTAAAACTTATTTTATTTTATAATATCAATATTTTCATTATTCAACTAAGTTAGTATTATTTAATCTTATTTTATTTATTGAGATAAATCTATCAAATATTTTTCAAAATCAATGAATTATTTCTATATTAGAATTACAATTCATGTAAATTCCATTAGGAGGAATTCCTATTTGACTAGATCGGGTGTGGCCAAACTTTTAGCTTTTAGGGGCTACTTTTTCAATAAAATATAGTCTGCGGTCGACTATGGATATGGGCAAATAATTTTAAAATTTTAGATGATAATTAAAGAAGTCATTATATCGCCGATTTAAATTGCAAACCTCCACTTTTGGTCAAAAATTACATTTTCACACTATTAGAAAGAGAAAAACACCTTACATTGGCTATGAAACACCGCTATTATGCACCTATTTAATTGAAATCTCATGACAAGCAAAAAATTTATGCGTTTTAAGAAAGTTTTACAAAATATGCTGAATATGAGTTAGCAGGTTTGCAATCTAAGCCGACGATATATTTTTTATTTTATGAATTCTAACAATATTTATTAAAATTAAAAAAAAAAAAAGAATATCAAGAAATAAATACGAACAAAACAAATTTTAAGCATACAATTTTTATTTGGATGAAACCTGGCATTGCATAAGAGCAGCAAGTTTCTCAAAATTTGGCTCATATGAACTTAAAGCAATTCTTAAGCATGACTCTAAATGTAGATCCGTTATTTGCGATCGCTGTTTTGTTTTGATCGCATTCATATAAGAAAATGCGGATTCACATAAATATGTGGAGCCAAAGAAGGAATTGAAACGAGCAACCATTGTCCAAATATTTGGATATTTATCTTTGCTTATTAGTTTCCAAAATCTATTTATTATGTAATAAATAAATATATTTTATATTTATATTATTTTTGATCAACGAATAAAAAAATTAAAATATATAATATGTTTGTAATAAAGTGCTAAAAAATGGGAAAAAATTAATATTATTAATTATATAGTCAAATACTAAAATATAGAAAGTTTAAATCAATAATATACTTATATATGTTCTTAGATATATGAAAGATATGTTAGTTTTAATTATTATAATAATATTAATAAAAAAAATTGTAAATGGAAGGGCTGTTATTTTTCGTTTAAATTTATAATTTCAATTAAAATAAATACTTCATTTTGGAATGGATATGAGATGAGGGGGAGGTAGAGCCGAAATTTTTAGATTAGAGTAGTCTAGGACTAAACGGTGTTTTGAGAAAGGGAAGCCCTTGGATAATAAGTATATAAATTATCGGGATAAGAAAAATATAAATATATGGTATATAAAAGATGTAATAACATATATAGGATGATTATGATCTAAAATTATTTTTTAATAAATTTAAAATAATATCCCGGGTAGCGAGTAGATTCTTTTCTATAAATCCAGTAGAAAAGAATTCTATTTCAGGGATTGGCGTCCCTGCCCTCACGTGAGCTCATGATTTCTTCTAAATCCCTCTTCTACCTGGAGGAATCATGTCCTTTACCCATTGACGCCTTTCCATCCATTCCCTTACTCTTACTCTCCCCTCCCTCCCCTGATCATTCAAAAAATAAAATTTATTTGGATGAAGGAGAATACCTAGCATAGCTTCATTAAAAAGAAAAAAAAATTGAAATCTTCTCTCTTATAGGAGACTCTTTAGAGTCTCCTATATATATTTGAATTAACCCCCTTCGGGGGTTAATTCAAATATATCCAGATTACGCCAATTCTCCGAGTAGCAAAACCCCGTTTATTCACGAGTGAGACATGTCTTATGTGCCTCTGAGAGGACCCACCTCTCCTACGCCTCATATTAGTAAAAACTTGGAACTCATATTTATAGAACGCTTTGCAAAATTAGAAAAAACCAATAAAATCAATGTTTTTAATTTTATTAAAATTTTTGACTAAATCTTGAAAATTGTGACCAAGACCAATCCATTGACCATAATTTTAGCCAGATTCTAAATAAAATTGATTTCTTGTATCATTAAATGGAAATTTTTAATTAATTTTAATATTGGTTTATTTTTACAGTTCAACAAAAATCTTGCCTCATAACAACAGATAAAACCTATACGAATAGATTCATCATGAAACGTAGATTCATTTTCACTACTATTATATAATTTTACGGTGCTTCGTTGATGAAATATTAATTATTGAATTTTGACAGATTGAAAAGATTTGCCGCCATGCTGGCCCCCCTCCGCCACCTCCTCACTCCCCCCACCCACCCTCACTCCTGGCCAGCCTGCTTGCCTGTCGGTGTGCTTCGAGCGCAATCAGTTCGCATTCCCTTTCCAGTCGAAGATGTTGACCGGCGTCACCACCGAAATCATCCCTCAATCAAGAATTAATTGTAAATTTATTTATTCCTATTAATTTAAATGAAGTTTAATACATTTTAGAAAAGATTCAAATAAAAATTTTATTTTATAAAATATAGATTTTTAACTTTTTACTGATATATTAATTATATTAATATATTTAATAAATTTCGCCCCACCTCCAATGCTTTGCTTCTCGGTGACCTTGAAGGGGACACCATAGCAATCTCTTGCTTACCCCCAATGGATGAGATTTAACTACCTTTGACTTTATTTTCAAAATAAATTATATTATTTCCCCTTCGTTAAATGAAAGTATATACAAATTAATTATACTATGTATTATACGACGAATAAATTAATACGAATTATATTAATAAATCGATTTAACCAACTTTTCCATCCCAATCATTCCTTCTTTTTTGTATTTTAACATTGAAACATTTATTATACTTTTCCAACTTTTTGGCTTCGCGGGCTACTTTTAAAGCCTTTGCGATCGACCGGTCGACCGCGGTCGACGTGTTGCCCACCTCTGGACTAGATAGTCATAGGAATCTGGAATTTTATTATACACTTTAATCAAAGTTTTATTTTTTTTAACAGTCAAATTCAGTGATCGCTGTTCAATTAGCGATTGTCTATCTCTCTTTACATGACAGGTTGAAAAAAATTATAGATGATTTATATCTTGATATTTAGTTGTTCATTTCTCAAAAATTGCAAGTTGCATTTAAATACGTTTAGAAGATAGAACGTGCTTAATCAAAATGAAATATAATCCAATAAAAATTTCATTTATTTAAAAATATATACGAGACATTTCATTAATAATATCTAACAAGTTATGAATATTCGGAAATGTCAAAAATAAATAAAAAAAGATATCTTCTAAATTGGATGGAAAAAATTTATTTAATTTTTTTTAACTATTTAAACATAAGACTATAGTTTATTTATTAGTAGTAGTTTACAATACAAAAAAATTCCTCTGACTTATGTCCATCCTACGCAAGGGCAACACCTATCAAGTCGGTTATATCAATCCTATGATCAGTAGAACGGGTCCTCTCAACCTTTACCTTGATTTTCTTGATCGGAGGCGCTACTTTTTATCAAGTAATTTCCCAATTTTGATCCCGGAAGCTGTGTTAACTCCGTCCCATACACCCTAGCTAGAGAATTCCTCTTACCATGCCCGGGACTTGACCCCAGGACTAAGAAAATGTGATTCAGCTACGCTGTCCCCTACCCTGTGGCACCTTCAGTATAAAATACATATTAATAATTTAAGAATGTTTTTAGTTGTGATTTATTACCTAGCTATAACTCACTATTCTAACTAAACTGTAACTATCTAGACTTTTAGTTATTTTTTAAATAACTGTTGATACAAGAATACAGTATTCATGGAATAATAATAAATGTCATAATTTATTTTTTGTTCTCTTTGTAATGTTTTCTCAATGAAATATTTTCTTTTTAAAAAATTTTTTATAATAATTTTAACATAATAATTTAAAACAAAAATAAAAAAAATATTTCTTTTCAAGTTAATTAAGTAAAATTAGGAAACTTCATAATGAAACTACAATATCTTTATTATTTTACATATTTCATCCTCTAAAACTCCTCCTTAAACCTCTTTAAACAAGGTAGTATAGCTAATAAATTTCTCCTCCTGTTTGATTCTCCCCTCCTTTTCCCGTTTTACTGATGTCGTCGTGTAGGCACGAGAGTTGAGATTCAGTTTGGAACTCCTAGTTAACAAACTCAAAACTATTACGAGGAGATCGATGCTTTAGGCTCGGTTGAGATGGTTTGATCATGTTGTTCGTTCGAGAGAATGATGTGTAAACGGAATGAAGAGTGGATACGAACCAGCTTCTAAAGAGATGACCGAAATTTCTCTACCCTTGCTCTTCCAATCCCACTCGCTTGTGTCGCATCTCTGTTTTAAGCATCTAATCCGTTGGGTCCAATTACAAGGTTACAAATCGAAATTGGATTTGTTAACCTTTTCAATTAATTCAATTTATAATAACCACATGGTGGGATGTAAAAATTAATTAACTCAGATCCGATTTGAAATTGGTTTTCATTATATATATATATATATATATATATATAAACATTATATATTATTTATAATAGTTAATTTATAATAAAGAATAAAACAATTTGAAAAAAGAAGAAAAGTTGAATGAAAAATAAATATTATTTATACTAAAATATATGGTATGTTGAAGACCCTTTCATGATTTTTATCGACCGACGATAGTAAGGGAGGTATTGTATTCACACCAAATTTCACATGTGGAGATTTTTACATATCTCCACGAATCATGCATTTTGTTAACAGAAAAAAGTATTTTTAGCATGATGTCCGTCCATCTGTCCATTGTGTGTCCGTATAGACGTGTATCGCTTCAACGGCTCTACGAATTTTAATAAAATTTGGTATATTTAGTTAATGCATCAGTACTACGAATTCATCAACTTTTGGTGTATATCCGGAAACCGGAAGTGGTAGTTTAAAAAGTATTAATTTTATATTCATTGTCGGAAAATATTTCACTTAAAATATAGTAGTAATTAATAATTGAGTAATTAAAATAAAAATAAAAACAAAGATAATATAATTTAGTCATTTTAATTCAAGTTTTAAAAATATATATTTTTTTGATATTTTATATATATATATATATATATTATATATAATGTTGTTTGGAAATTAATTTATTACAAATCGTCTGTCGGTTCTGTGCCTGGCCACAGCTCATTTTTTTATTTTTAAATGTAATAAATTATTAAATAATTTTATCTTATTATATATAAACATGAATGTATTTTTAAGAAATAATCTATTTATTTTTTAATAAAAAAAAAATATATTTTAACATTAATCTCTAAAATTAAAATTATAATTATTTTGAAATTGAAATACAGTATGTATACATGATGATATAACGATTTTATTATTTTCCATTTAGTTATTTCTTTGACTTATATATCTAATAATATAATAGTATATAATTTTAAAAATGATAAACACCCACAACCTTTAAGCTCTCTAATTTTATAAATTTAAACACAAGTTGGATGAAATTAGGTTATCTTTATTTTATTATTAATAATTATTAATTACTTGGATAAATATTTAAATAAACCATCCATATAATAATTATGAATTGAATAAATGGAATGTTGTTGATTTATTTTTTTATTTGATTTTTTTTTAATTTTTTTATATTTATAATTAAAATATTTGTGTTAAATCAGGAAAATTGTATGACTGACAAGAGAGGTAGGGTAGATGAACGTTTGATCTCAAGCCAGAAACCAAAAATCTCAAGTTATTTATAAAACTTGCTTGGTACTCCTCCACTCAGTGACTGGGGCTGTCTTGGTCAGACGTTTGACCGCAAAGCTCTTGAATCGTGTCATCTTGTTCATGAAAATGTGAAAGGAAAGAAATGACATTTTCTTTTTTTTTTCCTACAATTTTATTTCTTTCCTTTCTAATTCAAATGAAATGTGCATTATCTAATTGAAGTTGTGTGTGTGTGTGTGTTTTTGTTTGTTCATTCAGACGGCACAAACAAGGACTGCCAATACAGAGAAGATGAATAGTAACTGTAACATGTAAGTAAATATGATAATTTATATTTTATTATAATAGCAATATTAAAGAGCATGCGATAAATAAATGATAAATGAAAAATATTGAATATTTTTATTCTATAAATAAAAGAACAAGGAATAAAAAAAACAATATTTTGTTTCTATTAAATATACTTACTCTACCTTTATATATTTCTAATATATATATATATATATATATATATATATATATATATATAAATAAATAAATACAATAAATGAAAAAAAAAATTAATTTAAATTAATAAAAAGAAATGTCAAACAACAAAATATTCATCTTTAAAAAAAAAACAAAAAAACAAAAAAAAATCATATCAATTTCATTAAACATTTCATTAAACTTTATCTGATCTAAAATTTATTTTCATTTCAAACAACTTGAAATTTATCTAATGAATAATCAAAGAAAGAGTTAATAAATAAAAAAAGAGGACATGCAATTTCTAATAAGTAATTATTTTTGTGAATTTTAAATTTTAATTGAATTAATCGAAGAAAAAAAAACAAAAACAACAAAAATATATCGATAAATAGTTTATAGCTTTATTCACTCCATATATTAAAGTTTTATTTTATTATTATATAAAAACTAAATAACAATATCTTTTTTACTATCTCGCCAGAGATAGTATCGCGATCACAAAAATTTTCAATGTCGAGATTTTGATGTTTTTATACGTTTTGAAGGTTCCAGAATCATTTTTACTAAGGTTGAGAAAAATGTCTGTTTGGGTGTGTATATGTTTGTATGTGTATGTGTGTAGACAAGATTACGCAAAAACGGTTTGAGCTAGAATCATGAAATTTGGTATACTTGCGTTATTCAAAATTCGTAGTTTTCTATCAACTTTTGAGAAATGTAGCTCAACCGGACGAGGTCATTACCTACAACGTTTTGATTTTTTTTTTCCTCTAAAGTCACCGTAAAAATAAAGATATATGTTTGATCATTTTTCACATGCTTAAAAATTGTATAAAACTGCTATATATAGAATTTCAGCTTGATTGAATCGCTGAAAGTACCAGAATTAATTTTTTAACACTGCAAATCTCACCCGCCAACATGTGACGTGGTGCCATCAACAAAGAGCCAAACTCACGCTGGTTTAATAAATATTATTTATTAATTTTAATTTATAATTTATAATTATTTAAATTAAATATAATATATGTTATTTAATCCAATTCAAATTGCGAGATAGTCGAGTGGAGACACTCCAGCTTATTTTTTTTTCTTATCATTAATGAATAATGTAGATTTGTTGTTGTTTTTGTTTTTATTTTTTTTTTCTACTTTAAATATCTAATATTTTTACTTGAAGGACTTAATGGAGTGTGAAAGTGTTTTTTGATTATTAATACTGATTGCATGAACAAAAGTAATTAAAGTTTAAAAGGTGTCCGTAAAGAGATCAGAAGAGGAGAGAAAATCACTTCAACTCTCTTTCTTTAATTTTAAACCATAAATTATTTAAACATTTAATGGATAAGTATAAATGAAATGCATGCAATGATTACAAATCATTGTAACACACTAAACTATTTAATTATTTAAACATTTTATATATTTTTTTTTTCTTTTTTTAAACAATTACACCTGTTATAAGTACCACTAAATTAAATCATTTACTATTGTAAATTAAAATACAAGATATTTATCCATTTTAATAATCAATAAATATTTATGCTACACTCATTTATCTAATTTAAATTATCGTGCTATTTATATATTATATAATTTAATTTAATTTAAAAATATTTTAAAGTAATATCTTTTTTATAAGTAAGGAATAAACAAAACTTTTATAAATAATAAAAAAAAAATTTGAAAAAAATGAACATGAATTAACAAATTTATAAATGAGAATAAATTGAATAAGAATGATAAAAGATAATATATTTGAAAATTTAATTAAATAAACTGGAGTGTCTCCACTTGACTATCTCGCTAATTTTAATTGAATTAATTAACATATATTATATTTAAATTAAATTTAGTTAATTATAAATTAAAATTAATAAATGATATTTATTAAACCAGCGCGTGTTTGGCTATTTGTTGATGAGGCCACTATGTCACGTTCTGGCGCGTGATTAGCAGTCAACGTTTTAAAAAATTAATTCCGGTTCTTTCAGCGATTCAATCAAGCTGAAATTCTATATATAGTAGTTTTATACAATTTTTAATCAGGAGAAAAACTATCTAACATATATCTTTATTTTTACGGTCACTTTAGAGGAAAAAAATGAAAATAATGACCCGCTTCCGGATGAGCTACATTTCTCACAAGTTGATAGAAAATTACGAATTTTGAATAATGCCCCTGTACCAAATTTCATTCTTTTAGGTTAAACTGTTTTTGCGTAATCTTGTCTACATACACGCACACACACACACACACACACACACACAGACATTTTTCTCAACCATAGTGAAAATGACTCAGGGATCTTCAAAACGTAAATAAACATCAAAATCTTGACATCAAAAATTTTCGTGATTGCAATACCATCTCTGGCGAGATAGTAAAAATAAATAAATCA
Source organism: Labia minor (assembly GCA_963082975.1). NCBI lineage: Eukaryota > Metazoa > Arthropoda > Insecta > Dermaptera > Spongiphoridae > Labia > Labia minor. The sequence continues at coordinate 82,417,611 of OY720345.1, forward strand.
TAATATTTATCAAAATTACTTATATTTTTCAATTTCATTACAAATTTATTAATGAAATTATTTAAATTTATATTGTTTTATGAAATATATATATGTATGTATGTATATGCTAAATAACTCATGTAATAAAGTATATGTAATTGTAAATACATAATAATATATAGTATATGTTTATCTAGATAAATGAAATTATTGAGAACAATGTCAATTCAATTATCTGAAACCTGTCTTTATCATCGGTTAACAAATACAAACAAATTGCCTAAAATTTTTCTTTTGTATGCTGCCGACATCGAGAAATTAATTAATTCGTCTGTTGTTGTTGTTCATCCCTAATGTATATTTATGATAACTGTTCAACTTATGTCGAAATGAATCGGGTTGCCGTCCAATTTAGTGGGGTTCAATTCCCCGGTGAGAGTTCCACTCACTCCGCCTATGTCATTTGCTTGTCATTCCTCCTCAGCACCAACTTTCTCCGGATACAACAATGACGAATTGCCCTTCTTGGACCCAGGTCCTATCTTCTCCCTTACCCCCACCCCCACCCTCCTTACCCCTTTACCGTCTACCGCTGCCTTGTTTAGTTTGGATGGTGTGACTGTCGTGCAAATACCCCAGAGACTCTCTGAGTTACGGTCGGTTCTATTACCTTGGCAAATCTCCCTCAATTTAAGCAAACCTCCCTCAAGCACGGCTCTAAAATAAACATTCGAACCAAAAAGAAAAATCAGATTAAAAACAAAAGCTTCTTCAAGAATTTTGAACTCTCATCAGTTTAATCAAATTAAATAATCACATTCAAATTTTTTTAATTATCCATTTATTATGTACAAAGTACAATTAATCATTATTATATTTATAATATTCCCATATTCTTTATTATATTATATTACCATTATTATATAATTTATTTAACGTGTAAATTTTACTTTTAAATTTATATAAATATTGATATCAATTGGAATTCAAGTAAAATACTATAATAATTTGCTCATATCTACTGAAAAGCAATATTTTTATAAAAAAAATCATTAAAATTCTGAATCTTATTTTTTTTTCAAGAATAAAATCTCCGAAACTAATAAATTTGAAAATTTAAAAATACAGAAAAAGAGTTCTACAAAAGGAGCAAATCTTTTTCTTTGTGACAAAAGCAGGTCAAAAAGATTTACCAATTACAAATCATTTCCAAAATTTTATTTGACTCTAAATTTATTTGTTTAATATAATATTACAAATATTTAATCTTTTATTTTGTTTTAAGAATTTCTTGACTTTCCCAATGTGAAATAGAGTTTACATTTACTTTAAACGGTAATTGTATAGTTTGGCAAGCATGTCATGGATTTGGATAAAACTTTACCAGTGGATTTCTTTTTTAATTCCAAAGAAACTTTCCTTAATCAATATTTCCGGGTCGCTTCTAGTTTCCAAGTAAAAAATTATTAAAATTTGCATATAAATTCAATTTAACTATCATATTTATAAGGTTTTATTGATTTGACCAGTAGAGGACTTCATGAATTTTCTGGGGAGGGAGTCAGTTTGGTTTGCATAGATGAAATTTAAAAAAATTAATTAATTTTCCTATATCCAAACCGAAAAATAATGAATAAGAGAATAATTAGTGAATTAATCAATAAAACATTACTTAATAGCTGCACATTTCGACGTTTATAACCAGCTAATTTGTCATAATTTAATAATTTTTATCTCGTAAACTAGAAGCGACACGGAAAAATTGCATAAGGAAAGTTTCTTTGGAATTAAAAAAGGAATCCACTGGTAAAGTTTTATCCAAATCGATGAATTCAATGCTAGTTAAACTATACAATTAACCTTTAAACTAATCTCTAACTATCAAAAATATACATTAATTAATAATATATTATAATTTTACACATAAAGTAATGTATATATATTATATTAAAAAATGTAAGATTATAAAATATTGATTAAAGTTGATTGGCTTTCTTCTTCCTCAATAGCCAATCACGAGACCAATCATTTTATTCAAATTTCCACCACAAAGAATAAATGAATAGTTGAATTGATTATACATTTCACTTTTTAAATAAAAAATATTGTTGACAAAGAATCTCCTGTTGCTGGCAATAAGTTTGCGTGAGCTTTACGATTTGTTACTCAACAAAAACTTTTACCTGTTATTGTAATATTAAAAATTAGAATAAAAATTAATTCAATTAGTATTCTTTCTTTTTTTTTAATAAATATTATTACTATTATATTATTAATGCAGAAATTACATTTTCTAATTTTGTTAATATAAATAGTCTATCCCAGTGTTTCCCAAAGTGTGGGTCGCGACCCGGTTATTAATTTTTTTACATCATTAGAAACACAAAAAATATTTTCTTCTTATTATTTTTTACATCATTAGAAACACAAAATTACTTCTATTTTTCTTGTATAATTATTTTGTAATTTTTTTCTATAAAATAAACAATTTGTTAATTATTAATTTTTTAATTACTTTTATTTTTCTTCTATAATTATTTTGTAATATTTGGGTATGAAATAAACAACTCGATTTTTATTGAAAAATAAAATTTGTGTTCTAAATAAATGTTTTTTTTTTTTAATGAAGTGGGTCGCGTCAAATTTTAAGACCTCGAACCGGGCCGCGGTCAAAAAAGTTTGGGAAACACTGGTATATCCCACTTTCTTTTTTAACGGATATAATACTAACATACTAATATTTATATTCTTAAATCTTAAATTAAATTAATAGTAATTTTCTAACATTTGAAATTTGGAATAGAAATTGATTAAATCCACAATCCACACAATTCAATCCAAATAAAAGAGTTTAAAGAAATATTTAAATTTATTTAAATGGTTTGATTGAAGAATGTTGATTGCCATGTTCTTAAAGAGCAAACATTAAGATTCAGTATTAAATATTATTTTCTTTTTATTTTTGTTTTACTTTTTTATGTCCTAACATGTTTTATTTTTCAAGAATTTTTTTTTATTTTTTATCTAAACCAGTGATTCCCAAAGTGGGCGTTACCGCCCCCTAGGGGGCGCTGAAGGGTTCAAAGGGGGCGCTGAGGGTCCATGGGTTCACCTGGGGGTGATGAAGAACTGTAAAGTGGCGGTAAAATCATAAACACAAAAAAAAATATTTAAAAAATTTATTTATATATTTCGCTTATAACGCTTTCATTTTCAAAAAAGTTACTAGTTCAATTCTCGCATCCTCCTTCACTTGCATTGATTTATGTCAGGGGGTGGACACGCAATGATATTTTTTTGAAACAGCGTTTGGCGCTGCTATGCGGATGCATGCACGAACTAATTGAGAAAAAAACCGGCCGGCCTGGCACCATTTTTAAAATCTATTTTGAATGAATGAGAGCGGGAGGAATGAAAAAATTATGAAATTTTTAAGTTAAGTGAAAAATTATTTATTTAAAGCTAAAACAGACATTTCAGAAATAAATTTTTTTTTTTTAGAAAATTGCTTAATTGTTGGTCTTATCACAAAATAAATAATTTTTCACTTAAGTGAAAAATTTCATAATTTTCATGGATATAATAAAAGAATAATGTTGTATGTGGCATATTTATTTGAAAATAGATTATTACAAAATATCATTAACAATAATGATGTTTATCTCATTTGTAAACAAATCCTTTATACATATTTTTCTTTAAACACCTTATATAAAATTTCTGTAAAAATAAAATAATAATAATAATAAAATACAAAAATAAAATTTGCACAATTTTTGAATTAAACAATAATGTTAATTTTATTTATAAATTAACCCTTTTCGCATGCATTTTTTTAAATTGTATAAAATTACTCATATATAAATAAAATTTACACTATTTTTCAATTAAACAATAATAATTAATAAAACTTTATAAAACATTATATAAAATTTTTCACATAAATAAAATTTACACTATTTTTCAATTAATCAATTGACTGTTGATGCCTCTTGTCATTTGGAAATTGCTTAGCGATCGTTTAAGAGTTTTCACCGAAAGAAAACATAAGATTTTTTGTAAATATTCAGATGGTGTAGGCGTATGTCCCGCTGAACACCTGCAAAAATTAATTAAGTTTAAAAAAAAATTCCAAAGAATTAATACAGAAAAGCCTAAGCAAACTAAAAATTTATTTTAAATCATTATAAAAAATCTATTTAAAGTTAGGAGAAGATTAATGAATTTTATTAAAAAATATAATACATACTTCTCACAGGGCTGGATTCCAAAAGATCAGTCTTCTCTGATACCAAGCCCAAACCATCTGATGTAGTATTAACACGTGTTGCTATAAATATTTAAAAAAATTAATAAAATTATTTTCTTTTATTATTAATATATTTTTTAGTAAACAACTTTAAATTATTGTTGTTTTACCCACTCTTAAAAAATTACACCTTGGAAAATAGAACAAGTGTCCTCGTTCTCCTTCAGGTAGAGAATTCGTAATACAATCTTTCTGAATACAATTAAAAACCTGCAAAATAAAATATTTATTTATATGTACATATATTATATAACTTTATAATGACAAATAATCATCAATAATAGTAAAAATATTAATTAAACTTACTTTAGGAACCATATTGCAAGCAATTGAACAGCGACAGATCACGTTACATATGCCTGGCAGAGATATTTTAAATGGGACGCGTGCACGTTGTCCACAAGTCACAAGCTGTTGTTAAATGTTTTCGGGTGTTTTCGGATAACCGAAACAAACCGAATTAAAATTAGTGCCAGCAGCAGCAGCGCCTCGAGCGGCCTCGAGTGGTGCATGCATTGTCACACTGGAAATTTCTCTGCGGTAAGAGAGACCCCCCCCTGATTTATGTGCAGCGGTGAACTGCTACTGTAAGTGTGGTGTCAACTCCGCTGCGCTGACGTTCTAATACACGTGTGATTAGTCAATCGCAAGGTTAAAGTTTGAGCGCGAACGGTAGTACTAGTTACCACAGATTGTCTCAAAATTGTTAAAGAACTAACAAACAGTGCGACTATACTAATTTGTGAGAATTATTTATTTTGGCTGATTACATACATGGTATAATTATTAATGTCATGTTTGTTTGTTAATATTGTTTATTACATTAGTGGTTTTTCATAAAAATTTACAAAATAAATATAAATTAATATAATCTTAAAAATTTTATTTGATAATAATGACTCAACCAAAGAAAAAATGTAGACAATATAGTATTGAATATTTAAAATACGGGTTTATTGAATCACCTGTAAATAACACTAATCCAATGTGTCTAATTTGTCAAAAAGTTTTGTCCAACGAGGCTATGAAGCCTTCAAGACTTAAAGAACATTTGAATAAAATTCATAACGATAAAAAAGATAATAACATATCTTATTTTCAAAAATTAAAGGAAAATTTTATCAAACAGCCAACATTAGCAAAGATTTTTTCAAACTCAGTCCAGCAAGATACTGATGGTTTGCTTGCATCCTACAATATTTCATTAATGATTGCTAAATCAGGCAAACCTCACACTATTGGTGAGGAACTAATTATGCCGGCTATCCGTGAAGTAATACGTACTGTGCTACATGTGCCAGTATTTGATATTTATAAGAAAATTTCATTAAGCGATGTTACAGTGCAGAGAAGAATTGATGAAATGTCACAAGATGTTGAAGATTCCTTGTGTAACCATTTAAAAACATCTCAGTTTTCTATTCAACTTGATGAATCCACATTGCCTGGAAACGAAGCTTTGCTTTTAGCATATGTGCGGTTCTCAAAAGAGGAACAAATTTGTCAGGAATTATTATTTGCAAAATATTTGGAAACTGATACAAAAGGAGAATCAATATTTAATGCATTGGATGAGTTTTTGAAAGCAAAAGAAATACCTTTGAATAATATCTTATCAGTAGCCACAGATGGGGCCCCAGCAATGGTAGGGCGCTACAGGGGATTTCTTGCATATTTGAAAGCGAAGGTACCGAATGCATTAACAGTACACTGCATCATTCATCGTCAACATTTAGTTGCAAAAAATTTAAGTACACGACTACATAATTCATTACAACATGTAATTAAAGCCATCAATACAATCAAAAGCTCATCGTTGAATGACCGATTATTCAAACAGCTGTGTGTTCAAAACGACGAAGAATATTATCGTTTGCTTCTTCATACAGAAGTTCGATGGTTGTCAAAGGGTGCCTGTTTAGATAGGTTTTATAAGCTGTATACCACAATACTAGAGTTCTTTGAAAATAAAAATGATGCTTTACGGTCGAATTTGATTCAAGCCAAAAGTGATATTGCTTATTTGACCGACTTGTTTCAAAAATTTAATGAAAGCAATCTTCAGCTTCAGGGCAATGATCTCAATTTAATAAAAACGAAGTCTGTTATTTCTGCATTTTTGAGAAAACTTCTTTTGTACAAACAAAACTTTGGACGAGGAGAATTTAGCCAGTTCCCAAATTTATCTGAAGTAGAGAAAAAGGGTGAAGACATACAGTCTTATTGTGAGCACTTGGAAGCCCTTCATTCAGATTTTACTAAACGATTTAATGATATTTTGAAAATGACCATACCTGATTGGATTTTCGACCCTTTTTCAAATGCAAACTCAGAAGAATCGCCAAAAATACAAGAAGAGTTGTTGGAACTAATTTCAAACGAAGAATTAAAATTTAAATTCAAAAGCGGATACCAACATTTCTGGCTACAAAAAGAGATCCCTTCAGTCTATCCTGAAATTTGGGCTGTTGTTGAAAAGTATTTAATTGCGTTTCCTTCAACTTATTTAGTGGAACGAGGATTCAGTGCAGTGACCAATCTATTAACAAAAAAAAGAAATAGATTGCAAATAGTCGATCGCGGTGATTTGAGATTACTGCTGACCAAAATAGAGCCGAGGATTCCTAAATTGGTAGAAGCACATCAAGTTCATCCTTCTCACTAAAGTTTTAGTTTATTAAAATTTTTCTGTTTAGTTTTCTATTTTGTATTAAATAAATTGTTTTATATTTTAAAAATTAATAAATAATAAAAATTAAAATGCTTCTAATTTATACCTTTCTATACTATATCTTACAAAAAAGATAGAACCATAAACACATATGCATGTCTTTTGGCTTACTTGTAATAAAAATTTTGAAAATATCATTTCAGGGGGGCGCTGGATAATATTTTTCCTGGAAAGGGGGCGGTAGGCCAAAAAAGTTTGGGAACCACTGATCTAAACCATCTGTTGGATTAAAATAAGCGAACATAATCTTTATTTCTCTTTTATATATTCTTTCCTCTTTTGTGGGTGGAGATTGGGCTCTAAAATAAGAGAGAAAAGAGCGGGAGAATTCTCCCAGTCCTTTTTGTGTATTTCTTTATCTCAAATCACATGTTTCTATTGAAACATTTTATACATAAGGGCGGGTTACTTGTAAACTGTATCTGTGTCTGTCTCATCCAACAGATTGCAATCTTGGATTGGTCCCCATCCTCCCCCTCCCCCCACTCCAAAGGCTTTTTATACAAAATCGGGAGAGGTCTGTTTCTATTCAACAAATTCATAGTAGTAGCAATGTTTAGTTGAAATTATAAATAGAAGACGAAAAGAAAAAAGAATAGCTGGTGGTGAAAAAAAGGGGAAGGGGACTATGTGATGCCATGAGACAGAAAATTTCTTCCGCCTTTTTTCAGTTTTTATTTTTTTCGTTTCTTCTGATCCTTTCGATGGGTAGGGATTTATTCGTACACACTAGCAAGTATTTGAAGGGTAGTTTAGGGATGAGGCCCACTACGAGGAGGACTAATCTGCAATGTTGTTCTCGTCTATAAAGAGAGAGAGGGGAGAGGGGAGAGAGAACATGCTTTGTGTTGTTTCAAGCGAAGAAAGCGAAGGAACCAAGCACTCGAAATAGATTGCTCATATAAACTCAAGAGAATCTTTTATATATGTTCATGAAGGTGTTTATTCAATGGTTGGATTATTTTTCAAATACATACTAGATCATGGATCTTATTGAAATTTCTTTTTTGTTTTATCTTTATTCTTCCTCAATTCTCTTTTAGTATTCAAAAATATCCTCTCCACTTTGTATCCCTTTATTTTAAACCGTCATAAAATAAGCACATAAAATAGTACTTAATTTTATTATTTGAGTTTGCTTATTTATATAATTTACTTTATTCTATTTAATATATTTATAATAAAAAAAGATAAAATATAATTTTAATCACTACTTAATACTTTACATTTTTGTAAATAAAAAAATAAATAAATACTTAATTAAATTATATTGCACTTGTTTTTATAAATATAATACTTTTTTTACTATCTCGCCAGAGATACTCGTAGTATTGCAATCTAGGAAATTTTCGATGTCGAGATTTTGATGTTTTTATACGTTTTGAAGGTTCTTAAGTCATTTTCACTAATAATAAGATTGAGAAAAATGCTTGTGCATGTAGACAAGATTACGCAAAAACGGTTTGAGTTAGAATCATTAAATTTGGTACACGGGCATTATTCAAAATTCGTAGTTTTCTATTAACTTTTGAGAAATGTAGCTCATTCGAATGAGGACCATTACCTACTAAATTTTCATTTTTTCCCTCTAAACAGTATGTGTCGTGGTGCCATCAACAAATATCCAAACAAGCGCTGGTATAATAAAAACCTCTGACTTTGTACGTCCTACGCAAGGACAACGCCTATCAAGTTGGTTATATCAATGAGGTGTCTTATGATCAGTAGAACGGCTCCTATCAACCTTTACCATGATTTTCTTGATCGGAGGCGCTATCAAGTAGCTTTTCCCCAAAGTTGTTCCTGGAAGCTGGGTTGACTCCGTCCTATAGACTCCAGCTAGGGAAATTCCCTTGCCAGGCCCGGGACTTGAACCCGGGGCCACGAGAACGTGAGTCAGCGATGCTACCTCACGCCCTGTGGTGCCTTCTGGTTTAATAAATATTATTTATTAATTTTAATTTATAATTTATAATTATAATTAAATTTAATTTAAATGTAATATATATTATTTAATCCAATTCAAATTTGCTAGAAAGTCGAGTGGAGACTTTTTTTTTATTTTATAAATTATAAAAGAAAATATATCTATAACATACTTTTATGTTTTAATTTCGTAGCTTATTCTAAAAAAAAATCGGTTATTGAATAGAAATAATACAAATGAAGAAAATGCACTTTCAGCAAATTGAATGTTTTAACTATTTTTCATGTGCCAATATTGTAGCTTATAAACCTTTAGAAATATTCTAAAAAAAAAAAAAAAATAAAATAAAAGATTGGCTATTTCCATTTGACAGATTTATTTTTATTCGTTTGCTACTCATCCCAAAAGATTTTCAAGATCAGCGATTTTTCTTCTATTGCCTGCCTGTTGGTTATTTATTCATCAAGGCACCGATGTTGCTGGTGTATGATTTTTTACATTTTACTTTTCCATTATTTATAACATTATTTATTCATTTAAGAATCACGACATTTATTTCAATGTCAAAATGAATGAAGAAGGTATTACAGTTGTTATTAACAAAATTAAAGTCATTTATTTTTTTATTTCTTTTTTAAAGTGATCCTATAATATAGTAATTACTTAACATTAATTATACATTTTAACTATCAAAATTGTGGATAGTAACTTGAGATTAAAATTCATGCTTTAATTTCTGCAACCATTTGTTACCATTCTATAATTTAAGATTGTTTTCATCTTGATAATATTGATTAGGAAGACAAACGTTTTAATTTTATTTTACCCTCTCCTCTTTTTAATCTGATAAGTTTTAAAACTTTCAACTAATCCAAGATCATTTCTCTTGTTACCTTATAATTTTATAATTTTAAATTTTATTTAAAATAATACGTATATTGTATTCTTTTATTTCAAATTTTCTTTCCATTTACTTGTATTAGTGAAATTTAAGTTCTAATATTATTATTAATATTAAAAATGAATGAATTTTTTATCAACCCCCATCAAATGGTTCTAAATAAATTTTCTATGAACTTGTTCAAGTGAATATAACTTTATATATATATATATATATATAAACACCTGCCAAAAGTTGAAAGGAAAAATTTCTTTCATTTTATATTCGATGTGAATTTCTTACTAAGCTATTTGAAGAATCAGAAAAAAAACCGCAGATCTAGGTTCTATTCTGATCTGCTATTCTAAAAGGAAAAGAAAAACCTTCATAATTTGTTATCTGTCCATTGAAATGTTTTTTTTTTTTATTTTTTTTTTTATTTTTAAAAGAGATCAATTTGTTTTACTCACAAATAGAACCACATTGATAAATATATTTATTTTCGAGAAAATAAACAAAAATATACATATAATCCGTTTTAAAAATGTTTATTACTTACACAATTCTTTCTTTAAATATTAGAATTATTTTGTTTAAATTATACTATATAAAAAAGTAATAATAATTTTGATAGGTTTTATATATTTATTTCATTAAGAAATTATTTCTTAAGTAAGTACTAGAAAATAAATTCGTTTTAAGGTTATAAATTTGGAAGGGAATTTTACTTACTTACTACTACTTAAATAAAGAGTTGTGAATGAATATTTAGAATGTGTAAACTTGGTATTGATAAAGAGCCAGTTCGTATTAGTTTATTGATGTCAAATTTGATATTTGGTAACATATATATATATATATATATATATATATAGAATAAAGTGCTACTTCCGGTTAACTGATATTTTAAATGTAAAAAAATTAAAGTAGAATATTAATTTACAAAAATTTTCAATATATAAATAAATAATATTTCTATGTTCTATGGATAATAAATAATTGATCTTCTCATTTGTCAATAATAAAACACTTTAATAAAAAAGAAGTTAAGCATGCAATATAAAGCATCTATTGAAAGTTTCCTTGGAGTCGACGTTTAAGAAAATCTCGTGACGTTCATATTCTAAAACAAAATGAATTGTTTTATTAGAAAATAAATTACTTTCATTTATAAACTTAATCGAGGTATTATATTCATTCAATCCATTTCTTAGTATTATTTTATTATCTTCTGTAAATATCTCCAAAATGAATTAAAAAAAAAAAACAAAACAAACCCTCTCAATTGATCACGAAAATCTAATTGATTTCAACATATATTTATTTATTGATATAAATATTTTCTATTTTTAACATTTATATAATAATTTACATAGTACGGGTAGTAAATGTTATATTAAATTTATGTATAAACGTTACTTTCCAGAAACAATAAAAATAACTCAAGAATATGTTTTATGAATGAAAATAAAATTGTGACATTAGGTAAATTTTTAATCTTAAATTATTATAAATAAATTGTAATTAATATTATCACTAAATTCTATTTTTAATTGTTTTTGTTATATAAAAATTCAAAATATTCAAACACTTCTTTGAAAAAAAAACAGTGGAATTTTAAAACAAATATAAAAATAGGATTTGGAATTGAAAAAAATAGAAATAAATTTAATTAATTTTTGTAGTAGGTACAATAGTTGTATTTTAATGTTATTACTAGATATTAAATGAAATTTCCTTATTATTTATTATAAATAATCTATCTATCAATCAAGTTATAAGTGCGTGTATCCACCCGACCTAGTTCTATTATAACTCCACAATCTCATTTCTTTTAAGTTTCAACTCACTCTCCCTCTCTAAAAAAAAAAAAGTTCTTGGTATTTTTCAACTGTCACCTGACCTTAATATTTTTTTTCATGACCTAAAACACAATATTTTGGAACATTGACATGAATTAAACAAATATTAGCAAAATTTATTAATTTTCAACCTTTCAAAGTGACATAAAAGTTGAAAATAAAAATAACAATTCAATACTCGGATGGAATTGAATTAATTAAAGAAAACATTTCTTTAATATTACTTAATATACTTATTGACAAATTAAATTATTGACTAAATTAATATTAAATGAATTGAATTATTTTGACATTAATATTTAATATATAAAAAATAGAAGAAAAAAAATAATAATCCTGGAACCTATAGAACTAACTAGAAAAGAAATGCAATAAATCAATCTGAAACACTATAAAATTTGGTATACGATATATTTTATAATACATATCTGAAACAAAATTAACACATATATTATATTTAAATATAAAAATGTAATTAATTATAAATTATAAATTAAAATTAATAAATAATATTTATTAAACTAGCACGTGTTTGACTCTTTGTTGATGGCACCACGTCACGTGCTCTCTGGTGAGATAGCAGGGCCCTCCAACTCCTTAGAAATCGGTGAAACCATTTTTTTTAATATGATGTCTCTAAGAGGCGCTGCAGGCGCATAACCGATAACTCTGCTTGCAAAAACCAGGAAAAAACACACACACACAAGCCCGATTTTTTTTTTCAATTAGTTACTGCCTGCACTCGCATGATGGCGCCAAAAACTTTGTTTCAGCAAAGACAATAGAGTTTACTAATCTTATAGATGGTCTTTGCGAGATAGTAAAAAGAGAATAGTTGGTAGCTCTATCAGTTGCCCATTAAGGCCTAGGCAACCTAAGCCTAGTTTACACGGGCTTAGTTCTTGTCATTAGTTCAGAGTTGGGCAAATACTTTTAAACGCGGGCCAAAATGAAATTTTCAAAATGTCTTCCGGGCCGGAGGACCATACTTCGAGAACACTAATAAAAAACATTTATCTTTTTTTTTTAGAGACATATTGAACGAAAAATCAAAATAAGAGCCAACTTTTTCAAAGGGCCAGCTGGCGTTCAAAAGGCCCGCGCTTAAAAGTATTTGCCCACCCCTGAACTAAAGACAAAAACTAAGCCCGTGTAAACTAGGCACTAGGGCCCGTAATTTTTTGTAAATATAATACTATTTTCTCTTTTTTTCTTGGAATTCAATAATTAAATATGCCTAAATACTAAATATGCTTTAAAACCAAACTAACAAACACGAAGTATGTGTCCTGACCAGTGGCGTAACTAGGGGGGGCAGGGGGGGACATATGTCCCCGGGCGCCAAATTTAGGGGGCGCAAAATTAGGGAAGCCAATTTGGAACAAAAGAAGAATTAATATTTAAAGTTAAACTGTATTTTGTGTAAGTCAATAAATATTAATTATTAAGAGAATTTTTATTAAAAGACCACATTATTTGTATAAAATTATTTATTAAATTAAAATAATTGTACAACGTTTCAACTGCTTATTCTGCAGTCGTTTTCAAGTAACCGTACGCTTGCTCCGATTCAAGCGGACTGATGCATGTCGGGACACGTCACCTCTTATATAGGCAGTGATATTGGCGCCAATTTTTGGCTCCAATTTTTACCGCCAATTCTTAATCTCAACATGAAGTCAGCAGCAATTGTCAAAGCAAGCGTATTATTTATACGCTTATTAAAATCATATAAACCTGTTTCGTTATTCGTCATTAATATTCTTTAAAAAAAAATTAAATTAAATATATATATAAGAAAGGGGGCGCTAATTTCTCAGTTGCCCCCAGGCGCAAGAACCTCAAGGTACGCCACTGGTCCTGACTGACCTAACCTTGAATTACAATGTTGCCTAGGGCCCACTTTAGCATTAATCCGCCACTGAGCCCTATAATAAAGAAAGAAGTAAATAGTAGATCAATATAACACATAATTAATCCCAATTAATAATATATAAACTACCCTTTCATTTACCATTAAATAAATTTAATTAATTTTAATATAAAAAAAGTAAATAATAAATAAAAAATTTGTTATGAAATTAATTGCATATTTAACTCAATTATAAAATTTTGATCTGATCAATTTGTATAGTTAATGCTTTATTCTTGTGACCACACCCATTCAGAGCAGAGACCAATTACTGCAAAAAATTATTTAGATGAATGCAAAATAAACGAAGGTGAATTACTTTTAGAAACGAAAACTGACTTCTTTTAAAATATCTTTTTATTCATTTCTAATATAAGAGAGAATTTTTTTGAAATGTAAACTTTCCAAAATATAACATATTAGCAAATACCTCAATAACTATAATTTGATTATGTGAAAATTGAAAAAAATAAATAAAAAATAATAAAATAACGAAATAGATAAAAAAAAATGCTAGTAAATTCGAATTGTGCATAAAAATGATGATTAACACAAATGACCCATTTATTGATGTTTCTTTTTATACAAAAAATTGACATATTTAAATACAAAAAAATCCTAAAAAGAAACGTATAAACAGGATTTTCTAAGGGAAACTCAGTTATTATACGTATAATAAATCTATTCCAGAAAAATGTAGGTGTGTAGTACTTTTGAATAGTAAAAGGCGACGAGACTTAATGGATTAAAGTCACGAAAGGCTACTACTTTATATTTGGTATAAATATAACTTCCCTATGATCTGATTTCACATTAATAGGCAATTAGTTTTTGCTTCTATATTATACCTATATATTTAGTATATACCTAAATAATTCTAATTTAAATTTATATGAAGAAAAAGATATTTATTTTTTATTAGATTGATGAGTTTATAACTCGAAAGTTTAACTTTATTTAAAAATTTTCTGACTGGATGAGGGTGAGGGGGGAATAATATTCTTTTTTACATATTTTCAAAAATAATAAATTATTTTATTTTTTTTAAAAAAAATAAAAATTATATAATTAACTTTATTTTTTAGTGTTTTTCATTAAAATTTATAGAAAATTTTGATTATAATATCTATTTTTAATTCTATCATTAACATAAATAAGTAAATACAAAAATTAAATAAATAAATAAATTTTATTCTATTTTTTTATTTTTGTTGATAATAACAAGATAAATTTAAAAATATTTTAATTAGCAATCTTGTAGATAAATCTTTTTTTTATTCTCTTTGAAGATTTTTTTTCATTAAAAAATATAAAATAATTTAGATGATTTACAGTAATATAAAATTTATTATTTTCTAAATTTAATATAATAAATATTTTACTCTAAATTAAATATGATATCATGAATTAGAAAATAAACTATTTGGATCTATGATAAGTTGATTAATCTCTCTTCTCTAAATTTATTTTTATTTTTTTTTTCAAAATCTAATCAGTAATCAATTACTTTGGAGAAGTTATAGCTATCTCCTGTATATTTTTAGAATCTACTCTGAAATTCTCTCCTCTAAAAGAATTAAGAGATTAAAAACTTATCTTGAAATGAATCAATTGAAAATAGAGACCAATCCAATTAAAAAGCTCGAATTTTTTATTCTTATCGAATCATTATCTTTTTTCTAAATAAAGTTATAAAGTCATTTTTAGACCTAATTGAAAATAAATTTCTTTGGATTTTTATCTTTTATTCTAGAAAAGTAGGAACACGCCATTCAATTAACATTATTTTTTTTTTTTTTTTTTTTTTTTTAGAAAACACTACCCTAATGTAAAAAGAATTGATTATTTTGAAAACTTTTATAAGTTTTCATAAAAAAATTATAATTATATTTAAAATAAAATTAAGAAAATGTAAAAAATAAAATATAATACAATATTTTAATAAAAAAATAAATCATAATATAATTTTATTATTAAAAATTATTTATCATTTTTATTTTGTTGCCTAAAGTCGTCTTATTATTAAAATATCCATTCATATACGTTAGGAATTCATTTTCATAAAATTAAATAAATTTAATTTACATATTCTGTTACTTGCCAAAAATATTTTTATATTCACAAAATTGGGAACTTGTTTACCTGCAAGATACAAGAATTATTTTCTTTAAATGATTTTATTTCTTTTTTTGGGTTCAAATATATGAATATACACAAATATTGAATTAGATATAGCATCTAGTTATTAGTCTAGTTATTTATTCTGGGACAATTTTCAAATTCAATTAGTTTTACAATGTAAAAAAAATAAAAAAAGAAAGCCAATTTAGCTAATGCAATACCTTTCTCAACAGCATTAATATATAATATATTAATTAAAATTAAAGAAATTAATTTTTAATACCGATTTAATTTTAAATGATTTATAGTTTAATGTTTTTATGGTATTCAAAATTAATTTCTTTAATTTTAATTAATATATTATATATTAATGCTGCACTACGCTAGACTGGTATTGTCTTTTTACCGTCAAATTTTTCTTTCCTGTTTTCTATAAACTTAAGAATAAATAAAAAATCTAAAAGAATGGTAAAATAAGTTGACCTGTAGCCAGACACAGAACCGACCGACAGTTTGAAATAAATTAATTTCCAGCTACAGAAACAATTTCAAATAATTTAAATGTATCTATTAATGCAATAAAAAACAGATACGGATATAAAATAAATATTTTTAATTTTATTTTATAATATATAAAGAGGCGCTAGCTGTGACGTCATGAAGGGCTGGGTGACATCCTATAATTTTAAATTAAGCAAAAACTAATGAAGATGATTTTTTCCGATGATAAAACCAATACGATGATAGCAATGATTCGTGGAGATTTGTAAGAATCTACCACTTCCGGTTTCCGGATATACACCAAAAGTTGATCAATCATGCTACTGATTCATTAAGTAAATATACCAATTTTATCAAAATTTGTAGAGCCGTTAAAGCGATATACGTCGATAACGGACACACAATGGACAGACGGATAGACATCAAGTTAAAAATACTTTTTTCTGTTAAGAAAATGCATGATTCGTGGAGATATGTAAAAATCTCCACATGTGAAATTTGGTGTGAAAACAATACCTCCCTTACTATCGTCGGTCGGTAAAAAAAAGAACTTAACCTTTAGATTCGAATGGATTAAATGTGTTTTATTTAATTGAAAGTATATTGAAGGGAATGTTTTGCAAATGTGTTAAAATTTAAATAAATGATTATCTCTTCGTAATTATCAAATAAAACTTTTTTTTTATGATTAATTATGTATTTATAATGTTCATTTTTGTTATCCAAAAATCTATAATATTTTTTTAAAACAAATTATATAAATTAGTTTCAAATGAATAATAATATTATATGTTTTTGAATTGGTTTAAAGTGAATTAATAAATTATATTATATTCACAATCAAAAGTAATTAATATATTGAAATGAAAAAAAAATAAATATTAATAATTCAACAAATATAGATATCGATAGATGATGATTTTATTTATAATTTTACCTTTGGAGTAAATTTAATTTCGAATCGTTTCTAAATTGACCAAATCGAGAGCAACTTGAAGTCAAATCCGGGTTAAATACATCTTTCAAGGAACCCTTCTCTCGTATCTGATAAGACTTGGTCAAATAGTCTGCAACTTGACTTGAACAAGTAGCCTTTGAGAAGGGCAAAGAGGATAGGGAAGGGCCAGCCAGCCAAACTCCATTAAGTGGTTGGTCGATTTGAACGGGGGTGTAGAGGAGGAGGAGGAGGGAACGGGGGGAGCGTACAAGAGCAGCATGGCGGGGTGCGATTAGCTTTTGGCCGACATCTACTACTACCACTCCCTTTTCGAATTGGCTTTTTAATTAACCCCTCAGGGTGCCAACACAATCAAATCAAGCTATCAAATTCCTATCTACCAAAGATGGAACACGAAAAAGATTTATTTCTTTTTTTTTTTTTTTGTTTTTTTTTTTTTAATTTATCATTCATCCATCCACTATTTTATTTTATTTTTTATTTTTTTATTTAAATAATTATATAAAGAGTCCAAGACAAGAAAATAAATTTTTCAATTCTCCTTTAATGAGTAATTCGTATTGTTAATTTAATTAGTTTATACAGCACTCGACGGACAAGCATTATAAATTTACATCATTAAAATTCATGGAAATATTTCATAAATTTTAAGCTGGTAAATTCAATCTTCAGGATGAGTGAATTAACGCCGAAATTTAATTGAATGTATGCAATTTATATTTTGTAAACCACCATCAAGATTAAATGGTACAATAAAAAGATGTTTATTAACTCGAATTAAAAATGCAGATTCTTGTATTAATTTTCAATACAACGTTGCATTCAGAGCCTTAATTAATAATTAATAATTAATCGAATCCAAAAAAAAAAAAAAAATAAATAAATAAAACATTAAATTTTATTTTTATTCAAAATACTCTATTCTATATGATTGAATGTTGATAGGAGAATCAAAAGAAAAAAAAAAAAATTACTGTTTTTATATTCACCCAAATAAAACTCTAATTTAAAATATGATAGTAGTTTTATCAAAATTGTATTTGTTGAAAAGAAAAAGAAAATTCTAAAAAATTACAATAACTTTTTTACTATCTCGTCAGAGACAAGTAGCTCATTCAGAAGAAGGTCATTACCTACCACGTTTTCATTTTTTTTTTCTCTAAACCAGAGGTGGGCAAATACTTTTAAACGCGGGCCAAAATGAAATTTTCAAAATGTCTCCCAGGCCGAAGGACCATATTTCGAAAACCCCATACCGGGACATTTGTAAAAAAAATTTCCTTATTTTTATAGAGCCATATTGAATGAAAGATCGAAATAAGAGCTAAACTTTTTCAACGGGCAGGCGGGCCGGATAAAATAACCAAAAGGGCCGAATTCGGCCCGCGGGCTGGTTTTTGCCCACCCCTGCTCTAAACTGAACTTAAAAATAAGTTGACCTGTGGCCTGGTCCGAACCGACCGACGGTTTGAAGTAAATTAATTTCCAACTACAGAAACAATTTCAAATAATTTTAATATATCTATTAATGTAATAAAAAACAGATATGGACACATAAATAATAAATATAAACATTTTTAATTTTATTTTATTTATAATATATATGCAAGACCAGGCTGGGACGTCATGAATGGCTGGATGACGTCATATAATTTTAAATCAAGAAAAAACTAATAAATATGATTTTTCCGAGGATAAAACCAATACAAAGTGCATGATTTGTGGTGATATATAAAAAAATCTCCTTTGGTGTGAAAATAACCCTTCCCTTCCTATCGTCGATTGCTAATACTACCACTTCCGGTTTCCGGATTTGCACCAAAAGTTGATCCATTCATCCCACTGATGTATTAAGTAAATATACCAAATTTAATCAAAATCGGTTGAGCCGTTCAGGCTGTACACATCTATACGGACAGACGGACGGACGGACGGACAGACATCATGCTAAAAATACTTTTTTCTGTTAAGAAAATGCATGATTCGTGGAGATATGTAAAAATCTCCACATGTGAAATTTGGTGTGAAAACAATACCTCCCTTACTATCGTCGGTCGGTAATAAAGATATACGTTTGATAGTTTTTCACATGATTAAAATTGTATAAAACTGCCAAAAATAGAATTTCAGCTTGATTGAATCGCGAAAATAACGGAATTAATTGCATAAACATTGAACATCCCATATAAGAGATATATAATGGGTACATCCCCGTCGAGTATCTATTTAATTTTTATCAAAACTATGATAAAAGTTAAATTCAGCTAAAAGCAGTTGAAAACAAATGCTATTTCATAAATTTGCGCGACTCACGAAAATATAGTATTAAGAAAAAGTCTTATAATTTCAATAAAATGTTATCAGTGAAAATTATGTTAAAAACCTTCGGATAGAATATAATTTTAAGAATTTTTGAAAATATAGAAAAAAACTCTTGATTATCCAATTCAAATTTGCGAGATAGTCGAATGGAGACACTCCAGAGTTTTTTTCAAATTGAAATAAAATTATTGCGATCATTTTTTTGGTTATTCCTAACATTTTAAATTAGAAAGAACCTTTTTTTTACCTTACTTTTAACGGTTTAAAAATTTGGCGGCACTTAAAGAAAAAGATATGTGTAAAAGTTATTTACTTACCTATAATAGACTGTGTAATATTGTTTATGATAATAATCAGGGGTCGGCAATCTTTTTCAATAGTCGGGCACATTTCTGAAATAATATAACAGGGATGAGCACACTTGGTCATACTTAGAGCCATATTGAAAAATCAAAAATGTTTAAGAGCCTAATCGCAAAAACTTTTTACCTTTTTTTTACATACATATAAAGCCTAGTTGACACGGGCTTAGTACTTGTCATTAGTGAACGCCCTCAGTTGAAAAAGTTGGCTCTTATTTTGATTTTTCGTTCAATATGTCTCTAAAAAAAAAGATAAATTTTTTTTATTAGTGTTTTCGAAATATGGTCCTTCGGCCCGGAAGACATTTTGAGCCCGCGCTTTGCCCACCCCTGAACTAATGACAAGTACTAAGCCCGTCTAAACTAGGCTTAAAATAAATAAGTACTTTTTCTTAATTTGAACTTTGAAAAAATTCGGCGGCACATTTTGAAAATCTCGCTGCACACAAAAATGCCGCGGCACAGTGGTTGAGAATCACTGGACTAGGAGTTAGAAGTTATAGAATTTAATTTATAAAAAGTCATTTATTTTTTTCAGTTGACTACCCTCTTACCCCTCTTAGTTCAATATATATTTATAATAAATAAAATTTTATATAAAAGTTATATAAATTAGTACATTGAATGTTTGATTAATACTATAAATTTCAATCTATAAATTCTTATGCTATGAGATTTAATCGATGTGAATATATTTCAAATTTAGATTTATAAATTATTACTATATATATATATATATATTAATTTGATTACTTTCCTCAATCATTGGGATAATTAGAAAACTCTAATTAAAGGGCACATGTTTTTTATGTGTTTTAGGCTTGGTCGAGAATCTCCTGCTGATTGGTCAACAGCTGGGGGTGGCAATGTCGGTGGTACAGGAGGTGGAGATGGCAATTTTCCCGAGACAACATCAAACGCACACCGATTACAACATACATCTACTACAACAACAACAACCACAACAACGAATCAACCGCAGCCCGGTGCTTTTTCCAGTTCTGGTTTCCGTGTGGGAATCTATGGCTGGCGAAAACGATGCCTCTATCTTCTCATTCTCGTGCTTCTTTTGATGATTATCATCAACTTTTCATTAACGCTATGGGTTCTCAAAGTCATGGAATTCTCTTCGGTGAGTGTTTTTTACATTTATTTCATATAATGAAATGTTAAAAAAAAATCTATTAATAATCGATCACTCTGAAGCTCTATGGAACTCGAGAGTTCTTAAGTTAGCCGCAGCAACCACATTTCTCCAAGTATCCCTATCCTGAGCCACTACCCTCTTCCATCTCTCTCACTTTCCTTCCTACATTGTCCATCCACCGCGTTCTTGGTCTTCTAAGCTGACAATTCCCAATCGGTTTCCCCATTAATATACCCTTCGTCATTCTTTCCTCTCCCATTCTAGCCACGTCTCTTGCCCATTAAGCCTACATTTCATATATATATATACGAGGTGTGTCTCTAAAGTTCGGTAAATGGTATGGTAAAAACATAAAAAGAGAATGAGAAGACACAGTAAGTAGTGTGTTTTCTGGTGTCCTGCTTGTGGATTTCCGGCCTGAACGTTGTGACGGCTATTCTAAGAACGATTCCACATCAAGACTTCTCCAACAGTTTTCAAGCGTTATACAAACGTTTTCAGAAGAGGGTTGTGGCTAGTTGAGAGTATTTTGAAGGTTAATCAAGGTATTTACAATTACCATTCTCTTTTTATGTTTTTTTCATACCATTCACCGAACTTTTTAGTCACACCTCGTATATAAATATACATATAATAAGATTATATATATATATATTTTGATTGATTATCTATTTATATAAATTAAAATACGATTTTATTAAATGTTGAGATTTGTTTTTTTATTTCTATAATGAATATAGTAGGTAGTATAGGAATATAGTATTAATATTAAAAAATATTATTTTAAATGCCTTCTCAATGTGGATATCAAATATTTTTTTTTTAATTTTAATTAATCAATTGAATGGTAATAATTAATCGATGTGTTTATATATGTATCTAATCTGAGTAAAATATTCACTATTTTATAAGTTATCTTATTTAAATTAGATACTATATATTCGGGATGGTTTTTTTTATTATTCTGAATGTAAATTATAAATTCTCTCTAACTTTCAATCTACAATTTTTAAATTAAATAATGATATTTCATCTTCAAATTTTGGATTAAATAAATTTAATGTAAACTCGTTTATTTTAAAATTTGATTTAATAATATTATGAATTAATAAATATAAAATACTACCTATTGATTATTTATGGCGATAGTCAACTCGAAAGTACTTAGTGGCAGCAACCACAATACTCCAGGCTTTTCTATCCTGAGCCATCTCGATCCAATTATTATCTCCTTTCAGTTTACCTTTTTTTAATGGCCTATCGTTTTCAATTTGATTTATTTTTGACTATTCTTTCTTCACTTATTTGTATTATTAGTATTTCAAGATTCTAAAGATATTTATCATATAATTTCTCGATTTACCCATTGTTTCAGTTCATTAATTCAACAAATTATCAATCTTTTTTCAAATATTCTAATTTTGTTTTTTTTATTTAAGAATTTCTAATAATATTAATAATTTATTTTTTGTATAAACCTTTTTATTAATTAAAAAAAAACTTCTGGCTTTTGTACATCCTACGCAAAGACAACACCTACTAAGTCTGTTATTTTAATGAGGTGTCCTTTGATCAGTAGACGAGTCCTATCAACCTTTGCCTTGATTTTCGTGATGGGAGGCGCTACTTTTTATCAAGTAGTTTCCCAATTTTGATCCCGGAGCTGGGTTGAATTCGTCCCATACACCCAAGCTAGAGAAATTCCCTTGCTAGGCCCGGGACTTGAACCCGAAACACAAGAATGTGAGCCAACGCTGTTAACCCCCCCCCCTTTCTGTGGCGCCTTAAATAAAAAAAATCATAATGTTGATTTAGAAACTTATCAGTTTAATTTTAAAAAGTATAATCTTTATTATTATATTACTAATAAAATTTGAGAAGAATTCCGTGTTAAAAAATTATACTAGCTTGTATAAATATAAATATGATTATATGGATTACGTTGTTGATAAGCAAACGAAATAAATAAATCAAATAAACTAAAGAAAAAGAAGGTGGAGTTTATACATATTTTCAACATTGGTTTTATTATAAAAGATTTACCAAGTAATATTTCATTGTACTCATTTAATAATGTTTAAAATTAAATGTTCCTTGTGATTCTCGTTTATAATGTTAAAGGCGTTTTTTAGACCCCCATAAATTGAAAATACTAAGGAAAAATGAAATATTAATCCAAAACAAGAATATTTTTCCTTGTTTGGTCGTATTTTCTGTCTCTCTCAGTCGATTTCATTAGAATTTGCCTCTGAATATTATTCCTCTCTCTCCTCTCTTCTTTTCTCTCTCCATTCTTTTTTTTCCCCCAAAAAATGTTTTGCTTGTATCTTTTGAGATAGGTGGTTTGTGTTGGTGCTGGTTTACAGAACTGAAAAGTGTAAAGGGAAATGAGAGGGGGAACGCTCTCAGGTGTAAAAAAAAAAAAAAAAAAAAAAAAAGAAAAAGATGTTTTTTTTAAACACTCGCGGATATTTTCTAAAAAGAAAAGTTACGTAGATTAAATATTCATTTAAATTTGTTTATTTTTTAATATTAATAAATTCACTGACAAATTCACTCTATTTATTTTATTTAATCTTTTTTTTTATTATTTTATTTTTCGAATTATAAAATATTTAAATTTTCATTAAAGAGAATCATATTTCGTGTAAATTTAAATAAATTAAGTAAAGCAAATGTTAACAATTTTAATTAATCCTTTCAAAATAAGTAATTTAATTCATTAATTATGGTAAACTTATTACAATATGATTTATAAAGTGTAAATTGTTTTTCCTGGTTATGGAGATGTAAATAAATTTAACGTTTTAGATAATAACATTATTTGGAGAAATTAATGTAATCAGGTATGAAAATCTGGGAAAATGTAGAAAATGAATTATCATTTATTAATAGTAGATTTTGTTTGAAACAATTGGTATTTCAAAAGAATAAAATACATGTATAATAATATTTAAATTTAATAATTAAGCGACGAAATAAAAAAAAATTAATTATTCGAGATTTTTCTTCTTTTGATTTTCTTTTTCCGGAATGATTCATTTTTATCCTTAACTTAAAAAACATTGATTATTAATATTATAAGATATTTCTGTTGTCATTAACCAAATATCTAAATATAATTTGCTTTATAAATTATGTAAACTAAAAAGAATATAAAGTACAACTTATTAATACTTAACGATTTTTAAGAAATGCGTATAAAGTAAATATATCAATAAACTTTTTTGAATACTTAATTTATTAATTATTTTTAAAAGTTCAAAATTTTTTAAGTTTAATTTTATTTGACATAATCTATAATTTGATTGACAATTTGGTATTAATAAATTAATATGATGGAATTTGAAACAGATTTTGTTAGCTTTCTAGTGATAATATTTATATTAATAGGTGTGTAAATAAGTTCTCGCTGTTTGTACGCTTTAGCTCATTTCTGCGCATGCGCATGCTCGCCCCCTGGGGATTTTTTTTTGTAAACACAGGAGGGTCCTAGCTATAAATTAGAGTTCATTTCATTTTGTTCCGTTTAGAATTAGAATTTTTACAAAGCTTTGTCTTGTCAGATTTTACCCCAAATAAACGGTTTTTGCGGGGAGTTTTGTTGCACTCCCCTTTTTTCTGAAGAATTCTTGTTGAGACTTACGGAGACGCTGCCCTATCCGAAACTACCTATAGCATAGGTTCTTAAACTTATGTACTCCACGGACCCCCACTTGAAAAAATTTTTTTTGACGGACCCCCATCACAACTTTAGGTACTTTACGTCATTTTATTAATTAATTTCTGGCTTACGATCTCATAAGGACAAGGATATATGATGAATATTTCTAACAGTGATTGGTGAATAACGATTTTTTTGCATATTGTAGAACACATTTTATTAGAAATTATAATATTGAAGAAAGAAAATACAAACATTGTCATAGCAACAAATCTCACAAATTATAATGGGTACTTACATTAAATTCATATAAATATTTTATAATTTTTTTCAGAAAATATTAAATAAGAAATATTTTAAAAAATAACTGCATCTATCTCATTAAATATAACTTACATATTTAATGAGATGTATGCAGTTGTTTTCTTGAAACAAGAATCTCAATATCTGGCTTAATATTGGAAACTTTTAATCTAAGATCCGGCTCTACATTTAATTTGTTTCTATATTTAGACTTAATATAAAATAGTACCGAAAAAGCTTGTTCGCATAAATATGTTGTGCAGAATGGAATCAAGTGTTGAAGTGCTTTATTTGCAAGCGCAGGATAATCTGACCTGAGAAGTAACCAAAAGTTGCTCAATTCAGTTTTGTTAAATTTTAGTTTATAAGTTGTATCACATGATAATTCCACGAGAATATCTTGTTCAGGTGCAGATAAATGTTTAGCATTTGTAATTTCCATATTAAATGGATCTCTGATCCAGTTATTGCAAGGATCAGGAGTAGAAAAATACTTCCTGAAGTTGCTTTTCAAAGTAATTAAATGTTCAACAAATAATTGACGCGTTTGATTAAGCAATTTTTCACTGGAGCTTTCTATGAAATCATTGAGAGTTGGAAAAGACTCATATACACCGTTCTGGATGCGTTTCGACCACAAGTCGATTTTTTTAATCATTGCTTCTATTTTATCTTCAACTTTAAATATATTTACAACAGTACCTTGCAGGCTCAAATTAAGTTCGTTCAATTTTGTAAAAATATCAGTCAAGTAAGCCACCTTAGCTAACCAGATAAAATCATTGAAACATTCGGTCAGTTCAAAATGCGCATATATTAAAAACAATCGTATTTCATCTCGAAGCTCAAAAAGGCGAATGAGTACTTTCCCGCGGGACAACCAACGTACATCTGTATGTAATAATAAATGTGTATGTTGACTACCCATTTCCTCACACAAAATTTTAAAAACTCTGGAATTAAGTGGACGAGCCTTAATGAAATTGACAATTTTAACTACTTCGTCTAATGTTCTTTTCAAATCTGGTGACATATTTTTGGCTGCTAATGATTCTCTGTGAATGCAGCAATGATTCCAAACAACCTGAGGCGCAACATTTTTAATAAGAGCAATCAATCCAGTTCTTGTACCTGACATTGCACGAGCACCATCAGTGCAAATTCCAACACATTTTGGCCACTCTATTTCATTTTCGGTTATAAAATTATTCAAACTGTTAAATATGTCATTAGCTGTCGTTCGTGAAGGTAGTGAATCACAAAACAATACATCTTCTTGTATTTGATTTTCAAACTCATATCTAATGAAAGCTAACAAATTGGCATTATTAGTGACATCAGTACTTTCATCCAATTGTAATGAGTAATAGTGACTTTTGCGCACTCTCGATATTAATTCTTCTTTTATATTACATGACATGTCTTCAATCCTATTCTTAACCGTATCATTTGATAATGAAATCAAATTTATATCGTTTGCTGCTTTAGTTCCTAACATTATATTTGTAATTACTTTTGTAGCAGGAAGAATTAATTGCTCTGCTATATTATGCGGCTTTCCTGCTTTAGCAATAAGTAGAGCTACTTCATATGATGCCATTACTGCTTTCTTACTCATACCACCAGATCCCGTCTTTACCATCAATTTCTGACTTGAATTAAGTTCTTCTTTTTTCATTTTAAAAAATTCGATAGACTTACTAACATGCTCGCTGTGCTTTGTTTGTAAATGACGTCTGAGATTAGCAGGTTTCATACTTTCATTGGATAAACTTTCCTGACATAGAACGCAGACTGGTCTTTCCACATCATTGTTGCAAATATAAGTAAATCCAAATGATAAATAATCATCCGAATATTTTCTAGTTTTGCGTTTCTTGGTAGAGTTTGCTGTTGATGCCTCATCATCTGATTCTTTCCGTTTCTGTGTTGAACCAGTTTGTAGCCAACGATCCATTTTATGGAGTAATTTATTAACATTGAACTACAATAATATAAATATAATATAAATATAATATAAATATAACGAATTATTATTTACTAGCTATGTTTTAATATGATTTTAAATGAATGTTTTAATATCATTTTAAATGAATGTTTTAAATCATTTTAATAAATGTTTTAAATCATTTTAAATAAATGATTTAATATCATTTTAAATGAATATTAATTTATATAATAAATATATTTCGTAATTTGATTCTAAAATATTATTAATTTCGTAATTTGATTCTAAAATATTATTAATTTCGTAATTTGATTCTAAAATATTATTAAAATAAATATTTTTTATTCATAAAACTAACTTATACTTACTCTCAAAAACAGCCTTTCTGGGAAATTGCAAAATGTGTTTAGTGTTTTTATAAAATAATGATCATGCAAATTACACTAAAAATTAAAAAAAATTATTAGCTATAATAAACTATTATTAGCTATAATTTAATTATAATTAATTAAATTAATAAAAATAATTTAAAGATACAACTCGTTGAGAAATGAACTTATAATTAACATTAATAAAAATAATTTAAAGATACAACTCGTTGAGAAATGAACTTATAATTAACATTTGCTTTAAAACTGTTTAAAACCCCAGAGTGGACGCTGACAATTTGGGTTTTTCCGGGTAAGACTGTCCCCTCCCCTGGTTTTCCCCAATAACAAAGTGAAAGAAAATTCCCTTATATGCCTCCCCTTCCGAGCCCCTAAGAGGGGTTATTTTAAAGGAACAATCGAAAAATGATTTTAAATGAATGAATGGATGAAAATTCAAATTTTATATATAGTTTTTTATATATGTTTATTTATTCACAAAAAATTAATTGACATAATTATCAATTTAATAAAATAAAATAGTATTATTAATAGTATTAAATTATAGCCGTAATTCTCTAGGAGGATATAGTTAAACAATGAACTTTAAATATTTATATATGTATATATTTTTACGATGATTTTTTTCCGAGGACCGCGGACCCCCAGTAAAGGCTTCGCGGACCCCCAGGGGTCCGCGGACCACAGTTTAAGAACCACTGACCTATAGAGATTGGTTTCGACGCTTCAAAAAGGGTGATTTTGATCTTGAAGACAAGGAAAGTCCAGGCGCCCCAAAAAAGTTTGAAGATGAAGAATTAGAGAAGTTGCTCGAAGAAGATTCATGTCAAATTCAGGTTGTGCAAGTGATGGCCAATACTTTGAATGATATGAGTGTAACTATTTTTGTATAATAAAGCGTTCATTTTCATAAAAAAAAACAGCAAGAACTTATTTACACCCCAATATATAGCTAAATAGATAAAGAAATAAATATTAATATTCTTCGCAATGTTTGTTCTTTCGTCCTCCCCTAGAACTTTTTAATTTTCCCTACAATAAATAATATATATACAGTGGTGTATTGGGAGGGGAACGCGGGGGAACGACGTTCCCTTACCTTTTTTTAGAATCGAAATGCGTTCCAGTACTTTTTCATGTCCCGACAACTCCCACTTAAATCTACTGCTAGAATGTCTTTTTTTGTGTTCGTTAATATTTTATATCGTAAGAATGAGACAAAATAAAAACTTATATGGAAAAAATAGTTTACTGAAAATAGGACTTTTCTTTGCTCCCACTATGAGTTCCTTTACTTCTTATTTTACCAATACATCACTGTATATATATATATTTTATTTTCTATTATATTTATTATGGTTAATGATGAAATTAGAAAAGAACATATTTTATTTTCTCTTAATAGTGCAGTTATTCTTAATAGAAAAATTAACATTTAACATTTATATAAAATAATTTTTCATTTTCTACGAAGAGAGATATAACCGTGCAAGAATTTTTTTTTTTAAATACAACTTATTTTCAGATATGAGTACAAGTTTTAAATAATATATTTTTTAATATTTTATGAAAACTTTCAACCAGATATTTTAGAAAGAAAATATTCAATTATCGTTTGTAACTTTATATTGTTAAAATGAACTTTATGTAACTTAAGGAAAATATAGAAATTATCTCTCTTGTTCTCTCACGATTTTCATCATCATCCTAAGATATTATCGTATGCAAATATAGTATAGATATATATATTTATAATGTATTTCTTAGTAAGTGATGATCAATTTAAGAATGTTTTTTTAAGATTACTAATGGCGCTTTACCATTTAAAAAATTTGCTCTCATTTCGATTTATTTCTTATAATCTAATACATTTTTAGCGTGTGAGACAACCCCAAAAATGTTTTTTTTTTTAAAAAAAAAAAAGCCTAATGAGTGATGAACATTATATTAGTTTTAAATGAAATCTAAATGAATGTAAAATTTTCAAAACATTATTTTTTTCTGGATTAAATTAAAATTATTAGAAAATGTCTCCACTCAACTATCTCGATATTTGAATTGGATTAAATAACATATATTATATTTGAATTAAATTGTATTAATTAAATTATAAATAATATTTATTAAACCAGCGCGTGTTTGGCTCTTTGTTGATGGAACCATCTCATGTGCTGGCGCGTGATTAAAAAAATAATTCCGGTACTTTCAGCTATTCAAATAAGCTAAAATATATAGCAGTTTTATACAATTTTTAATCATGTGAAAAACTATCAAACATATATCTTTATTTTTACGGTTACTTTAGAAGAAGAAAAATGAAAACGTGGTAAATAATGACCCTCACACACACACACATATATATATACATACACACAGACATTTTTCTCAACCTCTTAGTGAAAATGATTCAGGAACCTTCAAAACGTATAAAAACATCGAAAATTTTCATAGTAAAAATTTTGTATTTTTGAGTTTGGGTTTTTACTCGTTTATTCTTATTTCTTTATTATTCCAAAATATGAATAGTAGGAATGAATATTCTTCTATTTAAATGCAACAACTTTTTAAAGGCTTCTTCAGGCGCAAACGGCACCGAATAGATTATAATTGTTGTTGCACTAAACTAGGTTATAAAGTCTTAAAGAGTCTTAGTCGGATATTATGGCTTAAGGCATTATCACCCTTAAGAGGTTATTCCTTCGGCATTGCCTGCATTCCAAGGGCTATAAACACACACTCAAAAGTCTTTTAAGATCCTGAGCAGATGCCGAATGTCACCCGCCTCTTACTTTCATAGGCCAATTGAAAAATTCTTTACATATAATGAAAAATTAAATTCGATCAGAGAAGAATATTAAAAAAGAAAGAGATTTATTAATAATAGACCAAGAGAATCATTATTTTTTTTTTATTCAAGAATTTTATTAATAATCTATTCTGAATTGGTTTTTTGAATTAAACAAGTGAATAATTTTATATTTTCATTTTTTTTTATACGTTAAATTTTTACAGAAATATTATAAATAACTTGAAAAAAAAAATAATTTAATTTTAATTAAGTAGCTTTTAATTATATTTTAAAAATAATCTAAACGGTGGGATCATTCAATATTTAAATACTATAATATAAATGTTAGAGATTATATTTTTAAATTAGTATTTTTGATGAACAAATATTTTAGACAAATATACTTAAATATTTTTTTTAATTAATGTAAATTATTAATAAAAATAACTAAAACTTTTGCTTACTGGGGTGGTAAGTTAAACTTTTAATCGTTCTAAATATTATTATCAGTAAAACATTTAAAGAAAATGATTTTAATTCTAAAATAGTTGTTAAAAAAAAAGTTAAATATGAATAATAAACAATAAATTAATCATTTAACTTTATTTTACATTCTCTATAAATATAATATTAAAAAAATAAATATTTTAAAATAATTGATTCTATTATATGTATTTAAATTCTTAATCACTTCAAAAATAAAATTAATTCATAAACAACTCATTTGAACCAATGTCAATAAAAAAGTTGTTTTTAGGAACAACTTATATTTAAAGCACAAAAATATTATTAAATTAAATAATTAATTAATAGAAAGTAAAAAAGAAATTCTAGTAACTATTCTAATTAACAGAAATTAACTTCAATACTGACAGCACAAAACACAAACAAATTACAATAACATAATTTTTTACAATTTGAGGTTATGTTGTTGTTAACAGCTGTCAACTCAAATATTTAGCTTAACAAAAAATACATAAGTTGCTTATACAGAAGAGTTAAATTAAAAAAAAGTTACTTATATAGAACGTTCACTGTATATATTTATGTAAATCACATTTATTTATTGATTGTTCTTATAAATGAAGCTATTAGAGTAAATTCAATTATTCTAAAGAATATGCATATTTTTATAAAAAAAACAAATATTCAAATTTTTTTTTATTAAATTTAATTCTATAATAATGTAAGTATATACTGTATTATACATAAAATTGTGGTTATATTCTATTTAATTATAATAGAGTTTCCAAAATATTTTTAAAGGAATAAGCTTCCATCTCTTCCCAAGGTATTTTCATTTTCATATACTTAAGAAAGCGTCTCAGCCCGATAATATTAATTAGAAAGAGATGCTTTAATTATGTATTATGAATTTGCTATCTATTCCAATTCGTTGATTAGTCTGTAAATTATATAAATCTTCCTCTTAGTATATTTTACTACCAATTTTAATATCATTATACCGTTATCATACACCATCATTTAATATGAAATTGAATTAATTATAAAATATTTCAAGAATAAACGAATGGGAATTTCATTCAATATGGGGTTCCATGATTTCATACCCCGTAGGCATCTTTAATGATTTTCTTAACCAATTCACCCCATTCTCTGAATTATTTATAGAAGTTGTGGTTGGTTTGGCATTATAATTATTTTCCGCATTGACCAGGGCAACGGATATCATTAGCGTGTGTGAATCAATTGGGTAGACGTTCTCACTCCTTGAATCAAAGATCCATTCCTCTTTCTCTCTCTCTCTCTCTCTCTCTCCCTCCCTAGTTATTACTATTTTATTAATATGCAAATAATTATTAATTTAATGATTAGTTTAGTTTTATCATTTCTTATTTTTAATTTTAATGAATTATCATAATTATTTAATGGTTCACAATGAAATATACACTTTAACACATTCAAAGATATTTTTATTTAACTTTTCTTAAATAAATTCAAATGATGGTAATATAAATTTGGTAATATGAAATTTGGTATACGGGCATTATTCAAAATTTGTAGTTTTCTATCAACTTTTGAAAAATATAGCTCAACCGGAAGAGGGTCATTACCAACAATGTTTTGATTTTTTTTTCGTCTAAAGTGACCGTAAAAATAAAGATATATGTTTGATAGTTTTTCACATGATTAAAAATTGTATAAAACTGCTATATATAGAATTTCTGCTTGATTGAATCGCTGAAAGAACCAGAATTATTTTTTTAACACTGCAAATCACGCGCCAAAACGTGACGTGTGCCATCAACAAAGTGCCAAACACAGCGCTGGTTTAATAAATATTATTTAATAATTTTAATTTATAATTAAATAAATTTAATTAACATATAATATATGTTATTCAATCCAATTCAAATTGCAAGATAGTCGAGTGGAGATACTCCAGCTTATTATATATTAAGATATAGGAGTTTTATAAAACGTCATTCGGCCACGTAATAAAAATTATTTGTATTATCGATTATTAAAATTTAAATATCAATTTATGCGATTTCCTTTTTATGTTATCGGGCCGCACAAAAATCGCAATTATTTTAACTAAATGATGAAATAATGTTTGAAGATGAATTGAGGTTTTTCAATTTATAATTATGCAGATTTTATTCTTAATTGTTATTAAGCTTCATCTTATGCTCAACTAATATAGCTCAACTAAAATAATCCTTTGTGATTGTCATACCCTAAGTAGAAATTTAAATTTTTCTACATTTTCAAATTTTTTGTTTTAAACTTTAACATTTTATCTATTAAATTTAATAATTATAATATAAGTAAAAATTGTGTACTGTTGATGTGTGTATTGATTAAAAAAAATGTATCTTATACCTTAAAGTTTCTATATCACATGCATATATTCATTATTTCTTAATTTTGTAAGGATTGCAAATAATTAAAATTCCATCATTAAATGAGAATGGGTTTAAGAACACAAATACAAATCTAAAACAAACACTATATAAAATCAAAAATTTTATGCAATATATTTTGATTAAATTTTCATTAAAATATCCTCTCTAAGGAGGCGCTCTCATACAAATAATGATAAATAGATTTAACCGGGGGAGGGGATCGAAGGGGGTGGGGGTGGGGGGTGGAAAGTGAAAGCCTCAGCAGCTCTCTACAGGGTTCTGTTTAGCAGTCCTTTGCCATCTCTTTTCCATCTTTGTCTCGTTCTTTTTTTCTCTCTTTTCCGAGACGGAATCTCATTTTCATTTCCCCGCAACGTTCCCTTCTAATCTCCCCTTTAGAGTTCCTTCTCTATTTTCCTGTCAACAATGCTTGTTTAGACTTTATCTATTCCACTTTTAATTCATCGCCAACAACTTTACTATTAATCAAAAGAGTAAAATACACGTATGACAATCATCATGAATTTCCAAAAGAGATATTAATTGTGGGTACAGTCGCAACATCAAATCATGTATGTATGTATGTATATACAAATTAATACGTATATATACATATGCCCCTATGTAGATTTTTGTTTATTATTATCTCAAAAACATCTATAATATCAAATAAAAAAAATAGAATAATATTATTATATTTAATAAATTGATGTGTTTTTAATAAATAAAATAGATTTGTCAAATAGATTTAACCGGGGGAGGGGATTGAAGGGGGTGTGAGGGTGGAAAGTGAAAGGCTCAGCTGAAAAACCAAGGACACGGTGGGTGGATAATGTGGGAAAAGATGTGAGAGAGATGGGAGAGGATAGGTTGTGGCCCAGAATAGGCATACTTGGAGGGGTGTGGTTGCTGCGGCCAAGAACTTTCGAGTTCCGTAGAGTCACAGAGATAGATAGATATGTGTTTTTAATTAGGCGCCAGACATTTTATATTTATTTACTGCTCTATCTATATAATAATCGTACTACTCGACCCTCACCTCAAACTTTTGACGATGAACAATAAACAAAAATAAATAAACTAGTAATTATTTTTAAAGTAATTATTATTTACAAATAGAATACAACATTATTATTATTTTTGGTTTTTATTTGAATTACAATATTTATTAAATTACAAAAATCTTTTTATGAATATGATTATTATATAAGGCACCACATGGTGGGAGGTAGCGCAGCTGGTTCACATTCTCGTGGTCCCGGACCTGGCCAGGGAATTTCTCTAGCTTGGGTCTATGGGACGAATTCAACCCAGCTCCGGGATCAAAATTTGGAAACTACTTGATAAAAAGTAGCGCCTCCGATCAAGATAATCAAGGTAAAGGTTGATAGGACCCGTTCTACTGATCATAGGACACCTCATTGATATAACCGACTTGATAGGCGTTATCCTTGTTTTTTTTTATGTGTTTTTAATAGTGAACTGAGAAAGAAGAAAATATTGAATGATAATAATTTAACATATTTATTAAAAACTTTCATTTGTGCCTAAAAGAAGAGTTTTTAAACAGTCAATTTCAATTATATATACTCGAAATGGTTTTATTTATCTTTACTGATTATAAATAACAGAAAGAAAATATATAAAAGAAAAGATCTATGATACTCACATTGCATGTAAAAAGAAAAATAGAGAAAGCAGAGCCCATTTTGTTGACAAGTTTTGTTGTTTTGGAATCTCAAATGGATAGTCATTAAAGGCTAAGCTAAATTGTTTGTCTTAGAGTTTATATTTGTATTGTGATAGGGATAAAATAGCAGGGATTAATTTATAACTCCTCTGGGAATTTTACTGTTAGACGTAACATCGATATATAAATGTCTGAATCGCAATATATTCAAATTCAGTCCATTCTCTTTTTCTCTCTTGTCCAAAAAGGTTACTAATTTATGAATGAAGGCAACCTTATGAATCGACAAGTTGTTTTGACCGAGAGACATTTTTGTTGAGGCGAATAAGCGAGATATTGACTAAATAGAAGAAAATGTCGGGTGTTGAACTTTTACTTATTTTCTAGGTAATATTATCCTATTATCTTCCTCTTTTCCTTTCTATCATCCCTGTGCATTTAATTTTTGTGTATGCTTAGTGGATTTAAACAATTTATGAACTCTATATTTTCTATTAAATGTTACAAATGAATCACTATAATTGGTTTTTATAAATGTAAAGTTTTTTTTTTTAACTTTAAGAAAATAAAATTACTGAATTAATACTTTAATTTAATAAATGAGACAAATCAATCATTTACTAACATTACAAAATGGTAGTAGTTGGTAAAATTTTTGTAATTTTAAAATACCAATCATAAATTCTAAGTTTTCTTTTTCTAAGAAAACAAAAGTATAATAAATTATAAAACTGACTATATATATATATATATATATATATATATATATAATTAATGAAAAACTGAGTATATTATTATATGACCAAAAATTGTCTGTAGCCCTCCCCCCTCTATCTACCTCATAGATAAATCACTTGTTTTATCAAAACAACAAATTATTTCGTACTGATTTGTAGATACGATAAATAATTTCAAAAAATATTTATAAAGAATATCGACATATAATTTTAATGTGCCATGTTTTAAAAATTTTAAAAATTATTTATTATAAATCTAAAAATAAGTCAGAAGAATGAGAGAATGATTTTAACTATTGGTCGTACTAATTAAAATATTATTAACAAAAATGTTTTTTAGTGGTTCATTAATTATTTAAAAATTAAAAAGAAAATGTGAAATTGAAAAACGATATCTTAGTCGATTAAAGGTGATGAGGCAATTAATTCAGAAGAGCGTATAAGTTAATAAAAATAATAATTTTATTTTGCTTTTTAAATTTAAAAGTATATAATTTAAAAATATTTTATAAACAAAAATTACAAGGAAATGAGGAAAGTGAACAGAAGTTCTAAATAAGGGATTAAACAGGTAGTATAAGTCAATGTAATATAATTATTACAGATTTTTAATTTATTTAATCATGATAGTTGACTTGTGTCGAATTGATCCTATATGTTGTAATGTTTAAGTTAAAGACCATCCTATTTCCTATATATCTATTGTTCTAAGGAAATGTATTTTTTTTAAGTGAGTTTTTATAATATTTATAACAAATAACATTAAATATTTATATTATATTACATTTGAGATACTAAACAACGATTATACATCAACACTGAAACCTAAACTAAACAAAAACAATTATTGTATAATAATTAGGATGAAACAAAAGATTAAGACAATGATTTATATCTAAATATCTATATATTATACATAGATAAATTTTGTAGAAAAGTTTTATAATAATATGAATCTAATCAAAAATTCACCTAATCTGGTTGTTATTAGATAATATTTAAAAAAGACCAAAGTTTATGGATAAATTCAGTGATGCCTCGTTTTTCGTGGTTAATCGGGACCAGAAACTTCCGCAAAAGCTGAAAAGCTGAAAAAGGTTTCGTGAATGTTTTCAAAATGTATACTTTACACATTTAAGACAACAATTTTGACACTATACGTATTTACTTAAACGTGGCATTGCTAATTAAAAAGGTTCGAGGAGAAAAATCCTTACCTGCTTGAGCTTATTATCAACTTTTTCTTCAGCCTCTTCCTTCTCGTTATCGGGCAAGAATTGGAACTTTGACCTTTATTCTGATCATATTTGTGTTGAAAATCACTGTCTTGTTTTTGCATTCAACAATCCAGAATGTCTTAGGGCAGTTTCCATTTTAGCAATTATTTTATTTTTTATTTGCGCATTTTTATTTTCGTTGTATATATTTGAAAACCCGCAAAACAGTGAGAAGTGCGAAATAGCGAGGAAACACTATATTTCATTTTGATCCCCATTGTGTATCTAATATTGTACAATTGAATATGTTTTAAGGAATCGTTATTAAGTGCTATTTTAATAGGTACACAACTAAGTTCTCGCTGGGTTTGTTTATGAAAATTCCACTTTATTGTGTAAAAATTAGTAAAATACTGCCCAACATTTTCCCATCTCTCTGACAGAGGGGGAATACCATCAAGATTACAAAGTTTTCGTCTTTTGTGACAATCCACGATTCCAAAATCAGATATTTTCATACAACCAAAAGTATATGACACAAAAATAACATCACTAATGGGTCAAAGTAGTTTGTTTACCACATGCCTAAACTTGGTTTATGATGTTTTGGTTTTGCCATAATCGACCAGCTAACTTACTACTGAAAAACAACGGAAACTTGTTAGTTGCGCATTACTTAATTTCCAGCAATTGAGGTTAGCAATTTTGAAATTATTATAATTTTTTTATTTTTTTTATTTTTTATAAGTAATAAAATTTTAAATATAAAAATGTTATGTTGTGGACGATATATATATTGAACAAAATAGAAATAAGTCTTTAATTCGAACAAAATCCCATTTAGGCTGCTAGCAGGGCAAGGCAATTGAAAAGATATCCGGAGAAATAGCCAGGTATTCAACTCGATGGAGTTCGAGTTAATTGAATTCAATCTATGAGTTAAATCGAAACCGAGAGAGAAAACAGAACCAGAAATGACTGATTGGCTAATATTCCTCTAACGCTCGCATTTAAAATGTAATCAGTGTCCATGCTAGAGGATTTAACAAATTATATCTTAATTATTTCGAAATTTTCAAAGTTTTCAAACATAATGCACATTAAATATATTATAAGAATTATTTTTTTCTTAATATTGCTATTGATTTTTTATTCTCATAGAATATTATTATATTATTCCAGTCATTTAATTTGATATATCTTCCAATTTTCTGGGCAAACTG
Source organism: Labia minor (assembly GCA_963082975.1). Taxonomy (NCBI): domain Eukaryota; kingdom Metazoa; phylum Arthropoda; class Insecta; order Dermaptera; family Spongiphoridae; genus Labia; species Labia minor. The sequence continues at coordinate 82,455,454 of OY720345.1, forward strand.
ACATTAAAAATCTAAACTTGGACATAAATATATATACGAGGGCAGGTCAAAAGTCCGTAACTTGTTGAATTTCCCGTCTCTTAAATGAAATGGCAACACTGCCCCTGTCAGCAGGCAACTATAAGCTGACTTCTGTCAAAATTTGAACCAGCTGGGTTTTTTAGTTTTTGTTTGACATCTATTAATAGCAGACTACATCATGATTTCAGAAAAAAATGGAAAAAAGTGACTTTGGTGTGATCATTAATGTTTGGCGTTGTTTAACCGCAATATGAATGAGTTTTTGTGCCGTTTCGTAACCGTGGATGAAACATGGATCTACAACACACCAGAGACCATAAACAGTCAAAACAGTGGGTTTTTCGGGGTGAATCGCCACCAAAGATCTCCTCGACAAATCTTATTTTTTGGAAGGGATAAAAATATTGAAAAAACGTTGGACGAAGTATAAAGTCACCGAGCACACGACCTCCCCTCGTATATTATAGAATTTTTTTTTTTTTTTTTTTGAAAATAATAATTTTAACGGTTCAGTTTCAATGTAATGACTTATTAAAAGTGATTGATTTGAGATAAAAAGAAATGTGAATAATTTAAAAATTATCCTGACTGTTGAGATTAAAAAAACATAGTAGACATTGTTTTTTATCTCTCCACAAGAGAGGCTCTCTATTAAATATCTCTGTAAAAAAAATATTTGAATTGTTCATTCATTTGAAAGGATAAACTGGCAATGTGTTGTTTATAGTGAAGGGGCAGTAAAATGAAAAAGTATCAAGGGGAATATAAAGCTCAAAAGAACAAATCGTTTTGTAGTGGAGTATTAACCTTATAAAACTTGTAAGTTTCTCTCGGTTAGAGAATTGAATTGAACTTTTTCTTTTTCATTTTATATTTCCTCTCTCGATAAGTCTATTAAGGTGTCAATAAAAAAAGGTCAATACTATTTAAACTTTTAAACAATTTTTTTTTTTATATAGAAAAAATAACTTTTCAAGGGCTGGAAAATGTAAGAAAGAAAATCGAAATTGTATTCAGTTAGGTTGCGTTTACTTAAACATCAAAAATAAAATTGTATGTGGTCGATTATGTTCTTGGAATTATTATATCTAAAAAATTAGAGAGATATAAATACTTATACATTTTTATTTTTATTTAATATTAATTAAATTATTTAAAATTTAAAACTATTAAATTACAAATATGGTAGACTTAAATATCTTTATATAAGAAACAAAATTTAAAATATTTTTCACAAAAAAAAAAAAAAAATATCTAAATGGATTTTTGTCATTAGGATCAAAACTAAATTAAATGGTCATATCTACACTCTCTCTCTCTCTCTCTCTTTATATATTATTTTAAATCTTTATTTATATACAATCAATGGTATTCATTTTGGCTTGACGCATTTTTATCTTTCATCTCGTCAAACTAATATGATAATTGATCCCTTTTTTTCATCTAAATATTCTATCAAAGAACCTATATATCAAATATGATCGGGAAGGGGTAAACACCTGTTTGACACCCTAAAGCAATTAGATAAAAAGGAATTAAAATAAAAAGCCTAAGCTCAATTATCTAATAGAGTAGTTCATATCATATTACCATTAGACTTATGTTATATAGAGTTATGTTAACAAACCAACTTTTCTATACAATCAAATTCTTATTTTATAATTTTATTATAAGTATGTCTAAATTATATAGAATTTGATAATTGAGCTTTTAAATCTCACTAAAATTACAAATATGGTAAGGTAAAACACCCAGTAATTGGCCACCCGGCAGTAGTTGGCCACCCGGCAGTAGTTGGCCACTTTCCTTAAAAATACATAAAATAAGAGTTTTAAAAAGAATTTTCAATCATCTGTGAGAGTGTCAATAAATCGCACGCATATTGACAGCCCTTAGTTCCATGATGGCTCATCTTGACTTTAGACGCGGCCCTCCCAACACAGCTAATAAAGGTATTTTCTTAAGTAATATATGTAGTAAGCAAATATAGTTCTGGTATGGAGCACATTTTGAAGTATATACTTACTTTTCTATATAAAATTATTTTGTACTACATTTTGTAAGGTTTTAGCAAACAAATTTACTTATTAAAAATGCATTGTTGTTTTCAATGTATTCAATAGGGGGGTGGCCTGTTACTAGCATGTATTTTTCAAAAAAATTTAGTAGTTAGCTATGGTGTCAACTATTGGCTATTTTGTATATTAATTTTAATTTGTTCTATTCCTTTTTATTGGGACTGAAAAAAATTAAGAATTGAAATGGCTTAACAATATTTATGTTACCTTGTTTTATTTTAGTATGGGCCGGGGTGGGCAATTACTGGCCTTTATTTAGGCCAACTACTAAAACTTTGAATTTATTGCTTAAAAAAATTATTCACAGAAAAAACGGTTTGAGCTAAAATCATAATATTTGGTATACGGGCATTATTTAAAATTCGTAGTTTTCTATCAACTTTTGAGAAATGTAGCTCAACCGGAACAATGTTTTGATTTTTTTTCCTCTAAAGTGCCCGTAAAAATAAAGATATATGTTTGATAGTTTTTCTCATGATTAAAAATTGTATAAAATTGGTATATATAGAATTTCAGCTTGATTGAATCGCTCAAAGTACCAGAATTAATTTTTTTACTCTGCAAATCACGGGCCATCAACAAATAGACAAACATGCGCTGATTTAATAATTTTAATTTATAATTTATAATTAATTAAATTTTTAATTTAAATATAGTATATGTTATTTAATCCAATTCAATTTAATTCCAATCCAAAATTAATTAATTAAATAATTTTTCTATATCCAAACCGAATCGAAAAAAAACCCCTAAAATTAGTGAATAAGTGAATAATTAGTGAATTAGTCAATAAAACATTACTAAATGGCTACTCATTTGGGCGTTCAAACTAATATATTATAGTTTATTAAAATTTAATAATTTTTATTTCGGAAACTAGAAGTGACCCAGAAATATTTCATAAGAAAAATTTCCTTAGAATTAAAAAAGGAATCCACTCGTAAAGTTTTATCTAAATCCCTGATGCTTCTATTTTTGTCAACAATTACCACAAATATTTATTTATTATATATTTAAAATTTGAATGATTCAAAAACAAAACAAAATAAAAATATTACCCCTATGGGTAAAGTTCAATATGAAAATAAGTGATTTATTTTAAAATGAGTATTATTAAATACAGCTTTATCATCATTGATCCTCGTATGTGTGTGTGTGTTTGTATATAATCACAATTTTCATCTATTTCCAATCAATCGTCATTTAAATCCTCTTAAAATGTTCGAAATAAGTTTATAAATTAGTAAATGATTTCGATTATCCAAATTTCTGCACGAGGGCAAATCAGATGGACCTTAAGCTCCCCTGTTTGGAACTTCCGGGCCGGCTAGCGACAAATCCCCACCCCATGGCTGATAACAGGCCAATCCCTGACACGCTGCATTACGCTGATAACGCCTTAATCCGTGCCATTATGCCTGCCGTCATAATAATCATAATCAAAAACACTTGTTACGGTTAATTAGTGCTCTTGGCACCCAGTTGCATGACCTCAAAGGCAGATTTTAATCCGGGCGCGTTCTTTCTCTTCCAACAAGACGACGTTAAATTTAATTTGAAAAATATCTAATTAACTAAAAGCTGAGCTTGGAGATTATATATTAATTCGGAACTCAAAGAATGTTTATTAAAAAAAAAAGTCTTAAGATTAAAACAACAAGTTAATTATTTAATTCTGTTCATATATATATATTTTTTCCTTCAAATAATCTACAACATCCAATTTATTGATATCACAAAGATTAATTAACATTTAAAAATATATTACTTCCATTTTAATGAGAGAATTAATAATCTATGCATATACATAACAAAGCTTGTATCAAATAATAATAATAATAATAATACATACATACATACATACATACATACAAACATATGAGTACATAAATATATACAACATGTTAATTTGTTTTCTCTACTAGTGTTTTACCATAAATACAATCATATATAATTTATTTGTTTATGTTATAATTTAAATAAAAATTAACACTTGCTATATCTTACACTTTATTAAATATAAGTACCTGGTTCATTGAGCATTAAAAATAATTATTCCTTATTATCGGGTTTGGCTGATTATATTAATTCCTGGTTCACAGAGCCGCCGTTTAAATAATTTAAAAGAACATAAATTAAAACAAAAAATAGTCATAAAACATACAACCCTTAAACGTACGTATTAATGCACTGAAAGACAGAAAAGTATGACCTGTGGATATAACATAATATATAATTCGTAATTTGATTTTATTTATATAAATAATATTTTGTATTTAAGGAAGCTCTGTCTGACATAGTTGCTGACGTCATTTAAATTTCCTATTTTAAATTAAGAAAAAACGATGATTTTTCCCGAAGCTGAAACCAATACAGATCGATTTTTCTTTATAAAAATTATCTATGGTATGAATTTCAAAAAAATCCTTCTAGCGGTTTAATATTTCAAAAATACATATTCATATATACGAGTTTGTATATATATACAATTTTTGCTAGTATAATAAGATAAAATATATACTTAAATATACCTTCTACTCATTTAAAAGAACTTATTCTTACATTTTAATAATTTATTATAAATATTATTATTTTCTGGATTTTGAATAAAACCTATTAACCTTGATTTTCTTCTTTTTAATATTAAATTAATATTAATATTTTAATATTAAATTAATATTAATATTTTAATATTAAATATTTTTTAAAAATTTGCATTTTATCATATGAGGATTTAAAAAATCCCCAATTTTACTTTTGATAAATTTTCATTTTTTATAACCCAAAACTTTTGTCTTTTAATTACCTTTATTCATTTTATTTAAATTTAAAATTATTATATTTATAATAAATATATTTTAGAAAACTTTATGAAACAAATATTCAATAATTTATAATTGTATTTATTTGTTGTCAATTTCAGGAAGGGATGGGTGGTCTTCGGATTGTAGCTGGAGGGATCCAACTGAGTGGTCAAGCGATGGTCCTCGATGCGTTAGTTGCTTCGAATATTCGAAGTCGACAGGGACAACCGATTAATATTGAATCTTCAAGAAATTTTACAATAAGTACCAGAGATGCTGAAGGGCGTCTTGCAAATAAATTATTCCTTGGTAAGACTCTCTTCTAATTAAATAATATATTATTATTATTATTATTATTTAAAACTGTTTATATAGGTTATATCATTGGTAAATTTATTTTAAGGGTAAAATCCCTTCTTATGCAAATATATAGAGGGTATAAAAAAAATAAAAATAGAAAAAAAAATGCGATCAAAAGTTTAAATTCGCACCATTGATTCTTCAGTAAAGCTAAATGAGTAAAAATATAACATGGAATTAAATAATTTTATTGAAATTGTACATTCGCCTCCTCCCCCCCCCCCCTCACACACACACACAGACAGAGAGACAGACATTTTTCTCAACCTTACTGAGAATGATTCATGAACCTTCAAAACGTATAAAAACATCAAAATCTCGATATCGAAAATTTTCGTGATCGCAATACTATCTCTGGCGAGATAGTAAAAAATCCTTAAACATTTTAAAAAGTTAATTAAGTTAACTAAATTTAAATATTAAAATTAATTCAAGTTCAATTTCTTTAAAAATAGCATCATCGAGTTTAATAGGATTGTTGATTAGTTAATGTCTTCTATCGTTTTCTTCCACAGCGAGTCCTGGAAGAAAAAAAGGAAAAAAAACTCTTACTACTTCTCCTTCTCCTCCTCCTCCTCCTCCTCCGGAAGAAATATGTTCGTGCATAGGGTTCCGAATTGGACTTTATCCAGGAACCGAATGAAGATATAATTCTCCACTATCAACAGATAAATATTCGAAAGTCGACGATTATCACATTTGATCTAACTAGAATAGTAATTCGTGTTTACAAGTTGTTTACGGGATTAAAATCAGGGAAGGAACAAACTAATTATATAATCTATTTAATGTTATAAACAATTTATGTATTTATTGATTTTTTTCCCCTCATGTATAAATAAAATTTATCAAATATATTTTATTTCTACTTTATAATAAAGAGAAAGAAAGAAAATAATATTTTCCTTTCTATTGTATCCGCATACCTAGCATATATTGTAGAATTTCATTATTATTGAGATGTTTTTTATTACTGGTTCCCTTACAAATTGCATACAAGATAATTTTCGAAAATTCTACCATTTTTTATCCGAGAAAGGGTAAAGTATACAGTCGTCGGCCCCGAGGCAGTCATTGGCCCCCTACACTAAAACACAAATAATAAGAGATTTTTATTTTAAAAATTGCGTTATGAAATCGTTTGTTGTATGGTTGTATAATCACTATAGAATACCTAGGCCAATAACTATAACAGGGGGCCAATAACTGTATTTTTTAGGAATTTTTTTTTTAAAGTGCTTATTGAAAATGTCATGAGAAAATTATTTATTTTTATTCATCAAAATGCTGATAGAATCTATGTTCTGCAAACCTAATTTGTCACAGATTGTTCCGCAATTTGCCCATATATGCATTAAAGACTGCTAGGAGTTGCTTAAGGGGGCCGACGACTGTATACTTTTACTATCAAATTTGTTTTTATATTCTTATATGAGTGAACATAATAAAAACTTATTTTTTTTAAATTAATTAATTTAATTTAAATTAAATGAGTTATTTTTTAAAATAATAATTTTTAGCCATTATGTATCTACTTGAAATTTAATTTTTTTTTTGTTTTATAATATATTAATTTTATATTTTTATATTTATTATATTATTTTTTATCTTTTGTCAATTATATTTAGTCTATGATATAATCTAAAATTAAATTTAAACATATCAAACTTAATAAATATAATTTTTCATATAGATTGATTGATTACTTTATGCGCATTTCGGTTTTGACATCATCATCAGAATCATTTTTCTTTTACATTATTTAGTCACTAGTCTAAATCTAAAATCTATAATATGTATAAGTATACTTGTATATAAATTTATATTTACCTATATACGAACATATTCAATAAAACCAAATTTTCTGCAAGAGTTTAAAAAAATAAATCAATAACCAGTTCAAGTGATTTTATTTATGAGAAAGTAAAATTGAACTTTCCTATTTGTTTATAGGAAATAACGAGCTTGAATGTCAATCGCAAGGATTCCGTGTCTCTGATAGACATGGCCGAGTTTTGTTCAGTGCCAACCCCGATGAAGTTGTCGTCGGTGCAAAAGAGCTTCGAGTTTCAGGTAAAAATATTTTTTACAATCTTTTAAAATAACCCTTTCTATAATTCAAATAAAGTATTGATTAAAAAAGACACTATATTACACAAAATGGAAAATTATTTTAATAAAAAATTCTAAATAATATTAATTAAAATTGAATTTTAAATAGCAAAAATATTTGAATGTATATTAGAATACCAATTCTAAAATCAAAATTTCTATTTTTTTCGATAACAATCCTGAAATTATTAGTATAATACAAAATACAATCTAGACCAGTGATTCTCAACCACTGTTCTAAAAAAAAGGTAAAACGTTTTTGGAACCACTTTTTTTCAATATAGTAAACTTTTATACTTATCTTTTTCTTTGTGTGCCGCCAAATATTTAAACCGTTAAAAGTGTGCCGCGGTAAAAAAAAAAAAAGGTTGAGAATCACTGATATAGTCACAAACAAATTTTTTTCAATAACTCGAAAAGTTCAAACTTGAGTTGATTTAAAATTATTATTTGTTTAAGAAATAAAAAAATAATAGAATAAAATAAGTGATTTGTTAATTAAATTGATAAAATAATGTTTAAAAGAAGAAAAAAGAACTACTGGGATTAAATCTTATTTATACATATCTAGTATATAAAAATTTATTGTGGAACCACAAAATTCTCTCTGACTTACTATTTTACTTTTGTTTCTTTCTTATTAAACGTCGAAATTTATATCTTCACTTTCGCATGTCACATAAATTCATTTGCATTGAGAAAAATACATGAGAAAAAAAGGTTAAAAATTTAATTTCTGTCATTATAAATTACATTAAGTTATACATATAAAATATTATTTTAACTTTGAAATCTAAAATTGTAATATGTATTAAAATATGAATTTAAATTTAATTATTGTAAAGTATAAATGAAAGAATTGTGAATTCCAAACAGTAGGTAGGTAGGTAAATGATGAATTGTTCATTCGGAATCAAAATGTAATTTATCTGTAATGTTTGATTCATTTGTTCATAATAGTTTTACGGATATAATTTCCAAATCAATATCTACAATATTTAAATGAGTTGATATATTATCTATAAATATTATATGACGTGATTAATAATTTGTCAAAAAAAAATATGGGGAATTTTAAAAATTAATTTTTATTTCTTTTACTTCATTATATTATATTATATTATATTACAGTTGATATAACATATTTTCCATACAAAGAAATTTAAAGCTTATTTAAATATTTGTTCAAAAGATTTTTTTTTTTTAAATTCTCATATATTTATCACATTCTCTTTTAGTTTATTTAATTTATAGTACCTGGAACACCGAACTATCGCTCGGCACTTTAATCAATATTGATATATAATTCTTTAATTATTTATAATAATTATTGAATGTTACATTATTGCATCAATCTGATTAAATAAATGATGGTTTCTCGATAATAATAAATAATAATATTAATTAATAAAAATTTATAAGAATTAACAAAAAATTAAACTACAAAATAGATTAAAAAATTTCAAATACATATATTAGAGAAAAGAAATAATTAAAAAGTATAAATAAAATAAATATTAAACTAATAATTAAAACAATAAATGAAACAATTTCAAATATTTTAAATGAACAGGCATTAAAAAATTCTTTATTTATTTTTCTATTTGTATTTAATATTACGAGGTTCGTTCGGAAAGTAACCTCCGGTTGATTAAAAAAAATACACCAAGTTAAATAAAAATATTTTAATATATGCATCTTAAAACTACATCTTTGCAGTAATTTTTCGACATAGTCTCCATAACGATTGAGGCACTTATTAAATCTCTTCACAAGCTTTGAAATTCCTTCTGCATAAAAATCACCCGCCTGTGCCTGGAGCCAGCCTGTGACCGACTACCAATCCTCTCTTCATCATGAACGTTTTCTCGTCCATTTTTAAATAAACGTACCCATTCACGGACAACTCCTTTACTCATAACACTTGGTCCGTACACGGCACAAAGCTCACGATGAATAGCTGCTGCAGAATATCCTTTGGCTGTAAAAAAAACCTTATAACAGCTCGCACTTCACATTTGGCGGTGTTTTCTATTGCAGCACACATTTCAAACTGAAACAAAAAATAAACTAGCACAGGTACAATGTTCACTCGACTACGGCTTGATGCCACTTGATGCCGACTGACCTGCCGAGTGCGTGAATGCAAAGATGGCGTCGCTACTACCCGCACTGTGACCGATCGGAGGTTACTTTCTGAATAGCCCTCGTATTAGATCATATTTATTCAATAATTTATTATTTGTGACGTCATCCATATATAAATTTAAATTTAGAAAAATCTATAATGAAGATGATTTTTCTCCAGGTTGAAACCAATACAGATCGATTTGTATTTATAAATATTATCTATAGTGTGAATTTCAAAAAAATCCTTCGAGTGGTTAATTAATAAATTAATCGACAATATACATATATATATACACACATATATACAATTTTTGGTAGTATAATGAGATAAGATATTTGGATTTAGTAATTTATATCAATTTATCACAGAAAGAAGAAAAAATATGATAATTTTAGTGGGATTGATTTCTCTGAAAAGGACAAGTAAAGAAACAATAATCTCAAATGAGGGAGGGGACAAAAAGAAGTTAGTCTAAATTTTGAAGTTGATAATTATTATTATTTAAATGATTGGTTTCATATATCCATTTTACAACCACAAGAAGAAAAGGTGTTTTTTTTTTAATTAAAAAAAATTATTTGAAACTATTTTTTGTATTATATGTATATCGTATTATATTTATTCACAGGCAATAATTACTCAATTGATTTATTATGTCGATATTTTGATTCTCAGGATATTCCAACTAGTCGATGAACAAGTATATATAAAGTTACGACTTGGATAAATAATAAATAAATTGTTTGTTATTTAATTATAGTGTTATTATATTAATGAGTACTGAAAATTGGGTAAATGAGTAATGGAAATACACTGGCTAACAAAAACAAAATCCAAATATAAAGAAGCAATTGGATTAGGGGAATGAAATTAAGTGAATCATTTGTTAACTTAAACCATTGTTTCCCAAAGTGGGCGCTACTCCCCCCCCCCCCTAGGAGGGTGTTGCGGTGATCCACAGGTGCATTCGAAATACATTGTATTACCTTTCTATTTTGAGTTCAATAAATAGTTTCATAATTTTAAAGAACAATGTTACTATTTTACACCTTTCTATTCTAAATTTTTTCGAAAAAAAAGTAGAAATATAAATACATCATTTATTCTTTCTGTTTAATTGCTATTAAAATTTATAAAAAAAAATAAATATTAATTTCCAGGTGGTGCTGAGTAAATATTTTATTTTTGAAAAACGCGCGAAAAGTCATATAATTTTGGGAACCACTCAAAAATATTTGTATGATTAGTGATCCATGTTTACAGAGGAAGAGTTGGATTATTTTTTAACTTTACTAGTAATATAATAATGTATAAACTATAAACTAAGAAGAAATCGACAAATAAATTTGTAAAGACAATCTTATGTAAATCTTATTAATTTTTGAAGTGGAAAGTAAATAATTTTGTTAATTTTAGTGTAAAGAGTCGAGATATAAAAAAAAATTGATTAATTATTACCTTTTAATAAAATTATATAACTAATTTTATAAAATATAGAAATAAATATTAATTATTTTATTTTTCTAATGATTTTTAAAATAATTGTTTACAATATAGCAATATATATATATAATGGCAATAGATTATATAAAATTATAGAAACCTTTACATACATTCATATATACAATACAAGATATCTAAATTATTTTATAGATATATAGATATATATTCAGTGTAATCGCATTATGTGTCATATATTATATATTATAGTATATTGACTTTTACATTAGAATTTGTACCTATTATAGGTAAATAAATAGTAAAATATTTCATATTATTTGTGTTAACCACAACAAAAAAAAATGAACTGTAGCCTGGCACAGAACCGACCGACGATTTAAAAATAATTAAAAACAACATTATATATATATATATATATATATGTATTTTTTATTTCACCAGTTAGTTTAATCTAATAAAAAAATTCTGACAACGAATATAAAATTAATACTTTGTAAACTACCTCTTCCCGATATACACCAAAAGTTGATGATGGTACTGATGCATTAACTAAATATAGTAAATTTTATCAAAATTCGTTAAGCCGTTCAAGCTGTGCAGGTCTATACGGACAAACAGATGGGTGGACAGACGGACAGACATCATGCTAAAAATATTTTTTTCTGTTACTATAAATGCATGATCCGTGGAAATATGTAAAAATCTCCACATGTGAAATTTGGTGTGAAAACAATACCTTCCCTTCCTATCGCGTCGGTCGGTAAACATTAAATATTATTTGTTTTAAAAAATTAAAAAATAAAAATTGACTAAAATGTGAAAAGAATATTATCTATTACAGAGGACTTTTGAAAAAACCATTAATAAAAAGAAACAAATTATGAGTATAAAAATGATTGAAAAAGAAAAAAAAAGAGTCAGCGGTTAAAAGTAAAGTGAGTTTGTAAGTTCGAGTGAAATGGGAAGGTGGGTGATGACCAAACACACACACACACGTCAACGGGAAAACCACTTTTTTGGAATCAGAATTGTCTGAACTGGAAAAAAACCGCATATCGAAAATGAATCGGCAATATAAGTGCTTAAATCTCCAAAAATTTAGAAATTTTTTCGATTAAAAAGTAAAAATCTTAAATATGTATTATAATAATAAAATTTATTTAAATGATATTATTGTATTATTCATTTTTAATATAATATTATAATAATTAATTATAAATAGTAATTTTGATTGGATTTATTTGAAAAATTATTTTAAAATTATTTATTTTATATTTTTGATTACATTATTATAAGTAAAATATGTATTATAGGCAAAATATTGGTCGGTAATAATTGATATTTGTTTTTGATTCCGCCCTAGTAAGGCTCTTCTAAATTATATATTATACTTGTATTGTTCATTTCTCTGCCATCTCTTCATTCTAAACTCGAAATAATTATTTAGAAAATAATTTAAATTAATCATCTTAACTGAAAAGTTAATTATTATAATATAATATTATATAAGTATATAAAGAAAAAGTTACCAAATTATATGTCTGATAATTAATTAACTAATTGAAAGTATTAGATTAATTCACGAGGATTTGAGCATCTCTCATGGAATTAAATAGATTTTTCCTCACCCCGTTTTCACATTAATGAAATGCCATGTTTCATCATAATCTGAAAATAAATTCAACTTTTGTTACTATTTATTATCTAAATGTATTTACTTATAAATATATAATGCGAGAGAGAGAGAAATAAAAGGAAATTTAAATAAACTAACCACAACTCTTTAGTTATTAATCATTATAGAAATAAATGTAACTTTCAACTTACAATATATGGCTTTAATTATTTGTAAATTCAGTACAATTCATCTATCATTTTGATAAAATATTAATTGATAAACCTGAAAAACTTAAAAAAAAATTAGAAAGAAGACAAGATATGATAAATTTATAAAGTGTTGATTGTTTTTATTATTTTGATAAAATATTTATTTATTTATTTCAGGTGAAGGTGGTGCAATTTTTGATGGTACCATTCAGACTCCAATGGTTCAATCTAAATCCGGATCAGATCTCAGGTAATATACAATTCCGATTGAGGAAAGATTTATATTTTCTATTCTCGAATGATAAGGTTATTTTTGTTAAAGGCTTGAATCACCAACTCGAAGTCTCGAAATTCATGCCCCTTTAGGCATTCTGATCGAATCTCGTGGCGGTGAAATCAGTGCATCCTGTTTAACTGATTTGAAATTGCAATCTGTCTCTGGTGCGGTAAGTAAATTTTCATCGATATTAAAGAAAATTTCAAGAGTCGAATAAGGAACAAAAATAAAAATTATTCTATAATATAAAAAATATAAAAAAGAGAAAATAAAAAGAAAAAATAAACCAGTGGTTCCCAAAGTGGTCTATATCGACCCCAGGAGTGTACGCCAGCGAATAAAATATTTGGGGGTTCCATGAAATAAAAATGGGGGCCTTCGATATTTAGTTATATTATACTATCTTATAATTCAATTTAATATGGCTCTAAAAAAATGTAAATTTTTTCCGATATGGCTCTTAAACATTTTTCAATAAGACTCTAAAAATGAATTTCAGGTTAAGTAGGGCTCTACCCAAAACCAAAAAACATGGCAAGGGGTCTACAACACAAAAAAGTTTGGGAACCCTATGATATAAACTAAAATTAAATTTAAATTATCATTTTTTCTGAAAATTCACAGTGTTTTAATAAAAAAAAATATTTTTATTAAGATTTCTATTTTTAAGCTTATTTATTTTATATAAATTATTATTATTAAATTTTGGGATTCTGACAGTCGTTTTGGCTCTTGCCCTGGTGACAGATCAAACCAAATTCATTAAGGGATTCCCCAACTATCTTCACACTGTTAGCTTGTAAGCTTGTAAGATCCTCAAGTTTGTTCAGTAAATGATCCTGATTGTAGCTTATTTGTATTATTTAACAATTCCAAGTTTTTTTTTATATTATGAAAATTTTTTTATTATTTACTTTTCATATAATACTACTTTCCATTCATTTAAATATATAATTTTTTCTACTTATATAATAATTAAAATAAATTCAACTTTAAAAACCCGACCAAGCGTTAATTTATTTAAAAGTCCCTGCATATTTCATATCATCATCGTTTTATCATCTGCATCATATCAATTCAATTATATAGGGTAAACGGTAAAGTATACAGTCGTTGACCCCGAGGCTGTCATTGGCCCCCTATCACTAAAACACAAATAATAAGAGATTTATATTTTAAAAATTGCACTATTAATTATGGTTATGTAATCATTGGTTTATGGTTCTATAATTACTATAGAATATCTAAGACAATAACTATAACAGGGGGCGAATAACTAAATTTTTCAGGATTTTTTTTTAAAAAAGTGCTTATTGAAAATGTCATGAGAAAATGATTTTTTTTTTTTTCATTCATTAAAATGCTCATAGTATCTATGTTCAGCAAAGCTAATTTGACACAGATTGTTCCGCAATTTGCCCAGATATGCATTAAAGCTGCTAGGAGTTGCTTTAGGGGGCCAACGATTATATCCTTTACCCTATATAGAATATATAAATATTAAAATGTTTCAATTTATGCATGCGCTTATTTTACAGGTACGACTTGACACCTCAGACATTTATCTACGGGGGTTAAAAACTGCTATGACTTCTTCCTCCCCCACTTCCCAAACCTCCTCAATACGTGCCTCTGGTGCTAGTGGTCATTTGGGTCCCGGAAGTTCCTCTGGATCTTCTTCAAATGCTGTTCGCCCTGAAGTGTTTCAATTATGTGTTTGTGCCAATGGAAGGCTTTTTCTTGCCCCATCTCAAGGACATTGTTCAGCAGATCTAGAATCTGGTGTTTGCGAATGAAGAAGATCTGTGCTTATCTCCCTCCATATCTTCATCATTAAGAACAGCTTCAGACTGAATGTTTCGTTGCCATTTATAAGGTAGATTGAAAATCTTTCTTATTTTGATATAAGAACCATTTTTTATATTAGATAAAAAAAAACTATTTAATATAATATATTCATTTGAAATTAATATTATTTTCATGAAATATTACATTTATATATACATACACCCGTTATAAATAAGTAAAAAAAAACATTTTTAAAAGTATTAGCATTTAAAAAATTGATGTTATGATATACCCTTTAAAACTAAATTTCAGACATTTTTTTTTTCTTATTATTTTTATTTATATTTTATGTTTATGTACGATTGGATATATTCTGTATATACAATATCTTAACTTAAAAATTTAATATTCAACTAATTTAAATTTTAAACTATGCAAATAACATCAAAGATTATTTATGAAATAATTAGTATACCTACATGTTGATGTACTTATAACTTATTTATGATTATTTAATCATTATATTAGTTTAATATGGTTTTTAAAAAAAAATCCTATTCATTTTTTGGCAATATTCAAATATAAATATATTTATAAATCGTATAGTTTTATTTTGAATATTATTAAAATTAAGAAATATTTGTTATTCATTTTATTTTTAAAAATAAAGATTTTTCTTCTATTAATCTTTTAAATAATTATTTGTATTATCTTAAAAATAATAAAAATATTATAAGTCTTAATAGAAAATATATTTCCTTTTCTTTATATATATATATATATAATTTCAATTGGAATTGATTGATGTAAATTTTAACGAGAAAAATTAATTAAATTGTGACTATGGGTTGAAAGTTAATTAATATCAAATGAATTTAAAGCCGAGGCAATTTTTTTTACTCATTAAATAGGCTTAATATAAAAATAATGCAGAGAGGAAAAAGTTTTATGTTTATTTTTAATTATATTTTTGACCCAGTGCAAATGTCAAAATACATTAAAAAAGGATCAATTCACAAAATAGTAATTATTTTTTACAACTTTTACAATTTTACTATATATTTTTTTTTTTTATTTGTATTGTATATTTTTTTGTTTTAATCCAAATCTTATGAATTTTAATATTTAAAACTAATTTATTATAAATATAATTATTTTTACTTTCTATATATAGATATATGAGTGATGTATTGGTAAAATAAGAAGTAAGGGAACGCATAGTGGGAGCACAAAAAAAAGCCCTATTTTCAGCAAACTATTTTTTTCCATATAAGTTTTTATTTTTTCTTATTCTTACTAAACAAAATATTAACGAACACAAAAATGAAATTCTAACAGTAGATTTAAGTGGGAGTTTTCGGGACATGAAAAAAGGTAAGGGAACGTCGTTCCCCTCCCAATACACTACTGATATATATATATAAATTGATATCACGTGACATTTTATACTCATTTTTGAAATTTTTTTTTTTCAAATGAAACATTATTTTATCTATAAATTCCTAACGATTTATTCTTGAAAAATAAAAAAAAATTATTACTTTAATTTTCCTATTTCCGACAAATATAAATAAATCTTATTCATAAAAGTTTCATTGTGAATGATGGAATGTCAGTAACTCATCTCATTACAACACCTATAAAAAATTCAAACTTTTTATTGTTCCTCCTTTATTAAAGCCTATAATTTGTCTTTCATCAAAGTTTGAAAATTTTTATTCTCTAGAATGGGGAAATACACTTTAATTTAATAATAATAATAATAATAATAATAATAATCTTAATTAAACGTTATTTTAATTAAATTATATTTAATCAGTAAAAAAAAGTATACGTGAAATTAGAAATTATTTATTTATTAAATATTTTCCACACAATACAATCAAAAATGTTAAAAGGGATATCATAACATCTAAAAATAAAAATAAATACCGCATAATTAAATTTAATTTTTTTTTAATTACCAATCAAGAATATCATTCCTCTTTTTTTTTTATTTTTTAAAAAAAAACAAATAATATGGAAAGAATATCTTATATTTCATTATAAAATTTATTAAATATAAAAGTTGTTTTGTTTTTTTATCTCATAATCTATCAACACCATGAAGAAATAAATAATTAATTAATAAATTAATATATTGAATTAATTGAATGTGGATGAATAAATTTAAGTGTCCATTTAAATTATATTTGCATATTTTTTTTTATTTATTTTGTTTTATTATATTTGTTGTTGCTAAATTAAAATAGAAAAAGACAAAAATAATAAGAATTATATAAATATAAAACAATTACGGCTTATTGAACGTATATATATATATATATATATATATATATTAATGTAATTATAAAATTGATTCTGTATATCTATCTATCTATCAATATATATACCATATATGGTATATACAGATATATATACAGAATCTATAGATAGATATATACATATAATGTAAATAAATGTATAATACAACATATATACTAGTATATATAAATTTAATATGAAATTTACATTCTTTTTTTTTTAATAAATATAAATGGAAATTATATTGTAAGTGGAAATATTATTCTTTATTTTTATTTTTCTTATCCAGCAATAATAGTAATATAGAATCAAGAGGTGTATCTATTATTATAAATGCTTTATTTATTTATTTATTTTCAATATATGTTAAAAATGTATGTTGAAACTGTATGTTTTATCACAATTGTTCAAAACAATCACACAAAATTAGAAGAGTAAATAAATAATAAATTAATTTGATCCCACTCATTTATTTTTCTTTAATATATAAATTTAGAATATTATCGAACATTAAACATGTAATCTAACCACATTATTTATTTTTTATTAAAATGATTATTATTTAGCATATTGATTATAATATCAAAGTGTTTAGGTTAAGCTGATAAATCTAATTATCAAGGGAAGGGAAAATCGATTCTAAAGGTTGTTTAACTTGTTGTATTTTAATTACAATATTTATATTAATATATGTATATATTTAAAAAAAAAATTAGTTAAATATGTTTTTATTTATTTTATTTGTTATTTTTATATTAACCTTTGCCAAATTTAATACCACCATTTACGGAATGGGAATATTAGTTTAATTTAGGAGATTTTTTGTTATATATTGTATATACTCATGTTAAAATAATATATCTGACTACAATTTCATTCCTAAATTTTGCAATAAATATAAACATACAGTGTTGAAAGATATTCACAATTAATTTTAAAAAAATAAATTCATCATACGCCTCTAAAGTTTACAATTCCCATTCTCTTCATTCTAATAAAATTTATAGAGATAAAATAAATCTGGCTTTATTAGAATTATCTGATTTGAATACAATTTCTAAATTGAAATTTGTTAAAGGGCTAATAATAAATAAAAAGGTAAGAGAAGAATCAGTATCACACATCTTTCTCTCATTCATTAAGATAATATTAAAATATTTTAAACATTAGAAATTGATTTATTAATTTTTTTTAATATTAATTAACTATTTAATTGTAAATAATATTAAATAAAGATATTACATTGTTGACTCATATACCTACACCCACACAGAAGATGGAAAATATTAAAAATTAATAGTGAGACCTTAAAATGTAATAAATTTGTAAAATTCATTTTATTAATCATTTTTTTTATTATGATCTTGATTAGCAACGTTCGAAATACTTAACTACTAAAAAACTAAATTATTAATTATAAAAATAATCATAATTTGATTATTATTATCTTCTTAATCTTGGAAATCAATTATGAAAATTGTTTTGTTTCAATTTTCATAATTTATAATTTTCATAATTGATTTGGAATTAAAAATTAATTTGTGTTCATCAAAATAATTTTCAAAGCTTTCTATTATTCAGTAGACGTATCTTTTATTTCTTTAAATTAACATACAATCTAATGAAGAAATAATTTAACTGAAGATCTACTCTTTTATAATTATTACTTTATACTTTAGTTTAGTTTATATTTCAATTTGATAAGAAATTAATTATTTAATGAAAATTCATCGTCATTATTATTAAAAAGCTAAATCAATCAATTCAATTCAATTTTTTTGGATTAAATTTCTTATATCATATTTATGTTATAATTTATAATATATACTTATTTAACCATTACATTTATTATATATATACAGTGGCGTAACTAGGGGGGAGCAGGGGGGACATATGTCCCCGGGCGCCAAATTTAGGGGGCGCAAAATTAGGGAAGCCAATATGGAACAAAAGAAGAATTAATATTTAAAGTTAAACTCTGTATTTTGTGTAAGTCAATAAATATTATTTACACTCTTATTAAAATCTGTTAAACCTGTTTCGTTATTCGTCATTAATATTCTTTAAAAAAAATTAAATTATATATATATACGAAAGGGGGCGCTGATTTCTCAGTTGTCCCCAGGCGCAAGAACCTCACGGTACGCCACTGTATATATATGTATATACATATGACAAAAAAAAATATGAAGAATAATAAATTCACTTACATTTCCTAAAAGTAAGCCTGATTTATTTTAGTAAAAATAAAAATAATTTAATTTAAATATTTTAAAGAATAATCCTGTAAATATTGTTTATTTATATATTTAATTATTTTTTTATATTGTAAAGGCCACCTAAAAAACTAAATTAAACATTTATTATAAAATAAGAGATATTTTCTCAACAAATTGACAAATTTCCTAAATGAAACAACGAATGGTTTAATTCATGAATATTTATTATTATTGTTTAGATAATATAATATTTATAATCATTTTTTTTTTATGATTTACCTAAATATTTTACTTAAACCTTTTATATATATTTGTTGGTTTAGGTTTCCATGAAAGTTTTTATGGTAATGAAAAATTGTTTCCGGGTTATTTTCATGTTCAGATTTGAGTCTTGATAAATAAATAAATAAATTGTCTTGAGAATGGCGCCAAATTAGGCGTCGAAACGTCGAGTCTCAAATCTCACAATTAAACATGAAAATAATCCGGAAATAATTGTTCATTCAGAATTAATATTTATCTAGGCCTATTTATAAATGAGTGCTTGTTAATAAATATATATATATATAAATATATAAAGTGACTATATTATTAGAATAACTAAAATGTTAAAAAAAAAGCGATTGATTGCTATTATATATAAAACAAAATGTTGGCTTGAAGTATGAAGGGTAATTGAATTTTATTTATGAAAAAAAAGGACAAAGAGGAAATAATTTTATTTTTCATTCTGTTTTATTTTTTTTATTTATTATGTTAATATAAATTTGGATTCATATCCTATTTTTAAATGTAAAGGATTGAATAAATAAATATATTATATACATATTTTGTAATAAATAAATTATACTCCACTAGAATTATTGTGAACATTTAATTATTTATTATTTTTTTTTTAATATATAAATTTATGAATTGTTATATTTATAATAATTATAATATAAAAAATTTTATACAAATGTTAAAAAAAATATATTATAATATTATTATTCGAAATTATAAAAAATTGACATTTGACATTTAATATTATAATATACCTAAATGAAATAAAAATTTAAAAAATAATAAATAATTTAAATTAATTTTTTTTATATATGTATCATATTTAAAAAAAAATTGTGAAGGGATATTTGAAATGATGAATAATATAAATAAAAATTAAATAAACAAGTGACCTATTTATTATAAATCTAGAATATATATATATATATATATATTCGTACAAATACATATATCACTATTGTACAAATGAAAGCTAATTTAGCAAAATGAAAAAAAAATAATATGATAAAAAAATGTTAGTTTTGTTTTATAAAAATACAAAAATGATATTCTATGAAAAGGATTTGTTTTTTTTTTCCTATCCCATTTGTATTTTTAAATATTATCTTATTACATTAAAGCAAAAATTATTATTAAAACCTGAGCTTGTTTTTAAACAAATTAAAAAAAAAATCAAATAAATATTATATTAATTAAATTATTTCAATAAATAATTTATAATATTATTTTCTAAAGATATTTATAACAAATTCAGCATCATTTTTTCTTTCCTTCTGTTAAAATCTTGGTTTACAAATTCGTCAAATGAAGAAACCATAAAAGAAGCCAAATATTAATAAGTTACATCTTCCTTGGATGATCTTTTGGATGCCTTCTTAGAAGAAGAATACGCATATGGTATGTAATCGTTTCAAATTAAATCGAATCAATTTAATTTAATTTAACATTTATTAAATCACAATGACAAAATTCTATCTTTAATTCAAAAGTAAATATTTAATGTTAATTAATTCTAAAATATAAATAATTTTTCAAAGATTAATTTTCCAAGATTCCATTTTATTTAATTTTTTTTTTTTTTTTTTTTTTTTTTTTCAAAAAAATAAATGGAATTCAAAAAAAAATGAGCTGTGGCCATGGCACAGAACCGACTGACGATTTGAAATAAATTGATTTCCAAACAACATATACGTATATATAAAATATAAAAAAAAAATATTTTTAAAACTTGAATTAAAATGACTAAATTATATTATCTTACTTTTTTTCTTATTATCTTTTTTTTAGTTTAATTAATCAATTATTTATCACTAGATACTATATTTTAAGTGAAATATTTTCTGGCAATGAATATTAAATTAAAACTTTGTAAACTATCACTTCCGATTTCCGGTTATAGACTAAAAGTTGATAAATTCAAGGAACTGAACCAATAAGTAAATATACCAAATTTTATCAAAATCCGTTGAGCCGTTCAAGCTGTACACGTCTTTATATAGACACACAGACCGACGGACAGACGGACAGATGGACAGACATCATGTTAAAAATACTTTTTTCTGTTAACAAAATGCATTCGTGTATATCTGTAAAAATCTCCACATGTGAAATTTGGTGTAAAAACAATCCTTCCCTCCCTCTCGTCGGTCGGTAAAAACATACAATAGATTAAATATGTTATGTATTTTTGCTTAATCTGATGAATTTATGAGGTTTATACTTAAAGTTTATATTACGGACAATCAGTCAAGAGCAGAGTTGGCGAACCTATGGAACGTTTGAAAAATTTAATGGCACGTACAAAAAAAAAATATTTTTTTAATAATTCTTACTTTTTACTATCTCGCCAGAGATAGTATTGCGATCACGAAAATTTTCGATGTAGAGATTTTGATGTTTTTATACGTTTTGAAGGTTCCTGAATCATTTTCACTAAGGTTGAGAAAAATGTCTGTCTGTGTGTGTGTGTGTGTGTGTGTGTATGTGTGTGTGTGCGTGTGTGCGTGTGTGTGTGTGTGTATGTATGTAGGCAAGATTACGCAAAAACGGTTTGAGCTAGAATGATGAAATTTGGTACATGGACATTATTCAAAATTCATAGTTTTCTATCAACTTTTGAGAAATGTAGCTCAACCGGAAGAGGGTCATTACCTACAACGTTTTGATTTTTTTTCCTCTAAAGTGACCGTAAAAATAAAGATATATGTTTGATAATTTTTCTCTTATTATAAATTATAACAAGTAGGTACTTTGTTTTATATTGGATTTACAACACTGGAAACTAAAAAAATGTATCATATCAAAGCTCTCTACGAGTATATATGTATGTAAGTAGTTGAAAGATAAAAGAAAGAATTTCATATGAAATTACTTCAAATGGATGTTTTGTTTTTCTTTAGAGATTTGCTCCTTAAGAATCTGTGAGATTCTATTTTTATTAAAACAAAATATAATTTTGACTACATAAATAACGCTCTGGAATATTCCATTTGTTTTGATTATAATATTTTCAACAATTAAAAAAGGTGAATAGTGTTTAGACAAGGTAAATATCTGTAATGTTTGATTGTTATTCTCAACAATATTTTCTCATAAACGATAAATATTAATCATACAAGGAAAGATAATATTTATTAGCTCGAAGGAGGAGAAAGTTTCAATTCCCTCCTCCACCACTAAACACACTCTATTCAAAACTCTTTTTTTTAATTTTAAAGATAATTATTTGTAGATCTCTTCATTGAATAAAATTATATACATAATTATGCATATTATCAAATTGTTGATATACCTATATGTTTTTGTGTAATTAATTCATTAATATAAATTTATGATACATAATCAGATTTTGTAAGAAACATTCAAAAAATAATTATCTATCTCTGTGGCTCTACGGAACTCTAAAGTTCTTGGCCGCAGCAATCACATTCCTCCAAGTGTCCTTATCCAGAGCCATAACCATCCAACTCCTACCCTCCCCCGCTCTTTCACATCCTGTCTCTCCAACAATAGATTTTTTGCCTTTCTTTCTTCTCCCATTCTAGCCACGTGCCCTGCCCATCGCAGCCTTCTCGATTTTAAAGGGTGTTTCTTTTAGAGGTATAGAACTTTAAATTGCAATAAAAAAACGATGGATTATTATTCGATTGACATGAATTTTTTTTTATACGAAAGATAATCTTGTGGCATTACATTTTATATATGATTTCTGGCATATGACCGCTACGGCTGGCTCGGATGTAGTCCAATCATGACGTTCAATTTTCGATAACTTTTTCCAACATTTGTGGCCGTATACCGGCAATAACACGGCGAATGTTGTCTTCCAAATGGTCAAGCGTTTGTGGCTTATCCGCATATACCAATGACTTTAAATAGCCCCACAGAAAGTAGTCTAGCGATGTTAAATCACAAGATCTTGGAGGCCAATTCACAGGTCCAAAAAGTGAAATTAGGCGGTCACCAAACGTGTCTTTAAATAAATCGATTGTGGCACGAACTGTGTGACATGTTGCGCCGTTTTTTGGAACCACAGCTCCTGGACATCATGGTTGTTCAATTCAGGAATGAAAAAGTTAGTAATCATGGCTCTATACCGATCACCATTGACTATTCGGGTCTTCCACAATGCTACGTTCTACAGAAGCAATAGCTTCTTCTGTACGCACCGTACGGCGTCTCTGGGGATGCGAGTTATCAATAAGAGTAAACGTGGTGCGAAAACGTTCCAATTAACTGCTCTGATGATCGATTTTATCGACGATAAAATGGACGTAGTGCACGAAACGTATTCCGCACAGAACCATTATTTTCGAAATAAAATTGCACTATTTCCAGGCGTTGTTCAGGCGTGAGTCTATTTATGATGAATTGCCAACCCAAACTGAGAATAAATCACTTGACAACTTGAACAATAATGCCAACTTAAAGTTCTATTCCTCGGAAAAAACACCCTTTACTGACTATGTCTGGAGATGTATGGAGGTCATGCAATTCCACGTTATGCAGTCTCCGCCATTCGCCTGTAACCTCAACTATTTTTGGATCATAAATGCTGCGAAATCAAATACTCGAAATCTACTCTAAAAAAATCAAAAAATAAACAACGTACAATTACTAGTAAGAAATTTGAGCCCAAAGTGATATAAATAGGAGGATTCACTACGAATAGAATCAAATAATTTCTAAACAATTTGTTTTTTAGCAAAGTAATAAAATTAATCAAGAATTGATCAAAAGTTTTAAGAAAGTAGGATTTGTAAGTATATATTTAAAAAAAAATATTTAGTTTCAAATTATGAAAATTTAATAAACAATATTATTATTATATAAATACTTGGTTTTATTTATTTTTTTTTAATTTTAAAGATAATAAAAATATCCAAGTTTAAATAATACATGATAGATGTGTAATTATAATTTTCAAAAGTAAAATAAATAAGTTATTAGTATGTAGAATGTAAATTTCATAACCTCTCAGGTTGTCAGTTGTTTACAGATGAGTAATCAATATAACTCGGACTGGACAAGCTGTTTGAATTGGTCTAAAACTAATATTATAACCCCAGTAACACCTTTGCTATTTTCTCTATATCATTCCCTTCTAGGTTTGTATTACATAATTAAAGAGGATATTCTATTTGAAGAGGAAACCTCTTAGAATGTTATTGTTATTATCTACCCTGTTTACATTATTGAAGAGGCTAATCGGAATACTCTTGCTCTTCAAAACAATTCTACAAAAATAATTCTCTCTTAAATTTATATAATATTAGATTATTTATTAAAAATAAATTGAAGAATTAAAAATCATTCATAAATGAAATCTACATATTAATCAATTTATTTTTATTAATGCGTAATTTGTAACAAATATGTAGTTATATACGATAAATGTTATCACTTAAAAAAATAAATCAATCAAGAAAAAATAAATTAAATATTCACAAAATTTCAGAATTAAAGATGATTAAATAGATCAATATTTTCTACTAGATATTAGGATAAACAGATGTCACTTTTGAAAATTTAAATACTTGTAAAAGCACACACACAACAAAAATACTTTTAATAAAATTTTAAATATTGTTCTTATAATTACGTTTTAAGATGAAAGTGGGAGAATATCGTGCCTATCATTTTGTTTTTCAAATGAACTATGAAAGATAAAACTTAACAAAAAAAAAAGAGTAATTGTTACATAAAAACGAAAGCTTCTGGGATTTGGATAAAATTTTACCAGTGGATTCCTTTTTTAATTCCAAAGAAACTTTCCTTATGCAATATTTCTCGGTCACTTCTAGTTTCCGTGATAAAAACTAGTTAGGAATGAGCAGCTATTTAGTAATGTTTTAGTGATTAATTCACTTATTCAATAATTTTCGGTTTTTTCGATTCAGTATGAATATAGGAAAATTATTTAATTAATTATTTTTTTTAATTTTTCTATATTCAAACCGAACTGAAAAAAACAGATAATTAGTAAAGCCCTCTAATGGCCAAATGAATAAAACATAAATATGGTAGATACATTAGATTGAATGTCAATGGATTTATGTATATGCAAATTTTAATAATTTTGATCTCTGAAACTATAAATGACCGAACCATGTGCTAATCTAATAGTCACTTGAAATTAAAAAAGGAATCTACTAGTAAAGTTTTATTCAAATCCCTGAAACTTCCGTTTTTGTGTAACAATTACCAATAAAAGATTATTACTATTGATTTCAATACAAATTCCTCTCTCACTGTCTTAATATAATACAAAATAAATAAATAAATAAAATAATAAGTCTACACTTTAAGAGAATAAATAATATTTTTAAAATATTATATTATAGTATACAAATAACTAATATAAAATATGAAATATTTGAAATAATAAATTAGATACAATTATTTTTATAGATTTATTTTTTTTTTATCTTTTTGAATTATTCTAATCAAGTAGAGCTTAAAAAAATTGGAGTGAGCCGACTCATAAAGAAAGATAAGAGACAAATTGTAAAAATGATAAATGACAAGACAGAGAAATCAAAAGAAGAAATTGAGTGAGAAGAGTAGAGAGGTTTGCAAAGATAATAAGCAGGTTTTATGAGGGTGGGAATAAAGGAGGCCCTCTCCATCCGGAGACAGCACTAAAGAGGAGAGCACGATGGATGGCAATCTCGGCTATTAATGAATCTCCTATTATAAATTAATAGAATTAATAGCAGCTCTTTCCATCTCCCTTTAAACCCTCTACACGTCATCTCATTAAAGTTTCTATATGAAATTATTATTATTAAACCAAGCAATATCATTGGTTATAATCTTATTAAAGGAAAGGATAAAATATGTGAAGGTAAAAGAAAGAAGACTAAAATATTTAATCGAATATTTCAAATTTATGAGACGTTTTTTTTATTAAATATAAAAATATCTCTATTCAAATGATTTTTTGATTGTTACTATTTCGCGAGAGATAGTATTGCAATCACGAAAATTTTCGATGTCGAGATTTTGATGTTTTTATACGTTTTGAAGGTTCCTGAAACATTTTCACTAAGGTTTCAGCTAGAATCATGAAATTTGGTTCATGGGCATTATTCAAAATTCGTAGTTTTCTATCAACTTTTGAGAAATGTAGCCGGAAGAGGGTCATTACCTATCCCATTTTCATTTTTTTCCCTCTAAACTGACCATAAAAATAAAAATATACGGCACGTTTGAGTTTTTCACATGATTAAAAATTGTATAAAACTGCTATATATAGAATTTCAGCTTGATTGAATCGCTGAAAGTACCAGAATTAATTTTTTAACACTGAAAATCTCACGCGCCAACACGTGAAGTTCAACAAAGAGCCAAACATGCGCTGGTTTAATAAATATTATCTATTAATTTTAATTTATAATTTATAATTAATTAAATTTAATTTAAATATAATATATTATGTTATTTATTCCAATTCAAATTTGCGAGATAGTCGAGTGGAGACACTCCAGCTTATTTTATTATTATTATTATTATTATTATATGATTAGTTATTTTTTTAGTAAATTTTTTAAATTTTATTGTAATGTGCAATTTCTATAAATTTAACTTTGGAAAAAGTTTTTTTTTTAAAGTTTACTCTCTCATGGCATAGCCATTAATATATTGAATGTATTATTTATAAGTATTCAAATAGAAAAAACTAAAATCTTTTTAAGAGTAAAAAGTATTAATAAGAAATGCAAATTGACATTGCTGAGGATTACAAAGTTTAAATCTCTTGGAATAAAAATAGCTTTCTGGTGGCTGATTATACAATTATATTTTTAATTTAAACTATAATCACATTGTTATTCTGCATTGTGGATGCTGGTAGTGGATCGTAAAACGTCGTAGATTCGCGTCTCAAGAGAGTTTTGCACAAACTATAATCTTTTATAAATTATTATAATTTAAGTACCAATAAATTGTTCCTTCGATAAATTATAATTCAGCAAGCACAATGATGGAATGGAATTGTGAAATAAAAAATTCCCACAATAGCCATCATAGGTTTGATTTGATTTTAAGAAAAATAATTAAATACAAACTAATATGAGACATATAATAATAATTACATTTAAAATAGTTCCACGTGGTCAAAATAGGAAATTTTATACAATTATATAAAAAATTTACAATAATCTGCTTACGAGATGACAAGTAATGTATAAACCGAGAATTGATAAGCTAGTTTGATGATAGTATGATATCGTAGATAATGTATACCAAATAGATCAATGCCTCACTTTGCGTCAGGGCCACTTTCCAAAAAAATACGTCGCAAATTAAAACGACGCAAAGTGTGTTACGATTTTCTATAGCAAATCATGTAAAGATCGAAGATAGGTTCCAGGGTTACGAAAATACTACTTTTTAAAAAGAAAATTGAACAAAGTAAACATTTAAAAAACATAAATAATATAAAATTTTATTACATACTTACAAATACAAAAAAAAAACGATTTCAATGAAAACAAAATAAACTATTTAAATTAATTTATGAAAAACAAAATTAAAATTAATCACTGTCTGATTAGTCCATAGTTGCTGTTGTCGTAAGTCGGCTTTCTTTCACAAAAAATTGGTCCAATTAATTGAATTGATACATCTAAATGAAACGAGCAATTCAATATATAAAATTAATATCTATTTAAAAATAAATTAAAATTAATAAATAAAATAAATAATAATAAACAAATAAATTAATTAAAATTACAAAATACTACATATTTACAAAATTTGCGATGATCTCAATAGCAAACATAAATTTTTACTATCTCGCCAGAGATAGTATTGCGATCACGAAGATTTTCGATGTTGAGATTTTGATGTTTTTATACGTTTTGAAGGAATCTGAATCATTTTCACTAAGGTTGAGAAAAAAGTCTGTCTTTGAGCTAGAATCATGAAATTTGGTATACGGGCATTATTTAAAATTCGTAGTTTTCTATCAACTTTTGAGAAATGTAGCTCAACCAGAAGAGGGTCATTACCTACAACGTTTTGATTTTTTTTCCTCTAAAGTGACCGTAAAAATAAAGTTATATGTTTGATAGATTTTCACATGATTAAAAAATTTATAAAACTGCTATATATAGAATTGCAGCTTGATTGAATCTCTGAAAGTACCGGAATTAATTTTTTAACAATGTAAATCACGCGCCAACACGTGACGTGGTGCCATCAACAAAGAGCCAAACATGCGCTGGTTTAATAAATATTATTTATTAATTTTAATTTATAATTTAATTAATTAAATTTAATTTAAATATAATATATATTATTAAATCCAATTCATATAGTCTAGTGGAGACACTCCAGCTTATTTAAATATTGTTTTGTTACACATTTTAATTAATTTTTATTTTAACATTCCACTTAATTTTCCACAAAACCTATCACCTTGATATACATTCTGGAATATCCTTCCAGAGAAAAAAAAAGAAAATTTCAAAAAACCAAATTAAAGACTCGAACCCAAAAGAACTCACCCTAAAAAATCTAACGACGCACAGTGGAAATTAGTACTAATTAAGCAGCGACGCAACTTCGGGAAAAACGCAAAACGAAAAGACGCAAATCGAGGTATTGATGTATATTGTGTATGTATAAAGAATGACAAGAGTTACTTTAGAAAGAGTAACAAACATATATGACTCTTTTAGTAGAATACTCGTATTTTGGTCGAGTTTTATAAACATGTATCTACAACCAATACAGTAGATTTTCAAATAGGTGAGTAAGTGCCTGAAAATGTGTTCAAAAATATTCCAAATGGGTAATCTACTATAAAACATAATATTTTTATGTTTAATCTTTTATTAATTTTCCCATTAAAATTAATTATTAAATAAAAATAAAAATTTTTCAATCAGAGAATTGATTTATTATAGGTAAATACATATTATAAATCAATTCTCTGATTAAAGCTTTTGTGGATATTTTGATAATTATTAAGGGAATTTTTATTAAAAGACCACATTGTTTGTATAAAATTATTTTTTAAATATAATTTTATACATTTATTACTATCTCGTAAGAGATAGTATTGCGATCACGAAAATTTTCGATGTTGAGATTTTGATGTTTTTATACGTTTTGAAGGTTCCTGAATCATTTTCACTAAGGTTGAGAAAAATGTATGTCTGTGTGTGTGTGTGTGTATGTGTGTAGACAAGATTACGCATAAACGGTTTGAGCTAGAATGATGAAATTTGGTACATGGACATTATTCAAAATTCATAGTTTTCTATCAACTTTTGAGAAATGTAGCTCATCCGGAAGAGGGTCATTACCTACAACGTTTTGATTTTTTTTCCTCTAAAGTGACCGTAAAAATAAAGATATATGTTTGATAATTTTTCACATGATTAATAATTGTATAAAACTGCTATATATAGAATTTCAGCTTGATTGAATCGCTGAAAGTACCAGAATTAATTTTTTAACACTGCAAATCTCACGCGCCAATACTTGACGTGGTGCCATCAACAAAGAGCCAAACATGCACTGGTTTAATAAATATTATTTATTAATTTTAATTTATAATTTAATTATTTTAATTTAATTTAAATTAATATATGATATTTAATTCAATTCAAATTTGCGAGATAGTCGAGTGGAGACACTCCAGCTAATTTTTTAAATAATTTTATACAATTATTTATTTCTTTATTAAATAATTTTTTACAAACAATGTGGTCTTTTAATAAAAATACCCTTAATAATCGATTTATTATAGTACATATTTTTGAATTTATTAAGAAAATAATTATATATTATAAGAAAATATATTTTTTTTCTTTTGAATTGAGATATTTATATAGGTACATATTTGAATTTCACTGAATCCTTTGAAATAAATTTTTTAATCATAGAATCTTCATGGATTTCGTTTAAAATGCTTTTATCTGATTCGACAATATTTACTGATTATGGTTTGCAAAGTTACAAATGTATATATGATTAACTCTCTCTCTCTCTCTCTCTTTCATTTTAGAGAGAGATAGAGTTGATATTCACCAACAGTTTATCTAGGATTATCAATATTTTCTGATTGGACATATTTTTTCATTGGATTGAAGTGTGATAAACCAATGGACATAGAAATGAGAAGTTCAAAAAGAGATTGCAATCCGATTGAAAATTTAATTTTTAATTTTTATTCATTCCTTTAGTTAAAAAAAAATGTCCTTTGATCTTTAAAAAATATTACTTTTATTCCGAATGTTTTGAACTATATATCTAAATATCATTTTTGTTAATTAAAAGAATTAAATGGATTATTTTTTGTATTTATTTTTAGTTTAATACTAAAATAATAAAAAAAAATAAATAAAACTTTGTATCAAAATATTAATTATATCCATTAATATTCCTTTGAAAGAATCTAAACTAGAATTTCTTAAATTTTTGGAGCTTTTATGGAATCATAAGCATTTGAAGGGACATATTTTTTTTTCTTTTTGCAAATAATTATTGTTATTTACTTTTTCTATATTCTTGAGATCGTTTTTTTTTAAAGTTAATATTTTAACGTTTCTTAAGTAAATTGATGAAATATCAAAATCAATAATAATATTGAACATTGCAAATGAATGATTGCCATTCACTGTTTAAGCAATTATTTTTTAATTTATTTATTATTTTTGTTTTGAAATTTATTTAAAATGTGTATCAGAATTTATTAGAAATAAATGATACTTGCATTCTCAGTTCTATAATCGTTAGTAATAAAACTCATTTAAATAATTTAATAAATAAGTTAAGAAAAAAATCCACAAATACTCAATTATAAAATACAATCCCATTTTTTAAACGAATAATAAAAAAAAAATCTGGAGTGTCTCCACTCGACTATCTCGCAAATTTGAATAAGATTAATTAAATATATTATATTTTAATTAAATTTATTTAATTAAATAATAAATTAAATTAATAAATAATATTTATTAAACCACAGGACGTGATTGGCTCTTTGTTGATGGCACCACGTCACGTGTTGGCGCGTGATTTGCAGTGTTAAAAAATTAATTCCGGTACTTTCAGCGATTCAATCAAGTTGAAATTCTATATATAGCAGTTTTATACAATTTTTAATCATGTGAAAAACTATCAAACATATATCTTTATTTTTACGGTCAGTTTAGAGGAAAAAATGTCTCAGGGACTGGCGAGATAGTAAAAACTTAATTTCTTTAAAATTAATAATTTTAATAAATTGTATTTTTATTTCATCTTTCTCCTCCTCTTCTCATCAAATCTTATCATTTCAAATAACAACATATATAATAAATGAATATGAAAATTATAAATGAATTATTATTTAAAACATTTTAACTAAATAACTATTAAATAACTAAATACTATAGAAAGGATCAAATTAATATTTATAGATATATATATATTAAAATTTAAGTATATTTATTTGAGATTTAGCAGATTAGAACAATTTTATTTTCTGTTAAGCAAGGAGAAGGAGGAGGAAAGGGTTAAGTCGTCCAAGTCACGTTTGCCCGAAGGCAGAAGGTAAAAAAAAAAAAAAAAGTTCAAGACAATTCTTTGAGTCCATTTTTCTTTTATTTATTTGTGAACTTGAAAGAACAACTTGAAAAATAAAATTGTATTTTTATTAAAGAAAAATGCCATTGAAAATCTATCCTATCAGAATTTTTTTTTTTTTTTTCTTTTATTTTTATTTTTTGTTAACTTTTCGTCACGTAGTGAGGTTTTATTTCCGTTTCCAGAATCTGTTCCATCATCATGAAGGGTTATAATTTATTTCGATCCTTCTCTTTCTTTCATATTTTACCCTTATCTATTTCAATATATGTCTGGCTTTTCATTTAAATATTAAATGGACGAATTTATTAGAATATTTACTTTATGTCCAAAAGTATACATACATCAGGAGGACGATATTCGAAATCCAACTCAGAATGATTAATCGTACGTTCCAACCACTCAACCCCAGGGGTTTAGTAACCAGAAGCAGAATTTCATGTACATATTTTCTTGTCTCTAATTTTAATTTTATATATTCTTGAACGCGAATGAGAAAAGTAATATGCAGAGATCTAATAGGGAATAAGAGTTAACTAAGGCGCAATGTGTGCCTGGTTATATATTATGTTTTCTGACAGGAGTAAATCTTTAGTTTAGTGAGAAACTTCATTATGTGGCCAGTGACAATGGCAAAACTTGATTCCCGAGGTATTTGGTCCTCTCTCTTAAGGACACCTCGACATCCACAAGAGTTTACGTGACCGCTATTCCGAAAATAAACTTTTCCACAATAAAATTTTCATTGCTTTTATTATTATCATTCGCATTATAGTTACACTAAAGTATATTATTGTTTTTTAAAGAGAGTAAACTTATAAACTATTTTATTAATATATTCAAGAATAGAGATTGTATATTTTATATATTACTTTAGTGTGATATTAAAATTAAAATACATTATTTATCAAAATAGCAAATTTTACAATTTTACAAAATTTTAAGGAAGGACATTTCATTGATTTTCATTTATTTTATATTTTAATTACTTTAGGAAGAATTTAAATTAAGGGAGAGTTGAAGATTAGCCTTCAAGAAGGAAGATTGTCTAAAAAGTAATTTGACTATATTAAATATATACATATATACTGGTTTTGCATGGGAACTTAATTAAAGTGATTTAAATTCCCTCTTTGACTGATAATTTAAAATTAAGACTGTTTATTAATAAAAATATAAATAAATTTAAAGAAAACGATAATACGTATACCAAATTTATAATTCAGGGGGAAAAGTGATACAAATAATTATCAGGGGCAAGTCATTGTTAATTACATCTTATATTTAAGATAATGGCAGGTTTATTGAATGAAAGATTAAGAAACTGGTTAAAAGTGCTAAAGTAAAATTGAGAAAAGTCAAAATAAATTAAGAAAGTATTTTAAAATACAAAATGCAATCTTAGTAATGAACCATATTATAGTAAAAAAAAAATGATAAAATTTATCTAAAGCCAGATTTGATAGAATAAATAGGATATTTTTATTCGATAAAATGAAAAATATGGGGTTAAAAGGTAAAATAATAAAAATAATTAAAACAAAAAAGAATTAAAATTAAATAAACTAAAAAAATTATATTATTTTGACTCAAAAATGGATTTGAGCCTAACATTATTATTTAATATATGCATACAAGCCTTGTTTTGTCTCATTGTTCGCGCAGGACGCAAACATTTTTTGATAAATATCAAATTTTATATATATATATATTTATTTAAATATTAATTATTTATAATACTTAATTAATAAGACATTAATATCTTTTATCTAATTTCAATATTATAATTCTATATTTACCCTTTTTCAGTCAGTTCAAAAGTTACGTTGCTCACAATAATTTTAAAATTTAAATATTGTGTCGCTGAAAATTTGATCTGCATCGTTTTTTAACGACATATTTTATTTATTCTAGCTAGAAAATCTAATCTTGAGAATATAGAATGTGAGGATATTGATCAATTTTTGATATTACACGATTCAGAATTAAAAAAATGAGGATTTTATTATATAGAAAAAGATTCGCGCGTTGCCTTTTTTGGTATCAAACGAGGCTTTGAGATATTTATATATGTATATTATATATTAATATTTAAACTTTTTATTTATGTCAAACACCATAGCTAACAAATAAAAAAGAGAAATAACTGATTGCTATGTGGTATGGATATATTAATGAAAAAAAGTAAATAAGTTGACCTGTGGCCAGGCACAGAACCGACCGATGGTTTGAAATAAATTAATTTCCAGCTATAGAAACAATTTCAAATAATTTAAATGTATCTATTAAGGTAATAAAAAACAGATATGGATATAACATAAATATTTTTAATTTTATTTTATTTATAATATATAAGGAGACACTGGCTGTGACGTCATATAATTTTAAATTAAGAAAAAACTAATGAAGATGATATTCCCGAGGATAAAACCAATACAAAGTGCATGTTTTGTGGAGATGTGTAAAAAATCTCCTCATGTGAAATTTGATGTGAAAATAACCCTTCCTTTCGTATCGTTGATCGGTAATATTACCACTTCCGGTTTCCGGATATACACCAAAAGTTGATCAATTCATCATACTGATTCATTAAGTAAATATACCAAATTTTCTCACAATCCGTTGAGCCGTTCAAGCTGTACACATCTATGCGGACGAACGGACGGACAGACATCATGCTAAAATACTTTTTTCTGTTAAGAAAATGCATGATTCGTGGAGATATGGAAAAATCTCCATATGTGAAATTTGGTGTGAAAACAATACCTCCCTTACTATCGTCGGTCGGTAAAAATGAAACTGTCTTAAAAATACTAATACTTTAAGAGAGAGGTACTCAAATACGACACTGTACAGAATTCAAAGAAATTGAAAAGTTCAAAGTCAATGAAGATTACATTTAGAGAAGGGTGATTGGAAGATTAAAGATTAGGACGGCTGCATACAAGAAGATTTTTAATTATAATTTAAAAATAAAAAAATTGACAAATCCAGATGTAATCACTATTATAAATTTATAAAAATTAACATTTTAAAATATACCATAAGAATACTAAATGATAAAACAAAGAGAATGAAGATGATGGGCAAGGATCAGAAGGGATGTGAAAAGGAACTTTGATGCAGATGTGCGGGGGTGTGGATTTGAATTGGAATATCATAGACATGTTCAAACTTGTAACAAATTAAGAAACATATTGAAAAAAAAAGAGATTGAAATAACTTACTAGGAGAAGGTGAAAGAGTTGAATACATGAGCCAGCAATAAACCCAAATACAGTCCTGGTTTTTGCGTTTTCAATATATTTAATTTTTAAATGTATAAATTTTATAATTACAAATAAATGAATAATAAAAAAAGCCTCTAATTTTGTACGTCGCATAGCTATTGTATTTATGAGGAAAAAGCGACTTAATCCATCAAAATGATTATCAAAGAAAATTAAAATGAATAACTATAAAACTATCCATATAACATACGAGGTGTGTCTAAAAAGTTCGGTGAATGGTATGATAAAACATAAAAAGAGAATGTTAATTGTAAATACCTTTATTATCCTTCAAAATCCTCTCCACTAGCCACAACACACTTCTGATAACGTTCGTATAACGCTCGAAAACTGTTGGAGAAGTCTTGATGTGGAATTGATCTCAGAATAGCCGTCACAACGTTCAGGCCGGCAATCCATAAGCAGGATACCAAAAAACACTGAACGTATACGAGAGATGCTAACAAAAGATCGGCGATGGACTCTGCGACTAATAGCAAAGACACAATAACAATGCTTTCTGGTGTCCAGCATGTGGATTTCCGGCCTAACGTTGTGACGGCTATTCTGAGATCAATTCCTCATCAAGACTTCTCCAACAGTTTTCAAGCGTTATACGAACGTTGTCAGAAGTGTGTTGTGGCTAGTGGAGAGTATTTTGAAGGTTAATAAAGGTATTTACAATTAACATTCTCTTTTTATGATTTTATCATACCATTCACCGAACTTTTTAGACACACCGCGTATATAAATATACATATATATATATATATATATATATGAAATAAGTTAAAACTTTGTTGTTTAATTAAAATTTAATTTTATGGTATTTAATGTCGTCAGATGGTCAGATAAATACAAATTATCTATTTTTTTTTTATAGTATGATTAATAAACCTGAAATACGTATAACATTTCAAAATATTATTAAATATAATAAATTAATTCTTCTCTTCAAAGAATATTTGTAAATAATTTGATTAAATAATTTAAAATAATTTAAAATATTATAAATGTTGTATAAAAAAAATTTCTCTGTTTGAAAGATGAACGGGTTAATTTTTAATGCCAATTAAGCCTTTGAGTGATTACCAATTTTCACCTTTATGTGAATTTTTTCCCTCTCCTTTCTTTTTTATTTGTAAAGCCATTTCATGGAATCGCGATAATTCCTATCTACAATGTCCATCTCGTTGGACTGGACATTGTTATAGCTTCAGCTTGCTCACCTCTTGCACGCACACAAAGATCGCTACTAATCCCCCACTCTCTCGTTTATGCGAAATCCAATCTGCACTTTGCAAAAGGTTCTAATTGTTATTTATGGCATGGGGATAGTCATGGAGAAAGATTAGTTTTGGGCGTTTTGGATGATTGCAGGGCTTCTCTTTCGCTCTCCCTTCCCCTCCTCTCTCTCACATAACCCCAAACCCCAATTCAACAACGCTATTTGGCTTCTCCGATGAAAGTCGGCTCTATCGGCGAGTTCATTTGAAGAAGTGGGCACGTCTGAACGTAGATAGAGAATGCCCAGGGGATAACACATCTGTTGAATCAATGGTGCCTCCCGTCTCACATAAAAATATTAATCAAGACACCATTTTTAAATTCATTAAAATTGATATTACTTTTTGGTCTATTATGAAAGGTTCAAATAAATTTTTTATAAATAAATAAAATCTATATTTATATTAAAAAAAAAATTCCTTAGTTTAAAAATATGTATATATTTATATAAATATTTAAATTATTTATTATATATTTAAAAGACAGTTCTATCCCATACTCCTCCTAAACGACTTATGCGATTTGGGCCATTCCAATGCCATTTAATAGCGCTCAGACTAATCTATTAATAGCGTGAAATTCATTGGAAAACAATAAATACTTTTTGAGAAAAGTGAAAAAATAATTTTTTTCTTACTTTTTATTATTTTTGACGTCATTTGTGATGTCACATCCAGTGCCTCATATCTTATAATATTTTTCAATCTTTTGCGTTTCAATTTCTTTGCGTGTGAGGGCTCTCACACTGGTCCGCTAATATATAATTAATTTAATGATTAAAATATATTTTAAATAAGAAAACAAAAAGAAATGAATGTTTAATAGAATATACTGATTGAAACAAAATGGATGAAAACCTTTTACTACTTTCAACCAAATACTATGTACCATTCGGGAGTACAGGGGGCGGAGCCCCCGTCTAGGTGTGAGGAGCACCGAAGGCGCTCTGAGCAGCTATTTTTTATTAATTTGACGAAAAAATTATATCATCTTACTTAAAAATGTAATTAAAATTAAATTTATAAATAAATAAAAAAAATAATAAATAATAATTTGCTCTTTCATTTATTCTTAATAAATAATTTATTATTATTATCATTAATACAGGGCGATAACACATCTGTTGAATCAATGGTGCCCACCGTCTCACATAAAAATATTAATCAAGACACCATTTTTAAATTCATTAAAATTGATATTATTTTTTGGTGTATTATTAAAGGTTCAAATAATTTTTTTTATAAATAAATAAAATCTATATTTATATTAAAAAAAAATCCTTTTTTTTAAAAAAAACAAAACAATATTACTATATATATATATATATATATATATATATATATATATATTTAAATTATTTTTATTAATTTGAGGATAAAATTATATCATCTTTCTTAAAAATTTAATTAAAATTAAATTTATAAATAAATAAAAAAATAATAAAAATAATCATTTTCTCTTTCATTTATTCTTAATAAATAATTTATGATTATTATTATTATTATTATTTGGATATATTTTCTAAAAAAAAATAGTGTGATAAAGAGCAGTCACAACACACAATATACTTTAATATATATATATATATATATATATATATAAAATGATTGTGAAAAATCACTTGAAATGTAATTTGATCATCTGTTTGGGGAAACAAAGATCAAGAGCATTAGATTTATTAATGGCTTTAGAACATGAACTCATATAATACAACAAGAAAAGAGTTATAAAGCTACCCTCCCTGATTATCGATATACGTCATGGCTTTTATTAAATCTGTCCGTCTCTAGCATTGGATAGGAAGGGGTGGAAGAGGGGGGGAAGGGTGTCCGTCGGGTTAGAAGGCCAACAACAAAGTTAGGGACTTGCATCCACCTCTATACAAGACAAATCTAGTCAATTTGTCGACGGAAACAATTAACCTCCATCTACGTAGTTGTTAATACCTTAAATAGAGGGCAACAACTGATAAATTTGTTGCCTACATGCTAGGATTGATTACAAATATATCTTAGAAATTGCAATCTACAAGGAATATTAATTATATTAAATTTATTTGTTAGAACAAAAACTTTAATCTTATGTAATGAATAATCTAACAAATGAAATATAGATGTCGATATTTGGATAAATCAACACTAATAAATCCTAATCAATATTTGCGCCATTTCAACAAAATTATCTAGAATAGTAATTTAATAAAAAAGAATCACATTTTAATTTTTTTAATTAGATCAGAAATGAAATGGAATAGAAAATTCAGTCAAGTATTCAAAGTTTGTTTTGTTTAATATTTCTTTAAATAAATTTGTAAATTAAGTACTGAAATAGAATTTAAAATAAGACACCATATGACCTTTCAATATATATATACAGTAGTTTAAGATTTGAATTAAATTAATTTCCAAACAACAAATATTTTTAAAACTTGAATTAAAATAACTAAATTATATTATCTTGGTTTTTATTTTTAGTTTAATTATTCAATTATTAATTACTACTATATTTTTACTAAAAAATTTCCGTCAATGAATATAAAATTAATACTTTGTAAACTACCATTTCCGGTTTCCGGATATACACCAAAAGTTGCTGAATTCATGCTACTGATGCATTAAGTAAATATACGAAATTTTATCAAAATCCGTTGAGCCGTTCGAGCTGTTCACGTCTTCACGGACACACAATGGACAGATGGACAGACATTATGCTAAAAATACTTTTTTCTGTTAACAAAATGCATGATTCGTGGAGATATGTAAAAATCTCCACATGTGAAATTTTGTGTGAAAACAATACCTTCCCTTCCTCTCGTCGGTCGGTAAAAAATAAATATTATTTAAGTTTTAAAAAATTAAAAAATAAAAATTGACTAAAATGTGAAAAGAATATTATCTATTACAGAGGATTTTTCAAACCATTAATAAAAAGAAACGAATTATAAGTATAAAAATGATTGAAAAAGAAAACAATACCTCCCTTACTATCGTCGGTCGGTAAAAAAAGAGTCTGCGGTTAAAAGTAAAGTGAGTTTGTAAGTTCAAGTGAAATGGGAAGGTGGGTGGTGACCAAACACACACACACGTCAACTTTTTTGGAATCAGAATTGTCTGAACTGGAAAAAAACCGCATATCGGAAATGAATCGGCAATATAAGTGCTTAAATCTCAAAAAATTTAGAAATTTTTTCGATTAAAAAGTAAAAATCATAAATATGTAATATTAAAATTTATTTAAATGATATTATTTTATTATTCATTTTTAATAAATAATTATAAATTATAATTTTGATTGGATTTATTTGAAAAATTATTTTAAAATTATTTATTTTATATTTTTGATTAGATTATATTATAAGTAAAATATGTATTATATGCAAAATATTTCTGGAAAAAAAGAATCTTCTTGTCTGCCAAAGCAAGAACAATGATTAGTATTTCGATTGGGGATTAATTTTCTATTTTTTTTTTTAAATTATTTGAAATATTATTAATTTTTTTAATTAAATTCATAAACTCTTTTACTTTATGTTAAACAGACTAAAAGTTCATTGTATAAAAAACTAACTATTATATTTATATTTGCTAGTAATTCAGAACTTCATCTCATTCTCGTGTATTTGATTACTTTGAATAATTTCTACCATTTCACTAAATAATAATTTTAATAAATACGAGGGTGGGGTGAAAAGTTTCCGGCCTGACCGGATTCCATTATTTTTCAACATTCAAGATAGCTGAGACCAACATTCAAGATAGCTGAGACCTGTACGATGTCAGCCGACCATTTTGCACAACCATTTAGGGGAAGCTGTGTGCAACGTGGGTGCCGCGTTTGCTAACGTTAGACCAAAAACTGCTTCGAAAAACCATTTCTACCGACAATTTGGCGCTGTAGGCGTAATCCAAACGAATTTTTGCGTCGATTCATAACTGTTGATGAGACTTCCATTAAATTAAATCAAATTTAATTAATTAATTAAATTAATTAGAACACCGTTATGAGAAATGTATCAGTGTTGATGGAGATTATGTTAAAAAATATAGCAAAAAAAAAAAAATTTAAAAACATTGTTTTTCTTGAAAGGGCGAAAACTTTTCACCCCACCCTCGTATGTTAAACATCTACAATTTGTTTTTGCTTTTTTTTTTTGTTTCTCTTTACTAGTAATAGTACAATTGTATTCCAATGTAACAAAAATTTTTAGCTTTAAGTAGAAATATTTTTGGTATACATTTTTTTCGTTGAGATAAGAATAAGAAAAGAAGAATTCTATAATAAAATAAATTCGAATTATTTATGTTATTTTTAAAGAGGCATTTTAATTTTATTTTATTAAAATAAAAATAAAAAAAAAACGTTAAAGGGAAGAAGTTTGAGATTTTGATTGCTCGTT
This sequence comes from Labia minor, assembly GCA_963082975.1. NCBI lineage: Eukaryota > Metazoa > Arthropoda > Insecta > Dermaptera > Spongiphoridae > Labia > Labia minor. The sequence goes on from OY720345.1 coordinate 82,496,652, forward strand.
TAAAACTAACCATTAATTAATCATCAAAGAGAGAAAAGTCAACGGCAACTGATGGGGAAAGATAAGAGGAAGGGATGCTAGCAAGGAGCGGGAAAGCTCCAAGTTAAAATATGTATGAAGAGCTTTAGTTCGTTCCTAAAAGTATATATACATATGTATATGTAGGTATATATATGGGTGAGATGGGTGAGATGTAGCATATAGCGAGCGTAGAAGGAAGGATATTAGACTTGGAGGCGTCGCCGGCGTCCTCATTTTCTCCCTTCTTCAAGTTATACCAGACATTTCACTAAACTTACCATTCCGCTAATTTCATGAGCAAATAGAAGTGAGTTTGAGGAGAAAAGGGCAAGACTCGAGTAAAGGCTCGTTTGTTGGAGTGGGTTGCACAAGTTGCATGTGCGCACGTGATCTTGTAATTAGCGAGAGAATGGATAGGCTTGGTTATCACCCCCACCACCCCTCCTTCTCTTCAGGTAGTTAAAGGAGTAGGATTAACGGATGCTGGATGTTTGGCTCACCTCCACAAAGTATATTTTTTTTTCTTCTTAATTATATATCTACTCTTCTTCTCCCACTCCACCTTCACCCCTCCCCCCTCTTCCTCCTCTTTCATACAGACAAAACAAGATATTTTCAAAATTTAATAAAATATTCAATAAATTGTTTTGGTGTGCACCTGTTTAAAAATAATGACAAAATAATTTCCTTTAAAATTTATAAAGTCATTTGTTCAAATATGGTAGAAAATTACTGTTGAGAAAAGAGGATAAAAGATGTCGGTGTAATTTATAATTCAAAATCTGTTTTATTAATTTATTTGAGATTTTAAAAAATACAATTTAAATTTTCTTATCATTTGGATCTTGTTGAAATTTGTTTATTTGCACTATCTAGTATAGTATTGCGATCATGAAAATTTTCGATGTCGTGATTTTGATGTTTTTATACGTTTTGAAGGTCCCTAAGTCATTTTCACTAAGGTTGAGAAAAATGTCTGTGTGTGTGTGTTTGTAGACAAGATTACGCAAAACGGTTTGAGCTAGATTAATGAAATTTGGTACACGGGCATTACTCAAAAACTTTTGAGAAAAATAAACTTTAAATTTTAAATTTTCTTATGACTTGGATCTTGTTGAAATTTGTTTATTTTTACTATCTAGAGATACTACTAGAGATAGTATTGCGATCATGAAAATTTTCGATGTCATGATTTTGATGTTTTTATACGTTTTGAAGGTCCCTAAGTTATTTTCACTACGGTTGAGAAAAATGTCTGTGTGTGTGTGTGTGTGTGTGAGTGTGTGTTTGTAGACAAGATTACGCAAAACGGTTTGAGCTAGAATCATGAAATTTGGTTCACGGGCATTATTCAAAATTTGTAGTTTTCTATCAACTTATGAGAAATATAGCTCACTCTAAAGAGGACCATTACCTACCCCATTTTCATTTTTTTCCCATTTAAACTGACCATAAAAATAAAAATATACGGTACGATTGAGTTTTTCATATGATTAAAAATTTTATAAAACTGCTATATATCGAATTTAAGCTTGATTGAATCAATATAATTAATTTTTTAAATTTTGACTTACAAATGAAGATAAAGGTTTTAAATTTAAATTCAATATATCATAATTAATTAATTTAATTTAATAACAATACTGTAAATTTATATTTATAATTAATTAATTCACTTCAATTCTATTTATGTAATTTATAATTTAATTAATTAAATTTAATATATGTTAATTAATTCAATTCAAATTTGCGAGATAGTCGAGTGGAGACACTCCAGATTTTTTTTTTTTTAAATAAATAAATAATTTCTATAATACAAATTAATGTATTTTTTCTAACTAGCATATAATAAGTAGATACATATTCATAAATGTACTTATGTATGTGCACCAATAACTACATATAAGCGTACATTTATAAATATACCTATAAATTAATATATAATTGAAAATAGATAGAATTCTATTAACATTATATGTATTTCCTAAAATAGTGAAATTTTGGAACAAATAAATTAATAAAAAAATGTTGTCGTTTATTTTGCAATAATATTATTTTTGAAATGTATCCAACTCGAGATTAAGCTTTTAAGGTCCCGATTATTAATATCAAGTTTTGAGCTGGTTATATTTGTTATTTCGGGGATTAAGTTATGATCCGTGTCTATTACCCATCTGTTTTCTAGGGGAGCGTTAATTCAAACATCAAGTGGAGGAGGACATGTGAAATTTCAATTCCAATTCTCATTCGAAGGAAATAATCCATTTAGATTAAGCTATTTTTGTTTATGTTGGATATAATTTCTATTATTGTCATTCACATTTTAATTCGTTCATATATGTACATACCATCCTGTATTCAGCATTGTATTCACCTAGATTTCCAACATGGCTTTGCTCAATATAAAACTATAGTATTTTGAAATCAATAAATAAACTTTGATATAAAATCATATCAGTTACCGAGGTTTATAAAAATTTTAAAGACAAGTTTAAAAAACTTTTTAGCATTATCATATATTTTCGAATTGTTTATTTAAAAAATAGATATCGGATGAGAGGAATAATTTATGATAATGCTATGATAATAAATAAGAGATTAATACGATAACAGGTAATTATTTACAAAACAAAAATCTCCATGGATTTGGTTTAAACTTTACCTGTGTATTTCTTGTTTAATTCTAAACAAACTTTTCTTATAAAATTTTTCCCGGTCTCTTCTAGTTTACGATATAAAAATTATTAAAAATTGCATATAAATCCATTTACCTTCTATTTAGCTACCATGTTTTATTTGTTTAGCCAGAAGAGGGCTCCACTAATTTTTTTTAGTTTTTTCAGTTCGGTTTGAATATATGAAAATTAAAACAATTAATTAATTAAATTATTATTTTTCTATATCCAAACCTAACTGAACAAAACCGAAAATTAATTAATAAGTGAAAAGTTCTTGAGATCATGGGCTAATTATATGCAAATTTTAATAATTTAAGAATAGTTTGATAGAATAAGAAAAGTTTGTTTGGAATTAAACAAGGAATCCACAGGTAAAGTTTTATTCAATTCCGTTTTGTAAATAATTATAAAAAATTTATTTCTCAAATAAAATAATTCTTAATTAAGATTTAATTTAAGTTATTTTTGGTATATTAAGTTGTAATTAAAATCATTTTTTTTTTCTTATAAAGATTCTACATATATGAATATTATATATTTTGCATAATAAGAAAATTTAAAAATTATTATTTTATCCAATGAGAACGAGACCAAATTAGAGTAGTAATTATCTAATTTTGAACTTAAATTATTTTCGTATGTAGATACCTATATTTATATATTTTTATTTATATCATAATTAATTATACCTTAAAGTGAAGAGCAAAACCAAGTGCAATACAAAAAATAATTTTATTAATAATAAAAATAATTTATTATATTAAAAAATATTTAACCTTGAGTACTTAATATTCCAAGTTTTTTAAAAAAAATTTTTACTATTTAATTTATATTAATAGTAAAAACTTTTATATTTTATAGTTGGTATTTTAATGAACCTCCTATCAGAAAGTGCAAATATCATAACTAAAATGAGTAAATATAAGTAAACCAAATAAAAATTAATAATAAATTAATCGATTTAAAATAAATAAAAAAGGAAAAGTCGGTTATTTTATGCCATTTATCCTTGATCAGTAGTTTTCCTCATAATATTTGTACAATGGTCTTTATTACCTTTAACTTTACACAGGGTATAACTATACAAAAAAATACCTCTGGTTAACATTCCATGTAGGTTGTCCTCTCAACCTTGTTTAGCTTGATCCTCTTGATTGGAGGCCCTTACTTTTTATTTCAAGTAGTATCCCTTCTTAATGATAAAAAAAATATAAGAAAAAATAACTAATCTAAATATGGGTAATAAAAAAAAACCTCTGACTTTGTACGTCTTAAGCAAGGACAACGCCATTTAAGCAAGTTATATCAATATGGTGTCCTATGATCAGTAGAACGGGTCCTCTCAACCTTTACCTTGATTTGAGGCGCTATCAAGTAGCTTTTCCCCAATGTTGTTCCCGGAGGCTGGGTTGACTCCGTCCCATCGACTCCAGCTAGGGAAATTCCCTTGCCAGGCCCGGGACTTGAACCCGGGACCATGTGAAAGTGAGGCACGTTCGCAACCCACACACCCAATGGCGCCTTAATATGTGTAATACATAAAATAATATTCTTTTAAATATTAAGATGACCATACATACCATTTTGAACAGGATAGTTTCGTTTTTTCCATATTTTTCGAGCGGGCCGTCATTTTAATAAAAATGTTAATTTTGTCCTGTTTTTAACAAATAATATTAACAACTTTATTTATATCGTGAAGTGTGAAAAATTTTATAATAAGATTTTGAAAAATGTCTGTCTGTGTGTGTGTGTATATATGTAGGCAAGATTACGCAAAAACGGTTTGAGCTAGAATCATGAAATTTGGTACATGGGCATTATTCAAAATTCGTAGTTTTCTATCAACTTTTGAGAAATGTAGCTCAACCGGAAGAGAGTCATTACCTACAACATTGATTTTTTTTCCTCTAAAGTGGCCGTAATAATAAAGATATATGTTTGATAATTTTTCACATGATTAAAAATTGTATAAAACTGCTATATATAGAATTTCAGCTTGATTGAATAGCTGAAAGTACCAGAATTAATTTTTTAACACTTCAAATCTCACGCGCCAACACGTGACGTGGTGCCATCAACAAAGAGCCAAACATGCGCTGATTTAATAAATATTTTATTTAATAATTTTAATTTATAATTTATAATAAATTAAATTTAATTTAAATATAATATATTCTGTTATTTAATCCAATTCAAATTGCGAGATAGTCGAGTGGAGACATTCCAGATTTTTTCAAAATATAATAATTTAAATAAAAATTAATTTTTATAATATGCATTATTTAAATTTTTTTACTTATATATATAGTACATATATACATATTATTACCTATATTAATTTTATAATTTTTTTCATTAAGATCTTTGTCTAGAATTTACATTAAATATTCAATCGATTCAATTTAAAATCTTAATAATTCAATTTAATAAAATGTTAATATATAAAAATTACTGAAAAATTAAAAAATCAACTATTAGTTTTAATTTTCCTCACATATAATTATTAAAATATTATTTTTTTAAATTAAAATCATCTTGAAATATGTTAATATTATTATCCTAAATATTTTTGAATTTTAAAGAATTTTATTATAATTTAATATTACTTATAATTTAATATTAATCTCTCAAAAATAGGTTCAGAATAAGTTTAGGATACATAGAACATAGTTACACACGTTTCTACTTTATATACATAAAAATATAGATTATTTATTAATAATTATTTAATTATTTATTTTCATATTATTATTTAATCATAATAAAAAAAGAAAAAAAAAAATTGAATTGACCATTTCATTCCATCCTAAGCCAACTGAGCTTCTAATCTCGACATCTATAAAAAATGTATAATTTAATTAAAAATATAATATACCTATCCTACCACAAAAAACGACAATTAAAACAAACCAAAACAAAAATAACCTCTCGTTTATGGTGTCTCCACAAGTTTGCCAAATTCCCTTATCTAGATGGCTTAAAACTTCATGAAAAAAAAAATATTGAACTACACTGATAATGATTAATTTATAATAAGAAGGATAAAAAATGAAAATTTACGAGATAATATATACCAATATAGGAACTATGTTTAAAGTCTATAATTAATTTCTAGCTTATAATTATAATTTATATATTTTATTTAATAAATTCGAGTATAGTTAAATGGCAGCTTTATTATGTTTCGATATAAATAAGGTTTAAGTATTTAAGATATTAAATAAATAATAATAATAAAATATTCTAGATTTTTTCTTTTTGTTTTCCTAATATATTAACAAATTATTAAAGTAGACAGTATAAAAATAAAAAAGAATATTGTGCTAAATTTAATAAATCAGGATAGAATAATATATTTTTTTAAACATAAATAAGTAAAATTTATGGTTTTGAATAAAAGTTTTCTCTAATTTCTGATAAGTGTTACTGTTATTCTATCTCTTTTAGAAAGATCTATAATTTTATAAATCTCTCTCTCTCTCTCTCTCTCTTGTTTATCATCTTATTTAAAAATTTAATAACTTGAGGAACCGATATAAGATTCCAGGAGAGTGAAGATTTCTCGCTATTAATATTTTATTTTTCGATAATTTATATTTTTTTTTTTTAATAATTATTATATATTTGGTTATTATTATTATTATATACATTGATAAAAATTGATATTTCTTATTTGTTTGTTTTTGAAAATATAATTTCCTTCCCAACATGAATTCTACAAAGAGCAATGCAAACATCCATCGAACTAATAACAGTTTGAAGAAGAACATGCAGTGGTTTTTACACACTCTTGACTTTGTCGTATATTTGAGTATTTTTCATAACAAAACTTCTTTTTCCTCTCTTCTTTCCCATCAATGAAATCAATAAAAGAACAATGTTCAATTTTACTTGGCTATACAAAAATAGGCATGTATGAACAAGAGTTTCAATAAGTAAATAAGTAAAGAGGAAAATGACTATAGCTTCAAAAACGTTTTATTTGATTCTTACAAAATTCAAGCTATTTTTAACATAATCACCCGAAGTCACTTTTGCACTTTTTCCTAATTGTTAGCATATCTTTTTCCACGTAGGGCGTCTTTGAGTGGTCCAAACAGGTCCAAAGAGGTAAAATCTCCCAACCCAATTTTTGAATTTTATCATGGATCAGCTGAGCTGTATGAGGGCAGGCGTTATCGTTCTAAAGAATGACTCCTTTTGACATACTGATAGCTGGTCTAACCTTGTGTTCTAGCATCTCAGAGTAGTAATGGCTATTGATAGTTCGCTGATCTTCAAAGAAATCACAATAGACTGAACCCTGTGAGAAACTTCTACAGGACGTCAACATCGGGGTTCATCACTTACACTTGTTGTTCGGTCACCCCACTTGTAAAAACTTGCAAGCTTAATACAACTTTTATCATACTGTGTATCAACATTCTAGAAAAAATTTCACTTGGTTTTACACCTTCTGCGACTAAAAATCTAATGACAGAACGCTGTTCTTCCAAGGTGCAATCTTCTAGTGAACTGAAAATTTTTAGGATACGTTGACATAAAATGATGAAACAGCTATTCAGAGCATATCCTAATGTTGCCAACTAACACCTATGTAAAGATTGTACACATTCATTGAATAGTTTTAAAATTATAGAATCTGTCTCTTTACTTATTGAATGATCCTAGTATATATATAGTGACGGAGAAAAAAAACGGTAGTCTAGCTAGTGCAGTGCTTTTTTCAATAGAATTTCATATTATGAATACTGTTGAGAAAGGCGCTGCACTAACTATTCGTATGTAACCATTAAAGAAAGTTGGAGATTTTAATTAGATAAACTAAATTTTTTTAAATTAATAATCTAAAATAACAGATCATAAAACTTGGATATTTATTATATTATAAGAAATTTCTTCTTTACATTTTAATAATAATAATAATAATAAATTAAAGTAAATATAATAGCATTCAGCAATAAATCAACATTGTAATTGTAACATGAATTCTCAGTAGATACGAGGGTGGGGTGAAAAGTTTCCGGCTTGACCAAGAAAAACGATGTTTTTAATTTTTTTCTTTGCTTTATTTTTCAACATTCCAGACAGCTGAGACCTGTACGATGTCAGCTGAACGTGTGCGAATTATTTTGCTCAACCATTTGAATAGGGAAAGCTGTGTGCAACATGGATGCCGCGTTTGCTAACGTTAGACCAAAAACTGCTTCGAAAAACCATTTCTACCAACAATTTGGCACTGTAGGCGTAATCCAAATGAATCTTTGCGTCGATTCATAACTGTTGATAAGACTTAAATTAAATTTATTTAATTAAATTAATTAGAACACCGTTATGAGAAATGTATCAGTGTTGATGGAGATTATGTTGAAAAATATAGTAAAAAAAAATTTAAAAACATCGTTTTTCTTGGTCAGGCCGGAAATTTTTCAACCCACCCTCGTATTATACCAATAAAAATCCAGAAAAATGTAGATTTGTCTAAAAATAAGTACATAAATTAATACCGAATAAGTGTACAATATTATATTTTATTTAATCTGATTATGCTTAAAAGTTAAAATATGAGGTTTATGAACAACATAATAAAACAAAAACCCTGTGAATAATAGAACAAATAGATATATGTACGTATTCACTTTTCAAACTCATCTCGACGGCGCAGATTTAAACAAAAAAAAAAAAAGATTAATTTACAATTATTATTCAATGGATTACTTTTCTAGACAATCCCACACAATTTGACTAGAAATAAAATAAATGATATAAACTTGCGAGTTTCTCGTTGACGTCCCTTCCTTCGTCTAGTCGTCTATGCCAGAGTTGCCAAGTTGTCTTTTAGTTAGAGCATAGTTGTTGTAAGCTGACTTGTAAGGAGCGGCAAATATTTAATTAAGCGCGTCTAGTCGTATGTCCATTAGCTTTAGAAAGAGCAAATTCTCATACAATGAACATTTACAACACACTGGTCTTGATTATGGCAGTGTCAAAAAGGGATGCCCACCCTCAGGCAACATGTGATTAGACAGTTATTGCTCTGATAAGAATCTCTCATCTCATCATATGGAAATTTACATAATGTTGAGAATGATTTAGAGGAGATAAAGTTTCCCTTTCAAAACCGCGTTTAATTGAATTATTTTCACTTTCATTCACATTGGACTTCCTTTATTTATAATAACGACATCTATATCATTATCATAAGCAAACTATTCTTATTTCATTCAAATCAAGATAATTGTTTATTTTTCTTTGTAAAAACAAAGCATGTGAACAATAAGACTTAATGATATATTTACAATGGTTATCGAATTGATTAACTAAATACTTTAAACTTTATCATCAAATATTCTCAAAAATTATTAAACTTGTAAAATAAAAATTAAATCTTTATAAAAATTCTATAAGATAAAGCTCAATTTTTATTTACATCAGATATTTTGGTTAACAAAATCTCATCTTCATGTTGACAATGAAACGTTGCTGAAATATGGGGAGGCAATGAATTATCTCAACTGATTTTAAACTATTTAAGACCCAATTAAACAACAGTTTAATGCAAATACCTTAAATCTTAATTTTTTTTAAATTTTCACTTTCGCTAAGGGCTTTATAATTTGTAACCATGCTTGTTTCTTGCCTACCAGTGGAATATCACCTATAGATCTTTTCAATTCATTATTTTAAAACATTTATATGTTCATATAGGCATACTAGGAAAAGTTCGCATACAAGACCGTCGATTGACTGAAAGAGATTTAACAGAGTCTTTAGGCATTTCATTAACAAAATTTTCATGAGCAATATTTTGTGTCTTAATTTGGGTTTTGTGCAAAATGGGTGCAGCAAAAACCATTGCTACAATAACTGAATTGAAGTACGAATTGTTGCAACATCCAGCCTATTCGCCAGATTTAGCTTCCTCCGACTTCTGGCCCTTCCCACACCTCAAACAATATCTCTGTGTAAAACGATTTTCTTCAAACGAAGAGGTACTAGCTGCCGTGGAGGGATATTTTGCAGAGCTGAGGGAAAACCACTACAGTCAAGGGATAGAAGACCTTTGGAATAAGTGTATTGAAGTTGAGGGAAACTACGCTGAAAAATAAAATCATTTTTACAAATAAAAATTGGTTTCTTCATTTCCGTTCCGCGAACTTATTGAATAACCTAGTATATTAACAAAAAAACTACCATAATATATCGGAGATGTAAGATATAAAAAACCTTTGCTGCAGAAGAGATATATAAAATTCAATTTTTTTTTTATTCATATTTATTAATTAATTTATTAAATTTATTATAAAATTTAAAATTATTAAAAATATTTTTAATATTATTTTTTTTTTAAATTTTTATATTTTAGAAAATAATAAATTGTTTAGCTTTTAAAGTTTTAATATCTTATTTATTACATCCTGATTTTGATTAAGAAAATACGGAGATGCCTTAGAAGCCAACATTTGATTTAGAGTTTGAATTAATGATATTGCTTAATCCTATTAGAAATTCTTAACACGCATACATCTTCATCTTCTCCTTTGATATATCTTCTCTACTCTCAAGTTTGAACTATATATATTTAACCATTGGAAACTTGTTATTATTCCTTTAATAGGTCGTAAATTTGATGTTCGTATACATAAAGAATATCATCTATCTCTAAAGAATTTAATAGATAATCGGAAATTATAATTTTTATCTATAAAATAGCAAGAAACATTGAATTATTAATAAGATACAGATATATTAATAGAGATATGTATAAACTGTACAATAACTAAAAAATGAATTAAAACGAACTTTAAATGAAAATTAAAAAATGGAACAAAATAACGATTAATTTTTTTATTTTTAAAAACTAAATCTTTGATTTTGTATCTATCTTTTTTTTTTATATTAATACATAATAATATTATTATTTCTATAAAAAATCATTTACACAATAGTATTTGTTAAATAATTTATAATTACCTATATATTAAATTTGCCTCGTTTCATGATAAATTATTTGAAGAAATTTTAGATATATATGTATGTAGAATCTGAGCACCTGTTCTGTATGGTGTAAAACTTTTAACAGGTCTTAAAGATAATAAAAAAACACTTTAGGAGTGCCGTTGCCAACAGTTAAATGTTCTAGAACATTGCCCCTTTCTATCTATGCAACCTGTTTTGCATTTCTGAGTTTGATAAAACTAGCCCCTTTTCAAGATAAAATTATTTTTTTATTTAATCAAATTATTGTTGTTATTTATTTATTTATTTATTTATAAACCAAATAAAATTACTATAAATTATTTTAATAAAACATGATAATTAAATAAATATAATATATAAATATTAATTTAAGAAATTATGTTTATACTTATAAAGAGAATTAAAAAAAAAGTTATTTTTATTATTTTCCAGGTGAAATAGAATATATTATATTAGATTGTTTAATATTTAAAGAAGATTAAAAAACCGTAAATGAAATCCTTGTTAAATATTATGATACTTATAATTACTGAATATTTTCTACCTCGAAATGAACCCAACAAAAAGTATGAATTAATATTTAATATCTTTTTCTCATCTTTGTTTCTTTCAAGTGCATAATCTCTTCACTTAATATCTATTTAAATAATATGGTTTAAAAAGAAAACATCCCCTAACTGTTATATGACAATTTCACAAATCCGCAAATGAACAACTTCAATAGTTAGCCCAAGTTGCAAATGGTCATAATGTCGTTTCTCTTCTTCTCTTCTTGTATACTTGCTAGTATATATATATATATATATATATATGTATGTGTGGGTAAGTACGTTCACTAGGCTAGGATCAATAGACGCATCTCCCATTTCCAACATCCATTCCCCACTACTTTACCAACTACACATCGAAAGCACTTGCACCTTGCTCCTTTTACCAACACAAAGACCCACTCACTGGTCGTAATAGATGTTGTATGTGTGATTTACCGACTGCTGATTGCAATTTAATGATTGCCACCCGACAAGCTGTTTGCTTCCAAACTGTTCCTATTCCTTTTAGTCACCTTATTTAGAAATCAGTATAACAAGTTCCCATTTCTCATTATACATACATATACATATATATATATATATATATCTTTAGACTTTAAATACAATGTGCATATCCTTGGTGACTTATGTATACTAAACAAAGATTAAAATCAATAATATATTATATTTATAATTTTAAAATTAACTCGATAAATAGTAAATTTAAAATTAAATATATAAGAAAAAACATAAATATACTTTGAAAGATTTTGATGGATTATGTATCATGTTCCATACTTTCATTAACGAACAATAAAAAAATAATAATAAAATGATAGATTGTGTATTAATTTAATATAGTAAGTAATAATAATTTTAATTATATAATAATATAAATTAAAAAATAATTTTAAAGATTTTATATTCAAAAAATTTAAATTAATTATATTGAGGGTTAAGAAAATATGTCATAAAATTAAAATGTCAATTGTTTTTCTTTAAAAGAAAATAAATTTTATATTTTGAAGGTAATATTTTATTGATATATGTATAATAAAAATTACTTTAAAGTGATAATAAGACAAGTATTATAATACTTGTGGGTGCATGATCTAGTTGGAATTATTAAATAATAAAACTTAACATTTTTAATTAATCACGTTTTATATTCAGAAAATTTAAATGTTTCTTTCATATAATATATTTACTTAAGTATATGTTTGTTTCAATCCATCAGAAATCCTATCATTTAATAATTTATCAAATTTTATTCCAATTTCAGTTAAAATAAAAATTTATACTATTGTTTTTATTTTCTATTTATTATAAAGTATATATACCAATAATATTTTCAAGTTTTAAAAATGTATTAGACCCGCATCACAATTGTATTTTGTTGTTCAGGTGAAAGAACAATCGGCCAAAATTTCCATAATTGGAATCCAACCAACGTTAAAAGTTGCAACAGCATTTTCCGTTCGAGTCAAATTGATCGAATATGAAAATCAGTGGATGCAATTATGGAATCAGTGGAAGGGAGAAGGGTAGAAGAGGTGGGGGGAGGGAGGAGAGGGGAAAAAAGCAGGCAAAAGGCAGTCGACCAGCAACAGCTGCATCCGATGAAAAATCGCTCTACCTTCCAACAAAAATAAATAAATAAATACACCAAGGGGAAAATTTTAATTCTCTCATTCACTTCAACGAATAGCAAAATATTAAGCTCTTAATGTTTCTTTCATTCATTTCATCTACAATGAAAAATACTTAAATTAAAAAAAAAAAAAAAAAAGAATCCAGTGTTTACTTTTATGAAATCGATATTTAAAACAAAAAATAACAAGAGATACAATATTTCATTTTAATAAAATGTTACATAATAAAGAAAAGAATTTGAAATTAAATTTTTCTTATTAGACAAGAACATTTCAAAAAAATTATGAAAATTTAATTCTTTATAAAAAAAAATCTAATCAAATTTTTTTCTATTAATATTTCATTCCAATCTTGGAAGTTAAATTAAGAAAAGTTTTACTGAATTTTTTAAATTCTACTATATAAAAATTTTTAGAAAAAAATAGATTCTAACATTTGTTTCCAAATTTAAAATTTTTAAAAAACACAAAATTGACATAATTTCTTTTCCACTATTATAGAATTATTTATTTTTTTTTTTATTTAATATTTTATTATAATATTTTTAATAATCCTAATTTTCTTAACATATAAGTAAAACAAATTTCTGGTTATTAAGACATTTCTCGTTTTGTTTTTCAATCTAAAATGACAGGTGTTTTGATTAATGAATTCTTAAAAAATCTAGTTGAAAAATATTTAATTTATGAAAAGTATAATTAAAGATAAAAAATGATTGTGTATAAATTATATTAAATTTTTCTCTAACAATAAATTACAAAAGCTAAAAGAAAATTAATATAACCTTACGGATATTTAATTTTTAGAAAAAAAAGCAAAGAGGCAAATAAATATTCTTAATATCTTTCTATTTACAAATTTAATCGGATTTAAGGATTTATTTTCTTTTTTACTTTTTGAAAAGCCAATTATAATCTAATTATTTCAACTTCACTATACCTATTTCACTTGCAAACCAAAGAGTTAATTACATGGAAAAATATATTTTAAAAACATCATTTACAAAATATGCTTTCTACTTGAAAATAATACATCACTTTTTTGTAATAAAAGAACACTTTTATCCCTTTAAGAGAGAGTACCGGGACCCCGAGCCTCGGCTCGGTACTTAAGTTAAAAAAAATGATTCATTATTATTGGATTTGGCTGGTAATATTAATACCTGGGACACCGAGCTCTCGCTCTACCCTTTAAAAAATATTGATACACAATTCTTTAATTATTTATTACAATTATTAAATGTTACACATTTGCATCAATCTGATTAAAATTAATGAACTTGTGCTCCTCAATAATACATAAATATATAATATATAGGTACATATATTTTTTTTCTATAGTGTTTTTTTGAAAAACTGTTTAGCGCCCCAAGTGGTTATAAAACAAACTAAAGACAAAAAAACGTGCTTTGCAGCTTTTCGGAATTAAAAAAGCAAAATTGGCAGTCGTGGGACTGGCCGACAGAAGTGAAAACTTCTGCGTAAGAAATTTTAAAACAGACGAAATTCGCGCTATTTCACGAGAAAGATGAATTTCATATGCATGTATATATATATAACTTATATATTATTTTAAACATATATTTTAAACAAATTTGTAACTTATATTTATATATATATAAATACACAACTTTGTTTAAAATATTGCAATACGAACTGTTTTATAATTCTTATCTCTAACATAAAATATATATTTATTATGTGAAGTTCATTTCGTATAATTTTGATTATATATGTATATATGAAATGAACTTTACATAATAAATATATATTTATATGTTAGAGATAATTTATAAAACAGTTCTAATGACAATTCAAATTTCGCGCTCTGTTATAAGAAATTTGAAAGCAGATGGTTTCATGGTGTTGGTCACGATCACGCGAGTTCTATACTTTTTCCCCATCCCGCAAAAGTGCTCAACGCCGCTAAAGAAGTTTTCACTTCAAAAATTATTTAATATTTGGAAATATATCTGACTTATAGAAAAAATGAATATTAATTAAAGAAAGAAATAGTTTTTAAAATATCCTGAATAATATGTAACAATTTTCAAGATAGAAATTTATTACAATATTACAATTATTAACTGTTGCATCATTGCATCAATCTGATTAAAATGAATGGAACTTCGGGTACTCAATAATAATAAATAAAATAATATTAATAAATATATTGAATAATATTTTATTGAAAAAATATTAAAACTTATAAAACTATCTAAAACTTTATTAATAAAAGAACAATGAATAAATAAATATAGAATAGTAATTTATTAAAAAGTAAACAATAGATAAAAAGAAAAAAAAATAACAAAATCATTATTTTCATTTTTAAATAACGATTCACCCGGCGAGTTTCGAACCGACGAAATCCACTCGTTAAAACATCAGTCCAACCGCTGGACTATATGTATTTAGATAAAAAATTGTCATTTTTTTACTGTCTTAGCAGGCAGTATTAAAAATTTTGACGTTTTCCATATATAATTTTCAATTAAGAAATTAATAATGAAGCTGCATGTTTCAAGAGATATCATCAATAAAACTTAATTTTTCTTTATAAATACTATATCTAGTGTGAATTTGAAAAAAATCGTTAGAGCGGTTTTTGAGAACCAATATATATAGATAAATACATATATACAATTTTAGCTAGCATAATAAGATAAGATATTATATTAATTAATTAAATCGAGTATTCTTATTTCTCAAAGTCAAATCCTACATTAGTACCACTCTACTTATTTTTATATAAAGTGATGTAGTAAGATAATATACATATATCTGTATTAGAAACACCAATAGGAGGCAGCTAGCCGAGAGTGTAGCATAGCAATTTTCTACACAAGAAGTCGACGTTCGATTCCAACTAAATTTTTTTTTAATAAAATTCAATTTAACATCAGCTGCCTCCTGCTCCAGGAACTATCAGTTCCTGGTTCTACATATGCGTAAGGCAACGGGAAACCACCCCAATAGCATTCCCAAGAAAAATCATCATGGCTGGGCAGCTTCTAACGCTATCCTAGTCATGATGATGGCCAAACTCCGAACGGGAGACGGCACCTTAAGAAGAAACATCAACAACAAATATTAACCCCTGCATAAATACACACACACACACAATTCGATTTTATTTATTTATTTATTTTTTAATTAAAAACTAAAATGAATTCTTCTTTATTTTTAAAACGACATATTTTTAATAAAGAAGTCAATTTCTTTATGTAGGTATATTACTCATATAAGTAACTTTAAGATAAAATAAAAGTATAATTTAAAATATAAGTCCAACTTTAAAGTAACAATAAAAAAATGGCATTCGATAAGAAGAATTGATTATACTGTATAACAAATAATGTAGAAAGTTCTAATAATCATTTAAAGATAAATTTTGAGTAGAGGCCCCAATATAAAGAATGGTGCCCTCTTTCTGAAGGCGACTGTCTTTTTCATCTATGTGTCTCTTCAATGGACCCCCATTTCTATTATAAATGAAACTCCCCAAGAGGATATATAAGTTTCAAACATTGACTCACTTGGAAAATTTATTGTTAAACTTGTATGAAATTTCATTATACGTCTACAATTATTTTTCCTAGTAAAACTTCACTAATAATATTAAAACGACCCATTGAGAATAATATGTATAAGTTAAAGTAAATAACAAATGAATTAAATATTTTAAAATAATAAATAATATTTTATAAGTAATTTAAATTGTAATATATGTAGTGTTGGTGGCTTCGAAGCAGGTTTTTTTAAAAATAATATCGTTTTTATTGAAAAATAGTAGCAAAAATAATATCATTTTTGTTTAAAAAATATTAGATAAAAATATCGTTTTTGTTTAAAAAAAATAATAAACAAGATAAAATAAACTTCTTGATGAGCATCGACTTCTGAAATAATCGTGTTCTTCGTATAGGGTGGCTCTTGAATCGTGAATGATGCGTTTCGTCGTTCTTCTTGAATCATGAATAATGCCGTCTGAGCAAATTCGTAGCATTTTATACCTCTCTGGTGTCGTCTAGGCGGAGTGGTAGGGGCGCTCGACGGCTCGGGTGGCAGGCGCTATGCGATGAGCCAATAGATGACTCCGTTATTATCACCAATCAAATTCATTCAAATTCAAATCCTACATATTTTAATAATATTAAAAACAAGAGTTTTACAATCGAATTAATATAATATAATAAATATGAAATAAAATTATTAGTAAATCTTATGAAAATCCTATTTTTATTATTTATATTAAATATCAATAATAATAATAATAATAATAATGAATAATAATTATTGAGGTTTGACAAATTAAGATTGATTCAACTAAATTAATTTAAGTTGAAATGATAAATCATTATTATTCTTGACACTGAATTATAAAATTCAAGGTATTGTGTAAAGTATTTTGGGTGTATAAAAATTCCAATATCAAATTTAGTCATGATTACGAGAATTACCAAATTAGATTGATTACAATAAACGTTTATATTTATGAAACAAAAATACCTATTCATCTCTATTATAATTGACATTCGAGAAAATGCAATAATTAAATAATATTTTACAAAAATATTTTAAATTAAAAAGAAGAAAAATATAATTAGGATACATATTCTGTTACATTGTAACAAAATTAATATATAATTATTATTTTATTATAATTGTAACTAAAAAAAATACACTTAAAAAAATATTAAAATTTGAATCTAAAAATATAAATAATTCTTTAAGATAGATATTTTATAATATTATACTCTTCACCTATAAATAATATACGACCGTCAATTGTATGAAATATTTAATACTAGTGGTCGATAAAATTATTAATATGATTTTTTTTTAATTTTAGCAAAATATCTGATATATATTAAATCAATTACATCATTTAAAGAAATCTTAATCTAAATTTTATTCTAATTTTTTTTTATGTATAGAAATGCATAGAGTTCATATATATATGTATAATATAACTTGTTATAATAAGGTATCTTATTAAATGATTTAAGATTCAAGTTTATTATATATATATATTTAGAATGTTCGATACACATTTATTACCACGTTTTTCTTAGCTTGCTTTTTTTTATTTAAATTAACAAACAAATTATATTTAACTACTTTATAAATTGTTCATATAATCAAAAATATCCCTCACTTTAAGTGCTAGTTAAGTACTACTGTCATATATTGTTATATTTTTTTTTAAATTCAATAAAATTATAAAAGAAAGAAATCACTAGAATAAATAAATAAATATACATATATATGTGGGAAGTGAAAGTTGTGGCCAAGGGACTATTTGTGATGGGGGTGTCACGACCTCACACCACTCACTCTTGGAAGGGCAATTGTCGACACCCTAGGTCAGAGGTTCTTAAACTTATGTACTCCGCGGACCCCCACTTGAGAAAATTCTTTTTGACGGACCCCATCCCAACTTTAGGTACTTTACGTCATTTTATTAGTTAATTTCTGGCTTAAGATCTCATAAGAACAAGGATATATGGTGAATATTTCTAACAGTAATTGGTGAATAACGATTTGTTTGCATATTGTAGAACAGATTTTATTAGAAAATTCAGCTAAATATGAAGATGGAAACGGTAACAATAATTTTCTTGCACATTTCGTTGAATTTGGGTATTTGATCTGTTTCCTCACAAAGCCATGCCATCGCTCCTTTTATATTAAATAAAGTTTTAACTGACTCATCATTTTCTCGTGCACCTGTACGATGGCTTTGCGGACCCCCAGTAAAGGCTTCGCGGACCCCCAGGGGTCCGCGGACCACAGTTTAAGAACCTCTGCCCTAGGTTGTAAAATGTTTCTCTGCCCAGGAACCCACGACATAGGTAATCCCGCGGGTTTCCCCACTACCAATCATGCTTGACACAAGGCCTTTGGTGACGAACAGGGGAAAGTCTCCCGACCCTTCTCCCACCACAATTAATGCTCGATAAGGGCGGGAATATATATATATAAATAGGAGCGCGGACACCAACGGGAAAGAACGCTATGACTAAAAGATGGCTTTGGGAATTTTTGCTTGACGAGAGATCTCTGTGACCGGAGGTATTGAGAGTATTTGAATTTGTATATTTATTGTAAATAAACCATATACAATCTATAAGGTTTTATTGAAAAGCCCAAAGAAGAAGTCTTCTTGTTGGTCTCTCGAGAAAAAATTTACTCTAGACACCGAAACGATCCCCTCCACAGCCTCTACATTATTTGGTCGCTTGTCCGTGATCAAAATATATATAGATAATGATTTTAGTTTAAAGAAAATGTTGCTGAAAGAATATATATTTTAAGTATAAAATAAAATTTTATTTTTCTATAAGAACATTTTACTTTGGATTATTTATACTCACATGTATAAAGATATTTCAGAAAAACATTTGTTTTTTCAGTTAAAAAGAATAATTTTTTGATTAAAAATTTTTCTTAAATTTTTATTCTAATTCTAATTTCATGGATATGTCGTTATAAGGCTAAGACTTTCTTAGAAAAATCTTTTTTTTTTTAATCAAAAAATCAAATTTGTCTTGTCAATTATTAAAATCTTTTTTTGATCAAAATCTGTATCTGTGTATTTTAATTAAATGTATTCTAATATCCGTATTCATTTAAACTTGATTGTGCTCTTGTTGCAGGCGTTGATGCATATATATTCATTCATTTTGCTCTTTCTATCTTCAATTGGGTCATTGCAAAAACCGGAAGTGAATATTGCCAGCTGCTCTTCTTCCTGTGGTCTTTTCTAGTAACTGAATATCCCTTGGCATGATATAGAAAATGACAGTCAAGTTGTGAGAGTTGGTTTCTAATTGGCAAATGTTGCTACTCTCTCTCTCTCTCCAGCTCTACTCATTGACACCAAATAGAAATTCTTCTGGCTCATCACATTCAGCTGAGCTCGAGTCAAATCTTTCGTGAAATATATGCTTCGTTGCTTGATCATCAATCCTAATCAATTAATTTCCCTTTGGTTTCAGTGTTTTCTTTAAAAAATAAAAAAAAAAATGAAATTAAATTGAAATACAATTTTAGATTAAATAAGCTGGAGTGTCTCCACTCGACAATCTCGCAATTTGAATTGGATTAAATAACATAATATATTATATTTAAATTAAATTTAATTAATTATAAATTATAAATAATAAATATTAAACCAGCGCATGTTTGGCTTTTTATTGATGGCACCATGACACGTGTTGGCGCGTGAGATTTGCAGTGTTAAAAAATTAATTCTGGTACTTTCAGCAATTCAATCAAGCTGAAATTCTATATATAGCAGTTTTATACAATTATTAATCATGTGAAAAATTATCAAACATATATTTTTATTTTTATGGTCACTTTAGAGGAAAAAAAATCAAAACGTTGTAGGTAATGACCCTCTTCCGGTTGAGCTACATTTCTCAAAAGTTGATAGAAAACTATGAATTTTGAATAATGTCCATGTACCAAATTTCATCATTCTAGCTCAAACCGTTTTTGCGTAATCTTGTCTACATACATACACACTCACACACATTCACACACACACAGACATTTTTCTCAACCTTAGTGAAAATGATTCAGGAACCTTCAAAACGTATAAAAACATCAAAATCTCAACATCGAAAATTTTCGTGATCGCAATACTATCTCTTACGAGATAGTAAAAAAAGTAGAATTGTAATACTAAATTCATCATTCTTTAAAAATCTAATAAAAATATCATATTTCTTTACTCTTTTGATTTTTTTGTATTGAATTATGATTTTTTGTTCAACGTTTTTTTCCCTCCACGTGATTTTTTTTTTATTTTTTTTTTTTGCCTAATATAATCGTCCTTTCAAGCTCCAAATGCGTCAAGATATTGATTTGTAATTGATGACAAAAAATCAGAAAAACTCCAAAACAATATTCATACTTAAGATTTCATTAAATTATTAAGTTATTAAAAACAAAAACTATTTAAAATTGAGAGAGAACATATGAAAATTTTATTATATAATTAAAATGTATGGTTTACTTTATTTTGAAAATTGTTCTCAGATAATTCGTTTGATTATGTCATAAAAATACTCATATTAAACCAGGGGTGTCAAACTCGCGGCCCGCGACAACTATTTTTGCGGCCCGTGACAGCTATTTTATAACTTTCGACTTTAAAAAAATTTTCAATTTGTCTCTTTAAAAATAAAAAAGGGAAATGTCTTTGTGAGATCAGACTTTCGACTTTTTTTTTAAAAAATTTTCAATTTATCTCTAAAAAAAAACAAAAAAAAGGTAAAATGTTTTTCGCGATCAGAATTTGCGGTCCGCCTAAAGTTAAACCTTGTTTGTTGGGACCAAATGTACCTATGAGATTGACACCCCTGCATTAAACAAACAATTTATTAATTATACGAAATATTTATTTAAATATATCAAATAAGAATATAAATAAATATCCATCTAATACCTATATATTTACTAAATTAAATAAATATATTACGTGGTTGGCTATTTTTCATAAATGTAATTTTTTCGAAAAAGCAGATTATAATTTTATAATAAATACCTACATATCACAAAAATATTACATTAAAAGAATTTTAATCTAAGTGAATAACCAATTGTGTAACCAAAATGTAAAAGAGAAATAAAAAATAATATTAATATGAGATAAATTATGTGTATTCAAATTATATGTAGTAAAAAAAAGTAAAAATATTAATAATATTGATAACTTTTATAAATTAAATTTTGATCTTATTTATTTTTGTGAAATTAAAATAAAATGTTTTTGTTCTGTTAATTTACATTTTAATTAAAAAAATAAATATTAAATATTAATTTCATTTTTTTTTCAAAAGAATTTTAAATGATGTAAACTTTTTGTAATAACGAAATTTTGTAGTCACAATTAAAATTGTATACCTATTTATATCAATTTCAAAAACCAAAGGTTACCTTTTTTTTATTATTTATATTGAATTAATTTTGTTATTTCTCTTTTCCTATTGGTTATTATGGTATTTGAATGTCATTTATATTCATCATTTCATTTTTCCCCCTCCTCCCTTCACTTTCTCTTCTTGTCCGTAAACATCAGAAAATTTTCTTACAAAATCTTAGCATTTCCATTGAATTTAATATGAAACAGCCAATAATAATATTATGATAGCGTAACGATTCCTTAGAAATTTTTTCTTTTTTACCTTTGTTTATATTCTTTATATATCTTCGTATATCTTTGTAAGAGAATAATAATTATAGGACCCCTCAAAAATATTTTCATAATTTTTTAATGCAAATTTATTAATTATTCAAAATATTTGTATCAAAATGTAAAGATTCTCAAATTAATAATTGTTTGTGCCACGCGTATAATTGTTCTTAATATAATAAAATATAAATTTGATTGATTATTTGTATAAAATTTACAAATTCTAATATTTATAAATTTTTTTCTACTCGTTAACATAATCACCAATAACCAGGGATTAAGAAAACTTTATATCTTACAATATTTATATATATATAATAGAAAATATTTTAATTAATATATTGAAACATTTTTAACTGTGAAAAATAAATATTTAAGAAATTAAAAATGAATAATAAATTAATTTTGATTTGATTTTTGCTTCTATACTATATTTGATTGATATAAAGACAGCCATGAACAGTGGCGTAGCATGATCTATTATGTTGGAGGGGGCAAATTTTGACAAAATAAATTAATTATTTATTCATAACGTTTAGACTATATTTGTACGTAATTTAAAGATGTTTTTTTTTTACTTTTAGTTACAAAACTAATCACTTTTAAATTTATTTTTTGCACAATGTTTGAGGGGGGGGAACGTGCACCCCCACACCCCGCGCCCCCCGGCCCGACTCCACTGGACATGAACAATTATAATATAAAGATATACTTTATATATTGTATATATATATTCTCCAGGACATTAAATATAGAGATAAGTAAAAATCTATAAACTCTTAACAATGTATATAATATATATATATATATATAGATGATTTATTGGTTAAATTATATCAAAACAAAAAATAAATAAATAAATAATAATAAGACAAGAACTGATAGAAATTAAGATTTTAATATAGTGATAGAGAAAATAAATAAATGAAAAGTACACACATACATTAAAAGTATATACGATCATTCAATATATTTATATAAATAGACATATATATATATATATATATATATATATTTATGTAATACTCTAAATTTTATCATCAAATGAATTATTGCGTAGGAATAATTTCAATCTCATCAGAGACATGAAGTCATTGGAAAGAAACGATAATGAAATTCAACATTTTTGCATGTTGGCTGTTATTATTAGTATTTTTTTTAATCAGTGCAATATATAAAGAACCAAATATGGTAACATCTGTCACCTGATAAAAATTAATCGATGAGCAGCATACTAACAACCACAACCAGATACATTCTTGCAAAGGAAATAATAATAATAATAATAATAAAATGTTAATGCCCTCGTGTACGAATAGTGAGGAAAGTATCCATAAATATGCAATAGAAAGAAAATATTTTAGTCAGATAAATTAGAAAAATGCAATATGATTTTATATGTTTAGATATACTTCAATTTTTTTTTTTTTTTGGGAGTGACGGGGTGGTATATTCAAGAGGTTTGATAAGAAAAATATGTTATTAGGAAATGAAGATATTTTAAAGAAATTTTTCATAATTCACAAATTATCACTTTTCTCAATAAATTAATTAATATTTATTTTATTTTAACATTTTTTGAAGAAGTTGACATTACATTATAATCATTACAATTATTAAATAGAATATTATACAATTAATAATAAAATTGAGTTTATAGTTGAGTTTATTTATTCTAAATTTATTAAGTTATTTATTTTTGTTTTTGAAATGATTTTTTATCTTTTTTTTGTTCTTACTAATTATTACATGTATTTGCAACGTTTTAAAAATGAGACGGATAAAAATGGGCAAAGCCCAAAAATATCAATAGAAAATAAATCAAATCAATTAAGTTGTCATCATCATATGATATATTATTATTATCATTATTATTTTAAACCTTAAAGGCCGCACGGGTCATCTTAATGGTACAAAATATATGAGTATATAATATGTAAAATAGTTTGTAAAATATAATTTTTTCATTACTATATTTTTTTAAATAAGGAGCCACATGATGGGAGCTAGCGGAGCTGGCTCACTTTCTTGTGGGCCCTGGTTCAAGTCACGGGCCTGGCAAAGGAATTTCTCTCTAGTTGGGGTAATGAAATAATGTAGGTAGACTTGTGATAAATAAAATTAATTTTATTTAGATTTGTTTGTTGTTTATTAAAAAAAGTCAAAAAAACAAGAATTTAATATTTATTTATTTTTATAAATTAGGATACAAAAAATAAATAAATAAATAAAGCAAATTATTCTATATAATTAATAAATGTGATTAAAGAACAACAAATCTTTAAATTGGGATAAGTATAGTTTTCTTACAATTAGTTAAGCAAGTGTAATTGCAACGCAGTTTCATTTTAATAGTCGTCCCCAATCACACTTATATTAAGTGGAATCGATTCCAAAACGACCCTTGAATTCATTGACCTTGCATCTTCCTACTATTTCTTCACGACTCGTTACTCGTTTCATTCCCTTCCATTGCTTTTCTTATAAATTCTCTTACCAATTTAACTTCGTTTTGGTCTTGTCGCAATCTTAAGCGTTAAATTTGTGAGATTCCATTTCTCGTCTTCACTCTCGTTCCATTTGAAACACCTCCATGGTTAATATGTTCCCTATGGAACGTCTCTATGGAATATTTCAAAAACACAAAGTCCCTCTCGGTTACGATAATCAAAGTGACGGCTTCTCACCCATATCCACACACAACTTTCGGCCCATTGTCAGCTCAAATAACTCTGAGAAAAAGTTAATTATAAAACTTTATTAATATTATATACTTAGCAAGGTTATATCTCGTATGAAGTTATAGAAATGAAAATATCATCAAAAAAAAAAAAAAAAATAAATAAGGTTTCACATTTCCATAAAATACTTATCATGAATGGACTTATTGAAAAATATTATATTTTTATTTCACAGTAAAATATACAGAACTATATAATTAATTTTTTTAAATTTTTAAAATATTAAATTAATCTTTATTAAAAAAAATACCTCCGGCTTGTGTACGTCCTACGCAAGGACAGCGCCTATCAAATAGGTTATATGATGCCCTATGATAGGTAGTATGGGTCCTATCTACCTTTATCTTGGTTACTTCATCGAAGACGCTACTTTCTATCTAGTAGCTTCCCAATTTTTATCCCGGACATTGGGTTGACTTTGTCCCAAAAACCCCAGCTAGAGAAAATCCTTTGCCAGTCTCTTCACTTGAACACGGGATTACGAGAATTACGCTACCTTCTACCCTCTGGCGATAAAATGAATAGTAGATGATTAAATATATATTATAGAATGTTTCTTACAACATGCTCAATATTTGAGATTGCGTTAGTGTATTAAAAATAATGAAAAATATTCAATGTTTTTAAATAGAGTCCAGAAATAAACGGAATTTACTTCCTATTTTCCTGAATTTTTACTATCTCGCGATCACAAAAATTTTCGATGTTGAGATTTTGATGTTTTTATTCGTTTTGAAGGTTCCTGAATCATTTTCACTAAGTTTGAGAAAAATGGCTGTGTGTGTGTAAGTGTATATGTGTGTGTGTGTTTGTAGACAAGATTACTCAAAAACCTTTTGAGCTAGAATCATGAAATTTGGTACATGGGTATTATTTTCTATCAACTTTTGAGAAATGTAGCTCACTTGGAAGAGGACCATTACCTACCACATTTTGATTTTTTTTCCTCTAAAGTGACCTTAATAATAAAGATATATGTTTGATAATTTTTCACATGCTTAAAAATTGTATAAAACTGCTATATATAGGATTTCAGCTTGATTGAATCGCTGAAAGTACCAGAATTAATTTTTTAACACTGCAAATCTCATGCGCCAACACGTGACGTGGTGCTATCAACAAAGAGCCAAACATGCACTGGTTTAATAAATATTATTTATTAATTTTAATTTATAATTAATTAAATTTAATTTAAATATAATATATTTGTTAATTAATCCAATTCAAATTGCGAGATAGTCGAGTGTATACACTCCAGCTAATTCTTTAAAACTTCCTCTCTCTCTCTCTCTTTCTCTCTCCCTCGCTCTCTTTCTCTAGTAGGTTTTTCTATTGAAAAAACAAACTAAATTATCTATAAAATATATAATTTTTATATCTGTATAAAATTTTGACCTTTTCTATCAATGATATATTTGGATATTTTCATAATAATAATAATAATAATAATTATAAAACAATATTCTATTTTGAATAGTCTTAATAGAACAAAACTATATATTATAACCATTATAATATCATCTACATATATATTATCTATTCTATATTTAATTTTAAATTTTATTTTCATTTTTCAATGTTTTCTTTGATTTCCATGCAAATTTCCAAGTTTTAATGGAAAAATATTTGAATTTATTTTTTCTTTTGTGATTTTACGAGTAAATAAATGGGTTTCAAATATTCAAATTAAGGTATTCATCTGAATGAAATTTATTTTTTATCTAATCATTCTACCATCTTAAAATGAAATATTGTAAAACATTTTTTATCTACCTAAAATTTCTAGAAAAGAAAAAAAAATATTATTTATTTTATCCTCGACAAATATTAATCTAATTTATTATTCAATTTATGAAATGGTTTACCATGAAAAGATCAAACCTATTTTATTGATTTTTGTCATTTAAATTGTTGATAAAAATGTTCTAATAATTTTGAATATCAATAATTTATGTAAGTATTATAGGTTACAATTTTGAACCTATCTATATTTACATACATATTCTTCTACTTACTATATATAAATTCCACTTTCTTTACGTTCCATTCATCTCCTGCCATTATTCCATTATTCTTCTCGGATGGCACACCACCTCTTGCGCTCCCCTGACTGTAATTCTTGTCTCTTTAGCCTTCCGCATACTTTATTGGCAGTGAAGAATGAGATTAATAAAATTGCTCTCCTGGCTTTTGCCTTCAGCCTTCTTCTCTCTTACAATTAATACAGGGTATGCAAGATTCAAAGTTGCATATCTCTCTCTTTCTTTCAAACTAATATAATATTTTCCCTCTTTAAATTATGTTGACATTCTTTGGAAAATTTTCATTAAAATCGATTCATTTCAAAAGTTTTGTTTTTTTTTAAAAAAAAAGTATATGTATACTCGTATATAATTATTATTTAGTGTATACGCATATAATTTTTATATATCTCTTATACTGATTTTAATATTTTTATTTAATAACAAATTCCATATAATTATTTTTATGTTATTTTATTGTAAAATTAATCAATACCATAAATCTCTATGTTATTTCAAAATTTCAAATTGAATTTTCTTCTTTCTTTGTATTACAATCTTCAAAATTAAAAAAAATAATCAAACAATTTCCAAGATTCTATTAAAATGTAATTTTATAAATATTCATTTTCTTTTTGTTTTTTAATTTAATCATTAAAGCAATATTTACTATAATGTATATGTTAAACTGATATACATTATTTATACATTTTATTATAATTAAATGAATGTTGAAAAATGAAAGAGAGAGATTAGTAGTAAATTTTTTCAAATTCTTATATCAAATTTTGTTACAACCTAATGATATAAACCCTTGAAAATATTTTTTCTTGGACTGGAATATTACATCCGTATTATCTTTTGACAATGGTCAGAAGTAAAAAGATCCTTTTTGTTGTATTATTGTCTCTCTTTTTCAAGTAAGCAAAATACAATTTTTAATTTAAAAGAAATAAACAAAAGTAAATAGATTTTTCAAAGAGACTCATATATCACAACAGAATTTATATAATTTATGACATTGTTAATAGAATATCTTTTTTCTTAAAGTGGACTATATACTATAAATGGATATTATCTATTTTAAAAGCTTTGAAAAGATCCTTTTTGATGGTTTGTCCTTTTTTTTCATTTTTCTTCAAATAAACAAAATTCTTAATTATTTAAATTCTTACAAACTTGTTTTAATTTTATGTGACTATAGGTTTGAGAAAGATATATTATATAACTATTTTTATATATATATATATATATATATATATATATATATATATATAAAGAATATAGGAAAGGATATGAAATTGAATAAGTAAAACAAAATAAATTCACAAATTTCATTTTATAATATAAGATTTATTAATATTAATATTACATTAAAAATATTAAATACAAATTAGTTTATCGCCATTTTTCAATTACTTATCATATTGTACAAGTATACATTAAATATTTTTATTTTAAAATGAAGTACCGGGACCCCGAGCCTCGGCTCGGTACTTAAGTTAAAAAAAATGATTCATTATTATTGGGTTTGGCTGGTAATATTAATACCTGGGATACCGAGCTGTCGCTCGAAAAAATGTTTAGACATTATTATAGACATTTTCATTCTGTAAATTAAATAATTTTATTTCATTTAAATAAATATCTATTTTTAAATAATTTTTCTCTACATTATTTATCTAATTCTGACAATATATTAAGATCACACCGGGACCCCGAGCCTCGGCTAGGTAATTAAGTTAAAAAAAAATAATTCATTATTATATTGGGTTTGGCTGGTAATATTAATACTTGGGACACCGAGCTGATATACAATTCTTTAATTATTTATTACAATTATTAAATGTTGCATCATTGCATGGAACTTGGGGTCCTCAATAATACATAAATATGTATTATTAGATATGTTTCTAAGCAAAATTAAATAATAAAAATTTATAAAAAATAAAAAAAAAATTTGAATTAATATTAAATTATTAGTTAATGACTAATAAGTAATTAATAAAATAAAAAAAATAAAATTTATTACAATATTACAATTATTAAATGTTGCATCATTTTAATTAATAAAATAAAATAAAAGAAATTAAATTTAATCAAAGAACAATGAATAAATAAATATAAAATAATAGATAAAAAAAAAAAAAATTTTTTTCCGCCGGTTTCGATCCTGCTAAGTTGACTATTCAAAACAGTGCCTTTACCCAATAGACTAATATATTTAGATGATTAAAATGAAATTTTTAATCTCTTTGCAAGAATTATATGTTTTTTTTGTTTTTGTTTTTGTTTTTTTTGAGAGTGATTAATAAATATATATATATATTTTATTAAAAATAAATATTTTTAATTTTATTTTGAAATTAAATAATGAATTTTAAAATATTTTAAATATATAAAAAAATGTTAATACAATTCATTTAAAAAAAAGCGGGAATCAACCAACCGTATTTTTTTGTTAATAATTAATTAATTAAGATTAATAAATATATATATATATATATATTATTAAAAATAAATATTTTTAATTTTATTTCGAAATTTATTTTATTTTAAAATATTTTAAATATAAAAAAAATATTAATTGAAGTAAAATTGATGACGTCACACCCATATATAATTTTCAATTAAGAAATTAATAATGAAGCTGTAAGTTTCAAGAGATGTGATCAATAAAACTCAATTTTTCTTTATAGATACTATATCTAGTGTAAATTTGAAAAAAATCGTTAGAGCGGTTTTTGAGAACCAATGGTTATATATATATACAAATATATATACAATTTTAGCTAGCATAATAAGATAAGATAAAAATATATCAATTTGAA
Organism: Labia minor; assembly: GCA_963082975.1. Taxonomy (NCBI): domain Eukaryota; kingdom Metazoa; phylum Arthropoda; class Insecta; order Dermaptera; family Spongiphoridae; genus Labia; species Labia minor. Next base: position 82,526,317 of record OY720345.1, read on the forward strand.
TACAAAAACTTAGAAAATATCTCATTGAATCTTTTTGTCATATATAATAGTTTTATTAATATAGGTATACACAATGAATTAAATATTAAAATAAATAAAATAACGAAAACTTTTATAACATTTATTTCAAATATTAATAGTTATTAATTAAAATATAATGAAAATAATAAGTACAATACTGTCATTAATTAGAATAATAATATATATATATGATTTAATTTTAACAATTTCTTTTTTCATTTAAATACAAACATACAATGGTAATTTATTTAATTTTTTATATCAATTATTAAAAAGCATATATAAATATTTTTAATATAGATATAATACAATATAAATCTTAATTATTAAAACAACTTATATTTATATAACCATCATAAGAAATATTTATAAAAATTTATTTTTAATACAGTGGACACCAAGTATCATTCGGAAAATTGTACGTCTTAATTCTATTTTTAAATCTTTCGATATTGCTTGCACCAGGTAACAATTTTTTTAAATTCTCACCGTCATCTTCAGTTGTAATGTTCAATGTATGAAGACGCAAGTTATTTTTAATTACACAAAAATCAATTTCTATCTTTGTGTAATCAAGAATTAATTGATATAATGTTTTACATTGAAAAATGTATGGAAGTACTTTATTATATATTAATGGACATCCATACAAAGATAAAATATTTAATTTTTTTATTTTATGGATATCCTCTAGATCACAAAAAATTAATAATTTACAGAATTCTAATCGGAGATCTGTTAAATTTTCAAATTCATTAAGCATTTTCAAGGCATTGTTCTCGACATCTTTGCAAAATTCTATTTTCAAATTTGTTAATGGTAACCTTTTTTCAAGAAACACTATAACTAGTTGTTCTGTAAATGATTTAATTTCTGTAAATATTAATTTTTTCAATTTACCTATTGGTGCAATTTCAAAATAACTCCTGAGAATTTCTTCTGGGCCATCGTATTTAATATGTAGATGTTCTAAATTTTCTAATTTAGACAAATTGGATGGCCAAGTCTTATTATCAGAATCAAAAGCGATAGCTAATTCTCTTAAATTAGAGAAGTTAACTATTGTTTCGAATGGTTCAATTGTTTTTATCAATAATTCTGGCAAATTTAATGTTACAAATTTGTTCATGTAAATAAATAATTGATTAGTCAAAAAATCTCCAGTTAAACATTGATTTGGGATAGTTAACTTTATTAAATTTGGAAAAAAAAAATTAATAGCCCATAGAAAAATATCATCATTTGGTAAATACCCATTTATAATAATTTCTTCTACCATATTGAAAATAGGACAAGTTTGCAATGTACCTTCTTGAAACTCTATTAGAAGATCTTTTATTTTTTTTAAATGATTTATGGTGAATATTCCAAAAACAATTTTTTTTAATGGTGGCACGGGAAAATATTTTAAAAAGTTGATAAAAAATTCATAATTCCATCCACATACATTAACAGTTTCTATTAAAAAATAGAATCGTCGAAAAAACTGTTTAGCATAGATGCAAAACGGACGGTCGGAAAATATTCCAGTTAAGGAAGAGGCTATCCCAGAATTGACGATCACATGGTAATAATATGGATTTTCACTAAAGATGAGCAATTGTTGTATTGTTGAATATTTCAGAACATTACCTAGTAAATCTTCCGGCATTCTCCTCAAAAGTTCTTCTAGTTGAAGAAGATTGATGGTTTTTTCCTTCTTTGGGGATGACATGATTAAAAAACAAAAAAATAAAATCAAAAACAAAACAAATTGAAAAGTACACTCAGTTAGCAAGAGAGCTAATGTTCACTAAGTGAGATGCAGAGAGCAAATGATAGCTGAAGGAAATTGAGGGTGCCGTTTAAGTCGAAAAAAGGTGTGTTCAAACCGGCAACCAATCAGAAGACCCCTTAAATAAAAATAAGAAGAGTGGGGTTCAAACCTTCTTTCTATCTCCCTATTATATTATTTCACTGTTTTGATTTTATTATTTTTAATTTCTCTTTGTAAAGATTAAATTATACCATTAAAATGATTTTAAAATGTCAGAAATTATAATTATTAAAAAAATCATAATTGTTCATAAAATAGCTTTTTTATCTATGTTTAAAAAATTTACATAATATTTTTCCTGATACATTCACCGTGTATATAAAATATAGAGATTCTTTATTCCATTAACTTATTAACAGACTTACTGACTAATTCAATTAATAAATATGGAATCGTCATTTGAAATTTAATTTAGAAGTTAGAATGCTTATTCAAATGTTTATTGGCAGCATGGAACATTCGATCAGGGCTGACTATTAGTTGGAGTCGAACGACCAGAACATTTTTTCAAACTTTATTATTTATAATAACTTTATTAGTTATTTAGTTAGTGTATTCAAATTGATATATTTTTATTCATTTTAAAATAAATATATAATGTATACTTGTACAATATGATAATTGAAAAAAGCGATAAACTAATTTGTATTTAATATTTTTAATGTATATTATATAATAATAATTCATTAATATTAATAAATATTATAAAATGAAATTTGTGAATTTATTTTGTTTTACTTATTCAATTCCATATCCTTTCCTATATTCTTTACATATATATAATATAAAAATATATAAAAATAAATAGTTATATAATATATCTTTATCAAACCTATAGTCTCATAAAATTAAAACAAGTTTGTAAGAATTTAAATAATTAAGAATGTTTTTAATAGATAGAACCCATGAATGTTTTTTTCTCGATGTTTAAATTAATAATAATTAAAAAAAATATTAAGATCAGTTAAAATAAAATGTTTTAGTATAAAACAAAATATTTGTGTTAAATTCATTGTTATTTTTATAATATTATATTTTTTCTAAATATGCTTTAAAATTTCATCAAATTCTTATTCCAACTTTACTACCTAATAATATAAACCCTTGAATATATTTTTTCTTGAAATGAAATATCACATTCCTATTATCTTTTGACAATGGTCAGAAGTAAAAAGATCCTTTATGTTGTATTATTGTCTCTCTTTTTCAAGTAAGCAAAATACAATTTTTACTTTAAAAGAAATAAACAAAAATAAATAGATTTTTCAAAAATACTCATAAATCACAACAGAATTTATATAATTTATGACATTTTTAATAGAATATCTTTTTTCTTAAAGTGGACTATATACCATACATAGATTTTATCTATTTTAAAAGCTTTGAAAAGGTCCTTTTTACCGACCGACGATAGTAAGGGAGGTATTGTTTTCACACCAAATTTCACATGTGGAGATTTTTACATATCTCCACGAATCATGCATTTTCTAAACAGAAAAAAGTATTTTTAGCATGATGTATGTCCGTCTGTCCGTCCGTATAGATGTGTACAGCCTGAACGGCTCAACCGATTTTGATGAAATTTGATATATTTACTTAATGCATCAGTGGGATGAATTGATCAACTTTTGGTGCAATTCCGGAAACCGGAAGTGGTAGTATTAGCGATCGACGATAGGAAGGAAAGGGTTATTTTCACACCAAAGGAGATTTTTTTATATATGTCAACGAATCATGCACTTTGTATTGGTTTTATCCTCGAGAAAAATCATATTTATTAGTTTTTTCTTGATTTAAAATTATATGACGTCATCCAGCCATTCATGACATTGATAATTGAAAAATGGCGATAAACTAATTTGTATTTTATATTTTTAATGTATATTACATAATAATAATTCATTAATATTAATAAATATTATAAAATGAAATTTGTGAATTTATTTTGTTTTACTTATTCAATTCCATATCCTTTCCTATATTCTTTAGTACCGGGACCCCGAGCCTCGGCTCGGTACTTAAGTTAAGAAAAATGATTCATTATTATTGGGTTTGGCTGGTAATATTAATACCTGGGATACCGAGCTGTCGCTCGAAAAAATGTTTAGACATTATTATAGACATTTTCATTCTGTAAATTAAATAATTTTATTTCATTTAAATAAATATCTATTTTTAAATAATTTTTCTCTCTACATTATTTATCTAATTCTGACAATATATTAAGATCACACCGGGACCCCGAGCCTCGGCTAGGTAATTAAGTTAAAAAAAAAATAATTCATTATTATATTGGGTTTGGTTGGTAATATTAATACTTGGGACACCGAGCTGATATACAATTCTTTAATTATTTATTACAATTATTAAATGTTGCATCATTGCATCAATCTGATTAAAATGAATGGAACTTGGGGTCCTCAATAATACATAAATATGTATTATTAGGTATGTTTCTAAGTGCATGAATATTTTTTTTTTATTGGAAGAATGATAAATATATATCGTAATTTATAATTATAAAATATTAACAATTTTAAAATATTTTAAATATAAAAAATATATATCTTTTAAAAAAAAGGCGGGAGTCAAATTTCAATATGAATGTCATATGTCATCGATAAATAATAAATAATATTAATAAATATTTAAATTTAATAAAAGAACAATGAATAAATAAATATAAAATAGTAATTTATTCTTTATATATGCAGTGGCGCAACCAGGGGGGGGTTTGGGGTTAAACCCCCCCAGGAGAGAAAAAATATAAATTGCTGTATATTATGTAATATATTACAAATAGAAAAAAAAATAATTCTTAAAGTATAACTTAGTGTATAATAAGTAAGGTTATTTTATTTTAAAAAAAAATTTTAAAAATAAAAATTGCTTATTTTTTCGTAGAGAATTAATTATCTATATATATAAAAGGCAATGTCTGTGTGTCTGTCTGTGTGTCTGTCTGTCTCTTATAGACTCAAAAACTACCCGTCCGATTACGGTGAAACTTTCAGGAATTGTTATGGGCATACCAAGGAAGGTTTTAGTGTAGTTAAATCCAAAATTAATTTATCCAAAATTAATTTAATTAGTAATATTTTGGTAAAAGTCTGTAGTGTCACAAAACTATCGACAGATGGCGCTACATATAAACTTAAACATTCAAATATTTTTAATTTTTTTTAAACTTAAAATTTCTAACTTTGTATTACAATACAATAATGAGACGGAATTGTTGTGTGTTAAATTAGATTTTGTAAATTGAAAACCATTAGTTATACTCTTAAGTTATTTAGTTTTATTGATCACATATCTGGAAAAAATCATCTTCATTAGTTTTTTTATATTTAAATGTATATATGTGACCTCACAGTTACCGCCTTTTAGATATATATCTATTCTTAAAATAAAATTAAAAATATTTATATTATATTCATATATATGTAAAATAATAATTATATTATTTTAATATTCCTATAAGTTGGTATCACAATTTATTATTATTATGAATTATTTATAAGTAATTAATATTATTAATTGGTATTAATAAATAAATAATATTAATTATATTAACTTAATATTTCTAACTTTGTATTACAATAATGAGACGGAATTGTTGTGTGTTAAATTAGATTTAATTAAAGATTGAATTTAGAATAATTAAAAGGGTTATTGAAACCGCGTATGCTGATTAGGGAATGACAAGATTGAATAGGTTCAATTAAAAAATGCTTATATAAAATTATAACTAAAAATGATTTATTTAATAAAACTATAAGAATTTAAATTACAATTTAATTAATTTTTTGTGAATAAATAAACATATATAAAAAACTATATATAAAATTTGAATTTTCATTTATTCATTCATTTAAAATTATTTTCCGATTGTTCCTTTAAAATAACCCCTCTTAGGGGGTCGGAAGGGGAGGCAACATAAGGGAATTTTCTTTCACTTTGTTATTGGGAAAAACCAGGGGGGGGACAGTCTTACCAGGAAAAACCCAAATTGTCAGCGTCCACTCTGGGGTTTTAAACAGTTTTAAAGGAAATGTTAATTATAAGTTCATTTCTCAACGAGTTGTAACTTTAAATTATTTTTATTAATGTTAATTATAAGTTCATTTCTCAACGAGTTGTATCTTTAAATTATTTTTATTAATTTAATTAATTATAATTAATTTATAGCTAATAATAGTTTATTATAGCTAATAATTTTTTTAATTTTTAGTGTAATTTGCACGATCATTATTTATATAAAAAAATAAACACATTTTGCAATTTCCCAGAAAGGCTGTTTTTGAGATGTAAGTATAAGTTAGTTTTATGAATAAAAAATATTTATTTTAATAATATTTTAGAATCAAATTACGAAATTAATAATATTTTAGAATCAAATTACGAAATATATTTATTATATAAATTAATATTCATTTAAAATGATATTAAATTTATTATTATTCAGTTATCATATACGTAGATATGTATGCAGACACACATGCAAATATTGGGAAAGATCAAGGTGGGTGGACAATGAAGGATGGGACAGGATTTGGTTGTAGCTCAGGATAGGGACTCTTAGAGAAAAGTGGATGCTGCAGCTAAGAACTTTCGAAAACTGTATAGACACAGAGTTAGATAAATATAACATATGCAATAATAATATATAATTAATTTACTGATTAAATTAAAATATATATTTTCTAAGAAAACAAATATATGTCTTATCTACTTATACTGATTAAAACAAAATGGATGAAAACCTTTTACATACAGACTTTCAACCAAATACTATGTATCACTCGGGGGTACAGGGGGCGGAGCCCCCGTCTAGGTGTGAAGAGCGCCTGGAAGGCGCTCTGATCAGCTAGTCTATATATATAAAAGGCAATGTCTGTGTGTCTGTCTCTTATAGACTCAAAAACTACCCGTCCGATTACGGTGAAACTTTCAGGGATTGTTGTGGGCATCCCAGGGAAGGTTTTAGTGTAGTTAAATCCAAAATTAATTTATCCAAAATTAATTTAATTAGTAATATTTTGGTAAAAGTCTGTAGTTACACAAAACTATCGACAGATGGCGCTACATATAATTTTCCAAATTCAAAGATTTTTAATTTTTTTTAAACTTAATATTTCTAACTTTGTATTACAATACAATAATGAGACGGAATTGTTGTGTGTTAAATTAGATTTTATAAATTGAAAACCATTAGTTATACTCTTAAGTTATTTAGTTATTAACAAGATAAGAATTGTTGACTATAAAAACCAATTTGTTTTTAGGTAAGAATATATTATTCTATTTATTGTAATTATTTAAAATTTTTCTAATGTAATAAGATGTTTTTAGCAAACAAATCTGTCTATAGTCCATTTGATTAAACCTACCATCTTATATATAGATTGTCGTGTATAAGATATTAGGGGTGAGGTATTTTATAAGAAAAATTGGGTTAAAAATAAGTTTAATTAATTGGTAGCACTCTGGATTGAATTTAGAATAATTAAAAGGGTTATTGAAACCGCGTATGTTGATTAGGGAATGACAAGATTGAATAGGTTCAATTAAAAAATGCTTATATAAAATTATAACTAAAAATGATTTATTTAATAAAACTATAAGAATTTAAATTACAATTTAATTAATTTTTTGTGAATAAATAAACATATATAAAAATATATAAAATTTGAATTTTCATTTATTCATTCATTTAAAATTATTTTTCGATTGTTCCTTTAAAATAACCCCTCTTAGGGGGTCGGAAGGGGAGGCAACATAAGGGAATTTTCTTTCTCTTTGTTATTGGGAAAAACCAGGGGGGGGGACAGTCTTACCAGGAAAAACCCAAATTGTCAGCGTCCACTCTGGGGTTTTAAACAGTTTTAAAGGAAATGTTAATTATAAGTTCATTTCTCAACGAGTTGTAACTTTAAATTATTTTTATTAATGTTAATTATAAGTTCATTTCTCAACGAGTTGTATCTTTAAATTATTTTTATTAATTTAATTAATTATAATTAATTTATAGCTAATAATAGTTTATTATAGCTAATATTTTTTTTAATTTTTAGTGTAATTTGCATGATCATTATTTATATAAAAAAATAAACACATTTTGCAATTTCCCAGAAAGGCTGTTTTTGAGATGTAAGTATAAGTTAGTTTTATGAATAAAAAATATTTATTTTAATAATATTTTAGAATCAAATTACGAAATTAATAATATTTTAGAATCAAATTACGAAATATATTTATTATATAAATTAATATTCATTTAAAATGATATTAAATCATTTATTTAAAATGATTTAAAACATTTATTAAAATGATTTAAAACATTCATTTAAAATGATATTAAAACATTCATTTAAAATGATAAGGAATATCTTATTCAAAATAAATTCAAAGTATATTTTCATACTTATTATATTCTTATAGCTAATAATTTTTTTAATTTTTAGTGTAATTTGCACGATCATTATTTATATAAAAAAATAAACACATTTTGCAATTTTAATTTTTAGTGTAGGAAAATTTGTTGTTGATTAAATTAAAATATATTTTCCAAGAAAACAAATATATGTCTTATCTACTTATACTGATTGAAACTTTCAACCAAATACTATGTATCACTCGGGGGTACAGGGGGCGGAGCCCCCGTCTAGGTGTGAAGAGCGCCTGGAAGGCGCTCTGATCAGCTAGTAAGAAATAAATAAGTTGACCTGTGGCCAGGTCCGAACCGAAAGTTGTATTTTGCTTACTTGAAAAGGAGAGACAATAGTAATACAACAAAAAGGACCTTTTACTTCTGACCATTGTCAAAAGATAATAGGAATGTGATATTTCATTTCAAGAAAAAATATATTCAAGGGTTTATATTATTAGGTAGTAACCAAAGTTGGAATAAGAATTTGATGAAATTTTAAAGCATATTTAGAAAAAATATAATATTATAAAAATAACAATGAATTTAACACAAATATTTTGTTTTATACTAAAACATTTTATTTTAACTGATCTTAATATTTTTTTTAATTATTATTAATTTAAACATCGAGAAAAAAACATTCATGGGTTCTATCTATTAAAAACATTCTTAATTATTTAAATTCTTACAAACTTGTTTTAATTTTATGAGACTATAGGTTTGATAAAGATATATTATATAACTATTTATTTTTATATATTTTTATATTATATATATGTAAAGAATATAGGAAAGGATATGGAATTGAATAAGTAAAACAAAATAAATTCACAAATTTCATTTTATAATATTTATTAATATTAATGAATTATTATTATATAATATACATTAAAAATATTAAATACAAATTAGTTTATCGCTTTTTTCAATTATCATATTGTACAAGTATACATTATATATTTATTTTAAAATGAATAAAAATATATCAATTTGAATACACTAACTAAATAACTAATAAAGTTATTATAAATAATAAAGTTTGAAAAAATGTTCTGGTCGTTCGACTCCAACTAATAGTCAGCCCTGATCGAATGTTCCATGCTGCCAATAAACATTTGAATAAGCATTCTAACTTCTAAATTAAATTTCAAATGACGATTCCATATTTATTAATTGAATTAGTCAGTAAGTCTGTTAATAAGTTAATGGAATAAAGAATCTCTATATTTTATATACACGGTGAATGTATCAGGAAAAATATTATGTAAATTTTTTAAACATAGATAAAAAAGCTATTTTATGAACAATTATGATTTTTTTAATAATTATAATTTCTGACATTTTAAAATCATTTTAATGGTATAATTTAATCTTTACAAAGAGAAATTAAAAATAATAAAATCAAAACAGTGAAATAATATAATAGGGAGATAGAAAGAAGGTTTGAACCCCACTCTTCTTATTTTTATTTAAGGGGTCTTCTGATTGGTTGCCGGTTTGAACACACCTTTTTTCGACTTAAACGGCACCCTCAATTTCCTTCAGCTATCATTTGCTCTCTGCATCTCACTTAGTGAACATTAGCTCTCTTGCTAACTGAGTGTACTTTTCAATTTGTTTTGTTTTTGATTTTATTTTTTTGTTTTTTAATCATGTCATCCCCAAAGAAGGAAAAAACCATCAATCTTCTTCAACTAGAAGAACTTTTGAGGAGAATGCCGGAAGATTTACTAGGTAATGTTCTGAAATATTCAACAATACAACAATTGCTCATCTTTAGTGAATATCCATATTATTACCATGTGATCGTCAATTCTGGGATGGCCTCTTCCTTAACTGGAATATTTTCCGACCGTCCGTTTTGCATCTATGCTGAACAGTTTTTTCGACGATTCTATTTTTTAATAGAAACTGTTAATGTATGTGGATGGAATTATGAATTTTTTATCAACTTTTTAAAACATTTTCCCGTGCCACCATTAAAAAAAATTGTTTTTGGAATATTCACCATAAATCATTTAAAAAAAATAAAAGATCTTCTAATAGAGTTAGCAACTCATATTCAAGAAGGTACATTGCAAACTTGTCCTAATTTCAATATGGTAGAAGAAATTATTATAAATGGGTATTTACCAAATGATGATATTTTTCTATGGGCTATTAATTTTTTTTTTCCAAATTTAAAAAAGTTAACTATCCCAAATCAATGTTTAACTGGAGATTTTTTGACTAATCAATTATTTATGAACATGAACAAATTTGTAACATTAAATTTGCCAGAATTATTGATAAAAACAATTGAACCATTCGAAACAATAGTTAACTTCTCTAATTTAAGAGAATTAGCTATCGCCTTTGATTCTGATAATAAGACTTGGCCATCCAATTTGTCTAAATTAGAAAATTTAGAACATCTACATATTAAATACGATGGCCCAGAAGAAATTCTCAGGAGTTATTTTGAAATTGCACCAATAGGTAAATTGAAAAAATTAATATTTACAGAAATGAAATCATTTACAGAACAACTAGTTATAGTGTTTCTTGAAAAAAGGTTACCATTAACAAATTTGAAAATAGAATTTTGCAAAGATGTCGAGAAAAATGCCTTGAAAATGCTTAATGAATTTGAAAATTTAACAGATCTCCGATTAGAATTCTGTAAATTATTAATTTATAGTGATCTAGAGGATATCCATAAAATAAAAAAATTAAATATTTTATCTTTGTATGGATGTCCATTAATATGTAATAAAGTACTTCCATACATTTTTCAATGTAAAACATTATATCAATTAATTCTTGATTACACAAAGATAGAAATTGATTTTTGTGTAATTAAAAATAACTTGCGTCTTCATACATTGAACATTACAACTGAAGATGACGGTGAGAATTTAAAAAAATTGTTACCTGGTGCAAGCAATATCGAAAGATTTAAAAATAGAATTAAGACGTACAATTTTCCGAATGATACTTGGTGTCCACTGTATTAAAAATAAATTTTTATAAATATTTCTTATGATGGTTATATAAATATAAGTTGTTTTAATAATTAAGATTTATATTGTATTATATCTATATTAAAAATATTTATATATGCTTTTTAATAATTGATATAAAAAATTAAATAAATTACCATTGTATGTTTGTATTTAAATGAAAAAAGAAATTGTTAAAATTAAATCATATATATATATTATTATTCTAATTAATGACAGTATTGTACTTATTATTTTCATTATATTTTAATTAATAACTATTAATATTTGAAATAAATGTTATAAAAGTTTTCGTTATTTTATTTATTTTAATATTTAATTCATTGTGTATACCTATATTAATAAAACTATTATATATGACAAAAAGATCCAATGAGATATTTTCTAAGTTTTTGTATTCAAATTGATATATTTTTATTCATTTTAAAATAAAAATATTTAATGTATACTTGTACAATATGATAAGTAATTGAAAAATGGCGATAAACTAATTTGTATTTAATATTTTTAATGTAATATTAATATTAATAAATCTTATATTATAAAATGAAATTTGTGAATTTATTTTGTTTTACTTATTCAATTTCATATCCTTTCCTATATTCTTTATATATATATATATATATATATATATAAAATAAAAATATATAAAAATAAAAATAGTTATATAATATATCTTTCTCAAACCTATAGTCACATAAAATTAAAACAAGTTTGTAAGAATTTAAATAATTAAGAATTTTGTTTATTTGAAGAAAAATGAAAAAAAAGAACAAACCATCAAAAAGGATCTTTTCAAAGCTTTTAAAATAGTTAATATCCATTTATAGTATATAGTCCACTTTAAGAAAAAAGATATTCTATTAACAATGTCAGAAATTATATAAATTCTGTTGTGATTTATGAGTCTTTTTGAAAAATCTATTTATTTTTGTTTATTTCTTTTAAAGTAAAAATTGTATTTTGCTTACTTGAAAAAGAGAGACAATAATACAACATAAAGGATCTTTTTACTTCTGACCATTGTCAAAAGATAATACGGATGTAATATTCCAGTCCAAGAAAAAATATTTTCAAGGGTTTATATCATTAGGTTGTAACAAAATTTGATATAAGAATTTGAAAAAAATTTAAATCATATTTAGACAAAATATAAATATAAAAAAAACATATATGGATATAACATAAATATTTTTAATTTTATTTTATTTACTAGCTGCTCAGAGCTCCCTCGTCGCTCTTCACATCTAGATGGGGGCTCCGCCCCCTGTACCCCCCCCCCCCGAGTGTCCCTATTCTGAGCTATAACCACCATCTAACTCCTAACCTGTCCCATCTCTCTCACGTTCCTTCCTACATTGTCCACCCTGTTCCCAATTGGTCTTCCACACAGACGTTTTCCAATCGTACTCCCAACCAATATATTTTTCCTCTCCCCTTCTAGCCATGTGCCCTGTCGATCCCAGCCTTCTCTATTTTATGACCTATATCTAGAGATGCATAGAGGTCATGCAATTCCTTGTTATGCAGTCTCCGCCATTCCCCGGTGTCCTCTTCTTTCTTTGGCCCATAAATGCTGTGAAGAATCCTATTCTCAAATACTCTGAATCTATTCTCATCTCCCAGGGTTATAGACCCCATGCCTCCCACCCATATACAATTAATAATTTAATAATTTTGATCCCCTTTGATAATAATTTCCAGATTGCAACCTCGATTTAAATTCTTTGCAAATATTATTCTCTCTGATACTAATTATTTTGTCTTATCACTATTAATTTCAATCCCCATAAATTTTCCTGCCTCGATTAATTTTTTTATGCTACTTTAAATGTTATTAATTTATTTAAAAAAAAATCAAAGTAAACAAAATAAAATATAAAATTAGCATAACACTAAACTACTATAAAAATAATATTAAAAAATATATTATATATTAAAATCTCATTATCTCAAATCCAATTATGAGATCAAATTTTCTTAATTAAAATAATTTACTCACATAATTTAAAAATTAATAGTATTAAATTATAGCCGTAATGTGAATGTTTTCAAAGTTTAAAAGGCCAATAAGATCAATTGAGATATTGTAAATATCAATAGATATATAAAAAGATTTTTATCTACACATTGCTCAGAATTTAAATTACCGCCAAATTATCGCCACCAGCGCCTCTATGATCTAGTATGGTACCTAAACTATTTTTCATTAATTATTCTTTATAATTTTTTTAAAATTTTTCTAATTAAAAAATCGAAAACCGGGCTTCGAGGTCTGGTGGCCAGCCCCTTTGTGCTTCCGTGTAAAAAATTCTAGGTCCCTGCGTGCTATAGATATGGCTGGAGATCTCAGTCCTGCAGACAGACAGACAAACAGATAAACAGACAAACACATTACACTTGCTTTTATTATTATAGATAATATATATGTAAGACCAAGACGCCAAGTGAAGTTGAGAAAAATGTTATAATTATAAAAACGTTATAAAAATAACTCAATAAATCGCAAAAATTTTAAATTTAATGGAAATTCAGAAAAAAATATATTGGGTGATATAAAGAGGTACAATTAACTATTGATAGGGATGGTTAAAGGAATGTGTTTGTAGGATAAATTGTGATAAAATATTGATAAATATAAAATTCTAATATGTAAGTCTCAATAATTATAATTTTTATTTTATTTTGATCTATGAAAATTTAAAATTAAATAAAGGAGTCTTCGTTTAATGCTAGGCTTATATTCCATTAGGAGAGGTGCTTTTGATTTCATTTATTAACAATTTATTAATTAATTCCTTGCTTTCTGACAACATAAAATATTTAATATTAATAAGTCTTTAATTTAGTAATAGACTCCTTTCTTCTCTTCTTTTGTCATTGACAGATAAAATCTGTAAATAAATAATCTAAGAAATTTCAATCGAAAAATGATCTTTATAAATTGTATTAATATTATTATTGGATTTAAATGGATATTTAATGGATGAGAATTTGAAATGAATAATTTACTTACCCGATATTTTGTTTTAAATGAATTTTTAATAGTATATATATCAGAGGTGAACACAAATTAATACATTAAAATATATCATTCGAATTTTCAAGATATTATGAAGAGTGATGTAGTTATCTAAAAACATATAATTTAAATTTAAATTAACAATTATTATTTCACAAAATATGTATTAAATTTTATATAAAAACTATAGTATATATTCATCTATGAACTTTATGTTATAAGAAGAAATTGCAAAATGTGTAAATCTAAATTTTTAAAAAAATGAATATTAATAAGTATTAATAACCTAATATACATACATGTAGTTCAATTTAATAAGATTCAATGAAAATAATAATTTATATCATTGCATCAATTTTTACTATCTCGCCAGAGAGTATTGCATTCACGAAAATTTTCAAAGTCGAGATTTTTATGTTTTATACGTTTTGAAGGTCCCTGAGTCAATTTCACTAAGATTGAGAATAATGTGTGTGTGTAGACAAGATTACGCGAAAACGGTTTGGGCTAGAATGGGAATTATTCAAAATTTGTAGTTTTCTATCAACTTTTGATAAATGTAGCTCATCCAGAAGAGGGTCATTACCTACAACGTTTTGATTTTTTTTTCCTCTAAAGTGACCGTAAAATGAAGATATATGTTTGATAGTTTTTCACATGATTAAAAATTGTATAAAACTGCTATATATAGAATTTCATATGTATAGAATTTGAGCTGAAAGTACCGGAATTAATTTTTTAACACTGCAAATCTCATGCGCCTACACGTGGTGCCATCAACAAAGCTCCAAACATGCGCTTGTTTAATAAACATTATTTATTAATTTTAATTTATAATTAATTAAATTTAATTTAAATATAATATATTATGTTATTTAATCCAATTCAAATTGCGAGATAGTCGAGTGGAGACACTCCAGCTTATTGTTTTTAATATTGTATTAGATTTATGTTGGTTTCTCAGGTTCACTGAAATTAATTATATAAATATTTTATTAATAATATTTCTGAAATATAGTGAAATGATTTTTTTTTTGTGTGAGAATTTGGCAGGGGAAAATTTTAAGAAAAATAAAGTTTGTTCACAAATGTGAAATGGACAAGGATGGACTTTGAATCGGCGTGAACTGACCCGGAGATTTGGACTAAAAAAAGAGAAAAAATTAAATTCAAAATTAAGAATTAAAAATATATTATAAGATTTATTATATTTAATGTTTAAATATAAACTTTTAATTATAATTTTATAGACAAAAAGAATTTATTTTTATATTTTTTATAAAAAAAGAATAAAAGACATTTTATATAAATTAGAGAGAAGACAATATTTGTTGTGAAACAAATTTTTTTAATTTTTAGATTAAAAAAATTAAAAAAAAACAATCCTTTTTGAAAACACAATATTTCTTGTAAATGATGTAGCTGGTCCATATATAAGGGATAATCAGTGGACTGGTGTATGGTGGTCCTTTTTTCCTCCAATAAAGTCCATCTGCTTGGGACGCTAGCTACTGCCCGAGTCTTCCGACTGACTTTCCAACAACTAGTCTCTTCAGGGGAAACGTATTACAATCATAATCCTTTCCACAAATAAATTTAAAATTCTTATCATCACAATATTATTATATTAAATAATAAAATGATAATTATTATTATTATTTAATTAACTTTAAAAGAACAAATTAAAATTTTAACCACACACACACACAATTCAATGAATATAAAATCATTTTTATTTTTAAAAAAATATTCAACGAACTTTTAGTTTGTTTATAAAATCTATATGTCTGTGTGTCTGTCGCCAAAAATATTCGTTTTTTTTAAATTTTGATTTTAGATTCGAATAGAAGAAAATGTGTGTAAATGTAAAGTGGTCTTGGTTTGTTAAAATTCGGTTGGTCTTCGATCGTATCATTATAATTATAATTATTATTATATAAATTATATTAATTATTATTAATTTCGATAATTAATTATATTAATTATTATTAAGTTCGTTGATAGTAATGCTTCCTAGCATTCCCAGATGTTTTAAATATATATATATTAAATTTATATAAATCATTGATGAAGAAGTTTTTTTTGTATAATTTAAACTATTGTGTATTATATTAAGAGTACATATTTATAGTTACAAATTTTGGTGGTATATAATATATAACACTTAAAATAAAATGAGTTTTTTCATATAAAATTAAATTCTAAATATATGCGCATATAAAAAATAATTCATAATTAAATAATAAAATAATTTAAATAATAAAAAATTTACTTACCTTTAATACCATATTGTTTCGAATATTATGTGTACGGATGGTATGTGGTTGTCGAGTTTGATATTCAAATAATTGCAGGGAATTCGGAAGGCCTGTGGGAAGGGGTGATCTTCGGTCATTTTTTTTTGCGGTGCCATCTATTGGGCGCCTGAAGAGTCAACCGTTTTCCTGTAACGCCATCTGGTGTTCGTGTTACACCCGTCCCATTGAGGTGATACCCGTATACCAAATTTCATGATTCTAGCTGATTCTAGCTCAAACCGTTGCATATTTTTGTCTACATACACACACACACAAACATTTTTCTCAACCTTACATTTAGTTAAAATGACTCAGGGACCTTCAAAACGTATAAAAACATCAAAATCTCGACATCTAAAATTCTGGCGAGATAGTAATATATTATTATAAAATAAATACTAGACTTTCCCGCAAAAAGGAAATAGAATAAATCTAAGAAACAAAAATTGCAAATAATTTCTCTAGAGCAAGTAGATGAGACAGTCTAATTTTGAATCAACAGTCTAGTTAGTATTGGAAGATTTAAAAAGCACCTACAAAATTTGGATCAATAGATCAATAAAAATCTCTATACAAAGAAGAATTGATCTTAAATTGCAAAACTATTGTTTAGATCAAGATTGCTATAATTTTATTTTTCTTTATAACAATATTGGTGCACGAAACAGAAAAATACTACGTATTAGAAATAAATATATAATATTGGCGTGAAATGTCATTATATAAATAATAAAGATAGTAAAGATAAGAGTGTCTCCTTCGTTTCTATTCATTATTCAAGAAAAGGAAAGTTTAATTTCATTAAATTTTTATACGTTTAGTGCCAATAAAGAATGCAATTTCCAATGGAGAAGGTGTAAGATTTAGCACAAAAAGGTTCCAGGGTGGAAGATAGCAAGCAAAAAAGCGAAGCGGGAGAGTCTCCTAATGATAATCATGACAAGAAATTTGCATTCAATTCAAATGAATAGCTTCCAAGAAAGGAAGTGGAACAAGTGAACTGAAAGTGCCATATGCCTAATCCATTATTTCAATGAAATAAATTCCAGCTCTATTGAATCATTAATTATTAGAAAACATATATCTCCAATTATTATTAATTAAATCGAACTTATTTAAGCGTGAAGCACATCTAAATTACAGAGATAATATTTTAATGGAATAATTCCTTTTTTTTTATAAATCTAAATGGATCTCTAGTTTGTATTCCCGGGGATATTGATTGATTGTTTTTTAGTCATTTATAAAATAATAACGGGCTTAATTACAATGTGAACCCAGATTGTTAATATAGAATTTAGAATGGACATCAATGGAATTCTAAATGAACTTTATTTTTAAAAGAAAATCTATCTATTCTATTTATAATTTAATTACACATATATTTTTTATTTCTTTCTTTCTATATTTTATTTATTTATTTATTTATTTTAGAGAGAAAAAATAATATAATATAATTATTTTTTATTTGTGAATATTGAAATGTGTGTGTAAGATAATCATTATATAATTGAATTTTGTAAATTAAAATTTTTATCTACACTTTAGGAATTTGAATTCGGCCATGCAAGTCTGATTGGTATCGCTCAGCTTGTCCATTTATCATAGATTATGTATCAATATCAACGTATATAAATTTTTCAAAAGATGAAAATGTAAAGAATAATTTAAATAATTTATAAGAAATTATATCAAAAATATTAATAAAACCAATCTTTAATGGGGATTTTATTCCATTTTAGGTTGATGGTCAATTATTGGATCAAAATATGATATAATTTCTAAAACTTTAGATTTCAAGATGGTCACTTGGTAGAACAAAAAATACGTTTAGAAAAAAATAAAAAAAAAAATGAATCGAATATTTGTGTTATAATGATAATTAAAAATAATTATACAATATGTTAGCACTCGATTTGTTGTTATTCTCACTTTTGTTACACAATAATAGTGTTTTTTTATGAAAATTTCTCTTAAGACGGTCAACTACTGGTAAGTTTATCTTAATTATTCTTTCTAAATACAAAATAAAATATACCAGTGTCAAGATAATAAATCAAATAAAATTAGTAAAAATAATTAAATGTATTTAATATATTTTAAAACTTATCTTATATTACATTTTTATTTTATCTTATTATACTAGCAAAAATTGTATATATATAAATATATTTGTATATTTTTGAGATATTAAACCGCTCGATGGATGTTTTGAAATTCACACTATACATAATATTTATAAAGACAAATCGATCTGTATTGGTTTCAGCCTGGAGAAAAATCAACTTTATTAGTATTTTCTTATTTTAAAATAGTAGTTTTAATTACGTCACAAATGACGACACCAGTAATGAAATTTCCCTCTTGTTATTTTTTTTAATTGATATTACATTAATATTTTTTTATATTTAAAATATTTTAAAATGTTTTACTTCATTTCGAAATTAAATTAAAAATATTTATTTTAATAATATTTTAGAATCAAAAATTACGAAATATATTTATTAATCTCTCACCAAAATAAATCTAAAATTTATCTTATTTGTCTTTCAAATATTGTAAGTATAAAGTAAGTATTAAAATTATCTTTATTTATCTTTATTTATTGTGGACCCCAAGTTCCATTCTTTTAATCAGATTGACGCAATGATGTAACATTTAATAATTGTAATAAATCATTAAAGTATTGTATATCAATATTTTTTAAAGGGTCGAGCGATAGCTCGGTGTTCTAGGTACTACCATATTCAATAATAAAAAAGAGAGATTTTTAAGTATTAGATAGGGTAAAGTTGGCCCCGAGGCAGTCATTGGCCCCCTATCACTAAATCACAAATAATAAAAGATTTTTATTTTAAAAATTGCGCTATTAACTATGATTATGTAATCGATGGTTGTATAATTACTATAGAATATACCTAGGCCAAAAATTATGACAGGGGGCAAATAACTGTATTTTTTTTTAAACTGCTTATATTGAAAATGTCATGAGAAAATGATTTTTTTTTCATCAAAATGATGATAGTATCTATGTTCTGCATACCTAATTTGACACAGATTGTTCCGCAATTTGCCCAGATATACATTAAAGACTGCTAGAAATTGCTTAAGTGGGCCAACGACTGTATGCTTTAGCCTATAATTTATTAAGAAATTAGCTGGAGTGTCTCCACTCGACTATCTCGCAATTTGAATTGGATTAAATAACATAATATATTATATTTAAATTAAATTTAATTAAATTATAAATTAAAATTAATAAATGATATTTATTAAACCAGCGCGTGTTTGGCTCTTTGTTGATGGAACCATGTCAAGTGTTGGCGCGTGATTTGCAGTGTTAAAAATTTAATTACGGTAATTTCAGCGATTCAATCAAGCTGCGTAATCTTTATTTTTACGGTCACTTTAGAGGAAAAAAAATCAAAACGTTGTAGGTAATGACCCTCTTCCGGTTGAGCTACATTTCTCAAAAGTTGATAGAAAACTATGAATTTTGAATAATGCTCATGTACCAAATTGCATCATTCTAGCTCAAACCGTTTTTGCGTAATCTTGCCTACATACATACACACACACACACATACACACACACATACAAACACACATACATACACACACACACACACACACACAGAGACATTTTTCTCAACCTTAGTGAAAATGATTCAGGAACCTTCAAAACGTATAAAAACATCAAAATCTCAACATCGAAAATTTTCATGATCGCAATACTATCTCTGGCGAGATAGTAAAAAAGATTATTAGAAAATTCAAAATTTATTTACAAAATAACACAAAGTTACCACATTATACCTATATACATAAAATATTAATTAATATTAATTAGTTAACTTTCTTTTCTTTATATATATATATATATATATATATATATATATACAGCATTAATAAATATATATATATAATTAGTTTAGTATTTAATATAAAATTATTATTTTAATAAATAAATGAAAGTAAAAATTAAAAGAAATTTTTTTTTTCAATTTTAAACCTAGAAAATGAATAAAAATCCACTTAAAACAAATTGGATGGGATGTATTCTGAATCTTGAATACTGTATTCCGTTTTCGTATCCTAAATCCTTGTCCGCTTCCCTTCTAGCTGATGTCGGAATCTTTACTCTGAACAACGAAGAGCATGGATTTCGGTTTAATTTACTCAGTCACGATCTGGTGAGGCTTGGAAACTATATTTTGTCCAAGAGTGGGATTTATTTCAAAGGATGAGGGTGTTACTAAATCATGTTCTCCTAAGATGAGAGTGAGTATAGTAAGTAGGACAAAATGGAAATAAGATTCAGAGCTATGAAATAATAGAATGTGTTACCATTATTTCTTTAATTAGATATATATGGATATTTTGAAATAACAATTTCATTAAAATTGTATAATCAAGTCATATTTTTATTATTTTTTTTTTAATTAAGATAATATTTACTTAAATTGTTTTTAGTTTTTATTATTACAATTTTTTTATAAGAATTGATTGAAAAAAAAATGAAAATTGAATTAAATATAAACAAATAAAAAAAAATTCATGTTGTTAGGTAAAATAATCAAATATTAGAATTAATTAATAACATTTTAAAGTTTAGCTACCAAAAATACATAGAATATACATAAATAACTTAAAAAGTTTAATAAAACAAGTTTTTATTTTGTATTTTTATACAAAATTAAAACATGGTAATTATTTTAATTTCTATTATATAATGTCAATGGAATTTTTTTTAAAGAAAAAATATTATTATATTGTCATTTTTACAAAAATTCCATCTTTTCAACACAATACTAACATAATCCTTTTATAAAGAAAATGTCTGGATTAATTAAATTTATGATTAAATTAAGAAAAAAAAGAGGGTTCTTTGTTCAAATAATAATTTTTTTTTTCTTTTTTTTTTTTTTTTTGATTTAACGCCAAAATCGTCTCTTGGCTTGCTTATTAAATGTCATCTAACAGTGTGAGCGAGGGTGGGTGTCTTATCTTTCCAGGCCTTCTTCCTCTCGACGTCGACGACAACTTAATAAAAATGTTTAAACCGGAAAGACACTATTTCATAGCGTTAAGTGGCTTGGGGTTGGCCAGCCTGTCCTCTCGCGATAAGAAAAGAACAAGACAAAATATACTATATATGAAGAAGTATGAGGTGTTCATTTTGGGACTCAAGGGTTTTTCTCTCTGATGATGATACTTTTCTTACTCGACTCGCGAGAGGGATTGTAGAGTTATGTAGAAGTCTAGGATAAATATAAGAATGTCAACGACAGTAATAAAGCTTGGGCTCCTTGAAAAAAGAGATGAACTCACTCAAGAATATATATATAAAATACAGGTGTCTAAAAAAATAAAATAAAATAAAATAAAATAAAAAATCTTTTAAATCATTTGGGAAGATTATTTTTATTGTTACATGTGAAAATTTTATATATATAAATATTTGATACATTTTATCTTAAGTACGACTCAAAGATCAAATTTTGAATTTTATTTTTATTACATAATTCAAGAGATCCGTTTAAATAATGAAATAATAAAATTATTCAATACACAAATATTAAAAAATATATTAGTAAAGATTTGAATGAATAAATATTCTCAAAGATAGAGGGATTCAAAATAAAATTGAAATTTTAAATTTTGCCGTTTTACATTTCAGTAATGAAACACACTTCTTATAACACAGGGATTCCCAAACTGGGAACTACCGCCCCCTCGTGAGTGCTGCAGCGATCGAGGCCACAGGTGCATTTCGGGAAAATTACTTGTATATTACTTTTCTATTCCGAGTTCAATAAATAGATACATAATTTCAATGTTTCTAATTTACACCTTTTTTTTTAATATATTTTGAGAATAGGTACATTTATCTTTCTGTTTAATTGTTATTAAAATTAAAAAAAAGTTAATTTCCAGGGGGCGCTGAGTAAACTCTTTTCATGATAGGAGGCGCTTGTCTAAATAGGCTTGGAAATCACTATTATAACTCAATAGAAAAAGATTAAAAAAACGACATTGATACAACTAAAAATAAGACTATAAATAATACGTATTATATTACAATATAATAAAACATATTTTAAAATTGTTTATTAATTTTATATAATAAATTACTATTAAATTATCAATATCAATTGTTTAAATATAATTCTTTCTCTTTTTAATTTATATACGATATCGATATCGTATTCTCAAAATAATATAAATGCCTATATTTAAAAAAAATAAATAAATAAGCCTAATATTGTTTCAAAATTAAATTAATTATTAAACCATGAATAAAATAATATTATTTCTAAAAAAAAAACATTTTAAAGAGCAGAAAATTTTAGAAATAATGTTATAAAATAAAACTAAACGTAACATATGTATATATAAATAATCATTTCAAATTCCCCTTTAACTTATGCAACCAAATATGATGTCTAAACATTGAATAGAAATAAATACCATTATGATATTTTTATAATAAATAATTTATTAATAGTATTATATATATATATATACATAATTATACTAAAAGTTTTATCTGTACATAATATAAAAAATGTAAAATAAAATAAATATCTTCTTTACCTTTCATGTGTAATGTAGTACGTAGTTTTAGAAATTTTCATGAATGTCTGTCTGTTTCTATGAAAAAGTGCAAGGTTATAGATTCAAAATTGGTTGTGCCGATTACTATGGAATTAAAATTCTTCTAATCTTCTATTTGTATATAGATTTTATTAATATCAATTTAAAAAAATTTAGAAAATGATTATCTATTTTATGAATTTATTAGAATCTATTTATTTTTATCTTAAAATGATGTGATCTTTTTGTGATGCGATTTTTTGAATTCAATTTCTATACACCTGGATTACAACTACTAAGATACCATTCTAAAAAAAAACAGAATAATTATTTATTAAAATGAATTAAAATTTTAATAAATAATTATCTTAATAGAAAACAAATTGAAAATAATTTAAAAATAAAATAATAATAGTTTCTTATTATATGAATATACGAATAAACTATTATTAAACTTTTCATTTATTAAATTATTTTATGCTTATTTGGTAGGATCAAAACCTGCCATGTTGAAGGATTGATTCACAGGTTTGGATTAAAATGGTTAATTTGATTCTGACTGAGTACAATATTACACTTTAGACTTTAAGCTTTGACCAAAACTAACCAAGGATTAACGGAGTACATCTCAATTTCAATTTAATATTGATACAAATTGTATGTGCCACAAATTGGAAATGATAAATTATTTACTCAAAGGGTTATACAAGAGACACACACAATGCATTTTTAGAGATCTTTCTTTAGTGAAAGGTCACTATTATTATTATTATTATTATTATTCTCGTTTTATAACATAAGTGATAATAAAAGGATGATTTTATTAAATTAGTATTTCATATTATTTGAATACTTTTGTTTTCAAACAAAAGAATCAAATATATTAAAATGAAATTCCTATCATAAAATATAAAATTGTATCAGAATAAATTTTGAATTCCTCTTTGAAAGACAATAAAAATTTAGTTTTTAAAAAAATCGAGATGTGAATTATTATAAATTATAAAATAAATAAATTAAAAAACAGATTTGCAGAGACCTTTTATTTATTAATTATTGAACGATCTCCAAAAGATTTCTATTTATTTTTCAAGATTGGTTGCATAATTCACTTCACTATTCCAATGTCATAAATATATTATTAAAAATTAATTTTATTATTATTAATTTGATTTCTCTAAAATTCTTCTCTTTTGTAATCTTGAATATTATCACTTCCTACAGGAAATAAGATAATAATATGAAAAAATACAATGGCTTTCTTTTTGTCATTAATTTTGACATATTTGTCTCTTCACTGCATTTAAAAGTAATAAATTATGTATACAATAAGAAAAGAAACGAATCAGATTGTTATAAAAGACACATATCATAAACTAATAATTACACCAAAAACTATGGTACAAGATTAATTATTTTACTATTTTACAAGCTTTATGTTATTTATTACGAGTAAGAAGAAATTAATTTGCTAATTAAGCAAAACATGATAAAAAATAATACTATATATCGAAAACTTTTTAATAGTTTACCACCCTTATCTGTATTTATTTATTTTTATTTAAGACTTACAATGATGATTTAGATGACACTGTAATATATATATATATATATATATATATATATTTGTTTTCTTAACATTACAGAATAAAACTCGATTCTATTTTCATATAAAATAAAGAAGTATATTCTAAAAAAAAATTATAATATTATTAACTCACCTAGTTTTTAGTCTCTCATAACGGACTTTAACATTTTTCTTTTTCTAATTGTCAAAAATGAAGATACAAAATAGACATTAAAGTAGTATTACAGGATCTTTGAGAATGATGTAGTTCTATAGATAGTTATGGTATATTGATGGCAGCTCAATAAGTCCGTGACTTTTTGAATGAAACACAGGTTTTTGGATACAAATTTATTTTATTTTCAACGTAGTCTCCTTTAAGCTCTATACACTTCGTCCAACGTTCCTCCAATTTTTTTATACCTTCCAAAACATAAGATTTGTCGATAACATCAAAATAGGTATTTGTTTATAAGATGATTTCATCGTTGGAGTCAAAATCTCTTTATGCCCAGCCATTATTTCAGATTTGGATATAAGAATTAGTCACTTGGGGCTAGATCCGGAGAATAAGGTTGATGAGGAAGCAATTCGTATCCAAATTCATGGATTTTCATGGAAATTCACTTTTTTCCATTTTCTTCTCCAATCACGAGGTAGTCTGCTATTAATGAATGTCAAACAAAAACTTAAAGACCCCGCTTGTTCAAATTTCGACAGGATTCAGCTGATAGTTGTCTGCTGGCTGGAGCAGTGTTGCCATATCATTTAAGAGTCAGAAAATTCAAAAAGTCACCCACTTATTGACCTGCTTTTGTAGCTTTATATCGGAATTGTAATTTGAAATAAATTATTGATCAAGTTAATATTTAAATATTTATTATCGTTTACAAGGAAGGGTCATAACAATAGCGAGTTTAATAGTTGCAAGTCAAACTATAATTAGTTTATTGATTGAGGTCTTCTACATATTTAATCGTTTCCCTAGGCTCAATGTTGGGGCAGTGCAAGATAAAACATTGATTGATTCATTGATATTCTATATAAACTATTAACTACCTTTTCATTACCTTTCTTTCAGTTCTTTGTTTAGTCAGGCATATCTTGGTTCATTATATATACATAGATACTAACATTAAACTCAATTTCCTTTAAATGACAAGGATTGCTCTAGACCTCTACGAGATTTAACAACCTCCCAAACCAAGTCACTTATCTATACATCTTCTATATATATTTAATATAAAAAATCTTTATAAAGTCAAAATAGAAATAAAAGAAAAATAATTAAATAAAATTATGATCTGAACTTATTTAAACAGCTTAATTAATATCAATGGTAAATATTTATTTAATTTATAGACCTTTTTAATTAATTTAATTTATAGACCTATTCACCTTTTTAGTTTTTACAAATTTCATAATTTATAAGTTAAAACGTTTGAAAATATTAATAAATTCTCTTTCTCCCTCATTTTTAATAAATAATCATATCAAATATAATAATTAACATTAAAAATATTTTCATTCAGGTTATTATAATTAAAAAATTATTAAAATAATAAACATTTCAGAATTAAATTATCAACATTTTTTTTAAAATCATTTCTACCACGAATGATGATATTATAAAAATAATAAATTATTTATACTTAAATCTACATTTATATTTATCTCATGTTTGTTAATAATAGTTTTCCATTGCAATAGTATAAAAATTTAATTATCTGTTAAAAATTGTAAGTTTGTTTAAGTTTATATATTATTATGATTAAGTGTTTTTTCTTCTAAATCTAAATACATACCACTTTTATTAAAATTATTTAACTAACATTAAATTATTGAAATCAAAATCAATTGGTTTTAAATCAATTACTTACTATAAGAACTAATTTACATAAATCTTTATTTTTTAATTAATTTAAAATAATTTAATTAAATTTGCAAATAATTAACTTTGAAGAAATAATAATTTTCAAAATGATCTTCTCATAACTTTCTATTAACTAGTATAAGATCTGTCTATGGTTATGGTAAACTCCAAACATTTTCTTCCCTCTTGGGATGATAAATAAATTTTAGTACTTGGTAACACAACTTTGAAGTAGTTTGCAGAAATAACATTCAATTCCTCTAGAAGAATTATTATTTAAAATAATATATAATAATTTCTTAATACTTACTTCCATATAGCAATTGACTAATTCAACGATAAGGATTTTAATCAACTCCTCCTCTCTCCAAATGTTAATCTATTTCTATATTCTGACAGTAGGTATCTGATAAAAGTAAAGAGTAAACATTTAGGTAAGAATTTAATTCGTCCTGATATAATTTAAATCGTGATAATGAAAAAATTAAAAAAATATTTTATTATATTTAATAAAATGAATAAAATTATTATATCTTCTCCCATTCTAGCCAGGTGTCCTGCCCACCACAGCCTTCTCGATTTTATAATTCTATGTCTGGAGATGCATAGAGGTTATGCAATTCCTCGTAACGTAGTCTTCGCTATTCCCCGGTGATCTCATCTTTCTTTGGCCCATAAATGCTTCGCAGAATCCTATTCTCAAATACTCTAAATCTGCTCTCGTCCCCTAAGGTCATAGACCATGTCTCATACCCATATAATAAAACCGGAAAAATAATTGTCTTATTTATTTTAATTTTTATCCCCTTTAATAATAATTTTGATCCGATAAGCCCCTTTACTGCATGGTACAGGCGTTCCCAGATTGCAACCTCGATTTAAATTCTTCTCTAATATTATTATCCTTCGTGATTACAGAACCTAAATATTTAAATTTTTCTACATTTTGTATGTTAAGACTTTGCTGTGTTAATACTATTCCTCTCTGTTACTAAATATTTTGTCTTAGCACTATTAATTTCCAGTTCCTCTTTTCCTGCTTCGATTAATTTTTCTAGGCTCTCTTTAATTGCAATTGCCGAAACTCCTATTATATTAAATCATCTCCATAACATAATAATTTAATTTTTTTGTTTACTTGAATTCTGTTTGATTTTTCTCTAATTT
The DNA here is from genome assembly GCA_963082975.1 of Labia minor. Lineage (NCBI taxonomy): Eukaryota > Metazoa > Arthropoda > Insecta > Dermaptera > Spongiphoridae > Labia > Labia minor. The sequence goes on from OY720345.1 coordinate 82,554,109, forward strand.
TTGTCTAATCACATATTTCAGTACCAAATTAAATATAATAAAAAGGCGTCTTCTTGTTAAACAATATTAAATATAATAATAATAATTAATACTATAGTTATTATAGAATACTCTTAATTCTATATACATATATGTATTCTATATACATAGTGTATAAAATATACTCCTATATTAACGGTCGGGGAACTTTTTTAATCATTACCCAAAAATATTTTTGTGTAAGTTGAAATCACCCCATGATGAAGAGCAAAAAAAAAACGAAATTGCCTCTTTTTCGCATCTTTCCTATTATAGCCCCCTGATAATTTTGAAAAGAAAACATTAACTGAAAATTTAATTTGTAAAAATACTAAAAGGTTTATAAAAAAAAACAACCTCTGACTTTGTACGTCCTACGCAAGGACAACGCCTATCAAGCCGGTTATATGACTGAGGTGTCCTATGATCAGTAGAACGGGTTCTCTCAACTTTTATCTTGATTTTCATGATCGGAGGCGCTATCAAGTAGCTTTTCCCCAATGTTGTTCCCGGAGGCTGGGTTGACTCCGTCCTATAGACCCCAGCTAGGGAAATTCCCTTGCCAGGCCCGGGACTTGAACCCGGGACCATGTGAATGTGAGGCAGGTTCGCTACCCACACATCCAATGGCACCTTCACAGGTTTATAAAATAGCAAATTAAAAATATATACTTTTTACTCACAATTTAATTTACCCCGGTTCCCCGACCGCTGTCCTAAATGATTTCATCAAGATAATTTTTGTTAAAATCTGTTTTTTCGTGTTACTCTGAACTTCCTGGATTCATAAATTAACTACCTAATAGAATATTTACTAGTTTTGTGAATTTGATTCATAAAAAGTCTGAAATTGGTAGTTAGCGAAAGTAATCGGAGGCAGCCAAGCTTGACATTATCTTGGAGAGGCGAAAAGGAAATTTCATTCCTTTTGTTGCCGCGGAGTGCGTTCTATGAGATCAAGAAAGAAAGAAAGTAAATGTCGGGTGTAGTTGATCTACAAATAACTAGTTATCAGTTGACGTTCGTTTCTAATGTTCGGTATCTGGTGTCTTAAGAATTAAACATAAATTATTGTTTTTAAAACGAAATTGTCAAAAACAACTTTTAATGAATGAATGGAAGCGAATGTTCAGTGTCCAGAAAGAAGAGGAGAGTTCACCCGTTGTCATGTAAGTAAATTATAAAAAAAAAATATTTCTTTAAACTTGCCAATCTATTATTGAATTTTAGTTTATATTATATTAATCAATCTCTATTATCTGTTAAATTATATTATGATTAGTTCAATAGAGAGGATACCTCTATAATATTTAATAATTTAAAATATTAATAAAATAATGATATTAAACTTTAAATTATTGCATTGATTATATATGTATATATATATATAGTAAAATTGAAATAAATTTTTATAATAAAAATAAAATTTATAGCCTGTGTAACGAAATAGAAGAAGAGAAGAAATTGAATGATTTGATCATTTATTTATTGTTTATCTTTATTGTTTTGTTTTTTTTCATAATTGATTTACAAGTTGGAAATTATAATTAAATCAAAGTATTATAATAAATTGAATGTAATCATATCAATATTATTCAATCACCATCGAGATGATTCCTTGTTTAGATTATACTACAAATTTAATATAAATTGTTATTATTTTAAGATAAGGATTGTATAATATCACTTAATTCAGTGAAAATAGGTTATTATCAGATATTATCGAAATAGAAACAAACATATTATTAATTATTATTTAAATTAAAAGTACTTGTACTATGATGATTATATCATACGTATTATATGTATTTGATTATTTTTAATTTGTAATTATAAAAAAAAAATTATAACACTTTCAAGTTTATAGTAATTCTAAAGTTGAATCAATCATAACTAAAATTAATGAAGTGATAAAAAAATTATTAATATTAATAGTAAAGATGACAATAGATAAAATCGAATTGAAAATTCTCTGAAATATACCGGTTCTCTTTTATTTGTTCAATTTTAATGAAAATATTCTTAAAAAATTTCAGAGAGACACTTAAATATAAAATATCCATTCTAACGAATTTAAATTTTGATACAACTCGAATAAGTTGATAAAGATGCCTTGAAGGATGTTGGTTAACTGGGTTAGCTCACATTCTCGTAGTCCCGTGTTCAAGTGCCGGACCTGAAAAGGGATTTTTTCTAGCTAAGGTCGATGGGACTGAGTTAACCGAGCATTGGGGATCAAATTTGGGAAGCTAAGTACCACCCCCGAACAAGAAATTCAAATTAAAAGTTGGTTGATAGGATCCGTTCTACAGAATATAGGACACCCAATTAATATAACCGATTTGATTTGCGTAGGATGTATTTTAGATAGGAAGAAATAATAAAGAGAGAGAGAAAGAAATATTATAATCTTTAGATTTTTTTATTCTTCTTTAGGTATTTAGATCGATTGACTAATAAATTGTAAAATGAATAATTTTTTAATTGTAATTTCATAGAAATTGGATTGCCAAGGAAACAACTTTTAAATAAGTGTAACACCAGAATGAATTAATCTTAAAATTATTTCATAATGATTGCATCATAGGAATCATCATCGCGAAACGATCAAATTAGTGACGTGCGAAATTCTGTTTCTTTAAAAAAAAAAAAAAAAAAATAAAAAATAAAAAAAAAAGCATGACTGGAATAAGTAAACAATTCTTAAATCAGTGAAGCGAGAGTGAAGAGAAAGAAAGAGAGAAAAAGGAAGAGAGGCTGTGAAGAAAGAAAGAAAGAAAAAATAAAAAGAATAAACTCACACGTTCATTTTTATTTCAAAAGTAAACAAGAGGGTCAACAAGATCAATGGTTCATTTGGAAAACAAAAAATAAATTGTTCTATTTTATTTATTTATTTATTTTATTACACACATAGAAAATAAAATAGGAAAATTTATAGGGATTTAATCCTTTAGAGCCTATTCGATGTTCAACTAAATTTCTTATATAAAGACTCCCCCCCCCCCAAAAAAAAAAAAAATAAAAAATAAAAAGTGATCCAATCTTGAAAGTTAAAGCTTATTATAGTAAGTATTAGTATGTATATTTATTCTCAGAAATTAGAGATTGATTGATTTTATTCATTGATAGAATAACTTGTATTATAATAATCATTAAAATATATAAAATAATTTGGAGTGTCTCCACTCGACTATCTCGCAAATTTGAATTGGATTAAATAACATATATATTTAAATTAAATTTAATTAAATTATAAATTATAAATTAAAATTAATAAATAATATTTATTAAATCAACGCGTGTTTGGTTCTTTGTTGATGGCACCACGTCACGTGTTGGTGCGTGATTTGCAGTGTTAAAAAATTAATTCCGGTACTTTAAGCGATTCAATCTAGCTGAAATTCTATATAAAGCAGTTTTATACAATTTTTTATCATGTGAAAAACTATCAATCATATATCTTTATTTTTACGGTCACTTTAGAGGAAAAAAAATCAAAACGTTGTAGGTAATGACCCTCTTCCGGTTGAGCTACATTTCTCAAAAGTTGATAGAAAACTACGAATTTTGAATAATGCACATGTACCAAATTTCATGATTCTAGCTCAAACCATTTTTGCGTAATCTTGTCTCCATACATACACTCACAGACAGACATTTTTCTCAACCTTAGTGAAAATGACTCAGGGACCTTCAAAACGTATAAAAACATCAAAATTTCTACATTGAAAATTTTCGTGATCGTAATATTATCTCTGTCGAGATAGTAAAAATAAAACCTACATTATCTCTCTCTCTCTCTCTCTCTCAATTGAATGACTAATACAAAATTTTGAAATTATATTTAATTTTACTAATATTTTATTTAACATTTTATTTAGAATTTCATCTACAATCATCTCTATCCTTAACTTACTTATTCATCCCATTCTCATACTAAATATAGGTATATATAATAAATAATATTTTTAATTTTATGTTATCTTATTATTTAAGATAATAGTTATTATAATGAATGATTTTAGTATTTGGCAAAATTATTATTAGAATTATTATATCCTAATTTAAATGGTAGTTTATTTTAATTTAATTATAATAAATAAAAACAATTATGGTTTGTTATTTCTTAATTTATGCATTTAATAAATAAATTAATAAAAAAATAAATAATTTTTTTCAATGATTCCAAATTAAGAATCGTGAAAGACGTAAAAGATTTTTTGTTTATTTTGTTAATATTCAATTCAAATTTCTATGATATCTATAGATAAATAGAATTTGCTCTAATATGGTACTTTTTATATCATTTTATTTGATATATTTATTTTGTAATATTTCAAAATAAATAAATAAATAAAATATATTAATATACTTAATACTACATTATAAAGTATAAATTATAAGAAAAAAGAGAAAACATTTAAAATAAAATAATAATAATAATTATAATTATATTATTTAAGGTAATGGCACCAATAGATGACATTTTAAGCGCTCTTGTCGCTATTTTCTTTTATAAAACCGAAACTATACTTCTCACAAAAAAAATCTTTTGGTTATTATAAAGCTTATCTTACCTTTTATCACCAGGATAAATATTTTAAACTTTTATATGAGTTTAATAGGAAATATAATTTTTTTTCAAAGTAATCAAATGGAACCTATAGATGACACCAAAAATTTTGGTGGAACCTAATGATGACAATTATGGAACCCAAAGATGACATCTACTTTTTTTCACTTCGCTTGCTCTCTTTATCTTCAACTTATTTATTTACAAAGTAAAACATCTTTCCAACACCTTGTTGCTGCTTTAACTTTAGTTATAATAAAAAAATCAGGTTTCATATAATGATACATTAGATATATTTATTGGGATTGATTTTATTTTTAGCTGATTATTATAATAAAATAAAAAATTGATTTTAAACAAATCTTTTTTTAATTATGCATTTTTAATTATACATTGAGAACAGAGTAATTTAAAAAAAATTTCAAAAAAATAGTGTATGAAGTACTGGAACAGAAAAAAATTTTCTGACAATGAGAAACACAGCGTCACCTTTAGGTTCCTATATCAATTCAGACATGCAACTTGGTGGAATTATATAAAATTATCTCCTCTTTACAGCTATTAATATAATAGACAATTTTTTTAAAAACCTACTTATAGCTGACATTGCTGTCATCTATAGGAAAAACAATTTTTAGGGGCACCTATAGATAACACCGTTGATAAAAAAGATACTTTTAAAAATTAGGTGTTTAAATTGAAATGATTTATATCTATATTAAGTCTATTTTATAATGTAGTTGTTAAATTCTTGATAAATATGAATATAAAAATATAAAATACTAATTAAGAACATTACTTCCCTTAAGGTTATCTTTAAGATTTGTTGAAAAAATCAATTGTTGACGATTCGGTCTGCTTTTCAAGTTAAAAGAAAAAAAATAGGGCGACTTATTGTATTGTTGTAGGATATCTCAGGTGGTGGAAAAGCATAACTATCATTTAAAAAAAAATATTTCCGCGTATGTTTTAAAATTTGCTTATTTTTTTAGTTTAAATTCAAAAGTGTCATCTATAGGTGCCATGTCATCTATAGGTGCCATTACCTTATTAAGTTTTATTTATTTTCTGGATGGGCGAATTTTCTAGAAAAAAATAAAAAATAAAAAAATAAGTCGAAATATAAAGAGAAAGGAAAATATATTATAATATGTTGAAACTTTATTAAAATTCTTATTCTTTTTTACTAAAAGTTTTTAAGTTTTTAATAAGTTCAATAATATTAATGATATATAAACAAATAAATAAATTAAATTTAGTATGAAATTATTTTCTTGTATAAATATTTAATACATGTAAATATATTTTAAAAACATTATATCAAATTATTATTAAAAATTTAAATGAGATGACGAATGAACAATTAGTTTTTTATGTTAATCATAATTATATAGTTTCGCTCTAAATATTTTTGCAATCAACCATCTTAATTTTAGAATATAAAAAAAAAAAATAATAATAATTTATTAGATAAGAGTTAATGAAAAAGGATATAAGCCTCATATAAATTATATTATTCAATTTTAATTTAATTTAAATATAATTCATAACATAAATATTGGCAGATTCTATTGTCACCTACGTTATTCTGTGTTATTAGTATTGTGTCCATAATAAAATGAGATTTTATGTGATAGACATAATAGCTTACAATACAATAAGCAAAATAATTTAATTCGAATAATATCATTCATTTATTAAATTGAAAATATAATTATTGATTTATTTTACAAGTATTATATCAATTTAGATAATATAGTTATCCTTATTTATTTAATAAAAAAATGAATCGTTAAAATCAACGATGATTCATTGAAATGTTTGATATTTATATGAAAATCATTTTCTCAAAATTGATGTAGAGACAAAAGAGATATGATAGAAGTAGAAGGGCAAGGTGTTTCTCATTGGTGTAGGTCAGGAGGAAGGGTAACCCAGAGAGAGAGAAGGAAAGAGAGCGATTCATATGAAAGAGATAGATCGAGGTATAACAGACGAGAGGGTGCCACTCGACTAATGGCCTGGTATTTAGTAATGCAATATGAGTTAATCTATTTTTTTTTTTTTTTTTTGTTTTTTTTTATTCGCTGAGAGAGGGATCATCGATTGAAATACTAACCCCTCTACGTCAAAAGATAATTATTTAAGTAATTTATTATCTGGTTAAATGGTTAATTAACTAAGTTACGGTTATAAAAACTAAATCGGTTTCGCCTGTATGAATGACAAATTGAAAATTATAATTATTATTTTAGTTTTAAATTTTTCGAAGAAAAAAGATGAAATGCCTAACTATTGATTGATTTTTAATTGTCTTTAATCTGCCTTTATCGTATATATTTGTATTTTTGAGATATTAAACCGCTCTAAGGATTTTTTTGAAATTAGAAAAAATAAAGAAAAATCGATCTGTATTGTTTTTTTTTTTGAAAAATCATCTTTGTTAGTTATTTCTTAATTTAAAATAGGAATTTTAATAATAAAAAAAAATATCACCGGGCAACGCCGGACAGCCCATCATTAAAATATTATAAATAAAATAAAATTTAAAATATTTATTTTAATATTATTTTGTAATCAAATTAAGAAATATATATTATGTTATATCCACAGGCCATACTTTTCTGTATTTCAGTGTATTAATACGTACGTTTAAGGGCTGTATGTTTTATGACTATTTTTTTTTAAATTTATGTTCTTTTAAATTATTTAAAATTTTGTTTCATAGATTTTGTCGTTTATTTATTTTAAATAATAATCTTAATCTAAAATATTCTTAGTTCATAAGGAATAATTTTTTGAAAGTACCGATCGACGACTCTGTGATCCAGGTACTTATATATTATATATTATAATTATGTGAATAACAATAAAATAATAATACTATATTAGACAGTCATCAAAACAAACAGGTGGTGAGGGAGGGGGAGAGATGTTATTATAACTAAGAAGTTATCAGCTGTAATGTCCCAAGGGTATTGATAATTCGAAATAATTTTATAACAATCCGAAAGCATGTTGCTTGGAAACCGCCCGACGCCAAAGGCTGTAAGCTTGATAAAGTATTTGTTTGTGTATTTTTTTTAATAATTTCATTAATAGAATCATTATTTTTGTCACCATATCGTGAAAATGACATTTTAAAATGCAAAGGATCACTATTTATTAAATGACAAAAACAGTTTGTTCCTTAGCAACAAGCAAGAGGCATCTTACCAAACGGAGGGATCTTTTCAGTGTTATTGGCTATTTTTGAACACGTGACTCGGAATTGAAGAATTTGATTGGCTATTCATTCATCAAAAAATTTTCCAGCAAAACATTTTGAAAATTGATATTTTGTTACCCAAATAAAAAAAAATATTTCTATTTTTTATTGTGTTTTCTTTCTTTTAAAGGGAAAGTGAAATCTCATCTTTAAACTCTTCTACTCTTCTATTAATATAACAAACATATTGACATTTTTTTATTTAAATATTAACATCATATATGATAAAAATTTATATATTTGGCAATTCATCTTTAATTTTTTTTATATAACTAACTAACTATTTAACTATTGAAGTGACAATTAATAATAAAATTAAAGAGGTAAGTTATTAAAAACACATGGTTTTGTTTCAAGATTCAGTATATTATAAACTTGTGATGATGACGTTACTGTCGATAAAACCATAAAATGGAATAAATAAAAAATATTATCTTTAAAAATATATTAATTTAATTGATTAAAACAATTTTATCTGCGAATTTGTAGCATCCCAAGTAGTCTTTCCTTTTTTTAATTAATTTTATTTTTATTTAACATCTCACATTTTTCTTTTTTCTTTTTTTCTTTTTCAAAGGTTAACCTTTAGAAATATTTGTAAAAGGCAAAGTTCTTAGAAAACCATACTCTTTGCATTAACCACCTCCTCTACAGTTTCAAAAGTCATTTTTCCACTTGACCCGATAATTTTCCTATTTGGAACCAACCATCCATAAGTAGAAATTTCAAAGGTGTTTTCCGTCATTAATAGTAAAAAAAAAGTCGAATTGGCAGTCGTGGGACTGGCCGACAGAAGTGAAAACTTGTGCGTAAGAAATTTGAAAGCAGACGGAATGCGCACCAGCTTCACGAGAAAAATGAAATTTATATACGTATATATATATATATATATATATATATATATAAAATTCATAATTATTTTTTTCAGCAAACTGATTATTATTACAAAAATATTAAAAATACGATGTGTATGAATATATATATATATATGTCTGTCTGTCTGTCTGTCTGTGTGTGTGTGTCTGTCAAATACTCAAAAACTACCCGTCCGATTGCGATGAAACTTTCAGGGATTGTTGTGGGCGTCCCAGGGAAGGTTTTAGTGTAGTTAAATCCAAAATTAATTTATCCAAAATTAATTTAAATAGTAATATTTTGGTAAAAGTCTATTTATGGTTACCATGGTTACATTGAAAAATTTACAATAAATAAATAAAAATAATTGGAAATCTTTTCAAATTATTATTTTGATAAATTTTATTAATATTTTTAATTTTTTTTAAACTGCCAAAAATAACATACCCATAATAATAGTTGTAATAAAAATAAAAATATAAATCACAATGTAAGTAAAATATTGAATCGTTTTATTTATATTGTTTCAATTATTGTTTGAATATTTATTAAATTTATATATAGATTAATTTACATGTTTAAATGTATATTTAATAAATTTATTTATTGATTCTTAATATTAATAATTCCAATTACTTTCTTGAAAATTTTTTTTATTTAAAAGCATATTCAGCATATCTCGCAAATTTGAATTGGATTAAATAACATATATTAATTTAAATTAAATTAAATTAATTCAATTATAAATTAAAATTAATAAATAATATTTATTAAACCAGGGAAAGTTTGGCTCTCTTTTGATGGCACCACGTCACGTGTTGGCGCGTGAGATTTCCAGTGTTAAAAAATTAATTCTGGTACTTTCAGCAATTCAATTTTCGATGTTGAGATTTTGATGTTTTTGATGTTATAAATAATATTTATTAAATTATAATTTAATTAATTTAATTTAATTTAAATTAATAAATATTATTTAATCAAATTCAAATTTGCGAGATAGTCGAGTGGATAGTGGAGTGTTTGGCTCTTTGTTGATGGCACCACGTCACGTGTTGGCGCGTGAGATTTCCAGTGTAAAAAAATTAATTCTGGTACTTTCAGCGATTCTATCAGGCTGAAATTCTATATATAGCAGTTTTATACAATTATTAATCATGTGAAAAATTATCAAACATATATCTTTATTTTTACGGTCACACACACACACACACACACATATTTAAAAATTAATTTATTAAAATATATATTATATAATATATTATTTATAGTATATAATTTAATATATATATATATATATATTCTGAAATTAATTTTAAATCATATAAATATATTAGAAATTAATTTAATATAATTTAACACATAATAATATATTAAAATATTTTATTTTATATATACATAATTTAGTAATACTGATTATTAATGTAAATATAAATAATAATATTTAATATGGCAAATATGTAAAATTTCGTAAAGAATGTATCAGAAGTTTAGTGTCTAACATTCTGGCGTATTGCGCATGCGTATATCGGTATAAAGTAATTGGAATTATTAATATTAAGAATCAATAAATAAATTTATTAAATATACATTTAAACATGTAAATTAATCTATATATAAATTTAATAAATATTCAAACAATAATTGAAACAATATAAATAAAACGATTCAATATTTTACTTACATTGTGATTTATATTTTTATTTTTATTACAACTATTATTATGGGTATGTTATTTTTGGCAGTTTAAAAAAAATTAAAAATATTAATAAAATTTATCAAAATAATAATTTGAAAAGATTTCCAATTATTTTTATTTATTTATTGTAAATTTTTCAATGTAACCATGGTAACCATAAATAGACTTTTACCAAAATATTACTATTTAAATTAATTTTGGATAAATTAATTTTGGATTTAACTACACTAAAACCTTCCCTGGGACGCCCACAACAATCCCTGAAAGTTTCATCGCAATCGGACGGGTAGTTTTTGAGTATTTGACACACACACACACACAGACAGACAGACAGACAGACATATATATATATATTCATACACATCGTATTTTTAATATTTTTGTAATAATAATCAGTTTGCTGAAAAAAATAATTATGAATTTTATATATATATATATATATATACGTATATAAATTTCATTTTTCTCGTGAAGCTGGTGCGCATTCCGTCTGCTTTCAAATTTCTTACGCACAAGTTTTCACTTCTGTCGGCCAGTCCCACGACTGCCAATTCGACTTTTTTTTTTTAGAAAAATTTCAAGTATTAGGAAATTTTTTCGCGGCTCCCTTATGACGGCGTCGCTATTATTATTATTGAAATCGGAAAAAAATCTATTGATTGAATGATAATAATAAAAATATTTATGTTGTTATTGAAAATTCAATAGATGGGTCCTATATTTTTTTAAATTTTTTTATTAATTAAAATCGTCCTATCTAGATATTGTTTGATAATTTATTAACACCGTAACTCTAATAGCAGCGATTTTCAACCTCTGGGCCACGAGTTCTCCAGAGGGGGTAGGGATGGGGCAAGAATATACCCAAGGGAAAATATTACGCCCAACTTCCTTGGTCGCCATCCTCAAGAAGAAAATTTAAAGATACAATATAATGCCTGATATTTTATTCATAGCTTCACTCCAATATGAAAGTCTTTAATTTTTATTTGAAATTCATTTTAATGTAGCAACTACTATAATTTCAATTTATTTCCAGTTTTTGTTTTTATTATTACATTAGAATTAAAATTATATTTGTACCTACTAAATGAGGAATCTACTACATTTAATCTTATATTTCTAATTTTATTATTTATTTTTTATTAATAAGTTTTCTTCCAACATAGTTTTTATTCATTCAAAATTGTTTAATCTATGTCAATTATTGACTCAAAATAAAATGTTTAAAACAAAACACATCCTTCTGTTTACAAAAATTATTAAAATTTGTTAAACAATTTGGTAAACAATTCTTCTCCTCTAGAACCCCATTATATAATTTAGAATTAAAGCGGCAACCTGAATCATATTGGTAGAGTGGCTTGGCACACCACAGCTAAAAGGTTGCCGACCCCTGCTTTAAATTATTTGTATTTTTTTTTTTTTATTTTGTTAAATAATTTATTATCCTTAAAAGAAAATGTAGAAGACTACAAATACAAAATCAAAACGAAAAGCCATTTCCTTGGAAACCAAAATTGAAATTTTAGATTAATCTTTTTGCTAACAACATAACTGTTTTCCATACATACATTACTGTTTTTAGTTCCTGAACTTGTCATACATTGAATTTACATTACATATTTTTAAGCTTAGAGTACTTATTTTTTTCCTTTAATAATTATGCTTAAAAACACATTATATCTGTGATTTAAAAAAATAAACATGAATACATATTCTTAAAGAATCCTTATTTTTCTCTAATTTTAATAGGTTTTAGAACCAATCACCAATTTTTGCATAAGATAATACTTTTTTTACACGGTTTTTTCTGGAACCAATCTACCGTGTTAGGTGTATATTAATTAATTAAGAATAATAAGTTGACCTGTTGCCAGGTCCGAACCGACCGACGGTTTGAAGTAAATTAATTTCCAGCTACAGAAACAATTTCAAATAATTTTAATATATCTATTAATGTAATAAAAAACAGATATGGATATAACATAAATATTTTTAATTTTATTTTATTTATAATATATAGCTGAAGTAGACGGCGTTACCCGAGGCTGTGACGTCATGAAGGGCTGGGTGACGTCATATAATTTTAAATTAAGAAAAACATAATGAAGATGATTTTTCCCGAGGATAAAATCAATACATTCGTGGTGATATGTAAAAAAATCTCCTTATGTGAAATTTGGTGCGAAAATAACCCTTCCCTTCTTATCGTCGATCGCTAATACTACCACTTCCGGTTTCCGGATTTGTACCAAAAGTTGATCAATTCATCCCACTGATGCATTAAGTAAATATACCAAATTTCATCAAAATCGGTTGAGCCGTTCAGGCTGTACACATCTATACTGACGGACGGACGGACGGACGGACCACTTCCGGTTTCCGGATTTGCACCAAAAGTTGATCAATTTATCCCACTGATGCATTAAGTAAATATACCAAATTTCATCAAAATCGGTTGAGCCGTTCAGGCTGACACATCTATACGGACGGACGGACGGACGGACGGACAGACATCATGCTAAAAATACTTTTTTCTGTTAAGGAAATGCATGATTCGTGGAGATATGTAAAAATCTCCACATGTGAAATTTGGTGTGAAAACAATACCTCCCTTACTATCGTCGGTCGGTAAAAATTGCATACAGACATATAGAATCTTTTATTTCCCTACTGTAAATGTGTTAATTTGTTGTTTCCTTGCTATAAAGTTTATCATTAAAAATCCTAATACAAGTTAAATCCCACAGGAGGGATATGTCACCTTCCTATATATAATAAATTTATTTTATTTTTATTATATTATATAAAACAGGAATTAATTGAAATGCTAAAACTTGAAATGTTTCATTTCAATAAAATTTATTTTTTAATATTATACAACCATCCTTAATAATATATGTAGTTTATAAATGTAATTTAAATAACAAATTTGGTGGTCCACGAAATTAAAATGGAGGTCTACGTGTTTTCTCGGCTTTAAAAAAAAGGTAAATCTTTTTTCCGACATGGGAAACATTTTTGATTTTTTATTCTAAAAAGGGTAAAAATTTTTTATAAAAATTCAAAATCAATTTAGGGGGTCTACCCAATACCGAAAAACATGGCAAGGGGTCTACGACACAAAAAAGTTTGGGAACCTATGGTTTAGAGTGAAAAAATTGAAAACGTGGTAGGTAATGATCCTCTTCTGAATGAGCTACATTTCTCAAAAACTACAAATTTTGAATAATGTGTACCAAATTGCATTATTCTTTTGTCTACATACTTACATATACACATACACACAGACATTTTTCTCAACTTTAGTGAAAATGACTCAGGGACCTTCAAAACGTAAAAAAACATCAAAATTTTTGCGAGATAGTAAAAAATTATTAATAAACTATGACACTGAATCTCAGAATATTTATTATTGTTATATTGATATTTTCTCTTTATATATCGAGTAGATATAATAATATAAATTAATCAAATTCTGATTGAATATTGGAAAATTAACGAGTTTATATGTATATCTGTATAGTATAGCCTGGTGTAAAGATGTAACATTCTCAATAAATTTAAATTGAGTCTCTTTATCCTAAAGGGACAAAAAAAAACAAACAAACAATAATTAGAAATTTAGTCCCTAGAGAAAATTAAGTGACTTGAGTCGCCAAAACCGCAGGTTTAGTGTGTATTGTTTGTTCCTCTTGAGATTTTCTCTTGCCTCTATACAAAGAGAATGGTTTAGAAAAGCTCAAAGCAGATGAACATGTATATACATTAAACAGGAGGTCTTTACTATGGAATAGGTTGTGCTAAAGAAAGATTAAAATAAAAATTACATTAAATTAGCTGGAGTGTCTTCACTCGACTATCTCGCAAATTTGAGAATTGGATTAAATAACATAATATATTATATTTAAATTAAATTTAATTAATTATAAATTATTGCTTAAAATTAATAAATAATATTTATTAAACCAGCGCATGTTTTGCTCTTTGTTGACGGCACCACGTCACGTGTTGGCCCGTGAAATTTGCAGTGTTAAAAAATTAATTCTGGTACTTTCAGTGATTCAATCAAGCTGGAATTCTATATATAGCAGTTTTATACAATTTTTAACGTCACGTGTTGGCCCGTGAGATTTGCAGTGTTAAAAAATTAATTCTGGTACTTTCAGTGATTCAATCAAGCTGGAATTCTATATATAGCAGTTTTATACAATTTTTAATCATGTGAAAAATTATCAAACATATATCTTTATTTTTAGGGTCACATTAGAGGAAAAAAAATCAAAACGTTGTAGGTAATGACCATCTTCCAGTTGAGCTACATTTCTCAAAAGTTGTTAGAAAACTACGAATTTTTAATAATGTACTCATGTACCAAATTTCATGATTCTAGCTCAAACCGTTTTAACGTAATCTTGTCTACATACATAGACACAGACATTTTTCTCAACCTTAGTGAAAATGATTCAGGAACCTTCAAAACGTATAAAAACATCAAAATCTCAACATCGAAACTGGCGAGATAGTAAAAATTCACTCAAATCAATATAAATAAAATAAAATTTCAATTTTTCAAGTTCTAACGATTCGTTTCCTGTTTATCTATTTGCTTAAGGAAATATAAATACTATTAAATATGTTATAATATTATTATTATTAATAATAATAATAATAAAATGACTTTAGCCTTGAAAAGGAGAGTGGACTTAGCAAAGTGTAACGAGTCATCTCCATGAAAGCGAGACTAAATAAGATTCTTTGCAACATCAAGTTAAGTTGAATGAATGTCTGAACGCTTATTTATGTTTTGTTGTTTGTTTTTTTTTTTGTTGTTTTTGTTGGCCTATTCGGTTAATGCAATAATTTCATGATTTCATTCATTCTTTATAAAGATTTCAAGATATGATTCAAATTTATGTCGACGTTGTTTTTTTTATATAAATATGGTAAATACAATATATCCTAAAGGTATATAAGTACTATTTTAAGATAGAGATTTATTTATTTATTTATTTATTTATTTTTTATGACAAATTTAGTAATTTCTGATTTCGTTAAGCATTGATTATCCAATCTAGATTAGTCTTTATCATGCAAATAGTATAATTATTTCTCTTTAACAAGAAATGGAAGTAAAATCTTAAGAGAATTTCAAATCGAATATTTCAACAGAAACACAAATTAAGTAAATCGGAAATGTGATTTTTACCTCGTATATTACACATAAGATTTATTTCTCTTTCATCATGTTTATTTTTATTAATTATTTTTATTATTATTTGCTAAATTATACTTTAATTAACTGTGAAATTAGAGTATTCCAATATGAAATGTTAATGTTAAACTGTTATAATACTTTTTATTTATAAAAATAATAATAATGATACTTTTCTCTCGAGTTATATACAAAGAAAAATACTTTTATTCATGTTTCTGAAAATTAATTGCATTTTTCATACAATATAGAAAAATAATAAATGAGAGCAACTCTTATTTTGGTTTCGAGAGCATCATTAAGCACCAAGTATAATATATTTATATTAATTAATATAATGAAATATGAATTTACTGAAAATAAAAGAGATTGAATTAATATTAAATAAAGTAAAAAAAAATCACGTTGTAGGTAATGACCCTCTTCCGGTTGAGGCTATATTGAGCGAGATAGTAAAAATATAAAATTTTAAAACTACATATTCTCAAAAAAACAAAGAAATTAATTTAAATTTTGAATCACTACATTTTTGACTAAATAATGATACAGCATATAAACATTTTTTTAGTTTATTATGAATATTTAATGTAGGAGGGCCTTGATAATAATTATTCAATGGTATATCGCTAATATTTGTAATTGATAAAATAAATATATATATATTGTTCATATATATTAATTTTAATTTATAAAAAAAAAAAAGTTATTAAAATGGACATCGAGTTGAAGATTAAATGAACAGTGACGGAAAAATGTATACGCCCTGGGTGGAAGGGGGGGGGGTTGTTGTCGGGCAATGCAAAGGCCTTTCTCAACCGATTGATTGCCTGACAAACAGTGCCCCCATGGCGTTTACATTTTTCCGTCACTATATACAGTGATGTATTGGTAAAATAAAAAGTAATTGAACGCATAGTGGGAGCAAAAAAAGTCCTATTTTTAGCAAACTATTTTTTTCCATATAAGTTTTTATTTTTTTATATTCTTACTATACAAAATATTAACGAACACAAAAAAAGAAATTTTAACAGTAGATTTAAGTGGGCATTGTCTGAGTACTTGAACGCGTTCCGGTTCTGAAAAAAGGTAAGGGAACGTCATTCCCCTCCCAATACGCCACTGACTATATAATATACTACAGGTTTTTACCCCTCACATAAAAAAATCATTAAATATTAGATCATAAATAATTTTTAATTTGTTTCTAATTTGTAATAAATTTATATTTTAAATAAAATCTCAATTAATAAATAAATTGTATAATAACCTTCATTTAATAAATAAATTAAGATTTACATTTGTATAAATATATATAGAATAGAAGTCCCAGGTATCATATGAGGCCGGTGGCATACGTAAAACTCCTCTTAGAGGGACGTTTTAAAATAATACAATGTTTAAATATAAAATTATTAACTTTATTCAAATCTTTATAATAAATTTTTTTATTTTTTATTTTTTTTATTTGACACTTATTTAATTTAACAAAATAAGATTTAAAAAAATGAAGTTAGTTACAAATTAATAATTTTGATAATTTGTAACTAACTTCATAATGTTACAGACATCATATACATAAGACGGAAATTATATATATTGATATGAATATTTTTTTTTTTTTTTTTTTTTTTAGTTAAATAAAAACTAAAATTTGGTAAAATACAATATATTTATATTTGGGTAAAATTAAATATTCCTAATCGAATAAAGGATATTAAAATGACGCTTTGAATTGTTAATTTGCCAGATTTACGAGGATGTGTCAATGTCATAATTCGGAAACGACATGAATAGATGGTTTGCATAGTGAGAGGAAAATACATCGGCCGAGATAAAGGGGATTTGGAAACGTTACTAATTTTCAACTCATAAATGGAAAATTAAGATTAATTGATTTGTTGAAATTTGGAATGGATTCTAATAGGTGACAAGTAAACAGAATGAAATAATCAGAAAAGCAACCAACTGGATGGAAATCATTATAAAAATAATCCTTTATTCAAATACATAATTTACTATTGTTCAATTTAATTATTTATTTCCTATGTATTGAATTTCTAGATTAAATAATTTGGAGAAAGGAAGAAAATCTTCCTGAAGCAGAGAAGTAACATCCGTAAATAGATCATCAAATCTCTCTGAAAATAAAATAAATACGTATTTATTTCAATATTTCTAATCTTAAAAAGAGTTCCAAAGATCTTTTGATATTTAGAAGGTTTTTTAATAAATAATAATAAAAATCAATTTATTCATCAATTTGTTCTTCACACAGGAAAAACTAATTTTAAATATTTTTTTTAATTAATCAACAGGTTTTAATAAATATCAAAGAGTATCAAAATCCTAAGTATGCAAAAATTCAAGTGGCTTTTTAATTTATCTTTGGAAACATAATATAAAGAGTTTTAAAAGTAGAATTTTTAATTATAATAAAATATAATTATTTATTATTAATATATTTTTATTAAATGATTTTATGGCTAAAATATTCGGTAAACTTTTTTGATTAAAAATATTAAATTTATTTTATTATGTTTTTGTAATCTGTTAAGATATTAAAGCAATGAGTAGGTAATTTATATACAATAATAATAAATGACAGCAATTTTAATATTTTATTAAGAAGGTTAAAATTTGTACTTATTATATATTGTTGCTTTTTATAAAACTATTAGTAAAGAGTAAAGTAAAAAAAAAAACAGATATTGAATAAATATGAATTTATAAAATAAAGAAAACAAATAAATTAATATTAATAATTAAAATTAATTATCTAAGTAATCCGAATAACTTATTATTCATTTGCAATAAAAACACAAATTAAATAGTTTGATATTTATAAACACTCTAATAAATCCACTTTAACATCACCCTTCAGTCTTTCTTCTTAGATGAAATTTTTACTCAAATTTATATTAATTTTTTTTTTCAAACAACCAAGTTTCTTTAAATTATTATATTTTTTTATTACATTAATAGATATATTAAAATTATTTGAAATTGTTTCTGTAGCTGGAAATTAATTTATTTCAAACCTGGCCACAGGTCAACTTATTTATTAATTAATTTAATTTAAAAAAAAAAAAATAATTTTTTATTGAAAATTTTATTGGAAAAGTTTGATAATAAATGAATTTAAAAATTATGTTAATATTTAAAATGAGATTTAGTACTGTGTAACTAATTGATTTCAATAAAATTTATTAATTATAGTCAAAATTTAACAAATCAACATTTAATGTACTCATATATGCTAGGTTATTTTTATATAGCCTTTTCTTAATCAAATATTAATCTTAATTTTTACTTACTATAATTTAAGTAAAATATAATAACAAATAATGTACCTAACATATACTAAAATATACAAAACAATGTTAATTTAGAATTAATTACTACCAATGAATCACCAATTATAAAAAATATATTATAATTGCTGTATCTTATGTTATGAAGACAAAAAATGCTTTAAATGATTTCATCTTTGGTTAATAACTCATAAATTTTTTAAAATTAAACTCACCTCTATCTAGTATCAAGTTGTTTTAAATTTTGATTGAAACAAATTTTTATTTTTATTTATTTTTTAGTTGAATTTAATGATATTAGGAAAAATAATTATTTGGCTGCTTAAAAAACTATAGACTATAAACTGTATTAATTTATTTTCTCTATTATTTATTTAAATTAAATTAATCAGGTTTAAAACACATCATTTAAGTTAAAGCAGTATATTTTCTTGGTAATAATGTAATAATTTTTTTAGAAATAAATACACTAATTTTTTAAAAATATACAATATATAATGACCAGACAGATTATATTATTAATTTAACTAAAATAAAGACATTTTTTTTTCTTAGCTGAAATCACTCTGAACTGCCTTTTTTAAAAAAAAAATAAAAATTATTTTAATTAATTAAATTATTATTTAAATATTTAAATATCCAAACGAAATATTTTTATCATATGATAATTAAAAAAATGAGCAATATTTTTAAAACTTGAATTAAAATTAATAAATTATATTATCTTAATTTTTATTTTTAGTATAATTACTCAATTAATAATTACTAATATATTTTAAGTGAAATATTTTCCGACAATGAATATAAAATTAATACTTTGTAAACTACCACTTCTGGTTTCCGGATGTACACCAAAAGTTGATGGATTAAGTAAATATATCAAATTTTATCATAATCCGTGAAGCTGTTCAAGCTATACACGTCTATAAGGACACACAATGGACTGACAGACGGACGGACAGACAGATAATTTTTTCTGTTACAAAATGCATGATTCGTGCGGATATGTAAAAATCTCCACATGTGAAATTTGGTGTGAAAACCTTCCCTTCCTATCTTCGGTCGGTAAAAACAACAACATAAATAATAAAATTATAATATTTAGGTGAATGAAACCAACATAAATTAGAGATATAGATTAATAAATAATTTATTAATTAATGTATTAATCACTCTGATGGGCATTTTTTACATTTCTGATAACTACGTATTAAATATTTGTAGAAATTTTATATATAAATATATAGTGTGTTTCAGTATATCCTTATAACTAACACATTTAATTTATATATTTAATTTTGAATTTATTTTAATCTTTACTCTTTAGTTAATACTGTTGAATCCAATAATTCATTTCATTAATCTTGAGTTTAATGATTGTATTGAATGTTAGGATCTCAAGAGGTGCTCGGTGGACGACATGGTCCTGCAGTTAGTTCTGCCACAAACCGATATATCTCTCAACTCAGAGGTTCGCCAATACGGTTAGTCACCATTTATCACTTAAGAACAAATCACTTGAAAAAATTAAAAAAAAAAAATAAACAAATAAATAAATATATGTAAATATTAACTATACTATTATATATATATATTAGTAATTATATAATAATGGATAATAAATCTCAAAATATAATTAAAAATTAATTTAAAAAAAAGACTAATCTTAATAAAATTTTCTTCCAATGACAAATAATCTTTTTTTTAATTAAAGTTATAATTTATTTTACCTATTAATTAATAAAGATTTTTTAAAAATATTTTTTTAAAATTAGACTGATGGATCAAAATGTATTGAGAGGAATATGGACATATTCAAAGGTAGGTTAGTAGATAAGTTTGTGTACATATCAATATAAAGAATCATTTATTTATTTTATTCAATATATTTAAATTTTAAATTTTTAAGAATTTATAAAATATTAAAATAAACAACTGATTTTTTAGAAAAATATATAATACTAGACAAAGCCGTTGCAAACGGTGTTTGCAATTTCAGTTTAAACTGAATTTGTTACTGACTTCATAATGTTACAGTCATCATATACATACATATTATATATAGAACGGAAATTATTATTATAGATTTAGAGTTTTACTAGGCTCGAAAAATTGTATTGAAAAAAATAGAGCTTTGGTCAAATAATAAATAATTAATAAATTTTAAAAAAATATATCCAGTGATGTGCCAAGTTATTCACTAAACATTTTCATTTAAATAGTATATCATAATCAATATAATCATAATCATATTAGAACAATCAATTATGTATTTTAAACAGTTTTCGAGTTGAAAATATTGTACAATTTATCAGGTATATACATAAGTAAATTCGTTGCAGACAATAGATCTCGCTATTCGTTCATTATTCAATTGTTTGATATAGCAACATTGTCATTTTGAAGAATCATCAGTAGGCTTTCTTTTTCAGTATCTGCCATTTCGCTTAAATATAAACAACATAATTTCCGAAAATATCAACTTTTTTATCGAATAAGGTGTTTATGCGAGGAGTCTTACTTAATTACTTCCACATGAAGGAAAACACCGCCGATGTCTGAGCATGCTTTATCTGAAAAAATATTTCATAAGTGGTTTGCACGATTTAATAGTAGCAATTTTGCCTTGGAAAACCAAAAACGACTCGGAAGGCCATCAAAATTTGAAGACGAAGAATTAGAGGCATTGATCGAAGAAGATACATTAAAAATAACCACAGGGGTGGTCTACCGACGACAATTGATAAGTTGTAGTCGAGCTTTGCCTTAAGTTATTATATATTATTTTTCAACAAGATAATGCTCTGCCAAATGTTGCACTGCGCCTTAAAACGTATTTAGAAATGCTCAAATACTCAAATTCTACCACACCCGCCGTATAGCCCAGACATTGCTCCTTCAGATTACCATCGCTTCCGATGCTGACTAGAACTTCTCTAATTACGATTAAGTCAAAAAAATAATTGATTGAACCCATTTTTCATAATAAACTTTCAATTTTTGAAAAACTATTGTATACTCCTATTATTTATATATTATAATTAACAAAAAAATATTGTTTAATTTAGAGTATCGTATTAAATAGAAATTTTGAAAACCTTTGATCAAAATTTTTCATCAATTTTATTTTTTTTTTTTATTATTATCTTTTTTAATTTACTATGCAATATGGTCTTATTGTATATTCATATATTAAAATATCTTGATGGATTGACATTGCAATATTTTTGTTGTGTGCACATAAATAAAATGGACAAATCAATAAAATGAACTTTTAGGATCAACCAAAAGTTTATTCATAAAGTAAATTTACTGGTTAATTTTATATAAAAAAAAATCATTAGTAGATAGACATGTTTTCAATTTAAAAACAAAAAAATAAAATAAATCTTTTTGATGATGTAAAAAATTAAAATGAAAAGTGTGAAATAATTTTTCTGGATGAAATATTTTTAAATTGATTTTTTCATTGAAATATTTTTTATATATAGGTTAAAAGGATAATAAAATTACAAATATTTTTATAATGTAGAAATAGTGGTTGGATGGATCATTGAGAAAAATATTTCTAAATATATATACATATTATTAATTATTATATATTAATCAAGATAATAATCCATCTTGATAATCACTTTATGAATATTTTTAATTTTTATTATTTTTAGACTTATAAATTTGTATTTTGCATGTATTTAAGATAATGCAATGCAATTTTAATGATTATATAGAATTAAATATACCTATTATTATTATATTAAGGAAATAGAAGAAGAAAGTAGAAGATTAAGATTAGAATAAGTTTGAAATGAGGAATATTATTTTGGGTATAAATGGAAAAACCAGTAGGGAGAAGGCTTGTGTATAGAACACGAATTAGAAAGACACTTGACTCTTGCTTGAAGTCTGGTTCAAGTCTCAGGCCGGTCAATCAATTTTTCACTATATTAGCTGGGATCTACGGAAACGAGATTCATCCGGCCTATATAATCAAAATTGGGAAGCAATTTGAAATAAAAAGTAACAGGTTTTGATGAAGAAATTTAAGATAAAGGTTAAAAAGATCCGTTGTACTGATCATACAACTCATTTACCCAGATTAGGAGGCAATCTATTTTATAAGTACTCTCCTTTCATAGGATCTACAAATATTACAGGTTTTTTTCTTTTTCCTTATTAAGTTTTAATATAGGGGCCAAAATTTCATCAAAAGAGAAATGTGATGTTTTTCTTTTAATTTTAGTTAAATTAACTTTATAAGATTAAGAGAATTTCAATGAATTTAATAATAACAATATCAATTGTAAATATTACTTACTTTCCATTAAAGTGGTATAAAAATGAATGATTTGGTTATCTTATTGACATCTCCAATAAATTCTTTGAATTTTGAAGTTAAGTAGATAAATAAATCATTTAAAAAGGATCTATTATCGTTGTTTGGAATGTGAAAGTTCTTTTTTCTTTCTCTATTTACAATGAAACAACTTTATGAAGAGATATGTCAATATTTTACTTAATTGTTTCTTTATTTCCCATGGGAAAGTAAAGTTTTTTTTTTCTTTTAAGATTTGTAATAAAAATAAAAACAGCAGTAGAGAATGAAATTACATTTGTTTATTGATTTATTTCAGAAAGAGAATAAAGAAAAGATTAATTTCTTATAAATTGGATATATATGTACCTATACTCTCCTTATATACATCATATAATTAATTATATATATATATATATTGATATATATATATATCTACTACTTTGTATGTAAGTATGTTATTTTTTAAAATAAGAATATAATATAATGAATAATATTATTATTTCATTAAATTTTTCAATAAAATATATTTTAAATCTTAATCCATCTTATTAAATTTGAAATCTTAGAAAATAAATTAATTAAATTGCTGATAAAGATTTTCATGATTCGTGATGTGTGTTCTCTTTGTTTTTGTGTTAATAGATGAATGTTGAAGAAGACCATAATTCATACACCAAAACGTCAATTGTAAATAAATATTAGAAGACTGAAAAGATTATTTATTTTATTATTATGTGAAATGAATTGTTTTTTTATTTACTTTAGAATTATTTATTTATTTGTATTAGCGAGACAATATAAATAATTCAATTTTCTTTACAGATGGCGTCTTACCAGGATCGGTTTCAGGCGGTCCAAGTCTTCCATTCCCTTCTGTACTACCGGATAATTCTTCAGGAGTGGAGGGCTCTGGTAGTGACCATGGGCTTATCTCCTCCACAACAAAAGAACAACCTCAGGGTATGAGCTCGATTACTGTGTCTCCAGCATCCCTTCAATTATGGATGACGACACGAGCAGAGGATACTGCCTCGCCCACCAACGGACAGGGATCAACACCACATCAGAAACAAGAAATGTTCAGGTGTTTTATATAATCATCTTTTTATTGAATTTGTTCAAATATGATTATAGAAATCTAAAATATATTTAAAAAATTTAGAATATTTAAGATTGAAAATAATGCTTTATATTATTAAATTTCAATTCTAGTAAGTTTACATGTTTATCTTATAATTATCATTTTTGTAAACTACTTTAATGAGATTTGAACCCATAATTAATCTAAATTAATTATTATTATTTATTTAATTTTTAGCAGAGATTTTAAATCAATATTCTAATAAACTTATCTGCGAATAACAATTTATAATTATTTTAATGTACTCATTTTATAGTTTCATTCAGGACCAGAAAGGATATAGTTAATTAATTATAGTGACTAGCGTCTTAAACGATAAAAAAATAAGAAAAATAATATTGAAAGAAATTAAAAATAACATTTTTTTATCACATTATTTTTTTTTTTATGTAGACGCCTCTCTTGCACGGTGGTGGTTAACTGTGTTAACTTATATCCTTGTGGTCCCGGGTTCAAGTCCCGGGACTGGCAAAGGACTTTCTCTAATTGAGGTCTATAGGACGGAGTCAACCTAACCTCCCAACCTCCGGGATAAAATTTGGAAAGCTACTTGATAAAAAAGTAGCGCCTCCGATGAATAAAATCAAGGTAAAGGTTGATAGGACCCGTTCTACTGATCATTCGACGACTAATTTATATAACCGACTTGATAGACTCTTTCTTTGCTTAGGATGTACAAAAGTTAAAGGAATATTATTTATTATATATATAAAAATATTTTATATAAATTTAAAAATTATTTCAGAGAGTATATTTCGATAATCATGAGCTGCATTTATGGTGCCTTCATCGTGACTCTTGGAATTGTTATTTATGTATCCGACATTGTTCAAAATGATACGCCATTAGCCGAGGTAACAATTATCTTTTATAATTTAATTATTTTTATGATCAAAACGAAATTTGAAATGATTAATTTCAATTTTAATGTTAATTTTTTTTTTTTTTTTATTAAATATAAAATTAAAACAATTTTTCAGTCTTTTAGTATATATTTGGTGACTGTTGGATTATTTTATCTTGTTGTTATCTATGCGGATATTAGAAAATATTTACGATGGTATCAACAACGAGGTAAAGAAAATTCATTTTATATTTGCACGTAATCATAATATTATAATAATTATAATATAGCATAATATAATGTTTATTCTTCTATAAATAACAATATTGTAGCCAATAATAATAAATTAAAAAATTGTGTTATTAGACGTATACATGATTAATTATATTTTAGCTTCATTCAATTAATATTAACGAATAAAATGATAAATGGAAAATCATTTGATTAATTAATATTAATAAATTAGATGGAATGTTAAAACAGTCAGCATATTCGACTTTGTAAATCATGAAAGAATTGACTTTCAATAAAGTATTGTAGTATATATTATAATGTAGAGTATAGAAGATGGTTAATACTATAACTAAGATTGTATTTACGTATATTGAGATCAAATTTTTGTAATTAATCCAAAAATTTTATTTGAACTTTATAGAATTACTCCTTTTATTTAAAACGTCTTGAGAAAAAGAGACGACACACTTTTTTTAAATGATTTTAGTAGTATTCTTCGTTAATATTATGTTAAGAAAATACTTAATAGGTATATAAAATATGGAAATATAAAATATCTTTATAGTTTTAAAAAAATGTATATTTTCATAATTTATTTTTAGTTCAGACGCGAATAAAATATTAACATTAAACTATTTTCCCTATGATCAACATAATCAAGTTTTAAAATTTAACAAAACGGGCTGATAGATACTTTTTTTAAATATTATAATGAAATAAATAAATAGTTTCAAGATAATATTTTTCATTGAAAAGAGCTAGTGTATAAATATGATTGATTAAATATCCAAAAGAGGGCAGCATTAACAAAGCACCCCTCTAATTTAGATATATGGTTAATCTAAAAGTAAATATGGTTGCAGATATATCAGGCTAATATTATCATCCAGGGAAGGACTATTGAATATATTATTACTTAATGTAATTTAAGTATATATATTTCTTTTTTCATTTATTTAAAAAATTTAAATCATTTTTTAGAAGAATGGAAAGGGCCAACTTTTCCGTCTATACCACCAAGCATTGAAGGAAGTGCGGAGTATTCATTAACAGGATCTGCAGGCGAATTATCGAGAGATAAAATTAAATATGAAGATCCATTGGCTTGGTTTCAAACTCCTACCTATTCTATGCCAAGGTCAGAGTTATTTACTTTTACGTAAACTGTGTTTAATTATTTTCACTAGATGGTTAGGTATTAGGATATTCTCTTAAAAATATTAAAACAAAAATTTAATATTCATCATTTTATAACTAATTTTTTGTTTAAATACAAATTTTAGAAATTTGTCTTTTTATTTTTCAATTATTAAAAATATATATAAATATATTTAAGAGATAAAAAAATAATTAAATTTTTTTTTATTACTTTCTAAAAAATAAAAATAAAATATTTAATTGCTACGCCCTTGTCTTGAACAGTCTGTAGATAATATATGCGAATATAACATTTTAAAAAAATAATAGGGCTCTATTGCAAATTCTACTCATAATATTATAATTGAGATATCTACTAAAGATCTCAGAACATAATTTTTTCTATATTAAATAAATTTATTATATTTTTTTTAATATATATTTTTTCAAAGATAAATTTAAAATAAAATTAAACAATTAATATTCATTTATTATGTATTTTTTTAAATTAGAAAATATTTTTTTAAATTTTTATTTATATTAATTTTCTTATAATATTGAGATTTTAATTTACTATGGAAATTAATCTAATATCTATAATTATAATTTTAAAGATTTAAACTAATTAATTCATTTAAATAATTTACAGTTTCATCATTTTATATTCATTGATCATTTATGTTTTTTTGAATTTATAATAATAACAATAAAGTAACCTTTTGAATAGTTTAGATAAATGCACTCTAGAGAGCGCCATTTACTAGGGGATGAATAATATCCTACTTACCCTTTAGTATGCAACTGCCATCTTTTGGCAGTATTATAAATGTTAGACAAAAAATTCAAATATTTCAAAAAAAAATTAATTAAATGAAAGAATAATTATAATAAATGATTTTTTGCAGACATCCAGTTCCAGATACTCCAAAAATAAATCTCGATTCCCATCAATACTGTTTTAATAGTGGAAGACACTCTGGAAGTTTTTATCTTAAAATAGGAGCTGCCGGTAACATAAAAATATACTATATACGTATATGTTAAATTATTTTTTAAAATTTAATATTTTTCAGGATTTTGTTTTGGACATTTAATCCATAGTGGACTTCTATTAGGTTACCAGGTGGTTATCTTGATGAGTGATTTCGAAACGTTCAATCAGTGTTCAAGCATTCCTACGCTTATTCTTGATATCATTTATCCTATTTATTCCTTTTTTCAATTATTTTTTATTTTTAAATACTCAAATGTTAGTTTCGAATAAATTTTTCATTTTTTTTTTATTTTTTATTTCTTGATTATTCCAAATGATTGAAATACAATATTTTTCTTGTTTTAGGTAATCGTTAATTGCCACAAAGAAATTCATCGTTTTGCTGTGATGCATTGTATTGCCTCCAGTCTTTGTTTTTGGCTGTGGACCATTCTCCGGGAAACTCGGGATTCCTTAAGAGAATCAGAAGCAATTACATTAAAAAATACTCACAATCAATTAATGAAAAAAACAAATGATGGTAAAATTTTAAATACATTCTTGTATATTATATATATATATTATTTAAATTAATTTCATTCTCTACTTTTTTCAGACAAGAGTCATCCAATTTTTGTATTTCTTAATTTAAATACAAGTTTACAGAGATCGTGTAAAGGGCAAGACGAATTGTCAGAGGTTTTCGATAAATTTTCCCCATATTTATATCCATTTACAATAGAATATAGTATTTTAGTTGGTAAGAAAAATCATTGATTTATAATTTTATAAAATTACAGAAGGCAAAATATCAATTGATTATTTTAATAAAATTAAAATATTATATTAACGTGTATGTGTGTGTATAGTTGTGAATTTATATTATACATATTATTAAATTGAACAGATATTCTCAATATTCTTAAGCAGATTTCTCTCAGTCTCTCTCTTCCCCCCCCCCCCCCCCCAATATTATTAATTTACTTGATCTTAGATATTTATAAAAATGTTTCTCATTTAATTTGTATAGATAATTATATTTTTTATTTTATTATTTAATTGTTTAATGTAATGCATATTTTTTGAAACAAAGAAATTTATTTAGAAATTTCTTAAATATCTAATAGATTTTATTTTAACATTTCTATCTAAATATTGAAAATATTGAAAAGAAAAGTATGTTAATTATCAATTTATATTTTCTATTTTCCATGACAATTACGATTGTAATTATTTTTTTATAGTTGGAATTCTTTATATGATATGGAGAAATATTGGTGCATGTACCGGAGGATGTCATTCCTCCGCCTCTTCTCCTTCATCCTCTTCTTCTGGCTATGTCGCCCCCAGAGCTTTGGGCGCAAGCAATTTAATAGTCCATGCTGA
This sequence comes from Labia minor, assembly GCA_963082975.1. Classification (NCBI taxonomy): domain Eukaryota; kingdom Metazoa; phylum Arthropoda; class Insecta; order Dermaptera; family Spongiphoridae; genus Labia; species Labia minor. The sequence goes on from OY720345.1 coordinate 82,583,084, forward strand.
TTGTCATTCAGCCAATAAAGGACTCTTTGCCGGTCTTATTATATTTGTTCTCTCTGTTGTCAGTATTATATTATTTTTCATTTCAAGAACGCACAAGTAAGAAATTAATCTTCATCTGAAATTCATTCATTCATTAATTATTGATCATTTTTGTATACTAATTGGATAAATTCCAACAGAGATTACATTCATCTTGGACAAAATGTTAGTCAAGCTACAGAGCTGGGAATGCTTGTTATTATGACCATTTGCTCAGTACTCGCTTATCGTCAAATGACCAAATTGGATGTCAATCCTCATCCAGTTTCATTACTTGACGATTTACTTTTGTTTGTTTCCATTCCTGCTTTTTTCACCTCAGCTATTCTTGGGGTTGTTCCTGCCCTTCAAAGACATGACTATTTAAGATTGAGTATTATTATTATTCAAGTAAGTAAAACGAAATGAAATATATAAATAGTATTTTTTTTTTAATTTAATTTCAAAAAAATTATTATTTTTCTTTTCTCAGGTAATTCAGGTGTTAGTGCAGACGCCATTTATAGCAGATGGACTTCGTCGTTGTAGTAATACACGAGTTACTCGACTACATAAACCCGGCCGTGAACTGATTACTTTTTTAATAGTGGCAAACGTAGCTTTATGGGTTGCGGAAACATTCCTAGCTGGTCATCGGGTTCATCCTGATAATTTTCTTAGTACAGTGCTTGCTCATATGACCCAGCCTTTAACCATGTTCTATCGTTTTCATTCAAGTGTTTGCCTAGTAGATATTTGGCAATCGGCTTACCAGACCGGAAATTAATTATTCATTATTTTTTTTTTTTTTTTATAAATATATTATTGTTGAAACATATTTATTTATTTTCTTTAATTCTTTAATTATTTTTGTTAATTATTTCTATTTGTTATTAATAATAAAAATTGATGAACTATTTAAAATCAATATTATTTTATTATTTATTTTATAACTACTACTACTACAACTATAACTACTACTACTACAACTATAACTACTACTACTACAACTATAACTACTACTACTACTACAACTATAACTACTACTACGACTACTACTACTACTACTCCAGCGATCTATTTGGTATACAAAGAAAGAGGAAGATATTTTACAAATATTTCTTTAACAAACATTATATTAAACAATTAATCTTATAGATTAGTATATAATATATGTAGTTGATTGGAAGTTAATTGAATACATATACATATTAGAAATTATTAAATTTTAATAAAATTTAATAATTTAACAATATCGAAAACACCTTCTGCTACATTATATATACACTATTGTGTACATTTAGTAAAATTTTGATTGAATAAATATAAAAATATTAGTTACATAAAAAAATATATTCTTTTCTTTAGAAAATAATGAAATTAATTATGGAAATAATATATTTACTTTAAATTCAATGTGTAATAATATATTACTTATTTAAATTAATTCAATAAAATTTTTAAAAAATTAACAGGTGGCACAACCTGACGGAAAAAAATTGTTTCATCTTTGGGTTTCTCACGCCCTTTTTGAATAGATGAACAAAAACAATTATAACTGAAATTTTAAAATATATGAAGTTTCAAATATATATTATATTTTCTCTTTTACAAAATATAATATAAAATATTTTTTAATATTTTTAATTAAAAAAAATATTATTTTATATAAAAAAGATATGATATAATATGTAATATAATAATAAAATAGGTCATATAAAAAGTCTCTGAAAATTTCATAATTTTTCCATATATTGAGCTTCTTTTTGTATCGTGGTCTTTCCGAATGATTCCAACTGATCGAGATTCCAAGAGAGCGAGGTTAATCTTTAACATCGGATTCGAGCAAATCACTACCGTGTAACACTCACTCACTCTCGCATAAATAAAAAATATATTTTATACAATGTTGTTGCCGCATTTCTATCTTTTTTTTTATAATACAAAGACATCACATAGCATATTTCTTCAGGTACATATTTCGCTCAATATATCTTTTTTCAAATGAATTAAAAAAATATTTTCGAATAAAATGTAACCTAAAATGTTAGCTTTTAAGCACATGATCATTAGGGAGAGTGTTAACGATATATGTATCTCTAGGTAGGGTGACCAAACGTCCCGTTTTTCCGGAATTATCCCGTTTTTAGGTGCTCTGTCCCGGCGTCCCGAAAAATATTTACATACAATATTCATAATTTTTACAAATGTAACATATTATATAAAATATTAATTATTAGAAAGAAAAGAGTGACATTGGGTGTGCCGGTAGTGAACCTGCCTCACATTCATATGGTCTTGGGTTCAAGTCCCGAGCCTGGCAAGGGAATTTCCCTAGCTGGGGCCTATGGGACGGAGTCAACACAGCCTCCGGGATCAACATTGGGAAGCTACTTAATAAAAAGTAGCGCCTCCGATCAAGAAAATCAAGGTAAAGGTTGGGAGGACCCGTTCTACTGATTATAGGACACCTCATTGATATAACCGACTTGATAGGCGTTGTCCTTTCTTAGGACGTAGGTTTATTAAAAAGAAAGAAAAATTTAATTATTTTTACAATAAAATATAGTCTTAAGATAAAAGATGACAATTGACCGGTTAAATTGATAATCGAAGTACCTATAAAGAGATAATATAAATGATCATAGTCTATAAATAAGCTGGAGTGTCTCCACTCAACTATCTCGCAATTTGAATTGGATTAAATAACATATATTATATATTTAGATTAAATTAAATTATAAATTAAAATTAATAAATAATATATATTAAACCAACGCGTGTTTGACTTTTTGTTGATGGCACCAAGTCACGTGTTGGCCCGTGATTTGATATGTTAAAAAATATTTATTTTTATTAATTAGCATTAGTAGTAGAAAATTGAATACGTATTTCACATTTCTCTAATATCTAAATACAATGATCATGAAATATAATAAATAAATAACAATTAGTTTATAATTTTGAAATTAACCATAATTAATTAAATAATTGTTATTTATTAGTTCACACTTCACTTTTCTATACTAATAAATTTATATATAATATTTATACTATAAATAAGTAAGAAATTTGTAATTTTAATCTATTTCTAAGTAAATAATAGTATACTAGTCTGAATATAATTCAGTTATTTTATTTTCTATAAATGAATACCCCTTGCTCAACTGATGATGAAGGATTTTAAATAAAGATAAGAGGCTTAAACTTCATGGATTTATAAAGTATTGTCTATTGGCACTATTCTCTGGTTTCGTCAATTATCCACGAGTGGGTCAAAGAGACAATCGGCAAATGTGACTGACTGCCAATGATAAGCGTAGCATTTTGTATTAACAGAAAGTATCTAAAGAGAGAATGATCGGCTGACTAAATAGGAACAAAATCCCTCTCCAGAATACAATTGATCAATGATTATAGAACCCATTCCAACTGAATGAAAAATCAAATTAAATAAAGCCCTCTCTCATTTTAATCTTTCAATAAAAATAATTTAATTAGTTCAAATAGAGATCATATACAAACAAACAATAAACGATGATCATATTTAAAATCAGTAGCATATTCCATTGTTTTTATCAGATGATCATATATTGTTTTCATTATATTTATTTGATCCTTTTTCGTTTTGTTTTGCTTTTGTTTTTTGTTTTTACTTTTTTTTTTTTTTTTATTTTAATTTTATATGAATTCCCTAAGATTACTTAATATAGAATTTTTATTATAATTTAATATTGATATATCGATACTCGTATTCTATAAAAAATCAGAGATTTATGATATTTTATTATATTTTTATTAAAAAAAAAATTCGAGGGAATTAAAATACTCATAATAATAAATTGAAAGGAAATTTTAACACATGTGTTCATTATATTTATTTGATCCACACACATTTTTTAATTATGTTGGTACACATGTTTCTCTTATGTTGATATTATCAGCCATTTTGGATTAGTAGTTTGTTTTTGACAACTAAAAAAATTAGTCACGTTTTTGTCTATTCTTCGATTTTTTAAAGAATCTCTATTAAATTTTGCGTTAAAAATGGAATAAAGTGCTCCATGGCCCTTAAATGTTGACTGTGGGATTCGGCGAATCTACTTTGCTCAAAAAAATGTTTATAAGTGGTACATAAAGCACGCTAAGTTTGATCAAATGTTGAAGGTTTTGCTCACTGTTTTCTTCGATTACAATGATGTAGTCCATCATGAGTTTTTGCCACCAGGTTGTACTGTTAATAAGGAATACGACAAGGAAGTTATGCAGAGTTTGTGTGAAGCAATCCGGCTCAAACGATCGGAATTGTGGAAAAACAAATCATGGATTCTGCATCACGATAATGTACGAGCTTATTGCTTATTCGTGAATTTTTTGGCTAAAAACGACACCGCAATCATGCCTCAACAACCGTATTCACCAGATTTGGCTCCCTGCGACTTTTTCCTATTCCCAAAACTGAAGAGACCAATGAAAAGAAAGCGTTTTGCCACAATTGATGAGATAAAGTCGGAATCGAAGAACGAGCTGATGGGCAAGCCGAAAAAATAAAAAAAAAATTCTACCTTTTATTAACATATCAGATCAATAGTTTTAGCATAGCATAGTATATAGAACATAGAATAAACGTAACAATTGAATTACTCCATTGATAATAACAACAACAGGATATAATAATTCACTTCCTTCTTCTATCTCTTCTCTCTGAATAGAAACAAAATTCTAAATTCCAATATATTCCCAAACCTGTACCTATCATTTCCTCTATTAAATTGTATTTTTTAATTCAACTGAATCAATTTTGTTAAATTATTATTAATAATAATAAAAAAAAAATAAATAAATAACAATCTTAAAAAAACATTCTATTATTATTAGATTCATGAGAATGATTTGTGCAATCACCACACCACACTAGTGCAATTCCTACTAGGGGCGGATAACCGGAAATAAATTTCCGACCGGTAGTTTTTAATGGCTTTTACCGGCTTGAAATTCACTAATCATTGGGTGATATTTAATAATCATAAAAATATAAATATACCTTAAAAATCACAAATAAATAGTATATTTTCAAATAATTATTTCATTATTTTTAGGAAAACAATAGTAATTGGAACGAATATAAAAAAAAATTGAGATTTTAGCAAATAACTATTTATTGGTAAATCTTCCTAAGGTGTATAAAAAATTAAAAAAATAAGCTGTGGAGTGTCTCCACTCGACTATCTCGCAATTTGAATTAAATAACATATATTATAACATATATTAAAATATATTATATTTCAATTAAATTTAATTAATTATTATATCTACATACACACACATACATATATATACACACACATATTCATACACACACACACACACATACTCAGGGACCTTTAAAGCGTATAAAAACATCAAAATCTCGACATCGAAAATTTTTATTATCGCAATATTATCTGGCCAGATAGTAAAAAGGATAAAATCTGAATAAATGTAGGTAGGATAGAATACGATGTGTATTCTAAACAAAAACTTAAATAAAATCAATTCTTCAGTGAATCACGCTCATCACTTTTCTAATTCATTCTAAATTTTTAATTTATTATTTTAAAAAATGATTCATCATTGATAATCAATTGTTTTTTTTTAATTCTATAAAAAAAACAATTATTATATAAATATAATAGAGGTGTAAATAGGTTCATACTATCCGGAAGCAAATACCACATTTGTCACCCTGTCACTTATTCACTACCTTGAAATTTCAATAAAATTTCATTTTATAGAAAATTTTTAATTGGAAATTAGAAAAAAAAAAAATTAATAAAAACACATGTTTTATTAATAAATATTCAGAAGTTATAGAATTTCTTAAATAATAATGAAAATTTGTTGAAAAAATCAGAAAAAAAAAATCATTGAAACTACTCAAATTTCTTTATTTCCTTTATTATGTTAATTGATTTAAATTTTTTCATAATTATTTTAATTTTAATACAAACTTTAATTTTATTATATTTAAATATTTAAAAATAATATAAAATCCTAATCAAGTACATTAGTTAGGAAGTTTATTTTTCTAAACCTTCTGTTTTCCTCCTTGCTGCTCTCTGACTTTTAATCCATTATATATTTTCTATTGTGCCAATATCCCTATGAAACTATTATTATTATTATTATTATTGCCTTTATTGTGGTTCATATAAATTATACATAGGATTTATGTGTGTTACATTTTTATTTAATTTATTTATAATACTTTATTTACATTTATTTATTTATTTCCAGGCCCCTTGGACATAGGCCTCTTTCAAACTCTTCCAAACGGTATATAATAATATATATTATTTTTAGGAAAGAGACCAATTTGACCTGTCTAACTGCAAAATCAAATAGAAATAAATAATATTACATTATATTCTCATTTACGTTGAAGTTTGTATTCTCTTTTCCTTCTTTGTTAATTTATATCAAATATAATATTTTTAATTAATAAAAATAGTTAAATAAAATTGATAAACTAAGTAATTTCGAGAATTATTGGAAAGTTATTATTATTGGGAATTAAAATTATTGGGAAGTTTTCGTTAATATAATATTTAGAACAGACCTGGCCAACCCGCGGCCCTCGGGCCGCATGCGGCCCACCGTGAACATTTGTGCGGCCCGCCATTTAACTTTATATTTCTTTTGTAACTTTCATTTCTCGTCTGTATATTCAAAAACAGGGAATGTATTTAAAATAATTATAATTAATTCATTGTTTTATTTAAAATATGTCCTGCAATTTTTAAACTACATATTTGATTCCATTATTAGGAAGAAAAAAGTTAGAAATAATAGTAATTAATAGAGAATATATTTTTTTATTTTAAATTGTTATTTTTTTTATTTAAAAAATAATAAATATAAACATTAAACATTAAGCATCAAGAAAGTATTAAAAGTGTTTTTTAATACATTGTAAAGTTTAAATTCGTTTCCCTAAAATGCGGCCCCTGTAGCATTGCCCCTATTCAAAGAGGCCCATGGAGTCATTTGGGTTGGCAGGCCTGATTTAGAATATTTGTTTTTTTTTTCAAAATTTTTAAATAATAAATTACTTAAATATTTTACAAATTTAAAATCCATTCCTAAACAAAATAGATTTATAAATATTATATAATCATTAATTTGAATATATAAATAAATATATATATATATATATGTATAGTATTATATTAAAAATTTAATTTATAAATTATAGGATATCATTTTTTATATGTCATTTGGATGGCCATGTTAGAGATCTTGAAAATATCCTGTTTTATAGCAATATGCCCCGGTGCCTCTCTCTGGGTCCAATGGGTGTGTTTCCGGTTAGCCTTGCATTTAATATATCTTCCTGTTTGATTTAAAATCAAGTTGGCGTGACTTGAAAAGAGTAGACAGATTGAGAGAGAAAGAATTCCATGTGGATAATTAGCCCCCTCCCCCGCCCATCAGTCTTTTTTTTTACTTTTTTTGGAACACGACATTACAACAAGTGACACCTCTTAAATATTCAAGTTTCTATTTCAGATATAAACAATAATATACAATAATAATTAAATAATCGTGTAAAATTAATATATTATATTGTAACCATTCGTTGGTATATTTAATTATATATGAAGTGGCGTCGCCCCCCCCTCCCACCCCAAACATTGTACAAAAAATAAATTTAAAAGTTTTGTGACTGAGAAACCAAAAGTAAAAAAACATCTTTAAATTACGTATAAGTAAAGTCTCAGGGGTGAGCAACCTTTTTAACCCACGGGCCAAATTTTAAAATTTTGTGTCAGGCCGCACTTACTAATAATTTACAAAGCTTTATATATATATATATACTAATAAACATTATAATATTGTTTATAAATAATCGAGACGAATAATAAAATTCTATTTTAGAAATGCTCGGCGAGCCGCAGAAAAATCTTTAAAGGGCCGCATGCGGCCCGCGGACCGCGGGTTGCTCATCCCTGGTCTAAGTATAGTCTAAACCAGTGAGTGATTCCCAAACTGTGAGCAGCGGGTAAGATGATTTTGTGGGAAAATTTTTTCAATTTTTCTCTAAAAAAAAAACAAACCTCAATCGTTTTTTGGACCAAGCTTTTGAACATTTCGTACTTTTTTAATTTGTCTCTAAAAAAAAAGTTAAACCGTTGGTCCCGGTTTGATGTTTTCGAAATATGGTCACCCTATTAAGGGAGCCGCGGCCGTATACCGAAAAAGTTTGGGAACCTCTGGTCTAAACGTTATAAATAAATAATTTATTTTGTCAAAATTTTTTTCCTCGGGAGACATTCGGACCCCCCCTCCTGCCCCCCAACATAATAGATTACGCTACGGGACTGTATATATGTAATATATATATAAATTAAAATTAAATTTAAAAATAATAATTTTTAATTTAAAATTATCAGAGAAATTTTAAATTCATTAAATGAATTATTTACTTTATGCATATTTCACCTGTTACACCAAAAAATATGAAAATTTCTTCTTCTCAACTTAACCATAAATCAATCATTTTACTTAATTAACTGGAAAATTTTACACAGTATTTATTAAATTAAATATTAAATTATTTTTTTTTTTTAGGATTTATATATTATTTTCAAGTTTATTATTTTTTTTATATAAATTAATAACAAGTTTTAAAATATTTAAATTAAATTCTAGATAAAGCTTCTTTATAAAAAAAGGTTACACGAAAATATCAACGATATTCTTTTCGAAATTAGTAATTCTTTGATGATATGATTATCAGAGTAGTGAAAACTTTTCAATTGATCCAAGTATATATTTAACCATCATAATCACAAAAAAATTGCTAGTAGATGAAAGTCATTAATCAAATAAAATAATCTTTAAAGATCAAAAGAGTTAAGTCTTACATTATTATTAATATTATTATTATTATTATTATAAAGGCGCCATTGGGTGTGCGGGAAGAGAACCTGCCTCACATTTACATGGTCCCGGGTTCAAGTCCCGGGCCTGGCAAGGGAATTTCCCTAGCTGAGGTCTATGAGATGGAGTTAACCCAGCCTCCGGGAACAACATTGGGGAAAAGCTACTTGATAGCGCCCCCGATCAAGAGAATCAAGGTAAAGGTTGAGAGGACCCGTTCTACTGATCATAGGACACCTCATTGATATAACCGGCTTGATAGGCGTTGTCCTTGCGTAGGACGTACAACATCAGAAGTTTTTTTTTTATTTTTATTCTTCTTCTTCTTATTATTAATAATACTTAATTTAATACTTTCATAATAATTTTATATTTATATTTTATATTTAAACTTTAAAAAAGTATATATTTTATTAATTTCTTCTAAAAATATTTGAGGCAGAGAATATCCAAGATTTCTATGCTAAACAGTGATTATGAACTAGCAACTACGATTATTATATTCAATTAATAATTAATTAAATAATTTAATAAAAAGATCAATTTATAATGAAATCAATTGTAGATTTATGAAAGGTTACATTGCAGCAGCCATATAAATTTTTGATAGATGAATCTAAATTAAACAGAGGTATTTATTAATTAAAAGTTAAAAATTATAAAATTCATTTTTCATTGATTGCAAACATAATATATTAACTTATTGATTATATTTATTATAATTATCTCGAATTATGAAATATATGAATTTTATTTTCTGAATCTCTATAAATAAATCATTTATTAAATAATGTTTTCGTATGTTATGAAATAAAGAGAATCAATTTTTTTTCCTCTTAAGTTTAAAAATTGATTTTGATTTTTTTTTTATATTTATTTCGAATCCCTTTTTTCTAAAGGGAAATGTGAATTGGATCGGTCAAATGCAGTTCCACTCTGGGCTTTTTATTTAGACTACCTGACGCTAATCAAGATTGTGGACATCTTCTATTGTTCTCATTTAATTAAAATTTCAAATAAAAAAAACCAAAGTTTTTTTTTTGTCGTTATTTATGAAAATTTCAAATTTTTATCTTTAGAATTGTGTGTATGTACTGGCGGTTCAATCGAAAAAATATCGTTGCACACGAGTTAGCAGCAGCTTAAACAAATTAATTAAATATGATTGTTTTTTGAATTTTTCCTCATGTCTAAATAAATAGAAAATGTGCGAAGGTTTCTCTCCTGACCCTCTAGAGATAAGGAATTGAAAAGAGGGAAAAGAGAGGGAGTGCTTTAAAAAAAAAAAAAAAAAAAATTAATTGAAACGAATAACTCATTTAAAAAAGGCCAGTTGGGTGTAGTCCCTTTATATTGTTCCCTTTATCAAGAGACCTGATTGACTAGGCTCCATTAAACTTGATTTTATCTGTCTCTCTCTCTCTCCTATCTCTCTTCTGACTACTTTTATACGTATTTTTTAAAATTTTATATAAATTTCAATTAATATCAATATTATTAATAAATTTAAAGTTATTATTATTTGTTTGATTATCAATTTAAAATTAAAATATTATTATTAGTAAAATGTTAGGTATTTAAGTATTTTTTACTATCTCGGCAGAGATAGTATTGCGATCATGAAAATTTTCGATGTTGAGATTTTGATGTTTTTATACGTTTTGAAGGTTCCTGAATCATTTTCACTAAGGTTGAGAAAAATGTCTGTGTGTGTGTGTGTGTGTGTGTGTGTGTGTGTGTGTGTGTATGTAGGCAAGATTACGCAAAAACGGTTTGAGCTAGAATGATGAAATTTGGTACATGGACATTATTCAAAATTCATAGTTTTCTATCAACTTTTGAGAAATGTAGCTCAACCGGAAGAGGAACATTACCTACAACGTTTTGATTTTTTTCCTCTAAAGTGACCGTAAAAATAAAGATATATGTTTGATAATTTTTCACATGATTAATAATTGTATAAAACTGCTATATATAGAATTTCAGCTTATTATAATAATAAATTATAATTCCTACGATATTTAGATATGAATAGAACCGATATAATCTCTCAATATGTATTTTTCGCCATTTTCCTATGAATTGATCTTTATCAGTTCATAAATTATTCAATTATTGATTAAGTTTAGAATTTTTAGTGACTATAGGAAAATATATTGTAAGAGTTATTATTCGAATTGGACTGGGGTGATTATTAAGAATATTTTCAAATTGTTTTATGTATCTATGTAGATTTATATCTAAATATATTTGTAGTATATAAACATAAACTAAATATTATATATAATTCGAGATATCAAAATAACTTAGACATTATTAATACTTTTACAACATGTCATATTATCAAAAATCTAATTTATAAGTCTTTTATGCATGTTAATATGACCAGGGGCGGATTTAAGTCTAGGCAGAATAGGCAACTGCCTAAATTTCAGGGGGCCTGTAAAACGGTTCAAAAAATAATAGTGAAAATAAAATATTTTCGACTTTTTTTAAATTTTGTCAAAAAAAAATGCTAAAATGATTTTGCGATCACGAATTTTCAGGCTCTAAGTATCACCAGCCCACCCCTGCTATAATATTTCAAAAAAGTACTCTTCAATAATAATTTTTTGAAATGAAAAATAAAATAAATAAGGGCTCGGAATTCCTTAATCCGGCAGTGAATATAACTATAATTTAGAACAAAATATTAAATTAATAAACTAAAAAAAGTATATTTTTAATTAGTATATGATACTATTATAAATAAATCAATTTAAAAAAAAAAATTGAAAAATTAAAAAAAAAATTAAAAATAAAGAGATTAACTCCTGAGAATAAGGAAGATAATTTAAACTTTTTAAATTATTCCTTTTCATCATAATAACATAACATCAATTCATTGATAACGGTCTATAAATTTAATCTTTTGCAAAAATTTTCTATAAAATTTAACAAAATTATAAATTAGTAATTTATAGTATATAATAATCAGTAAATTAATTATTCAATTTTAAGTGATGAAAAAAAATCTTAAATTTTTGTATGTTTTTATTATAATTTTATTATTATTATTATTATTGTATTTACACTTGAAATTACACTTGCACTTATTTTAATTGATACTTATATAAGATATTATTAAATTAATGCTTATTATAGGTTATTGAATTAATAAATTCATTTAGATGTTTGTTTTTGATTGAATTTGATGGATGGAAGACCCTCTTTACGCTCTTGTACACTTCGCACACCTTCACTTGTCTATGAGAAGGGAGAGAGAGAGTTGAGGTGGTAGGGGTGGGTCTAGCAACCAGTGAGTGTTTGAACGCCAGTAGGAAGGTAGGAAGGAGTAAGGGAGGGGAGAGTGAATAGCTAGTTTCCTTATTTTAAGCGATATTATTGATGATAGATAATATGGAAAATAGTAGTCGCGCCCCTCTCATATGACTAAACCAATAGGAAACTAACAGAAATGTTTAAAGGATTGTATTAAAAAATAAGCTGGAGTGTCTCCATTCGACTATCTCGCAAATTTGAATTGGATTAAATAACATAATATATTATATTTAAATTAAATTTAATTAATTATAAATTATAAATTAAAATTAATAAATAATATTTATTAAATCAGCGCATGTTTGGCTCTCTGTTGATGGCATCACGTCCCGTGTTGGCGCATGAGATTTGCAGTGTTAAAAAATTAATTCCGGTACTTTCAGTGATTCAATCAAGCTGAAATTCTATATATAGCAGTTTTATACAATTTTTAATCATATGAAAAACTATTAAACATATATCTTTATTTTTACGGTCACTTTAGAGGAAAATAATTCAAAACGTTATAGGGAATGACCCTCTTCCGGTTGAGCTACATTTTTCAAAAGTTGTTAGAAAACTACGAATTTTGCATAATTCCCGTCTCTGGCGAGATAGTAATTAAGTTAAAATATTTTTTATTAACCTGATAGAATTATCCACCTTGATAATCATCACATCTTGGTCTATCTACCGCACATTGGTTTCTCTATAAACACACTATAAACACTATAAATAATTTTACTATTAAATTTTTTTTTTTTTTAATTTAAATTTAGCCAACTTTCGTACTTTTCTTATTAACTAAATTCTTATTTCAAATTTTTTTTTCTTTTGTTAATTTGGAAATTGAATGAAATTTAAATTAGAGAGACTTAAATTGTGATTGATTTAAAACAAAAATAATAAAAAAAAAGAAAAGGTGAATTTTGAATTTTCGAGGACTGTTTACATTCGATTAACGAAATTTTTTTTTTGTTATGTTGGTACACATATGTTTCTCATATATGTCAAGATATGAGAAAAATATCTATCAATTTGGATTAGTAGTTTGTTTTTGACAACTGAAAAAGTTAGTCCTGTTTTTCTGCGTTCATTAATTTTTTACTTAAAAAAAAGAAATACTACAAGAAAGTTATGCAACGTTTGCTGAAGCATTTCGGCTCAAACGATAGGAATTGTGGAAAAACAAATCATGGATACAGCATCACGATAATGCACCATTATTGCTTGTTCGGGATTTTCTGGACAAAATCAACATTAACCGTATTCGCCAGATTTGGCTCCCTGCTACTTTTTTCTATTTCTAAAACTGAAGAGACCAATGAAAGGAAAGATTTTTGTCACAATTGATGAGATAAAGGAGATAAAGTCGGAATTGAAGAACGAGTTGATGGCCATACCGAAAAGGGCATTTCAGAAGTGCTTTGATGATTTGAAGAAGCGCTGGCAGAAATGCATTATATCTGTGGGGAATTACTTTGAAGGAGACAAAATGGATATATGTAATTGATGAATAAATAAATACTGAATTGAAAATAATTCATCATACAATAAAATTATTTATAAGATAATTTAGAATGATTATAATTTCTGATAATCTCATACATTTTTAATAAATATAATAAATATACAAAGACATCTATCCTTAATCTCTAATGAAATGTTATTTTAGAGAAGCACGTTGAACATAATTTTTTAATAATATTTTAATCAGAAAATTGAATATGAAAAGATATGTAAATTATTTTTATGGTATACTTTAGAAATCTCGAATATTGAATGATAATATATTATATAACATATTTAATTATTTATTAAAGACATATTTACTTATGTATATACACTATTTTGAAAAAGAAAACCAGATTCTGGTCTCTCCTACTTTCTCTCTCTCTCCCTCTCTCTTCATCAACTAATGTTAACTTTGATTGAAACTTGGTTGAGTTCTTCTAGTGCTTCTAAGGTTTGTCAAGATAATATTGTTTGTGGAAACAAGTTTATTAAGAGCAGCAATTTGATGAGGGAGCAAATTCAATTCGAGCAATTTAATATTAAAGATATGCTCAGTAAGTGAAAATTTCAAATAACATAGTTGATCATTTTGGGTGAAATATTTTCAATTATAAAGTAAATATAAATTGCTAGATAGAAAACTCATTTAAAAAGTAATATCACAAGACTAATTCTAGTAACGATTAATAGCAAAGTTTAATTTAGCTACTAGTTATTAGCTTGTATATATAATATATATTATTAGTAGAATATATTATAAAAACAGAGAATATTTAGGATACTTTTTTAGAAATAATATAAATTTGGTAAGACTTTTATAAAAAAAAATGTTCATTTTTGATTGTTAAGAATTTTATTTGATAATTTTAAAATATAGTAGTTTACTTAAATTACTCTTATATATAGCTACTTAAATTTATAAAATCTATTTGAATTAAAATGTAAAATATTTATATTTAGAAAACTAAGGCACTAGTTGAAAAATTTTAAAATGTTTATAAGCATTTTGGTTGTTACACCATCTTAGTTAAAAGCTTTCTTCTTTTTTACTTGAAACTTCATTGTTTTAGATTAATAGTCTAGTAAAAGTTTAAAAAAATAATACACACACATACACACATAATATTATATATATATATTGTATATTAAAAAAAATATTGAACATAAATACAATCGTGTGAAATAATAGCATAATTTAAATTAAAATTAGTTATTTAATTATATTAGTGAATTATTGCTAGACTAGATAAAAAATTAGATAAATAATTACCCATTCCCTTCAATGATTAACAGTTCATTCATTATTTCTATTCATCATTAATTTCGATCATAATCAAAAAATAATTAAGCCCCTTTTACATCGTGTCAAAGAAAGGCAAATTTCATTGTGATAGACTGCACTTTTCGGGTGAAATGTTTGAATAAAAAGGAACTATAATATTTTTACTCTTATTGCCAAAAATCAGAATCTATCGACAATAAATTATTATACAAATGAAAAATAATGAATACTAAATAAATAGATAATTATTTACAAAATAGAAATCTCCAGGGATTTGGATGAAACTTTACTTGTGGATTCTTTGTTTAATTCCAAAAAAAAAAAATGTTAAAATAAAAAATGTTTCCCGGTCTCTTCTAGTTTATGAGATACAATTTTTTTAAGTTTGACAGACAGTCGAAATGTGCAGACATTAAGTCAGTGATTCCCAAAGTGGGCGCCAGGGGGGCGGTGATGGCCACAGGTGCATTTATGAAAAATTACTTTATTTATTTTTTTTCTATTCTGAGATCAATAATAGATACATAAATTCAATTTTTCTAATTTATACTTTTATTTATAATATTTTGCAAATAGGTACATTTATCTTACTGTTTAATTGTTATTAAAATTTAAAAAAGTTAATTTCCAAGGGGGTGCTGAGTAAATTTTTTTTTCTGGAAAGGGGACGCTGTGTAAATTATTTTCGGGAAAGGGAGCGCTTGGCCAAATAAGTTTGGGAACCACTGCATTAAGTAATGTTTTATTGACTAATTCACTAATTATTCACTTATTCAATAATTTTTGGTTTTTTCGGTTAGCTTTGGATATAAGAAAATTATTTAATTAATTAATTTTCTAATTTTCATATATCCAAACCGAACTGAACCCCCCCCCCCCTCGAAAATTATTGGAGCCAACTGCTAGCTAAATAAATAAAACATGTTAACTAAATAGAATATGAATGGATTTATTTGCAAACTATAATATATATAATAATACTGTATAATAATTTTTATCTTGTAAACTTGAAAAGACCGAGAAATATTGCATAAGGAAAGTTTCTTTGGAAATAAAAAAGGAATCCACAGATAAAATTTTATCCAAATCCCTGGAGATTCCCGTTTTTTAAATAATTACCAATAAATAATATATATCTACTACTAAAGCTTCAATTGATTTACTCTAGAATAATAACTAAACTATCAACAAACCGTTAGTGTATTATTTTTCAAGAAAAATATAATACTAATTTGATTTTTAAGATTAATGTGGTAGCACAAGCTATTAATGTATAGAATAAGTTATTTAATAATATATTTTTAATCTGTTTTTTTTTCTAACATTTCTTAGATTATGTTTAATACATTAACAAAACGTTTTTTATTAAAATTACTTTTTTTAATAGTGAATAGGTACGCTTTTTTTGATCTGTTTGTTAATGAAATGCTGAACTTACCCCCACGAATCTCATCCCCTTTTTAAGCAAGTACCAAGCCAATATTACTGATGCATCAATTAACTTGCATCCGAATATACACACACAATAGATGGACACAAACTAAAAGGGAAATATATAAAATCACAAGCTAACTCTTCCATTTGTATTCAAAAAAAAAAAAAAAAATATTTACAAAGCCTATTGAAAAAATATTTTCTCCTTGTTCGATAGTACTAATAAAGCTAAGGATTAGAGGGCTTTTGTTTAATGAAGCTATATTATTATTCTATAAAAAGAGCATCCTTTGAAATAAATCAGAAGAGAGATTTTTTTATCCAACAAACTTTATTAATTATCGAGCTTCTGAAAATTTCTATAAATATGTTTAATCAAAAAATCTATCTAATTTCTTAGAATTCATAAATGGAATCAGATCATAAATAAACAATTTAAATTGCAAATTTAATTATATAAAGATGATGAATTATCTTTTCAAATTGAGATTTTCAAAAGAACATGAATAATAATAGGAAAAAATAGATCATCTAAACTCGACTTAGATAACACAAACTGAACAAATACTCCCTCTGTCCAGTGATGTATTGGTAAAATTAGAAGAAAGGGAACGCATAGTGGGATCATAAAAAAGTCCTATTTTCAGAAAACTATTTTTTTCCATATAACTTTTTATTTTTTTTTTTATTCTTACTATACAAAATATTAACGAACACAAAAAAAGTGATTATAACAGTAGATTTAAGTGGGAGTTGTACTGGAACTCGTTCCAGTTCTGAAAAAAGGTAAGGGAACGTCCCCTGCGTTCCCCTCCCAATACACCACTGCCTCTATCAGAAAATATAGTATACATTTTTTTAAAAAACGTGGCATTAAGGAATGTAATTGATATTTTCAGTTTTTCTCTTTTTTTAGATATATAACTATTAGATGAACTTCTGAAACAACATATAACACTGCAATAGCTTAAAAATATCCATCTGGTTTAACCTTAGACAAGCAAAACGCTAACCTCATTTTGGTCTGTTAGATATATTAACAGGTTAAGAAATAAATAAAAAACAACGAATTGTATTAAAATTTTAATGACACCCACTGTAATTGCAAAATGGCAAATGTTAATGAAAATTGTGAACAAGTGTGTAGAAAGTTCGAAATCGAATCAATTGATAAGCTTAATGGCATTCTGTAAATAGTGTTACATTATAAGAAAAGTGATAAATTGCAACGCAAATTGAAAAGGGGTGCTATTAATAGATTTGCTGCCATTTTTGAACTTATCTGTTTAACTGTTTCCAAATTTCGTCGTGTAACAATTCGTGGTTTGTCTGTTGCTGTTGGTATCCCAAAGTCAACACTTTTTGATGTTTTAAAGCAAGGTACTACATTTAAACGCATTTCTTAACCTGTTAATATATCTAACAGACCAAAATGAGGTTGCTAGATTAGCGTTTTGCTTGTCTAAGATTAAACCAGATGGATATTTTTAAGATATGCACAATTACGTTCATATTGACGAAAAATGGTTTTACACCCTCCATTCAAAAAGAAACCGAACTTTAAAAAAAAATAGTACCACTAATGCCATCGTAGTATCATAGTATCGGACATGTATTATAAAAGATTCAAATGTATAACAAATTTTCGGACAGATGGAGCAATTCATAAATTTAATAACTTGTCCATTTTTCCATAATAGATATGATGATATTATGAATGAAATTTTATTTTAAATTTTAGAATCAGATAGAAGATTAATTTTTAATTAAAAGTAAAATATGGGTTTTATCCAAAAATATCTTCTCAGAACAAAGAGTTAAAAAAAATATATAATACTCTTCACAGTACTCCTACGGCTACTAATCTTGATATTTATTTATATATTAGATTATAGATTATAGATTATATAAGAAGGTAGAGGTAGGGATATGTACGTATTCACAATGTTGTTTAGAAGGATAATCACAATCGTTTCTTTTCATTTTATTTCTAATTTAAATTTTTATTTTTATCGATTTAAATATAATCGAATCAGAGACAAATTTCGTTCAAGCATCATCTGATTGATGATTAAGTATCATTATTTATTTATTTACGATGAAAAATTCTTACCCGATAACAACAAATCATTATATAAAGTCAAGTATTTGGTTTTGTTAAAAAAAATGTTTTGCTTTCTAATATTTTTCATGATAATCCGATTAAGGAAAAATTGTTAAAAAAAATGTTTTGCTTTCTAATATTTTTCATGATAATCCGATTAAGGAAAAAATATAATATTTAAGGTAAAACCCCCAGTGGTTGACACTCAACCAATAGTTGACACTTTTTTCAAAAATTCTAAATAATAAGAAACTGGAGGGAAGGAATCAAATTAAACTAGCAGCTTCGTCAAGTGTCTCTTCCTGGCAACTGAACTGGAAACTATGATCCGCAATTTGCCGGCAGTCACCCACGTGAGAAACGAAAAAATCGGTGGCTGTTTGTGAATTTTTAATTTCGCTTGTTTTCCTTAAGAGTTGAGTTAAGCATCGCATTTCAAAGTAAGTATTGAAATCACTTATTAATTCACCATTTTGGGGGATGTTTTGATTGATTTGGGGTTTGAAATGTTAAAGAGTTATTATTCTGTGAACTTGGTACATAAATATTCAAAAGATCATTCTTAGCGTGGGGTGTCAACTAATGAAGCTGAATGAATGGTATGTATTGAGTAGTTGACACTAGTTGACATGCCAGTTGAGAAGACCTTCCTCAGTGAAACTGATCCAGCTTCTAGTCAACCAGGAACTTCTTCAGCTCATACAGTCACTGACATACCCAGTCCATTCAAGAGACACTTGTTTTTTAAAAAACAAACTAAAGTTCCCCCCAAAAAGAGGACTACCCAAGAAAAAATTCCTGCCATCGTATCAGGACATAACTTCCAGCAATATCTCAAGAAGAAACAACAGAAAAAGGAGGAATCAGAAAAGGCTACATTTGAGCGTGTTGCTGAGAGGGAGAGAAAGAGAAAAGAGAAAGAACTTGAAAAGGATTTGAAAAAAATAGCAAGAGAAGCAAAGAAGAATAAGCTATCTTGAATAATTTATTGTGTAAACTCTCTGTATTAAAAAAATAAAATAAAACCAAATTTTTCATGAATTAAGAGCCTTTTTATCATGTGTCAACTATTCATCCAAAAGTGTGTCAACTACTAAGTTTTCATTCTTAGGTGGGGTGTCAACTACTAAACCAATTTCATTTTTATGTAGAAAATTAATATAATTTTTACCTTGAACTTTTAGAATTATTGGCTTTAGGAACTTGTTAGAGGGATATTTATAGACTCTATTATTGATGAAATGGTTGCCATAAAGTGAATGAACTCTGAGCAAAGTGAGTTGAAAGCCGAAAATTTTGTTAAAGTGTCAACTACTGGGGGTTTTACCTTATTTAAATTTATATTTCAAAAAAATAATTACTTTTTAACTTTAGAAATATATTTTTTCTTTCAATCAGTCAATAGTAAGTAGACTATACTAAAAATAAGAATATTTCTAAGTTTGTTTCTCTCCCATTTGAATTGTCACAATAAACTAAAAGGAAAATTGCAACGAATTCACATTAAATTTACTGTATCTCAACTAATTGTAAGTTGTTATTATTACACTCAATTTTTTTTTTCCTAATTTTTCATTGCAAAATTAGTTTGAGTTTAAAATTAAATTGTAATTAATATATTTAATAATTAAGACTTTCCATAAAATATATATTTTACTTTTTACTTTATATGTTTATAATATATAGCGATAAAGGCCCCATTGGGTGTGTGGGTAGCGAACCTGCCTCACATTCACATGGTCCCGGGTTCAAGTCCCGGGCCTGGCAAGGGAATTTCCCTAGCTAGGGTCTATGGGACGCAGTCCACCCAGCCTCCGGGAAAAGCTACTTGATAGCGCCTCCGATCAAGAAAATCAAGGTAAAGGTTGAGAGAACCCGTTCTACTGATCATAGGACACCTCATTGATATAACCGGCTTGATAGGCATTGTCCTTGCGTAGGACGCACAAAGTCAGAGGTATATATATATATCGATACTTAGGGTGACCAAACGTCCCGTTTTTCCGGGATTGTCCCGATTTTAGGTGCTCTGTCCCGGCGTCTTGAAAAATGTCTTTGGGATAGTCTATTGTCTCGGTTTTTAAATATTTAGGTCCGACGAACGTTTTCTTACAATCAGTTTAGATCTTATTTTCGATTTTTCATTCAATATGGCTCTAAATAAAAAGGTAAAATTTTTTTCCGATTTGGCTCTTGAACATTTTCGATTTTTCATTCAATATGACTCTAAAAAAAAGATTTTTTTTTACAAATGTCCCGGTTTGGTGTTTTCGAAATATGGTCTAAATTAAGTTGACTTGATACTTAAAATTATAAAAATAAATAAATAATATAAGTTTAAATATAATTTTGAAATTATTCAACATATAAAATTTGAAATAATATTAATTTGTACCATCAAGATTCTTTCAAGTTCAAGCTTTCAATGTTTTGTTTTTTTATTAAGGAGTATTGATTTTAAATAAATATTGAAAAATGTTTAAATATTGTGTAATATTTTGTTCTTTGTTCTCTCTATGAGGTTTTTAAAAATTTCATATTTTTTAATAATAATATTATAATGCAATTAAGAAAGTAAATATTTATTATCTAATCGTACATTATATTCTACATATTCTTAATTGGATTGTTTCTAAATGATACATTTTTCGAAATCGGATATCCATATTACAAGGATGTTTGTATTGTCAATTTAAGAGGAAACACAAAAAAAAAATATTTAATTTATTTAATTAGATTTTCGTCGATCAATTTATTCGTTCATTCTATTATTAATAAAAAAAATGTAGAGAAAATTTTATAGTTTCATTCACATATAATTTAAAAAATGTATCCTTCTTTATACTTAATGATATTTATAGTTTCACTAAATTAAAATAATTAATTAACATATGATTAAGATTTGCTAGTGAATAAATAAATAATTCAATATGTTGTTAATAAATTCATAGAATAATTTTGAATGAATAATTTATTTATTTTTAATAACGAATTTTCCCATATTCATTAAATTTACAGATTATATAAAAAAATAAATAAATAAATAAATCATGAAAAAAAAATTATCTTTTTTTTTGATACAGATAAATATTTTTTAAAAATATAATAAAATATATACAGGGTCCGCCATGTAACATTTTTTTTTTAAAATGCGATAAAACAAAAACGGTTGGATGAATTTTCAAATTTATTTTTTCATAGTGAAGTATAGACTTTCCGATTATTTATAAAATACTATTTCATTCAAATGGCTGCCTCAGCTGGCCTTGCAGTACGCCATACGGTCGGTCCAATTTTTGAGTACATTTGTGATAGTATACGGCTCTATTTTAATTATGGCTTCACGAATGTTGTCCTTCAAAGCTTGAATTGTCTCTGGTTTGTCTGCATAACATTTGTCTTTGACGGCTCCCCACATATAATAGTCTAACGGTGTCAAATCGCAGCTCGGAGGCGGCCAAACGACATCAGAATTTCTGCTGATAATTCGGACTCCGAAGACAGTGCGCAAAAGATCGATTGTAAGTTTAACTGTCTGACACGGAGCGCCGTCTTGTTGGAACCAAATGTTGTCCAAGTCTTCCTCTTCAAGTTTCGGGAACAACCAATCAGAAATCATGGCGCGATAGCGGTCGCCATTAACCGTAACTGCGGCTCTTGCCTCATTTTCAAAGAAAAATGGCCCAATGATGCCGCCAGACCAAAATCCGCACCAAACCGTCACTCTCTGAGGATGCATAGTCTTCTCCATGATAACATGTGGGTTTTCCGTCCCCCAGATGCAGCAATTTTGTTTGTTGACGTATCCGCCAATATGGAAATGCGCCTCATCCGAAAAGATGATTTTTTGGCCAAAATCGATGTCTCCTTCAATGGCGTACTGCAAAGCCAGCCAAGCCATTTGAATGAAATAGTATTTCAGAACTATAATCGGAACATAAAAATATTTCATGAATAAATAATTTTTAAATATTATTATCATATTGTTCTTTTTCCTTTTTTAAAATTCTCCCCCATTTCAACTTACCTCCCACCCCATTCTGCCATCTCTCTCTCTCTCTTTCTCTCTCCATACTTCCCTTCACATCCAACTCTTAATCTCTCTTTCAATAATTTAATTATAATTGTACATTCTAATTAGTTTTAATATGATAAACAATAAAATTATTATCCTAAAATGGACATTTGTAGAATTTTATGTATTTCATCAAGGAAGTAAAAAATATAAAATCATATTTTATAACATAAATTTAATTTGTTCAGTATTTAAATTAAAATATAATTAATTTTAATTTAATAAAATATTTGTCTTCTTTTAATATAAAATTAACAGTATTATACTCTAAATTTTGAAATTCATTTTTTTACAAATAAATAAATATTAAAACACACCAAATAGTAGATTGTGCTTACAAAAAGTATATTTAAAATTTTTTTCAAAACTTTACCCTTTTTTTTACCAATGGGGAAAAAAAAAAGAAAAGATTCACAATCAGAAATTAAAATCTTATCGATTGAATGAATAAACTGACATACAAGATAAAATGAAACTATGAAATAATACAGTAAAAATTTTTGGTGTACGTTGCTCTATTGTGTGTCGAGGTTGAATTCGTGTGGCTGTCGGCTTAGAAAGGCAGATAGGATTGTATATCGGGATGAATAGTCTGAATGAAAAGTTCTAAATGAAATAAATATATGGTAGTTGTCAGAGAGGGGAAGGGGAAGTCCAGCTTCCTTCCGGTGCCTAGCAGGTAACTAACTCGGGGTTTTGGAGAATTACCGACCTCGATGCAGTTGAGTTGCCGATAGCGGGGACAGCACGACGACAACACGACAGTCATCTTTTCATATGTAAGTCCCTTCCATCAGACAGACACACCACCAATCAAACAACTTTTATTTAGCAAATCTCTCTACTTTCAATATTCACCGTTTAAAATAAACAATTTTGTGAATTATGATAAATAAAAAAAAAAAAAAATATTAAAAATTTATAATTAAAAAAATTTAAATAAATAGTTTATATTTTATCAAAATTTCATCTTTAGTTCTAAGAGATAAGTAATTAATTTTTGTGGAATATATAGAATTAATAATTTTTTATTAATAAATAAACTTTGATAAAAGTTTCACTCAAAACAATGAATGAAAAAAAATAATTAAATTTTTAAAATTATATTTTTATAATTTTTTATTTTTATTTTTTTTATATTATTATATTATTTTATTATTATTCTATTAAATTAAATTTTAAAACACAAGACATTGTGTATTGTCAGTGATATTTATTAATAAAATTCTAGATTAATTATCCATAAATTATGAATTACTAAAAGTATAAAATTTCAAATTAATATATTTGGATGGTACATTCAAAGAAATATCATGTAAATCAATATAAGAGAGAGTCAAAAATCAAAGATATTTTTTTCATCATGATTTATTTTCTTTTAATGATTTGTAAGGTATATTTTATATTATAACAGGCTAATTATTTATTTATTAGAATAAAAAACCTCCTAGACACTATTATGACCAAAAATTGAAATTATTTTGAAAAGAATATTAATATTTAAAAAAAAATTAGCTGGAGTGTCTCCACTCGACTATCTCGCAATTTGAATTGGATTAAATAACATAATATATTATATTTAAATTAAATTTAATTAATTATAAATTATAAATAATAAATAATAAATATTAAACCAGCGCATGTTTGGCTTTTTGTTGATGGCACCACGTCACGTGTTGGCGCGTGAGATTTGCAGTGTTAAAAATTAATTCTGGTAATTTCAGCGAATCAATCAAGCTGAAATTCTATATATAGCAGTTTTATACAATTATTAATCATGTGAAAAATTATCAAACATATATCTTTATTTTTACGGTCACTTTAGAGGAAAAAAAATCAAAAAGTTGTAGGTAATGACCCTCTTCCGGTTGAGCTACATTTCTCAAAAGTTGATAGAAAACTATGAATTTTGAATAATGTCCATGTACCAAATTTCATCATTCTAGCTCAAACCGTTTTTGCGTAATCTTGGTTACATACATACACACACACATACGCACATACACACATACACACACACACACACAGAGACATTTTTCTCAACCTTAGTGAAAATGATTCAGGAACCTTCAAAACGTATAAAAACATCAAAATCTCAACATCGAAAATTTTCGTGATCGCAATACTATCTCTGGCGAGATAGTAAAAATTATATACGATTTTAGAAAGAGTATCTATAATTTATTTATTGCTTCACTTTATTATTACTAAACCAAAAATGATTACTAAATATAAATTATTTTGAATAATAATTATTATATTATTTAAATAAATACTCGCGAATCTAATATTGAGTAAAATTTGACATGGACATTCATAGAAACTATTATTATAATCATTATTTCCAAAGTTAATTAATATGTAAATAATAAAGAATTTAAATTAATACATAATAATTATTTATTTATTTATTATGTCGCAAGGTTTAAAGAAAAACGATAGGTAAATATGTAATATACTTATGTAGTTTATATATTCTCCTATTTAATGAGTTAATTAAAGATAAAACTTGAAATTAAGTTGATAATTTATATAATTAAACTTTTATTCTTAAATTAAATTCTTTTACCATAATTATAATAAAATAATTTCCATGAATGACATTTTTCTTTCTTATTTCTTATTCATGGACATTTAATAAACAGATGGAGTGGCGTCGGGCCGGGGGAGGGGGGGAGGGTGCACGTGCCCCCCAAACATTGTGCAAAAAATAAATTTAAAAGTGATTAGTTTTGTAACTGAGAACTCAAAAGTAAAAAAAAAAAAAATTATGTATAAGTATAGTCTAAACTAGTGATTCTCAACCTTTTTTTACCGGGGCACACTTTTAACGGTTTAAAAATTTAGCGGCACACAAAGAAAAAAATAAGTGTTAAAGTTTACCATATTGGAAAAATTTAGAAAAAAAAAGGCGGAAATGTTTAAGAGCCTCATAATCTCGCGGCACACTTTTGAAAATCTTGCGGCACACTAAAGTGCCGCGGCCCAGTGATTGAGAATCACTGGTCTAAACGTTTTGAATAAATAAATAATTTATTTTGTCAAAATTTTTTCCGGGACCCCCCCCCCCTGGCCCCCCAACATAATAGATCACGCTACGCCACTGAACAACCAATTACAAATAAAAACAATTAATTATATATATATAAATTTGTTGTTTGTTTGTTTTTTTCTTGTTCTTTTAATTAATGAAAATATTAAAATTATCTTAAATATAATTGTTATTTATTTTCTATTGAAAATTCTCATAAAATTTATGAAATTTTAAAACAAAATTGTTAAATAATAAAAATTACGTTCACATTTTTTCAATAGTTATGAATTCATAAATGGAAGAATTTTAATGTGCATCCAGTCTGTTTTCAATATCCGTTTTGAGGAATTCTAAAATGAATATAACCATAGTCAGCGGTTTCGTTTAGAAAACAATCATCGTATTATTAAAATCGAAATGAGTTTTGATATTCAGTCGAATTTTGTGAGAGACAATTCTAACCTGAAAATTTCTTTAAACAATTATTATTATTATTATTATTATTACTCAAGTGACAATAGAAATAATACTTATTATATGAAAACTATTTTATTTATTTATAATTTTTTTTATTTATTAAGAAATAAAAAAAAATATATTATTTATGTGAATGTGTTTTGGATTATTTAATTTTTTTTTTTTTTTTATTTTTTTGAGGACTTATTTAGATGGATTTCAGTTATTTTACAGAAGTAAAGTGCAATTTTTTTTATTTAGTTTGGAGTTAATATTATGAAATTTCATTGCTTAATTGGAAAACAGTTATTGGAATAGAATTATCAATTGAATTGATTATATTAAGCCATCCGTTATATCATCCGTTCTATCAATTAATTCTGATTTGATTAAAATGATCTCTTAGAAAATTTTTATAAAATAGAAACTAATTTCAACTGAATTCTACTTTTGTTTTTACTATACTAATATATTACATTTAAATATTTACTTTTTAAAAAAAAAAATGTAGAAAAGTTTAAATTATTTTATAGGGTATTACTTAATAAAATAAATACTTAACAAACAAAATTAACAATCTTTAATCGTAAATAAACTTAAACATAAATCGTCCGTTACATTCAACAATATACATAAAAGTGGGTCAGTGCATAAAGCAACCACAGGTCGCAAGTATTGTAACATAGAGGTCGCTTCCATAGCCTTCACACAGCGCCCTCAGTTAACTTCAACTTTAAATGAAATAATTTAAATTATATCCTACAATTTAAATCTATAATTTTGAGAGCTAAAAATAATCGAGAAGTATTTAAATTAAAATTTCAATTGGGGCATCTCTTCCTATTAGATAGAGGCTTATTTCACTAAAATTATTATCAAAGAGTTTAAATATCGAAATCTTTAAAACTATTATTTATGAGTTAGAGACGTGGTTCATGACTTTGGAAAACAAAATTAAGTTCAGGATATTTGAAAATAGCTTTAATTCAAGGACCAAAAAAACATGAGATCACAGGGAATAGCATAGATTGTATTATGAGAAATTATTACACATTTGTTTGTGTTTATAGTGAAACCAATTGGGAAACGATCATTATGTATACTGATAATTCCTATAAAATTAAAAGGGAATTAGAGGAATACGAGGGTAGGTCAATAAGACCGTGACCTTTGAATGAAACACAGGTTTTTGGATAAAATTTTTTTTTATTTTTCAACGCAATCTTCTTTGAGCTCTATACACTTCATCCAACGTTTCTCCAATTTTTTTTATCCCTTCCAATAAATAAGATTTGTCGAGGACATCTTTCACCCCGAGAAATCTAATGTTTTGTCTGCTGTTTAGTGTCTGGTCCGTTACGATACGGCTCAAAAACTCGGTTTCAGTGATGTTTTTTCCCCGCAAAAAAATAATGCTTAATGTGCACTCGAAATTACCTTTTTTTCATTTTCTTCTTCAATCACGAGGTAGTCTGCTATTAATGGATGCCAAACAAAAACTAAAACACTCAGCTGGTTCAAATTTGGACAGAAGTCAGGTGATAGTTACCTGCTGACAGAAGTAGTGTTGCCATTTCATTAAAGAGACGAAATTCAAAAAGTCACAGACTTTTTGACTTGCCCCAGAATAAGAATTAGATGGAAATAACTAATGATAAGGAGAGTTTGAATAATATGATTGTTACGACCAAGGACAGTAGAACCAAAGATATCACATAGATAGAAATTCGAAGAAAATGTATATATTATGAAATTGTAGATAAATTTATAGAGATAAAACATGTGAACTTTTAATATAAACAAACTGTCTGTAAAAAGATCAATAATTTATAGAATATATAATTTTTGATTTATTTTTAACTTGTTAATGATTTTTGTTGTTGTTTTGATCCTAGATTATTCTATTTTTTTTACTAATTCTTTAATATTATCAATTTAAATCAAATTAAAGAATAATTAAATGAAAGGGTATTTTTCAATCTCCATCTTGCAGTCATAGATTCAATCTCTAAGGGAGATTAAGTTAATTTTGTGTTCCGCCTGTTGCTATCTATAGATCAGAGAGATTGTAATGAAATTGATACGTTGGTGCTTAAATTGAATTTGCAATCCCCTATGTTCACTATATGGTTGATGCAAAGCAGAGAGTAAGAAATAACCGGGCAATGGTACTTTTAAGAAAAATAATAAAATTCTCCAAGCCAAGAAATAAAATATAGATGTTGTTTTTTAAATAATATTATTTTTTTAACGATACTTTATCTAACTTTCTCTCTCTTTCTCTGTTTGGGTTGAACTTGTTACACTAATTACTTCTACTAATTAACGGATTGGCTTAAAATTTTTCACTCATACTGGTTTCTAATGACAATACATAAATTAATTTACAAATACACTAAAAAAATGGATTAATTAATGAAAATTAAATGATTAAATTTCTTTTTATGATGAATAACGTTCAAGACATTAAGAATATGGTAGATGGTGTTCAAAATCCATAAGTATTTTTCATTAATTTAATTTTCTAATGTGATATGCTGTTTTAATTTTTTTTTATTCTTTCCTATGTAAATTATATTTTGTAATTGTGATCAAATGATGATAATCGTGGTGGAATTTTTAAAAAATGATAGATTATCCATCATTTTATATCATTTTAATGAAAAATTCTACAAAATAGACAAATATTTGTTTTAGTCTTATGAATTTTAAAAATTTCTTTTAATTTATCAAAAGAGAGATTTTATAGGTACTTAATTTTTAAAAAAAATTCACAATTGATAATGTTTAATTTAGCTCTAAATTTCTCTCTAAAGCCTAGTTTACACGGGCTTAGTACTTGTGATTAGTTCAGGGGTGAGCAAATAGTTTTAAGCGCGGGCTAAAATAAAATTTTCAAAATGTCTTCCGAGCCGGATTTCGAAAACACTAATAAAAAAAATTTATCTTTTTTTTTTGTAGACACATTTTGAAAGAAAAATCAAAATAAGAGCCAATTTTATCAACAGGCCGGCGGGCGTTCAAAAAAAGTATTTGCCTACCCTTGAACTAATGGCAAGTACTAAGCCGGTGTAAACTAGGCTTTAGAGAGAAATTTAGAGCTAAATTAAACATTATCAATTGTGAATTTTTTTTCAAAATTAAGTACCTATAAAATCTCTCTTTTGATAAATTAAAAGAAATTTCTAAAATTCATAAGACTAAAACAAATATTTGTCTATTTTTGTAGAATTTTTCATTAAAATGATATAAAATGATGGATAATCTATCATTTTTGAAAAATTCCACCACGATTATCATCATTTGATCACAATTACAAAATATAATTTACATAGGAAAAAATAAAAAAAAAATTAAAACTGCATATCACATTAGAAAATTAAATTAATGAAAAATATTTATGGATTTTTTTGTTTATTAAACTTATTTGTGAAATTTTTATCCTATTCCTCAACTTGATAGGCTATTTGGCTTGAGACAGCTTTTGTTGGTTTGTTCTTTGTAAGGTTTTGATATACATATATATATATTTTTTTGACATTGATTCAATAGAGTGCTGTGGCACCATCACCCCCAGCGCTACCGCTCTTTTGAACGTCAACCATCCAACCTCGACTGCTGCTTTCGAATCCAATTAACCAACTTCCATTGGCAGAACACACCGGAAATGCGAATTTGAAATAAAGCGAACCCTGATGTGGTGGCGGTTACGTTAGTACCATCGACGACATCAACAACATCATCCCTTCACTTGTGGGAGGTTGCACCCTTCATAAAACAGTAATACTCCAAGGGCCACCGACCCTCCCCCCAAATGTACAACAACTCTCTCTAATGCAGAAATTCGATTTTCGAAGCGATGACAACCTTCAGTCACCTTCGACCCTCCTCGTCAACGCTGCAGTCAATTTGGTGATCCTTTTTCTTGGTTGTTGGATCCCTACCCCTTGCCTACCTACCATCTACTATCCGAGTTGTTCAACCTATTATGTCCGGAAGAAGCAATTTAGTTATAGAAAATATTTGCACATAGAGAGAGGAGAGAGAGAGAGAGAAAGACAGGAAATTTGATTAATATTCTTATTTGTGCACTAATTTGAAATTTTAGTAAAACAATCTAATGTTCTACACACTTTATACTGGTTAGAAAATTAATGGATATATATATATATATATACAGTATAGTAGAATTAAATATAATTAAAGAGAAGAACAATTGCCTAATTGGGCAATATAATAATATTATTATGTGATTGTGTTTAAATTTATGGAGAAAATAATTCAATCAGAGCAAATTATTAACATAGGATGTATGATATATGATATAATAAACAACTTCAATAATAACAAATTAAATAATAAAAAAAACATTAAAAATTTAGATATTATATATTTATTTTTTTTAATTCAAATATATACTCGTATATATAAGGCAATTGGGAATTTTATGAAAATAACCTTTGCCTGTCCAAAGCTTCAACTATTATTTCATTTCAAATTGTCTAGGAAAATGTCGGACATTTATTAACTAAAACATACAATCAGTGTATTCATCTGTCTTCTTTGTATTCCGTTCATAGTAAAAGTACCAAATCTGGAAAAAAACGTGGGAGGGAAGAATCAGAAAAAATACCCAAATATTATTTATTTTCAAAAACTTTTATTTTGATAATAACATTAATTTAGATCTCAAAACTGCACTGAAGTTATAGGAAGCTGAAGTTAGATAAATATACAATAAAGAACAAGAAATTTATTGAATAATTTCGTAATTGACTGCAGGAATATTTAAAGCTATTTGTCCAAAAAAATTGAGCCAAATTGCTTTTGTCTAAGCAATTGCTATTTTCCTAAAATTACCATTTGCCTAGGAGAGTGATTCTCAACACACTTTAGTGTGCCGCGAAATTATGAGGCTCTTAAACATTTCCGACTGTTTTTCTAAATTTTTTCAATTTGGTTCTAAAAAAAAGGTAAAACGTTTTTGGGACTAGGCTCTTAAACATTTCCGACTTTCTAAATTTTTTTAATATGATTCTAAAAAAAAAGGTAAACCGTTTATGGGACCACTTTTTTTCAATATGGTAAACTTTTACACTTATCTTTTTCTTTGTGTGCAGCCAAATTTTTAAACTGTTAAAAGTGTGCCGCGGTAAAAAAAAGGTTAAGAATCTAGTATAATATATTTAATATTAATATATTAAAAAAGTATATTAAAATTAATATGTTAAAAGTTTTTTTTATGTAGGAAGAGTTATAAAATTAAAATTTATATAGAGGATATATTATATATAAAAAATAAGAAATCTATATAAGTAACAAAAATATTTGACATTTTTTAATTCTCTTAATATCTTAATAAAAAAATGAACAGATAAATAAAATTAGCTATAAATACTCGTATATAACATATATATATATATTATAAAATTATAATATAGTCTATTTAAATATTTTTCAAATTTTGTCTGTTTTTTCATAAATATAAAAATAATATTATGTCATATAACTATATAACTATATATTTAATATTTTTCTCTACTCCGAAATTTGTATATACTTTAATAAAGAAATAGACAAACATTTCTATATTTAATTAATTTTTTTCTTTATTTGAGATTAGTAACGTTTATTATATAGAAATAAATATCCAGAAATAAGAATTCTCTTTTAATATTTATAATATACAATGCAATTAATTTATATTTAGTAAAAGGGAATTCGATTGGACTTTTAAGTGATTGAATCTTTCTTTTAGTTGAAAATGAATAGAATGGTGATGAAATACAGAAATTGAAAAAAAAAAAACATTAAATAAATTCAATAATCCAGCTTGATGTAATATTTGTTCATTTACGTGCACTTGTTATGGTTCATTGGGTTTATTGAAGAAAGTGAGGTGATTCTATGCATAAAAATCAAACATTCTATACCTTGTATTTTTTTTTTATTATGATAACACAAATTTGAACACGCGTGTTTCGTTAAATGATTTTGTACCGTATCATGATCGCTATTCAAAAATGTATAAATAAATAGAGAAATTGTATTTTCGATTGATTTTCTATATTATTATAAATTTGTTTATTTGATATATCAAGATACCCAAGTCATAGTACTAGTATGAGAATATATAAGTATACCATATACACAATTTAACTGTGAAATGTTCACAAGATTTTTCGCTTTCAGTTTATCTTATAAAGTGACTGACGAGACTGTCTGACTAATAACATTTACAAAAATATATATAGTTATTTACATATATATATATATATATATAAGATTAGTAAAAAAACCCCTCTGACTTTTGTACGTCCTATGCAAGGACAACGCCTATCAAGTTGGTTATATCAATGAGGTGTCCTATGATCAGTAGAACGGGTCCTCTCAACCTTTACCTTGATTTTCTTGATCGGAGGCGCTATCAAGTAGCTTTTCCCCAATGTTGATCCCGGAGGCTGGGTTGACTCCATCCCATAGACCCCAGCTAGAGAAATTCCCTTGCCAGTAAACCACGAGAATGTGAGGCAGCTTCGCTACCTCCCATCCTGTGGTGTCTACTTATTGAGTAAAGTAAAAAAAAAACTTGATTTTTTTACTTATAATTTTAAAAATAATATACTGACAATTAATTTAAATTTTCTAGTGTAATAGTTATTAATTATTCTTCTTTATTTTGGAATAAAAGTCAATTTAAGGAAGTTGCGATGCTACCCCACGCCCTGTGGTGCCTTATAAGATTTGTAAAAAAAAATACTAATTTAAATTTATTTAAAGTAATAAAAAACACACACATACAATGTAAAAATATATCAATTAAAAGATTTTCATTAAAAAATATCCTAAGTATTATATAATATATTATTGAATTAAATTATCAAAGAGAATTAATTAATTTAATGATTTATAAAACAGAGAGATCAACTTAGCAATTAATAATTGAATATCTTTATAACTTAATCTTTACTTATTTTTTTTAGTCATGTAATTAGAATTAATTAGTAATATTAAAACAAAAGTTTGTTTTTTTTCACCCTGATTTTGAAAAGGTGGTTTGGCTATTCTACCAAGTTCAATCAAGCTGTCCACTCGATTCTGAAACATGCCAACCATTGTGCTGGTCAAATGATTGAGACTTGAGGGCTAAAAGCGGGTTAATCATCTCGGGCACCTCCAATCGACATCAGCGTGCAAACACTTGTTCGCTAAAAACTCTTCTATTTCATTTATTGTCTAAGATGTCTAACAGTAAAAGCCTAATGTCATAAAAACAAATATACTCAAGTGAGTGATCAACAACTTTTCACATCTTTATCTCTAAGCCAATTTCATTACTTTACTAAATAAAAGAGAAAATGGCAACATAAAAAAGAGATAAGAGGAAAAAATAAATGTTTTAAATTACATTTTTATATATACGCGAGTAAATATAAAATATACTTATATATTATACTCTTATAATTAAAATTGTTAATGATATGAAGTTAGATTCGTAGTGAATTCGTAAAAAAAAATTAAAGTTTATATTTTTAAAAAGAAAATTTGTTATTCATCTTTGAATCTATAAGATACTATAATTCATTTATATAATACATAATACTTATTAATATATACATATATATACCAATATATAAATTGAAAATTGAATTTCAAAATTACTGTATCAATTTAGCAATTTTATTGTACAGCCAAAAGAAAAATTGCATTTTATTTTTTAAAAAAATAAATTATTAAACCGTTTTACTAAATATATTTAAAAATTTGTGTAATGATTAATTTTTTTATTGTTTATCATTAAAATTTATATAATTATACACTTCTAAATCCAAATTTTTAATTTTATTGAAAATAATAGATTATAATATAATTTATAGATTATTTAATTTAACACTATTTTATTTAAATGTATAACGACAGAAAAATGTTATCGCCGTGAGGGCGCTGTTATCGGGAAATCAACCGGTTAAGAAATGCCAAAGCACCCCCATGGCGATAACATTTATTCGTCACTGTTCCTTGTAATATTATATATTGAGCAAAGAAATTTTGTACTTAGTAATATTTAGTGATGAAATTGGATATAGCTGTGAGGCATGGTCTATGACCCTGTGGGAAGAGAGTAGATTTATAGTATTTGAGAATAGGATTCTTCGCAGCATTTATGGATCAAAGCAAGATGGGGTAACCGGGGAATCGTGAAGACTGCATAACGAGAAATTCTATGCACCTCCAGACATAGTTAGGGATAGAAAGCTGCGAAGAGCAAGGCAATTGGCTAGAATGGGAGAGTAAAAAATGATAACAAATATATTGGTGGGAATGTTGATTGGAAAACGTCCGATTGGAAGACCAAGGACGCGGTGAGTGGACAATATAGGAAGGGTCGTGAAAGAGATGGGAGAGGGTAGGGGTTGGATGGTTCTGGCTCAGGATAGGGACACTTGAAGAAATGTGATTGCTGCGGCTAAGAACTTTCGAGTTTCGTAGAGCCACAGAGATAGACAGAATAGAAGAAATTGGATAATATTATATATTTCTATGCTATTGGGACTATAAGTCTCCTTTAGAAACATTGAATAAAAATAGAAATAAAAATATAATATTTTTAAATATACAAAAAAAATTATATTTTATTTGGGAATTACATAATTAACGATTATATTATTATTATTATTATTATTAAATTAATTTTGTAAATTATTCTCTCTTGAGAATTAACTAAACTAAAATATCACTAATCAAATAAATATTTGGATCAATTAAAGTTATTTATAAATTTTATTTTAAAAGTTGAGATATTTATAATATATGCATTTCTATTGATGAACATAAAATATATATATATATATATATTTTTTATTTAAAAAAATCACAGATTCAAATTAATTTGTATCAGGTGGATTTTCATGAACGTTTATAATGAAATTAAATCCTTATCAAATCTCGATCTTCAATGAAATGGGTGATAATTTTTTAATTTATTATGTCAAAATGATTCCATTTGTGAGTATAAAGGTTGAACTCTAATGAATATTTGATAGTGATCATTTATGGTTTAGTGAACGATAAAAGTCCCCGGTGACGCTCACTCTGTTTGTATTAAAGTGTTTGTGTTGGCGGAAGGAAAGAGGGAGGGGTGAAGAGAGAGAGAGAGAGGAAGGTGTGGTCTTCAGAGTGGAAGCAACGTTCGTTTGGGCGTAAGCACCCCCTCATTCCCAATCCAAACCACCCTTTGCGCTCGTCCGGTCGTAACCCTTTAGATATATTTATAAGGGACCTAGTGAGGCGGCAATAAATAGGGAGCCAAGCAAAGCATTGGTGTGCATCGTCAAGTCCCAATGACTTCCAGAGACAAAATCTTCTTAAAGCCATCTCAAGCGAGATTGATTGATAAATTTAGAGACAAGACCAGGAAGGATCAAAATTTGATGTAATATAATCTTCAATTATGATTAAATGAAAATATATATATTTGCCACTTGTATATTAATATTCCATTATAATAATAGAAAAAAAAAAAAATAATATTTGAATTCGATCCGATTTCAAATTGAAGATTAACTTGAATTGGGTTATTCATCCTTATGATTTAGATTTTAGATAAATCAAAGTACATTTCTTGAATCTATGATAACTATTTATTTAACTATAACTATTTCTATGTTGTATTATTTTATGTAAATGTTTTACAAATATTTGAATTATAATAATATGTATATTCCATATTATCATGATTTATTATACAAGGTTGTCGAAAAAGGTGGACGCGATTTTGTTGTACAACTATATGATAAATAAACACGTCATCAACACGAAATTAACGAGAGATCGAGTAGCATTATAAATATTTTGAGTAGCATTTACTCGAAGCCGTGCGCCGCCATTAACGTGCGGCTCGACTGGGTCAGTCACTTCGTCAGAGACGCCATATAGCAGAAAGCGCAGTGTGTTTTATGGTACACTGAGTTTAAATCACGCTATTGTTCGTTGGTTTAATCAGTTGGATATTGAAGTGTTGATATCCAGAAAGTTGGAACTAGGTGTAGCTAAAACAACTGTACAGAATATTCTTTACAAACGCCTCAAATTATAGAAGAATTTACGCAGTCATTGCAACTGTAACTCCTGCAATGCTTCATAACACGTGGCGGGAGATTGATTATCGGTTAGATGTTTGTCACGAGGGGGTGGGGGGGAGGGGGCACAGATCGAAACTTTTTAGATTACATAAAAAAGTTTAAGATTTTCTGTGAATTTTGATGTATAAATAAATATTCTACCATTTGTATTACGGTTTTTATTACTCTTCGAAATCCCGTCCACCTTTTTCGATGGCCCTGTATTAGTTTTTACAGGCTTTTATTTAGTTTCAACCCGTGTCCTGTCGTAATAATAGTAAATAGAAAACGTAAATTCTACTTCAAATAGACATAATTATCAATTATAGTGGAAAAGGAAAAAAAAAAACAGAAAGGTTTGTGCATTTACAATGAAATGTCCTTCGTATTCTTTTCCTTTCCTTGCATGTTTGGCGGTCAAGCTTTTATTTTTTAGATATGATTAATTATAAGGAAATCGTGATGTGTGGTGAAATTATTTTCTCCTTTTTTGGTGCATTTAAATAAAAGTGTGTGTTTAAAAAGTTTTTTTTTATTTTTTCTTTTATTATATTAATTTTTTTTTTTAATTATTTGTCGGAATCATTTCGAATTTTTATTGCGATTATTATACATATAATGGTGATACTATTTATTTATATCTTATATGCAATTCCCTATTTATTTATTTATTTATTTTATTTATTTAATTAATTAATTATTTATTTATTTTGTTTATCTTCTAACAACAATTATTTATAGTTAATATTAATTAAGTCGATTTAAAGAGGAGTTAATGACATGAGAAATAAAATATTTACAATTCAAACGTATTAACTGAATCGATATTAGTATTTTCTAAATATTACTACTAAAATCAAATTAAAAATTTGATGAAAAATATTTAATATAATCAAATGTGAATTTTAATATTAATAATAATATTTATATGTCATCAAATAATAATTAATCATTATTCTTTTTTTTTACACATTCCATCTGATTTTATTCTTTATTTGTAATATTACATAATTTAATGTTTTTTTAAAAAAAAAAAAAAAAAAATAACTTCACCTGTTTATAAATAAATTGCAGTTAGTTAGATGATTATTTAATGTAAAATTTTTACTAAGTAAAACAAAGATAAATATCGATAGGTATATTTTGTTATTAATTAAAATTTCTACACCGTGTTTCAATGTCTATTGAGATAAAAGCTATTAATACCCGTATCAGCTTTTCGTCCATTCACATCAGCAAACAATTTCACTGCTCTCACCAATAGAAACATTCATTGTACATTTATCTATTGATAATGTGAAGGTGATCCATATGTTATGAAAAGATATTAATGTTTCACACGTTGCAAATTTCAGTATTCACACATCACAATTGAATTATTTATTGAATTTCATTTTCTCTGCTTATTTCAAATATTATTATATTATACTGGATTTTATATTAGTAAAAGGATCACATCATTTACTAAAAATAATTAAATAGTTTTATTTTATTTATTAAAAAAATATAATATATATATTTAACATTTATTAAATTTATAATCCATTTATAATTTCAATATTTTTATTTTTATTTAATTTGTTTGATTTGAAAAATGTAATCTAAAGAAGGATTAATGTACGTATATAGTAAGGCTTGTAAGGCACTATTTATAGAGATAAGTTTTCCTATAAAATAATTCAATTAATTTCAAAAAGAATACTAAAACTAACGATTAAAAAACTATTTATTATCAAATCTGTAAGAAAGTTTTTAATTTCACAAAATATATTTACATATTTCTTAATGAAGAGCAAATGTCACAATTAAAATTTGTATTTTTTCATGCCCAAAGACTTTATTTTTACCGACCGACGATAGTAAGGGAGGTATTGTTTTCACACCAAATTTCACATGTAGAGATTTTTACATATCTCCACGAATCATGCACTTTGTATTGGTTTTATCCTCGGGAAAAATCATCTTCATTAGTTTTTTCTTAATTTAAAATTATATGACGTCACCCAGCTCTTCACGACGTCACAGCCAGCGCCTCTTTATATATTATAAATAAAATAAAATTAAAAATATTTATGTTATATCCATATCTGTTTTTTATTGTATTAATAGATACATTTAAATTATTTGAAATTGTTTCTGTAGCTGGAAATTATTTATTTCAAACCGTCGGTCGGTTCTGTGCCTGGCCACAGGTCAACTTATTAAATGTATTTTTGAAGAAGATTTTGAGTGAAATGAGAAAATAAGCACAAACACACACTTTGAATATATAAATTACTAGAGCTAACTTGAAATGTATGTAATATTTTCATCGAATGAAAATTTGTCAAATAGAAAGAGAGTTAATAAAAAAAAATAAAAAAAAAAAAAAAATATGATAAATGGATCATCAACAAAGTGGGTGCGGTTTAGAGGATATTTCTCAAAATCTATCTTCTTTACGATTTGAAGATAAAATGTCATTTATCATTCAACTAAAAAAGATTTGATGTTCCCTCCTATTAAATTCAATGCCAAAGTGGATTACATCATCTTTATAAATTATACAGAATATATAAGTAGGTAATACTTTTCAATTACGCGAATATATATATATATATATATTTATAAAGATATTAGATAGATAGATAGGTAGATATAGGTATAAAATAAAAGCTTTAAATATTTCAATTAAAAAAAAAAGTTTTAAAATATAAATAATCAATTATAAATAAATAAGAGAGATTATTATTAGTATTGTTTTTGTTATATTTTTAAAATTTATTGTTATAGATAGAACTTGACTAGTGATTTATGTTTAATACATGTATTTTGAATGTTTTACAAAAATAATATTAATAATAATAATTCAATCAACTATTTTTTAATTATTTTAAGAACTAATTTTTTTTTTATAAATCTGATATCATATTTTATTTTTAATTTCAAGTTAATTTTTAGTTGTAATTTCAATTTATAATTAAGAGATTAAATTTATTAAATATTTGCATATAAAACTTTAAACATTTAATATAATAATGACAAATTCATTTCTTTTGTAATTATATAAATCAGGGGTGTCTAAACTATGACCATTTGAGGGCCACATTGCAAAAAAAAAAATGCTTGGCCACACACATAAATATAATTTTACCTTTTTTTAGAAAATATTGAAAAATTTATTTGGCCATATAATAATAATTAAAAAAATTGACAAATATATCACAAATATAGTTATTAAAAAAATATGAAAAATTACAAAATTAAAATTGTAATGAAAGAGAAATTCAAATTAAGAAAATCCCATTGTAGATTTATTCTTAGGGTAAATATAATCCTTAATTAATTAAAATGATTTTATCCGAGTGGACATTTTAACAAAATAGGACAGGATGAGAATAACTTATGTATAGACAGGGAAAAGGAAAGATATTTAAATCTCTAAATAAATTAGGGGCTCAAATCTCATGAATCTCTGATCCGTAAATTTAAATTTCACTTGTATTTTAATAAACAAAATTCAATTTAATAGAATAAGTAAAAATTGTCACAATAGGTATTTCATAAAATTCAATTTTCTAATTAAAAATAATATATGTTTAATTGATTAATCTTAATTTAAATAGTAAATTACAATAAACGAAATAAAGAGAATATTTTGAATATACCTGTACTACATGTGTAATTATATATAGTTTACTTAATATAATTTTGAATATAATATTTTTTATTATATTCTTATTGTATATTATTAGATTTGTTTTTTTTTTAATTTATAAATTTAATAGTTTAAATTTAAAGGAAATTAAAGCTTATGTTAAAAATTTTCACCCATTCTTTTATAGTGAGTTTGAGAAAAACAATTATTTTTGATTTAATTCTTATTTTATTTTTGTTTGTATTTTATTTTTTTAAATTTAAAAAAAGTAGACAATTTATCATATAAGTTTAAAATTTAAAAAAAAAAATTTTTAATAAATTATTTTAGGAATTTTTGATGACCAGCATAAATACCTCCTAGATTTCTTTCACATTAGAGTTTTTTACTATCTCGCCAGAGATAGTATTGCGATCACGAAAATTTTCGATGTTGAGATTTTGATGTTTTTATACGTTTTGAAGGTTCCTGAATCATTTTCACTAAGGTTGAGAAAAATGTCTGTGTGTGTGTGTGTGTATGTGTGTATGTGTGTATGTATGTAGGCAAGATTACGCAAAAACGGTTTGAGCTAGAATGATGAAATTTGGTACATGGACATTATTCAAAATTCATAGTTTTCTATCAACTTTTGAGAAATGTAGCTCAACCGGAAGAGGGTCATTACCTACAACGTTTTGATTTTTTTTCCTCTAAAGTGACCGTAAAAGTAAAGAAATATGTTTGATAATTTTTCACATGATTAATAATTGTATAAAACTGCTATATATAGAATTTCAGCTTGATTGATTCGCTGAAATTACCAGAATTAATTTTTTAACACTGCAAATCTCACGCGCCAACACGTGACGTGGTGCCATCAACAAAAAGCCAAACATGCGCTGGTTTAATATTTATTATTTATTATTTATAATTTATAATTAATTAAATTTAATTTAAATGTAATATATTATGTTATTTAATCCAATTCAAATTGCGAGATAGTCGAGTGGAGACACTCCAGCTAATTTAATTAAAATATGTAGATATATTTTTCTTTTTAAATTTGAAATGAAAAGAATAGAAAATGGTACGAAACTCATTAAAAATCATAAAAAATTGAAATATAAAAATTATAATATTTATTATTAATTAATGTTAA
Organism: Labia minor; assembly: GCA_963082975.1. Taxonomy (NCBI): domain Eukaryota; kingdom Metazoa; phylum Arthropoda; class Insecta; order Dermaptera; family Spongiphoridae; genus Labia; species Labia minor. The sequence continues at coordinate 82,624,123 of OY720345.1, forward strand.
AATTTATAAAAGATAATATTAAAATAACTGTTAATTATCTGTCAAAGCTCAAACAGCAAAGTTAAAAAGTTTCCATATTCACTGAAAAAAATTTAAAAAATTAAAAATTTTTTTTTTCTAATATTAAAATTCACAAAAATAAAGCAAGATTTGTTAATTTATTTATTTATAAGTACAAATTATACAATAGAATTTTTCCATAAATTGTGATTTGGTTATTATAAAATGATCTAATTTTAATTAAAATAAAAAAAAAAATAATCTTCGTTAAAAGATTGATTGACCGATTGATTATTGAATGCCAAAATTTTATTATTATATGAAGATTTATTGTAGCAACTTAGTTCTCTTTTTAGATAATTTAGGTAAATTCATAATGTAATTATATTCATTAATATTCCAAAAAATAATAATATAATATATAATATTCAACTTATCCATATTGAGATTTTTGTAAGGATTTAATTAAATTAATTTAATTTAATTAAATTAATTAAATTAAATTTAATTCCGAAATTTCAACAAAATTGACATATTGATTAAGAAAATAAAAAAAATATTGATTGTAATCACGAATTCTCAAATAAATTCTTTGATAACATATGTAGTACAGATAAAAAGAACATATTTTTTTTATTGTTATTGTCAAAAAAATAAAATTTTTAATAATAATAATAATAATAATAATCAGGTAAAAAGAAGAGTAAAAAGAAATATAAATAAATAAAATACAAAAACAATACGAAAAAATATCAAACATTAAGAAAATACAAGTAAGATAAGAAATATAAAAAAAAATAATTTCAAATATAATTAAAAGAACTTAATTAGAAGCTTTAAGTAAAGATAAAGCATAAAAAAAAGTCAAGATTTAGTCGTCTTTTTACCTGCAAGTTAAAATTAGCTAAGACAAGCCTCACGGGATTTAACAAGTCTTAATAAGTAATTTTATTTCTCTTTTTTGAAATAAATAAAATGAAGGGTTAAATGAAAGATCAAATAAGATAAAAGAAAAAAATATCATATAGTAAAATGAAATTAGAATAATACTTAAATTAAATCTACTCGTTGAATGAGAAAAACCTTCAATGAAAATAAAAGGAAAAATTATCTTTTAAACTTTAAAGAATCGTATAAAAATTATAAATAAATGATGAAAAATTACAATATTTTTATTTATTGATAAGTATGAAAAAAGAATAAAAGATAATAAGAGAATAAAAGAATAATTAATAGAAATATAGGTAAAAAGTAAAAAGGTAAAGCTATAAATAAAGGTACATTTCTAATAGCATTTTTACTTCAGATTGAATTTGTTTTTATTGCTTTAAAGAAATTTGTCTCTACGAAAGGTATTAAGTAGTGTTAAAAGCTAATTAATCTTCTTTGAAGCTTATTGTGATTATGCTTCATCAATTTCAATTTAAGATATTTTTTTAAAACAATGTTTTGTTTTTGTTCTTTTCATTTTAAAATTCATCTTCTTATTACTTATTGTTAATATTTGTAATAGTGTTTTATTTTTAATCATGACAACTGTTCAAAAAAAATATTAAAATTCTGAATGGTAACGTTAATTAATTTAATATGTACAAGTTGTATGTTGATATAAAAGAAGATGTTAGTTAAAAAAATTATTAATTAAATTTTATTTTATTTCATTTAAAAAAAAAACTTGTGTCAAATATATCTAAACTAATTTTTTACGAAAATATCAATTTTTGTGAATATTATTATATATGAAGATAATGAAAGGTAAAGATGAAGAATTGAGATTTATTCTTCTATTTGAATTGAATTTTAAAATGAAAAATAAGCAATTTCGTGGGGCAGGTGGTTGGTTCTTTAAATGTACTCATGGTATCTATGAGGGTTGTTGGTGACTTGGTGGAGTAGAGGAGGGTGGAAGAAGGAATGGATGAATCAGGAAGTGTATGGGGATAGGCAGTGGAGAGTAGAAGATCGATTCCTCGTGGGCCCCCCAGAGAGCGCTGGCAGTGGGAGAAACGCATGCGCACCCCTCCCATTGAGGGTAGGACACCACACTGAGCCGCCCCTCAGGCCTGCAACCCTCAACTCATTACTCCCTCGGCCTCCGAAGGATCAACTTCGAGGTTCTCTCCGGATGGCACCGATCATCGAGTCTGCCCAAGGTAGGCTTTTTGCTTCTACCATCCTTCTTTCTGTTGCCCACTCCTGTCATACAAAATACCAGTATACCAAACCTTTACAATACTTACTTCCACTTTCAACTAACTCTTTGAGTATTTCTATTTATTTTTATTTTATTATTAAATTAAATATCGAATAATATTAATAATCACGATTAACATCATTATCAGCATTATTTTTAATTTTTTTTTTTTTTTTTTTATATATATTCTTTAGTGGAGAATTTTCTGATGCCATTCTGTTTTATAAAATTTAATAGAAATTTTTTTATAAAATTATTTTAAGATGTTCATTATATCTATAAACACGAAGATATATAAAGTCTAAGTTATACTTTTTTAATAATTAATATTTTTTGTTTTATAAATATTTTATGTCTATTTTCTTTTTATTATTATTATTATTAATATCGAATTTTGAAATTATATATTGGTTTGAAAGATAATGTTTAGGCTTGTTTTATAACAATTGTATATTAGATATAATGGATATCGAGATAAGACTGAAATCAAGCGAATGAATAGAAAGGAAAACTGATAAATGTATATGTTGAAATAATCAATAGAACAGCACGTGGTTAGAAATCTATGATTATTCAAAATTGTATGTATGTGTGTACGTCATTAGAGGAATTTTAATAAGCATATACTTTAATGAAATAAAATTTATATCAATGATTTAAATAAATTGTTTTCTTTTTTTTTTTTAATTTTATTTGTAATAAATGAAAATTCACAACACAGAAATTAAATTAAATAAATTTATGATGATTTACATATAAATATATTGACTTTTATAATTTTTTTTTTTTTAATAATTTTATAAAATAAAATTGTAACTACTAATCCGTATATATTTGTATAAATTCACTCATTTATCAAAGAAAGAGACACATTATTAAAATTATAAAATTTGTTTATAAATTAATTAAATAAATCGAATCATATTGAATTAAGTTTTTTAATGCTATTTAATTTATTTTATCTTTAATCAAATTGAAAAATTGTTAATATAGATATTTCGATAATGTCTCTTTTAAAAATCATTAACAAATACATTTCTGTTTTACGAAAAAAAAAATATAATAAAAATAATAATATAATTTAAAAGTTAAATAATTGAATAGCATTTAAAATATATGACATTCATTATATTATAATAAATTCATTAAACATATTTTATTTAGAATGAAATTAAATATCATATAATTATATCAATAATTGAATATATCGAGAGTGGCTGATTTTAATCTTGATAAGAAATAATTAAATAAAAGATAGTAATGCTTATTATAATAAAAAAAATGAGAGGGTATATAACAATCCTCGTCATCATTTCAATACAAATATTCAATAAAATGAAATCTATCATTCTTTTGCAACTCAAATTATCTATAATATTTTTTAATAAATTCATTATAATTGAAATCCCTAATGGTTGGTTAAATATTAATTCAAAACTATTTATTTTACAATTTAAAAAGAGAAAATACACTTTTATTTAGTTTAGAAATGTGCCTTTTAAATAAGCTCGCCTAATGGTTAGGCAACCACAATTGCAATGTTGAAATATTTTATCATAAAAACAATATCAATCACATTCATTTAACAGATCTATAATTTTTCTTATACTTATAAATATGATGATCATCACTCTGAACTTAATTTTACTAAATATATATATATATATATATATTAATAAAATTTCTGAAATGAATTATGCCAACTCAATAAAGTGTAAACTCTAAAAAAAAAAGTTTTTGAATTAATTTTATTTAACTGTATTATTTATTATATATTTTGAGAAATTTAATAATTTTAATATAAATATATTTTTAATTTGTCACGTATTAAAAAATATAATGTATTTCTTATAAAATATAATTTAATAATCTTTTATAAAAAATAAACTTTAAATTGAATTGTATTTAACAAAAAATGTGAAAAACTTAGTGAAATCTTTTTTTTTTTCTTCTTAATTCATTTATCTCGAAATTATCCAATTATTTTGTTTTTAAAAAAAACATTATTTAATAAAAATTTCATTGAATTTGATAAAATAAAATACTTATTTAGATTTTATTAGATATACCATTAAATATATTAATAAAAATTCTTTTGATGGGTTAATAATATTGATGTTGGGAAAATAATAAGTATTATTATTTATATAGATAGATGAAGAACACAAACGATTAACAAAACGTAGAAATGAGAGAATATTGAAATAAAGTCAAGTTGTTTCAAGTAAATTCCTTTATTCTAAAGTAATCGTTACTCTAGATTAAACTTTGAATTGACTATCTGGTGAATAGACCTGGTCACGGCAATGCTAACTTTCGTTGCAATTATATACATAAGTATACAATCTTGGAGAACTAGGTCTATTTTTAATCTGGAAACTTTACTTCGTCTTTATTCACTAATGCTACTCCCCTTTAAGAGGCAGATGAAATATCTACTTTAGAATTATACGGATAAGCACACTAGTTTATGATAAATAAATATTTTTAAAAATATTATCTAATTTATTTATTAAAAAAATCTTTATAATTAGTTTTAAAAAAATCAGTAAGTATTAAATTGATTAATAGACCATTTTTTAAAATTGTAATTAATTATTAATTAAAACTAAAATAAATTTACATGAGATTTAAAAAAAAAACAACATATAGTAATTAAATTAAAACTAAATTTCTGATAATGATTTTGTTTAAATAAAAAAAATACTTAGTTACTTAAATTCTAAAAAAATTATAAAATATTGTTAATTTATTTGAATTTATTCTTTTTTTATTTTCGATAAATAATAATAATTTATGTTTGAAAATATACTAGCATAACAATTTTTACTATCATTAGTTTATAAAAAAAAAAAAAAATGAAAAAATTTACTTAATTTATTGAATGATATTTAAAATATCATAATGTAAATAAATATATTCAAAATTGTTATTCTTGTTTTCCATATTTTTGTTATTTTAATTAATATTTCAAGAAAAATAATTATTACACTTTATTATAGGTATACCAATTTTATATAAACAAGTTATTTTAAAAAATATTTTTCATGGGTTTATTATAAGAGATATTATAAAAAATAAATAAATGTGAGAAAAATAATTTTATTTTATTTTTAAATAACATAATTTATATATTAGTATTATATATCGTATGCATGTGATAATTGATGAATGTGTGTAAATAAATATACAATAGAAACAAAATAATTTCAATGATCGTTATTTTATTTTTTCAAATAAATTGATTCTTCTTATTATTCTTTTGTGTTATATATATATATATATTAAGCATATCTAAAATAAAAAAAAAAGATTAAAATTATTTTGAATGAAATTGACTTAAAATGAATTTCTCGTCAACTCCCTTCTTTTTGGTTTATATATTTTGATTTGTTAAATAAACTCAAGAGTCTGATAAGTCAATATAATCTTCAAGGATAAACATCTTATTTCTCTCCCTTTCCTTATTTTTTTTTTTTTCTGAAAACATTCTTTTTTCATTTTTTTTTCTTATGCATTTTTAAAATATATATATATATATATATATATATATATTATGTAAATTGATATTAAAAAGGAAATTTATAAATTTTAATTATTTATGAGATAATAAAATTAAATATTTATTTATATTGCGGCGTTTAGCTTAGACTACCTTTAATTAATCTTTCAAAAGTAGCATTTCTGTTTGAACTTTTATTTATTTTAATATTTAAAATTAGTATTTATTTAACTATTTACTGAATTTTTAAAGTGTGCTACTGTATTAAAAAATGAATTGAATTTTTTTTCGTATCATTGAGTTGAGTAAGCTTTATTCAGTGAAATATTTTTATCAATTTTTTAATAGTCAATTAGTTATTATATAAATATATATATTTTGTAGGTGTATCAGTTATTATATAAATATATATATTATTATATTGTAGGTATATATAATTTTTTTCAGTTATTTTTTACTAGTATTACCTTTTAACAATCTAATGATTTTTCGTATAATAACGATATTTGATTTATACAATATTTTATTTTTTTAATATTTTGGATATTTAATAATATTAAGAAATAAAAAAATTTCTCCCTTTTGCTGCGAACCAAAGCACTATTTATCAAGTGTGTGAATGATACTTAGAAGCTATGAGTAGGAGCTAGGTCTGGTGAGTAGGATTTCTCACAAGATTGCTTACAACGTGTCATGTTTCATTTATGCCGAATTTAATGGAATTAATTCTTAAAGTACATTTAGCTTTTGTTATCTTTATTGATAATACGGTCGTTCTGTGAATACCGAACGGTTCAAATCACAAATTGTTATTTTTAGCTTTATCCATTAATTCAAAAATTACGTAATTTTTCAGCGATGTTTGTATTCCTTGACTGTTTCACTTTTGAATCGTCAAAAGCATGGTTCACATATCTTGCTTGCTATGGCGATACATAAGATGGATTCGTTATTATACAATGGAAAACAAAAAGTTAATGCTGTCCTTATTCAACACAAATTTTAATATATTTAATACATTAATATATACATTACTTATATTACTTTACAAAAGCTTTCTTTAGTGGATGTTCTTGTTGAAGACACAACAATATACTATACATAAAGAATTGTTTTACGACATGCACTATCGATGTCTTAAATATGTATTTCACACTTGAATGATTGGACACCTGTTATATAATTATAATATAATAAAACAGAACAATTTTTAAATTAAATTCATTTTCAAAAAAAATCTATTTTCACACCCCGATTATTCTTCCTAAACAAAATTCCGAGATATGTTTTATTTATTTTGAGGGAAAAAAATATTCCTCCTATTGATTATTCTTTTGAATATTTTAAAATATTTCAATAAATAAAAATGCTAATGGATAAACAAAGAAAAAAAATAAGGATTACCTTGTATTATTTTTATGTATAATTCTTTTTTTTTTTTTAAAAAATAAAAAAAATTATTATTCTATTAAGATAAAATAATTTTAATTTTTTTATAAATCATAATTTATCATTTAGCGGTATCCTCCACATTTAAATGAATTGGAATTTGTTTTATAAACTTCATATTTTTATAAATAAATAAATTAATTAATTAATAATTGATTAACATTATATTATTATGCATGTTTGTATAAATAAATATTTAATTGCATAATGCATAGGGTTAAAAAAAATGTGATTGTGAACCACAATTATTTTATTCTTACTCGATTAATGATGAGGAAAACCCACTCTCACCATAATCCAATTCTTATTCACTCAAATGTAACAGAAATTAATTTCTATTTATCTAAAACTTGTAAAATTTATTTTTTTTTTCTTTATCCTGGAGTTAATAAATAAAAACATATTTATTTATTTATTGTTTATTAAAATTAAATATTTATATAATTTTTTGAAAAATTAAACCACAAAATTTAAATAAAATTAGTATTAATCGAATAAATATATATATATATATATAAATATATATAATAATAAATAAATATTATTTTTTTCTAAACTTAAAAATTTCTGAAAAAATTTACGAATTAATTTCAAGTTGAATGGATTTTAATTTTAAATTCTTGTTTTTTTTGTTTTTAATATTGAATATTAAAAAAAAATCTTAATTTTTTTATATTTTCATTTATTTATTTATTTTTTACAATTTTTTGTTAATTGTTTTAATATTATGTAAATATAAAATTTAATAGGATAGTTACGAGATTCTTGTAATTATAAAATAACATAAAATTATCTTAGTTTTGCTTTGTTAAAGAGCATTAACTAAAAGATAATAATAATAGTGTAATAATTACTCGAATTAATTATATAGTACTTATTAAAAACTGAATATATAGTAGTATTAATATTTAATCAAAAATAGAGTTTAACGGCAGTTGATCTCAGCGCATAAGCAATACATGCCTTCTTATTACTCTATAATATCTTAGAAATAAAATTTGTTTTTGTAATGACATAAAGATATGATAACTTTAAAATAATTTTTATCTCAAACTTTATTTCAAAATTGTATAAAGTCAAGTTCTCAAATTAATAATTTTTTTTTTGTGTTCAGCCTGACAGAATATCTCAGGAGTGGGAGGTTATTTTTAACTAGACCTTGTGGCATATATTTATTTTTTTTTATTTAGTTAAAAAATTATGAAATATTTTTCTTTTGTTTTTTCATTTTTTCATTATCACTTTGAATTATCTGATACTTAAGGAAATAAATGAAAATGTTAAACAAACTACTCTATAGGATTAAATTAAAAATGTATCTTATTTACGTAGAATATACATAGGATAGACAAAAAAAAAATGATTTATTTGTACACATGTATATCATCCTCCAGGTATTGAAGAATGTCATGTTTGAAATAATACGCCTTATTATAATCAAATGCCAAATCTGAAGAATAATGTTTATTAAATTATTTAAATATTATTTTACCTTTAAATATTTTCAAAAGAATTAACAAAAACAACAGTAAACAACTTAGAGAAAAGGTTTAATTCTCAATTAAAATATATACTATATATAAAAAATAAAATAAAATAAAATAAAATTTTAAAAACATTACTTCAATAATAACATTTACTTAATTATAATCATTTTTCATATTTTATTCTATTTGCAAGTAACCAACTCCTTTTGTATTGCTCCGATTAATTTTTTTTTCAATGGATTCTGAAGCATAAATATTGATTTCAGGATAGATTTTCATTTTGAATGTATTTAAGAATATGTTATAGCATTAAAATTAATGATGAATACTTATTAATCATTTGTAGCGACAATGAAGAGGGTTTGTTTCCCTCAAATGGCATAGAGAAAAGATCCTTGAATGTCATAATGATTATGAATGTCCTAATGATTATTTCTATGGAATTGCAATTGCAATCAGCGTCCATCTTCCAGTGACGAATTTCTAATTAGCCATTCGAGGGTTAGCTGGTCTAGCTTTCCAGGCCAATGAATGCATCTCTTGGTGGTGTTGGTGTTTGGAAGCCCGGGGCTCCTAAGGGAACACCACCAGGATAAATAACTTCCTCCTTTCGTCACCCAAGCTGGGGTGGATGATAACTCGATTTCGAAAATGGTCCAATAGCAGCTACGTTTAAGATAGATGCGCGCTGCTGGCGTTAGATTACTTGTCGCCTTCGTAAAAACCTACCCAAAACAGTGGGGGAGGTTAATTTATGATTTTAAATATGATTAAGAGTAATTTTAAACTTTACGGAAAGTTCAAGTGGAAGTGGCAACGAGTTCCGCCAGCTGGAAAAGATAATTGAGAACCTATTCTCATCTCGAAACGCTCCATCCATCTCTATGAACCAATGTAGTAACTACATGTAAGAAAAAAAATAAAGAGAAGGAAAAATTTAATTTTTCATTGATTTTATAACATATCTATCAGAAAATTAGATTAGAATATGGTAAAACTATTATCTCATTAGATAATTTCATTTTTGGAATAGAAATTATTGAATATATACCAGGGATGGCGAACCTTTTTGGATGTCTGTGCCACAAAATTATAAAAAATCTTTTTGAATAAACTAACGTGCCACAAAATTGTTATAATTTCTTCCTCCACCACCTGTACCCCTTTTAGCGTTAATACGTATATAATCGAATATTTTTGCATAACTTCTAACTATCCTGTATAAAAGTGTTATAATTTTAAATATTAAACCGTATACCAAAAAAATAAAATAATTATTAAAAAATTTGAAATTTATTTGTGGTAAAAATATATCTATCTTAAAAATTGTTTATTATTATTTTTTATTTTTTTTTTTATTTTATGAAAATTGTTTAATTGATTTTAAATTATAGTGTTGTGAACTCACTATATTATTTCCAATATTTAACTGAATTTTAGGCAAATTCACATTTTTAAATCAAATCCTTCTTGTTATATTATTTTAATAACTTTCTTTCTATCTCAGATGATATTCACAAATTTCAGAAATTATTAAATTATCATCACAATGAAAATAATTATATTTATTCAAAAAATAATCTTGTCTTTATGAGTGCCATCAAAATTTTCAAACGTACCACTTATGATATATATATATACCAGCTGGTCCGAGCGCCTTCGGCGCTCTTCACAGCTGGACGGGGGCTCCGCCCCCTGTACCCCCGAGTGGTACATCGTATTTGGTTAAAAGTAGTAAAAGGTTTTCATCCATTTTGTTTCAATCAGTATATTACATAAAACATTCATTTCTTTTTGTGTTCTTATTTAAAATATATTTTAATTTAATCAGTAAATTAATTATATATATTATTATTGTATATGTTATATCTATCTATTTATATAGCTCAAAGATAGTCGAAAGTTCTTGGCCACATTTCACCAAATGTCCCTATCCTGAGCCCTTGTCCTATCTCTCTTACGTCCCTTCCTATGCGTCCATGGTCTTGATTCCCTTTGATAATAATTTTGATGAGATAAGCCTCTTTACTGCATGATAACAGGCGTTTCCCGATTGATACCTCGATTTAAATTGTATATTAAGATTTTGTATGTTAATACTGATCCTCTTTGTCACTAAATATTTTTTCTTATCACTATTAATTTCAAACCTCCATTAATTTTTCCTCGCTATCTGTAATTGCAATTGCCGAATCTCTTATAATATTTAAGACGTCTGCTTAGCCTAACTTTTCAATTATTTTGTTTAATTGCATTTCGAGTGATTTTTTCCCAATTTGTGTAATCACATACTCACAACATGCAACATATAATTGTTCAAAGAATATGTATATAATATTTATAATTTTTATGTTTTATTTATATTTATAATTTAATTTTGTTTTTGTTTTCTTTTAATAAATCTTATCTCTAATATTAAAAATGCGTAGAGGACGTATCATATTTTAATTTTTATATAACCAAGAAATCATTTTTCACTCATTTTCAATTGGCGTTTTGATATACAAAATTAAAGATTATATAAATAAGTAATTTTAATTTTGATCTCATAATTGGATTTCCTTTTTCATGTAAGTATATAATTAAGAGTGGAATTACAATATAATCAATAGCTAATATATAATATTAAAAATATATTTACGGATTCGTTCTATAATAAATTGATAACGTCATTTAATTCTCCTACTAAATATCGAATCGAATATAAAGAGAAATCTTCTTTTAAACGTTGTGTGAAACAATTTCAAATAATTTAAATGTAAAACTATTAATGAAATTAAAAAATCAAATATATGAATATAATATAAATATTTTTAATTTTATTTTAAGAATAGATATATATATCTCACAGGCGGTGGTTGTGACGTCATCCATATATTATAAATTTAAATTAAGAAGAACTAATAAAGTTTCGTGAGATGTGATCAATAAAACTCAATTTTTCTTTATAAATACTATCTCTGTTGTGAATTTCAAAAAAATCGTTAGAGCGGTTTTTGAGAACAATGAAACAAAGAAACAAACAATTTTTACTCGTATAAGAAGATAAGATATAATAGATATATACAATTAAAATATTCAATAACATTCAACTTTTAATCTTTGTGAGTATAAGAAAATATTTTACTTCTTTCCTTGTTTGAAGGGAATGAAATTTTATATTACAATTACTATAAATAATAAAAATAAATTTAAAACTTGATATAATTGAAATATTATTTATTAAGTAATGTGTGGACATTTTATTTAATATTTCTAATAACTAATTAATACAAAATTGAAGTAACAAATGACATAAAAGACAAATATCAATCAACATACGAGTATGTAGTAATAAATTTTTGAAAGCAAACTATTAAAAATATTTGATTTCAATAGATTCGATATACAAACTAGGTACGATCGTACGATATACATAAAGAGAGGAAAGGATTTTTAACTTTTTTTAACGATTTTTATTTTTATATATTAATAATCTATAAATACTAAATACGTAGTTATAATAATATTAATAATGTCCAATTATTTGTCATATGATAGACCATTCAATGATCTTATTTCTTGAATTTATAGATCGATTAATTTTCATTTTCCATTTCTCTTTTAATAAAAAAAACAAACTCATCCGAAGATTTTTCCAAAAAAAAAAAAAAAAAAAAAAAAAAAATTATAGAAAATAATAAATAAATTTTTAAATTATATTCAGAATATTTAAATAATATTTTGCGTTTTATTAGTTATTTTAAAATTTAGATGTTGTTTTATTTGAAAGTTGAAAATTAAATGGCTAAGAGGCGAATGAAGCCCCTATTAAATAAAGTCAAATTGGGATGGGCATCACCTACCCTATTTCAGCCCACGCCGTTAGCTGTTATCGACTCGAAAGCTTAGCACAACGAAGCAAATGGAAACAACCAAAAGAAAAATAACGAAAGGAAAACAAAAAATATTTTAAATTCAATTGCCTTAATTGAAATTGGTAAAAGAAAGCAAGATTAGTATTATTTATTAGCTTGTTAATATGAAAATTTACAAATAAATATGTTGAAATGATTTTAATTTTTATTATTTTTATTATTTTAATTATGCTTCAAAAGAAAAACAGTATTTCAAAAATTAATATTGAGTGTCCGAGTCTCTTAAGGATGGTTTGTGAACCATAAATCATAAGTTAATATTTAATAATAGTTATTAGAATGTTTAGAAGATTTTCGCTAACGATCAGGGCATCTTTACTAAAACCGGTGAAGTGCATTAAGTTCAGCAGCATTAGGACATTTAAGGGATGTATAATTTTTTTGATTTGTGTTCCTTTAAAATATTTGAAATTTTTTAATCTGATTTGTTGTTTAATCTTTTGTTAATTCTTATTCATTTTTATTAGTTAATTTTATGTTTTTTTTTTTACCTATTTTCGTGTTTATTTTTTATTAAATTACTAATTTATATTTATTTATTCATTGTTCTTTTATTAATTAATTTTTAGATAGTTTTATAATTTTTAATATTTTTTCACTAAAATATTATCTAATATTTATTAATATTATTTATTATTAATGAGAACCTCAAGTTCCATTCATTTTAATCAGATTGATATAATGATGTAACATTTAATAATTATAATAAATAATTAAAGAATTGGGTCGAGCGATAGCTCGGTGTTCCAGGTATTTAAAAATAAAAAGGGAAATATTATAAATTTGGATTTGAAATATAGTTCAATAAAAGTATTTATTTTCATTGAACTCAATTATAATGAAAAAAAAAAAATTAAAAATTTTTTAGTAATATGAGATTAAAATGCATAATTTGTTGTATAATTCCATTTATTTATTATAATATATATTCATTTTCATTGAAAAATAAAAAGGGAGATGGAGTAGGGGAGAAGTATAAAAAGCTATTAATGCAAATACAAAAAATATTTATTCCTAATTCATTGAAGGAATTGTAGTTAATGTTTTTTTTATAAGTTATTTCCAATGATTTAACCGATGACATAATTAATTACCGATTTATTTATAATAAAATAAATATTTACATATTATATAAAAAAAAATTTCTCTAATATTTAATAAAATATAATTAAATTAATTAATTATTATTTTATTAAATTATTTATACAACAAAACTAAAATATATAACACTGGAAAATAACAATATTTAACAATATTATAATGATTTAATATTCAAATAAGTTGGCCTAAGGTCCGAACCGACCGACGGTTTGAAGTAAATTAATTTCCAGCTACAGAAACAATTTCAAAAAATTTCAATGTATCTATTAATGCAATAAAAAACAGATATGGATATAACATAAATATTTTTAATTTTATTTTATTTATAATAAATAAGGAGGCGCTGGCTGTGACGTCATGAATGGCTGGATGACGTCATATAATTTTAAATTAAGAAAAAAACTAATAAATATGATTTTTCTCGAGGATAAAACCAATACAAAGTGCATGATTCGTGGCGAGATGTAAAAAATCTCCTCATGTGAAATTTGGTGTGAAAATAACACTTCTCTTCCTAACGTCGATAGCCAATACTACCACTTCCGGTTTCCGGATTTGCACCAAAAGTTGATCAATTCATCATACTGATTCATTAAGTAAATATACCAAATTTTATCAAAATCCGTTCAAGTTGTACACATCTATACGGACGGACAGACGGACAGACATCATGCTAAAAATACTTTTTTCTGTTAAGGAAATGCATGCTTTGTGGAGATATGTAAAAATCTCCACATGTGAAATTTAGTGTGAAAACAATACCTCCCTTACTATCGTCGGTCGGTAAAAATTGTGAATTAACTTTTTAACTAAATAAAGAAATCTCTTCTATTTAATCAAATAAATAATTTTATAAATAATTTTAAGTGAATGGATCAATATATAGATATTTTTTTTTTCAACCAAATTGTCCCATTCTAATGAAATGTTTTCATTGTAAATGATAGGGTGAATTTTCAAACTTTAACGTTTTAATATTTTAAAATAATATGAAACAAGAAATGGAAAGGGCAAGAAGATAAGGGAATCGTTTCAGGTGTTTTGTCCTGTTCTGAAAGAGAGAGAGAGAGAGAGAGAGAGATTGGCACGAGATCTCGAAATTATGTGACATTTCGAAGACAATACCTGGAAATAGGGCTGGGATGTGGCAACGACGTGGTATATATCTCGATGACTGTCAGTCGATGCAAGTGACAGCTGTGGCCGGGTGAGGAAGGGGCATGATGCCTAGAAAACACATATACATTTGTATACGACGACAGGCACAGCTATTTATTGTTAAAGATATTTTTAATGATCTTTTTTTGAATGGTCCTGCAAATGACAAGCTATTGTGATCCGACAAGTATCAAAAGATGAATAAAATAAGTTTAAAATATGGATATTATTTTAATAAATAAATAAAAATATAAAAATAAAAATAAAAATATAAAAATAAATTGATTAATAATAAAAGCGAAAACTTTTCATATTGAATAGATCAATTAGTTTTTCATTTTTTACCAATATCATGATATTATTAGGATTATTATATTTATTATTAGATATGTTAATACAAATGGTAATTGTTCAGATTAGTTTTCATGTCATGGATTTGGACAAAACTTTACCAGTGGATTCTTTGTTAATTTCAAAGAAACGTTCCTTATGCATTGTTTCCGGGTCATTTCTAGTTTTTGGGATAAAAATGATTAAAATTTGCATATAAATACATTGATATTCTATTTAGCTACCATGTTTTATTAATTTGACCACCAGAGGGCTCCACTAATTTTCAGTGTTTTTTGTTGTTGTGATGAGATATAGAAAAATTAATTAATTAAATAGTTTCCCTATATCCAAACCGAACCGAAAAAACCGAAAATTAGTGAATAATTAGTAAATTAGTCAATAAAATATTAATTAATGGCTGCACATTTCGACGTTCATAATCAGCTAATTTGTTATAGTTAAAAAATCTTTATTTATATCGTAAAATAGAAGAAACCAAGAAATATCACATAAGGAAAGTTTCTTAGGAATTAAAAAAGGAAGCCACAGGTAAAGTTTTATCCAAATCCATGACATGAAAACTAATCTGAAAAAATTCCCAAGAATTCGCTTATTGAAAATTTATATGAAATTTAAATATAATTATGTTATTTATTTTTATTAAATATTTATTACAAATTTGAATAATGAAAATGGCTAATTCTCACTTTTAACTATTCTAAAGTTCTTCTTTATTAAAATGAAAACTGAAGATTTATAATATAGGATAACTTTCCCCCTCTATTGAATTTAACTTTCTAACACAAAGTGTCTATTGGTAATATACCCATGGGGTTGTGCCAATATCATTATTATTAATATTAACATAACATTTGCTCATGTAGAACGGCAGGGGAATCTAATCCAATAAGCAAATCGTATAAGAGTTGATAAGCATTTACTTGAAAGGCACTCGATTATCATTTCACCTCCAGTAAACTTCCTTAAATTGACTTTTATTCCCAAATAAAGAAGAATAATTAATAACTATTACACTAGAAAATTTTAATTAATTGTCAGTATATTATTTTTAAAATTATAAGTAAAATAATCAAGTTTTTTTTTTACTTTATTCAATATTTGGCTTAGCTGCCGCACATTCTCGTGGTTCCGGGTTCTCATCCTGGGCCTGGTAAGGGAATTTCTCTAGCTGGGGTCAACCCAGCCTCCGGGATCAAAATTGGGAAGCTACTTGATAAAAAGTAGCGCCTCCAATCAAGAAAATCAAGGTAAAGGTTGATCGGACCCGTTCTACTGATCATACGACACCTCATTGATATAACCGATTTGATAGGCTTGCGAAGGACGTACAAAAGTCAGATTTTTTTTACTTTACTCTCTCTCAATATATATATATATATATATTAAATAAAATAGAAATATAAAAATGTCTCCCTATTTTCGCAAAATTAGTCACAAATAATGATTCCTACCTATATCATTATAGTATATATATAATTATATATATGTATATATATTGAGGATAAAAGAGGAGAGTTCGAAGGGGAGGAGAATTATAGAATGAGTGATCATTAAAATTATCTAATTGTCTGGAAACTGGTTTCTTTCTCTTTTTTACTGTTTAATACTGTTATATTATATTATTCTTATTATAAAATTAAGTTAATGTATTTTTTTAGTTTAATTTAAACAATCTCGTACAAATACTGGTTTATAATAATAAAAATTGAATATAAAAATTTTATTGAAATTGATTTTCTTCTCAATTTTATTAGTATAAAAATATAAAGTATTAAATGTTTTCATTATTTGTATTTTATTTATCTACCAGTGGCATACTCTTTCTCTCTCTCTCCCTTTCTATTTATATATATATATATATATTAAAGCGATTCCTCTGAATTGTTAACAATTACATTGGATGTGCCACATGAAGCGATTTTATTGAATGTTGTTTAAACGATGGGGATGACTTTCATGGCATTTTGATTATGCATGCATCCAAATGTAACCATCGCACCTCCTCTTCCAGCCCTTTTCACCCCTATACTTTGATCATATTCACTTTGTCAAATGATTACACTAGTGTAATTTCAAAGAACACAACTAAATCATAGTGGGAACTTTTGATTTCATGTTAACAATCTTAAAATCAAAATTAATTTTTAGTTGACAGTATAGTAAAACTTGATTGTATTTGAAATGCAAGAATAAACATTTTATTATTAAAATAAAAAATATTTTGATTTCAAGTTAAAAATATTTACAATTATATTAAATTCACATCTTTTTTTTTTATAACTACAAATAACTAATATTATTATAACAATTATTAGTTAGAATTTCACCCAATTTTCTTTTCTATTTGTAATCTACCTATAAGTAATTTTTATATATATAATATATATGTTTTTTCATACAACATTTAAAATCAAAGTATTTATTTGAAAATAAAAATTATACTTTTTCATATTCACATGTCGTATGTTGATAAGTATTATAAATTAGTTTAATAATTAATTTGAAATTTTTAAAGATAAATATTATATTAGTCGACCTGGAGCTTAGCCGCGCGGTTTAAGTGACTGGTTCGCCGACTCGAGTTCGAGGGATCGAACCTCGCCTAATGCATTGATATTTAAATAAAAAATAAAAATAATAAACAATTCTGAAAAAGCTGGCTGAATGGAGATATATTCCGAAAAAGCCAAAAAAAAAAAATCAAAAATTTATATTTGTCTTTTGTTTACATTATTAAAATGTAGTCATGTATTTAAATTGCAATACCTATATATGAATGTAAATATTTTAACATTATAAGGGCTATTTAAAATAATATTTACTCGTTAATATTTAAATGATAATTCTTTTTTATTTAATACTTAAAATAAAATTAATCAAATATCTATAAAATATTTTTTTTTTAATTTTTATTGAATTGATTTATTCATTCATTTAAAAATAATTTTACTTATAAGAAGATTTCAATCAGTACTGAAAGTACATAATTTAACAGAAGATAATGATGATTATATAATCATTAAATGTCATATACCTATATAAAAACTAAATATATTATATGTACTTGTTTGTGTCGATATATAATAATAAGAATATATTATTAATTAGATATATATCTTACCGAGTAGAAAATACAATAGTAATAAGAAAAGAAAATATTTTTTAATAATCTTTCTTTTTTAATTATTACTATCTCGCCAGAGATATTATTGCGATCATGGAAAATTGAGATTTTGATGTTTTTATACGTTTTGAAGGTCCCTGAGTCATTTTCACTAACTATACTAAAGAATGTATAAAACGACTATATATAGAATTTCAGCTTGATTTAATCTCTGAAAGTACCGGAATTAATTTTTTAACACTGCAAATCACGCGCCAACACGTGACGTGGTACCATCAACAAAGAGCCAAACATACGCTGGTTTAATAAATATTATTTATCAATTTTAATTTATAATTTAATTAAATTTAAATATAATATATGTTAATTAATCCAATTCAAATTGCGAGATAGCCGTGTGGAGACACTCCAGCTTATTTTATATTAAATTGTAGAATATTTGGGTATGTCAAAAAAAAGAGAAGAATTTAAAAAGACAATAATCATATTTGTTTTAATTTAAATAATAAAATAAACTAACATTTTTTCTTATCTTGTTTTAATTAATTTATTTATTTTGGCACTCTTAACTAATATATCTTTGGTTTGTTTTACTTTTCATTTTCTTAATGTTTGGACTTGACAAGTGGTTTTGGTTTGGGTGTGATATGTGGTGTGGGTTTATGTAGGTAATGTAAAAAAGGAGATGAGTGTGATATTTTATAAAGGAAACAAATATATTTAAGCCCTACTGACATATATTCCTTAAACTTGTAAGCTAAAAAGCAAACACCCACTTGTCATAACAATTTCACAAAACAAATCATTTCTTATTCTTTTTATTATATATATTATATTTAGATTTCTATTTTGCTTTTATTAATATTATTTCAATTAAATTATAATTTCTTTATGATTTGATTTGATTTTTAATTTGATTAATGATTATTTTCTAATTTTTTTTTTTTTAATTATAATTGACAATATTGACGTATGATTGACAAATTTATTGTATATGATTTGTCGTGTTCATAAATTATTCTATAGGTATATATATTTATTTAGTTATTTATTTATTTGTAGACTAGTTAAATGAGTTAGATATCAATAGCTATATAATTTAAAAAAAATAATATTTTAATTAATATGATCTAATAATAAATATAATAAAATACAATACTATACAAAATTAAAATTATAAAATATATAGAATAATATTTTATTAGTACATAAGTAAGTATATATAATTTTATTCTTATATTTTTAAATTTAAAGAGTTATATTTATTTATTTATTTTTTAATATTATTTTTTATAAACAAATTGGAGTAAGTATTTATTATTAAAAGAGTATTTTCTTATATTATGTTGTTTTTTTTATTTCTCAATTTAAATAATAAAATAATAACTAAAATTTGAAATCCTAGCTAAAATGATAACTAAATGATTATTAATAATAATAATAATAATAATAACAATAATACTATTTAAACTAATAAGTCAGTGATTCTCAACCACTGTGCCGCGAGAATTTCAAAAGTGTGCCGCGAGATTATGAGGCTCTTAAATATTTCCGACTTTTTTCTAAATTTTTTCAAAAAAAAAAAAAGTAAACCGTTTTTGGGATCACTTTTTTCAATATGGTAAACTTTTACACTTATCTTTTTCTTTGTGTGCCGCCAAATTTTTAAACCGTTAAAAATGTGCCGCGGTAAAAAAAAGGTTGAAAGAATCACTGTAATAAGTATAAATAAGTTTTAAATGATATAATGTTAATATTATATTAAATTGAAAGAAAAAAAAATTAAAATGTAATTTTTCTATTTTTTTTTTAATTTTTTTTTATTAGTTAAATTAAAAAAATGTATTATTATTTGTTTTATCATAACGTTTATGTAGTTCTATGTAGTTTTCTAATTATCAATTGAATAGGAGGGCATTTAATACAAGTGTGAGTTATCCGTTTGGTTGCGTTTAAGTGGATAGGTTCGAATGCTATCAAGGGAAAAGGAATATTGTTTTTATAGCGTAGAGATCGGGATGGGTGGTGCGAAAGAAGCGTAGCCTATTGCCAAGAGGTTTTGCTGGGTCTGCCTTCTACGCTCAGGGACATTTCAAGCGGGCTTCTTCCCTTCCCCAATAGAAATCGATATACAACCCCCTTCTCTCGTATAGAACTCACCAGCTATAGTTAGAGAAACGCATTTTCTCACGTCGCCACTCTTTCTAACAAACTAAATAAAAAATATTTTCTTTTAACCGATATCAAAGAACAACCGTAAAAACAATTCTTTTAATTTCACAAAAAACAAAAAAAAAATATAGACACAATTGATTTTATTAAGAATATTTTAATTAATATTATAATTCATGATAATTCAATAGAAAATTTATTTTTATATAAAATTTCATTCAATATTAAAATTTTTTTGCTAATTCTAAAATTTACTATTTTATTTCAACTCTGTTTATCAAAATTCAACTAGATCAGTGATTCTCAACCACTGTGCCACGACAATTTAGTGTGCAGCGAGATTATGAGGCTCTTAAACATTTCCGACTTTTTTTCTAAATTTTTTTCAATTTGGTTCTAAAAAAAAGGCAAACCGTTTTTCGGACCACTTTTTTTCAATATGGTAATTTTTTACACTTATCCTTTTCTTTGTGTGCCGCCAAATTTTTAAACCGTAAAGTGGGCCGCGGTAAAAAAAAAGGTTGATTATCACTGAACTTTTCTAATGATAGTAGTAAAAATTTTGTATTTTAAATATTAAATATCCTTTAATACAGGATATAAAATTTATATATTAAAAACCAATAGAATTATCATTCCAAAATTATTTTAGTAATTTTTTTTTTAAATATTATTAATTATTTCAATATTTTCGAATATTCTACTAAAATTATTTATATTCTCCTCTATAAGATAAAAAAATATAATTTTGGATATTAAACAAAAAAAAAATAAAAAAATAATCATAGTATACTCTCTACGTTATTATACATCCTACATAAGAAAGATTTAAATATAAAAAATAATATCCTGATTAATTAAAATTTGAAATTATAACGATTATCCCTTCTGCTTTTATAAGGATTCAATTTTTCTAGGATTGTCTTGCCTTGTCGTCATCGGGGAGTATTTCAAACTAATAAAGCTTTAATTAATATTTTATATTTTAAGCTTGTCGTTTTATATCCCATCTAGAGGGGCTCACAAATATTGTTAATGATATTAGAGGGTTTCTTTATAATATTTAATGATGACATATTTCCCTTATAGAATACTTTAGAAAATCCAGTTCCACATTATAATTTGCTTAACGGCTCTATTTATTAAATTTTACTCCATTAAGAAGATGGGTTGTATTTCTACCACAATATGACTGGACCTAAATCTCAGAAATATAATTAATTTGATGTAGTTCTAAATTTAGTGTCCAACGGGAAATATTTAGATGTTGCAAAATTGAATTAAATTACTTATTACTTAATTACATTATTTCATTTATAAGAAGATTTTATATTAATTCTAATGTAACAATACATAATAAGACTAGTTATAGAGAATTTACTCTTACTGCTTATTAATATAATTATTTTCTATTATATTAATTAATTAAATTAGAAACAATTTTGCTATTTTAAGTTTACTCTTATTATTCTTTTATTACAAATTAAAATTATATATATATATATTAGAATATTTAAATATAAAATACAAAAATAAAATTTCTGTATATTTATTCCATTTTCTAAACATAAATATGATATGATAAGAAATCATAAACTTATTTACTTAACATACCTAGTTTTGTTGAGAAATAGACACTCGGATAGACTGTTTTAGAGAAGGGAAATGTAGGACTCCTGGGGCTATATTAATTAAATCTGAGCTTAATTACGTCGACTTAAGTCTTACAATTACGCATTAAGTTTAAGGTTTGAGTTTCATAAAACCTGTTTGATTAAAAATATTAAATGAGTTGGTACAATCTTGACTTATAAAAATCTTTAAAAATAGTAAATATTGAAGATAAATCAATAATAATTAAATTGATACTCACCTCTCCTCCAACAAAATTAAAAAATAAATTTTACTCTCAAATCTAAAACTCTGGTAGATAAACTAATCAAAAAAAGATTATTGGGGATATCTTGAAATTAAATGTAGACAAATAAAATAAACAAATAACAATTTAAGGATATGAAACTAGCACAACTATATAATATTTATATACCTATATAAATGTGTGTTATTATTAATGAAAAATGTTTTTTTTTAAAAACGCCATGCGACTGCATGTGGGTCTACCCTGCTTGACTAAAAAAGTAGCGTCTCCCATCAATATAAACAGTGAGAAGATCCGCTAACCTGATCAAAGAATTCCTTTATCCTGCTCTGGCGGGCGATTTGATAGGCGTAGAATGTTCAAAAAATTCAAAGTCATAAAATTATTTTATTATTAAAAAATCATATTAAATATTATTGATATTCAGATAAAAATTGTTTATTTTAAGTCTAAACTTAAATTTTAATTATAACAATCAAGTGTTGATATTTTAGTCACAATTTATGTATTTTTTAATATTATTATTACTCTTTACTTTCTTTATATATATATATATATATATACTTGTTTTCAGAAAATTATTTTCTGTAGATTTTAAAATGTATTATTTTTTGTTCACACACACACACATATCAATTAAAAATTAATAAATATTTAATTTTATTTTTATCTTAGATTGTATTATCATACCTATATAGTATATAGATTTACTACAATATATGTAGTTATGCAAAATATCTGAAGAAATTCATCCTACTCGTCTATTGAAATGATTCTTAAAATTTTAATTTCCTAAATTAAAGAATATTTTATTTTATACAAAAATATTAAAATTTTTAATTGTAATATGAAGATTAAATGAATATATAAATTCAAATATAGGTAGGTATATTTTAAAATAATATCATTAGATCATTGACCAATTTATGGCTCTTGTGAACTTGAAAGTTCTCGATCATAATATTAATATTAATTTTATATTCCTCGAAACACACACAGCCTTATTGTGAGTTATCTATCCCTATTCAATTCCTTGTTTATACTTGTATTTTGTTTTTTTAACTCATCCTGAATCTACTGGCAGTGGTGTATTGGGAGGGGAACGCGGGGGAACGACGTTCCCTTTCCTTTTTTCAAAACTGGAACGCATCCAGTACTTTTTCATGTCCCGACAACTGCCACTTAAATCTACCTTTAGAATTTCTTTTTTTTAATATTTTGTATTGTAAGAATAAGAAAAAATAAAAAATAGTTTGCTGAAAATAGGACTTTTTTTTGCTCCCACTATGCGTTCCCTTACTTCTTATATTACAAATACAAGACCACGCACTACCGGTCCTTTATAAATTGGTTTCCCTGTAAATCTACTTCTTAATCCAGCCTTTTATTTTATTGTATGTCCCTCGTCATAATCATCATCGATTTTATGATTATGTTTGAAATATTTACTAGTGTATATGTGTACCTACTACATATAATCGAAGTTTTTATATATTTTTCTAAAATTGAATTTAGTATTCTTTGATAATTGATATTTTATATTTTTTATTGTAATACATGTACTATATATGTTTACACTGTATGAAAAATTAATATACATAATATATTTTCCAGACTTGATATTTTCTGTGTTATTTATTCATCTAATCTTTTGCCTACTCTTGCATCTTTTGGTATTTCACAAGATTTTCATCATTACGCTATTTCAATTATTCATCATCGTTAATATTACAGTTTGTATTAAAGCGAAAGGTTACCGGGAAATAAACCTGTTTGTTTACTTGACTTGGGGGGTGGGAATTTGTGTCTTTATTTGTTTCATTTGCCAATGGAAGGGAAGGTTTGGAAAAAGAAAACTATCCTCTGGGAGAGGCATTCCTCTTCAAACGACTCACATGCTTCAGGTTTCTCGATTGGCGTGCCGTGTTCAATTATTTCCGGTTCGTTGTCGACGAAACCTGCACAATGTGATGTCAAAACAACGATTGACTTGCAACGACAACCCGCCGCACACTATCAACAAAAAAAAGTTTTTTTTTTTTTTTAATAATAATAATAATAATAATTGATTTAATATTTTTTATATATATTTGATTTGTGAGTTAAAATGTTATTGTATGAATATATGGATCATCCTCTTTTATTATTGTTAACAGTTTTAATTCTCTTGCTTTGTTCTTTTAGTAGGATTTACTCAAATGAATAACCATTTCGTATCTGTGTTTGATGTTCCATTTTGATCATAAATTTAATTGTTATTATCCTCTTATGATATAATCGCTTTTTAGTAGCTCTTTGACTGATTTAATTTTAAATATATTTATTGAAATTTTTGACATTTATAGGAAAATATTCCTAAATAAAGTATCCCTTAATCTACCAATTATATTATCTTTGTAAAATAAACAAGTTGAAAATGATGTGTTTAATTATAGCACTTTAAAATTCATTTTTTTCCATTTTTTTTAGTTCTTAATTATTATTATTTATTTTTTTTTTTAACATTCTTAATATCTTAATTAAAATTAATTAAATTAATTACATTATAAAAAAAAGAGAATAAAAGATCATAGGGAGGCGAATGAGAGGAAACCCCAGGAGACTGACTAAAACCAATTAAAAGAAAGATTTTGTTATTTTTTTTTTCATTTTTCAATTCATAAATATATGAAAGAATATAATAAGTATTAATAAGGAATATTTAAAAAAGGAAAAATAATATAATTATTACGTTTTTAAATAAAAATAGTTTCTATTAAAATCTATTAAAATAATTACCTAGTATAAATAACTTATTATCCTAGCAAAAATTGTATATATATTTATATTTTTGATATATTAAACCGCTGTAAGGATTTTTTTTTTTTGAAATCACACCATAGATAATTTTTATAAAGAAAAATCGATCTGTATTGGCTCCAGCCTCGGGAAAAATCATCTTTGTTAGTTTTTTTATAATTTAACCCTTTGCACTCGTATTTTTTTCTGAGAAGAGTACCTACCAACTCAGAATTTTTTTTCATAATCGATTAGGATAAAATTATTTTTATGAGAACATATTACTTTTCAACTTTAAGGTTTGATGGTTCAAATCTCAAAATACAAAATTTACAACCCCTGTACGGGGACATACGAGCGCAACGGTAAAACGACTGATGTCCCCTATACGGGGACATACGAGTGCAAAGGGTTAAAATAGTAAATTTAAATGACGTCAGCAACTACGTCAAACTTAAATACAAAATATTATAAATAAATTTTTAATGACCGAGCGGTGATTCGGTGAACCAGGTACTGTCATTTAAAAAAATAAAAAAAATAATAAACCTAAGTAATCAAAAGTAAGTAGGTAAATTATTCCAGTGTTTACGTTGCGCTCACCCCCACTCCATCATATCATCCCACTGATCAAATTTGTTTAAGAGTGAAATTATATGTAAGTATATTAATAATATTATATGTAGGTATGCATAAATATTTTATTAGGTTTATGAGCAATTTATTATATAATAATTTATTATTTTTATTATAAGTATTCATAATTTTTTTTCTCCAAATTTAATATGTGATTAACATTTGAGAGTTACTTTCTTTTCTCTCTTCCCCCCCCCCTCCCCTCTTTCATTATCAACCTCTCGACCTCGGCATTTATTCCCATTTATCAAATACAAATGATGAATAGCTAAAATTATTCGAACATATATATATATAAATCGAGAACTGGAAACTACTCGTATAATGCCATTGGCAATTGACTGCTTTATTAGTACTATTGTTGTTATTATTATCACTCATTACACCTTTCTCCAAACCCTTGCTATAACATATATATTTGTTTATAACTGCATATAGTGATGTATCTATTACATCAATAATAAATGTTTAATAGATAAATAATTACTGTATGCTTGCATTCTATCAAATGAATATATTTTATAAACCATATATCCATAAACAATATTGAATTTATTATTTGATATTAATAAAATATACATTATCATATTATATCTAACATAGTACTTTTTTCATTATAATTATTCTTAATTAAATTATCAAGTACATTAATATTAAAACTATTTTCAAACTCAATCAATATTCTATTTCACATGTTTTATTTAAATTATGCATTTTTTTTTAAATTTCATATAAATAAATACTTATTTATAATTAAATGTTTGAAATTCTAGATTTTAAGAATGAATTAAGATATGGTCTTTGTATGACAAAAGTAAAAGATATAGTAGTTCAATAAAGTTCAAAAAAATAAAATTGAAATTTATTGATTAAAATTTATTCTAAATAATGCAGTTCTTTTTATGATTGATTTCATATTACATTACCTTAAATTAAGTTTAAATGAAGTAAACCGCGACTAATTTTATGAAGACTAATTATTTGCTTATAATGTTATGAAACCAATATTTTAAGGGATGTGATAATTTAGTACTTTAAGAATTTTGAAATGTAATATTGGTAAAATGTTGACACTTTTGTGGATGATAATATTTCACAACCAAATTCCATTTTTGATGGTTAATGACATCCTCTTAAGGAAGAAGAGAGTGTTTTAACTTTAATTTAATTTACTGAACGAATTATTGCATAAAATGATACCAAATTGTGAAGAATCAATGGATACCATAAAAAAATGATATGTTAAAAAAGAAAGTTGGAGTACTTTTGGGAGTCACATTATGTGTGAACTTAGTTAAAACACTAACTAAACCAGAAATGTTTACACCATTCCATAAATGAAAATTTATGAAAATTATTAACATGCTTTTCTTGTTTGCTCTACTTTTATATTAAATATTATTATAGTGAATTACTGTTTTTTCCCTCTTTTTCTGTCTCCTTGATTAAGTTAGTGAAGAAAAGTCACTAAATGAAACATTTTATAGATGAATACAACTATTAAAAAAATTTAAGGGAACAAACAATGGCAACAAATCTGTTTTTAAGTTTTATTTTATATTTTATATTTTCTATTTTAGATATTTAGATATTAGAATGGTATAAAACCAATATTCTTCATTATTATGCTAAAGGAGCACTTTGTGACTATAAAATTGCATCATTATTATTAGTATACATTATTAATATATTAGTTATTTCTAATTAAATAGGGTTTTACCAACTACCGAAACCCTTTCATTATTATATTTTTAATATACATTTTGTTGATTCAAAATTGTTTTTAAAATAAAAATTATATAAAATATAAACTTCTACTTTTATCTAATAACATTTAATAGACCAATCATTCAGATTTTATAGGAAATAATAATTAATAATAAAAATGTAAATAAAAAAAAAAAAACAATTAAATTTAAACCTCTGTAAATAATGAAATTGAAATTACAGAGGATTCACTTATGATCAATTTGACTTACAATGAATAATAATAATTAATAATATGAATAGTAGAAAACTATTGAATTGTTAATAAAAACTACAAGATGAAAAAAGGTATTATAATATAGATTAAATTTATAAGACAACCATGCAATTTTCTTATTTAAATAAAGAAAATAAGAATCAATTATTTATAAATTGATTCAGTGAATTTTATTTTGTATATATATAAGAATATTTTATTGCATAACTAGCATTTATCATATTTCTTTGATAGTATTGTTTTTACTATATTGATGCCTGTTTATATCTGAGTGTATAGAAAATTTGGTACTGGACCATGAGAGATTAAAGATTTTTGAATTGTTGATTGTTTTAAAATTAAGTTTTTATTTGAAAGTCAAAATTGTATTTAAAGATTATAATTTTTTATAAATATATATATATATATATATATTAATTTTATATAAGTTATAAATGTTTGCTTAAGACTAGGATATTGATGAAAATTTTTCATTAAAACGTGGGCAAATCACACTGGGTTCTTTATAAAGTATTTATTTTTATTATTTAATCTGGTTTTATGTGTAAAAACGTGACATTATACTCAAAAGATATATGTAGGTTTATATCTTACTTTTCAGTTAATTATGAGTGAACTTATTAATAAAAATATTTTATAACTAAATATTAATTTTACGGGCCTCCTTTTAAAGGAGATTAAAATTAAAATATATAAAACAATGTATTATATGGGTGTGAGGCATGGTCAATGACCCTGAGAGACGAGAGTAGATTTAGAGTATTGGTATAATAGAATAGGATTCTTCGCAGATTTATTGTCCAAAGAAAGATGTGGTTACCGGAGAATGGCGGAGACTGCATAACGAGGAATTACATGACCTCTATGCATCTCCAGACATAGTTGGGTATATAATTAAGAAGACTGCGATGGGCAAGAATGGGTGATGATAGACTAGCGAAAATTATAATGGTAGGTAGATCGATTGGGAAATAACCGCTTGGAAGACCAAGGACGCGGTGGGTGGACAGTGTAGGAGGGGACGGGAGAGAAATGGAAGAGGTTGGGGGTTGGATAGTTATGGCTCAGGATAGGGACACTTGGAGAAATGTGGTTTACTTTCAAGTTCCGTAGAGCCACAGAGATAGATAGTCCTTTCTTTAATATAACTTTTATGAAAAAAATTCTCGAGAATGACTTTAAATAATAATTTATTAAATTTATATGATTAAATCATTAAAGATCAAACAACGGCATAATACTTTCAAATAGACAAAGATAGAACAAAATACCGAACATTTAATGATTAAAAAAAAACAATTGAAAAATTATCTTGAAATATTTAATTTAGTATATTGTAATTTAGTAATTGTAAAACAACTTGAAAAATAAACATAACAATAT
Organism: Labia minor; assembly: GCA_963082975.1. Classification (NCBI taxonomy): domain Eukaryota; kingdom Metazoa; phylum Arthropoda; class Insecta; order Dermaptera; family Spongiphoridae; genus Labia; species Labia minor. Next base: position 82,653,241 of record OY720345.1, read on the forward strand.
TGTCAATATGTATTGAGTATTTAACTCAACTTTCTTGGATTATTTCCTTATTATATGTTGCCTTAAGTAATTTACAAGCTTAGTCCTTTTATATATATGTATATATCCTCATAATTATTTATTAGATATATTTTATGTAGGAATATAACGATTATATATATATATATATATATTATTTTGCCAAATATATTTTAAGATTATTTAATTATTCTTACTTTTTAATTTTGTTTTTTTTTTTATTATTGAATTAAAATAGGAAATAAATTCTATAATTGAATTTTTCATTTTTCCTTATATTTATTTTGAAGGTTAATATTCAATTTTTAAAAGGTTGAATTTTAGAATTTCCTCTGAAATTTCAATTTCAATTAATTTTCTATATTCTGGAAGATATTTATTAATCTTCTTATATCTAATTTACACTTATGTTGATCTTGCTCAAAGTAATATTAATAATAATAATATTTAATTTAAAATATAAAAAAATAAAAAATTTAATATAGATATATTTACATTTTATTGTAATGGTAATAGCTTTAAAATTATTTTCAATAAGTAATAATAGAGTTTTACTTAAATAGGTGAATTATAAATGTGTAGTAATTTTAATGATTTATATTCCTCAATGAATTTTTTTTTATTTCTCCAATTACTAATATTACATTAGTTAATTTATTGAAAAACCAATATTATAATATTAACAATAAATTAAATTTATATCTTTATTCTTATATATATATATATATATATAAAAGATGATCAAATTTATTATTATTAAAGAAACCTTTTACCTTAAAAAAAATGATAACATTACAATTTTCTAGGGATCATTAAAGGGGGATTATTAGTTCCATTTTGTTCAGGTCATCTCTATAGTCAAAATCCTAGCTACGTGCTCAGCATAAAGCAAATTATGTCTATTCATAGAAAATAATACGTAAAATTAAAGGGCCTATTTTCAGGAAATACATTGCCAGATAATTGCAAGCACTGGTCTATATATGTATTTTTTTTTTTTATCTTTTAAATTATGAAATTGAAGTTGAAGCAGTTTAATAAAATAGCTAGAAAGTGGAATTTAAAAAGAAAAGAGAAAATCTTATTTAATATTATTATAATTTAATATTTAATAAGGAAACCTTGACAATTTTCTATAAAAGATGTAAAATCTAATGTGAGCCGTGAATGTGATTTACCTCGGTGACGGCCCTGTCTCTCATTTCCGCTGTTCGAATTGCAAATCAATTGCCATTTCACCTTTTAGAGGGAAGCGTACCGAGGGGAGAGGAAATGCGAGCGGTGCTGGGGGTGCCAACCCAATCAACGGCGCTCTGATTGGGCAGCAGCCACCCGATGGGGAGCAGATCCGGATGTAAAGGCATATTAGTGAAAATCTTTCAAAGAGGAGTTTTTTTTCACTACTATTCATGATAATGAACTAATAGAGGGTGTAATAATAATATATAATCGACTTAAAGGTACCAATTGTAACTTAATTGCTTAATTAAATTACTATTTAAAATAAATGAGACAAAAAAAAATCAATAAAATTAAAATATTAAATTATAAGAGCGAAGAAAATTTTTAACTCTATTTGTATTTCTCCCTCTACCATTAATTTAAGTTGAAAATTACATATAAAATAATAATATTAATATTAATTATTCCATTGAATACATCAAAAAAAAAACATTTAACCAAAACAAAAAATAGAATATATAGAAATTATTTTTTATTTTCTTTGATATATATATTTATTTAAATCTTATCTTTATCTTATAATACTAGCAAAAATTATATATATATATATACCGCTTGATGGATTTTTTTTGAAATTCACACCATAGATAATATTTATAAAGAAAGATCGATCTTTATATCCTCGGGAAAAATCATCTTCGTTAGTTTTTTCTTAATTTAAAATAGAAAATTTTAATAATAAAAAAATGACTTCGGGCTAATACTTCCTTAAATACAAAATATTATTAATAAAATAAAATTAAAAATATTTTGTAATCAAATTACGAAATGTATATTATGTAATATCCACAGGTCATACTTTTCTTTCTTTCGGTGCATTAATACGTACATTTAAGGACTTTATGACTATTTTTTTTAATTTATGTTCTTTTAAATTATTTGAAATTGTTTCATATCGTTTACATATTTTAAATAATAATCTTAATCTTCAATATTTATAGTTCATAAAGAGCGGCTCGGTGAACTAGGTACTTTTATCTTAATATAAATTTATCTATATGCATTCAAAATTTATTTAAAGGAATTTGTTTAAGAAACCCATTCATAATTTATTACATGATGCCATTTAATTTAATAATTAATTTTCATCTCATAGGAATGTTTTAAAATAATATAAATCTTTATTAATTATTTTTTTATTTTTATTATTTTATATACATTTGAAGATTTATTATTAAATTTTATAGGGTAAAATATAAGAATTATTTGTGTTTCTCGATAAATGTACCCGAATTTCCTTTTCATTTTTGTGTTGTTATATTTTAAAAAATACATACACAGCTTTTATCGAATTATTTCATTATTTGGAACAACGTAGTTATGTGAATCGTTTTATTCCACTTTAAAATTTGTTAAATTTTTTTAAACACCGATCAGTATTAACAAAGCAACATCTATAAAAATTATTGAAAAGTGCTGTCACCAAAAATTCACCAAGTTTTAAAGAATTATCAAGAGAATTAAAATAAATGTGTTTAATTTTTAATATTTAAATTCAATACACACATATTTCGTACTTTTATTTACATGTTTTCAATAAATAAAATTTAAAATAATAAATAAATAAATAAATACATACCATTTTTGTATATATTTTAAATAAGAATTTAATTGTGGCTCGAGAAAAATTTCCAGTTTTGAAAAATGGCTTGGACTATCAATGTGCTTGGCCACCCCTGGTATATACCATGTATTTTTTTTAAAAAAAGAGTGGATTTAAAATTTTGTTAGATGTTTTTAATTAATTTAATTTTATTATTTATTTATATATTTATATGATTTGACATTTGACTCAAAATAAAAGCGATAACAAGAGCTAAATTTAATTTAATATTAGAATTTAATTGAAGGCGCCTCAGGGTGGGAGGCAGCGTAGCTGGCTCACATTTTCGTGATCCCGGGTTCAAGTCTCGGGCCTGGCAAGGAAATTTGTCTAGCTGGGTCTATGGGATGGAGTCAACCCAGCCTCCGGGAAGCTACTTGATAAAATTTAGCGCCTCCAATCAAGAAAATCTAGGTAAAGTTTGATAGCAAACGTTCTACTGATCATAGGACACCTAATTGATATAACCGAATTGATAGGAGTTGTTCTTGTGTCAGAGGATTTTTTTTGTTTATTAGAATTTAATCAACTCTATTCAATGGATGGTAGAATAAATTAATTATTATATTATATATTTCATAAAAATATATAAATATAAAAGTGTGAAAATATATTATTATATATATTATATTTTAACTATAGTAAATACTTACTTATCAATGTCTATCATTGATATGAAAATTGTTTAGAATATGAAAAAGGTAAAACGAAATGAAAAAATTCTCTTCAACACACACCAAGCCTATTTATTTTTATTTACATTGGGATATCAAAAAAGACTTCACTGTTTTATTTCTACTGCTATTAATTTCTATTATTCGTGCAACACTCTCCTGATTGTTTCAATTGAACATGTGCTTAATAGATGAGATTTCAGATCAAATTTCTTGGAAGATTCTTTTCTCCTCTATTTTGCTTGTGAAAATGAGTGAAATTTCTAACGAAAGAAATACAAAGTTTGGTTGTATTTGTTACTAAAAAATCTGGAGTGTCTCCACTTGACTATCTCGCAATTTAAATTGGATTAAATAACATATATTATATTTCAATTAAATTTAATTAATTAAATTATAAATTAAAATTAATAAATAATATTTATTAAACCAGCGCGTGTTTGGCTCTTTGTTGATGGAACCACGTCACGTTAACATATTCAAACATATATCTTTATTTTTACGGTCAGTTTAGAGGAGAAAAAATGAAACCATGGTAGGTAATGGTCCTCTTCCAAATGAACTACATTTCTCAAAAGTTGATAGAAAACTACGAACTTTAAATAATGCCCGTGTACAAAATTTCATTATTCTACCTCAAACCGTTTTAGCGTAATCTTGTCTACATACACACATACACACACACACACAGACATTTTTCTCAACCTTAGTGAAAATTACTCAGGGTCCTTCAAAACATAAAAAAATCAAAATCTCGACAGCGAAAATTTCCGCGAGATAGTAAAAAAAGGTAAAAAACGTGACATAAATATTCGTAAAAATTTTTGAAAGAGAAACTTAAAGAGTGATTTGTTCAAATTCGATATGAAGATGTGCCTCGCTCTGGACTATAGTACCTTTATTTGATGGTTTCATTATCTTATAAATAATGATAATTTGAAATTTTTTTTTTAAATTTATGTATAGATTTATAAGATTATTATGATCAATTGTAAAAAAAATAATTAAAATAAATAAAAGTATATTGTATAAATAAAATTATTATTTTTGAATTTAATGATAAATGCTAATATATTAATATTGGTATATACTAGTATATGTAGGTAGGTAAGTAATATTATTAAATTTACAAAATTCCATCCTTGGTTTATTATTCAGATATATCTATCTAATTTATCATATTTATTGATTACTTCAGTATAGAAAATAAAATGATTATTAGTAAATATCCAATGGTGAAATTTTCCATAATATGTGATATAACTCATTCATTGGAACTTTGATAGAAACATTAGTAACAATTTGGAAAAAAATATAATAAATATTTTTATTAAATATAAATTGAATGGTGTCTATTTTGTTTAATCGATCTGAATGAAAATTTTGACAGGCCATTAAACATTCTCCATCGTTAACTATCTCGTTTGCTTGAGGCAAAATTAGTTATTTGATTACTTGGCGGATGGTGTGCCCCAATGTGCTTATTGGTCTGATAATTTAGCGGTTTTGTGGTGATTCACCCCATCTACCTTTTCCATTGCTTATCGTCAAGCTTTTCGGCCATCAAATGCCTCTTTGACCAATTCCAAAACATAATAACCACATTCCAACCAAACTTAACCAGAAACATACGTAGAAATTTATATATACATTCATATATATATATCTATATATATATGTATGTATATGATTAATTATCAAAAATATATTATTTTAAAATGGAAACTTGTAAAAAGTTAAATAGTCACTTTAATGAATAGTCTTCAGAATATTATCTAATCCTACTTGAAGACTATTTGAAGTAAATATAATAAAACTATCTATATTTATTTATTTATTTATTTTTAATTAATTTATATTCCAATAAAAATGAATTTAATTAAATAACCTTAGAAAAAAGTATTCTTTCAATTTATTAAAATTATTTTGATTAATTGATTTGATTTCTTTTTTTTTTAATATCTCGCTAGAGCTAGAATAATGTAATTTGGTACACGGACATTATTCAAAATTTGTAGTTTTCTATCAAATGTAGCTCATTCGGAAGAGGGTCATTACCTACAACGTTTTGATTTTTTTTCCTCTAAACTGTCCGGAAAAATAAAGATATATGTTTGATAGTTTTTTTACATGATTAAAAATTGTACAAAACTGCTATATATAGAATTTCAGCTTGATTGAATCGCCGAAAGTACCGGAATTAATTTTTTAAATTTTTAAATTTTGACTTAAAAATGAAGGTTAATTTTTAAATTTAAATTTAATACTTATATGTTAATTAATTAATTGAATTGAATAACAATACTATACTGTAAATATAAATTTTTTTATAAATTAATTAATCCAATTCACATACTAGGTTGATCAATAAGTTTGTCAATATCATTGGAAAAATACAAGATATGGTATTAGAAGATTGACTGAAAGAGATTTAACAGGGGCTTTAGGCATTTCATTGGGCCCAGTGAGCAATGGTTTGTGTGTTAATTTGGGTTTCAAAAAACTATGTGCAAATGGGTTGAAGTATGAATTGTTGCAACATCCAGCCTATTCGCCAGATTTAACTCCCTCCGACTTCTGGCTCTTCCCACACCTCAAACAATACCTCCGTGGAAAACGATTTTCTTTAGCTGTTGTGGAGGGATATTTTGCAGAGCTGCCGGAAAACCACTACAGTCAAGGGATCCATAAATTAGAAGACGGTTGGAATAAGTGTATTGAAGTTGAGGGATCTAAAGTAATTTCTTCAAATAAAAATTAAAATTGGTTTCTTCATTTCGAACTTATTGAACAACCTAGTACTTATAATTTATAATTTAATTTTAATTAAATTTAATTTAAATATAATATATGTTAATTAATCCAATTCAAATTTGCGAGATTTTCGAGCGGAGACGCTCCAGATTTTTTTGTAACACTAAATATTGGAAATAATATTATATTTTGTGTTATGTTCAATATTAAATTTTACTCCTATCTTTAACATTAGTTGACAATGATGTACAGATGTGAATGAAAGTAAAATGATAGTAATACTCTCTTTGTGAAATCAGATTTCATGTCACTCCCTTGTTATCACTACACCCGCTGATGGCATCATCTGTCCTTTATCGTTATTATAAGACTAAAACAGAATTTCTACTAAATATTGTAATGGTGTCTATTATTATTATTATTATTATTATTATTATAAGATCCTATGAGTTTATTAATCAATTAAATAGTTGAGTTTTATTTTTAAATACATATTACTCGTATTATGCGAGCATTAATTGGATATTTGGTATATCTAGTCTTAAAAAGTTCTGCAAGTATTTATTTGAAATTTACTTAGTAGCGGGTCATTGAACTGAAAAATTGCTGAATCGTTGTCGTTGTCGAGGTCTTATATTTGGACAATTTATCAACTATAAATTATTGTTTTATCTTGATTTAAATAATTAAAAAATTGTATATAATATTAAAATTATTATGATTTATGTAATTAGAAAATATTTGAAAATTCAAATTCTTTCCATGTCGAGTTTTCAACGGCAATATACGTTGAAGGAATCCCCAGAGTCCAAAATAATCGTATTTCCTAAAAAAAAAAAACTTAAATTTCATATTTGATACACTTTTCATCTTTTAACAGTTTTCTCCAAAACGGCTCAAACGATTTTGATTAAACTCGTTTCATCAATGTCAAATAAATTTATCTGTAATATCAAGAAGATTTTATCCATTTTGAAGTCCTTTGAGAGAGCTTAAAAGGCAAATTTTCAAAATTCTTTTATTTTTTTTTTAGACTACTAATGTTAATATGAATAAAAGATATTGAAAAATTGAAAAATATTGATAATTTCAAAAAAAAAAAATTTAAAGTTTTGTTCGGATATTAAAAGATAAATCATACTTTAAAAATATGATATGATATATTATTATATGTAGTTACTTCAATTTTTTTATTGAAAGAAACATTTTAAATAAAAATATTAATTTTCTTTATAATACATTATTAAATGATAATGATAATGAAATGAGAAGGATAAAAATTACCAATAACAATCACATGACTTACTGATAAATACATAAATTAATAAATCGGTAATAAAAAAAAACTTTTACTTTTGTACGTCCTACGCAAGGACAACGCCTATCAAATCGGTTATATCAATTAGGTGTCCTATGATTAGTAGAACGGATCCTATCAACCTTTACCTTGATTTTCTTGATCGGTGGCGCTATCAAGTAGCTTTCCCAATTTTGATCCCGGAGGGTGGGTTGACTCCGTCGCATAGGCCCCAGGTACAGAAATTTCCTTGCCAGGCCCGGGACAACACTACAAAGTAATTAATAATTTAATAATTATGATTGTTTATTTTTTATACTTGTAACATTATGAGTAATAATGAAAGTACTTTATATACCAATTTGAGGCGCCACAGGGTGAGAGGATAGCGAAGTTGGCTCACATTCTCGTGGTCCCGGGTTCAAGTCGCTGGCCTGGCAAGGGAATTTTCTCTAGATGAGCTCTATGGAACGGAGTAAACCCAGCCTCCGGGATCAAAATTAGGAAAGCTATTTGATAGAGCCACCGATCAAGAAAATCAAGGTAAAGGTTGATAGGAAGGTTGATATGACACCTAATTGATATAACCGACTTGATAGGCGTTGTCCTTACGTAGGATGTACAAAAAATCAGAGGTTTTTTTTAATTATTTATTTTTATATTTATTAAAATATTCCATTCAATTAATTAATTAGAATTTGAATTTGAATATTCTATGTTAGATCAAAATAATAAAATCTTTTAATTAGAGGTATCCTTCTCAATTTGGTATTTTACTCTCGTCACACAAGATAAAAAGCTAAGTACAAGGAAGAAGGAGATCAAATATAAAAGAGGATCGATTGGTCAATCAAAATTTGAAAAATGGCAGTTTATATCCTAAGGGTTACTTCCTTTCAATAGAATATTATCTGCCTGGATGTTCGTTCCATTTCAATGTCAACATAATTGAGGAGAGATCATTTATGGGGGAGGGGGGTACTACTTACTCTACCCGTCAATAAAAGATGATTTATAATCAGTTGTAATATTAAATATGCAATACAGGAATCACAAAGATAAATGAAAAGTTGAACAATTTATAAATGAGGGTCTACTATTACTATAATTTTTGGAAAAGTGAAATAATGGAAGTTTATCATTTCAATCATTATTAATAAATGAAATAAAAAAAAATTATAAGATAATTAAAATATAATGGGATATTAAATATTTGGAATATAAAAGAATAAATTTTGTAAATAGTTTTCTTTAAAAACATTTTAAAAATTTAAATATTGAATTGAAATATGATTTTTCTGTTATGAAAATGTTAAATAAAATTTTAATTCAGAGTAATAAACTGAATTTTTTTTAAAATTAAAAATTATATTTTTGTTTATAATAGGATATAAATAGGATATATCTATATATATTTATATATATAATTTAAATAGTTAGAAAATTGATAATATTTGATATATTTATGTAGGTAATAAATATCTATTATCAAAAAAGTTTTTACTTGACTTAATACCTTTTTGACAATATAATTAAATTATCAGATGTATTAATTAGCATGTTAAAAAAATTTAAAAATTTAAAATTTCAATTCTAATCTGATTTATATAATAAATTTTTAATTTTTACCATATGTAAATCTTGTAAAAATAATAAATTCAATTATAGGCAATTGTTTATAAAACGGGAAATTTCAGAGATTTGGAAGAAACTTTGCCTATGGATTGCTTTTTTAAATCCAAAGAAACTTTCCTTATGCAAAAGTTCTCGGTCTCTTCTAGTTTACAAAATAATGAATGAGCAGCTATTTAATAATATTTTATTGATTAATTCACTAATTTTCGGTTTTTTCGGTACGGATAAAATATAGAAAAATTATTTAATTAATTAATTTTTTAATTTCCATATATCTAAACCGAACTGAAAACAATACCTTCTCTTCCTATCTTCGGACGGTAAAAACCGAAAATTAGTTAAGCCTTCTGCTGGCCAAATAATAAAACATGGTAGCTAAATTGAATGTTAAAAGATTTATATTCAAATTTTAATAATTTTTATTCCGTAAACTAGAAGAGACCGATAAATATTGCATAAGAAAAGTTTCTTTGGTATTAAAAAAGGAATCCACAGGCAAAGTTTCATCCAAATCCCTGAAGCTTCAAGTTTTGTAAACAATTACTCAATTATAATTATCCTATATTATTAAAATATATTTATAAATGATTTTTTTTATTAAAATATTATACTAATTGTTATTTTTATTTAGAAACACTTTTTACCGACCGACGATAGTAAGGGAGGTATTGTTTTCACACCAAATTTCACATGTGGAGATTTTTACATATCTCCACGAATCATGCATTTTCTTGACAGAAAAAAGTATTTTTAGCATGATGTCTGTCCGTCCGTTCGTATAGATGTGTACAGCTTGAACGGCTCAACGGATTTTGATGAAATTTGGTATATTTACTTAATGCATCAGTATGATGAATTGATCAACTTTTGGTGAAAATCCGGAAACCGAAAGTGGTGGTATTAGCGATCGACGATAGGAAGGGAAGGGTTATGAGGAGATTTTTTACATATAACCACGAATATATATACATATATATTATAAATAAAATAAAATTAAAAATATTTACGTTATATCCATATCTGTTTTTTATTACATTAATAGATATATTAAAATTATTTGAAATTGTTCCTGTAGCTGGAAATTAATTTACTTCAAATCGTCGGTCGGTTCGGACCTGGCCACAGGTCAACTTATTTTAATCATTTTAAATCAAATGTTTATATATTTGTTATTGAATAAATTTTAAGATACTTTTTATTTTTTATTTATTTATTTTTTTTTTTTTTTTTGTTGAAGGATTGATTGAAAATTTTTTGAAATTAGAAATCCTACTAAAATAAATAGGCTGGCCCATCTACAAGAAATGTTATCCCCTTCTTGCTTACACCCCCCACTGCGTTTCTTTCTTAATGTTGGTGTTGTCTCTCCATTATCAATGTCATAAACTAAGTTTTCCATTTTCGATAATAATAATGTCAAGTTAGATGTAGCTGTAAGTAACACGCATACACCATGGGAGACGCACATACACATCTATATAGAAAACAGAAACCTAATTTATCACTCTATAGGTGGTTGGTAAGGGGAAAGAAGAAGAGAAAAGGAGAGGCAGGGGTGGGGACTTTATCACCAACTCTCTGCTTCTCTATTGAATAGAAAATCGAAGAGGATACGCAAGAGAGACAACCACACAAAGAGTAAAATATGAAAAGCGAGAGATAGAATAATACTAATAATAATGTTCTCATTCTTACTTTCGTCAGTCGTTTTGCGAAGTAGCCAAGGATGTTCGATATCAAGATTTTAATCTCTTTAAAATATTTCAAATATATTTATTTATAATGAACAAATATTGATCATTTTTTTTTCTCTTCATTATTATTTATTTATTTATTTTATATTAGGACTTTTTTAAACAATACATTTATAAATATAATAATATTAAGGTGACCATATTTCGAAAACACCAAATCAGGAGATTTTACCTTTTGAAAAAAATTTTTGGAAAAAATTCGGAAATGTTCAAAAGCTTAGTCCAGAAAACGTTTGACCTTTTTTAGAGACCAATAGAAAAAATTTTGAAAAAACTACAAAATGTTCAAAAGCTTAATCCAAAAAACGGGACAGATATCAAAAAGGAGGACACTTACAAAAGGAGGACAGAGCTTACAAATGGAAGACTGTTCGAGGACGTTTGGTCACCTTAATAATATTTATTTATTTATTTTTGTTTTACTTTTATAGATAAATAGTTTTCATAGTAAAATTTATTAAATTATACTAAAAAATATTTGATTCAATATTTATAAGTTTTTCTTATAAGTTCAATTTTTATAAGTTTAAAACAATATTTATCTTTTTTAATGACATTCATATAATACTAAAAAAATCTGGAGCGTCTGCACTCGATTATCTCGCAAATTTGAATTGGGTAACAAGCTTTTTTTCTATATTTGAAAATGAATTAAAATTTTATTCTATCAGATCATAGGATTTAAGGTTTTTAACATCATTTTCAATGATAACATTTTATTGAAATAAGAAAACTTTGAAGTTTTGTTCTTTTGGGACGCGAAGGCCCTGCACCAGCATCTGAACAACTCATATCACAATATTTTTTTTTTCAATAATACTTTGTAATCATTACTTGGTGGCAATACCATCAGAACAACCCAGCATGCAATGTTAAATGAACTAGAGAATGAATAATCAGTGAAGAATTTTCAGGCATTAGCGTGTGACTGGCTTCTGAGACAGAACACCTCAACACGCGCCAGAGCGTGTTTGGCTCTTTGTTGATGAAACCACGAAATGTGCGTGATTGGCAGTCAACGTGTTAATAAATTTAAAAAATTAATTCCGGTACTTTCAGCAATTCAATCAAGCTGAAATTCTATATATAGCAGTTTTATACAATTTTTAATCATGTAAAAAACTACCAAACATATATCTTTATTTTTAAGGTCAGTTTAGAGGAAAAAAATCAAAACGTGGTAGGTAATGACCCTCCTCAGGTTGAGCTACATTTCTCAAAAGTTGATAGAAAACTAGGAATTTTGAATAATGCCCGTATACAAAATTTCATTATTCTAGCTCAAACCGTTTTTGCGTAATCTTGTCTACATACACACCCACACACACCCACCCACACACATATATATATATATATATATATATTTTTTTTTTTCAACCTTAGTGAAAATGAATCAGGGGCCTTCAAAACGTTTAAAAATATCAAGATTTCTTGCGAGATAGTAAAAATTCTATTCTTAAAATAAATAAATAATAAATAAATTCTAAGTAATGTGTTATACTCATATTTATAGTTAATAGGAAAAAATAGAGAGAAATCATTTCTTTTAGTTTTGCCTTTTGTTCTTTTCGTTCTCCTTCCCTCCTTGACTTTTGCTATTTGAATTGTTAAGTAATGTAACTTCAATGAGCATCTTTTATTGTAAAATTATCATCATTCCTTTTCTTAATTTTTATGGAAAGTTCAGCCAATTCTAAAGTAGTTATAGTTTTGAAAGAATAAATAATAAAAAAATAATTAAACGAATACAATCTTATTTAAAATACATTTCTGTTTAAGTATACGGTATTAAAAATAATAATTAAATTTAACAAAAATTATTACTCATAAAAGAAATTCCAATTCATTTTTAATTATTTAATATTTTAGTAATATCATAATCATAATTTTGATCAAAACTAAATTGCTCTAAATTTATAGTAAAGTTTGAAGTATTTTAATTTTTTAATTTCCTACATTTTTGTACATTTTCCTATATATATTTCTCTTGTAAAAATTTTCAATCATTATTAAAACTTGTTATTCATCCACTCAAGTCCAAATAACTAATTTTTAAACTTGTAGTGGATAGCACTTGAAGTTTATATATTTTTTTTAAAATATTAATTCTTTAAATAAATTTAATTGATTAATTTTCGTTTTATATAGAAAAAAATATTATCTTTTATTAAGATATAAATATATTTTGCAATGGCTGCAGTTGGAAGAGTGAAGGCTTAAAAACTTCAACATGCTTTCGGATCAAATCTCGATGTCTAAAATTTTTTGTATTTGATTTTTAAATAATTTTTAATACTTTAAATAGAGTTTTAGCAGTTTTAGGTAAAAATTGAATTGAATTTTTTCATTATTATAACTTGTTTTTTTTAATGGGTTTCTAGGTTAAATATTATATACCTTAGTCCTTAATATTATATTTATGCGAAATGGGCGTATTATACAGGGTGATTATAAAAGGACTTTACAACTTTGAAAGCACCTAAATATTTATTGAAATTACTTACAGAATTGAGAAAGGTGTCATTTTTATACAAAACACTTCAAGTTTACCATATGAGTGTATTTTGGTTCGATATGATTGATCTTGGTTGATCTCATCGATATCGATTTCTTGCCACACTCGTTTCAGCATATCAGTTGTAACTTGTGCAACTGCAGCGTTGATCCGATTGATCTGAGGGATTAAAAAGTTTTCCAGCATATCAAGATAAACAATTCCATTGATAGTTTTCCCATGAAGAAAAAAGGGCCGTACACTTTAAAATGACTCACGACACAAAAAACATTTACTTTTGGACTTTCACGAACGTGTTCAATACTTGAAGTTGGATTCTCGTTACCCCAAATTCTATAATTGTGAGTGTTTCCATTAACATGAAACGTCAACTCATCGCTAAAAATGATTTTCTTAAGGAATGTCTCGTCTGCCTCTATCCGTTCAAACATTTCGACCCAGAATTCACTATGAGATACCTTATCTAAGTCACTAATTTATTGCAGTCACATCGAACCAAAACGACACTCATATGTTAAACTTGAAGTGTTTTGTAATAAAATGACACCTTTCTCAATTCTGTAAGTAATTTCAATAAATATCTATGTGCTTTCAAAGTTGTAAAGTCCTTGGTATATATTTCTGACCCCCTACACCTCGCAGAATTTAATGAAACTTCGCCAGTTGATTCTTTGATTAATTCTAAGAAACTTTTTCCTTAGGCATTTTTTGGTAGAACTTCTAGTTTTCGAGATACAAGTGATTAAAGATTGGATATCAATCCATTGATATCCCATTTAGCTACCATGTCTTAGCAGTTTGACCACTAGAGGGCGCGACTAATTTTCGGTTTTTTCAGTTCGGATTGTATATAGAATAAGCGGGAGTGTCCTCCCCTAGACTTTCCCGCATATAAATAGGTATAAAGAGTTGTGAATGAATATTTAGAATGTGTAAACTTGGTATTGATAAAGAGCCAGTTCGTATTAGTTTATGGGTGTCAAATTTGATATTTGGTAACATTTATATATATATATATATATAGAATAAAGTGCTACTTCCGGTTAACTGATATTTTAAATGTAAAAAAAACAGATATGGATATAATATAAATATTTTTAATTTTATTTTATTTATAATATATAAGGGCTGGCTGTGACGTCATGAAGTGCTGGGTGACGTCATATAATTTTAAATTAAGAAAAAACTAATGAAGGTGATTTTTCTCGAGGATAAAACCAATACAAAGTGCATAACACGTGGAGATATGTCCTCACGTGAAATTTGATATGAAAATAACCCTTCACTTCCTCTCTTCGATCCGCAATACTAGCACTTCCGGTTTCCGGATTTGCACCAAAAGTTGATCAATTCATCCTACTGATGTATTAAGTAAATATACCAAATTTCATCAAAATCCGTTGAGCCGTTCAGGCTGTACACATCTATACGGACAGACAGACGGACGGACAGACAGACATCATGCTAAAAATACTTTTTTCTGTTAAGAAAATGCATGATTCGTGGAGATATGTACCTAAAAATATTGTTAAAGTATATTAAAGTTGGTAACCCTGCACCTTCTTACCTGTATATATATTTATAGTATGACCTTAGAGTAAATGTTCACCTTGTATTAAAAACACATTCAAACTCGAACAGTGCATTTTCATTAAACACATTTAAAACTCCAACAGGTTATGGGCCCAGGTAAACACTGCGGGTAATTGGGTGATAATTGGAAATATTTTTTTAATCTTAAAAGGATTTTTTAAAAATGGAATTTCTTAAAATTGAACCACTACACCGACACAACTATGATACCTGGAAGATTCAGATGGAAGCCATCCTAGTAAAAAATGGATATTGGAACATAGTCTCCGGAAACCAAAAAAGGTCAAATATTGATGAAAAAGATACGAAAGGGATTGAAAAATGGGATCTCCTGGACCAAAAAGCTAAGTCTGATCTAATTTTATCAATAACACCTAGAGAATTAAGGATAGTTAAAAATTTAAATAGCTCAAGTGAAATATGGAATAAATTAAAGGAAACCTTTGAAAGTAAAGGTCCAGCCAAAAAGGCTTATTTGTTAAAGAAACTAATTTTAAGTAAAATGAATATAAGTGATAATATGGATGACTATTTAAATACATTTTGTGAAATTATAGAAAAATTAAAAGATATTGAATTTATAATAAATGATGAACTATTATGTATAATATTATTATATAGTCTACCAGACGAATATGAAAATTTTAGATGTGCTATAGAAACAAGGGACACTTTGCCATCTTTAGATAATTTAAAAATAAAATTATTGGAAGAGTTTGAATGTCGGGGAAGTCAAGGCGATTCCTCAAATCAAAGTAACTTTATTAAAAATAGAAATAAAAATAGACCTATTAATAAAAATTATAATTTTAAAAATAATCCTTACAAAAATAATTCTTTAAATAAATATAATGAAAATAATAATAATAAATATAATACGAATAAAAAACATAATTTTTTCAACAGGGATAAAAGGTCAACTGATTATAATAAATTTAGTAATTCAAATAATGAAATTAAAAATAAAATTATATGTTTCCGTTGTAAGGGCGAAGGCCATAAAATTTCTCAATGTCCATCTAAGTCGACTCATATGTTAGCCCTAAAAGTCACTGATGATAAAAATGATTGGATTTTAGATTCTGGCTGTACAAATCACATGATAAATAATAAAGAATTACTGGAAAATATAAGACATCCAAAACTAAATTGTTTAACACTAGCCGATAACAGTAAAATAAATATTGATTGTATTGGTGATATGATTATTAACATAAATAATAGACAAATTGAATTAACAGATGTACTATATGTTCCCAAATTAAAAACGAATTTATTATCTGTCGGGTCATTTACTGATAAGAATTTTGAAGTTTTATTTAAAAATCATAATGCATTTATAACGAATAATGACGAACTAATGTTTACAGCTAAGAAAAAGGAGAACGGATTATATTATTTAAATGAAAATATTAAAAATAAAGATAAAAATGATTTTTCATATTATTTAAATAAAAATAAATTATCAAAATTAGACATATGGCATAAAAGATACGGACATTTAAATGAAAGAGATTTAAAACTAATAACCAAATCAGATCAAGTTTTCGGTTTAGACCAAAGTATATTAAATGAAAATTTAAATAATTGTGAAATATGCATTAAAGGAAAATTATCTCAAACACCTTTTAAAAATTCAAATTCACAGAAAAATTTAGAAATATTGGAAATAATCCATACAGATATTTGTGGACCATTTAGAACCACGTCTATCGGTGGAAATAAATATTTCATTACTTTTATAGACGAAGCAAGCAGATATTGCGAAGTTAAATTTCTAAAATACAAAAGTCAAGCTTTTGAAGCATTTATTGAATATAAAAATTATATTGAAAACATGACAGATAAAAGGATTAAATATTTGCAATCAGATAATGGAAAAGAATACATTAATAATAGATTTAATAATTTTTTAAAAAAATCAGGAATTAAGCGAAGATTAACAGTTCCTTATACGCCCCAACAAAATGGATTATCTGAACGTATGAACAAGACTCTATTGGAGATGACGAGATGTATGTTAATACAAGCAAATCTAGAACATTCCTTTTGGGCAGAAGCAGTAATAACTGCATGTTATTTGAGGAACAGAAGCCCAACATCATCTTTAAAGGGACAAATACCTTATAACATCCTTACAAACAAAAAATTTAATGTCTCACATTTAAGAACTTTTGGTATGAGAGTACATTTTTTAAATAAAAATAATAAAAATAAATTAAATTCAAGAACAATTGAAGGAATTTTTATAGGTTATTGCGAGGAAAGCAAAGCTTATAGAGTATATGATCCCATGACCAGAAGGGTACATATTACTCGAGATATTAAATTTATAAACGAATTTCATAATAAAAATGGAGATAATTTAAAATTTAATGATTTATTAGAAGAAAATTCAAAATACAACAGCTTGGACATAATGATTGATAAACATAATAATGATGCATCTTTAGAAAGTGATATAGACGAAAATAACATTGACCAACAGAGAGGAAGAGGACGTCCTAAAATGATTAAAAGTGGAAATAGGGGAAGACCCAGAAAAGTCTATCAATACAAAAAATCCGAAAGTGAAAATGATGAAGAAACAATTCCCAGCTCTAGAGACAGTGATGTCTTAAGTTCAGAAGATGAACTCTCGATAGAAACGACCGAAGGAGAGGTCCAAGGACTTAATGTAGAACTGAAAATTAAAGATGCACTATTGCAAGAAGACTCGAACTTATGGAAAACAGCCATGAGGAAAGAAATGATTACATTAATTAAAAACGATACTTGGACAATGGTCAGGAAACACGAAAATCAAAATATAGTGGGTAGTCGTTTTGTCTTAACGACCAAAAATGATAATACTAAAAAGGCCAGGTTAGTCGCCAAGGGATATAGCCAAACTTATTCTATAGATTATTTTGATACTTATTCACCTGTCGCCAGAATGAGCAGCGTGAGGACACTAATGGCTAAGTCTATAGAAGAAAAGTGGTACATTGAACAAATGGACGTGGAGGCAGCGTATTTAAATGGTGAACTGGAAGAGAACATTTACATGGAATGTCCTGAAGGGTTTAACGACATATTGAAAGATTTAGTCGAAAATGAAAATGAAAATATAAAAAAGATTGCATTACAAATGATAAAAGACTTTAAAAAAGGGAAAAATATATTAAAATTAAAAAAGGCTATATACGGATTGAAACAATCCGGACGCCAATGGTACAAAAAATTAGACATAAAATTAAAAAATTTAGGAATGTCTCCATTGGAGAGTGATCCATGCATATATATTAAAAATAATAATAATAATAATAAAAACGTATTAATATTAATCATTTACGTGAATGATATAATCATAATAGGATCAAATAAAAAGGATATTAATGAATTTAAAAAGAATTTGTCTAAGGATTTTAACATGAAAGACATGGGAGAAATAAATCAATTTTTAGGCATAAAGTTTGAATACGATAGAGATAAAAACGTCTTAAGTATGCCTGCTGATTTTCTCACGAAAACCGTCTCAAAGATCAAGCAAGAAGATTGTATGAGAAGACTCAAGCAAATGAATTAATTAAAAAAAAAAAATGTTTATATTGTAAAATTGTATTTATTTATATTTTAATTATTCACTTGAAGGGGGTGTGTTAAAGTATATTAAAGTTGGTAACCCTGCACCTTCTTACCTGTATATATATTTATAGTATGACCTTAGAGTAAATGTTCACCTTGTATTAAAAACACATTCAAACTCGAACAGTGCATTTTCATTAAACACATTTAAAACTCCAACAAATATCCATAGGTGAAATTTGGTGTGAAAACAATACCTCCCTTACTATCGTCGGTCGGTAAAAAAGAAACGCTACTTGTATAGGTAAAATGTCACTTCCGGTAGTCAGATCATGATGAAATTTGGTATCTCAATTTTTTTCATATTTTTAAATCTATATACAAAATATGAAGCAAATATCTCGAAGCAAACTGGTACTTTACTTGAAAGGTAAACGCAACCAGTGTAGGTAAAGTACCACTTCCGGTTAACCGATTTTGACGAAATTTTGATAGAAATCTACAAACTGTGAATAATATCGGTGTACCAAATTTCGAAGTCCTAGCTTGATTAGTTTTTGAGTAAATTTGCTTACAGACATTACATACATACATACATACATACATACATACATACATACATACATACATACATACATACATACATACATACATACATACACACACACAGACATAATTCGAAAAATGGTATTTTCCGACTCAGGGAGGTCTAAAACGTCAAGATCTATCGAAATCTCGAAGTCGAAATTTTTGACGATTCCAATACTTCCCTTATACGAAGTATGCGGGAAAGTAAAAATTAAAAAATTAATTAATAAAATAATTTTCCTATATCCAAACCGAACAGAAAAAAACTAAAATTAGTGAATATGTGAATAATTAGTGAATTAGTCAATGAAAATTTCTCAATGGCTGCACATTTCGACATTCATAACCATCTAATTGATATCCAATCTTTAATCACTTGTATCTCGAAAACTAGAAGTTCTCCCAAGAAATGCCTAAGGAAAAAGTTTCTTAGAATTAATCAAAGAATCAACTGGCGAAGTTTCATTAAATTCTGCGAGGTGTATGGGGTCAGAAATATATACCAAGTCCTTTTTTAATCACCCTGTTATCTACTAGCCTTTCTGGCATCGTATATTACCTGCGGCATAAAACTCTTCTTACTGTTAGAGGGACATTTTAAAACAACACAATGTTTAAATATAAAATTATTAACTTTATTCAAATCGTCGTAATAATTTATTTTATTTTTTTTTTATATTTTTTTATTTTTGTCACTTTAATTTAACAAAACAAAATTAAAAAAAAAATGAAGATAGATACAAATTAAATTATTTTTGACAATTTGTAACTAACTTCATAATGTTACAGACATCACATACATTCGACGGAAATCATATATATATATCATACAGAATTTAATAATAAAAATAACAATTTATTTATTAAAATTAGTTTTTTTGATCATTTTTTTATACGAGTAAAAATTAGTTTAGTTATAATTTCTATGATGATCGAATGTTGTAAATAAACCAAGTGTGTAATGAATGAAATTAATGATGAATTTTCTAAAATTATTTTTAGTTAACTTTTACAAATTATTCTTTTGTTTAGTCTGTTTTTATATTTATTCTAATTTTGGTCATCTTTACGCATTTGAAGATGACAGGGCGTGGATTCATTCTCACCCTCGGATTAGTAAATATTAGCGCTTTTGGAAAATGTCGTCAGTTGATTTAACCCAAACAAGTAGCCATCCTTCTGGATCATGATCAGAGTGATTCAAAGCCTCACTACTTCAAAGACCCCTCACCGGTGATAAAATGATCGGTTGGCCGCTTAAAAGCCGCGTGTTTATTTATATACGATCCTCTATCAGCTCGCTCGCTCTATTCGTTCACTCGTCCGAAAGGTGAAACATGCTCATCTGAACGAGGTTTTCATTTTCAGTTACGATCTCTTTATACACTTTACAATCAAACAGAAAATTAATCATCTAAAATCAATTTTCTGGTTTATCATCCTATTCTATTTGACAAATTAAATAAGGAGAATAATCCATTTATTTATTTTTTATAAATAGAAATAATATTGATTTAAGTATTATTTTAATTTTGTTATTATATTCTTTGATATTTTTTTATATAATTTCAAATAGTAAATTTTTAATTACGTATGATATTTACTTACTTAATTATGTAATGTTAATTAAGTTTGTTTTATTTTTTAATTTATTTATAATAATAATAATTATAATAATAATATTTTCATATTTATTAAATTTAAATTTAACTTTTGTTTTTTACTTTCCAGCATACTTCGTATAAGGGAAGTATTGGAATCGTCAAAAATTTCGACTTCGAGATTTCGATAGATCTTGACGTTTTTGACCTCCCTGAGTCGGAAAATACCATTTTTCGAATTATGTCTGTGTATGTATGTATGTATGTATGTATGTAATGTCTGTAAGCAAATTTACTCAAAAACTAATCAAGCTAGGACTTCGAAATTTGGTACACCGATATTATTCACAGTTTGTAGATTTCTATCAAAATTTCGTCAAAATCGGTTAACCGGAAGTGGTACTTTACCTACACTGGTTGCGTTTACCTTTCAAGTAAAGTACCAGTTTGCTTCGAGATATTTGCTTCATATTTTGTATATAGATTTAAAAATATGAAAAAAATTCAGATACCAAATTTCATCATGATCTGACTACCGGAAGTGACATTTTACCTATACAAGTAGCGTTTCTTTTTTACCGACCGACGATAGTAAGGGAGGTATTGTTTTCACACCAAATTTCACCTATGGATATTTTTAGGTACATATCTCCACGAATCATGCATTTTCTTAACAGAAAAAAGTATTTTTAGCATGATGTCTGTCCGTCCGTCCGTCCGTCTGTCCGTCCGTCCGTATAGATGTGTACAGCCTGAACGGCTCAACGGATTTTGATGAAATTTGGTATATTTACTTAATACATCAGTAGGATGAATTGATCAACTTTTGGTGCAAATCCGGAAACCGGAAGTGCTAGTATTGCCGATCGAAGAGAGGAAGTGAAGGGTTATTTTCATATCAAATTTCACGTGAGGACATATCTCCACGTGTTATGCACTTTGTATTGGTTTTATCCTCGAGAAAAATCTTCTTTATTAGTTTTTTCTTAATTTAAAATTATATGACGTCACCCAGCACTTCATGACGTCACAGCCAGCACTTATATATTATAAATAAAATAAAATTAAAAATATTTATATTATATCCATATCTGTTTTTTTACATTTAAAATATCAGTTAACCGGAAGTAGCACTTTATTCTATATATATATATATATATATATAAATGTTACCAAATATCAAATTTGACACCAATAAACTAATACGAACTGGCTCTTTATCAATAACAAGTTTACACATTCTAAATATTCATTCACAACTCTTTATACCTATTTATATGCGGGAAAGTCTAGGGGAGGACACTCCCGCTTATTTTTTAATTATTGAAATGTTTGAAATTAAAATCAAATGAAATATTACTTGAAATTGAAATTTTATTATAATATGATAACAAATTAATTTAATTTTTTGAAATTGTTATATTATTATTATTATTATTATTTTAATTTTGTTATTATATTCTATGATTTTTTTTATAATTTCAAATACTAAATTTTTAATTCACTATAATATTTACTTAGTTAATTAGTGAATAGAGAGTTTAAGAGTTTGTTTTATTTTTTAATTTATTTATAAAAAATCTATTTAAATATTTAATAATAATAATAATAATAATAATATTTTAACATTTATTAAATTTAAATTTAACTTTTGTTTTTTTTTATTATTGAAATGTTTGAAATTAAACTCAAATGAAATTATACTTGAAATTGAAAATTTATTATAATATGATAATAAATTCATTTAATTTTTTGAAATTGTTATATTATTATTATTATTATTTTAATCTTTAGGGGGAGAAGAATTATCTACAATAGTAAGAGTAACTTTGCAATTATTTTGTTATTGTGTTATGTATTTTAAGTGAAATACTTTTCACAAATCACTAATCTTGGCAGTAAAATATTCTCACATCGAAAAACCAAACTTTAAATTTATAATTTATATTAGCTGTTCAGACCAAATTCGGTGCTTTTTGCAACTAGACAGGGTGCTCTGTCCCTTGAGCCCTGATATTCTCCCAAGATTAGAAAAAACTTATAAATTTAGTCTTACTCCAGTCCAATTAATATACCTAGCCAAGTTGCATAATACACCTAAATATGAAAATTTGTATAGAAAAATTTAAAATACAGATTATAATTATGAATATTATTTTTATAAATTTATTAATATCTAGCTAAAGTTATTCTAAATAATTTCAAATAATATCTATATTTTAATATTATAATATTAATATACAAATTTAGCAAGTTGATTTTCAAAATTTTATGTTTAATTTACATTTAATTGATTATTAATATTATATGAAAATTATATTATATTAAACAAATATTCATTTTTTAAATTTATATACTATTTAATATTATTTTTACTATCTCGCCAGAGAGAGTATTGCGATCACGAAAATTTTCGATGTTGAGATTTTGATGTTTTTATACGTTTTGAAGATTCCTGAATCATTTTCACTAAGGTTAAGGTCTGTGTGCGTGTGTGTGTGTGTGTATCTAGTCAAGATTACGCGAAAACGGTTTGAGCTAGAATCATGAAATTTGGTATACGGGCATTATTTAAAGTTCGTAGTTTTCTATCAACTTTTGAGAAATGTAGTTCATTCGGAAGAGGACCATTACCTACCATGGTTTCATTTTTTTTCCTCTAAACTGACCGTAAAAATAAAGACATATATTTGATAGTTTTTCACATGATTAAAAATTGTATAAAACTGCTATATATAGAATTTCAGTTTGATTGAATCGCTGAAAGTCCCGGAATTAATTTTTTAACTCGACTGCAAATCACGAGCCGGCACGTGACGTGGTGCCATTAACAAAGAGCCAAACACGCGCTGGTTTAATAAATATTATTTATTAATTTTATTTTATAATTTAATTAATTAAATTTAATTTAAATATAATATATGTTATTTAATCCAATTGAAATTGAGAGATAGTCGCGAGTGGAGACACTCCAGATTTTTTAATAAGCACAATCTATGAGACTCACTGATTTTCATTTTTTTTCTCCTCATTTTTATTAATTTTATTAATCTGATTAGAATTTGTTATAATTTATGATTGATTGATAACATTTTTGAAATGTTAATTTATGTATTAATTTTCGTTTAAATTAATTATTTATTTTGATATTAAATTAATTATAATATATATATACTTTATTTTCTATTTGTAGTCATAAATGAATACAATTAAATTTGAAATATTTTTTTTTTAATATTTATTTATATAAGATGTGATAAGAATTATAATTATATCTCTATCGGTTTAATCGCATTAAGGTCATTGGAATGAGGATCAGGAATAAGACATTTTTTTCAATCAAATATATTAAAGCATTCGAATAGAATTTAATGAGATTATAGACAACTAAACGATTCGCAAACCCATTTGCTCTCTCCAGCCTCAACCTATTTATGATATCATTCAATTTGAATACACGAAAATTTAATAACCTTCTAGATTTATAATTGATTATGTTAAGCTATCAACAATGGTAGTATGTTAAAGTTTGTTCCCCATTCCCTTATATATATATATATATATACGATATAAGTGTATGTTATAATAATAATTTTTCTTTTTTTTTCGTATTTACATTATATATTTTAAAAATTAAAACTTAATATTAAAAAAAAAAATTTAATTTTTTTAAATCACTTAACACAGGCCTGGCCAACCCGGGCCCTCGGGCCGCATTCGGCCCACCGTGAAAAATTGTGCGGCCCTCCAGTTAACTTTATATTTCTTTTGTGACTTTCATTTCTCGTCTGTATATTCAAAAATAGAGAATATAATTGAAATAATTATAATTAATTCATTTTTTAAAAAACACTTTTGCTTAATGTTTAATGTTTTTATTTATTATTTTTCGGCTACAAAAGAGTTTAAATTCGTTTCCCTAAAATACGGCCCCTGTAGCATTGCTCCTAATCAAAGAGGCCCATGGAGTCATTTGGATTGGCCAGGCCTGACTTAACACATCTATTTTTCAGATATTAGTTAAATGTATTACATATCAAGTATTTTTATCAAAAAAATAAAAAACGATAGAATAAACTAAATTTTGAAAGTATTTGTTTATTAATTGAAGATTCATAATCCAATGATAACATTTCTTTTCCATTTGTGACATTGATTTTTAAAATGTATAATTAAAAATTTCAAACTCTACTTTCATTTTAAGAAAATTTAAAAAACTATTAATTTTGTTTTTTAAATAAATTTATTTTTCTTTGTATTGAAATTTTCTATTATTAATATATACCTAATAATTAATTAGATTTTGAAGTTTTAATTATGGAGCTAATTTAGCTAATAGTTAGGTAAATAAAAAAAATTACTAATAAATTTACCAATTAAATAAATTTACAATTTAAAATTATTCTTTTGCAAATCTTGACTCTTAGTGACCTCTTTATGTTGTTCTCTCGTTTGAGATTGCCTTTTATGGTCGAAAGTCAATTTCAAAGCAAAGTGCCATTTATTAGATATAAAAAATAAAAATAAGAAAAAAAAATGAAAAAGGAGAATGTAATTTGAGCCCAGTTTGGTCGCTGACTCACCTGGTTGATTCTTTTTGCAGGAAAACTTTCCAAAAAAAAATAACCACCCTTCACTTGCTCCAGATATTGTTCCATTCATTGGTTCTAGTCGGAGATAAGAACATGTCGATTAATCTTATCACCCAGTAAATAACACGAGCGTTAAATTTCAAACTAGAAAACAGATTCAATTTTAAATCCTATCATCGCACTAAATTGGAAAATACTTTTTCTATAAAATAAACCATGTTTAATAACTATTCATTATTTTAAAATAAAATTACATTTTATTTATTTATTTATATTTAAATTATTTATTTTTTCATTACATATTTGTTAATAATCTATTAAGACTATCCTTAAGTTATGTAGTCATCAGAGATTCATTGGTCTTACTGAACTCTTATTTATCATAACTTATTTTATCAAATTTTATTTTTATTTAATAATAAAAGTCAATTTTCAATTCAAGTAAATATAAATATATTAGAGAAGTGACACAGGGTGGGAAGTAGCGTAGCTGGCTCACATTCTCGTGATCACAGGTTCAAGTCCCGGGCCTGGCAAGGGAATTTTCTTTAGCTGAGGTCTATGGGACGGAGTCAACCCAGCCTCCGGGATCAAAATTAGGAAAGCTACTTGATAGCGCCACCGATTAAGAAAATCAAGGTAAAGGTTGATAGGATCCGTCTACTGTTCATATGACACCTAATTGATATAACCGACTTGATAGGCGTTGTCCTTGCGTAGGACATACAAAAGTCTGGGTTTTTTTTGTTATATATATATGTATATTAGATTTTCAATAATTTAATGTAAAATAAATATGAAATCAGTATTTATGAATGAATTCTTAAATTAATTAATGTTTTGATCATTTTTTATTTATGATTACCCTATTATATATATTATAATATTTTTTTTATCTTTTATTCTAAACTTATACAAATTTTGTAAATAACTTTTGATAGTTTTACCACTCAGTAGGATGTAACATAGCCCGCATATTTCTACTATTTGTCTAGAAAGTGTTTACTCACAACCTGTATGCCTCTATTAGATTCATTATTCTAATTCATTATGAATATATAATACTATATCATTAATAAATAGAACAGTATTATAATTTTCGTAATTTTTTTAAATAAACAAAAAATAAAAACTTTTCAAGCGCATAAAAATTGAATGATGAAATTAAATGTGCATCCAGCTCAATGATTCAACTCTTTGCTTAAAAAATAACGGCATATATAATGTCAAATAAAACACTCTTTAAGCAAGGGGTAAGCAAACTAAGCAAACAGAGTAATTCTGTCACCCTAAAAACATTTTTTTTTTCACCCTCTCTTCACTGCACCACGTGGCAAAAACTAAATTGTAGGGGGAGGAATTAATAGAATGGATGCAAGATAGTAGGATTTGGGGTGTTAAATGGATATTGCAAATAAAAAAGAAAGAAAGAAAACAGAAGGAATTTAATGATTTTCAAATTACAATATATCAATTTAAGAAATTGATATTTACCTATATCTAAAATTTATATATATAAATATGATTATTTGAGAATTTTAATTTTATTTAAGATTGTTATAATAAATAGATAAAGATATTATATATTGTATGTGTATGGTATAAACTATATTATAAAATTATTTATATCTTCTAAAATATAATAATATAATTGAAATTTAATTAATAGTTTTATGTAAATGAATTATTATTATTTGATTTATTCCATTCTCTTTCATTCTCACTCTCTCTCTTTATTATATATATATATATTACTTTTTACATGCTTTTATTTAGTTTCACCTCGTGTCCTGTCATCAAATCTTGTAAGGTGAATTTGACCCACTTCCTAATGTTCAAATGAGTTGAAATTTTGCATACATATGTAACTCCGATGACAATGCAATATTCAGGTTCATCCCGGGTCATAGGTGACCTCGAAAGTATAATTAATTAATTCTTAACACTACAACCTGAAATCATAAACCGGGCAAAATATCTGTCAAGACTAAAAATTAGGAAATAAAAAAAAATATACAAAAATCTTTTTAAAAACACGATTTTATTTAAATGCACTAAAAAGAAGAAAATAATTTCTCCACACAGACACCACGATTTTCTTACAATAACTCATTTCTAAAAAATGAAAGCGTGGGCACCAAACATGCAGGGAAAGGAAAATAATTTCATTGAATTTCATTGTATATGCACAAACCTTTCTGTTTTTTTTCCACTATACTTGATAACTATGTCTATTTGAAGTAGATTTTGCGTTTTTGGCGCCTACGCTTTCATTTTTTATATATGATTAATTATAAGAAAATTTTGGTGTGTGTGTGTAGAAATTATTTTCTTCTTTTTTAGTGCATTTAAATAAACGTGTATTTTTAAAAGGTTTTTTTTATATATTTTTTTTTTTTTTGTAATTAATATTTAATTCTGTTAAAGTGTTATTCAAGAGGCTTATTATAAAATTTATTTAGTGTGTTGTTACATTTCAATCTATATATCTATCTATTATATATATTTATTTAATATATTTACTATCAAGACAGAGAGAGAAAAAGAGAGAAGAAAGAAATGAGAATATAGTATATGAATTAATATACTTAAGTATTTTTTTTTTAAATTTTATTGAATTGAAAATAAAATTCTTTAATCTCATATTCTTATTTATTTCTTTTTATTAAATTGATTGGCATTCTCTAAGAAAATAAGCCTCATTTTTACTACTTAGAAGAATGAAAAAAGAAGGTTGTTATATGAAATAAAACGAGAGTGGAAAGTATTATTAGGTAGATGGGAGATGGGGAGTGGGAGAGAGTCGATGTGGGAGGGGGATTCACCTGAACCCTTCAATGAGTAAAGTGTGGAGGGAGGAAACATTAAGCTAAAGAAACCATGACTAAAAGCGTGGATATTTCTCTTCCAGCTTCTATTGCTGCGCAATGGTGCGTCTAATCAAATCGACAAGCATATATTGACTCTCTTTACTTACTTCGCAGAGCCAATCAATGCCTGAAAAACCTTCAGGTTAATACAATCAAGAAGGGGGAATCAGTCGAGAGATGCAAATTTAATCATGAAAATTCTTCGATTTATTTTGTCTTATAAAGTTCAATGTTACCTACTAATTTAAATTGAAGAGAAGCTGTATATTCAGTTAAATATTGTTTTCTTTTTCAAAAGAATATATAAGATCCTTAGTAATAAGATTTTGTTTTGTTTTTTATATTATATTATATATATAATGTATATATATTAGATTAACTTGGAAGATTTTATTTATATTCTAGTTTAATATTCTTAGGTTAACTTTTATATTAATTTTTATAATGGCAATATGCATTTTTAATATATAATAACAAATCCTTTTATATATATATAGTGTATATCTTTCTTCTTCTAAATTAGAATATAAATATTTTTTTTTTTATTTTAATGTTAAAAAAAAATTAATATCGTATCTCACAATATAAAATAATAATTATATTTTATTTATTTTTTTTTATGTTGATTCTTTCTATTTTACAAAAAGTAGGTATAAATAAATTAATTCGAGAAATTCAATCGGGTAACGCCTGTTATCATGCATTAAAGGGGTTTATCTCTTCAAAATTATTATCAAAAGGGATTAAAATTAAAATATATAAAACAATTATTTTGTCGGTTGTATTATATGGGTGTGAGGCATGGTCTATGACCCTGTGGGACGAGAGTAGATTTAGAGTATTTTAGAATAGGATTCATCGCAGAATTTATGGGCTAAAGAAAGATGAGGTTACCGGGGAATGGGGGAGACTGCATAACGAGGAATTACATGACCTCTATGCATCTCCAGACATAGTTAAGGTTATAAAATCGAGAAGGCTGGGATGGGATGGGCAGGGCACGTGGCTAGAATGAGAGAGGAAAGTATGGCGAAAAACAATATTGGAAAATGTGCACTTGGAACACCAAGAACGCGGTGGGTGGACAATGCAGGAAGGGACGTGGGAGAGATGGGAGAGGGTAGGAGTTGGATGGTTGAGGTAGATAAGTATAAATAAATTAATTGTTTTTAAAACGTTATTTTATGAGTAACAATTTCGTTTTCTAAACACATTCCTCGATGTTAATTTAAATAAAGAGTTCTAATTAAAATGTTTAATCTATTAAGTGTTAACTATTATCCTGGGTGCTGATAAAGAGAGAGAGAGAGATATGCCAATTTGTTCTAATTTATTAGACATGCAAGGTATCTAAGGGGAAATTTCAAAGATAAATATCGGTTCAAGCAATTAGTGCATATTAAATCGTTGAAGAGATTGAAATATTGGATCACTGAATGTTAGTCATTTGATAGTTTTTGGTTATAGCATCATTCTGAACAATTAAGGAAGCAAAGAAATGAAAGAAGAGCCATCTGCAAACGGGTATTAATTTATAATATATTTTATTAATATTTAAAAAATCAAAAAATCTTATTTAAATTTTAAATGAAAAAAAAATATATTTTTATTTCAATGGTACCTACTTACTATATGTATTAAATTTTAATAGTCAGAAGGGTTTATTTTTCTTGAAAAAATGAAAATATTAATATTATGGAATAAATATGTTATTGTTTTATTGTAAAAATAAAAAAAAAATAAAAATCTGTTATTTTGGATTCATGTGTGATTATGGTATATAACAGTGATTCCCAACCACTGTGCCGCGAGATTTTCAAAATGTGCCGCCAAATTTTACAAATGTAAAGGTCAAATTAAGAAAAATTACTTTATAAATTTTATTTTATATGTATGTAATAATAAAGGTAAAATGATTTTGCGATCAGGCTCTTAAACATTTCCGACTTTTTTCAATTTTTTTCGATATGGTTCTAAAAAAAAAGTAAAATGTTTTTGTGATCAGGCTCTTAAACATTTTCAATTTTTTAATATGGCTCTAAGTATCACCAAGTGTGCCCACCCCTGTTATATTATTTCATAAATGTGCCCGACTCTTGGAAAAGGTTGCCGACCCCTGATTATTATCATAAACTCTATTACACAATCTACTATTGGTAAATAAATAACTTTTACACTTATCTTTTTCTTTATGTTTATTTTTAAACCGTTAAAAGTGTGCCGCGGTAAAAAAAAATGGTTGAGAATCACTGGTATATAAACTAAAAAAAAAAAATAATATACTGTACTGTTAAGTAGGGTGTAGGTAGTGAGATTTAGGTTGATATTTGGTTGGGATCATCCCTTCATGAACCCTTAAACCCCTGGCCCTTTCCAATGCCATTGCTCCACCGTGTCATTAGTTTGAAGGGAGTCAGTCGATGGTGAACGTTGGAATTGGAAATCTTTTCTCCTCTGCCAAAATTGGCAAGTCTCTCAACCAATCAACGGTAAAAAAACATTACAAGCCCTTTTCAAGTATTAATTGTGTTCTTTGCTTTATTAATTATCATGATGAACAAATAAATATTTTCAAATGTTCTGTTATATATAAATATTTTAGTAAAATTATAATAAAAAAATTAATAAAGAAGAAATAACTTTTTTACCACTATTTTCTGGTTTGATGTCTGATCAATTAAACAAATTTTGAAAAAAAAATTTTCTTTTAATGTTAGAAATTAAACAAAATTCTCATTTCTTTTCTTATTTTATTTATGCTAATAAAAAATATAAAAAATACAGTGGCGTACCTAAGGGGGGGGCGGTGGGTGCGGTCCGCACCGGGCGGCACTTATCTTGGGGCGGCATTTTTTATCTTATCTTATTATGCTAGCTAAAATTGTATATATCTATCTATCTATATATATTGGTTCTCAAAAACCGCTCTAACGATTTTTTTCAAATTCACACTAGATATAGTATTTATAAAGAAAAATTAAGTTTTATTGATGATATCTCTTGAAACATTCAGCTTCATTATTAATTTCTTAATTGAAAATTATATATGGAAAACGTCAAAATTGGCCTCCATTTTTATTTGTATTAATATTTTTTTTTATTTAAAATATTTTAAAATTTATTATTTAATTTCGAAATAAAATTAAAAATATTTATTTTTAATAAAATATATATAGATATTTATTAATCTCTCTCAAAAAAAAAAAAATAAAATAAAAAACATCAAATCTGCCTGCTAAGACAGTAAAAAAATGACAATTTTTTATCTAAATACATATAGTCCAGCGGTTGGACTGATGTTTTAACGAGTGGATTTCGTCGGTTCGAAACTCTCCGGGTGAATCGTTATTTAAAAATGAAAATGAAAATAATGAATTTGTTATTTTTTTTCTTTTTATCTATTGTTTACATTTTAATAAATTACTATTTTATATTTATTTATTCATTGTTCTTTTATTAAATTTAATATTTATTAATATTATTTATTATTAATTTATATATTGATGACATCACAAATGACATTTATATTGAAATTTGACTCCCGCCTTTTTTTAAAGAATATTGTATTAATATTTTTTTTATATTTAAAATATTTTAAAATTTTTTATTTAATTTCGAAATAAAATTAAAAATATATATTTTTTTTATATTTAAAATATTTTAAAATTTTTTATTTAATTTCGAAATAAAATTAAAAATATATATTTTAATAATATCTTATAATTATAAATTACGATATATATTTATCAATAATAATGAATTTTTTTTTTTAACTTAATTACAGAGCCGAGGCTCGGGGTCCCGGTATGATCTTAATATATTGTGAGAATTAGATAAATAATGTAGAGAGAAAAAAATATTTAAAAATAGATATTTATTTAAATGAAATAAAATTATTTAATTTACAGAATGAAAATGTCTATAATAATGTCTAAACATTTTTTCTTTATAATTTTACATTATAATAATACTAATTACAGTAGTTATAATATATGGGGAATTTTCAACTTTGACTGCCGATTTGACCATGTTCCCAAACGAATTTTAAAAAAACCAAGACCACTTTACATTTACACATTTTAAGCTCTAATCGAATCCAAAATCAAAATTTAAAAAATCGAAAAACAAACTCACAGATATATAGATTTTATAAATGAACATTTATACAATTTATTTTAATTAATTTGAAACATTTTAGGAAACAAATTTTTAATGGGTCATTTTTAGAAATCCCATTTAACAATTATAATAAATAATTAAAAAATTGTAAAATTTTTAAAGTATATAAAAATAAATTGTATAAATTGGTTAAAGGGTCGAGTGATAGTTCGGTGTCCCAGGTATATATTTTATATTAACACGCCTACTTTTCTGTATAATAAAGATATAAAGAATCATATTTTAATTTTTATATAACCAAGAAATCATTTTTTCACTTAAAATATAGTTGTAAAGCCCAAATCTCCGATCCATATAACATCATCGACTGGGCCGCTACCAAAAGGAGTCTTCTCTTGCTCTGACTAGGGCCACCGGTATTTGCCATTAGTCTCGAAAAAATAATATTAAATTTTATATAAATTTATAAATTAGAATATTTGAATTTGTTTAAATTTTAACACATGTAATCAATCATATGCATAAAGAATAGAAAATTTTGAAAATCAACTTGGTATTAAATTCAGAAAAAAAAAATACTCATATATAGAATATATAGACTATTCGAATATAATTGAAACTCTTTCTCTCCCTCTATTTTAAATTTGAAAAAACGGAGTGTTAAGAAATTAAGATTCCTTATACAACATGGATGGTTAAATGAATTGGGCTCCCTACCTCCCTGAGAAATTCACATTAAAAATGTTTATAATATTTTAGTTTATTAAATCAAACTATTATTTTTTTATTTCAATATTTTTAATGTTAATACAATAATTTTTATTTTATAATCTATAAAATAATTTAATTATTTTTAAAAACAACGGTCTTCAATTACAATTTTTTTACTCTCTACTGACTGTTCATTTCATAACTGAAAATAGTGTCGAATAGAAATAGACGATATTACTTGGATTAATCTTATTATGCTAGCTAAAATTGTTTGTTTGTATTATTGAGGACCCCAGTTCAATTCATTTTAATCAGATTGATGCAATGATGCAACATTTAATAATTGTAATAAATAATTAATTGTAGATTAATATTTTTTAAAGGGTCGAGCGACAGCTCGGTGTCCCAGGTATTAATATTACCAGCCAAACCCAATAATAATGAATCATTTTTTTTAACTTAAGTACCGAGCCGAGGCTCGGGGTCCCGGTACTATTTAGTTATAGTTGTAAAAAGCAACTTATTCATTTCATATTTATTTTTTTTCTTTCTTGAATAATAAATGATTATTATGATTATTATAAGTTTACTATTTGATTTATATAAATTATGATTAACTATATGATTTCGAATATTATTCCTCGGTGTATATAAACGCATTTTAGTGTAAATTTTGAATTCTAATTCCAAGAACAGGATAATAATTTTATTTTATTGTATTCATTAAAATTCGTTGAATTCGTAAACGCATCTTTAAGATTTTGTTCGGCAAAATTATCTTCGTTCTACAATGAGTCAATTAAGACTACAAAATCTTGCAATATTGTCAATAGAACAAAAAATTACAAATAATATAAATTTTGAGAGCATTATACACGATTTTTCTAGTATGAAAGCTAGAAGAGTAAATATTATATAAATATGTTTACGAGTGCATACAAATATGTGTAAAAAAATTTACTCTATGTATTAATTAATATTGATTAAATAACTTAATAATTTATTTATGTGTATTAATTTATAAAAACCACTATTTGATTGACTTATAATAGAAAGGGCGGCAAACTGGAGATCGCCCCGGGCGGCAAAAGTTCTAGGTACGCCACTGAAAAAATATCTAGTACATGTATGCTCTCTTATCTTAATTTTTAAAAGATACCTCCAATAAAAACATAAATAAAATATGTTCATATGAATTTAAATATAAGGTGAAAATGTTTGAAAAAAAAAATCATGAGATTTAATATCAACTCATCTTTATTGGGTTGATATTTTTACTGAGATCTTTATTTTTTATGATACTTCATTCTTTTTCCTCGCAAGTAAAAGATATGTCAACAGTCATCATATTTTTTAAGTAAAATAAATATCTTTGCTTCACTCATGGGACTATTTTTTTTCTTTAAGGTATTTATTTTATCAAAACCAAGAAAATATTATCTCATTGCTTTTTTATAGAAAAATATTTTTTCTATCGGGAGGGGAGAAAGAGGGGGGGGGGAGAAATATTATAAAACAAAAAAAAAATAATAATAAAAAATTTTCTTGAATATTAAATCTTTGGTAACTAATATATATATTTTTTTTTACTTAAAAAAATCAATGATTGAAAATCTTATATAAATTAATTAGATAACAAAAATTATATAATTTAGTGAAATTATATTTTAAGAAATTATATGTTCTTTTTCAATGAAAATATAAATATGATTTATAATACGTATTAATCAAGTATAAACATTTTCAACATTTGTTATTGGATGATGATATTAAAATATTAATTATTAATTTATTAAAATGTTTTGTTGTTGTTTTTATTTCATTTTTATTATTATATGTAATATGAATCAAAACTAAATTTATATTAATATTTTTTTTAAAGTTTATTTGAACGCCTAACCCCTCTGTAATCAGTAGAATGAAATTTTCATTTATGTTGAAATCGAAATTCAAAAAAATGTTATATAGATCATTCATTCATTTCTCTTTCTTTTTGATTTTTTTTTTGCTTTAAGTAGAGTGTTATTTACTCTGAAGTGAGTTTATAAGTCAACAAGCCAGGGGGGGAGAAGAACTGAGGGGTAAGTCAAGTCGTGTGTATTTGTGTGTAATCTTTGCGATGTGTAAGAATTGATGTGAGTTTGTGTAGGACCCTTGTGGTCGATAAAGAGGCTTGCAAGCTCAAGACAGGGTTCTACTTCTCTTTGTCTTGCTCGGTTGATCCATTCGAGTGTGAAATCACAAAATTGCAAACGAAGAAACAGATTAAAAAAGGGAAATAAGGAAACCGAAAAAAATCACCAATATTCCAATTTTAAATTATTCTAAACTTTTTAGAATGATTTAGAATTTATTCATTAGTTACTACTTCATAAAAATTAAGAAGAAAAATTCAATGGTATAATATTAAAAATTACTAGAAAAGATTTATTGATTTTTTTTTTTGTTTTTGTGTTTTTGAGAAAGATTATACGAGGGTAAGTCAATAAGTCCGTGACTTTTCGAATTTTCCATCTCTTAAATGAAATGGCAACACTGCTCATGTCAATAGGTAACTATCAGCTCACTTCTGGCGAAATTCGAACCAGCTGGGTCTTTTAATTTTTGTTTTACATCCATTAATAGCAGATTAAAGGTATTTTCTACAAGTAGGTGTTTATTAATTTTTTTTTTTTTTTAAATATTTGATTTGAGGAGAAAATGGACAAAAGTTAATTTCCATGAAAATCCATGAATTGGGATACGAATTGCTCACTCATTTTCCGGATTTAGCCCCGAGTGACTATTTCTTGTTCCCATACTAAATGGCTTGTCGGAAAGAGATTTGACTCAAACGATGAAATTATCTCACAAACAAATCTATTTTGATGTCCTCGATAAACCCTATTTTTTGAAAGGGATAAAAAAAGATTGGAGATACGTTGGACAAAGTGTATAGAGCTCAAAGTACTACTCAAAAACCTGTGATTCATTCAAAAAGTGACAGACTTAATGATCTGCCCTCGTATTAGGTTTTGAAATTTTTCTATGACTAACACCAAGTCCAATCTACAGGTTGTATAACTCCCAGGGGCTAAATTTTTATAAATTAATGATAAATCTTAAATTTCAAACTCAAACCTCTACTATATATGAAATTTACGCATCATTTTATAATCTAAAATTAAACAAGATATTTTTTCACCAAATATAATTTCTCTATGAATTACCATATTCTGATTCTTTAATGAAAACTAAAAAAAAAATTAAATTATATAGAAATGAACATTTTAATTTTATTCTATAATTAAATCAAGTAATAGTAACATAATTATATTCTATTGTAATCATAATAGAATTAATCATTTTAACACGTTATATAAATTAAAATTTAACTTAGAAATATAAAATCATGAAAAGAAATAAGTATTTTAATTTAAATACTCAGTGATGTCTATAGTTGATATATATATATATTTTATATTTTTATATATATATTTTTCTGTTTTATTTATGATTTATTGTTACTTATAATTAGATTATGTAAATTAAAATTAAACTTTAACAATTTTATTTATTAAACACTGGTTGAAGTTTCAAATTTATTGATATATTTGTAGTACAACCAATATATATATATATATATATATATACAGGGTGCTTCAAAAAAATGTATACACACTTTGAACTTCCATAGAAAATTTATTTACCGTTCTACAAAGTTAAATTTCAGGAAAATAGAAAGCTGAAAGTCCAATGTAAATGAAACATAAATAACAAATGTTAATACTGTTCAAATTGGTGACCTGCAGCATCAATACAATTCTGAGTACGAGTCACCACTGATTCTGTACATCATATCAAAACGTCCAATGAGATTTCTCTACACACTGCTTGAATCTCATTCCAAAGAGTGTCTAGGTTACGTGGTTTACGTTTGTACACCTCATCTTTTACTGTGCCCCACAAGAAGAAATCCAGTGGTGTAAGGTCTGGAGAGCGTGCTGGAAACTCGAAGAAATAATTACTGATTCTTGCCTCTCTTCAGAATGCGTAGCACGCTGCTAGCACTTACATCACTTTCACGTGTCCCTTGCCTTGAAGATTTGTTAGGAGAGCGTTGAAACAGTTCCAAAACTACAATAGTTTAAAGTGTGTATACATTTTTTGAAGCACCCTGTATATATATATAGGTATATACCTTATGCGCATTTTGGTTGTACTACAAATATATCAATAAATTTGAAACTTCAACCAGTGTTTAATAAATAAAATTTATTGTTATTAAGTTTTATATGTTTAAGTTTAATTTTGATTTACATAATCTTATTATAAGTAACAATAAATCATAAATAAAAGAGAAAAATATACCAATTTTTTAAATCATAATTTTGTTTCTTTAAATTCAAAAATATTAAAGGTATTTTCTACAAGTAGGTGTTTATTAATTTTTTTTTTTTTAAATATTTCATATTTTTCACTCTAAAATGTCTTTTAATACATGTGTATATACACTATTAATAACAAAAAATAATTAACAAAATGTTAAAGAAATATAAAAAAAACACTAAGAGGTTTGTTTATTCCTATAAATTTAAATATACTAGTATTATAATAAAATAATAACAAAATAATAAAATAATTTGACTAAAAAAAATATTCTTATAAATGATTTTGTTTTGTTCTATAAATTTATTTTTGTTGTTTTTTTTTCAATTTGTAAAACTAAAAATTTCAGAAAGGACATTAATTATATATTTTATAATATTTAAATTAATTTACATTTTTTATGATTTAATTTTCCATTCTTTTCTTATTTTTAAGTTAAGTTTTTATTAAAAGTGACTCATTGAATGACTTTTGGTGATTAGAAAGTAGAACCCCTTTTCCATTTGACCTGTCTCCCTTTTTAATTGAATCTCACATGAAATCTGAGTCCCTTCTCTTTCTCTCCCTCTCACTTAAGCATAGACATTCATACATAGGCTTTTCCATATTCTCGACTCTTCCTCTTTACGAATTTTATAATTATTTTATAATTTGATCATAACGTCCAGTGGAGGGCCGAATCCTGTCAATTAGTTCGATCATAATTTTTTTAATTCTACAAATCTGTCTAAAACTCCCTCCTATTCAATATCATCAAGTTATTATATTATAAAACACATGATTTGGCTACTAGCAGACAAATAGAATTAATTAATTATGCGAATACAATTAATAATGGTGAATGTTGCCTCTTGATTTATTAACATCAAACTGCTAATTAACCTTTTCGTTGACCTTCATTTAATTTATTTAATTTTAATATTATTACTAAAATCAAATGGTATTTTTTTTTTATTCTTGCTACTTTTCATATTGATATATAATTTTATTCTAAAAATGATATATAATTAAATTTAAATATAGTAAAATAAATCTAGAATGTATACTTTGTATATTTTAATCTAATCGTTATCGTTAAATTTTACTATTTTTACTTATTATATTATTACAGAGTGAAAAAATGGCAGTTTCAATTCCCCCCCCTCATCCCAATCAATCTATCTATTAATGCTGAAAATTCTATAAAATAATGGGCATAATTTTTGTTAAATTTATACATAATATAAAAATTAAATCTGGAGAATCTCCACTCGACTATAACGCAAATTTGAATTGGATTAAATAACATAAATATTATATTTAAATTAAATTTAATTAATTATAAATTATAAATTAATTTTAATAAATAATATTTATTAAACTAGCACATGTTTGGCTCTTTGTTGATGGCACCAGGTCACGTGTTGGCGCGTGAGATTTGCAGTGTTAAAAAATTAATTCTGGTACTTTCAACGATTCAATTAAGATGAAATTTTATATATAGCAGTTTTATACAATTATTAATCATGTGAAAAATTATCAAACCTATATCTTTATTTTTACGGTCACTTTAGAAGAAAAAAAAAATCAAATCGTTGTAGGTAATGACCCTCTTCCGGTTGAGCTACATTTCTCAAAAGTTGATAGAAAACTATGAATTTATCAAATTTCATCATTCTAGCTCAAACCGTTTTTGTGTAATCTTGGTCACATACATACATACACACACACACAGACATTTTTCTCAACCTTAGTGAAAACGATTCAGGAACCTTCAAAACGTATAAAAACATCAAAATCTCAACATCGAAAATTTTCGTGATCTCAATACTATCTCTGACAAGATAGTAATAAATTATAATTTACTTATATCACAGAGTTCTATTAATAATTTATTAGTATGTACTTATCTATTATTAGTAGGTACTCTGATTTAATAAAATAATAAACTTTTCCGTTATGAAAAAAGTTGCCAATTTCAACTTTCACTCAATCTAACTTTTTAAACTTCAAATTCAATAATCCATCAGTAAGGTAAAATAAATTCAAAGTTAGGGGAAATTTTGGAAAAGGTTATTATTATAACAAGAGTTAATTTTCAATGTCTGAAATACAACTAACAGTCACGCTAAAAATGAAATGTTTCGTCAATTTTCTTTAAACGAATGAAAACGTTAAAACAACTTTAGAAACTATTGCCGTATATTGCTTTATATTTAATGTATTAATTATGTTTCTATAGAATTTGTATTAACAGAGAACAGATGTTAAAGTTAAAGAGTCATTACTATGTAATCCCTACACTGGATAAATATGAAAACAGAGCTTAACGGCACCTTTGTAGTTATTTACTTTACCTGAGCAATATAAGCAACTTTCAATAAAGAGTCTTGAAATGATTAATCTTAATCAAAATAACAATCATGTTAGTGGTGGTTCAGAGTTCATTCAAAGTTTGTTTCGCAGAGCCTAATAATCAATCCAGTTTTGTAAAGAGAATGATGAAAAAAAGCGTTTTATTGATAATAATGTGGTGATTAAAAGTATATACTTATATTAAAATCGATATCAAGTATCATAAAAGATAAATTTATACAAGTTTTGAAAATTTAAGCTTATTTATGCAAGTGGAAAGTATTTTGGAACGAATTTGAAGATTTTTTCTTAAATTTTAAATAATATAAGTTAAGTTTCTTTTGAATACTCTTCTCGTGCTTGAAAATATATTATTTTATATAATAAATAATTTTATATAATAAAGTGGGCCCTATTGCACTCAACTGAGTGCTGAAGCGATCCATAAAATGTATTACATTTATTCTTTTCTATTCTGAATGATTTGATTCTCAACCTGTGGGGCGCGAGCATATCCAAGAGAAAATTCTCGACTTTGTTTTAATATGGTTCTAATAAAAAGGTAGGATGATTTTGTGGACAAACTTTTGAACATTTTCGATTATTTTTCATTTTTTTTCAATATGGTTCTAAAAAAAAGGTAAGATGATTTTGTTGGCAAACATTTGAAAATTTTCGATTATATTTCAATTTTTTTCGTGATTACTAAAAGTTTGAGAAACACTGCAGTAAATAATTTCATAATTAAATTTATAACTTTTTTTTTACTAAAAAAGTAAAAACATTTATTTTTAATTTATTTTTTGTTTGTTTAATTGCTACTAAAATTTATAAAAAAAAAAAAATAATTTTTAGGAGGGGGGGGGGCGAAGTAATAATTTTTCTGAAAAGTGGTCGGTGTTCCAAATAAGTTTGGGAACCACTGATATATATATCATATAATAAAAAACAAATGATTCAATATGGTTCTAAAAAAAAGGTAAGATGATTTTGTGGCAAACTTTTGAAAATGTTCGATTATTTTTCAATTTTTTTCAATATAGTTCTAAAAAAAAAGTGCGATACTCTGAAACATTTCCGATAGGGGGGGGGGGGGCGCGATGAAAATTATGATTGAAAATTGGGCCGTGAATACTAAAAGGTTGAGAAACACTACAGTAAATAATTTCATAATTAAAACAACAATGTTTCTAATTTATATCGTTTTTTTTACTAAAAAAGTAAAAATATTTATTTTTAATTTATTTTTTTTTGTTTAATTGCTACTAAAATTTATAAAAAAAATAAAAATTAATTTTTAAGGGGGTGGGGGCGAAGTAATAATTTTTCTGAAAAGTGGTCGGTGATCCAAACAAGTTTGGGAACCACTGATATATATATATTATATAATAAAAAAAAAAAAAAAAAATTTCTTCTAGTAACTCCAATACAACAAAAACTTTGGTCCCATTTTTATCGGGATCAACATCTGCCACCGATTTTACTAACACTTCTACAACAAATCATGCAAGTGAACTTGTGCCGAGAGGAGGCACTCACGGATGGATTTCAGCCATTCGATCACCACCAGGTATTCTTGCATCCCTCAATAGACGGCCATCTGCACCACCACAACTCACAATTTCTCAAAACAGATATCTCTCACCAAATAATCAAATCACAGAAGAAAAAAAAACAGAAAGGTAATTTCAGAATTATTTATTGCTATTTTGTGGTGTATGCATTATCACATATAATTAATTATTTTGAATTCCACATATATATATTACTTATAATTAATAATATAATACTATTGTTATAAATAAATATATTAGGTATTAGTTATATAATAAATTTAATTAAATTATTTTCTATCATAAAATAATTACTTAACTAATTTAATGATAAATTTTAGAAAAGATTTTGTTAAAAAATCTTGTACTCAATCAAATACTTTTAAAGTTTCATCTGATAATAATAAAAGGATAAATAATCAATATTCAAGAAGAAAAAATAGCTAGTAAGTTTCTAGATACATTATTATCACTGTTTGTTACTCTTCCTGTGATATTCTATGATATTTCAATGATGGTGCCCTTTTCAGTGACGCAATGACAATGACTCTGTCAGCATTGTATGCCAAACTGCTTGTGGTTTTGGGGATGGCTTTTCCTATATCAGAGATGCTAGCAAAACAAGTGCCACCTGCTTTCTATCAGGCATTCTATTTATATATGTACGTGGGGAGTATTTGTTTCATCTCTATTATGTATTGTATTTTGCTGAAAGATAAAACAGTTGCCAAGATAGTCAGATCCGCAAGTAAGTGAAATATATACATATATATATATATTGTATTACTTAACAAATAATTTTTTAATAAATTTAAAAATATAAATTTTTAGGTAAAAATGAAAAATCAAATAAATTAGGATATTCAAATCCCTCTAATGAAATTGTAAGATATGGAAGTTTTTATCTTCGATTAGGTGCAATAGGTAAGTTCATATTAATATCTTATAATAATAATCAAATTTATTAAAATTAATTTAAATAAAAAGAATATTAATTTTTACTATCTCGCCAGAGATAGGATTGCGATCACGAAAATTTTCAAAGTTGAGATTTTGATGTTTTGATACGTTTTGAAGGTTGCTGAATCATTTTCACTAAGGTTGAGAAAAATGTCTGTGGCTGTGTGTGTATGTGTGTATGTATGTAACCAAGATTACGCAAAAACGGTTTGAACTAGAATGATGAAATTTGGTACATGGGCAAAATTCAAAATTCATAGTTTTCTATCAACTTTTTATAAATGTAGCTCAACAGGAAGAAGGTCATTACCTACAACGTTTTGATTTTTTTTCTTCTAAAGTGACCGTAAAAATAAAGATATATGTTTGATAATTTTTCACATGATTAAAAATTGTATAAAACTGCTATATATAGAATTTCAGCTTGATTGAATCGCTGAAAGTATCAGAATTAATTTTTTAACACTGCAAATCTCACGCGCCAACACGTGACGTGGTGCCATCAACAAAGAGCCAAACATGCGCTGGTTTAATAAATATTATTTATTAATTTTAATTTATAATTAATAATTAATTAAATTTAAATTAAATATAATATCTTCTGTTATTTAATCCAATTCAAATTTGAGAGATAGTCGAGTGGAGACACTCCAGATTTTTATAGTAAAATTTTAGATGGAAATTATCTCTAGGCTCAAAAATTCAATTTTTTTTTTCTCCTACCTACATAGATCGATCATTTTCATTTTTCTTTTCTAAAATATTTTAATGATAAAAATAAATCAATAATTAATAAATAGAGATAAATAAAAAATGATTTTAAAAAATATTTCACTAATCAATTTATAAAACATTTCAAGTGTTTTTCGCAATTTTTTTTATAGAGTAATCAAAAAACTTTCTAATTTGTCTATTCCCATTCAGAAAAAAAGTAAAAAAAAAAATCCTCCTTCTATAGAAGCGCAATCGTATATTAAAAGCATATAAAAATCTACACAATAATTTTACTGATAGGGTTCTCTATTAAAATCAATAAAAACATCAATTTTTAAAAATAATAATAATAATAATAATAGTTAATTAATCAGTTAATTAAAAGTTAGTCAATACATTTTATAATTATATTACTATAAAATAATTGTAATTATTTTATATAAATAATCAAAATGAAGTTAGAATATATGTAAATATAAATTTTACAAGTTTTTTTTAGAAATGTACCACAATACCATATTTACAAGAATTGAAATCAATCTCTTGATAACGCCTGAAACTTCTGCAACTATCAATGAAAGACCTCTTTTTAATTTAGAAATACAGCCAATTAAATAATTAACATAAAATCTAGGACATTAATTCTACATTCTTAATACAATTCATTTAAAATACAATAATAATTGTATATTTGAAAGGATTATTCCCTATTAAAATAATTAATTCAAAATAATATTAGAAATTAACTATTAATTTTATTATTAAATAATATTGTAATGTGTTGTTATCTTTCAGGTTTTGGTATAGGTAGCATGGTATATTCTGGTCTTGAAGTGGGTGAATATTTTGAATTGAAAAAAGATAATGATTGTTCTAATTATATTCAAGTAATCATACCTGCTGCACGAATGTTATTAACGTTACTACAAATACAATTCTTGTTTGTCAATTCTAAATATATGAAACTACAAAAAGTCAAGGTATATATAATAATGATATTTTGAATTATATAAATATAATTTATATTTTAAATTTATTAATTATTATTAATGAAATTTTTATGAATTTATTTAATTTTTAGATATGGTCCTGTTTTGGAATAATGCATTTAATTGCAATGAATCTTTGTGAATGGTTATTGGTTTTAGTTGAAGAAACAAAACATGAAATTGCGCATGTCAATAAATTTTCGACTAACCATCATTATTCTATCAATGATAAAAAAATCACTTTGAACTCTGATCATAGTAAGAATTATAATTAATTTATGATTTTTTATGATAAATTTTTGATTTATTATATTAGTTAAAATTTATTTAAAATGTATAA
Organism: Labia minor; assembly: GCA_963082975.1. Classification (NCBI taxonomy): domain Eukaryota; kingdom Metazoa; phylum Arthropoda; class Insecta; order Dermaptera; family Spongiphoridae; genus Labia; species Labia minor. The sequence continues at coordinate 82,697,632 of OY720345.1, forward strand.
GTTAAATCTTTAGTAGATCAGTGGCGTATCTTAATCTATTATGTTGGGGTCAGGGGGGTCCGGGGTCTTCCCCAGAAAAAATTTTTACAAAATAAATTATTTATTTATTCATAACGTTTAGACTATACATATACGTAATTTAAAGATTTTTTTTTACTTTTGAGTTCTCAGTTACAAAACTAATCACTTTTAAATTTATTTTATGCACAATGTTTGGGGAGGGGCGAGCGCCCCCCCCCCCCCCCCCGCCCGACGCCGCTGCTCATTACCTATTGATAATTTCAAGTTAAATTATTAAATTAAATAATAAAAAAATAAAAAATTGTAATCTGATAAATCAATTTTATTGAAAAAACTTTTTGTGACATATCCAATTGATAGTTCATTATTATTTAGTATATTTTGTTTTTTTTTCTTATCTGATTACACATATTACACACACAAACATATGCACATATATTCACATAACAATTTCATTATATGACCTTTTTGTATTGCCCTTTAAATATTAAAATGCAACTAAAAATTACAGCTAATGCCATGCGGTGCAAAGCATAAAAACTGTCATTTACGCCAAAATTATTATATTTAAAAATATTTACATAGTACTAATTTACAAATATTAAATTAATAATATATTGTTTGAAATTGTAGTTACCATTAGCGATGGTTTTTATAAATTAATAATTTATTACTTATTTTTTTTTTTTATGTACTAAATTTTATATATTATATCTATATTATTTATTTCATAAATTTCTTTTTAAATTATTTTTGTTTGTATTTTTAGATTTGAATGAAGAAGATTATTCAGTCAATAAATATGAATATGAGAATGAAAAAAATCGTTCCTTGGTGGCAGATATTATGAAATGTAGAGAATCAAATATTGTTGGATCGTTAGTACAAAGCTCTTCTGCTTTTCTTTTTCCGTGTACTATTGAATATTCACTTATCTGTGCTGTTATTTTATTTGAAATTTGGAAAAACATTCAATTTCAAAATCCTCCAAATGATGAAGACTATTTTGAAAATAGCGAAGAAAAATATTTTATTGAAAATCGATATAATAGAAAATGTTCTTTTTATAATATAGGTAAGGTTCAGAAAGTAAAGAGAAGTTCCAGTGAATTGCAGAAAAACATTTTTTTTTTTTAATTTATATAAAAAAAATATATTTTAATAAAAATTTAAAATGAAATTGAATTTTATATTATGAATGAATTTCTAAATATATTTTTAAAAAATTACTTTTATCAATTTTTAGACAGAGGTAAAATTACTAAGATTATCAGGTTTCTGAATAATTCCGCCATACATTTAGGGTAATTACTCCATTTAATATAGGATAAAAAAAAAACATCGTGATATCACTTTTAGGCAAGTATGGTTGCCAATTTTGTTGCATATGGTTGTAAAAACTGATTAGATCCTGGAAATTGGGCTTTTTTTAAATTTCATAGTATTTATTCAGTTGTTTAATTGAGTCTTAAAATTTTAAAAATCATTTCCAGGATGTGGAGAGAAAATTTATTTCCTCTCCATATTTCGGCAATATTCCATTGTCAACATTCCGCGATTTTGTCTACCAAAATTCCGGATATATAATATAAATGTTTAAACGTACTACATATGCTTTCTCCAATATAATTAGGAAAATAATCAAAAATTGAATAATATAAATTTATTTTTAATTGGAATTATTAGAAAATTATTATTTATTTGAAATTATTAATTATTATTAATAATTGTAATGTAAAAAATCAATAATTAACATAAATAATAAAAAAATAAATAATATATAATTAATTAAATTTAATTAATAGATTATAACTGTTTCATTGGTAAGACAATGTCCATAAAAAAATGGCGGTCTACTCCGACTTGATCACATCAGAGATATGATAAACCAAACAGAAAACAGAACAAACTAAATAGCATTAACATGTAGCTAAATATATACTTTATCAAAATATGGTATATCAATCTTACATGTTTATTATTATTGTATATTATCATACCTAATTTGTTTAAAAATGAAAAATGATAAAAATTAAAATGAAATTCTCGAAGAAGAAGAAAATTGTTTCACCAACTGAATCATTTTATTCTATGAGACCTTTCGGAATAATTTAAAGTGTTTTCGGCATTTACTTTCAATCCTTTAAGATTTATCTGAGATTCTGGAATTAGGGTGTAATGCGCAATTTTTCATAAAATATCTATACATAATTAATTTTATCAAAAAGAAAAATATTAATTTTTAAAATTTATATTTTTTTATATAACTATTTATTTGTGAGTTAGAAAATTCCAAAATTCAGGATGGATTATAACAATGAGATGTTCTATCACTAATTTTATTTGACTTAGCATTAGAATATGTGGTTAGACAAAATGGGAAGAAATCGAACAAAATCCAATCAAGCAAAAAAAATTTAAGTATTACGTTACGCAGACGATTTAAATATAATGAAATGAATAAACTTAATTAAAGAAACGGTAGAAAAATTAATAGACCCTGGAAAAGAGGATGGGCTTGAAATTAATAGTGCTATGACAAAATATTTAGTAGTAGAGTTGAAGTTTAACACACAAAACGCAGAATTTGAAAATGTAGAAAAATACTTAGGAACGAAGGATAATATTATCCTAGAAGAATTTAAATCGAGGTTGCTATCGGGTTACGCCTGTTATCATGCAGTAAAGGGGCTTATCACATCAAAATTATTATCAAAGGGGATTAAAATTAAAATATATAAAACACTTATTTTGCCGGTTGTATTATATGGTTGTGAGGCGTGGTCTATGACCTTGGGAGACGAGAGTATTTGAGAATAGGATTATTCGCAGTTGCATAACGAGGTATTGCATTATCTCTATGCAACTCCAGACAAAGTCGAGAATGGCGATAGGCAGGACAAGTGGCAAGAATAGGTGTGATGATAAACTTGAGAAAAATATATTATGGGGAGACCAATTTAGAAGACCAACGTTGGGGGTGGGTGGATTATGTAGAAAGGACCGTGAAAGAAATGGGAAAAAATAGGAACTGGATGCGTGTAGCTCAGGATAGTTTTATACATTTGGAGAAATATAGTTATTGCAGTTTCGAGTTCTGTAGAGGTACAGAGATATATATATATAGAACTATTTTTTAAAAAATTAATAGTATAATGCTCTCTCTCTCTCTCTATATATATATATGTTTCTATGTAATTTCAAATAATAAGAGAAAGATCATTCAAATTTGAAATATGTACCTAAATAACTAATTAATTTTTATTTATTTATAAAAAAAATGTTTGTTATTTTAGGAGGAGCTGTCGGAGTTCATTCGCACCTTCGTACTTCTTATCATTTTTCGATTGATTGTACATCAGCTCATCGTGGCCTTTTCGCAGGAATTCTCGCCCTAGTATTCACTATCATATCACTTATTTTATTTTTTGTTTTGAATAAAGATGATCAATTGAAAGATGTAAGTATTAATTCTTAATTAATGAAAATAAATTTCTTATCACATACAATTGATATTTTTAATTATTTTAGATTGGAATATATCAAGTACATGTTTGGGAATTAATTATTTATATAATTACTATAATTTCAATGATCGTATGTTTTATTCAAATAAAAGATTTACCTTATGAACGTCATTTTGGTAAAGAAAAAAATTAAAAATAATAAAATTTTTAATTTTTAGTATGTAAATACATATTATCTCATGAAAAACAATTAACAGTTCTTATAATATTATATTGAAATTTAATTTATTTAAATCAGTTATGCTTCTATAACACTTACAAATTTTTTAAATATTATTCCATTTATCATATAATTAATCTATTAGTAATAGAATACCATCAGAAAATGTTTTAAAAATATTAAATGTTGCATTCATATTTTTATTATATACATACCTACATTTAATTTTATTGTTTAAATTTAAGATTTTAAAAATATTATAATTTTTTTTCTAAATATTTTTTAGGTGGTCTTGGTTTAGATAATAGCCTCTTGGTGATGGCACAATTGGGAACATACATATATTGTATTTTTTCTATTATTGGCTTCAATTTTACAAACTCATATAATTCGAAAATAGGTAAGAGATATTAATCTATACTCTATTATATTAAATTATTAAAAGATTTAATTTGTCGAGAAAACTTTGAACAGTAGGTATGAAATGTTTTTATTAAAATAAATTAATTAGGGAAATTAATTTGTAAATGCACTAAGCATGTGCCTAAAGGCCTTAGAATAGGAGAGATCCAAAAAAAAAATTAATAATATTAAAAATATTTTCTTGTAAATTATACATTTTTATTTATAAAATATTTTCTAATTTTGTATTTAATGACTTAAGAATTGAGTATTTAAAATTTTATTTTGAAAAAAAAACGAATATAAAGTTTAATTTTAAATATAAATACTATTAAAAAACTTTCAAAGAAATTTATAAAATATATATTGTTATGATTCATGAATACTTTGATTTTCTTTGTGTAATTGCAAGTCTACCCTGTAACTGAATTTAAAAATAAAGTACCATTTGCAAATTTTCAATGACATGATAATTAATAAGGACAATTAACAAAATTTTTATTTTTAATTTAGGGTAGATAAAGTTCTAATTTGCATAAAATAAAATAACAATTCTGATAATAGAAAAGAGTTTTGTAATAATAAATATTATACAGTGAGAAAAATGTAAACGCCAGGAGGCGTTGTCTAACAATGGCAATGGTTTTTCTCGACATCAGCGCCCTCATAGAGTTTACTTTTTTTCTACAAACATAGTTATTTACAACTATTAATAGAAACAAGAAGAATATTCATAAAAAAAGATGTCCATTCCATTAATTTTTAAAAGAAAAACAAAGTAAAATCATTTGTTATATTTAATAATAAAAAAACATTTCGAAATAAGTAGAAAAAAAAACATTTTTAGTATTATTTATTTATTTAAGTGATTTTTTTTTTTTTTTATTTTTCTCAATAATTTAAAGTACCTTCCCTTTATTAACTACGTCAATGAATAATGCTCAATTTACAAATGATAACAGTATTTATTTTATATTTATACATATAAACAAAAAAAAATATTCGAATGAACTTTTGTTTTCTTTTATTTAGGTTTGGCAACTGAATTGTTTAGTCTGCTACAAACAACGATTCAAACTGTATTTATTTTGGACTCTTGTTGGAGGCGATGTACCACTTCAGATCAGTTTCGTAGAAAACCGGGTAGGCAAATGGTAACGTTTCTTCTAATAAGCAATATGGCTCTATGGTCAATAAATGCCTTAGAAAAGAGTCATGCAGAATTTCGACCAACTCTATTAGAATTTTTTGGCGTATGGCCATGGACTATTATCACTCATGTATCCATGCCACTTGGAATATTTTATCGTTTTCATAGTACCATTTGCTTATTTGAAATATGGAAAATGGCTTATAAATTAAAACCATCCCTTCTTGAAAATAATAATAATAATAATCATGTTTAATTAATATTATTTTGCATTATTTTATTAATTTAAATCAAAAATAAGTATCAAATGAAAAAAATAATAAATTTTTAAATATTTTATTAATATAAATATAATTTATATAAAAAATACCCACTTGTCCAAACACTTTTTTTTAAATATCCATCTATATATATATAAATGATATAATTATTTTGAAAATGTATTATGTTAATATGTGTTGAAATGTATTAAAATAAATAAGTATCATTAGTTAATGTTAATGATCTCTCACTTTATAATATATTTGTATAGATATAATAAATATTTTAAAAATAATAAAAAAATGATTCACAATATTCAATTAATAAAAAAAATCATGAAAACATATTTAGTTTTAGCATTATTTTATTATTTTTAAAATATTTATCACCGGCTCTAGCATTTACGGCGCTCCTGGCAATATGCAGAAAATTTATTACATTCATTACAAAATGGCGCCCTTCAGATTCAGACAAATGCCAGGTTTGCCTCCATCTAAAGCGGGCCTTGATGTGTGAGAGAAGGATGTAGAACAAATATATAAATTTATACATTATTAAACTGAACTAATTTGTTTATCCTTGTTAAAGTCAAAACCTCAACTCAACTATTTAAAGAAAATATTTTAGAAATTTTAGTAAAAATGAGCTGTGGTCAGCGACAGAACCGACCGACGATTTGAAATAAATTAATTCCCAAACAACATTATATATATATATATATATATATATATAAAAAGTATCACAAAAAAATATTTTGAAAACTTAAATTAAAATTTCTAAATTATATTATTTTGGGATTTTTTTTTAGTTTAATTACTCAATTATTAATTACTACTATATTTTAAGTGAAGTATTTTCCGACAATGAATATAAAATTAATTCTTTGTAAACTACCACTTCTTGTTTCCGGACTTACACCAATTATTGATGAATTCATGCTACTTATGCATTAAGTAAATATAATTATACCAAATCCGTTGAGCCGTTCAAGCTATACACGTCTATTCGGACAAACCGTCAGACGGACAAACATTATGCTAAAAATACTTTTTCTGTTAATAAAATGCACGATTCGTGGAGATATGTAAGAATCTCTACATGTGAAATTTGGTGTGAAAACAATACCTTCCCTTCCTATTGTCGGACGGTAAAAAACTAATAACTTTTAAGAACTTTTTAGAATTTTGTTTTTTAATTTAAAAATTTTCTCCTAAGTTAACTTAAACATTGTGACGTGGGGTAGGTTTCTGCCACTCGGCACACATGTCACATTTGACGCCCTCTTACCTATATATTCATACCACAGACAATCCGTTCATACAATGAATTTTCATTTTACCCCAAACTTTAAAATTGAAAGAAACAGATTTCAAAAAGTTATTTATTATTTATTTTATTAATCAATAATCAAAATTAATCAAAATAAATAATCAGCTAGTGTTTAATAAAATAAAATTTGATTGAAAATTAATTGTAATGTTTTAATTATGAAAAAAAAACAATTATTAAATCATATGCACTGATTTTTTAGTTTATTAATTAAAAACCTTTCTAGAATTTTGTTTTTATTTATTATTATTATCTTAATAAAGATACATGTTATTATAAATCATCTTTAAATTTAACCCTTAAATTAATTTATTTTTATTTATATTTTTATAAATTTTATACAATCAAATTGATAACAAATAAAATAAGAATAACTAAAAAACAATTAATTGACAAAATATAAAATAAAATAACAATTGTAACGAATGTATATTTGTTATATATAAATATGACAAAGTCACCCCAGGCGCTGTTGCATGACTGAATGGCAACGTCTGGGGGAGTCCAACTGCCCTCCGCGCGGTTGGTGACTTGGCATTATATAGTTAGTCAGATGCTAACCTTCTTTGTGTAAAGACGTGTTATCTTGTCTCCACGCTCTTATATAAAGACGTGTTTTGATGATCCTCCATGCTGGATGGATCTTTTGTGACTCCCATGGTGGAGAAATTATATTATAGTATGATCTCCACGTTCTTTGTGTAAAGACGTGTTTTGATGATCCTCCATGTTGGATGGATCCTTTGTGACTCCCATGGTGGAGAAGTAATATAATATTTCTTATAATTATACATTTTCTTTGACTCCCATGGTGGAGAAGTAATATAATATTTCTTATAATTATACATTTTCTTTGACTCCCATGGTGGAGAAGTAATATAATATTTCTTATAATTATACATTTTCTTTTAAACAACCGTTTTTCAATTTAACTTAAACTACATCCTTATTGACCAGTCTCATTAAATCTGCTTTACCCCTGAGTATAGCATGGCGCCCAAGTAATCTCATCTCTGCTGGACCATTGGAGGAAAGGTAGTTTGTTCTCTGCAGCTGCGGGTAATATTTTCCCCCTTCAAGAAGATATCCACCTGCCTACCTGTGGAGACCTTAAACTCTTTTTTTCCCTCTCCACATAAGATCCATTTTTCCCTCTCCCATTTCCCCTCTTCTCTCTTCTATCACATTTTCCCTCCCTTCTCTCCCCCTTCTTCCCTCCTCCTTGTAAGGGGCCTGTTGGCATCCACTGTGGGCCTCCCCCCTTACAAATTGACGCCCAACGTCGGGGCTCTGTTTTCCCCACCCCCTCCCCTTACAAATTGACGCCCAACGACAAGGCCTGTTTTCCCCACCCCTGTGAAGGCAATAAGTGATATTAGTGCAAATAATTTGTGAATATTAATCAACCATATGGTGACACTCGCCCTAAGGAACAACCACACTTAAGTACATTTATATATATTTTTTTTTCTTTTGGTTTTAAAACCTATGATTTTTTTTTTATTTTCAAAAAAAAAACTTTTTTTCTTTCTATTATTTATACTTTGTTTGAGAATTGAATTTTTTTTTCTCTCTTTCTCAGTTACATTGATATTATATTATTATTATTATTTTTTTTTTATTTTTACTTTCATTGTATTTATTTATTATTTAGTTATTAGGATTTATTTAATTTAATATTCAATTTATATATTTTTATTTTTATATTATAGTTTTTACATACAATTAATTAATTATTATAATTAGTAGTAAAATATAGTATATAATTTATTGTTAAGAGATGGCTTTCCTCACTAGAGCACGTAAGGAGGATTTAATAGTTTTGGCTGATGAATTGGGCATTGAAATTAATAATTCAATGAAAATTATTCAAATTAAAGATGCTATATTAGCACATGATGATTTTGATGATGAGATAGCTCAGGGTATCCTCAATTCTATTGTAGAACAGAGAGTTGAAAGGCTAGAGTTAGAAAAAATTAGACTTAACTCACCTCATCAAAACCCTCCACCTGTAGGAGCCCCCTTTCCCCAAATAGATTTAGCCAATCGCCTCCCAAAACTTAATAAAAATGATGATATTAATTCATACTTAATGGTCTTTGAAAGACAGATGAATTTTTTTAAAATACCTCAAGAAAATTGGGTATCTTATTTATCTACAACCCTCCCTTTAGACCTAGTAAGGTTGTTATATAGAGAATCGGATAAAAATTTAATGGATTTTAATTATATTAAAACCCTTTTGATGCAAAGATTTAAAATCACTAAAGAAAAGATGCGTCAATTATTTTACAACAGTAAAAAATGTCCCACTCACACGTGGACTGATTTCTATCATAGCTTATTGGTTCATTTTGAATCATGGATAAAGGAATTGAATATCAATAACTTCGAGGCATTAAAGGATTTAATTATTACAAATCAATTAAAAACTCACGTGTCATCACAATGTCGTGAGCATTTTTTTGATGAATGGGAAACATTAAATAAGCCTCTTGAATTAATAAAAAAACTTGAAAATTATGACAACCTCCGAAATACGGATGGCAAAATTGTAAATAAAGTAGCCCCCCGTGGCACTGATACCGTTTCTACGGAGAAACCTTTTAAAAATGAAAAAAAATGTTATGGATGTGGGAAAATAGGTACTATTAAGCCCAAATGCACTGATTGCAATCCCCAATTAAAAACTAATAAAGTAGATCCTACTTTTAATTTTAATCATACTATCAAAATATCTTCAAATGAACAAAAAGGATTTCTCCCTCTCCTCCCCATTCAAATAGGCGATGCCACGGGTACGGCATGTGCTGACTCTGGTGCCTCTCATTCCATAGGGAGTGAAAAATTATATAATATTTTAAAAAATAAAAATGTTACATTTTATAATAAATCAGTAACTATTAGTTTAGCTGATGGCTCTAGCCAAGAGCATCAAGTAGATTTAATTGAATTACCTATAAATATTAAAAATAAAATAGTGCCCACCAGGCTGATGTTTTTTCAAAATCAAAAAATCCCCAGAACCTTATTGGGAAATGATTTTTTAAAACAGGCAAGATTAATTATTGATCTTTGCTCTAACCAGTGGTATTTTAATAATGGAAAGAAATTAAAATACCCCTTTGAGAAAGAAGAACCACTTATCGCCTCTGAACCTCACAAAATTCATTATTTATCGAATATTTTAATTACTAACAAAATGTTAAACGTCTCCCAAAAGCAGAAATCGAATCCATTATTGAACGAATGCAATAATATCTTTACTGCAGGGGGAGAGCCTGCACCTTTTGGTGAGCACATAAATGGACAGGTGATTTACAATGACAACTTCGTCCCAGAAATCACCCCTTATCTAAAGAGATTCGCAAATAATTTGAAAGTTATAAATGAAAGAATCGAATCTAAGCAATTAAAAAATAAGAATTGCAATGATAAAAATCTTCAACAATTGTCATTTCCTATACAAACTTGCTCTTGGTATAGGAGATATATTCCTAAAAAGAGAGGTCGACCTCGAAAGGGTGACTCTAATTAATTATTAAGAACTATTGTATATTTTTCTTTGATTTTTGTGAACTTTTTTATATTATTAATTGTTTAATTAATTATTAAGAACTATTGTATATTTTTATTTGATTTTTGTGAACTTTTTTTATATTATTAATTGTTTAATTAAGTATTAAGATTATTATGTGTTTTTCTTAAATTTTTGTGAACTTATGTATTATCCATTTTTTTAGTTAAGTATTAAGAATTATTATATCTTTGTCTTTAATCTTTATGAATTTTTTTTTTGTTGTATTATTAAATATTGTTTTTCGCTTTTCTCTTTTTCTGACTCCTTCGTTGGGACTTCTTCAGGAGTCAGAGGGGGAGGATGTAACGAATGTATATTTGTTATATATAAATATGACAAAGTCACCCCAGGCGCTGTTGCATGACTGAATGGCAACGTCTGGGGGAGTCCAACTGCCCTCCGCGCGGTTGGTGACTTGGCATTATATAGTTAGTCAGATGCTAACCTTCTTTGTGTAAAGACGTGTTATCTTGTCTCCACGCTCTTATATAAAGACGTGTTTTGATGATCCTCCATGCTGGATGGATCTTTTGTGACTCCCATGGTGGAGAAATTATATTATAGTATGATCTCCACGTTCTTTGTGTAAAGACGTGTTTTGATGATCCTCCATGTTGGATGGATCCTTTGTGACTCCCATGGTGGAGAAGTAATATAATATTTCTTATAATTATACATTTTCTTTGACTCCCATGGTGGAGAAGTAATATAATATTTCTTATAATTATACATTTTCTTTGACTCCCATGGTGGAGAAGTAATATAATATTTCTTATAATTATACATTTTCTTTTAAACAACCGTTTTTCAATTTAACTTAAACTACATCCTTATTGACCAGTCTCATTAAATCTGCTTTACCCCTGAGTATAGCATGGCGCCCAAGTAATCTCATCTCTGCTGGACCATTGGAGGAAAGGTAGTTTGTTCTCTGCAGCTGCGGGTAATATTTTCCCCCTTCAAGAAGATATCCACCTGCCTACCTGTGGAGACCTTAAACTCTTTTTTTCCCTCTCCACATAAGATCCATTTTTCCCTCTCCCATTTCCCCTCTTCTCTCTTCTATCACATTTTCCCTCCCTTCTCTCCCCCTTCTTCCCTCCTCCTTGTAAGGGGCCTGTTGGCATCCACTGTGGGCCTCCCCCCTTACAAATTGACGCCCAACGTCGGGGCTCTGTTTTCCCCACCCCCTCCCCTTACACAATACATTAATTTAGAATTATAGAATATTCAATAAGATAGGGAATATAGATGTAAGTTACAGAGAGAGAGAGAGAGAGAGAGAGAGACTCAGATTCTGCAACCCCAGCAGAATTCATGAAATCATGAATTCTTAAAGCTCATCACAAAACTGATTATAAAAGAAGGCGCTTCACGCTTATAATTAGTTCTTTGATAACTCACGTCATAGCCGGTTTGTCCAGGGTTTCTTCACAAAATCACCTCCATTTGTTATCAATTTGTGACACAAAATCATACATTTAATTTGTATTACTACCAGCCACACTCTCTTTCCCTTGATCTGCTGCTTAACCAGCACAATTGCGTTTTTTCTGGAATTATAAAATGGCGGTGCTAACTTCATGCACATGCTTAACCATGCTTACTAGTACAATTTTTTATTAAATATTTGTATAATCCATTTGTATAATATATATAATAAATACAATTAATAAAATAAAAAAAGTAAAATACTTTTTTAAAAACAGTTTCATTGCCTTTGAAACTTTAACTTTGAATGTATTCATAATCAAGAACATAAGCACAATGTAAAACAAAATAATAATTTACATTGTGTCCTTCTGCAAACATCGACCCTCTCAGAAACAAAAGCTGTCTCAATTCACCACTCTCGCCAATAGAATATTTTTTATTAAATTAAAAAATATCAATTTTATTTATTTAATGAGAAACTTTTTAATTTTTCATTAAATAATTTATCTAATTTTATGGAGTAAGATAAATTATATGAATAAACTAAAAGAATAATAAGACATAATTATTATTTTTTTTCCTAAAGCCTAAACAATGATTTAAATGTATGTATTTTATTTTGATGAATGCAAAAATAAAATTACGTTTTCTTATTGATATTTTAATTACAAAGATATTAGTCATCATATCCAAAACACTTTGAACCTACTTAGATAATTTTATATTAAACATTTAAGTAAACTACTTAAACAAGATGTTAAATTATATTTTATAATTGTATGTTATTTATTTATTATTAATATTATGGAAAAAGAAAATTTCCTCCTACTCCACCTCAAATGATATCCTGATTGAAATAGAAAAATTCAAAATGTACAAATTTATAGTATATGATATAGAACAACTATTTGCAACAAAAAAAAATTATGTTAGAAAATGCTATTTTTAAATTTTATTTGCAACTTGCATTTTCAATAAGAAATTAAATATAATAAATAGAATTTATAAAACTCGGGATTGCTTTTAAAAATAAAAACATATTGGAATTATAGTAGTCTGAGTGCTTTGTTGATCTGAATTTTAAGAAAGAGGTTCTGAATTAAATTTGAAAGTTATATATAGAAAAATAGATCACATTTTTTTTTACTTTTCAATCGAAAAAAAAAAATTCTAAGTTATTTATTTATATGAAAGATACTACTAGCTGCTCAATTTTCTTAAGAAGTCTTTAGAACGAAACAGTAATCATCAAGTATTTTAATGATTTATTATTATTATATCCCATTATTATTATTATTATTATTATTATTATTAAGGTGACCAACCGTCCTCCATTTGTAAGCTCTGTCCTCCTTATGTAAGTGTCCTCCTAACTGTCCTCCTTTTTGATATCTGTCCCGTTTTTTTAAATATTTAGGACATTTCGTATTTTTTTTCAAAATTTTTTCAATTTGTCTCAAAAAAAAGGTCAAACGTTTTCCGGACTAAGCTTTTGAACATTTCCGAATTTTTTCCAAATTTTTTTTCAATTTGGTTCTAAAAAAAGAAGGTAAAATATCCTGATTTGGTGTTTTCAAAATATTATCATATATTTTTTGTTATAAGTATAAATGAAAGGAATATTCTTTGCATTTATTTTATTTAATATTATTTATTAAAACTATTAAAGGATTTCATTTTTTAAAATATCAAAATTAAGAATGATCACTAAGATAAAATTGAGATATACGATATGTATCTTATAGAAGAAAGTTAGTTTTTAAATATATAAGCCTTTCAGATAAATGGAGGAAGTCAAAATACTAACATGAGAGACTCGATACTCTTTTAAATTGAAATTGGTGAGAAGAATTAATGAAATCGTTTCTATTCAAATTGTTATAATTTTTTTACGATAAATAAAAATGATTTTTTTCTATTTACATCCCACTTATTAATATTATCATACTCGAATATATAATACATAGGTAGTCTCTTTTTGTCAATATTTTTTTTATTTTTATATTTTTATATGAATTTTTTTAAAACATTTCTTTAAGTTTTGAAAGAACTTTTAATAATAAAAAAACGCAATAAATTAATTGCTCAGTATTTTAATACATTTTTGCTCAGTAAAAAATTCCAAATGACCAGTATTTTATTGTTTTTTGCACGGTAAAATATTTTACATTGCTAATTAATTCATGCTCAGTAAAATAAATAAAATTGTTCCGTATTTGATGCTCAATATAAATATCACTGATTGCAAAGTAAAAATCACTGAATGCTCAGTAAATATCATTGGCTGCACAGTATAAATCACTGAATGCACAGGAAATTGCCTGTATTATAATATTGATGAATTCCCCCATTGTATTTAATTATTTAAATATATTATTTTAATTTTTTTTTTTTAATTTACATTTTTTAAAAAAAAATATTTAAATATATAAATTAAATATATTTATTTCTGGTATTATATCGCTCAATAAAATATAATGAATTTGTTATTATTTACTTTTTTATGTAGATTTATAATTGAATTGAATTTTGAAATACTGATACAAGAAAACATTTCGGCTCACAAAAATTTTCAGTGGTTCTAAAAGAAAAAATGTGAAATTAGGATAACTTTTTTACCGGTATGTACAAGGCAATATGTATTGTAAGTATTGGCTTGTTGCAAAAGTACTTCGGAAATTAAAAACCCCTGATGCACAGGAGTTTTGGCCGAGCAATGAAATGTAATGTTCAAATTTTAGTAGAGCGATATCCACATTTGCGTTAAAATTAAAGTTACCCCACTCTTTCCCCTACGGCCATCCACCATAAAAACACCATTACATATACATATAGCGCCTGACTGCTGTACGCATGCAAGCATTGGTATTTTCAGATTTTCATATTTTACTGTGCTTTTTACTGGGCATTTAGATTTTTTACTTTGCATTTTTTTTTTTACTAAGCGTTTATTTTCTTTACTGGGCTTGTAGTTATTTTACTGAGCATTTAGTTTTTTTACTGAGTATTTAATTTTATACTGTGCAATTTTTTTTTCTTCTGAGCATTTGAATAATATACTGGGAATGTGTACTGTGCGTGGAGGGTTACTTTTCCCGGAGTATTTTCATTCCCGGGAATCGGGAAATTATAAAAAATACCAAATTTGAAGTGAAAATTGTAAAAGTTTTACAAAAAAGTTAAATAAATGTTGTTTTGCCAAAAAATAAAATAAATTTAATTCAAAAATTAAAAAAAATTCAGAAAGATTTAATATATAATCATCAAAATATAACATAAACATAATTATTTTCTTTTACTTGTTTAGAAAATAACATTTTAGAAACGAGAGGCAATCAAGTTAAATGTCGCCTAAAACTGAGATCCTTCATATTAGAGGAGTAACGATTAGCTATTCCTTTTTATTTATTTTTTTTTTGCATTATTTTCGATTTTTTTTTTTTTTTTTTTGCATTATTTTTGTATTTTGTGTTTCTTATTTTGGTTTTTCTTTACTGTATATATCTAAAAAGATGGAAAACTGAATCTCTGAGTCTGTGATTATGTAAGCCCTCAATTAGGCATTTATGATTGTTGATTACAGAGTGTTAGTTATAATGTAAATATGTTTTGCTTTTTTTTTGTTTTTGTTTGCTTTTGGGATGTTTTGCTATTTTTTTGTCACCACCCAAAAAGGTGGACTGAAATAACATACAGAATAATTGTATATATATTTCTTGAATAAATAAATAATAATATTTATTTATTTATCAAAAAATATAATTAGTTCTTACCGTAATCGCTCTCAACGACAGCTTATTTATATTAATTTAAGTTAAGGGGGAGGTGATGGAGAGGGATTAATTTGAAGGGCGCAACCAGGGGGGGTTTTTAGGGTTTTAACCTCCCCCTCCCGCAGAAGAGAAAAAAAATTCAAATTGCTATATATTATGTACGATATTACATATAGAAAAGACAAAATATAATCCTTCTTATTTGAAAAAAAATTCTTAAAGTATAACTTCGTGTATAAAAAGTTTATTTATTTTAAAAAAATTTTAACAAAAATAAAAATTACTTATTTTTTCCTACAGAATTTAATATAAGAAATAAAAAAATTATTTTATTATTTCTCCTAAATTATAAAAAACAAGACTTAATATAAGATTACTAGATGTGATTGTAAAAATTTTTCAATTTTACTATTATTTAAATATAAAATAAATAAAAATATTACTCAAATTCTAAATATTTTTTATTATTAATACATTAATTGCTAATTTCATAAAAATTATGAAGCGAAGACTAATTTTTTTAAAATATCCTGTCACTACGGGCGGACAAAAAGCTTTCGAAATCTTAAAGTAGTTTTTTTATAAATAATCCTTTATTATTAAGTTTAGGTAAAAATGAATATAATGAAACTTTTAGTAAATTCGATTCCCTATAAATTTAATACGATAGTATAATTCTCATAAAAATCGGTATTTATTGAGAAAATCAATAAAATGTGCTTTGACACCTCTTTAAACTACCCTTATTTATAGTCCGATCTTGTCCAAAAACAATCCAATCCTCGCCCATCATTCAAAAAAAAAAAACATCTAAATATCAAATTTCAAGACAATATCTCATTTTGTTTAGGCGTAATCTCGGTAATGAACGGTCGGCCGGTTCAAAATTTTTTTTTTTCAGTTTTGGATTCAGAACCGTCTGAAAAGTGGAGATCTCAAAAAATCTCGGAGCAAAAATTTTCAAAATTTTCCGAACATGGTATAAGCTATCCTCATGGAATGAGGATAGCTAAAATGATTTACTTTTAGCTGGCAAAAAATATTTTCTTTCTAAAACTGTGAATACGAGTAAATAAAATACAAAATTAAATTTGTTTGCCAGATTTTGTAAAATCAGTGTTTCATTTACAAAACTTTTTAAAATATTTAGTTTAAAAAAAAAATCTTAATTAAAATTTGTCTTTGAGAGAGCTCGAAGGAAGGTGGAGCGGCTAGTCAAACCCCCCCCCCAGGATCAAATCCTGATTGCCCCACTGTCTTTCCTATATATCAATATTAATATAAATATATGATATATTCTTAAACATATATGAATAAGCTAAGAAAAATGAATAAGGTGAAAAGAGTTAAACTAATATAAAAAAACCTTAGACGGGATTATATTTCTGATATTATAGAGTTGCTAAAGGATAAGTCATAAAATACATGAGTTACTAAATATATATAAGGCAATATACGGAGGAAGGGAAAAGTAGTCGAGTCTTGATCTCTTTGACGACAATACACGGATCAAGCTTCTATTCGAATATGCCATGAGAGCTACTAAACCCCTTGCAGATCTGAAAGTTAAGCTCTTGGATGCCTCACCCCATCCACCTCATCTATAAATTCTTTCTTGCCCTTTTTTTCCTCTTTCATCTTTTCGTGAACGTGAATAGGAAGCTTTAAATGACGAAATCTAATATAGTGTTTAATTTTTCCATAAAATAATATATCCTTTTAATATTTAAATTATATTTCTTAAAACTATTAATGAAATTACTAATATTAAATTATTTTAGTTTTAGATTTAAATAATCTCAAAATTTTATATTAAAAGAAAACGATAATGGAGATGAGAATTAGAAAATATGAAATTTAATAGAATCAATAAAGATGTTAAAATGAAAATTAACAAAATTTTATTAGATCAACAATTATTTAGATTTTGATGAACAGAAACGTTTCTTCCACAATCAAAAAAGGGTAACAATCATGAGAACAATAAATATAATTAGGTAAGTAAAAAATTATGATATTTGATGTCTACAACCCCCCCCCTCCAAGATAAGAACACCTCATTTGAGCCGGGTCTTACTGTAACTATTAAATATGTTATTCTAAAATTAAATGATCAA
Source organism: Labia minor (assembly GCA_963082975.1). Classification (NCBI taxonomy): domain Eukaryota; kingdom Metazoa; phylum Arthropoda; class Insecta; order Dermaptera; family Spongiphoridae; genus Labia; species Labia minor. The sequence continues at coordinate 82,715,389 of OY720345.1, forward strand.
AATTTGTAAAAATATAAAAATTGTTTTTATATATTTTATTCAAATTTATAAAATAATATCTCGAGCCTTCTCGTCCCCTCAAATAAATACATCTTAAAGAATGTACTCAAATTGTATTGTATTGTAAAGAAAATTTCTTTAAATAAAATGTTCAAAGGTCGTGAGTTTTCTTTTAAAGAACAAACAGCTATATTTATTCGTTTTACATGTGTTCTAAATTTGCTACCAAGATTAATAGGTAAAGCTTTCAAGATTATAATTTTAATATGTTCAGAATAAATAAAAATTGAAAAAACTTAATTAATATGTTCTTTAGATTTTTATCTATTATTTTACAGAGATTATTTCCTTTTTATTAAATAATAAAGATAAAAATATCGAAATAACAATCATGTGTCTAGCAATTTTTTTAAAGCAGTAAAGGAAATAACGTTACAATTGAAATAAAAGTACGATTTTCAATTAAATGTTTGAAAATAGTGATAATAAAAAGAAAACGTGCAAAGGATTATTGTCTAAAAAAATAAAATTGTAAAAAAAGCAGAGATTTCCATTGTATATGTATATAAATGTCTAACAGCCATACAATTTCGAATAATAAAATAAGTTTTGGATAATAATTTTTAATGAACAGTACAATAACATTGCATAATTGAAACTTGAATTTAAATTCATTCTTAAATAATGTTTTGTGATACAACATTTTATGCAGTGACCCTATTCTTCTCTCTCTCCCTGAAACTAAATATCTTGTGCTTCTCGTTATTAATTTAAAGACCTTCCTCTTTTCGAATAGCTATCAATTTTTGCATTATATATAAATATGATTATTTATGACGCGTGGTTCGAATTGGTGATGAAAGATGGGCTAGAAATTTATTTATAAGAAAACGAATTGGAAATTTACCAATAAACAGATAGAAGAGAAATGGGTGAAGATAGTTTGGGATAGGCAGTTAAGAACTTTCGAATTCAGAAGCGCCATAGATTTGGTAATGATTTAAAACGTTCACATTTCCTATTATATGATTTTTTTTGGTTTAATTAGATTTTATTCGATTGCTCTCCAATACCTGTGAATAACATATTCAAATAACAGATTAAATAAAATTGGTGAATTAAATTATTTCGAGTTTCAAATGCATCTGATAATCGAAGATGAGAAACATCTTAATCTTTTTACTTCTTTAAATTTGAAACATACGATAAATGTTTTTTTGGAATTAAAATTATTTGAAAGTTTACTCGGTGTATAGTTGGTATGGTCAATGAATACAGATAAACATAAATATTAGATTCAAATTAATATTTTAAGGTAGATTAAATTTGATTATTTTATATTATCAATAATGTTAATATTTTCAAAAATTATACTTCAATGAAATGTTGATTTAAAGAAAATTTATTATAAAACTAATGGTTAAGGTTATGGCCTAGATACTAGATGCTTAGAAATTTCGCCATTTCTACCTTTAAATATAAATTTATAAAAATAAAATAAACTTTATTTCGTTAAATATCACTAAAAACATAAAGATGTTTTAACATTTAAATAAATATTTCAGTTTTGTAATATAGTTTGCTGGTAAGATTCAAATATTTTTGCAATTTTAATTTTTGTCTAGATAAAAATATTTTAATATATTATATATAACTAAATTAGAATATAAATTTTGTAATGAGGTAATTTATTTTTTTAGGAACTAAAAGAATAGCTGGAGTATTTGAATTTTCTTTTATGTATACTTGAATCAATTCAGGCCTCTTCAATAAAGCTCCATCAAAACTAAACTTTATATTAAAAAAATGTTATGTTAATTAATAAAAAATACAAATTATATAATTGATAAGTAAAAAAAGAACAATTTATTATTTTTTAAATTTATATTAATAATTTTTTAAATCAGTTATATTCAGTTCAGATTCTAGGTGGAATATTTCATTTAGGTGTACATTTATTGTAAATTTTTATATTTCGGAATAAATACTAAAGAATTGTTATAAAAAAATTAACAATTTTTTATGATATTATCAATTTGCAGAAATAATTAATGACCGTACCTGAAATAAATGAAAGATATTCATTAATAAAAGTAATTGTCTAAATTTTATTTGTTTCTTGTAACAGATATTTTTATATTAACTCACTTTTGAAATTCCCATTCTCTATTATCCAATGGACATACTTGTCTAGTTTTTAACCATCTGGAAATACAGTGGAAATGAAAAGCATGATTACATACTCCCCAGGCTACAGTACATTCTTCGCTTGTTGCGCTCGCTTGATTTGCTTGACATTCAATGCACAGGTCCATAATATGGTTACGACAAATAGCACAATTGTCAACAACAATATCTGAAAATATAGAAAATGATTACTAAGATATTTATATATAGTAAAATGTTATTATAAATGTATTTATTTATTCTAGATAAATGGCAGAATTTTAAGTAAAAAAATTAAATATTAATAATGATGATAATATAATATTTATTTAGCATTTCAACCCTCTTCATAACAAATATCAAGTTAGGCTTATAACAAATGGAGGGAATATAAAGCAGTGTAAATTATCTTTTTCCCATCAGAAGTCATTGATTTATTATAATGACTTGTGATTTTTCATCAGAATTCCATGGATATAATAAATAGCAATAGATATTAAAAAATCTAAAATTATATGATTACTGGAATTTTATAATAATTTATTCAAAATTAAAATACTACATTTATGAAATTGTTTTATTCGTAAAAGGTCTATTATGAGTGCCTAAAAGAAAGAAGTCATTATAAATTTTAATATATGATTGATTACTCTAATTAATAAAACGTAACAATAGATAAAAACTAAGTAATCAGTTAAATTGTCAGATTTAAAATGGTGGGAGGAGGAATGGTTAGGTATTTGAATCTGTGTAATAATAATGTAAATATAACTATTTTAGAATTTATTGATAATAAATTTCTATTATTCTATAGTTTAATATATAATGTTATTATAGTTAATAACTTAATGCACAAAAGGTTTAAAATAAAATAATAAATAATTTAATAATAAAATAAGAAATAAACAATTTGTAGGAAATAATTTTATGCTCATTGAAAATATTTAATCATATGTAAAAATGTTATTTTGCAATGCTAAGAAGTGTCCTATGTGTCAGAAAAAGAGAAATTAAAATTAAGGATTTATACAAAAGAACAAAATCCACAAACATAAACGCAACCATTAATAAACTAAAGTGGAAATTGGCTGGACACTTAATTAGACGAGAGGACGAAAGATGGACAAAAATTATAACAGAATGGTGCCCAATGGAACAGAGAAGAAGTAGGGGAAGACAAATAAAAAGATGGACGGACGACATCTCCAAGGTGGCAGGAAGAGATTGGAGCAGGGTAGCAAGACAAAGAAGAGCATGGATTCTGCTGGAAGAGGCCTTTGCCCTAAGGGGCCTGGCTTAAAAGAAAATATAATGTAATATATTGTAATAATTGTAAATAAACCAATTACGGCTTAATAAATAAATAAAAAATGTTATAGAAAGAATTTTTAAAATGAATTTAATGAAATAGTGCCTGAATTGTAATTTTTTTTAATCAGAATACTCACCCCATGCCCATAGGGCTACAGCATTCCACTAAAACAAAAACAAAACAAGTATAACATTAGTAAAAATAAATCCACAATATAAAAATTAATAATTTGTAATTCCTAAGAATTTAAAATTTAATTTGATTCGTTTCTTACTGATTATTTAAATACAAGTTCATATTGAATTAATATTTAATATAATCATAATGAAAAAAAGAAAAAATTTAAAACATATAGTGAAGGTTAGAATAAAACAATAAATAATAGATCAGTTTAGACAGGAATAGACATTTTTAAATAAATACCTTTTTTACTTCGAAACGTTTTTTTTCTCCTTTACTACTACTAGTAACTTGAACTTCAATTTCTTCATCATCAACATCCATTGCAGATGCCATTTTTCCTGATTCTGTTTTCGACTTTTTAACTATTTTCTCCAAATCTTTTTTGTCTGAGTGGATGACGGATTCAGGCTTTTTACGCTTCGAAGGAAACATTACCAACCGTTCGGCCTTGGGCCAATGAATTCACTTATCCTCACTTATTACCACATGCTTTCTTAAAACTATTTATATCAGTAAATAAAAGATTTGATTTCTTAAAATTATATTTTAAGATTTATGAATAAATCATAACAATAATTTAAATTATAAATAAACATATTTTTCTGAAGTTGGTATCATTTGTTTATGATTTTTATATAGAAAATTTAAAAATTTAGATTGTTAATTATTGCTATTAATTTATTTATATTAACTTCTTATTTATAAAAATAATATATATACATATATATATATGTATATATATTACTTCTAAACTCCATTATATTTTTTAACGCAATCTTCAATAATATTGGAAAATATTTCTCATTTCTATTCTATTCTATTTTGTTCATTAAGTTCGCGGAGCGATTAAAATATAGTATTCGAAGACCCTCGATTGACTGAAAGAGATTTAACAGGCTTTAGGCATTTCATTGGGCACAGTTTCATTGAAATAATATGTCAATTTTTCATATTCTTTTTAAACTTGAAAAAATATTACAATTCACCAATTATTCATGCACAGTTTAAATATTATAATTAAATTTAATTTTTCAGATAGAGAACAATAAAAATAATTTAAAGAAAATAATTAAGTTATTTCTCAATTACTTTAGCAAAACTAACAAGTTTATAAAAGTAAATATGTATTTAACTGACCAGGTATTATAAAAATACTGGTATTAATTTCTCCATGATAAATAATTATCATTACCCCAAAGGGGTCGCGAAAAAAATTTTCCGGTTAGCCAAATTTAAAGAACTTTATATAACAATAAAAAATATACCGCTCTCGTAATCCTGGTGTGATGTCAATCAACGTTTTTCTAAGTATCGTACTAAAAAATATCTTCACGTAGGTAACTAACTTCCTTAACGATTAAAAAAACTTCTACTACTCAGGGGTCGCGATAATTTTTTTCAAACAATCGAGGTCGCAAATTAAGATAGGTTGCGCACCACTCATCTAAAGTTATCATTCATTCTTATATTAGTCTTATACATTTTCAGTTATTTTTATTGTATTAAAAACTTAAGGATTAAATCTGGATTACTAAACAGGAAAATAACCTTATCTGAAAATCAAGCTGAATAGCCCTTATAATAATAATAATAATAATAATAGCCTTTATTAGTTCTTAAATGTACAGAATCATATTATATAGTAATCTTCATCCAGTAAATTCCGACCTCTAATGAACTCTTTAGACCATCTCTTTGGCGGTCTTCCTCGATTCCTAGTTTTATCCAATGGACAGTGGTGATTTTTGTCCACCTATCATTGTTCATCCTCGCCACATGTCCTGCCCATCTCCATTTCAACTTCCTTAAAGCTATGTTGATATTTTCCACTTTCGTTTTCTTGTAAATATCGGCTATTCGATGTTTATCCTTCCTTCTCACACCAAGTATACTTCTTATCATACTTCTCTGAGTAGTTTCTAGTTTTGTCGATATTTTTTCTATCATCGTCCATGTTTGTGAGCCACAAGTAAGTGTTGGTAGGATACATTTTTTAAAAACTTTTATTTTAGAGACGATATCTAGTTCTTTGTTCTTTAAGATAAATTTCAATCCCCAAAACTTGCTCCAAGATATTCCTATTCTTCTTGTTATTTCTTCATATGTTCTTGATTTTTTGACCCAGGTATATTATTTCGTTTTTACATATGATGGGCGGTTCATATTTTTCATAAAAAATATCTCTATCGTCGCAGTTTGTAAGTATCACTGTTTTTTCATTGTTGATTTTGAGGCCTATTACTTTCTTGGTTTAATTCTCAATCATAATTTTTATTTCCTTTTTTGATGTCCTTATAACGACCACATCGTCAGCGAATCTGAGATTATTTAGATATCGTCCGTTCACTCTTAGGTCCCTCTTTTCCCATTTTAGTTGACGGAACACTTCTTCTAGCGCACAGTTAAATAGCAATGGCGACAATGGATCCCCTTGTCTAACGCCTCTCTCTTCATTAAAGAAAGGTCCAGGATCATCAATAATAACTCTTGCCTGCGAATCCTCGTATATTTTTTTGATTAGGTTGGTATATCCAGTGTCCACACCTTGAGATATCATAGCGTGAAAGACACTCTCTTGGTAAACCGAGTCGAAGGCTTTCTCGTAGTCTATGAACGCTAGGTAAACTTCTATTTTATATTCAATTGATTTTTCAATTATTTGATTTAATGTGTGCAGATGATCGCATGTTTTCCTGAATCCGGCTTGTTCTACTGACTGCGAAATTGTAAGGATATTTTCCAATCGATTATTAATTAGTTTTATAAATATTTTTCCGATATTCGAAGTAATTGTTATCGGTCTGTAATTTTTAATATTCTTTGGATCACCTTTTTTAAATAAGATCATTATATTGGAAGTTTTCCATTGTTTTGGTATAATTTGTCTTTTAATTATATTATTAAAAATAGATTTAAGTGGCTTTTTAATTAGTTTGATTGAGAGTCTCAATATTTCACTTTTTACACCATCTATTCCTGGGGATTTTCCTGATTTTAAATTTTTAATAGCGAATTCAATTTCACTTTCAATAAATAGAGGTATATTTATATTTTCATTTGGATGGATTAAGTTGTTGTTATGTTCCCTTAATTTATTAGAATTACTGTATAGTTTATTATAAAATTTGGTTGCTATAATTTTTATTTGGGTTCTATTAAATTTTTGATTTTTTTTTTCACCACATTGAGACTTGGAATTAATGTAATTCCCGTGGATAATTCTTTTTTTATTCTTTTAATAGAATTATATGGTTCTATAATTTTTTAATTATGTTATCATTATAATCTTTCAAATATTTTTTATATGATATTTAACCAATTTACAAAGAATATTATGTTCGATTTTACCATCTATTGTGTTTCTTTTTATTCTTAATTCATTTTTTTGTTGTTCATTTGTTTTATTAGTTTTATTGTATTTTCAGATAACTTGTGATTTTTTTTATATAATTCTTCGGATTTATCTTGCAACATTTTTATATTTTTGCCTAAAATTACACTCGAAGATAATTCTACCTTTATTAAACGATGGTCGGTGATAAATGCAAATTTGTTATCAATTTCAAATTTACGTATCAAATTCATATGAGGAGATAGAATGTAGTCAATTTCGTTTTTATAAATTCCATTTGGAGCCATCCAAGTCCACTTTCTACCTGCTCTCTTCTTATAAAATGTATTTACAATTTTTAAATTGTTTGTTTGTGACAGAAGCGTATCAATCTAAAGAAAGTTGTTTTCCCCTAGTTTAAAATAGATAAAATGAAAGCATTGTATTAAAAATTATATAAAAATAAATAAAATAATTTAATCCTACAAAATAAGAAGATGATAAAATTTAAACTAATATTAGTGTACAGAAGGAGAAAGTGCAATGTATATTTTAATTTAATAAATTCATTGGATAAACTTGGTTTGTTTAAATTTCCATTTTAATTTCTTTTTCCATAGCCTTAAGGTCCGATGATCATCTTTTCTTCTTCTATTCTCTTTCCTACTTGGCTGTTGAAGTCTCCAATTAGAATTAATTTATTTTTAATATTGTTATGTGTGGTATTGGCAAGCAAAATATAGAAGTCGTCGGTTGTTTGTTCATCAGCCTCCGCTGTTGGTGCATAAACTTGTACAATTGTTATAGTACAATTGTTTTTATAGGCAAGTTTCAAAAGTGCTATTCTATCCGAAAAACCCCTAAACTCTACAATATTTTTTTTTTTCATGCTATTTTTTACCATGAAACCCACTCCCCTTCTACCTCTCATCTGACCAATGTAATAAAAAATATAGCCAGATTTCCTTTGTAATATTTTTTCACCTATTCTCTTTACTTCTGACAGCCCCAAAATATCAATTTGAACACCTTCAAGAGCATTTTCAAGTTCGATTAATTTTTTCCTCGTCTTTCAGGCTGCGAACATTTAATGTTGCTTGTATTATTTTTTCATATTTATTTTTATTATTTTTTTCCTTTGAATTATTTTTATTTAAGTTTCTATTTATATGTTTCTTTTTAAATGAATTCTTTTGTTTTAATTTATTCTTTTCAATATTATCATTAATTCTATTAAGGTTAGTATGGTCGAATATATTATGAATTGGGAGGTTTTGGTCGGTTATGCCCGAGATGACCAGACTTACTGGGCAGGAGTCGAGATTTTGAGTATTTTTTTCTTTCAGATGTTCTAAAGACCTAGCTCCTATAATCATTTCCTATTTATCGTCATTACTCTCGTCAGGCTTTTGAGACCCATCACATTTTTCTATTTTATTATAAAATGATGTTATTTTGCCTTCATTTCGTCTAATTCTTTTTTCTTTATTCTCTATCTTATCATTGGATTTATCATAAGTAGAACTATTTTTAGAATTTTCAGGAGAATTTCTTAATGCTCTTTTTTAATATTTCTATTTTGATTCGATTCATTATCAAATTTTTCTATAATAAGTTGATTGTATTTTAAAATGGCAAACTTGCCTTCTTTCCTTGCCTTTATTAATTTAGGAATTAATTCTTTCCTTCTAGCCAATACATCTTTGGGAAAAACATCAGTAATGTAACACTTCGAATTTTTAAATTTTTTATTATTTCTGAGGATAATTTTTTTATTTCTCAAAGACAGCATGGATATTAGAACTGGTCTTGTATGCGCTTTATAATATTAATATGTTCAATATTAATCTCATTATTGGTTTTTTCTTTTACGATTTATATCACCTTATCCTCCAGTTCGCCAGGATATTCCTCGTCTTCATCCAACCCATATAATATAATGTTTTTTGATTTATTTTCATGTTCCATTTTCCTCATTCGACTAGTCTTTTTTCAAATGTTTCGAATTTTTGTTCTACCAAAGAGAATAACTTAGTTTCAAGATGTTCGTTATTCTTTTTTATTATATTTTTAATATCATCCTTCCACTCTCGTAAGAAATTCAATAATTCGGTTCTTTCCATTATTTTCCCCAAAATATTATATAAATGAGTCTCCTACCTGACAAAGTGAGAAAGATAAGCAGATGTCCACTATAAGTTTCGGCAGCTCTCTCGAAATACGTCCGTTCAGCTTGGACTCTCGCACTCGACTCCGAAATAACCCTTAAATATAAATAATTTTTACAACTTTTAAAATTATTTTCATTTAAAAAAAATTTCCCCAAATGTATCCATTTAACGATTATATATTATAATTACAATAATAAAATTCATGAATAAATTGTTTAAAATTATAGTAATTTGGTAATAAAAATCATTTATTTTTGTTCTATAATTAAATAGATATTTGAAATTTTTGTCATGAAAATCAAAATTTATTTTATAATAAATACATTAGGTTCTAATGACAAAATTTAATGTTTTGAAAAATGGTTGTAATTTTAAATTAGAAAAATTAATACAATTCAACTTTCAATAAATGAATGTATGATAATAATTTATAATTTATATAAAATTTTGATAATATGATTCAAGGTCAAATCTTGTCTTTTGAATATTGAAAAATATTGAAGAAATGTAAGGAGGTTTCAGTCGTTTCCACAATTCAATCCATTGTAATCTAAGAAAAAAATCATCATAGTTTATCAATTAAAATTTAATTAAAATAAATACATAAATAAAAATAGCAATTTATTTTTCAACATAAACACCGGGAAAATGCTTAAAATTATTTACTCAATTACCTTTAAATAAATATAAATATATATTTTATTTTTATATTATATTTTTATGAAATTAATGTAATATATACATGTATACATTGATTTATATAAGCAGATTTGAAATTCTGAAAGAATTTTTAAATTCAACTTATATGATTTAGAAATTTATATATATATGTATATATACATATATATATTTTATATTTTCTCAATTATTTCTAATTTTCTGTAGCACTTATAATTAAATATATGTATTTATTCTAAATAATTTATAATTTTCTTCATTGATTCAATGAAAACAAATGAGATTTATATATCACAAAATTAATGTATATGTATTTTCATTTAATAATGAAAATGATATTTTAGAGGAATCCCTCCAGCCTTGAACTACTTATCAAGTATTTGAGCATGTTTCCATTTAAGAATATGAATAAAATGTTTTAATCCAATTGATGATAATAATAGGGCAGTAAGTTGAGTATACATTTATGATTCTCTTTAACCCCATTATAATTGTACAATCCTAAGGAAAATAATGTGATATCTAAACATAAATATTGATTTGATATTAGCTATTTTGGGGTTTTAATATATACATCATGAAATATATATATAAGAAATAAAAATAATAATCTGATAGAAAAAAATAAATAAAAAGGGAAAATTAATCTGTACTTCCCTATGGGTACTTTCTATTTATTTTTTTAATCTCCTTTTCTTAATTTAAATATATAAATACAAAAATTAAAATGTTTAAATATATTTTAAAAATGAGATCTTATATTAAAGATTTTTTTTTAATTTTTAGTATTATACAAAAAAAACACCAAAGTTTAAACTAAATTTTTAAAAAATATATATTATATTTTAAAAAATCGCCCTAAAATTAAGACAGTAAGATTCAAGAAAAATTATAATTTGCTAATATTAAATATAATATAATAATGATTAATTAAATATTTATTTTATTGCCGCATGAAAAATATGTATATAAATTTATTATAGATGTTTATATTTAGAGATGTCTTTGAAATAAATTAAATTAATATAACTTTTAAAAATTAAAAATGACTATTTTTGTAATTGAAGAGCAAATATAATTTTTATATTAAATTTAATTATAGAACTTGTTTAAAAATAACCACTTTAAAGAATGTTTCCATAAATGAGATTAACGTATGATTATGCCATAAAACTTACATAATATATATTTAGAGTAATAGAATTTTTACAATTGAATAATATTATATAAAGTTTTTTTTTCAATAAAAATAATAAATTTTGAGATTTTTCTTTGAATAAGTAAAAATTGAGACAATTGTTTAAACAAATTAGTAGGTTTAGTTTGGCCCATTCATGACTACTAGTATTATTGATCAATATTTTTTTAAATTAATAAATACAAATTTAATATTATTAAAATTGTTGAGTTAATACATCACCCTAAAAAGAAATGAATATGATAATAATATAAATTTAAATGCATTTTTACTTTAAGAGATTTGAATTATTTTTTAAATTTTTAATTTCTTAATAATTTGTTTTTTTATTAACGATTATTATTGATAAAAACTATTTTATTCAACATTATATAGTTTAGTTTTCAAATTTAATTTTCATTTTAAAATCAATAAGATTAAATTTTAATTTCATAAAATTTAAAATAAAATGGCATATTATAATTTCAATTAGGATTCATTTCCGTTTAATATTATTAATTATTAACCATTTTAGATAATTTTTTTAATTAGTATTTTAAAAATTCTAAAATTCTCTAAATATGCTATTTGAAAAAATGTTTTATAAACAAATAACCGATTCAAATTTAAATTAAATCAATATTGCTTTTGTTTTCAAAATTAATAAATATGAGGAGATTAAAATAATAAAATCACAAATTAGCCATTGGAGTTAAAAAAAATGTAGGAAATATAACTAAATATTTTGTACAATTTGCTTATATTTAATGAATAGATCGCTCGCTAGTTGACGAGTCAGGAATATCAATGGTCCTTGTCTCATTTCCGAAAATAAGACGAAGTCTTTTCTTAGGAGGTTGAGGATGTGGTGGTTCAAACAATTCGGCAATTTCTTTTAATTTTCGCCGACGTTTTTCTTTATGGCGCTTTTTACGCCCACTACGATCACGACGTCTTTCTAATGCATTTTCATTACCCTCCACACCCTCTACACGTAAAATTTCATATTCAGGTTCATAATTATCTTCACTTAGACTATTACCAGACTCAATGATCTCATCTAGAACGGGAGATCTTTTCATCCTTAATGTAAGCTTCAGTCGTCCTGGTGGAGGAGTACTTTGAACAGGAGGAGGTGCGGGAGGTGGTGGTAATGCGGGAGGAGGCGGAGTTATTTCTCGTGGAGGAGGCATAGGTGGCGAAGAAACAGGAGATTGTAAAGTTTGATCACTTGATGGAACTATGGATAATTTTCTAGGCTGTCTTAACAATCTGGGTTCTTCATCTTCCGATTCTTTATCATCAAATTCGTATATATCTTTAGGTGCTTGTTCTCGGCTAGTCCGCCGTTCTTTTCGAATAGGTTTTCTAATAAATTGTCCACTTCTATTTCGTAAAGGTTTTTCCATTTTCTGACGCCTCTTTTCTTTAGAACGTCGAACGATTTCATCATCTTTCAATTCTAATAGTTGTCCATTGATTTTCTCGGCATCAGCTAAACGTTTGCTATTTCTTAAAGTAATTCCTTCTTCGCGAGACGATGAAGTTTCGGAACTTACTTCATCTAAACGTCCATTTGTTTTATTAACTAAATTTAAAAGTGATATATTATCATCTTCATCTGAAACTGTTTTAGAACGCTTACGTCTTGGACGTCTTGCACGAAGATTACGTTTATCACTAGCAGATTGAATTGGAGGATTGTTGACCTCAGTGGAAGCCACACTTGCTTTTCTAGGGCCAGGGGTTGTTTCCTCTATATCAGAAAATTTACATCCTTGTGCTATTAACATTTCTGCATCATATTTTGTCAAACCTTTTTGTTTCAGTTCTTTCATACTTAAAGGAGCCACTATTGATGTAGATTTATCAGAAGCGTTACTTGCTGAAGAGGATCGACTAGTGGCATCAGAAAGCTTATCGGAAGACACATCATCTTTAGAGGTTTTTTGTCGAGTTTTAGTTCGATTAAGTCGATTATCAGTCTCTCGTAAACGATAACCAGATGAAAGTTCAGAAGCTTCTTTTGATGATTTCACTTTGGCAAAAGCACCAGTACCTCGCCTATAAAAGGTTGAAAATGATTAAAATTTGTATAAATAAAATTATATATTAATAAAATTACCTCTCGCATGTCTGACATTCGCAATAACAGTTACTATCCCCAAAAAAATCTTCACCATAAAAGCATGTAATTTCTTCACCAATCTCAATATCTCGGAGTACTTTTACACATGCAGTGTCTCTTCCCGTTGCGACAAACTAAAAAAAAAAAATTAGAAAATATAAAGAATATAAAAATTGCTTTTATTTTAGAATCATTAAAAATTAATTTATAATTTACTTAAGCAGACAAAATTACCAAATTATAATTATAAAACTTTATTATTTTTTAATAATTCGATAATTTTACCTTGCAGCTAGCTCGACAATCATGATTGATAAATGCAGCTGGTCCTAGCCAAAGTTGAGCGCAATTTTTCCTACAACTATACATAACTGAAAAATCATTTTTTCCAGGATGGAGTAGAAGAGCCTCTTCTGCTTCTGTTAATTCTGCTATGCATCCAACTAAACAAGATATTTTTTCATTTTTATACCATTTTCGAGTGGCACTAATTTTAGCTCCTTTTTGTCCTTCTAATGAATATCGATAGCATGGATCAATAATAAAACCTGAATCTCTATCAAAAACACGAAGATATCTATAAATCTAAGAAAATAAAACAAATGAAACATTGCAAACCTATTAAATATAAAGCTTAAAAAATAAAAAATATTTACATGCTCAACTAATCGTTGACTCTGGTGTTTACTTTTCCCATTAAGGCCTTTGGGCATCCATTCTCCTGTTATTAAGCGTTTATATGCTTTTTCATAATCTTGGTTCTGTATAAAATCATCAATAATTGAACGTAATTCTTCACGATTACCCTTCGGAGGCCTATATCTATATAAATGGTTTAAAAAATATAGAATTTATATAGAAAATATATGTTATACAAATAGTTTTGAGAAAACAATTTTAGATTAGATCATACCTTATATTCATTTTGTGAGTAACAAATCCTAAATGTGGATCTAAAATGAGTGATGTTGCAAGATCATCATTTTCACTGAGTTCTTTTGGACTCATACTTGTTGGTTGGGCTTTATTAAGCGTAGGACGAACAGAAGCCGAATCCACCACCATTATGATAATTTATATATATACACCAAATTTCAGATAATTCGATAAATTGTCACAATTTATTTATAAGGCTAATTACTTTTTCACTTTACGCAATTTGTACTAATTGATTATCGGCATTTTTCCACGAGAAATAATTTCTTTTTAAAAAAAAATATTTTTTACTATTGGACATTTATAACACGATAAACACATATCAAGAGTTTAAAGTTTAAACAAATTTATAAACATCAAACACGTATTTTAAGCATGAATTAATTATAAACGAAATATATATTAAATATATAATTTATGTTTAAAAATTAACTTTAAAAAAACTGGATGAATATTTTAAAAAAATATATTAAATATTAAAAAAAAAAAATGAAAAGCTAACCTAAAGGATTAACTTCTTTCGAGCTTTTTCAATTATAGAGATCTCGTAAACTTTATAAAAAAGAAAATATTTGCATTGTTAAATATACAAGGCTTACGAAATGTTAAATTTATAAACTAATCATAATAGAAAACTTTGTAGTCATTTTGACACTTATAATGAATAAGTTTCAGCACTTTAAAAAATATTGGAACGTCATTTAAAACACCCCACCCTGTTTGACATTTCTTTTAATGTGCATTTTCTTTTAGATTACTTTAATAAAATAAAGACTTATAGCACTAAGCAATAGACCTTTTCAAAAAGATGTATATGAAGAAAACCTCGAGTTCAATGGCTAGTGTAGTAGTACATAATTAAGCTTCCGATAGGCCAGGTCAATATGTCGGTGTCTGGCATGTTGCAGAATAACAAGAATATCCTTCTCTTAAAAGCGGAAACAAATAAATAATTCTTCTTATCCAAATATTTAAGTTAGTTTTGATATCTTTAGGTACTTAAAATAGCAAAAAATATGCAAAATATTTCCATTCTAATTCTTTACTTTTTAGACGCCTGGAAAAAGGTTTTAAAGAGTAATGGACAGATATGAAATTAGGAATAGATACAAAATTGATTTTAATTTTGTGTCTTTGTTTACTTTTAATTCTATTTTATCGAATAAAAGACCTTTAATAAATAGCTAAAAATGAAAAATGAAATATATAATAATTATCACGAAATATATATATATATATATTCTAAGGGAACTTTAAAATATCTAAAATTACAAAGATTGCAATATTCTCATTTATATATTTAAAAGATGGAAATATATTTTAATTTACAATTTTTAAAAGGAATCATTTTAATATGTTAAATAATAAATTATTTATATATCAATTTATAAAAAAATAAGATTCAAAATTATAATATAAAATAAAAATTATAAAATATCAACTTTATAAATTTATTTATTTTAACTAGATAATGAGTTTATTTTAAGATGGAAACTATCACATATAATTTAAGAATTGTTAAAATAAAACATTTATTAATTTTCTTTTTATTTATAAAAAAATGAACATATATATTGTTAGTGACATTTTGAAATGCACTCGTAGGTCCAATCCTGATCCTGAAATCACGTCCTTTGACTAAAACTGGATTAAGTTGGATAAAAAAAATTAATTTCTTTATAGTACATATGGAGAGAAAAAGAAAGAGTGAGGCAAAGTTGGGCAAAGTATAAATCAGTATAAATTAAATAAATCTAAATTATTAAAATTAACATTTCAGTCAACTTAAAAAAATTATATTATATACCTTAATTATTTTCCTTTTATTAGATATTTCAGGAACAAATTAAGTCCTCTATATTTTTTGTTTCTTTATATTTATTTTAATTATCCTCAACATTTTTCTAATCTAAATATTTTTATGTCTCAGAAATTATGAACTAGATCTTCAGGAATTATACCAATTATACACTTTCAGAATTTATTAAAAAGTATTGAAATAATGTTTAAATATTTCATTTATTTTTTATTTCTTATCTTTTTATAATTTTACTATTATATTCATTTCGATTTTATTATAAATATTTATATTTTATTTCTAATTATATTTGTTTGGATTAAAAGTCATTTTAATCATTTCAAAGAAAAGATCTACATTCATTATTTTTTTAAAATTAATAAAAATATCATTCTTTATGATGAACGCTCCTTTTTCAATCATTTATAATTAATATTGGGGTTAATGTGTATATAAATTTATAAAATAAATTGAATTTCCAAAATAATAATATACAGACAATTGGTGTTATTCTTTGTATAATTTAATAAATATATAATAAAATGTTGGCGACAAGAATACGACTTAACAGCAATGTATTATCTTATTAATAGTCAAATGAAGCCATAAATAGATTATTTTAATCTAATTTTAATAGAATGCGTTTTAATTATGATTTATTTCTTGTTTAAGATAAATGTAAGCAACACAGAAGTAAATTAAGATTTATTTAAAATTATTATAAAATGAGAAAATTATAAGAAGTTAAGAATGAATAAGAACAATAATTAATTAAAATTTACAATTAAAAAAACTATGAAATATCAAGCTTTTTATGTTTTAGAGAAAATTTTAATTTTATGTTATATGAATTAAATTAATATTATAATAAGGTAATGAAAAATAATTTAAATTTTTTAAAATAATTTTATAATAAATAATAAGGCATATAGAATAAAGTGAGCAAGTTTCAAAATAATAATTTAATAAAATATGATCATCTATATAATAATAATGTTCTTATTATGATCACAATAATAATACAATACAATTACTATAGTTTATAAAATAATTAACTATTTTATAATATTTACTATAGTTTAGGAATAGTTCAAAATAGTTTAGAAACTCAACCGTAAAAATTTATTTCTTGTAAATTTTGCATTTACCAAAACATTATTATTTAATTATTATTTTTAATTTTTATTAACTATTTAATTGACTTATCTATAATTAATTATGTATATAATTATTTTATATCCAGGTTGATTAATTTAATTTAGTATTCTATAAAATAATATATCACATTTTATATTTGAAACATTTACCATTTTTAGTATAATAAAATTAATACATATAAATTTAATTTATATAATATTAAAAGTTATTCAAAATTAAAATAAGTAAATGTAGAAAAAATCCAGCCAGAAACAATAGATCAACTAAAAAGGAAAGATCTAAGAATAGACCTGATCTAGATGAAAAATAACAGAAAGATGGATTTTTGAGCTGAAACGTTCATTGTTGCACAAAAAGGTTAAAAATTCGGTTAATCGAGTAACTTTTATTTAAAAAATATAATTTTAACCGATGATTGTATGATTATTATACTGCTTTTTAAAATAAAATTTTTCTATGATTATAAGGTTAATTATAAAAATTAAAAAACAATTGAATTTTTTAAATAATTGTTTTTATTATTTATTTTAAATTTACAATTATTAAATACAATTTATTAAATAGTTCACTATTAAAAATCTATCAAAATTGAACTCGTATTTTCTTAAATCATGACTAAATATATAGATATGTTAAAATGAATTCCTAATCAAATCTAGCTATTTTAAACTAAATGTTTATAAATTAATAATTTTTAATCTAAAATATGTATATTCAATTTAAAAATGACATTATTTCAACATCTATAGGCACTCTTAATATAATTGTAAAATTAATAAAATAAAACAAAATTGTTATATAAAAAAAATAAATCATTGGCATGTTAAATATAATATATAAGAATTTTACAATTATAAAATAGATCTAGATTTGGGGTAGCTCATAAAAATTGGTAAATCAAATAACAATTTTAACATAATATATTATTATATATTAAATAACTATATATTTTCAATAAATCCAGGTATATATTTTTTCCTTTGTAATGTGTTGTATTATTTTCTTTTTATTTGATATTAGTTTAATATAATTTTATTTCAATAATTTTACTGATTAATATTGTTAATAAATATTAAAATGTTTATAAATTGTGTTTCAATAATTATCATGATTCAAATTTTTATATATATATATTCTCTGGTACTTTATAATTAATAATTAATATTCTATTTGATATATCACTTCAAGTGGCAACTTAAATGTATCATAGGAATATAAACAAGAAATGAAAATAAAATGGAAATGCGTTAATTCAATTATGTATTTATGGTTAATCTTAGTATATTATATTTTTTAATGTTTTGTATTGATTGAAATCTATTTTTAATTATTAGCATTTATCTCAATATTTGAATAGAATAATTTAAACTAATTTAATATGACTAGAAAAAATATTTATTGATCTAACTATTAGTAATTATTAATATAATAAATAAAATCACTGTTTAAATAGAGGAAATTATATTCTAATAAATTATTGATATATACCTTTTATTAAAATTATTTACTTTTCTTTTAAGCTCTGATCGAAAACAAAAATTCCAAGTCCATCTCCACATAGTTTAATCCTTGTAAGGTGGTCGGCAATTTCTTTTATTGAATCAACTTGTTCTTGTAGGAATTCAGATTCTAGAAAATCACACAAATTTGCATCTTCTTTAGCTGTTGCAATTCGATGAATTCCTAACAGGCTCTGTAAAAAATTTTTAAAAAATAATACTTTTTTCTTCCCTTAGATTTTGTTACTATATATATATTAACAAATTAATTGTTTCGTTTAATTTAACCACTATCACAAAATACTGATATTTTCAATTATCAGCCAATTATTTAATTTTTTAGTAGTTGATTTCTCACTTTCATAATTTTTTCTTTCTTTATAAATATAAAAATTTTATCTTTTATAATTTATTTAAAATTGTTGTTTATATTTTATTTTTAATTGATTAAGTAAATAGCTTATGCAACCTCATTAACAGATTTTTCAAGTTCAAGAGCAGCTCGCATTGCTTCTTCTGGTTTTCCCCAATCATTTCTATCAGGGGCTTGAATTGGCGTTAAAATAATTCGACCTCCTCTCTTATTCAAATAACGCATAATTTTTTGTGCATGTTCTCTTTCTTCTTCAGATGCTTTTGAAAAATAATCATGAAGGCCATGAAGTGCAACATCATCGCGATCGAAATAATAGCCCTAAAACAGAAATTTATAAACATATTGAAAATAAAATATAAAATTAATAAAATCCAACTTATTTTTATAATATTCAACTTTTAATGATTATTTATATAAATATCTAATATTTGATTAAAACAATTATAAAATTGAATTTGATTTACCATTGACAAATAAACATAACTTGCATATAATTCCATATTAATTTGCCGATTAAGAGCTTCTTCGCATTCTTGGTCAAAGTTTTGCCTTACTTGAGTCATTTTTTATCTAATTATTGCAAAAATAATTTTATAAGTTTGTTAAAGTTCTTGCAGGTGACAGTAATCAGTATATATCATATATATATATATATATACGTAAATATACGTTTATATTTTAAGGGGGAAATGATGTCTTAAACTTGATAAAATTATATAAAAATTAAAACATTTTAATTAATCATAACTTATATGATTTAAATTTATAATTAGACAAATTAAATTTTTTTATTTATTTCAATTTCATTCTAATGTTTAAATCAAATAGATAAAATTCATTTAAATTTTGACAGATCGGGCCCGCTTTAAAAGTATATCAGTTAGCGAGTTGTCATCAGATGTGCTTAGTAGACATAAATCTAATATAAAAGTCAACGTGGCTTAATATTAATTCTCTTAAATAATGAAACTTAGTTTATTTAAATAATACAATGACTTGTTGTATAAAATATTTTTTTTATTATAGCTTTGCTCTTGGCCTTTGTGCGCTAGCATTGGTAAATTGTTAAAAAAAATATGAAATTCTACAATAAGATAGATAATAATATATAAATTACATTTTAGTTATCTGTTATTTTAAAACTTACCACTTCACCCTATCCAATAATACGTAGACGCAAAGAAGAAAAATATTTTATAGATGAATCTTCCAATACACCATGCCTATTTCCAAGCATTGATGATCCAGCCTCATTGGATTTATCGGTTATTGTACCCGCATATAATGAGGAACAAAGATGTAAATATCATTACTGTATTTTATAGCAATATATAAAAATTAAAGAATTTATATCTATAAAAATAAAAAAAATAATTGAGTCTAGTTTGCCCATTTATAATCGATATAAAATCTATTAAGAACTTAAACAAAATAGTTTTTTGATGAATTTTTTAGATTATAATTATAATTCTCTATAATTCTTTAGAAACATTTATTCATGTTAATAATTAAAATAACTTATACTTTTATTCATCTAAGAAAACATGAAATTATTCAGAAATCATTACCTGACAGATCTTTTTAAATAAGCAGGATTAAAATCATCGTTTTAAATATATATATATATATTATATTTTTCATAAAAAATTTTGATTAAAGGAACTTTTTTATTTTATAATAATAAATATCCTTTTGAAACCTTTTTAAATATCTATAGATAGTTATTAATACGATCGTGAACAAGAATCGAAAATTTCAAAGAAATTTTTTTAAAAATTAAAATAAATAAAATCAATGAAATATTTCACTTTTAAATAAAAACTATATATAGTTAATTTTAATTTTTATATATTTTACAGTACCAAAAATGATGGCAGATTGTCTTAAATATCTTTCAACTCGTAAAGATTTAAAATATGAAATAATTATTGTTAGTGATGGAAGTTCTGACAAAACAGTTTCAGTGGCACGAGAATATTCAAGTAAAATAGGTTCTAATCAAGTAAGAGTATTAGAACTAATAGAAAACCGAGGAAAAGGAGGAGCAGTTCAATTAGTAAGTTTAAAAATTACTAATTCAAACGATCTCCAAAACACTTTACATTAATTTATTTCTTAGAAATAGATCTATTTAATGTTTATATATAATTATCTTATAATTTATATATAGTGTCTTTTATTTATAATTAGAAAAATTTATACTGTCCAAATTATTTATTAAATCAAAAATATATTTTTAGGGAGTTCATTCTTCAAGGGGTGAACTTATTCTTTTCGCTGATGCTGATGGTGCCACCTCTTTTGAAGATTATCAAAAATTAGAAGAAAGCTTGCAAAGTGTTATTAATAAAAAAGGTTTTTAAAATATAAAATAAAAAGGAAATTCTAAAATAACAAAATTTATAATTTATCTGTTATTAATTATATTAATCAAAAATTTATTATTTGAAATTTTACAGAGAAATGATGATCTAATATTTTAAATAAAATTAATTTGTTTTTTAGGTAATTTTCAGAATCAAGAAGGAGTCATCGTTGGTTCGCGTGCACAACTAGAAGAAGAATCTATTGCTACTCGTTCCTATTTTCGTACTTTTCTGATGAAGGGTTTTCATTTCATTGTTTGGTTATTATGTATTCGGGGCGTAAGAGATACTCAATGTGGTTTTAAATTAATGACAAGATCAAGTGCCAGGCGTATTTTTTCTAATCTTCATGTTAAACGATGGTAAGAATTTAATTTTCTTAGCTATATAATTTCATCATTAATAGTCTTTAAATATTTCTAGGGCTTTTGACGTTGAACTACTTTATATTGCTCAGCACCTGAAGATTCCTATTAGGGAAATTGCTGTTAATTGGACAGAAATAGAGGGCAAGTTATTTATTTATTTTAATTCATTAATTCAAATCAAAATAATTTAATTCTTATCCTTTTAAATCAAATTTTATAAAAATCACTTTGTTTTGTTAGCATTTTAAAAAATAATTTTTTTCAAGATTATTATGAATATATTTATTTTCTTTCTAGGTTCGAAGTTGGTTCCTGTTTTAAGTTGGATACAAATCTTAATAGATTTAATTATGATTTGGTTACGATATCGAATAGGAGCATGGAGAATAAAAGATTTGAAAATGAATTAATATATATATATATTAAATTGTATTTTTAATTTATCAAAAAATAATTTATTTTCTTATTTTCATACTTCTAAGATTTTTAAAAAGTGTTTTCATCTGTAATTTTAATTTTTTTACATTTTACTATATATTTCAAATTTCTTCTATTAAAATATTTGTTTGATTTGAATGTACTAATATATATTATTAATATTAATATATATATATCATTTATTAAAATCAATATAAATTATAAAAACATTTATTAATTAACTTATTTTTCCCAAGAATCCTTTTTATCATAAAAATTACCACAATTGTTCTTCAAATGGAATGAGTTGTTCAATCATGTTTTGTCCAATATTTCAATATATTATAAGTTTTAAATATTTATATTAAATTAATTATTTTCAGAATGAAATGGGTGTGAAATATATAGATCTAGGAGACAGGACAGAATAGAAAGTTTAGAAATACTGTTACTTTGGTTGAAACATAAGTTTTATTTCTAAATTTTCTGTTTTTCATGCTGCCTGCCCTCTGACTCCTAGTCCAATATTCATTTAAATACAGAAATTTAGATTTTGAGATCAATTAAAGAAAAAGGGGAAATAAAATAAAAACATTCAAAGGGAGAACTCAGAGTGAATAGATTAGATAAATTAAATCTTTTATTTAAAAAAAATAACTAGTTTATTTATAATAAACTGATTACTGATACTTTGAAGTAAAATATAGTAATTGGTTTAACTAAAAGAGATTGAGATTATCATAGATATTCACGTTTTAACTATTCAATACACTGAGACTATTTTGGAAAGATGGTTTTGTGTAATTTCTATGTTGTTAAGGGATCTATAGTGTTAGCAAGATGTACTAAACTATGTATATAATAATTTTGTAAATGAAAAAATCTTTTAGTTTTCTTACAATGGTCCAAAATTTGAACTTTTAGTGTTGTTTTGATTCTTATTCAGGATAAAATAAAGACATTTCATTGTATAAAAATAATTTAAAATTAAAACTTTTCTAACTTTTAAGTTACTAGAAAGTCCAATGTAATAAATTAAATTCATAATTTATAAGGTTTCATTTACTAGAAATCAGCTCAGGATAAAAATAGTCTAAATATACACATTCATTGAATAAGTAGATAATATTTTTTAATAATCATTTTACTTTTTTGATATAAAGTTTAATATTTAAAAGTATAAAACTTTTATACAGGATAGTTACAAAATATTCAAAATATTCAAAACTGTTTGATTATAAATTAACGCTAAAGAAGATACAGGGGCTCCTTGTATAAGTGCGAAGAGTGCCGAATCTTTTATGAATAATGAACTTATGGTCTAAATCAGAGGTTCCCAAACTTTTACTAATACATCGGGTTTTTTCCGCGGCTCCCTTAATTAGGGAGACCATATTTCGAAAGATAAATTGAAAAAATTTTTAAAATAATCAAAAATGTTCAAAAGTTTCCCCACAAAATCATCTTACCTTTTTTTTCACGGCTCCCCCTACGACGGCGTCGCGGCTCTCACAGTTTGGTCTAAATTAAAAAAATACTCTTTATTTCTAAATTTTTAGACAATTTACACTATAATATAATGGAATTATAAGATATATATAGAGGTTTTTGTTTTAAAATTAAATTTTCACATTAGAATCTTTACCCTCTGAATTAAACTCTTTTAAATTAATGATTTATATTTTATTTTTATCAAAAAAATTAACTTTCTCACATAAAATAGATATTTTAAAAATAATCCCGCCAAAAATCACGTGATTTTCCCAATGGTGAAATATTTTTTAATTATAGTACAATATTTCTAATATTTTAAAATATTGATTCATTAAATTCAATTTTATAACTTTTAATCGTTATTACCATTTAATTTACATATATATCTTTTTAATAATGTCCTTTTATTAATTACCTAACCCTTAAAAATGAAGTCGACAGCTGATTTAAAAGGTAACTGTCAAAAATTATTTTTAAACAATTTATAATTTACTTTCAAAAATATTTATAATTAAATTATTCAGATAAATAAACATAGAGAAAAACATTTAATAATCATGAAATAAGGAATCATTCATTTTTGATTTTAAAGACTTGTTTAGATTAACATTCAATATTTAAATGCATTTATTAATTAATGAACGAACACAATTTATGATTTTTTTTTATATTTCTTCAAATATTTATTTTAAAAAATATTATATATTAAGTTTCTAATTTTTACATGTTTTTAAAAATTGTTATATTTGTATAATTTAAAAATAAAAATAATTATTTATACATATTTTAGAATTTTTTAACTAAATATTTGATTTTCTAGTCTATATTTAAGAAATGTTTCATTTAAATTGTAAATACAGCTAATTGATTATGGTTTATAATAAATATCTCTTAAGGGAATGATAACTACAAAAAATTGGATACTAGTCTATATTTTTTTTGAAAATGTAGAATGATACAAATAAATATATATATACAAAATAAAATTTTAAAAAGTTACATTAATTAACATTTTGTAATTTATAGTATTATTGTTTACAAATAGCTAAAATAAGGAACTCAATCACCATATTCCAGATCAATAATACTGATTTCATTAATAATTTAGATTTAAATTTTACTTAATCAAAAAATGATAGGGATGACTATTTTCTTTCAAACAATCTTTATAAATTTATTTTTAAATGATTAAACAATTAAATTTTCAATTAACTTTTAAAAATATTTTTATTATATTAGATAGATGAATTTCAAATTAATAAAATGACTGATCTATTTTTCTAATTTATTATTAGTTATTCAAAAATTTAACAGGAGAAATCAACATTAGTAGTAGTCATTATTTTTCTCATTCTTAGCATTATAAAACTATTGGAAAACTATTGGAAATTTAATTTTAATAATTATTATTTATCTATCTCTTTGAACCTACGGAACTCGAAAGTTTATATTATTATTATATTATAAAATTATTAAAATCATACTTATATACAATTTTATCTTATAAAAGCGAGAAATTGACAAGAAAAAAATTTCAGTGATAAATCTTGAGATTTTTCTTAGAGAGCAAAAAATCTATATCAATTATAAAATTGAGAACTTATAATTTCAATTTTTACATTACAAATTAATTATAATAATTAGACCTATTACAAAACCTATATAAGATCACTTTAAAAATTATTGTCATAATTGAAAATTTGGTAACATTTTTATAAAGGATGAGTTATTTATTCAAAACACTTTTTCGATCCTTTGTGCATGTATAAAGCTTCATTAAAATACTTCCACATTACATTTAAAGTCATAAACTAGTGATTTTCAACCTGGGGGCGATCGACATTTTAAAGTGACTATACGCTTTTGGGGGGCGAAATCGTTTTTAACTCCAAAAAAAAGGTAAGATAATTTTGAGATCAGACATTTCCGCTTTTTTTCAATATGTTTCTAAAAAAAAGGCAAGAATATTTTGCGATCAGGTTCTGAAACTCGAATTCACCAAGTGTACCTACCTTATATTAGGGATTATCATGTAATTTTTATCTGTAAAAATTTATAGAAGGGCGAATTAAGCGTTTGGTCCAAAAAGGTTGAGAAACACTAACATAAACCATCAAATATTTTAGCACTGCTAGACACTACAAGACATTTTACAAATTTCAATCAATAGGAAGGAAAAATTTTGCTCTGCCCAATATATGTACTATGCAAATAATTGAATTTATAATAAGGACCACAATTATAAAATAAATATATTCATTTTTATAACATAAAATAAAATTATATTCTATTCATATTTATTCGATATAGTGAATATAGTGTAAATTTTTGGAGGCTTATATCACCCCATCATCATCTCAAACAAGAAGTCGCTGGGGACAGATCTGGCGAGTAGGATGATTGGGGAATAAATTTATAGTCCAATTAATGCAATTTTATTGTTTTAAATATAAGAAAAATATCTCGCAAACTAATCATCAAATTTTAACATATCATGCCTGATTCAAGATGCATTGATAGTGGGGTCATTTATCTCTGAACTTATTAAATGTTCTGTTTATTAGATATAAAACACAGTGAAAATAAATTAATTGTCATAGCAAGATTAAACACGATTTTTAAATTAAAAATTTGAAAATTTGATAATAAGAATTTAATAATTTTACCATATATATATTTTAAGTTTTAGTATATCTAATGAGTGTCTTGTGAATAGAAATAAAAATTTAAATAAAAAAAAATATATGTGTTCTTGAATATATTTCGTTTTGACCTTGTAAAAATTTTACCTAAGTAGAAATGAGTCAAAGCACTCATAGTTGTGTTTACTTAAATGACTTCGAAACTCCTTTGGGTTAGCGTGTGTTGTAGCCGGCTGAAGCGGGCGACTTCGACCACGATGCCTGACCATGGCTAGGGAGCGGCTCAACAGCGCTGCCAGTTCAAGACTTGGGCCAATTGATCCCTTCGACGCTGACGATGAAGAAATACAGGTTAATATCAACGAAAATACATACTTTAGTAAATAGTCGACATTTATATTTAATATTTATTTAATAAAAAATATGAAATCCCCCCTCCAAACTCGGATAATTGATAAAGTTCTCAGATATTATGTAAATCAAGATCTTATCATTTAATTAAAATGAAACACCTTAACGTGGAATTTTATTAATTTTGCCTTTAAATCTTAAAATATATATTATTTTTCAATTTTTTTAAATAAAAGAAAATATTAGTTTAAAATATTATAATATTATTTTTATTGAAATAATTGAAAGAAATAATTTTTGTTATAGCATATACCCATATATCATATTAATTTTTTTCTATTAACATAAAATATTTTTACTTTCCCTTAAATGTGTATTATTTTATTTTATAGTAAGGAGAAATTTTGCGATCAATGAAAAATTTGAATTAAAGTTTTCAATGTTTTAAGTTCTTCCGAGTCGAAAATAGTCGACATAATCCCGCAAAATGATCTGTGTGTTAGTGTGTATGTGGACAGTGTAGCTCAAAATCGAAAAAAAATTCCAAACTATAATTGAGAATTGAGATTTTACAGCAAAATTTTTCGATAAAATTGGCCAATCCAAAATGCCAGAATACTCATTATAATTTCCAAAATCAAATCAAATTTATGTTCAAATTAATGTGAACAATCTCAATAAAATTTTTCATATATTTATATAATAATATATTTAACTTCTTAATGAATATTGGGAGCTTATTTTATTAAAATCTGACAATTAATTTACTTTAGTTTTGTTTTACATTAGGTCATATTGAAAATGTAAAATGTATACTTTCAATTAACAAATGTATATATGTATTTCATTTGATTATCAAAATAAATAGATTTTCTAATAATTATTTCTTATAAGTGAAAGTTGTGTCTTGTGCATCTCACATAATTAATTTTTATCAACAGAAATGTAATCAAATAAAAGATCGTTTCTTGATAACATTCCTATTTTTTGAGTAAATAAACTTCTTAGATAAAAGAGAATTAATTTATTTTATTGTCATTTAATACTGAGAAAAATTGTACTATGTCGCTTTAGATTGAATCAAATTAAAAATGAAATTACAAGAACTCGAAAATAAATAATATTATGCCACAACAATTCGCTAGTCAGGTATAGTCATATTTTCAAATTAATTAATTTTCTATATAAATACAATTTATTTTTCAAAATTTGTATTATTTTCTTCATATCTATAGTGTAATTTAAATAATACTTTTAATTGGATCATAACAGTTTTCTTTTAAATCCAAAAATTCTAGTTTATTGATTATTTCAGTCATAGGAAATTCAAAATAACTTAAAAGCTAAAATATTTTGATGTTTTTATATTTTGTTTTACAAAAATAATCATAAAAATACATAAATTACACGTTTTTTTTCACTAAAATTTGAAAATAAATTTTCCTTCCATCTATTCTGGTGAGTCTTGAGCTCCCACTCCATCTTACTCTTGGGTTCAAGTCCCGGGCCTGACAAGGAAATTTTTCTCTCATGTCTATGGAAACGAGGTCCTCCTAACGTAAGCGAATAAAATTGGGAAGCTACTTGAAATAAGAAGTAGCGACCTCGGATCAAGAAAATCAATCAATCAAACTTTAGGCACTGCCATTTCATAGGACATTCGAAAGCCAGAGGTTTTTTTTTATAATTATAATTAGAATAACTAGAAATCAATTTCTAGGTTTCCCTTGCACCTTACGTGCAAACGTTACTTGCACGAGCTGGTTTGCAAAGACGTCGCAAAGGGCTTTGGGGAAGATGTTGCCCAGTCGCTCCATTTGAACGTGCAGCTGCTCATCATTGGTGGGATCCACGATTTGATTCACCTGTCCTCGAAAGACAATATCGTCAAAGCTCATTCCCTCAAACAAGACTTCGCTTCCGGTATAAGTAGTATATTCATTTATGTTTGTTTTAAAGGACATGTTTAATAATATTATTTACATAATTTAAATATTAAAAATAACTAATTAAAAATTAATTCCAATCTTTATCTATATATAGTATGTATATTATAAAAAGGGGTTTGATAGTGAAACTGGATAATTTATGAATTTAATTATTCTTTTATTATTTTCTTGTAAAATTATTATAGTTTGTTTCCCAAATGTCCTCCATTGAAATTTATCCTTTTGAAGAATCCTATTTCAATATTTTGGACGCTCGAACAGTGCAGTCGCTTGATAACGATTCCAGAAGTAGCAATCGAAACGTTGTGTATATTTTTTCTATTTTTTGAATAAATTTACAATAACAAATATCAATATGTGGTTTTAATTAAAATTAGTTAAAATTCCCTTATAAATATTTGCATAACTTCTCGCCACATATATAGCAACTGTTTCAATTTTCGACTTGAATTGATTGTATGAGGGTTTGATTACTTTTTAATTAGTTCTGGTTGTCTTTTTAAAATATCTTATCTAAGAAGATGCTAAGATAAATGAAAGGTGAATAAAATTCAGGTAATTCTCATATTAAACTACGAAGGGAGTGAGAGGATAATGACCTTCATCCCTACCACCACTATCAATCACTACCATCCCGTTTCATTATCAACCCGTTACTATTAAATTCTTAATATTTGTTCTAGCGTTTAAAATATTAATGTTTAATTATTTATTTTATAATAAAATTTTTAAGACTGTTTCTTTCTTTTTTTTTAGATATGCTCTTCTTTATTCCTTATTGGTTTCCTTGGGATGGTTGGTTTATACTCTTGTGGAGGGCATTAAAGAATCTTCCGTCCCCATTGAAGCATGCATTGCTCTTATTTTTCATACATTTTTGATGATGGGCTGTTTACTGGCAACCCATTCAAGACGGCGTGCTAGATTTGTTGCTGTGGCAGCTGCTCTAGGTCTTATTAGTCTTTCTCTTATCTTAGCTGCACTAAACACTTTTAATAAACTTAATAGGTAAATTAATTTTAAAATATTTACAATATAAATATATATATATATATATAAAAAGTTCAAATTTTTACAAAAAGTATCTTCAAATTGCAGGCCCTCATCTATAAGCTTATTTTCATTGGCTGCAGAAATAATTTTAGCCATTTATACTGTCATACCTTTGCCTCTTTATCTAGCAATTCTTGTCACATCAAGTCACTCTATTGGTTTAGAAATTTTTGCTGCTTTTTCATCAAATACCCCTGCAGAAGCTCTTGTTGTTCGAGCTCTTACTCATATTTGTATACATTTAATTGGAGTTCATATTTTAATTATGACTCAAGTTCGAATGAGAGGAACATTTATGAAGGTGTGATTATTTTTTATTTATTAAGATGGTTTCTAATAGTTAAACCAGTCAATTGACTACACATATTATCTATTAAAGATAATAGAGAATCAATTAAAGTTTATATTAATAAAATATTTTAACGAAAATGATAATAATAATAAAATTAATTAATAAATCATTCCGCTATAAACCAAAAAAGGCATGTTTCAATGGTTCTTATAATACTTGAATGATTTGCTATTTTTTAATAAAAAATTAAAAGTCCCAATTATATATATATAAAATAGAAATTTCTTTTTTGTTAATTGCTATTCTTTCCTCGATTTTTGATTTCTTTTATTATATGTATATTTCACTATTATCTATCTTCTTTGATTCTCTTGGTTACATTTTTATTTTAATTTTAAAATTCATTTAGATTTAATATTTGCATAATGACTGATTTACCAAAAATAATTTTTTTTTTTTTTTAATATAAACATTTAAATTTAAATATTAATATACTTATAAAATTGATATTTTAATTTAAAAATAGGTTGGGCAATCATTACTTGTTCGCCGACAACTAGAAATGGAAAAACAAATAAAAGAAAAGATGATCCATTCTGTTATGCCTCCTAAATTAGCAGAATGTCTTATGAAAGAACACGTCGAATTTGGAGACTCCAATGCTGAATCTATTAGGTATAGGTAATTTTAAAATATAATACCTTCTATTTTTATTCATTTAAATTTAATTTATTTTTAGAGATTTTCGTTCGCTTTTCCGTCCTTTCAATATGAATCGAATGTCTAATGTTTCAATTCTTTTCGCTGATGTTGTTGGTTTTACTCGCATGTCATCTAATAAAACTGCCGAACAATTAGTTGATCTTCTTAATGATCTTTTTGAAAGATTTGACTTACTTTGTGAATTACATGGATTAGAAAAAATTTCTACTCTTGGCGATTGTTATTATTGTGTGGCTGGTTGTCCAGAACCTATGCCAGATCATGCTCATGCAGCTGTACAGATGGGTTTAGATATGATTAGAGCTATTGCAGAATTTGATAGAGATCGAAATGAAGGTAAAAAATTCGATTTATTTTAATTATTATAATTATTTATTATTATAATTTGAAATTATAATTTATCTAAGGTGTTAAAATGCGCGTTGGGGTCCATACTGGTACTGTACTTTGTGGAATAGTTGGCACCTGTCGAATTAAATTTGATGTATGGTCAAATGATGTTACACTTGCTAATCAAATGGAAAGTTCTGGTAGACCAGATCGTGTAGGTATATTTTATAATTAACATATAATAAAGAATTCAAACATAATGATCAACTATTTTAATTTTAGGTACATATTTCACAAGCTACTCGAGATCTTTTAGGAGATAATTTTTTATATGAAGATGGCCAAGAAATTCAAGGTAATTATTTTTTTTTTCTAAATTAAAATTTAATAATAAAATTAATATTACTTCAACAGGACTTAAAACTTATTATATTCGAGATACTCAAACATCATCAGGAACCGGAACACCAACCTTTACTACAGTCTCCATGCAAAGATTAACTGTTCCAATGATAGCTCGAACCCCCCCACCCAATGGAACTAGACCTCGTGTAGCATCATCATTTATGCATATTCGAAGAGCAGCACATCTTCAAGGTAATATTATGAAAAAAAAATTTCTAATACACTAAAATAATAATATTTGATTATTTGTTTCTCTAACATTAATAAATAATAATAATACTTATATTCCAAATATTAATGATTTCAAATATTATTTATAATTCAATTTTCCACAAGATGCAAATTAATATAGCTGAATTTTTAACAGGAACGAAAGCAAATTCTCTTCCTAGTATTTTGGATACCGAAAATGACATGGGAGTTTCCGGAAATGGTTCTGCTGGTTCAGGAGCTGTAAATCCACCTTCAAGAAGAATGCCTTGGCGAAAATCAGATAAAGTTACCAATGAAATGGTCTCTTTCGAAATAACAACACCTACTCCAAACACTAGTCCTGCACGAATTCCTCCAATTGTTGTTCAGGTATAAAGAGGACTTTACTGTTTATTAATCAAAGGAAAAAAATATGAATTTATAATCAATAACTCCTGTTTTTTTTTCTATTTTTTACAATGAATCTTAATGAAATTTATTATTAAAATTTTTGTTATAATTGAGAGTAGAAACTCAAAATTATCATACCATATAAACAATTAATGAAAGAATATAATTTTCATTGTTTATTCATGAAAATATATATACATTATTTATTTTATGCTTATATAAATATATTATTATTATTATTGAGAATCTAAAGGTATATCAGTAGCAAGGGTCAACATTATCATCGGATATCATCTATCATAAATTTGTATTATTATCTAATCGAACTGCATTTTAACAAAATATATTATTTTATTTTAATACATTTTTAATATTATTCTATTTCATTAAACCCTTTTAAATTAAAAAGAATATTTTACTAATTAATAAATTATTTTTCTAGAGTGATAGTATTGGACATGAATCATCTCTAGATCGAATTAGTATTCCAGGAGCTTCATGTCCTGGAGATGACCAGAGTATTTGCTTGTCGGTATATAGTCGAAAAGATAGTGGGATTAGAAGTAATAGTCGCAGAAGCAGCATTCAGCAACAAGTAATTTACTATTAGTTATTTTTTATTTATTTTATTATATATTATAATTTTTAAATATAATTTAATTATTTTTATTTATTTATTTTTATAGATATTTTTTATGAATGGACTTACTCAAGGAGATTTGCTTAATCATAGAGTTAGCGGCTATTATACTTCTAGTCAATCATCTTTGGAAATGGATGAAACAGGTTTTTACTTTTCTATCGAAAAAATTTCTAAGTTTCTTGAGAGTAAAGGTATTGTTATCTAGATTCACTACCGATGTGCGGTTTTTGACAAATTTCCAGTTTCAAGACATTCTGATTCCAAAAAAGTGGTTTTCCCGTTGACGTATGTATATATGTGTGTCTGGCAGAATTCTTGTTAACAAAATTCCGGTCAAATGATAAAACCGATCATATCCAAATTTTATATAAGGTTCTTTTGCGGTGCTAACGACCTAGCAACTTTTTCACTTAAATCCATTTATAAATAAATAAATATTAACAAAGTAAAACGGCCATATATTCTAAACTATAAAAAATACAGAAAATTTTATATGTCCCTTCTTCGTTTCTTTTTATTAATGGTTTGAAAAGTCCTCTGTAAGGGATAATATTTTTTACATTTTAATCAATTTTAAAAATATTGTTTTTTAATTTTTTTAAAACTTAAATAATATTAATATTTTTTTTTCAATATACTTTTTAAAATATTTTACTGTTTTAATGCTTAAAACATTTTTTTTTAAATATATTTAGAAAGAGGCTACTCTCATTGGAAACAAATATATTTAAACTACTCTATATATCGATTGAAAAGTCATATTGTGCCAATCACATATATTCTACTGGTTATGGATATAATTCTTCTCAGTTTGTTTTATTAATTAACACTTTTCTCTAAATTTATAAATATAAACAATTAAAATATCTTAAACAGTAATAAAAAACCTAAATTTGATCTTAAACTATTTTTTAGGAACTAAACGACCAAGCGCACTTCTAGGTGAAACATTACCAAACTGTTTTAGCAAACTTCGAAAACAATCTGATCTCCAATTAATTCGTTGTGTTCAAGTATGTTTTATAAATTTATTAATTATTATTTGAGTAATTATAAATATTTTGAATTATATTTTAGGATAATATTACTTCCCATCGTAGTTATTTTGTAAAACCTCCTTTATCCCGTTGGACGCTACGCTTTAATGATTCTAGTTTAGAAGAAGAATACCGACATGAGGCCCATCGAATTTTAACTGAAAGTCAAGAGGAGGCAGATCTATTGCCACCAACACTAGCAACATCAAGATTTAATACTGGACTGGATGTATTTATAGATGCTCTTGTTTATCTTGTTGTAGCCACAGGTATACTATATTTAATTTTTATTCTTTATTTATTTCACAATTATTTTATATAGATAATTTTTATATATTAAATTTTTCTTTTAAATGTATATAAATTGCTACAACTATTAATTTATTTAACAATTTAACTTAAAAAGAATTACTCTTTTACTTTCCTTAAAACTCAATTTTTTAAAATGAAAATATTAACAAATTAAAAGTACTATTTGTGTTTGATAATCTTTAGTTTACATATAAAAAAATGAAAAAAAATAAAAATAAAAATAAAAAAAAAATTTTTTTTTTAAATAAGTATCATCAGATTATTTTTATAATTTTTCTTTCAGGAATATGGATTATATTGACTCCTCCCCCTCCAGTATGGATTGGAATAACATCTGTATGTCTTCTTATTGAACTTCTGGCACTTTTACTTTGTGCTTTGCCTTCTCATTCAGGAGGACAACTTTTGGCTCGCTTAGCGTCCTCATGGTACGCTTGGCATGCATGTGGATCATTTCTGGTTTCTATTCCAGCGGTAATTGCTGTTCTTGGAGCAACATGTTCTCATTATACAGATAAAAGTAAAGAAAATTCTTCCACATTAATAAACAATGAAAATTATGAACAGATATTGACTCTTCCTGTACTTGTATCACTTTTACATTTTTGTAATTTTACTCAACTTAATTGTTGGGCAAAAAATTGTTTGGCAACAATATTTGCTGTTATTTTTTTAATATTTACAAACACAGATCCACAAATTGGCCTTTTAATGGTTTTTCTTTTAATTTTAATTTGGTTTTTAAATCGAGAATTTGAAATAAGCTATCGTTTAAGTTTTCATGGAAATAGTATGGCTGCAAAGGATAGAGCAAAAGTACAAATAATGAAAAATCAGGCAGATTGGCTATTGCATAATATTATACCAAAACATGTCGCTGATCAATTAAAAAAATCTGCTCGTTATTCCGAAAATCATACGGATGTTGGAATTATTTTTGCTTCAATTGTCAACTTTAATGAAATGTATGATGAATCTTATTTAGGAGGAAAAGAATACCTTCGAGTCTTAAATGAACTTATAGGCGATTTTGATGAATTATTAACCCGGTCGGAATTCGATAATATTGAAAAAATCAAAACAATCGGTTCCACTTTTATGGCAGCTTCTGGGTTAAATCCTGAAATTCGTTCAAAAAATATTTCACCTTATCAGCATCTTTTTCAATTAGTTGAATTCGCATTGGCCATGCAACAGGTTATTGATGCTTTTAATTGTGAGTTATTGGAATTTAATCTTGAATTACGTGTTGGCTATAATCATGGAGATGTAACAGCTGGTGTAATTGGTACAAGTAAACTATATTATGATATTTGGGGTGATGCAGTAAACATAGCAAGTAGGATGGATTCTACTGGAGTTAAAGGTCGTATCCAATTAGGATCCCATTGTGTTCCAATATTAAAAGAAAGATTTTTATTAGAACATCGCGGACAAGTTTTTGTTAAGGGCAAAGATAATATGGATGTCTATCTCATTTCAGGTGAAAATACATCTAAATTAAATAATTTTTAACAATTTTTCAATAATTTAAATAAAAGAAAAAATAATAGAAATGTTTATTCACCACAGTAATTTGATAAAAAATTTTAAATATTAAAATATGAAGATAATTAAGAAATAAGATTTTTATAAAAATATTTTATAAAATGCACACTACTATGATATTTAATTATGGCAAATAGTGTAGAAAGATAAACTTGGAAAGGACCATTCATTAAAACAATTTAAGCTTATATTTTTTATCTCAAACGGTTTAAACAAAATCCTATTTAATTAGAAAAAATAAATCTAATACATAAAACATAACATTTAGAGATTGGTTCCAACAGTCCAAAGCTACATAATAAATGAAGATACTCAGAAATTATTGTTACGGTTTTATATAAATATATAGATCTGATTTTTGTGATCATCACTTTTACCATAAGTTAAAGATATAAATAAACCTTAATTATATTACAGATCTCTTTATACTAGATTATTTTGAAAATTTTATTAACATTTTCATTAGAATATAATCTTTTCTTCTATAATAATAATATAAGTTCCTAACAAAATATATTCATTATTTTGAGATGAGAGCCAGGAATCTATTTTAAGATTTATTATGCAAAAATTATTTTTGGAAAATATTAATTAAATGATAATTCTTTTGAATCTCTAATTTTTTGGCGTTGATAAATCAATTTTATTTATATTCTTTATATCATTTTTCTTCATGAAATTCATCAAATTTTAAATACTAAAATTAAATTTTTTTAAATATTTTAAAGCAATTCCTGTCTACACTTTTTCAATAGGGATAAAATTATTTTAATATAAACATTTTTGTATAATAAAAAATTAATATTATTTTTTTAAATAAGTATCCTGACTTTTTTCTCAATTTATAAAATTTGCACTATCATATTTTTATGTATATTATTTATAAATTATTTTTCCGTCCATCGCAGATTGCAATTTTAAAGAAATATAAAATTAATATTATTATTTTAAATAAGTATCCTGACTTTTTTCTCAATTTATAAAAATTTGCACTATCATATTTTTATGTATATTATTTATAAATTATTTTTCCGTCCATCGCAGATTGCAATTTTAAAGAAATTATTTTTTTTAATACTCCAAACCTTTATATATATATATATAAGATTTTCAAAAAAGACATTTATTCTTCAACATTAAAATTGAATTTAGAATGTAATTTTAATAGTTTAAAAATAATTTATGTATGTATAGGTATATATAATTTTTTTTTGTAAAAGATTCAAAAAGTTATTAAAAATTGAATTTTTAAATTTTGACTAACATCTATTGTACCATTTATATAATTTAAACTTAGAAATAACAGAGAGACTTTTATAAGAATATTTATTTATCAAACAATTTTTATATGCTTAAAATTAATAGTTTAAAAAAGATTTATACTATCTGCCCAGATGACCCCAATTGCTAAAACCGTCCAAGATATATCTACGACAATAATATAATGAAAGAATGAGATTAATTCAATTTTTATATATACAATTTATTATTATTTATAATTTTTGATGGCATATAAAAATTAAGTATTATTTTTAAAAATATTTCAAGACATCTTCACTATAAAAAGCAATAAAATATCTTTATATATATATGTACATTTTCAATTAAAAGGCATTGTAAATTATTGTAATCATGAAATTACTTTCGTACTTACGTTCTTTGTATATCAGTTTAACGACTATCATTATTTTATTTTTTGAGTTTTTAATATTTTAAAATATAAGCTTGAAATATTCTATTTTCATTACCCAGCTAATGTTCCATTTATTGTTCCTAAAATTGTTATCTATTAATAACTAATACTGACTTAATATATAATAAATGGTAAATATAGCTGGTAAATTAGAATGTTTTTTATATTGGCATTTTAGTTAAACTAGAAATTTAAGAATATATATTATATGTTGACAATTACATCAAACTTAAAAAAATTTATAAATTACCTAGTTTAACTAAATCCAATAAAATAAAAAAAAAGTATTCTAAAATATCCGTCATAAGTTTATTTTCAAATTACATTTAATATAAAAAAATTTACTTTTATCTTCACTATTTTTTTCTTAAATATTTAAATATCATATTATTATATTTAAATATTTAAAATTATTAAATAATTAACAAAAACAATTTATTAGTTAATTCATTTAGTATATTAATATTTTATTGAATAAAAAATATTTTTGCGATCTGCATAACTCCCATTCCTCTTTAAATCACGATTTTCCTATCTTTTTCTCTAGATTACTATTTAAAAGTCTTGTATATACGATTTTTGTAAATAAAGTTATATATATATATATATATATTGTACATATAAGTTGTTTAAATATTATCTCCTTGATTAAACATTTTCCTTTAAATTTTCAAATTTTAGCTGACATTTTCTCATATTATTAGAAACACATGATCAAGTAACTTTGATATACATAATATAATACAATGATTGGATACATGATTTTAATTCATTTTTCCTTTTCAATCTGACCATTATTGTATAAAAATAATGAGGACAATCTCAAAATTAATTTAATCAAAATTTGTTTCTTAAAATGGTACTAATTAATTAAAATAACTCGATTTCCATTTCAAGATAAAAAAATATTCAAATTTTCTTGATAAAATATTTGATTCAATTATATAAATAATAATATAGTACCGGGACCCCGAGCCTCGGCTCGGTACTTAAGTTAAAAAAAAATGATTCATTATTATTGGGTTTGGCTGGTAATATTAATACCTGGGACACCGAGCTGTCGCTCGACCCTTTAAAAAATATTAATCTACAATTAATTATTTATTACAATTATTAAATGTTGCATCATTGCATCAATCTGATTAAAATGAATTGAACTGGGGTCCTCAATAATACAAACAAACAATTTTAGCTAGCATAATAAGATTAATCCAAGTAATATCGTCTATTTCTATTCGACACTATTTTCAGTTATGAAATGAACAGTCAGTAGAGAGTAAAAAAATTGTAATTGAAGACCGTTGTTTTTAAAAATAATTAAATTATTTTATAGATTATAAAATAAAAATTATTGTATTAACATTAAAAATATTGAAATAAAAAAATAATAGTTTGATTTAATAAACAAAATATTATAAACATTTTTAATGTGAATTTCTCAGGGAGGTAGGGAGCCCAATTCATTTAACCATCCATGTTGTATAAGGAATCTTAATTTCTTAACACTCCGTTTTTTCAAATTTAAAATAGAGGGAGAGAAAGAGTTTCAATTATATTCGAATAGTCTATATATTCTATATATGAGTATTTTTTTTTTCTGAATTTAATACCAAGTTGATTTTCAAAATTTTCTATTCTTTATGCATATGATTGATTACATGTGTTAAAATTTAAACAAATTCAAATATTCTAATTTATAAATTTATATAAAATTTAATATTATTTTTTCGAGACTAATGGCAAATACCGGTGGCCCTAGTCAGAGCAAGAGAAGACTCCTTTTGGTAGCGGCCCAGTCGATGATGTTATATGGATCGGAGATTTGGGCTTTACAACTATATTTTAAGTGAAAAAATGATTTCTTGGTTATATAAAAATTAAAATATGATTCTTTATATCTTTATTATATAGAAAAGTAGGCGTGTTAATATAAAATATATACCTGGGACACCGAACTATCACTCGACCCTTTAACCAATTTATACAATTTATTTTTATATACTTTAAAAATTTTACAATTTTTTAATTATTTATTATAATTGTTAAATGGGATTTCTAAAAATGACCCATTAAAAATTTGTTTCCTAAAATGTTTCAAATTAATTAAAATAAATTGTATAAATGTTCATTTATAAAATCTATATATCTGTGAGTTTGTTTTTCGATTTTTTAAATTTTGATTTTGGATTCGATTAGAGCTTAAAATGTGTAAATGTAAAGTGGTCTTGGTTTTTTTAAAATTCGTTTGGGAACATGGTCAAATCGGCAGTCAAAGTTGAAAATTCCCCATATATTATAACTACTGTAATTAGTATTATATATAATGTAAAATTATAAAGAAAAAATGTTTAGACATTATTATAGACATTTTCATTCTGTAAATTAAATAATTTTATTTCATTTAAATAAATATCTATTTTTAAATATTTTTTTCTCTCTACATTATTTATCTAATTCTCACAATATATTAAGATCATACCGGGACCCCGAGCCTCGGCTCTGTAATTAAGTTAAAAAAAAAAAATTCATTATTATTGATAAATATATATCGTAATTTATAATTATAAAATATTATTAAAATATATATTTTTAATTTTATTTCGAAATTAAATAAAAAATTTTAAAATATTTTAAATATAAAAAAAATATATATTTTTAATTTTATTTCGAAATTAAATAAAAAATTTTAAAATATTTTAAATATAAAATAAATATTAATAAAATATTCTTTAAAAAAAGGCGGGAGTCAAATTTCAATATAAATGTCATTTGTGATGTCATCAATATATAAATTAATAATAAATAATATTAATAAATATTAAATTTAATAAAAGAACAATGAATAAATAAATATAAAATAGTAATTTATTAAAATGTAAACAATAGATAAAAAGAAAAAAAATAACAAATTCATTATTTTCATTTTTAAATAACGATTCACCCGGAGAGTTTCGAACCGACGAAATCCAATCGTTAAAACATCAGTCCAACCGCTGGACTATATATATTTAGATAAAAAATTGTCATTTTTTTACTGTCTTAGCAGGCAGATTTGATGTTTTTTATTTTATTTTTTTTTTTTTGAGAGAGATTAATAAATATCTATATATATTTTATTAAAAATAAATATTTTTAATTTTATTTCGAAATTAAATAATAAATTTTAAAATATTTTAAATAAAAAAAAATATTAATACAAATAAAAATGGAGGCCAATTTTGACGTTTTCCATATATAATTTTCAATTAAGAAATTAATAATGAAGCTGAATGTTTCAAGAGATATCATCAATAAAACTTAATTTTTCTTTATAAATACTATATCTAGTGTGAATTTGAAAAAAATCGTTAGAGCGGTTTTTGAGAACCATGATATATAGATAGATAGATATATACAATTTTAGCTAGCATAATAAGATAAGATTTATGTAGTTATATTTAGTTGGCTTCAGTTTTATATTTTTCAAAGTAGCAATAACTTTTACTGTTTCGACTAAGGATTGCTACTGCTAAAATAAAATAATATTTATAATATAAATTATTCAACTATTATTTAAGTTTAATAATGTACTAATGAGACAACTCACCATTTCTATCTTGAATGACTTAAAATATTTTAAATTTAAAAAAAATGATTAATAATATATTAATTAAAAAAAATAAGTTTACCAAGACTCTCCAACATTTTGCTATAATCAGTGATATTAAGAATAAAAATAGGGGTGGGGGTTTGTTTGGTATTTTTGCTTTAGGATTAGGTTCGTTCAATTCAATATTTCATGCAACAAATTATTGTGAAAAAAATTAAAATTAAAGAATTGAATGACACAAAAATATATAGAAATAGGATATCTCCTAAAAAATATAAGAAAAAACACAAAATGTAACGAACAAAAAAATAAAAACAGATGTAGATAAAAGAGAAAGTATCAAATTAAACTATGAAAGGTTAGAATCATAAATAATTTCAAAATATATTAATTAATTAATAAAGCTTCTATTAGTGATCTAAGTGATCTATTACGTTGGGGGGGGGGGGCACGGGGTGGACCGGGGGTCTCCTCCAGAAAAAATTTTGACAAAATAAATTATTGATTTATTCATAACGTTTAGACTTATACTTATACGTAATTTAATGATGTTTTTTCTTTTGGGTTCTCAGATACAAATCTAATCATTTTGAAATTTATTTTTTGCACAATGTTTGGAGGGGGGGCACGTGCCCCCGGCCCGACGCCACTGCTTCTAATGCTTATGATTATATATTAGAAGTTATAAAATAGAATAAAATAAAACAAAAGGAAAAACGAAAGAAAGAAGGAAAAAATAGATTTTTTTCCTTGGATGATGACTTGTCCATACAATTACAAGATTATTTAAATTCTTGTAACTCGTACTGCTGTATAAATACAATCAATGGATCAAGTGACAATACAATCATGCAAATATGCAAATTATAGTGATAAAAAAACACTGAGAAAAAGATTGAAAAGCAGGAGCCCGATATGCAGAGGACCACTCTCATTCCGAGCTGCCTCTCTTTCATAGTTTATAAGGAATAATTTTTTAAAAGTACCGAGTCGCGACTCGGTGAACCAGGTACTGTATATTTAAATTTACCGCAACTAACCGAATATTATCGAATAAATTCGAAATTCAACGAACAAATAAGTTGTGTAATTTTAATTTCAATCTTGTCATTATTTTAAAATTTTAGAAAACTATAAAAATGAATATATAAATATATATATATATATATATATATATATTTAGAGAGAGAGGGGGGGAGAGAAAGTGAGATAAAAATCAATTTAGTGATTTTTTTAAATTAGTTGAATAAAAATATAATAAATTTGTATCTTATTTACAAAGGATATATATTTTAAATAATGAGTTTTTTATTTGATTTCTTTTCAAGAATTTTTGAAACAATGTTAAGTTTACTTAGTTTTGGTGGACGAACTATAAAAAACACAATAAGTATTTATATTAAAACAAATACAGGTAGTACATTAAATGTTGAAATTGATCCAAAATGGCAAATAAAAAATGTTAAAGAAATTGTGGGTCCAAAACTTGGTATTTCACCAGATGAAGTTAAAATTATCTTTGCCGGAAAAGAGCTCCATGATTCTATAGCCATTGAAGTAATTATTTTACTAATTTTCTTTCGATAATTACTTAGATAATTTAAACATCTTTTTAGGAATGCGATCTTGGAGAACAAAGCATTCTTCATGCTGTTAAAACGAAACCAATTCGAAGGAAACGATTTAGCTATGATGACAGTTTAAAAGAAGCCAATGAACCTGGCGAACCTCTTTGCGAAACTCTCAACGATTTTCAGTTAGCTGACAGTGGCATTTCAGAGTCAAATATCGCTGAAGGTATCCGCTCTTAATCATTATAATATTATATAATATTATATAAATATATCAAAATAACTTAATAATAAATTTAAAAGCGTTTCATTGGATTTGGTTCCTGATAATCAAAGAAAAATTAAATAAATAAAAGCATTATATTTATTACCAAATTTATAATATTAAATATTACAAAATAAACAAAAAAAATTTATAAATGGCTAATATAAATTAACCTGGAGGTATATATATATCTATCTATACATTTGTAAAATAAAAAAAGATTGACTATATGCAATGGACAAAAAGTATTTTATATATTTATCTTTAGTAGAGAGGTTTGTATTAAATTATATGATGTTCGGTGAATGGTATGATAAAAACATAAAAAGAGAATGTTAATTATAAATACCTTTATTAACCTTCAAAATACTCTCCACTTGCCACAACCCACTTCTGACAACGTTCGTATAACGCTTGAAAACTGTTGGAGAAGTATTGATGTGTTATCGTTCTCAGAGTAGCCGTCACAACGTTCAGGCCGGCAATGCACAAGAACACCAGAAAACACTACTTTCTGTGTCTTTGCTAATAACCAATTATTCGGCTATTAGTCGCAGAGTCAATCGCCGATCTTTTGTTAGATCTCTCGTACATGTTCAGTGTTTTCTGGTGTCCTGCTTGTGGATTGCCGGCCTGAACGTTGTGACGGCTACTCTGAGAACGATTCCACATCAAGTCTTCTCCAACAGTTTTCAAGCGTTATACGAACGTTGTCAGAAATGTTGTGTTGTGGCTAGTGGAGAGGATTTTGAAGGTTAATAAAGATATTTACAATTAACATTCTCTTTTTATGGTTTTATCATACCATTCACCGAACTTTTTAGACACACCTCGTATATATATATATATATATATACGTATATATATATATAATGTTAGGTATTATTCAAAAAATATTTTTAAAAAATCACGAGACAAAAATTATTTTATGAATTTTTTTTAGATCCCTCGCGTTTCAAAGCCCACTTTTATGTCTACTGTTCATCTCCATGTAA
This sequence comes from Labia minor, assembly GCA_963082975.1. Taxonomy (NCBI): domain Eukaryota; kingdom Metazoa; phylum Arthropoda; class Insecta; order Dermaptera; family Spongiphoridae; genus Labia; species Labia minor. Next base: position 82,758,948 of record OY720345.1, read on the forward strand.
GGGATTAAAACAAGGTAAATTACGCGTTCGGTGTACAACATGTCGACAGGGTGCAATTACAGTCGATCGAGATCCTCAGAGTTGGATCGATGTTTTAAGACCCAAACAAATATCTGGTCTTTGTGAAACTTCTGATTGTGTAAGTCTATTTGGATTCAATATAAGTATTTGTTTCTGGAAATATAATATCTACATATTTCTAAACAAAACATTATAATAGATATTTTTGATTTTTGTTAGCCAGGTGAAGATGAAGGAGTTCAATATGTTGAATTTTATTTCAAATGTGCCGAACATCTGAGCCAGGGAGAAACTGATAGTGCTGTAGCATTGGATTTAATTCGATCTAATTTAAGGGAGATTCCTTGTTTAGCTTGTACTGATGTGAGGTAAATATTTGATAAATTGGTTCATGTTTTGAATACAAATTGTTCCAGTTGAATGGTATAGCCTTCCTTTGTTTAACAGAAGGTTCCCAGTCACTATCTTGTTATCTATTTCTCATATTTAAAGAAAATATTATTAATAATATATGATATGTAAATAGTTATATTTATATATTAATTTCAAATTTCAAAGTGATATATGTTTTATTGAAATTCAAATAATTCAAAATTTTGTAAACAGAACAATAAAATCGCTTATATTTTCTAATTTGTAATTATTATTTTATATAATTAGATAATTTAGTAAAAGAAGAAATTAAGAAACAGATTTTCAATTTGAGACGCATTCTTCTAAATTAGAGAATAATCGTTTAATTTTATATATTTTAGATAATCCTGTATATATTATATATAAATACAATCCTAATGAATTCGTTAAAAGTATATTGTGGATGTAAATTAAATTTAACAACTCTTTGTGAAATCTTTCTGAATGTATGAAATAAATTTATTTCTTAATATATATATATATATATATGGAAATTGAAAATATAATTATAAATATATTACATTAAAGATAATTATATAAAATTTAATTTTTTAGTGATCCAGTGTTAGTATTCCCCTGTGAGGCAGAACATGTAACCTGTTTAGATTGTTTTCGTACCTATTGTGAATCCCGGCTTCGTGAGAGACAATTTGTTTTTAATTCTGAATTTGGATATACGCTTCCTTGTCCTGCTGGTTGTGAACATTCATTTATTCAAGAGTCTCATCATTTTAAGCTTCTTACAAATCAACAGGTAAAAAAAAGAAACAAAATTAAATCGAAATTTGATTTAAGTTATTTATTTATTTCAATATATATATTCAAATGAAATAGGACTCCATTAAATTTATTTTTAGTATGCGCAATATCAGAGATTTGGAACTGAAGAATTTGTTTTAAATTCTGGAGGAGTTTTGTGTCCGAGGCCAGATTGTGGAATGGGTATTTTAGCTGATCCAGAATGTATTCGAATTACTTGTGAAGCTGGATGTGGGGTAATTATTTTATATCTAATTTCCTTAGTGTTAAAGAGTATAATCTGAATTATTATTAAATAAAAATATTATTATTTTAGAAAACTATATTTTTTTATTAATGTGAACATTTTTTTAGTTCGTTTTTTGCAGAAAATGTCTTCAGGGATATCATATAGGTGACTGTGCTCCAGAAGAGAATGCCTCTGCTGATGCCGATGCAGCAGCTACATATAGTGTAGATCCTGCTCGTGCATCTCAGGTATTTTATATTTGTATTTTTTTTTTATTACCATTTCAAATGGAATATTTATTATACTCTACTAACATAAGATAATTAATATAATATAACATCAATAGACAATTGTTTGTCGAATTTTATTATTATTATTATTGGTTGAATTTTAGGCACGATGGGATGCTGCAAGTAGAGTCGCTATCAAAGTTTCCACAAAACCTTGCCCAAAATGTCGAACTGCCACTGAAAGAGCTGGAGGATGTATGCATATGGTATGCACAAGACCTCAGTGCGGATTTCATTGGTGTTGGATTTGCCAAACAGAATGGACTCGGGATTGTATGGGTTCACACTGGTTCGGTTAAAAATAATCAAAAATTTTGTAAATTATTTGATTTAATATATATCATTAAAATTGTAAAGTTTACATATGTTTTTATTTATCTATTGCAGTGATTCTCAACCACTTTTGTGTGCCGCCATATTTTACAAATGTAAAGTTCAAATTAAGAAAAAGTTCTTATTTATTTTATATGTATGTAAAATATTTTTGAGATCAGGCTTTTATCTTAAACATTTTCGACTTTTTTCAATTTTTTCAATATGGTAAATAACTTTTACACTTATCTTTTTCTTTGTGTGTCGCCAAATTTTTAAACCGTTAAAAGTGTGCCACGGTAAAACAAAAAGGTTGAGAATCACTCTGATCTATTGTTTTAAATATATCTATTATTTTTTTGAAATATAAAAAAATTCTCTCTGAGCTCAATTTGTTCAAATATTGTTAGTGTATAAAAAATAAAACATTTTTATTTTTCTCTTTGTAACTATTTTCACCTTTTAATTTATTCAATAAAATTGTATTTATTTTAATGTTTTTGAATTTTATTTTTCCATCAAAATTCTTCACGAGTGTTCGTTTCTTAGTATTAAACTATATGTAGCAAATTTCATCCCATTCCTATGCTTTGTGTACAATTGTATAATAAATACACACACATAAACATAAATACATTTATTCACATATATATGTGCCACTCAGAAGCCAAAGCGATTATCTCCACCTATAAACAAACTGAGAAAATGAAACCCCAAGTTCACAGCTTGTAGGAAATTCAGGGTTATTGATTACAGAAAAATGTATATTGCATTGCAAAATATTCACTTCATATGTTGCAGATTACATTACATTACATTATTAGCAAAATTTTAAAAATTGGAGTTAATCGGTTATATATGTATATATGAGATATGTATAGAGAGAGATAACATAGTTTTTATAAATGACATTTTATTTATTTTTATAGGACATTATCTAAGATGCATTGAAACATTTGAATGTATACATTGAATTATTTTATTGTTACATATTTTTTATGAATAAAATTATAAATAATTTTTCAAAATATTATTTATATAGTTTACTATTGTCTTCAACGAAATTGAAATCTATTATTTTATAAAACGATGTCGAAAGCAGAGGAGAGAGTCTATGGTAGTGGGGAAGATCTTCAAGAAAAACGCGGAGCTGTAAAGAAAGATTCAAAATGGGCAATTTTTGGAAGAGTTTTAAAAGCTGGTAACAAAGCAAATATTAATTCTCCACAAAATGAATCCAATGAAGCGCAATCTGAAGAGAAAAAAGTTGATTTATCCCATAAAAAGTCGGGTCGTCTTACATTACCAAGACAGTTAAAAAAATTGGAAGAAAATCTGTTTTCGAGAGATTCAAATACCATTGAACGAACAAATCAAAAAAATGAGGTAAGATTATATACGTATATTATTATAATTATATAATATTTATTTTATTTATAAATATTTTAAAATTTTAAATTATTTATGAGAGACGATAATATAACTTAATATTTATTTTCAACAAATACAAATGATCTATCTATCTATCTATCTATCTATATATATTTAAAAATTTAGCTGTACTTGTAAAGGTTAACAAGTTCCTACCGGCTCCATAATTTGTCTATTTATTTTATGTGGCGGCATGAGCCACCGGTGGTACATACTGGCGGGAACATGTTAAAGTAATAATTAATTAATAATTGCGTTATAGATTAATTAAATTTATTTGAAATAAATAAATAACAATTTTTCATCTTAGTCTTATTTTCTTTGAAATAAATGTCCATATTTGTCTGGGTAGGCAAATCGACCTCAAACTGTCGGAACAGGGAGATTTAGCCGGTTCTTCAAGTTCGGAAGAAAGGAGACCAAGACGGATGCCTCGAAAGAAGGAATGCCTTTGGGTGGATGCACCTCTTGTGAGGATACCACGATTTTGGCTGCTCGGGCTGAGACCAGAGAACTCCTCGATCCCGAAGAGAGAATGTCTAGTGAAGTTGATAGCACAAGAAACGCCGTCGTGGCTGCTGATAGTTCCTAAAGATTAATTTCAAAACATAAATCTAAACCCTGAAAATCTTGAAATAAAAGTAATTTGGAAATCAAAATAATAATATATCTTTAAATAAACAAGATTTAATGTTATTTTTGCGCTATCTGTAATATTACAATATATATTATATTAATATTATACATATATATATATATATATATATATATATATATATATAAATAGTTATATATATACACATTTTTTTGTATGTGTATATTTTCTTTAACTTAATTAAATACAAAAAATGTAATCATTTAAGTACAGTAAAAATACACAAACACCTTTTAGTGTAATAACATCACAAAAGAAGGAATTTGATTATTTTATTGACAGGATTTTTTAAGAAATAATGTAAATAATTATTATGATTTTGAAATTTCGATTTTGATTTTAATTTTTTATTTATTTTTTTTAATTTTATTTTAATAAAGTAATTTCAGATGCACAATTTTCATTAAAAAAATATTCTTTTTATATCAATAAAGAAATTAGATTGAATTTAAAGACTAGTTTAATTTTTAAAATATAATAATAATAATAATTCTCACATAAGAAAAAAAAGTTTTCTAATTTTTTTTTTATTATTCTTTAATTTTAAAAACATCAGTTATTTAAAAAAACAAACAAATATTTTAAAAATGAAAGAACATATATAAATATGGGGCTTGAAGATGAATTTTTTCTTACATAATTATTCATTGTGATTAGAATTAAATATAATAAATAAATTTTTTTCGAAAGTATATAAACACTTATTTTCATATTTAATAAATACGATCAGATTAATATTTTCATATATGTATAATATCTATTTTTAAGTATATGTTGTATACTTGTTTTAAGAGCACCCCTGATTTAATCATCATTCAATCACTTAGAAAGTAGCATTAAAAAGATGTACAAGAATAAAATATGAAAAGATTTTGATTATCAAACATTTTAAATTATTGGTCATTTTTACAATTTACAAAAGGATGAAATATCAATAAAATATGTATATTAAGAAAATTATAAATACAAAAATGCTGAATTATTACAAATGTCCAATTTAATGATTATTTATTAAAATGAGGGTCAAGTTAGGATAAATATTGAAAATTATTTACTGAAAGATTAACTCTAATTTGGAAGAGGAGTGGTGGTAGGATTCTACAAGAGCAAGGCTTGCATTTTTTTTTGGATGGCAGGTGAAGGACGGAGGGTTAAAATTTTGGGTAGGTTGGGAAATGAGTAAGGCACAAGGCACATCGATCCGCGAATTATGCGAAATGGTCACTAGATAGGAGGCCCTGGGACAGAGACGCAAGAGGTTGCTTGGTTTCACATTAACTTAAATTAATACTAAAAGGTACATGATTTTATAGATACAGGGCGATGCCAAAAGTTTTCATAGGGATTCGAAAATTTTTAATAAAAATTAGAAATATAAATTGATATTCTAATGATTATATAAAAAAATTATTTTAAAATATGGCATTTAATCCAATGGTAGAAATAAAGTAGATTAACATAATCTAGAGATACTCCTTTCTAAATAAACATTTTTAACAATTTTGTATTTAAAATTTATTAGTTATTTATATATATATATGTTTAATCATTCATTTCTTTTTTTTTTGAAATGAGATTTTAAAATAAATAGTTATAATTTATGGATAGTTTAGTATTTTGATTCCCTATGCAACTTAATTCACCGTGTATTTATATAAGAGAATAAATTGAAAATATTTATATAGATAATATATACATAAACATAAATACTTAAAAGGAATTACTGCCCAAAAAGGCAATTTACATAGATTCTTCAAATAAAGAAAAATCTGAATATATCTTTCATAATTATATTATAATATAAATATGAAATATATATATATACGTATATATAATAATAATAATAATAATAAAACAAGAATTTCTTAAATCTAAGAGAGAGACATCTACGATGTTTTTTTAAGAATTTTTTGAGTATACAATATAATACAGATCTGGTCTATAATACAAGATTAGATTTATAATTATAATAATTTTCGAGTGTCCGTGTGAAGATGTTATTGGAAGGATTTGGGGTATCAAAAGCGGAACACCATTTCAACTCACTGAATATTTTGCGATATAGTCTGTTGTTGTTGTTGTTGTTTTGTTTTGTTTTTTTTTTTTTATGAAGAAGATTATGTGTAGTGAATGTTTGTAGGTTGTAGGAGTTCAGTAAAGGTGCGCTTCTAACAATGGCACTCCATCGATGACGTTCTTCGTGAACACTCACATCCCAGACTCAGCAATGCCCTCGTCATCTGTGACCAGGAGAATTTAATATGTATATTAAAGTTTTAGCAAATAATTGAATTTTGATTACTTAAGGAAAAAATGTCTTCATGCATTTTAAGAATTAAGTTAGTTTTTTTTTTTAAAAAAAAGCAAAAATATCATCTATTTTTTTTAAATAAGAATGTATTGATATTGAAAAAAAAAATACAATTTTTAATTATTTTTTTTTTCATTATATTATTAAAATTTTTAAAATTAAATCGAAAATAGGTATTGCCGTTTACATTCCTTTTAAAAGTGACTTATTTTTGTTAAAAAGAATAAGTTATAAATTAAAAATAAAAAATCCTTTCTATGATCACATTTTTATTTTTCAAATTATTGTTGAACTCATTTCAACTTACTTTATAGATAACAAATATTATAATAAAAAATGATATACAATTAAAAATACTAAATTAAGTTTTTCTAGTTAAAAAGTGATCATGATTAATTAAATTAGTATGTTCCAGCAGATATTAATTAATACTCTACATTTCTACAATAATAATTTTGTAAACAGTGATTATGGTTACTTTAAATAATTTATATTAATTAAGTAAGCAGAAAAAAAAGTTCAACTTTTGAAAGATAAATTTAAATATAAAACATTCAAAATATAAAATTTTAATTCATGAATTTGTCATCTACCTGGAAAAAAAGAATATGAAATTTATGATAAATTTTACTAAAAAAAAAAAATCTAATATAGGGATGATACCAAAATAAATATTAATTCATTAATTTTTAATCAATACATATCATAGATTTGTGTGAATAAACATTTAAATTTAATTATTAATCATTAAAATATTTTTAATTTCTTAAAATCTTGAATCAGTAAATGAAAATCTTCCTTTTTCGTTTTGTTTTCTCATTTATTTTTTAATTTAATTAATTAATTATATATAACTTTATTGCAACGTTTTCCAAACTAGTAAGTGCGACAATTTTAAGAGAAATATATTTCATTTATTACATTAATAAATATAAATATTGCATTGTAATTTAATATTTGTTATTATTCTATAAATTGTGAATTTTCTTTTTCTTTTATATTAATAAATTACAAAAAAAAAACATTCAAAAATGTATTTGTATTATTTTAAGGAGGCGCAATAATTAATTAATTATATACCTATATTTTTAAGCGAGATATTTCTTAATATTAATTTAATTATAATTTTACTAATGGTGTATGTGACGAGTGTATAGGAAATTTAAAAATACAGTCGTTAGTATACCATATTTGACGGGAAAAACTAAAAATAAATTTTTTTTAACTAGATAATTTTAAAATTAAACATTTGCTATACATATGCTATAAAGTTAATATATAAAAATAATATTTCGTGTTTCTCCTCCAATTAAAGAAATTGATCTAATTGATCTTTTTCTGTGGAAAGCGAAAGTTTTTGCCTCCAGAAACCACATTTCTCCAACCATCACTATCCAAAGCCATTTCCGTCCAAAACCTATTCTCTCGTAATTTGGTTTTTCCAGGACATGAAACTTAAAGCTATGTTAAATATTTTAAATTCTAAGTAATTATTTTATATTATTATAATATATGCGGAACATTCAATCAAAAAGTTATTCCATTTGTAAAACATTGATTAGTAGAACTTTTTTATAAAATATAGATTTATAAATAAATGTCATCTTTCTTTAGGCACACTACTACATTAAAATACTTAATGGTGACGAGGGATTAATAAAATTGTCATTATAGCGTAGAGAAGAATTAAAATTTCCCATTCAAAGTGCGAAAGTGTAGTTATTTAGAGAGTAATCCAATATCAAGAAATCAATTAAAATTTTTGAAAATCAAATTTATTTATTAATATATTATTTTCAATATATTGATAACATTATAATTAAAACAATAATTTTAAGGTATTTTATTATAAAAACACTTTTTAATATTTATTCATGTTATATAATTTCTAATAAAGGAAATACACCGATTCGTGGTTCAATTGAAAAAAATTATACAACCTAAATGGGAGACTACTTTTGTAAAATACTTTCTAATATTTCATAGTATAGCAGCTTTCACAATTTATTATGTATAATTAATAAGAGAAGTATTTAAAAAAAATGAACTTGGAAAAATGACAATATTTTCCCTTTTCCATCCATATTTTTTTAATTTCAATACATATTATTGATATTCAAGCTTTTTTTTAAATATTAATTTAATAAAAACTTAAAACAGCAATTTGAAATATTGAAATTGAAAAATGGTGAGGGGTGCCATATCTTTAAAGGCAAAGTCAGATCACTTTTATTGAAGAGTATCACTAAATTCATATTGTAGTGATATTTTGGAATATTATATTAAGAAATATACTTGGATAAAATTTCATGTTTATACTTAACATTGAGCACAAAAGTCGCTAAACAAATATTAAAATGAGCTCACAAGCATCATTAAAAAAATAATAACTCATCTACCACCTTGCCTGTTTGAATTTAAATTTAATATTGAAAGAAGTGGGCGACAAACTTTATCCAAAGAATACCAAAAAAGTTTTTAAAAGTGAAGTGATAAAAGAAACAGATGAAATTAAAGAAAAAAAAATGCAAAATATTATTATTTGTTTTTGTAAAAAATGTAGTTTATTAAAATTATTTTTTTTATATCCTTTTGTTAATGTTATTTTTTTTTATTAAACTATTAAAAATAAATAAATAATAATTAAAATATAAAATAATGTGAAAGGGTAAAATTGAAATTTTCCAAGTGCATTTTGCATTGCAGTAGTGTATTTTACATAGTAAACATTAAAATCATTATTATAAAATTAAGATATTTAATAGATGGCACATAAATAAATTTGTATTATTTTTTTTTTATTATTATTAATTAGAAAAGAAACATGTCAAGTAAATCTCCTAAAAAATGATTAAGCATGTGAATGTATTGATGTTAATTGGATTATATCATTCGATATTGAATATTTTTGGAGAAATCTATTTATTTGTTGTTTTCTAGAGTTGTCTAGATTGGGTTAGTGCCATGCTAACATGCAGAAAGAGCGAGGGCAAGCTGAGTACCAGACGCCGCCACCGGGGCGGCTGGGGCCCGCGGTGCCCAGGCAGTCCGCCAGCAACGGGGCCAGCGGCAGCCACCGTCACCTGTCGCCGGCCTCGGCACCCTCTTCAGACGCATCCGAGCCGCACTCCGAGCCCAGCAGTTTGGCTCCTGAAAAGACCCGTGTGATTCCATTCTCAAAAACAAATCACCCGCCACCAAGTGATCCATCCAACAAATATTGCTAATTCATCCCATCACCAATGGATATATTATAGAAATAGAATATAATAAGGGAGAGGTGGGGGGAGGGGGGGGGGTGAAGAAAGTGTTAATTTCACTTATTGAAGATGTTTCATTGAAAATAATCAAGAGAAATTATATAGTATAATATATATACAATTAAAATTTGAAAGAAACATCAATATTAATAATATATACAGATATCTTTACAAAATAGTAGTTATATTATATGGGCTTAGACATTCATCAAAAACTTGTTTTAATCTATTAATAAAGTCAAAAATAATCAAACAAAAACAAATATTTTATAATATTTTTTTAGTTTATAAAAAAAAAAAATTTTAATTGTTTTTTTGTTTTATTTTTAATTTAATAAATAAAATTTCTTCTAAAACTTAGAATATCAATATATGTATAATAATAAAACTACGGGTAAAATAATTAATTAGAAAAATTATCTTATAATTTGATTAACTAAATAGAATAATTGAATATTTTTGGCACGTTTTTTTATTTTCCCACTAATCTTTTGTTTGTATCTGTCGAAAAGTATGTTTTTTTATGATATATAATAATAAATAAATATTCTAGGGACGTATTCATCAAATCAAATTAAATTTATTGAAGAAAAATTTCGGTCCTTATACCTTATGATTAGATAAAAATTGAAATAAAAAAAAGTTATCTATATAATATTTTGATAAAATAATATAATATTAAATAAAATGATGAGAAACAAAGGAAAAAGTGTTCATTACCTTCAAAGCCAGGATTATGGTGGACCTCTCTAGTAGGTCCAGGGCTGTCCTCGCCTTCTAATACCGCCAATAAACATTGATGGATACATATATATTGTTGTTCGGTTTGAACCATCCAGACACGTTCTTTTCGCATAGAGACAACAAGACCAAAAATATCGACATGGTCAGATACTTCAATTTGTTGAATTAGTCGATCTAGAGCGATAAATGTTCCTGAACGACCAACTCCAGCACTGAAAATAAATATATATATATATAAATCACACAATATACTAAAAATAGTATCAACATGGTTTGAAATAGTAAAATAAGTAATATAATAAGTAAAAATAATAATAATAATAAATAAGTATAATAAGTATAAATAATTATAAAAAAATATAAATTTTATTCAAGAAACAAAATAATAAATAGCTAATCCAGTTTTCTGTGTGTACTAAAGATTTGAAAATAAGTAATAAATTAATACTGAAAGTTTAATACTGTAAATTTATACAAAAAACTTTTAATGAATTGCTTTTATAGAATTAAAAGTTGTGAGTGAGTTGAATTAGAATGATAGAATTTCAAATCAAGGATAGCTTCCTTTAAAGAATTAAAAAAGATAAAATTATTCCAAGAGGGAATTTAATTTTATAATCTTAATTAAACATCGTCAGAACTCGAAATAGAAAAATCATTAAAAAAAAAAAAATTGAATGAAGCCAGTTCTAAAAGTAAGAAAGATTTTAATTTCATTAGGTCTTAGAATTAAGAAGTGCAAACAAAAATTATGAAAAAATAAAATAAAATTTAAAATACATAAAAACTTTATATATTTTTAATGAAGATTCCAATAAATTAAATATATATTTCAATAGAGAATATATAAGATTTTGTTTGCAAAAACCAAGATGACTTGATATAAATATTATTATTAATAGATTCTCTAACTAAAGTAGAATATAATTTTTATGATAACTTCTAAATAAAATGATATTCTAATTTAGTAAATGATCTCTCAATAAATTATTATACTAATATTATTATTTTGAGTCTAATGTTGTTAACTTGGATATTTTGATATTTTTTATTCAATTTTAAATAATATAATACAAAATAATCCTTTGACTCACCTGCAATGCACAACAACAGGGCGTTGATCGGGCCCAACGCGCTCTCTAAACGCTCTTACAAATCTTACGAGCGTTTGAGGTGGTGAAGGAACACCAAAATCTGGCCATGTTGTAAAATGAAAATGTCGAATCACTCGTGATTGTTCACCCTAAAAAAAAATTATTAATAATCTTTATGAATTGTTAGTGACAATTTATTTTTGATAAAATAAAAACAAACAAACAAACAATAACTTGGTAGTTCGATTTTAATTTTCATATTTAACATTGCAAGGTCACTTATTAAATATAATTTAAATTTTATTTTTCAATTGATAGTATATCTATCTATCTATCTATTTATCTATATATATATTAACAATAAGACTACAGTGGGTTCTAATAGTAGTTAAATGGGAATAGTGCCAATGGCAGGCAATTGCAATTATTATTATTTTATAGATTTTTTTTTTGTCAATATTTAGATAAAGGATTTTTTAAATAAAAATAAATAAAATAAATTTTCGATTAAAAAAATAGTTAAAATAATTTAACGAAATAAAAACTGAATACTTACTCTACAAACTAGAAATTCGGTTATACTCCAGTCTGGATAATGACTGTCGTTTAAGATAGTGACACATATATCTCCATAATATACAGGTAAAGTGTCATAAGGCCAGTAATGATCACATTTTTCACGTCCTTTTTCTATACATCGTGTTAACATAACAATTGCACGAGAATTGGATTCCCAGCACATTCTCCAGAAATCATCACGAGTCGAGTGCAAAGGACCTTGGGTAACGAGAAATTCTCTCGGGGAATTGTGACCCTAAAATAAATTATTATTATTATTATCATTGCAATTACAAATAGACATTTAAAATTAATTTTATGATAATAAATATAAATATTAAATTATTATTATAAATTATGATAATAAATAAAAAATAAGAAAGACAAATGATGAATGGAGATCTTAAAAGGATTTTTTAAAAAAAATTGAAGTAGTAATATTATCAATCATGAAAATAATTAATTTAATTAATAATCAAATGATAAAGTCTTGAATAATCAGACGTTTTATATTTATTATTAAATAAATTATTTTAAAACTATAAATTATTATATTAAATAAAATAAATTTTTCAATAAGAAAATTTTTATAAAACGCTATCGATAAGTTTTAATAATAGCTAAGTATTATATATAAATATTTATATATAAATGTTATTATATTATTCTACCTTATATCGGTTCAGATAATGAAAAGTTATTTTTGTATAACATTATCTAAGTTTCATGAAATATAAATATAAAAATTATTTTATATTAATTTTTCTAATTTTGTTATTTTTATTGGTGATGTTAATAAATAATTAATATCAATTACTAATTAAAAAATACACAATATTGAAGTATGTTTGTAAGCTAAAAACACTTTCTATTTTATTTGTATTGGAAAATATTAAAAAGAATTTAAAAACGATTGATAGAGGGTCTTTGAGAACCCATTCAACACAACGCCTGGAAGTTATGTAATCAGATGATCTAAATTTGAGAATAACTTCTTTTAAGTTATTTGAGAATAACTTCTTTTAAGTTGTGTTGATAAAAATAAAAAAAAAATTTGCTATAAAAAAGCTTAATAATGAATTTTTAAAGAAATATAATTATTTATTTATTTATTAAAATCTATATTCATTCAATATTAAATGCTTAGCAATTGACAGGGGAATTGATTGCACCATATTAAATTTCAGTTTGAATATTTAAGTAATAAAAAAAAACATTCTCAATGTAATCACTGTACAAATACTATAAAAATACTTACAGGAACATAGTTAGCATTAATATAATCAGATCCTTCTTCATCATCTACTGGTTGTAATTTAAAACGGGAATGATCATATGGTAGAATATTAGTAAATCGATTTTTAGGCCTATTTACTGGTAAATCTGCAGCAGTACAAGCGACTTGTTCACGAGCAGCGTGTTTTAATTCTTCGAATTCTTCAGAAAATCTAAAGTCCGAATCCGCTGACATTTGACGATAATGTTCAGCAAATTGATCCAAGCGAATTGGACGACTAAAATAATAACAAATTCAAGTTATATTTTATGGAATAATTAAATGAATATAATAAAAAATAATTATATTGACTTTTGTTTTTCTATAGAAAAAAATGTTAAATGAAATTATAAATAAAGTAGAAAATAATTATGATATATGATATGCGTCGTATATTAGAATTTTTATTTATTTATGAATATAATTAAGAAGTTATTCTTAAAATAATATAATAAATTGAATCTTATTGTATTAACATTATAACTCGATTTGTTATAAAATAGTTGTATTAGTATTTTAATAGTTATTAAGAAAAAAAAAAATCAAACTTAAGTTTAGTTGTCAAACAGTTTCATAAATTAATCTTAAAAATAAGTTTTGTAATTATTATATTTAATTAAATTAAATATTAATATATATATGAATAAATTCAATTAATTTTTTTTTTAAAAAAAGAAATAATTTTATATGTATGTAAAATTAAAAAAAAAAAACATTTAATGAAATGAATGAGAATTTAAATAATAATAATAATAATAATAATAATATAATAGATATTATGTAAAAAGTACTAACGAAAATCTATTTAAATAATAGTTCGTAACTAATATATATAATTAAAATGCCTACCTTGTCTCAATGACGGAGTCTGGTAAACTTAACGAATCGTTATGCCGTGCATCCATTGCTCTTCGGTGGGATATACGTTTTTTAAAATAATAAATTCCTCCTACTACAAAAAGGAAACAGGAGAGTACTGCCACTGAGATAAGCCAAATGGCCGTATTGTCCGTATCTGAAAGTCAAGAAGGTAGCCATAGAAAGAAATGAAGACAATTTACGCTAGTCGATTGATTCTGATGTAATAGTAATTATATATATACATATATATATTCATATATTTATTAATTTATTTATTATAGGGATAAGTATCTTAAATTTAATATTTTAAATTAAAATTATATGTATATTTTTTTTCTTAGTTTTTGAATAAATGGAGAAAAATTTTCATTGCCTATCCTATTTATCAATTAATTTAATTTTAACGAGAATAAATTCATTCGAGGGTTATCATCGCCGTTGACGCGTCAATGAAGAACATTTCATTTCAAATGAACGTGTTTAATTGAGAAAACTAGAATAATAAGTGGGAGTGAGAAATTAAATGTCATTAAATTGCAAAAAATTACTTGAATAATAATCATAATTATATTTCGAAAAAAAATAAAATAAATGAAAAAAAAAAAAAAAAATGAATGAACGGATTAAAGAAGATAATTGAACACCTCCAGATGGATTACCATTAATGAAAACAACATGGACGTGATGGATATTTAAATAGAATTACAAGAAGAAAAAAGAAAGTCGTTTAATTTTCACTTTACTAGCACTTGAATTCACCATCACTTAAAAGTAAGAAAGCATTTTTTTTTTTGGTTTTTTTTTTGTTTTTTGTTTTTTGGTTTTTCTGAGTTTTGAGGAGTTGTTCTTTGGGTTGTTGTTACATTGTACGTTTAGTTTCTGTTCAGCGGTATGTATAATGCTTGTCGAATGATTCAGTGAGGAGTGTATGTGTATGTATGTGTGTGGGGGGGGGGAGAGGGAGCAAGAGAGAGAGAGAGAGAAAGGGAAGGACAGGAGCCGCGAAACGGACCACGGCTATTAATACGTCCCAAGCCGGAAATGTATCGAATATATAACACGAGTAAAGAGAGGATGGGGTAGGTAGGATAGAGGAGAGGCTTTTTGGAAGAAGTTGCGAGCAGGGCGAGAGCTGCGCCGGCACTGCACCGCTATTGATTGGCGTCGACGGCTTCCCTCGACCCTACTCGATCTTCCTACGCACTCCCACAGGGGGCGCAACACCTACCAAGGGAACATGAACCCACCCCCTCGGACCTATTGATCGAACCACTTCTCGTCTTTCATTCAATTGCAGTTTGCTTGCATGATTGGGAACACTTGATCAATTTTAGCAAATCAAGATGGGCCATCTGCTTCTAAAATCAATTCAATGTGATAAATAAATAAATAAATAAATAAATACAGTTTAAACCATTCTTTTTTTTCTCAATCAATTCTATTCAATGATTATACTAATAAATCATCCCTAAATCAAATCTCTATTAATAAAATTATATGAAAATTAAATTAATCATCAAAAACAATCATCATTGTTTCATCAGTTTATTAATTTATACACGGGAAGGATTTTATTAAATTTAAAAAAAAAAAAAATTTAGATTATATAGGTTGAATTTGCATTAATTTTTTTTTTTTAATTTTATTTTAAAAATATAAAATAATTTATTTTATTCTTTTTAAATAAATATATTTAATATAATTATATTCCTCTCGTGGCATGAATTAAATTTAAGAATTATATTAAAGATTTAAAAAAATAGAGATAGGAGTAGGGAGGACCACGATTCATACTGAAATAAAATTTTTGGAAACATAACCTAATAAATATGTCTTATCATGAATAGAATCTTCATTAAAGAGAATATGCTAATAAGGTAATAGTAAAAGTAATCGTTATAAAAATAGAAACGATAGGGGATCAAGGTCATTAATTGATGTAGATATATACAAAATACAAAGACAAAAATAAATGTAAATTTGATTAGGCATGATTAAACAAGAATTTGAGATTTTAATATAGTATACCTATATATACTATTGTACTTATATAACCATATATGACAAAGAATAATTATATTTAGAATTATAATAGTAATTATTAAAACAAAACCAAAGAATTTAAAAAAAAAATATTCATATTAAAAGAAACAAAAAATTAAATTATAATTAATTTTTCATAATTGGAATTGGAATCTCGATGAAACGATTATGAAGAATGTGTCGATTTTTCTTTCTTCATGTACATAAATGAGAATGCAAGGGTAGAAATCATAAACTCATATTAGGGTACATTTTGAATTAGATCTCCTTTTTCTTAACAAGAATAATAATCTGAATTTATATTGTATTTATAAAATGAAAGTATTCAAAAATTCATTAATTATATATAGAAAATCAAACTGCCTGTAAAAAATCTAAATTAAAATAAAATTTATTATTTTCAAAGGGAATATACTAAATAATTATTATTATTAATATTATTATTAATTGAATCTTTGAAATTCAAAAGTTTATAATTTAAATTAAATTTAGAATGAAGAAAAATATTATTCAAATTAACTAAGTATGTTATGTTTATATTTAATTTTTATGTTTTTTTTGTGGAAACGATTTCATTTATTCTTCAAATTTAATCAAAACGATGTGGTTATTGTATTAGATATAATAATAATATCTTTTCGAAATATATATAATATATAATATAAATACCTATATAAAAAGTTAATAAAAAATAAAAAGAATTGTAGAAAAATAAGCGAGTTGCGAAATTTAGCGCCAGTCTTTCTAAGAATAGTAAATTTGTTTTGGTTAGACCTGCTGGGTTGAAAGAGAATAGCCACTGATAAAATTGGCTTTCAGAGAAGTCGAGCTATGAAAAAAAAAATATATATTGAATTTAAAAGTGTAGGCGAGAAAAACATAAAGAACTGCCAAAAATAATCATTTTGAAGGTCAGGAAGAAATAGGTCAATGACTAAGTTATTTTTTCTTAACATTCATAAATTTTTTATGAACAGTGATAACATGAACTATTGATAATAAAAGAAAGCTTATAAAAATGATATACGTTAGAAAATAAAATATGCATTTTTCTTTTTATTAATATTTTATCTGTTAACTCATCATTCAAAAGTTGACTCAGATAAATTATTTTTAGACAAAAACCAACGGATATGGCCAACGTCGTAATTTTCTTACATGTGTCTGTCTACCTGCATGAATCAAGAAACAAAATAAATATACATAAGAGAATTAATTTATCCTGTTTAAATGATAATTTAAATTTGCTACAATAAAAAATTAAATTGAAATTAACAATATTTTTTTTTTAAATGAAAATTTATATATAATAATAATATTTGTTTACTTAATAAGTGAGACTTTCTTGTACTGGCATTTCTGATTCTTTAATTTAATAGGAAAAAATTTGAAATTTGATATTCTTCAATGTCAGTCAACGAATTCTAACTTTTATATAAATTGTAATTTTTTTTTGAAAGGGTAAGGGTTCCAAATTTATTTGTTTTGGACCACAAATATAAATTTGTAGAAAAAAAAGCGAAATTTATTATTATATAATAATAATAATAATCAGAAGTTTTAATTCATTTAAAATCTCCCCATTAATAGAAACAAAGTTATAGAATAATTATATGTAAAACAAAAATCAAACAAAAAATTGTATAATATATGTTTTTATAAGTCTAACATATTTTTCTGCAGAATATCAAAAAATTATCACGGGCCACTATTTGGAGAATGTTAACTGACATATACCTACCGAAAAATAAGACAGGATTGAATTAATCAGAAAATAAAATTTTCAGAATTGTTCAAGACTTGAAAATTTCAACATAATCTTATCTAAAGTTTTTTATTATAATATATGAAAAGGATATTTTTATCTTTTGAATATTCCTATAAAAAAATATAATATAATATATGAAAGGATATCAAAATCATTATCCATATAATAAATACCTACATATTTACTTACACAAATAAATTGTTTAAGATGGAGTGTAAATTGAGTAGTAAAATTGTTTCAAAATTATATAATCATATATTTATTTATATCCTATTCTTATTTTTATATTTTAAATTTAAATAAATTATGTTATTGTTATTACAAATATTTAAGTATATAAATATTTTGAAAATGTATAATTGAAGAAAAAAATAAATTATTATATATATAAAATAGTATAATATATATATCATTTTAATTTTAAGATCCATGTAACTGGAGACGTTCCATTTAATTTATTACGTATGAGTCCGTTTATCTAATCGACTCGCCGCATTTTACCATTTGATCATTTAACAAGTCAAACGAGGAAACACGGCCCCAGTACTTCCTGCCAAAAAGCGTTTTGCTCAACTTTTAGTAATAAGTAAATGAGGATTAAGAAAATGTCATTCTATATAATTTTATAAATAATGTTGCAATATGTATCAACATCCTAATGATAAATTTATAGAAAGTTTAATCATTTAATTATTTATTTAAAAATATTAATTTTTTATTTATGAATAGGTGAAGAATTAAATTTTTAGCTAAATTAAAACAAATGGAAATTTATAAGTAAATAAATGATTTTAAAGTGAAATTAATTTGAAATTAAAAGTTTCAAGAGCACTTTATGTGAAAGGGAATAATTAAACAAAGCTATTTTCATGGGCGTCGTCGTCATTATCAATTTAAGCATCAATAGTCTAAAATGATCCTTTAATGATCCACAAATAGTTTGTTTATTATTTTTTTATTTTTTATTACAATATAATATTTTCACTAACATATTTCATTAATATTATTTTTAAAAATATATTTGTTTATATATGAATATAGATTGTATTATGAAATTATACAAATTATTATGTTAAATATATATTCATTTATCCCTTTATATATATCTATATCTATAGTAGAATAATAAATAATAAATATCATTCATTTGTAAGTAATTTTCTAAAGAAAATATATTTTAAATAAATAGCATTTGTTTTAAAAGATATATCTATTGAATGTGCTTATAGAGTACACCTATCCCCCGATTTACACGGTAGATACGTTCCTGAGAAAAACGTGTAAACGAAAATTAAAAATTTTCAAGTCAAAACCGTGTAAATCGAAAAGCTTGCAGAAAATGCATAATTTTGCTATTTAACAGTTGTGATTTTTTCAATATTTTTAGGTGTACACAGAAATAAAAATAAAATGCATTGACAGGTTAAAATATGTAATATATTACGGAAACACTGTTTTTTTATTTAATTACAATACATTAAACAGAAGAACAAAAAATAAAACCAAAGGTGTTTTATTATCCTTCATCACTATCAGAAATTACTCTCATTCTTTTTTTCGGAATCCAAGGTTGGAATTCACTTTCATCACTCGAAGTTATTTGTGCCGATTCTATGTTTGAAGCAGAAATATTTACATTCTGAGAGGTGGTAATAAAATCGGTTATTAACAATTGCTAGATAAAACTTTAATTTTATGCGAAGAAATACAGACACAGTGTGCATGTGCAGCAAGTCAGCACATAAGCTCGGGATTCCCCGTGAGATGTGTACACAGCGCATTTAGTAGAGTGCGATAAAAACAAAAAAAAACTTATTTGGAAAACCGTGTAAAAGCGAAAACGTGTAAAACAAGTACCGTGTAAATCGGGGGATAGGTGTATTTATTTTTAAAAGAAAGAAAATTAAATAACCATAATGGTAAAAAAAAAGAAATTTCATTTATTAGTCACGGTCGCCAAATTTATTTAGTTTTAAGATGAAATAATTATATTTTAATAAATGTAAATGGTGACTAAAATAGAGCATAAATTCGAAAAAAAACAATTAAATTAATTAATTAATTAAATCTGAAAAGCGAGAATGGATAAATCAAATTCTAAACAGTAGATGTGACAATTAAATTATAAAAATATATGTTGTTATTTATTTTCTTTAAGAGTAAGTATTTTATATTTATTATAAAACAACATTATTATTTAAAAATAAAAGATTTAGCTTTAAAACTTGAAAAATTTATTTTATTTTAAGGTAGAATCATTAAATATAAAATAAATTTCTATTAAAAATAAATAATTTAAATGATTTTACTTACCAGTTTGGATAGAA
Source organism: Labia minor (assembly GCA_963082975.1). Classification (NCBI taxonomy): domain Eukaryota; kingdom Metazoa; phylum Arthropoda; class Insecta; order Dermaptera; family Spongiphoridae; genus Labia; species Labia minor. The sequence goes on from OY720345.1 coordinate 82,779,301, forward strand.
AAACTGTAAGCTGTATCTGTGAATTTATCTGGGGCAGTAAAAGCTCTTACTTTGACGCGATATGTAGATCCAGGTTTTAAAGGTCCATTACAATAAGAAGCCCTTTGAAGATCGCAAGACTCAGTACCAATAGTAAAATCTTCTACTGATGAATTCTTAAATGGATAATATGGCTCCAATACCTTAAAATGAATCATTTATTTAATTAAAATTTTTATTAATTAAATTCATGTTGATATAAATATTTACAATAGAATGTTTAGAAAAATTATTTAAATTAATCTTTACAAACTTTTATATTTTGTGATAATTCATAATTTCATAGTATTTAATAATTGAAATTAAATAATACAATATTTTAATTCATATATATATATATATATATATATACAGTACAAATATGTAGTATTATTAATGAATATAATTGTAACTTAAACTATACACATAAAACAAGTATTAACAAATAAAAATTCTCAATAATATAATATATATATAAATTGAAAGAATTACAATAATATAATATTTTACCTGATAAGGTGGCCATAAGCTATAATCTTGAACATCTCGCCAACTTGGCATTTCAAGACCAGAAGCATTTTTCGAATGATCTTCGGCAACTATGATTGTATAAGCTATTACCTAAAATATAAAAAAATGATAAAATCAGTAAGCAAAAAAAATAAAAAAAAATTAATATTTAATTAAGAAAACTTACATCTCCATTTTGTTCACTAAAATAATTATTTCTAAAACGTATTTGAATAGTACTAGTAGATTTTCTGACTTCTGTTGGTACAACACGACTAGAAGGTTTAGGTGGAGCTAAAATAAATGTTTACAAAGTTTTTATAATATTAATATAGATAATTTTTGAGTTGATGATGTTGTATTCTATTTTAAAAATAATAATATAAATCAATAAAAAAATATATAAATAAATACTTACGCAAAATTGGCATGGTTTGTTTCCAAATAGCCTCAGGTCCTAGACCGACTTTTGTAGCGGCATGTAAACGAAAATAATATGTTTTTCCGGGAGATAATTCATGAATAATACCTCTTCGTTCTTCAGGGCCAAAATCTTGAATTAGAACATCGTCTGGTGACGATTCCAAATTATATTTCATTGAATATTTAAGTAAATTTCCATTGTGACGTTCAGGTGGAAGAGTCCATTCAAAACTAATTTCACTTGGTTGTACATCATTAGGTGCAAATTGAATGGGCTAAAATATATATATATATATTATTTATATTTTATATTTATATAGTTTTAAATAATAATAATAATAAATAAAATTAAAATTACCATGCCAGGTAAGGATTCTTGAGTTTCAAATGTTCTTGAAAGAGGAGTTGATATTCTTAGTAAGGATGCTTCAGATCCAGAATTAACAACAACAGTAAATGTATAATTATGGTATGGTCTTAATTTATCAAGTTCAATAAATGGTTTTGATGTTAAATTTTGATGAAGATTATTATCTGAATCTAAATATTGCACCTGAAAAATTAAATTAATAAATTATTAAATTATTCTTAATAATAATAATTATTATTATTATTAATATAATGCTTTACTTGAAAATGATCCCAGTCGCCTTCTGGAGCTTTCCAAGTTAAATCAATTTTATGATCTGTTATTAAACTTGAATTTAATTCATTAATAGGTTCTGGAACTAGAAAAAAAACAAACAATTCATTATAATTTGATGGTAAGATTATTTTAAAAATAAATAAATAGATTTCAAGTGAGTTGGAGAATTTTTTTTCAAATTTTATAAATTAAAGTATCAATCGATTAATAATTATATAAGAACTGATTACATGAGGAAAAATATAAGTAAAAACATGTTTCCTGTACAGATTATTTTCCACATGTTTAAATAAGTTATCTATCAAAAATTTATAAAAAAATAAATATTGTTACATATTTAATTTAATTATATAATAATTTAAGATTATTTATGAAAATCTTTAGGTAATTATATTTATATGCCAGATATAAATGGAAGATTGATTGTATTAAAGGTAAAACGGTGAAAGTAAAATGAGTTAATTATTTTTTTGAATCTACTTACTGAGACGTTCTGCTCGTACAAGAGGTCGACTAAGTACACTGTCATCAGCAACAGTCCATGTTGTAATATTATAAAGTCGCCCTGGTATAAGATTTTCAAAACGTACTTTCCTTTCAGGATCTGTGGCTTGTTTTTCAAGAGTTTTTCCCGTTTCATCACCACCAAGTGAGAATCGATATGCAGTGAATCTTGATACAGATTGTGGTGTAGGTGTATAAGTAATAGTCAATGCATTTTTATCATGTGCTACCAGAACATCTGATTGAAGAAGTGGCACTGATAAAGAAAAGAAAAATTGGTTTGGAATGAAACAAAATTAAATTAAATTAAATCAATAATATTATCAATTAGATATAATAAATATAATTATTACAATTATAATAGATAAAAAAAGAAGATTAAGATTTGTTTTAAGTTATATATATATATATAAAAAAAAACTAGCAAAGATAGAAATATAAAAAGGAAGGATTAAATATCAATTGCAGAAAAGATAAGTAAGTATTGGATTAAAATTAAAGATTTTAACAAATGTTTCTAGTAGAAAGGTGGAAAGAATAATAATGCATAATTTTCTTTTCCCGATTGCCCTAACAAAATAAAGAATGATTATTTTTTGTGATTAAAAGAAAAAAAAAGCAGAAAAACAAAAGCAACGATTTAATTATTTTTTTCTTTTTGCAGCAGAGACATTAAGAAAGAATTTAATAAAAGTTTAAAAAAAAGTTTTGATCTGTCCAATGAGTAAATTTTATTTTCAATTTTCAAATAGCTTTCATTGATAAACTTGAATATATATTTTAAAGAGTATACATAATAGCCACACAATAACATCATAACATCATTTTTATTTTTTTATTTTTATAGTAATTATTAAAATTTTTAGAATATAAATTTATTATTCTAGGTAATGAATACAGTCTTATATACACATATATTGATTTAATTTTATTATATTAATCTCAATAATTTTTATTTTTTTAGAAAAATAATAATTAATTTATTTCAGCCGTTTTTTTTATATATATAAAATAGAAAATTTGTTTTAAAATAGAATCAATTTTTAATTATTTTGATATTTTTTAGAAATTATAAACAAATTTAAAAAACTTATTTAGTGTTTTTTCATTCAAAATGATTCACGGAATAATTTTATGTATTAATAATAAAAATATAATAATATTGTTAAAAAAAACCTTAATATTTAAATTATACAAAAAATTTCATTTTCATTTATTTTGAATTTATAATTAAGTTATTTATTATTTTTTTCAAATGTTGCTTTTGTTTTCCTTTAAGGCAAAAACACTCAGTATTTTGTTAAATTCTATTATAAAATAGAATTGTTAGTATATTTATAATATATATAAATAAATATATATTTATATATATATATTTGATGTTTTGAGTGTTGAAGCCTATAGATTAGCTAGAGTTAGAACCTTGTCCCCATGTGTGTGTTAGAGCACCATCGACCGAGAACTTCACATGTTTTAGACTGACTGGTTCGTGCATGAAGTCGTGTTGATTCACTAGCCAAGCCGAAGGATTCCGTTCGAACTGAAAACCAATGTTTGACGCCTGGGAAAAGATCAGCCACCAGGATACGCACAGTTGCATTTGGCTGAGATGGATTGTCCGGATAATCCTGTTTGCATAAGATTTTATTAATATCATCTCAATTATAATTCAAGGGGTAGATGTATTATCTTATTTTTTTTTTTTACTTTTTTATTTTAATAGAAAAAAAAATATGAAATGAAATGTCACCTTGGTGTGCTCTTGTGGATCGACTCCTGAAGGGAGTTCAGAAACCTCGCTATTCCAAGTGACTACATAATGATCGATCCGTCCTTCAGGTCGTGGAAATTCGAGTGTAACATTTGTTGAATCAACAAGAGGAATAAGATTTGTCAATGCACTTGGATCTATAAATGATATATTATTATGAATAAAAAATTAGAATATTTGTATATATTATATGATAATATAAAATAGGGATATCATTAAAAAAGTATTTGCCCCCCCCCCTAAAAATTAATTTTAAAAAATGCTTTTTGCCTACTCCTCCTCCTCTTACGTTAATACTGAACATCCCTAAAAATTATTTGAAAGTTACTAACAAACGTGATGTTCCACTTCGAGTGGATGTAAACTTTCTACACCAAAACTTGCAGTGTTAACTTGAATAAGATATTTTTCTCCAGGTGTAAGATCAGCAATTTCTGCTTCAGTTGAATGAACTGCAGGAAGTCGTTGCCACGATTCAACATCGGTAGTACGATATCTGAAACAAATAATAATAATAATAATAATAATAATAATATTAAATTTAATTTAAAATAAAATTATATGATATGAAATTTAATAATTAAAAAAAAATTACTAACTGAATTGTATATTCTTGAAAAATGGATTCACTTGGCGGTCTCCAACGAACTAGAACAGACGTGGGGGAGACTTTTTCGATGGTGAGATTTCTTGGGGGATTGGGATCTAAAAACAAACAAACAAACAAACAAATTTCATTGATAAAACAAATCTAATTTAAAAAAATATTAAATCCAGAATGTCTTGAACTCACAAACAGCTCGAAAGTGACCATGGGGATCACTACGTAATCCATGGCTAGTAGCAAATACTTTAACTAAGTAGCCAGCTCCAGGATAAAGATCTTTAAGAATTAAATGAGATTCCGTCGTTTCTTTTGTTACAATTTCATCTGGAAAAAAAATCGAATTATTAAAATGAATTATGAATAATAATAATATAATTAATAATATTATTATATATATAAAGTATTTTCAAGAATCATCAGAAATTAAATTAAAAATAAAAAGTTGATTGAAAAATTAATTTTTATTGATATTGATTTAATCAATATTTTTTTTTAAATCTTAAGAATAAATGAATAATCATTTTATTCATTAAATTTTTTCATTTAAAGTATAATATAAATAAATAGTTAATTAAAATTAATAAATCAATATTTAATTATTTTAATAAGAATATAGAATAAAATAATCATTATTTTCTTTATATTTAATATTTCTTTATTACTACATATAAAATTTCATATATTTATTTAAGAGGCAGAAAATATGAATGATATAATTTAATTTAAGAATGTAGGTGTCGGTATGTTAAAAAACAAACTTACTTGTATCATTTCTTTCATGTTGTACTTCAAATTGATCTTGTCTTGTTTTAACATCAGATTTCCATGAAATACTTAAGCCACGTTCAAGTGAACGAAGTTCTTCAATAATAGGTGGTAGCGGTCCTAAAAATTAAAAAATTAATTATAAAACAAGAAAATGTATTGAATAAATGTAAAGATTTTTTCAGAAATATTTACTTGTTGTGAGATACAATTCAGTCTCATTACTTTCAACTAAACCACTTAACGCTTGTACACTAATAGAATAATTTCGACCAGGTAATAAAGATTCTAAAATTGCCCAAGGATCGGAGACAGTCACACTATTTGAATCTCCACTAAGTGTTTCCGCTTCATGATAAGTTATCTGGAAAAATAGTTTACTCATTTGTGAAATATATTTAAAATGTTATAAGAAAAGATTGGATGAGGAAGGGGATGGGGTGAGATTTTAAATCAAAGTAAATAAATTATAAGTAGGATAACTATTATACATTTAAACTATATGGAAAGTTATTGAAAGAGAATTTAAAAAAAAAAAAATAAATAAATACCTTATAACCATCTTGGTAACTCGAGTTATTTGGAGTCCAAGTAAGATTAACAATTCCCGAACTATCAGTTACAGAACGAATATCAGATACTGGTAAAGGCTCTAGAAAATTAAATAATAAATTATATAATATAGTATCTATATAAATAATTTGTGTTTTTTTTAAATTGATGGATATAATATGTACCTATTTTTAAAATAAACCAAATCTACTTACTAAGAGTAACATTTCCAGAGGCGGGCCATGAAGTGACTTTGCCACTTACTGTCTTTACAACCACTTGATAAGTATGTCCTGGTTCAAGTCCAGGATCACGAAAATCCCACCATAAAGGATCACTTAGTACTCTTGTTACTGGAACAGCCCGTCTTGCAGTCATGGATACTTGATATTTATCGAATTCACTAAAAATATAATTTTCTTTAAAACATTTGAATTTAAATAAGTTATTAAAATTGTTGTGGACTTTATTACTACTAATTTGATTTGTGTGGTATTATTTAATAAATAATACACAAATTCAATAAATACCTATGGCCTTTAGGTGCCTCCCATCGTACTCGAAATCCTCGCGATGTAAGTTGTGTTTTATCAAAAGTGACATTTAATGGTCTTAACGGGACCGTTCGATATTGTGCAGTTGTAGGCGCTGAAGTTTCATCTTCAGAAACTGTCTGAACTGATATATTATATGCCCTGCCTAAAAGTTAGAATAAAATTTATAGAATTAAATTATTATTATTATTGGGTACAGTCATTGGCCCCCTATCACTAAAACTTAAATAATAAGAGATTTTTATTTTAAAAATTGCACTATTATCTATGGTTATGTAATCGTTTGTTGTATGGATGTATAATTATTATAGAATACCTAGGCCAATAACTATAACAGGGGGCCAATAACTGTATTTTTTTAGGATTTTTGCGTGCTTATTGAAAATGTCATGAGAAAATGATTTTTTTTTATTCATCATAATGCTGATAGTATCTATGTTCTGCAAACCTAATTTGACAGAGATTGTTCCACAATTTGCCCAGATATGCATTAAAGACTGCTAGGAATTGCTTAAGGGGCCAACGACTGTATGCTTTACCCTCATTATTATTTAAAAGAATATGCAAAAGTGTATTTATAAAAAAAAAAATATTCAGTTATGTTCTCATGTTAATTATTCACATTTTTTTTTTAAGTTACCTGGAACGAGTCCTTTAAAAGCTGCTTGTGCTGGTCCAGGAGGTTCTCCCTCTCTTTCAACATAAAGCACAGATTCCTGTCCATCATCAGGATCAATGGATACACGATAATGAGTATATAATCCAGCAGGATAAGGCGGTTGCCAAAGTACAAGAAGAGTGGTTTCATTTCGAAACCATACAATAAATTTACCTGGAGTATTTGGTTCTAAAATAATTTTGATAAAATATATATGATATTAATAAAATATAAAAAAAAACAAAACAAAACAGGATTAAGAGTTCAATATATTACTAGTTGTAAAATTTGTAGAAGTATATGCAAGAGATTCTTTTCCATCATAAACAGTAAGTAGTTGTACTTGATATGAAGCTCCTGGTGTAAGATTGGCTAAAGTATATTTTCCATCTTCTACTACAGCATATCGTGTAACTGCATCAGGTTCTGAGAGAGGGATCATCTAAAAAAAATATTGGAAATCATTATTGATAAAAGTTTTATAAATATTTCTATGATGAATATTAATTTGATATAAACACCTTTAATTTAAAATTACTGTATTTTCCAAGAGCAGGCGGATCCCAAGTGACTTGTGCCGCTTTTCCACCTTTCAAGGTGACAGTTAAATTTGTTACGGGATCAGGTACTAGAAAAACATTTAATTAGTATAATTTTTTACAATCTATAAAATAAAAATATCCAGATAATCAGGCAAATATGTTTGCATAAAAAAAATATAACATGAACAGGTTTTATTTAACTAAATTAAATTGATAAATATTTATTTATATTAATAAATACCTGTTGTATTACTGGCAGTCCAAAGTAGCCATTCTCTTCCTGTATCGTTACTATAATAAACAGCAAAATCGTAAGGTGTTCCTGGTAGGCCATTGCTGAAATGAATAATACCATCACCAGCGAGATCGGCTGCTGGAAACGTGCTGTTAGCTGGAGGGGAGCCATGAGGTGGTTTGTAGTTAAAACGGAGACGTCCTGTGGCTGGAACAGCTGGCACCTGAATATCGAGATCGGCACCTTCACTCCCTCCTCCCTATAACACAAAATAGAAAATACATTAAAATCAATTATACAAAATTTAATGTTTTTATGTTTTTAATAATATTAATAAAAATAAAAAAAAATAATCAAAAATTTGAGTAAAAAGTGAATTTTCTTTTAGAATTTTTCCATGAATAATAATTAAAATATGTAAATTTTTAATATTTTTTTTTCATATTATATAAGTAAATAACAAAATCATATATATATATATATATATTTTAACAGCTCTATCTATCTTATATTATATAAGAAAAATAAATGATTGAGTAATGAGTGATATTTTTTCGTAGATTCTGATAATTATAAGAATTTTATCTGAATAAAGAAATGTTATTATTATTATTATTAATATTATTATGAGCCATATGAGTATTTAATATATAATAATTAAACTAGTATTGCCTTTCCTTTAATTAACAATAAATATTTATAAAGTCAAATGTTAATGAGATAAATAAATACTAAACCTACTAATACGGTGAAATCAGTGATGTATTGGTAAAATAAGAAGTAAGGGAACGCATAGTGGGAGCAAAAAAGAAGCCCTATTTTCAGCAAACTTTTTTTTCCATATAAGCTTTTATATTTTCTATTCTTACTATACAAAATATTAACGAACACAAAAAAAATAAAATTCTTACATGAGATTTAAGTGGGAGTTGTCGGGACATGAAAAAGTACTGGAAAAAAGGTAAGGGAACGTCAATTGAATTTAAAATTAATTTGAATATTCCATTACTTAGAAAATTAAAGGGCAGAAAAAAGATAAAAGAAAAATATTATTAAGATGCTTTATCAAACGATATATGAGCTACTAATAAGATAATAATGGCTTGTGGAAGAGATGCGTGGATGAGTGTATCTGTTAACATCAAAAATTTTTAAATTATTTAATTCCATAGAGATAGAGGTTTTCTTATCAAAAATTTTATGCAAATGGATGACTTTTAAAATAAATAAAATAGTAAGACTTTAATTATTTTCATCAATAAAAAATTATTTGTATTTAAATTGAACACTCTTAACAAATTATTATTAAATATATTTTTTTTTTAAATTAAATTTACAAATAAACAAATATGGTTAATTGCATATTTTATTTTATGAAATTTAAAAATATGCCACGTATACAAAAATATAGTATGATATATGAAAAAAAGTAAAATTGCATAATTGTAGGTGGGACAGTGAAATGTTTGGTAGAAGAAGCATTCGGGTCAAGGTCCATTCCTACTCCGGAGTACACATATTCTAGAAGATAACCTATAAAGAAACAGGATCTCTTCTGTTTTATAGAATAATTATAAAGACTGATCAGGAAATCATAATGTTTTATTTTAATAAATTTAATATTAAATGTTTATAGGGGAAAAAAATAAATAAGAATATAGTTTTAATGATTGATTAATGTTTTGTTAGATTTTTGTATGCTAATTTAAAAATAAGCTGGAGTGTCTCCACTCGACTATCTCGCAATTTGAATTGGATTAAATAACATATATTATATTTAAATTAAATTTAATTAATTAAATTATAAATTATAAAATTAATAAATAATATTTATTGAACCATCGTGTGTTTGGCTCTTTATTGCTAGTATCAGGTATTGTGCGTGATTTGCAGTGATAAAAAAATAATTCTGGTACTTTCAGCGATTCAATCAAGCTGAAATTCTATATATAGCAGTTTTATACAATTTTTAATCATGTGAAAAACTATCAAACATATATCTTTATTTTTCGGTCACTTTAGAGGAGAAAAATCAAAACGTGGTAGGTAATGACCCTCTTCTGGTTGAGCTACATTTCTCAAAAGTTGATAGAAAACTACGAATTTTGAATAATGCCCATGTACCAAATTTCATTATTCTAGCTCAAACCTTTTTTGCGTAATCTTGTCTAAATACACACACACACTAAATTAACTTAAATTTACTTTATCTTTTTTATTTGTAAATTTTTAACAACTTTAGAGGAAGGGGCGGCAAAATTATTCTTGCACCCGGGCGGCATATACCCTAGGAACGGCCCTGGTATCATCAATATATAGATAATCGAATTTCGAACTTTCAACACTATTTTAATTCTTACGATAGTTTGTTAACAACGGGACAAAATTGACATTTTTATTAAAACGACAGTACAATCGAAAAATATGAATAAAACGATAGTCATGTTCAAAATGGTACGTATGGTCACCCAAATTATAAATTCAATCTTAAAAAAAAAAAAAAATATTGAAAATATTTCTTTAAGAATTTAAATTGTTATAATTTTAAATTATATTGGAAATATTTTATTGGAATAAGAAGTAACAGATTAGTTTGTGTTTTTTCAGAACCCTTTTAGTGTTGGTAGGCGACTATTTTGCTTGTCTAGAATAATTTCCAATATTACTAATATTACTATAGCAATAAGCTTTAATATTTATTGATTTTAGGGTTAATTCCTGGGTGGCCCTTTACAGCCATTGATAGGATTAGAATATTTATTTATTTATAAATTTGCATATGAAACTGATTGGAAGTGTGACTGACGTTCATGGCCTAAACTGTACCAAGCGAAGGGCTGGAGAAGCAGCAGCTAATTTACCTTCCCAAGATATAAAAATAATACATAATAATTAAATGATTATAATGTGATGTATAAAAACAAAAACAAAAGTAAGTTGGAACATCCCTGATAAAATTCAACTTTTTTTTTATTTTAAAATGTCCAACTACAACTTGGGAGTGTCCTCCCCTAGACTTTCCCGCATATAAATAGGTAATTAGGTTATTATTATTATGTTTTAACAACAATAAAAATAAACAAACTAATTAATTTAAATTATAAAGTAAAATGGTTTAACACTATTATATATATTTATAATCTACACCTAACGCTACTTGTATAGGTAAAATGTCACTTCCGGTAGTCAGATCATGATGAAATTTGGTATCTGAATTTTTTTCATATTTTTAAATCTATATACAAAATAGGAAGCAAATATCTCGAAGCAAACTGGTACTTTACTTGAAAGGTAAACGCAACCAGTGTAGGTAAAGTACCACTTCCGGTTAACCGATTTTGACGAAATTTTGATAGAAATCTACAAACTGTGAATCATATCGGTGTACCAAATTCCGAAGTCCTAGCTCGATTAGTTTCTGAGTAAATTTGCTCACAGACAAACATTACATACATCCATACATCCATACATACACACACACAGGCATAATTCGAAAAATGGTATTTTCCGACTCAGGGAGGTCTAAAACGTCAAAATCTATCGAAATCTCGAAGTCGCGAAATTTTTGACGATTCCAATACTTCCCTTATACGAAGTATGCGGGAAATTAAAATCTTGAATGGAACCTGGATAACTTTAAATTTCAATTTTTAATTTTGTGAAGATAATAATATTTCGTTAATTTTGATTATATTTAATCAATTTAATGTTATTATAACAAATTAATTATCATATTTATATCCAAATTCAGGTTTAAAAATTCTCAAATTATATTTAAAATAAAATTTACATGGTTAGTGAGCATAAAAGTTATATACCTATATTTTATTATCTTTAATCATCTAAACTTATTTAATAATCCATTGTTTTTTTAAATATACACATTGCATGGGAATCAAGAGCTAAAGAACATAGTTCTCGTGTTCTCTATCTCTGTATATAAGATTATTTTCTCCTGCAATTACTTAACTTATTTAATATACGTACTTGAGGAAATATTATATTATTTTAGATGAAATAATCTAAATAACAAAACATTTAACAAAAAAAAAAAAACAAAAAAAAAACAATGATTTATTTTAGCTATTTGGAAATTACCTAATTAATAATTAGAAATTAAAATTATATTCAAAGATATAATACATATTTTTAATAGATATCAATAAAATGATGAGATTTATGTAAACAAAGAAGAAAAATATAAAAAATTATATATATAAAAAAAAGAATAAAAGTGGGAGAAGTGATGAATGGAAGCAATTAACTAACATGAAGTATGTAATACTTTTAAAAAAAATTATCCTGTCTTAAATTATTTACAAAGTTCCAACAAAATGAAAAATTTAAGAATATTTTTTGTTTGTTTGTTTTTATTTATTATTAAATTATTTATTAGTTATTATTTCAGAAAATAGTAAATCCATTAAATATTTAAATTTTTACTATCTCGCCAGAGATACTATTGCGATCACGAAAATTTTCGATGTTGAGATTTTGATGTTTTTATACGTTTTGAAGGTTCCTGAATCATTTTCACTAAGGTAGAGAAAAATGTCTGTGTGTGTGTGTGTGTGTGTATGTAGACAAGATTACGCAAAAACGGTTTGAGCTAGAATGATGAAATTTGGTACATGGGCATTATTCAAAATTCATAGTTTTCTATCAAGTACCGGAATTATTTTTTTAACACTGCAAAAATCACGCGCAATACGTGATGCTATCAACAAAGAGCCAAACATACGCTGGTTTAATAAATATTACTTATTTATTAATTTTAATTTATAATTTATAATTAATTAAATTTAATTTAAATATATTATGTTTTTTAATCCAATCCAAATTGCGAGATAGTCGAGTGGAGACACTCCAGATTTTTTAAAAACATTTCTTTAATATTATTTGAATATAATACAAATCTTAGAATGCATTCTTTAATCTCTTTGAATCAACAACTAGTGAACTAGAGTATAAAAAAAAATGGGTACGCACTAATTGTCTGGTTATGTTTTATATGTGTAAGTCTAAAAATAATTCTTGCATCTCCAACCTTCATTATTATTATGAACAAAAATTAAATTCAAATATATACATGTCTAGTTAATATTTTTTATCGTAATATAAAAATATGATTATTTTGATTATGTTTATATATATATCAAGTATTTAAAATATGTTTCTTAATTAATAAGTAATTATCTGGAACACCGAGCTATCGCTTGGTCCTTTAACAAATTTATACAATTTTTTAATTATTTATTACAATCATTAAATGAGTTTTCAAAAAATGGCACATTAAAAATTGGTTTTCTAAAATGGTACTTAAAATAACTCGAGATGAAAAAAATATTCAAATTTACTAGATAAAATATTTGATCTTATTATATATCTATATCTATATATAAATATATGTAAAGTCTGAAATTATATTACCAAATATACTCTTTTAATATGAAATAAAATAATATATATATATATATATATATATATATATATATATATATATATCATAGTATAAATTATTCAATATTATTATTAGGTCGAGTCATAAATAACTTCCGTTTTTTATTCATACATTTATTTTTCGATAACACAAAAACAAATAAAAATTAATCTAAAATGTATTCTAACAGTTGATTGGGATGTATTGAGCTTCTGTGATAACTCTCTAGTTGACTGGCGTGGATTTTCTTCCAAAACTGACTTCAAAACATCGTCATCAAAGTCAGAAGGACGACCCATCCTTGGCTCGTCTTTTAAGGTCATGTCTCCAGAACGGAATTTTACAAACCAATTTCTTACTGCCCGATCAGTTATCACTCCTTCACCATATACACTGCAAAGTTTTCGAGCCGTAGCTGTAGCACTATTGCCTTGTTTAAATTCCCAAAGCATCACATGTCGAAAGTGTATTTTTTGATTATCCATTTTAAAGGTATAAATAAAAAAATATTTACGTGCGCACCGAAACGAGGTTGTCTAGAGACTGACCAGTTTATACTTGCTAAGCGAAAACAAAAATCCCTTATCAAGGGGAATCTCATTGTGTACATACAATACCAAAAGAAGCACACTACTTAGGCGGAAGTTATTTATGACTCGACCTAATATTTAAGTTTAATAATGTACAAATGAGACATCTCACAATTTCTATCTTGATATCGCTTACATATATATATATATATATATATATATTATACAAATGACTTAAAATCTTCAAATATTTTAAAACAGATATGAATATAACATAAATATTTTTAATTTTATTTTATTTATAATATATAAGGAGGCGCTGTCTGTGACGTCATGAAGGGCTGGGTGACGTCATATAATTTTAAATTAAGAAAAAACTAATGATGATTTTCCCGAGGATAAAACCAATACAAGGTGCATGATTTGTGGAGATATGTAAAAAAATCTCCTCATGTGAAATTTGGTGTGAAAATAACCCTTCCCTTCCTATCGTCGAAGGCTAATACTACCACTTCCGGTTTCCGGATTTGCACCAAAAGTTGATCAATTCATCATACTGATGCATTAAGTAAATATACCAAATTTCATCAAAATCCGTTAAGCAGTTCAAGCTGTACACATCTATTAGGACGGACGGACAGACTTCATGCTAAAAGTACTTTTTACTATCTCACCAGAGATAGTATTGCGATCACGAAAATTTTCGATGTTGAGATTTTGATGTTTTTATACGTTTTGAAGGTTCCTGAATCATTTTCACTAAGGTTGAGAAAAATGTCTCTGTGTGTGTGTGTGTGTGTGTGTGTGTGTGTGTGTGTGTATGTATGTAGGCAAGATTACGCAAAAATGGTTTGAGCTAGAATGATGAAATTTGGTACATGGACATTATTCAAAATTCATAGTTTTCTATCAACTTTTGAGAAATGTAGCTCAACCGGAAGAGGGTCATTACCTACAACGTTTTGATTTTTTTTCCTCTAAAGTGACCGTAAAAATAAAGATATATGTTTGATAATTTTTCACATGATTAATAATTGTATAAAACTGCTATATATAGAATTTCAGCTTGATTGATTCGCTGAAATTACCAGAATTAATTTTTTAACACTGCAAATCTCACGCGCCACCACGCGACGTGGTGCCATCAACAAAAAGCCAAACATGCGCTGGTTTAATATTTATTATTTATTATTTATAATTTATAATTAATTAAATTTAATTTAAATATAATATATTATGTTATTTAATCCAATTCAAATTGCGAGATAGTCGAGTGGAGACACTCCAGCTAATTTCTGTTATGAAAATGCATGATTCGTGGAGAAATGATTAATACGATATTACAGTAGAACCTCGATACGTTCAAGGGAAACACAAAATATTTTAAGTTATCAAGGGTCTATGTTAGGGATAGGCGGATAGGTTAATAACATTTTTTTAAAGGCTAAATCATGTCGTTTCTTAAAATGCTCTAACGAGCCATTACTGGCTTTAAAATTTTTGATTTTCAGCGAATTAGCGAACCCTTCAGCTTTTTCTTTCAGTATGGGTCTACTAACAATGATGTTTTTGTTTCGACACTGTTTGAACCAAGTAAACACACATTGTTCTAATTTAGGGAATTTGTCAATTTATGGTCTTTTACATTGAAGACTTTCCCCTGATTCTTGTTTCTTCAAGATTTCAGCTTCTTCAGAGAATACTTATTTAAGTTAACGAGGTTGCGTATTTTAAGTTATTGAGGTTTTGGGCTCTGATGGGAAGGCAACATATTATTTATTTGAAATTATAGAGGTTTTTAAGTTACCGAGGTTTGAGTTATCGAGGTTCTACTGTAATTAAAAATAGAATATGATGGGAGCAGCCGCCTTGTTCATACGAAAAATATATAATTTTTTCTTTTTGTTTATAATAATCAAATATAATTTATATCATTTGTAATTTATAATTTTAAATGAAGATCAATTAAAGAAAAACAATTTTTTTTTAATATAATAATTAGTATGTTGACAAAGATAGAAAGATAAGATATTTTTGCTATACTAATAAGATAAATTTTATATTAAATATATAAATTTTTAGCTATCAAGCTGATTTGTTCATAGAAAAAATCAATCAATTTGTTACTTCTAAACTCTCAGAAATCTTTTAGTATTAAACATTTTATAAGAATTTATTAAAAATTCCCAGCTGTTTATTCAATGGCTGTTTAAATGAAAAAAATATATTATTATTTAAATTTTCTTCATTTCTAGTTGTTCATATGTATTATTATGTATTATCAGAAACTTTCAAAATCTGGAATGGGTTATAAACAAGGAGACGACGCTCTATCATCAATTTTATTTAACTTAGCATTAGTATATGTGATTAGACAAATTGGGGAGATATCGAACGAAATCCAATTTAAATATAACAGGAAACTCAATAAACTCAATTAAAGATACGGTAGAAAAATTAATAAACACTGGAAAAGAAGGGGGAAGGCTTGAAATTAATAGTGCTAAGAGAGAGAGAGACAAAATATTTAGTATCAGATAGAAATTAACACACAAAATCTTAACAAACAAAACGTAGAATTTGAAAATGTAGACAAATTTAAATACTTCTAGTGAGTTCTCATGGCGGGAATACCATGTAACCCGAAGGATAATAATATTCGAGAAGAATTTAAATCGAGGTTACAATCTCGTCAAAATTGTTATCAAAGGGAAACAAAATTAAAATATATAAGACTATTATTTTGCCGTTAATTCAATGAAACCAAAGCCGACAATTGGGATATGACGGAGCAGCATCACCATAAGTTTCTAAAAATGTTTTTTGGGCTTTGAAAGAGAATTTTTTCAAATTAAACAACAAACGTAATGAATGTCGAAAATGCAATTTTGAGAGTTCCATGATTATCGTTTATATACACTAGATAACTCAATAATACTAAATGGAAAACTGCTATTTTATCTAGTAAATATATATATATAAATTTTTTTGTGAAAATATTCTAACAAATTGAAGATATACTTATAATGGATAGACAAGCTATGACATTAGTCATATGCGGGTATAGTGATATAATAATAATAAATTAAATTACAGGAAAAAAATTTAAAATAATGACAATTACAAATTAAAATGAAAAACAAAATTATTAATAATAAGGAAAATTAAATAATATTTTCTTGTAAATAAAAAAAACAAACATTTATTAATTTACTTTTTTGTTTCCTTAAATGAGTTTTGTACTTTTTTGTTGAAAATCAACTGAATTCTATTCTCTCTAATTAAATAAAAAAAAATTTGTGTGTTCATGGATTCTTAAGTTAAGCATATATTACATAGGTAAATAATACAAATGCATATTTCGAAATAAATTCTTTGGTCTATGTTTCAAAAAAAAAAAATCTGAATAACAAATGTATAAAACTTAAGAATTAAACAAACAAACAAAAAAAAAAATAAGAAAGAAAAAGCAAACAGAATAATTAAAATTTAAAGTCTGGCGTGAAGTAAGACTGGAAGAGAAAAAAAGAACGGAACAAATGACGCACGAAGGCCGCCTCATGGTTTACTAAAGAAAAAAGAGGTTCTATGCTGGCCAGACATCCGGATATCAGATACCAGTACATCATATATCTTTTGTTATTCTCGCCCCTTCTTATGGGAATTTATAAAGAACGAGGACCACTGTCCTGGTTCAGAATTAAGTATAGCAAATTCAAGTTCTCACACAACATTCTTATTTAAAAAAAATCTGGAGTGTCTCCACTCGATTATCTCGCAATTTGAATTGGATTAAATAACCTAATATATTATATTTAAATTAAATTAAATTAACTAACAATTATAAATTAAAATTAATAAATAGTATTTAATAAGCCAGTATATGTTTGGCTCTTTGTTGATGGCACCACGTCACGTGTTGGCGCGTGACATTTGCAGAGTTAAAAAATTAATTCTGGTACTTTCAGCGATTCAATCAAGCTGAAATTCTATATATAGCAGTTTTATACAATTATTAATCATGTGAAAAATTATCAAACATATATCTTTATTTTTACGGTCACTTTAGAAGAAATAAAATCAAAACGTGGTAGGTAATGACCCTCTTCCGGTTGAGCTACATTTCTCAAAAGTTGATAGAAAACTATAAATTTTGAATAATGTCCATGTACCAAATTTCATGATTCTAGCTCAAACCTTTTTATGTAATCTTGTCTACACACACAGACATTTTTCTCAACCTTAGTGAAAAATGATTCAGGAACCTTCAAAACGTATAAAAACATCAAAATCTCAACAATGAAAATTTTCGTGAACGCAATACTATCTCTGGCGAGATAGTAAAAAGACAAAAATTTAAAACATCTCGTTTATATCATTTGTCTAAAAAATCATATCTTGATCTAAATCTAAAATTGCTATCTTATATATATATTTATAATAAGAATACCCTTGCCACTTATAGAGAATTATTAATTAGTTTTTAATTATTTATGTGAACTAATTATTTTATAGTAAAATTATAGATGATTTATTAAATATATATTATTGTACTACATATTATGAAACTAGTTTTAACCTAAAAAGAAGAATTTTTATCTATTATTATTATTTTAGACATATTCAATCATAGATTTTATTTTTTCTTAATTAAATTGTCTATTGGAGTAAATGAGACTGAAAAATTGTATTTAATCATAACGATCCAACTTTATTAAAAAATGTTACTTTTTTAAGCGTTTAAACAAAAATTTTCAAAATTATCAATTTTTAAACTTATTAAACATTAAAATCAATAAGAATTCTTGTTTCTAAGCAAATGTATAGATTAAAAAGAGACTAACGATAGTTTCGAGAAAATTATCCTAATTTATGTTATTATCAGTTTGACAAACATCTTTGATGATTGATTGAATTACTTCGAAGATATTGTTTGGGATTCAAATGTTGATATAGATACCTATATATAGGTATTAGGTATAAGCTATAAGGTATATAAATGAAAATGGTTAAGTCTCTATAATTAAAGACATTTATGACCGTAGATTAAAGAGTGTTATGTATTATGTACCTAAATATGTAAATATGTTGTTTTTGTGGATGGAATGTGGATTGAAATAACATACAAATGAATGTATATGTATTTCTTAAATAAATAATTAAAGACCTTTATCAATCAGTAATCAGTTATACTAGATATGTTCAAAAAGAAAAGGTGAATTTTGAATTATTTCCAAAAGTATTTATTTATTAATCAATATCCATTTTGTTCCCTTCAAAGTAATTCCCCTCAGATATAATGCAATTATGCCAGCGCTTCTTCCAATCGTCGAAGCACTTCTGAAATGCGCCTTTCGGTATGGCAATCAGCTCGTTCTCCGACTTTATCTCATTAATTGTGACAAAACGCTTTCCTTTCATTGGTTTCTTCAGTTATAGGAATAGGAAAAAGTCACAGGAAGCCAAATCTGGTGAATACGGTGGTTGAGCCATGATTACGGTGTTGTTTTTGGCAAAAAAAATCACGAACAAGCAATGATGTGTGAACTGGTGCAGAATCCATTATTTGTTTTTCCACAATTGCGATCATTTGAGCCCAGATTGCTTCTGGCAAACGTTGTATAACTTCCTTGTAGTGTTCTTTATTAACAGTACTACCTGTTGACAAGAACTCATGATGCACCATTAACATATAAGTCGAAGAAAACAGTGAGCAAAACCTTCACATTTGATCGAATTTAGCGTGCTTTTTTAAAGCGCTTGTACCACATATAAACTTTTATTTGAGACAAAGTAGATTCGCCTAATGAAACAGTCAACACTTTAAATACGTTGGACCACTTTATTCCATTTTTAACGCAAAATTTAATACAGATTCTTTAAAATATCGAAGAAAAACACACAAAAAAGTGACTAACTTTTTCAGTTGTCCAAAACAAACTACTAATCCAATATGGCTGATAATATTAACATATTATGTGTACTAACATAAGAAAAAAAATTTCAATAATCAAATGTGAAAATTCAAAATTCACCTTTTCTTTTGAATAGACTTTGTATACCTAATATTCAATTTATATATTTATAATTTATTTATTTTTTTTTAGTATGTTAAAACTAAAAAAAAATAATAGGTATATATTTAAATAAATAATTTATTAATAATCAATTTTTCAAAATTCTTAATTATGGAATAATTATCAATAAATATGAAAAAAATAGGAAGTGATAAATGTGTTAGAGTGAAAGTTGTATTAAATGATTAAATTCAAAGAGTAGCTACATTTCATTGGTATTACCATATATTTACTTTCTATTAGTGAAAAAAAAGATCAATTAAATAATTATCCTGCTCATGAATAATCAGTATTTTAAATTTGTTTGTTTTAAATAAAGAAAAAAAAAGAACAGATTATGGCGCAAGGAAATTGTAAATCTGATCAAAAATTACAATACAAATAATGGAAAGTTAATTTGTGGCGAAATTTTAATTAAATGATAATTTTTAATATGTTTAAAAAAATTAGCTGGAGTATCTTCACTCGACTATCTCGCAAGTTGAATTGGATTAAATAACATAATATATATAAATTAAATTTAATTAATTATAAATTATAAATTAAAATTAATAAATAATATTTATTAAACCAGCGTAATGTTTGGCTCTTTATTGATGGCACCACGTCACGTGTTGGCGCGTGAGATTTGCAGTGTTAAAAAATTAATTCTGGTACTTTCAACGATTCAATCAAGCTGAAATTCTATATATAGCAGTTTTATACAATAAATAATCATGTGAAAAATTATCAAACCTATATCTTTATTTTTACGGTCACTTTAGAGGAAAAAAATCAAAACGTTGTAGGTAATGACCCTCTTCCGGTTGAGCTGTAATTCTCAAAAGTTGATAAAAAACTAAGAATTTTGAATAATGCTCATGTACCAAATTTAATTATTCTATCTCAAACCGTTTTTGCGTAATCTTGTCTACAAACACACACACACACACACACACACACACAGACATTTTTCTCAACCTTAGTGAAAATGATTCAGGAACCTTCAAAACGTATAAAAACATCAAAATCTAAACATCGAAAATTTTTGTGATCGCAATACTATTTCTGGGGAGATAGTAAAAACAGTACAAATTGATTATTTATTTTTTATAAAATGAAATTTATATAATCAGGATCGGGAGAAAAATAAATTTCAGCATTATTTAGCCTAAATAAATTGGCATCGTTTAATCAAATCTTTTAATATATAAAAAATCTAATTATATATCTATACATGTATTGTCTTAATTTAAAAATATATTCATATGATTATATAAAAGAAATTTCAATTTCATTTTAATATTTTACAATTATTAAAAAAAAGCTTTCTTCTATAAAAGAAAAGGTTTCCTAAGCCTATACTTGGTATTATATACTATAAATTAATAATATTATTTTTTTTTAATATACAGAAGTTATGAATTAACGATTTTCTAAAATATAAATAAATATATGTAATAAAGTGAAATCTAATAAATTAAGGATAATCAATGCAAATGAAAGAAAAGTAATGAATGTATTTCGTTAAGTTAGAAAAAGAATGAGTTAACCATCCATACTTGTGTGTTTATTTTATATACATATTTTAAAAAAAAAATCTGATCAATTATGATCAGAAAATATATGATTAAATATTAATATAATTATAAAATATGAAGAAGTGTAAATTTTTAATCTTTGTCTATCAAGAGTTTACTTTGCATACATACGAGAGATAAGTTATCCAAACAAAAACCAACAAGTTTGGATTAGTAAACATAAATATATTTAGAAACTTTCATTTTAACCGTAATTAAGATGCCACTATTTCACCTCTAATTAATAAATAATTAAAGAAGACAGTTACTTTGCCTAACTTCTAATGTCAAATCCAATTTCAATATTTATTTATATTTTTTTTTATGATTAAATTGAATATTCGGTAATTGTTTTGTCTAACGTCTAACCGATGTATGATGGATTTGAATAAAAATTTACCAGTAGATTTCTTTTTTGATTCAAAATAAACTGTTCTTAAGCAGTATGTGGCCGTCGTATCTAGTTTACAAGATAAAATAAGCTGGAGTGTCTCCACTCGACTATCTCGCAATTTGAATTGGATTAAATAACATAATATATTATATTTAAATTAAATTTAATTAATTATAAATTATAAATAATAAATATTAAACCAGCGCATGTTTGGCTTTTTATTGATGGCACCACGTCACGTGTTGGCGCGTGAGATTTGCAGTGTTAAAAAATTAATTCTGGTACTTTCAACGATTCAATCAAGCTGAAATTCTATATATAGCAGTTTTATACAATTTTTAATCATGTGAAAAATTACCAAACACATATCTTTATTTTTACGATCAATTTAGAGGAAAAAAATGAAAAACGTGATAGTTAATGGTTCTTTTCCGAATTTCTGAAAAGTTGATAGAAAACTACAAATTTTGAATAATGCCCACATACGAAATTTCATGATTCTAAATCAAACCGTTTTGTGTAATCTTGTCGACATACACACACACACACATTTTTCTCAACCTTAGTGAAAATGATTCAGGAACCTTCAAAACGTATAAAAACATCAAAATCTCAACATCGAAAATTTTCGTGATCGCAATACTATCTCTTACGAGATAGTAAAAATTATTAAAGTTTGCATATAAATCCATTGATATTCTATTTAGCTACCATGTTTTATTATTTGACCACCAGAAGGCTCCACTGTTTTTTTAAGTTCGGTTTGAAGATAAGAAGATTAAAAAATTTAATAATTAAATAATTTTCCTATATCCAAACCGAACTTATAAAAACCGAAAATTAGTGAATAAGTCATTAATTAGTCAGTTAGTCAATACAACTATTAAATGGATGGTAACTAGTTAATATACATAATATAGTTAATAAAATATGAAGAAGTGTAAATTTTTTAGAATACTTTTATAATATGTTTTGAATCACAAAAAAGAAATCCACTAGTAAAGTTTTATCCAAATCTATTATACATCAGTTAGACTAAACAATTACTGAATATTTTTATAATTTAAATTTGAGATTTCTTCCCAAAAGTACCAATATACTATAAAATAATAAATGTAATTTTATTTAAATTTCATAGTATATTTTTTTAAAAATTATTTTTGAAATTCAAAAATATATCTAATATATTTATTCCAAACCATTTCGAAATAAAAGATAAAAACAAATTTCTAGACTATATTATTTATTGAGCTCTTGAAGAAATATTGTTGCTATTTGCTATATTAATATATATAGTTATGACTATTTTTTTTATTACAATTTGTTTCTTTCATATGAATATATGTAGTTTAAGGATTTATATGGAGTAAGAGAATAAAAAATACTATTTATTCAATAAATTATAATTTATACATAATTTTATTTCCTGTTTTTTTCGTTATTAAAATTGTTAAAATTTTCATATCATCACACACTATTTGTGTATATTTAAATTTGTAGAGCGGAAAATATTTTCCTTCATTATTTATGTATAAATGTATATAATAAAAAAAACACCTTCCAGTATGTCCAAGTAATATTTAAAGTAATTTCCTTCGTGTTATTTTTCTTGTAATTTTATTTCTAGATTTTAAGGAGTCGACTTTGGATTTTTTTAAAATTAAATTTTAATCAAAAAATATCAGAAAAAGTGTCATGAACTTAAAGGTGGACTGAGAAAAAACTTTTTGAAAATATATATTCAATTTAAAATATTTATATAGGACAGAAGTTATCAAATTTTTTATACTTTTATATTTAGAGAACTTTGTGGGTTAATGTTTTTTTTTTTTTTAAAAACCCTCAAGTTTATGTCTAAGTAGTTAATATAAATAAATTGCATTAAATCTTTTCAAAAAATCAATGTTATTTAATAGGTAGTTAATAATGCATTTATTTTTTAGAATATATATTTTATGAATGCTTTATCAAAAGGAGTATTATTTTAAATTATTCCTTAATTTTAAAATCGATAAAAATTTTTCAAGTCGGTCATTAAATAACATTTAAAGCATTCAATATATTTATGCATTTTCGATTTTTATGGAAACATATAATTCAAAATATAAGTTAATACAAATAATTTATAAAATTATCTTGAAACCCCTTAATATAGAATATATATTTTAATTAATTTAAATTTATTAATTTTAATATTAAAACACATTATATCTTATCTTATCTTATATACTAGCAAAAATTGTATATATATATTTGTATATTTTTGAGATATTAAACCTCTCTAAGGATTTTTTTCAAATTCACACCATAGATAATATTTATAAAGAAAAATCGATCCCGCCTTTGTTTTAATTGATATTGTATTAATATTTTTTTATATTTAAAATATTTTAAAATTTTTTATTTAATTTCGAAATAAAATTAAAAATATGAACAATTATAAAGGAAGGAATTTCAAATAAAATGTCGAATAAATTTGATTTAATAATATTAAATAAATTATATTATATTAATTAAAATGTTTTTTAAATTAAATTATAAATAATATTTGATAAATAAAAAGAAAAAAATATAACTTTCTTTCTTAATTAAAATATAGCCAAGTACAGGTGTCAATAATATATATATATATATTTATATATAATATAGGATCAAATATTTTATCAAGTAAATTTGAATAAAATTTTCATCTTGCAATAATAATCAAGTTATTTTAATTAATTTGTACTATTTTTGGAAACAAATTTGTGATAGGTCATTTTTAGAAAACCCATTTAACAATTGTAATAATTAATTAAAAAATTGTAAAATTTTTAAAGTTTATAATAATAAATTGTATAAATATATTAAAGGGTTGAGTGATAGCTCAGTGTTCCAGATACCATATATCAGCGGTTGCCAAAGTGGTGGTCCGCGAGAAAATTTCGCTGGTCCGCAGAAAATGTGGAATATACTTACTCATCATGTTAAGTTATGTTTTAAAATGCATTAAAACATTATTCAATTCATAACAATACGTGATAAGTTATAAATGTTTATGTGTTCTTTGGTCACAATTTTTATTTATATAAATATATTTAACACCTAAAAAATCCTATTAGTGGTCCGCGGGATTTAAATTATGAATTAACTGGTCCGTGAGGTCAAAAAGTTTGGCGACCGCTGCTATATATTATAAGTGATATAATATTTCATTGAGTAATAAAAATTGTAAAGATTTACAATTTTCAAATTTTAGACATATTTTTAAAATTTTATTTTATGAAATTAATAGATAGGTACATTTGAATAATTTAAACATAAAAAACATTCTTTAATATTTTAATCTGCATTGAATATAATTTTATATTTTTCATTAATTATAAAAATAGTCGGAATATTTTTTTTTTCTAACATACAAGAGAAAGTGTAACACAATTTTTTTTTGTGTGTATGTGTGCTTTTTAATTTAGTATTATACAATATATAATATATGATCTAAAACGTGTTATTGCCCATTGAGTTCCCCACTCTGAATACATTTCTGAGTGATAATTGAACCTACAAATTTAGAATGATTATTTATGTAGTACAATCAACCATTTGTTAAAATATTTAATATCATTTCTTTTCATTAATATATGTTATTATTTGAAATATTAATTGAAAATATATATAAAAATATATTTCAATTTTGTTTAAATAATTAGGCCAGGGTATAATTACAAATAAATATGTTGCATCTCCTAGTAAAAATATTGAGAAACAGGAGGTTGTCAATTAGAATTATATAACCATTTTAATCGAAATAATTTTTATAAAAGTAGGTTTTATGATGTTTATAACATCCTCAAAAAGAAATTGTTATTGATTAAAGAATTTATATACATATATATATATATATATATATATATATATATATATATAATTTTTTAACTTATAAACGAGAGAAATGAGAGCTAAATCAGTTTTCAATGCGAATTGAGGCTAGTTGGTTGGTGGGCTGGTGAATGAATGGACGATTGTCACGATTACAGTAACATGCAATTGCTTCTACTTTTCCGTTTTCTATCTTTTCATTCCATATTAGATTTCTAGTTTTATCCTATTCATCGAAATATTAATGAAATATCTATCTATTGAATTATTAAAGCTTTGGTGGCTGTTTTTATTTATAAGGGAATTTTGTAAATAAAACCACATATTGATATTTTTTATTGTAAATTTATTAAAAAAAAAAAAAAAATACACGTTATCAAGCAACTGCAGAAGTAGCAATCGAAACGTTGTGTATTTTTTGTTTTTTTTTTGAATAAATGTACAATAAAAAATATCAATATGTGGTTTTATTTACAAAATTCCCTTATCTATCTATTGATATTTATTTTTATACTATTAATTATAATTATATATTACCGACCGACGATAGTAAGGGAGGTATTGTTTTCACACCAAATTTCACATGTGGAGATTTTTACATATCTCCACGAATCATGCATTTTCTAAACAGAAAAAAGTATTTTTAGCATGATGTCTGTCCGTCCGTATAGATGTGTACAGCCTGAACGGCTCATCCGATTTTGATGAAATTTGGTATATTTACTTAATGCATCAGTGGGATGAATTGATCAACTTTTGGTGCAAATCCGGAAACCGGAAGTGGTAGTATTAACGATCGACGATAGGAAGGGAAGGGTTATTTTCACACCAAATTTCACATGAGGAGATTTTTTTATATATCACCACGAATCATACACTTTGTATTGGTTTTATCCTCGGGAAAATCATATTTATTAGTTTTTTCTTGATTTAAAATTACAAGACGTCATCCAGTCATTCATGACGTCACAGCCTGGTCTTACATATATATTATAAATAAAATAAAATTAAAAATATGTATATATATGTTATATGCCTATCTGTTTTTTATTACGTTTATAGATATATTAAAATTATTTGATATTGTTTCTGTAGCTGGAAATTAATTTACTTCAAACCGTCGGTCGGTTCGGACCTGGCCACAGGTCAACTTATTTATTTTGATTTTAAAAATTAAATGCATTGAATTTGTTGATTATTATTATTATTATTATTATTTTGTTTGTTAAAACATGCTATTAAGAGAAAGTAAATTAAATTTTCGAAATATTGTTACTTCATTAATTACTTATACTTTAATAAAAATAATGGTTTAATTTTATATAAGTTTTGGTTGTTATAAGGAAGGGATGATTTTGTCAACATACAATAAACTAAGTTTTATACACAGGTATATTTTTCTATAACCTCAAGAATGTCGAGTTTTGTGCCACCAACTATGATTTGCGGATAGCATTGGTTATTTGCTATCATTTTAAGAAAACTGCTGCAGAATCGCATAGAATGCTTGTCGAACCATACGGTGAAAATTCTCTTGACAAAACTCAATGCTTTAAGTGATTTAAAAAATTTAAAAGTGGCGATTTTGACGTGAAAAACGAGGAGCGTAGGAATCACTGGAAAAGTGTAAAAAATGGTATAATATATTAAGAGCAATTAAAATCCGGCGAAACCGTTAACACTGATCGCTATCAACAACAAATGATCGATTTGAATCGAGCAATACGTGAACAACGACCGAAATATGCAAGAAGGCAACATAAAGTCATTTTGCTTCATGATAATCCCCCCTCATACACAGCAAAACGGGTCACGGATACGATCGAGGCGTACAATTGGGAAGTACTAGCGCATGCGGCTTATTCTCCAGACTTGGCTCCGTCTAATTACCATCTATTCGCATGATTGGAACATACAGTCGCCGAACAACACTTGGATTTGTACAAAAATGGCCAACAACTAGTTCGCTCCAAAGAAAGAATTGTATTTTGGGGAGGCATTCATAACCTGCTGAAGAGGTGGGAAAAATGTATAAATTTCAATGGAGAGACTATTTTAAATAAAATTTTTTTTATAATTTTCAAATAACAAAGTTGCAGTTTCCGGTTTCATACTTCTACACCTGGTATATTGGAATCAGAAATTAAATATATACAGGAATTGAATTGTGTTAGAAGAAAAAATGTTAAATAATAATGAATGAGATAAGGAATAAAATTCAAAATCAAATATTAAGAAGGTGATATTCTGATTAAGAATTGGATGTAATAAGAAATCACTAAATGCCTAACTCATGAAGAAAGATAATAAATAATAATAAGTTAGAAGTATTATTTTCCGACAAACGAAAAAATTAAAAATAAGTTATAAATAAAAGTGACCATTTCAGAAAGAGAATGATTAAATAGGATGGGATTCCCTTGAGTTTAACCTTCATCGGTGGGAGAAAAAAAAGCGAAAGAGTGTTGAAAGAATATTTACGATTTTAGGTGTGAGTAGGTATTATAGATGCGCGCGCGCACTTCTCAGCAACACTAAAATTGTATTTAGTTATGATGATTCATTTTATTTCAATTTCTTGATAAAATTTAATAATAATATACAAATGATTTAAAATACAATTTCCAAATAATCTTTTGTTTTATTTTATGGTTTCGATAAATCAAACAATAATTGAGAAAATTATTATTATTTATTTTAAATAGAAAAAAGGTAGTAAGTTTTACATTGAATTTGAACAGCTTTTAAATTAAGGTATACTAAAGTTGAAATCGGAGCCAGAACTGATCAATTTCGACCTGAGTCTACAGCCCTAGTATATACACGTTTCAAGATCACCTATATATACATAGTACATGGTTCACCGAGCCGCGGCTCGGTACTTTAAAAAAAGTATTCCTTATAAACTATGAATATTTAAGATTAAGATTATAATTAAAAATAAATAAACGACAAAATATAGGAAACAATTTCAAATAATTTAAAAGAACATAAATTAAAACAAAAATAATCATAAAACATACACCCCTTAAACGTACGTATTAATGCACTAAAAGACAGAAAAGTATGGCTTGTGGATATAACATAATATATATTTCGTAATTTGATTACAAAATATTATTAAAATAGTAATTTTTAATTTTATTTTATTCATAATATTTTGTATATAAGGAAGCGCTGTCCGGCGTTGCCCGGCGCCATTTTTTATTATTAAAATTCCTATTTTAAATTAAGAAAAAACTAACAAAGATTATTTTTCCCGAGGCTGAAATCACACAAAACAAATCGAATTATTTTTATAAATATTATCTATGGTGTGAATTTCAAAAAAAATTTCGCTAGATTTTTATTTCAAAAATTCAAATATAAATATATACGAAAACAATTTTTGCTAGTATAATAAGATAAGATATGTATATATACATCTAAATTTATATATGAAATTAATTATTTGAGATATTCAATAGTCTGTGTTGTTTTAGCAACTTTTTGACTAAAATCGATTGTCCCTTTACAAAGTGATTTTATATTATTTTGCACTTTTCTAATTAATGGAAAAAACGATTTTAATTAAACTAACTCAATCAATGTTAAATAAAAATATTTTTAATATCAAGAAGATTTCATTTACTTTAAAATACTCAAAATGGACTTAAAGGCCAAATTTTCGAAATAGTTTCTCTAAATAAATAAATAAATTATTTGATAACTAGCACACATTCATGTTAATAATAATAATAAAATTTGATTAAATTTAAAAATGACCATAAAAAAATCAAGAGAAAATTGCAAAAAAAAAAAAAAAAAAAAAATTAAATTAAATGTCAAAAGTAGGGTGATAAGTGAACATTCTGTGATGTTGCAAATGTATTTTAAAACTGTTATTCGAAATTTTGGAGAAATGTTTTTACTTATCTTTTCTTTCATCTATGAATCAGATAATTGTTTGAATTTTAAATATAAAAATTTCAACCTTTTGAAAAGGACTCTTAAACAAACTAAGAGTCTATAATGATAATGGTCTTAATGCATTTTGAAGATATATTGATATTTTTTGTTTTTTTAAATTGATAATTTAATTTTAAAAATATCTAAGGAAAGCTCTATTTTTAAAAATTGATCCAATATCTTTTATTTTATAGAACAAATGAAAAAATAATTGTTAAAAGGTCTAAAAAGTAATAATTTTTATTTGAAAGGCTATTTTTTATATTTTTACATTAAAAATGTTATTATAAAATAATATCAAAGTGGTTTCTCGTCGATTATCTCAGAATTATTATTACATATTGTATATTTTAAGCGTGCGAAATATGCAAGTGATTGTTCCTGTTTAGGAAGTGATAAGATTGTATCATTTAAAGGAATAAAATTGTATGATATGACCGCAATACGAATATTTATATAAAACAACTGATAATTAAAATATTTAATTTTATTCTATCTCTCTATATCCTTTATTTCATATTCACGCAACATTTAAAAAGAAAATATATATGTGTTGTAATATATAAACATAAAAATGCCTTTTAATAGTGAAATATCATTAAGAAGATATGTATACAAAATAAACATTTAAAACACATCCTCATGTCCGCTTACATTTTAGGACAAAGACCTAAAATGCGGATAATATAAATGAAATAATCTCGATTGATGAATAGAACGTATTATCATGAATTTGACTTTTTCAAGGCTCATAAATTACATGACATATATTTCAAAAATTAACGATAATTGACTATTGACTGACTGGGTGTACGCAAGATAGGGGTGTGAATTATTAGAAAGGGAGCCAAGGGCTTTTAGGAAGAGAGAAGAGTTATCCTGCTGGATGAAAACATTCTTAGGCATTGAGCGAACAGAGAAACATCATCCCTAAGTAATACGACAGTGCCAGGATCATACATCGTGGCCAACCCAGTAGTTGCATGCCCAGAGAAGATGTATTATTGAACTGCCATGAGAATCATCACTTGTTCCACCTTTCCTGACCTCTAATCTAGTAACATTAACAGCTTAGTGGTTTATAATTTGCAGTTGCTAATTAAATATAAAATTTGATATATCAACAATATTAAACTAAATAAACTTTATTTTATAGTTAATTTTTCATGTTAACTATTATAATTGTATTAAATTCTTTCATTATTAAATATTAATTTTATAATAATTTAATATTTTATTTTTAATCTGAATGAATTCAACTTTACCTCTTCTCTTATCAAACTTCACTGGATTCATCCAACTATTTTCTATTAATAATAAACAGAGTGCTACCAATTAAATTAAAGATTAATTTTAAACCCATTTATTTTAATAACCGAACCCATACTAAGCCTCCAATATACGACAATATATATATATATATATGGTAAAATTGAGAGAATGATCTTTTTTAATGAATTATATTATATAGATCATATAAATAGACAATTTATTCAAATTAAAAGTTATTTTTTATACTAATATTATCTAATAAATTATACCAATAATTCTAAAATTGTTAAAAATTATGAATAATGAAAATATTCGATTCAAGGATGAAAAGAGAAAATGAAATGAAAGACAGAGGAGGGGATAGAAGGAAAAGGGGGCTAAGCGTGAGGGTGGAGGTGAGGGAATTGTGATTTTTGTTTCAGATCATGAATTTATCCACATTCATATACCCACCCGCATAGAATTTCAATGTTGGAAATTGAAAATAATTAATCAGATAGGTATATAAATTATATATAAATTTATATAAAAATAAAGAGAAAAAAAGAATAATAAAATTTTATTTAGAAAAAATAAAAAAAAAAATAAAAGTTCATATTCTCACTTATAATCAAAAAAAAAATTGTAATTTTTAAAAGATTATTACGAGTATATTGCAAAATGCACTTTATTAAATGAAATAAATATTATTAAAACTGAATTTGAATATTTTAAATATATAAAATTAAAAAATATAATAAACAAGGAAGTTTGTATACATTTTATAAAATTTTCTTTAAATAGATATTATCTTATTTAAAATACATAAGCGTAATAATATTTACATAATATATTTTAGTTAAGATATTCCTATCTATTATATAGTTAAATAACAATAATAAAAGTATTGTAGAATTTCAGTTGTGATTTGCTCCAGTTGCAAGATTCAGTGAATGATAAACAATAGGCAACCCAGAATGAAAGTGGAGGAATCGTTTTAATTATAAATCTATTTTAATTTCATTTTATTCTATCTCTTTTATAATTCCAAGATGACTGAATCAAAGACACACACACACACACACACACACACACAGGTAACTCTATTATTCCAATTTAAATGAATTGAGGAAAGAGCAATTTTTTCTCCCTACAATAATCATTAATATTCAGTCAATCAATGAAGATAATTATTATATAATTTTTTTTTTCCCATTCCTAAGGAAGGTCATTTAAATATTCAATAAAATATCTGGTCAAAATAAAACAAATTCTAGAAAAATAAGTAAATTTGTGTTGGATTTCATAAAAAAGAGTTTTTTTACTATCTGGCCAGAAATAGTATTGGGATCACAAAAATTTTCGTTGTCGAGATTTTGATGTTTTTATACGTTTTGAAGGTTCATGAGTCATTTTAACTAAGGTTGAGAAAAATGTCTGTGTATGTGAGACAAGATTTAAGCAAAAACGGCTTGAGAGAAATTTAGTACACGGGCATTATTCAAAATTGGAAGAATTTTCAGCTTGAGTGAACCACTGAAAGTACCGGAATTAATTTTTTAAATTTTTTAACACGTTGACTTCCAATCACGCGTCAGCACGTGACGTAGTGTCATCAACAAAGAGCCAAACACTCGAATTAATATTTTAAATTTTGACTTAAATATGAAGGTAAAGGTTTTAAATTTAAATTTAATTAATGAATTTAATTGAATAACAATACTATATACCATAAATTTAAATCTTTTAATTAATTAATTAATTAATCCAATTTAATTATACTTTATTTAAAATTTAATTAATTAAATTAAATTTAAATATAATATATATTAATTAATCCAATTCAAATTTGCGAGAGTGGAGACACTCCAGATTTTTTTTCTTTTGAAATATTCGGTTATTTGTGTTTATTATTTAGAATTTATTTTTTTAAGGATTTTTCTTTATAATTTATCTATTAAAGTATTAAATATTTTCATTGTCTATTTTTTAATTGGTCTAAAGTCAGAAGTATCAACATTGTGATTATATTTTTATAGAAAATTAATATATTTGCCAAATTTCAATTTTTAACGTAAGTATTTTCTAAAAGACATAAAATTAATTTTATTATAAGATTTTATTCAAACAAACTCATCTGGATATAAAACAAAAATAATAAAGTAGATAGTTTCTTGAAAAGACAAGAAATTGTTTAATGAGTTTTTAATTATACATTATATATATAATTGCTTCACACAAAATAATAAAATTGAATGGGACTCATATCGTATGTTCAAGGGCTTCAACGACATTTCAAGGTAACATGTTCCTATGTATGTATTCTGTTCCCATAGTGGGAAGTTAATTTATTTGAATGAATTAACTGATTTAAATTTTCCTTGGAGAATAGATATATTTCATTAATTAAATATAATTTAATTTTAAAAATTAAATGTACAACATATTTATAAAAAAATTTAAAAATTTAAAATATATACTATACTATTAGAATAAATTGAATAATTAAAGGAGAGGACTATATTTTCGAAATATTCTCGGCGGTGATTAAAAAAAAAATAGACGAAACAAATTTCTTAATTAATTATTTTTCATCATTATGATTTATTTACTTCTTATAACTATTTGAAAGAATAAATAAATGAATGAATGAATGACTTAAGAAAGAAAGAGAAATGAGATCCTTTTAAGCTATTTTAGAAGTGTGGATTAATTTTTTGACAGGATGGAGCTCGAGACATGCATCCCCTCTCTAATCGGGATTCTTCACTTCTATGGGGGACGTGATGATTCATACTAGCGTAAAGTTAATTCATCCGGCTAGAAATTGGGGCTCTGAAAAGAGGATTACATATATTATCAAGTTATTAGTTAGCCAAAATAATGGAAAATATTATTATGGAAATTTGATTGCTAACATTGTTTATAGTTAGAGTTTATTAAAAAAAACATAAATTTTTAATGAAAACAATTTGTATATATAAATATATATATATTTGAGTATTGAAGAAATTAAAAGAATAAATTAATAAAAAAAAACTTTTTAATATTTAATCAAAAATGCTCTAAAAAATAGAAAATAAAATATTAATTAAACCTTGAATATTATCCTTTACATAAGTCCATCGAAAAAAGCGTGGGTGCATATAAACATAAAGAGTAGGTAAAGAATTTAATATTATTATATGTATTATTGCACTATTGACTACTATTTAAATCTCTTATTCTTGAACATATATTAGATTCTTTGCGAAGTTTCTAGCCCTTTTCTAGATGATATTGATTATGCAAGTGGCTTATTAAGCGATCGGCATACTGTCGTGTACTAAGCGTCACTGAGATCTTTTCAGAATCACAGAACACAAGCACATTATATAGAAAATGTATAGAAAAATATAAAATATAAAGATATTGTAAATATAAATATAAATATAACAATGTATTAACATCAATCAATTAAATTCACTAATTTTAAAAATCCCTATTTTTGAAAAATTCAAAATATTTCTTTTTGATTATTGTAGTGTCATCGACTTTCAATATACGTTTCAAATTTGCTCAATCACTCAACTAGAAGTGGGTTAAAATCCAATTATAAATTTTTAACATTACAGACAGACAAAAAGTGAAGTTAATAAAAAGCGTAAAAAAAAAATTATTTTTAAGTGGACTCAATGTAAACAAAGCATTTCTAAATTTATTTTATTTATATTATATAAACATTCTCAATCATGGTTTACATAGAAAATAATATTATTATAATTGCTGCTTAATTAACCTCTAAATTAACTTCATGAAGATTAAAATTAATTTAAAAAAAAAACAAAACAAATTACTTGATAATGATTTATAAATAGTTCTCATATATTTTTTTCTTTAATTATTTATAATACTATATAAATATTAATTTTTAATCTGTATTTCAAAACAATTTCTTTTTTGAAATAATAACAATCCAATAGTAAATTTGAATATCTATCTGCATTGCTAATAAATGTTTGTATTTTTTAATTTTATTAAAATAATAAAGATTTCGTACTAAAACAGACTTATGAATTTTAAAACAAAAATTAGAAATCATAATAAATAAAAATTAATTTTTCTAAAACAAAATCTGGAGTGTCTCCACTCGGCTATCTCGCAATTTGAATTGGATTAAATAACATAATATATTATATTTAAATTAAATTTAATTAATTATAAATTATAAATTAAAATTAATAAATAATATTTATTAAACCAGCGCGTGTTTGCCTCTTTGTTACCGTTTTTTTTTTCTTTTTAGAACCAAATTGAAAAAATTTTGAAAAAAGAACGAAATGTCCTAAATATTTAAAAAACGGGACAATAGGCTGTCCCGTAGACTTTTTTCGGGACGCCGGGACAGAGCATCTAAAACCGGGACAATCCCGGAAAAACGGGACTTTTGGTCACCCTACTCTTTGTTGATGGCACCATGTCACGTGCTGGCGTGTGATTTGCAATGTTAAAAATTTAATTCAGGTACAATCAAGCTAAAATACACACACACAGACATTTTTCTCAACCTTAGTGAAAATGATTCAGGAACCTTTAAAACGTATAAAAACACAAAATCTCCACATCGAAAATTTTCGTGATCGCAATACTATCTCTGGCGAGATAAAAAAAGTATAAAAATAATTACATTTTTTAAATGTTTTTTAAAAATTCAAATTTGTCAAAAAATATTTCTTCTAAGTAGTCAACCTATTTATAATCTCTTTAATTTCATAATTATAAAATCTATAAAATATGTATATAGGAACGAGTCCAATAAAGCGTATTAGAGATAAATTTTCTCTTTCTTAAATGTATTCAATTCTACATCGATTCAATAAATCATGTTTTATTTATATTTGATAAATCAAAACATCCGGAAGTCATGAAATAATCCTACGTGTGAGTGAAGGAGAATCCAAATGGGATGGATGATGTTGAATGGATTGCTTGGAATTGATGAAAATAATTGCAAGCCTATCACAATAGAAGAGTGATACTAACGGTGCAATCCTAATACGATTGGCATTGTCCTGTTGGGACAAATACCGAATCGATTAGCTATTTAAAATCAGGAATTGAATTTTTTTTTTTAAATAAAAGAATGAATCTAATAATAGGAATGATGAAAGCAACAAACTCGTCAACCCTGTGGGGTCTTCTGTGTTATGTTCTGTGTACATTCCTGTTTATGTTAAATTGCAGAAGAAATATATATATAAGAAAAATTAGTAGAAAAAAAAGCTCAATGTTAACGGGTGGGAATGGCTTAAGGCATGAGAGGCTATGCCAAGGCCATTTCTGGTAAGAGGAAAATGAAATGAAAAATTCATGTTAATCAGCGAAACAGGGTTACTATTACTAAGGTAGCAAAACTACAGCTATCGGCCAACCATTCAAAATATGATCAATATAACAACTAATAATTAGGACCATAAGACAAAATATTATGAGAAATGATAATAATTGGAAATACTTTTCAATGATTGAATAAAAATTAATAATAATATTTAATAAAAGAGTTAATCATAGTATTATTAATGTCCTTATATACATAAAAAAAACAAGACTTGTGGAATTCTATATTGCAAAGACAAAAAAAATCTAGAGTGTGTCCACTCGACTATCTCGCAAATTTGAATTGGATAATCAAGCTTTTTTCTATATTTGAAAATTAATTAAAATTTTATTCTATCCGATCATACGATTTAAGGTTTTTGACATAATTTTCGCTAATAACATTTTATTTAAACTTTGGTTTAATACTATATTTTTGTGAGTTGCTCAAATTTATGAAATAGCATTTATGTTCAACTGATATTAGCAGCATTTAACCTCTGACTTTTGTACGTCCTACGCAAGGACAACGCCTATCAAGTCGGTTATATCAATGAGGTGTCCTATGATCAGTAGAACGGGTCCTCTCAAACTTTACCTTGATTTTCTTGATTGGAGGCGCTACTTTTTATCAATTAGCTATTCCCCAATGTTGATCCCGGAGGCTGGGTTAATTCCGTCCCATAGACTCCAGCTAGAGATATTCCCTTGCCAGGCCCGGGACTTGAACCCGGGACCATGTGA
This sequence comes from Labia minor, assembly GCA_963082975.1. Classification (NCBI taxonomy): domain Eukaryota; kingdom Metazoa; phylum Arthropoda; class Insecta; order Dermaptera; family Spongiphoridae; genus Labia; species Labia minor. Next base: position 82,816,242 of record OY720345.1, read on the forward strand.
ATGTAAGGCAGTCTCTCACCCAATGGCCTCTTTGCAGCATTTATTAACATTTGATAAAAATAAAATATATTACCAGGTACTCGATGGGGACGTAGCAATTGATGTACCTATTACATCTCTTATATGGGTTGTTCAATGTGTATACAATTACATATATTTATATGAATAGTGCAATTTGAATATGTATTAAACAGGAATATCATTATATAATCGTATACACATTTATTTATATTACCATTATTATATTAATAATAATATTATTATTATTATTAACTTCTATCGTTACTTTGAAGAAAAAATCAAGAAAATTAATTTTAAATTGGATTCTGAGACCGAACAGCTCAACACGCGCTAGAGTGTATTTGGCCTTTTGTTAATGACACCACGTCACGTGCTGGCGCGTGATTGGCAGTCAACGTGTAAAAAAAATTAAAAAATAAATTCCGGTACTTTCTGTGATTCAACCAAGCTGGAATTGTATATATATAGCAGTTTAAATACAATTTTTAATCATGTGACAAACTATGAAACATATATCTTTATTTTTACTGTCAGTTTAGAGGAAAAATAATAAAAACGTGGTAGGGGTAATGGTCCTCTTCTACATTTCTCAAAAGTTGATAGAAAACTACGAATTTTGAATAATGCCCGTGTACCAAATTCCATTATTCTAGCTTTGCTTATAACGGTATGACGTTTTTGCGTAATCTTGTCTACATATACATACACAGACATTTTTCTCAACCTTAGTGAAAATGACTCAGGGACCTTCAAAACGTATAAAAACGTCAAAATCTCGGCATCGAAAATTTTAATGATTGCAATACTATATCTGGCGAGATAGTAAAAATTAAAAAATGTCAATTTGAATCGAATCCAAAATAAGGTTCTTTTTCATCTCAAAATGTGAAAATTATTTCTTTCTATAATAATATTATTTTTAATATATTTGAGATTAAACAAAAATTAAAAACTTTTAGGTGTTTTAAAAAAGTCTTGTTTATTATATTCAAAAAAATTAGATAATTTCACTAGTTCAATTTTGAAAATAATCTATAAAATTGAATGAATAAAATAATTAGTAATTATTTTTATTAAATCCAGGAAGTCTTAAAAAATTCTTTATAACACAAAAAAGTCGAGGTGATTCAAGAAAAGAAAATAATATTTTTAATAATAATAATATGTTGTAACTGTTTTTTTAGAGAAACAAGGCATTTAAAAAATAATATCGGAAGAATTGATTAATATACAAATTTTAAGATAAACACTCAATGAAAGAAATATAACTAATAAAGTAAATAAAAGGAAATTATAGAAAAATAAAATTGGTGTGGCAAACAGAAAAATTACCCAATTTTTTAAATTAGAAAAAAAAAGCAATTCATTTCATTGTGATTCATTGATGATATGTAATTTGATTCTTTGTTAATCATTTAAATAAATATAGGTACCAAGACGAGATGGTGAGGGAGGAAATCAAAAAGTCTAAATTAAAGAAAAATGATTAGTTATCTTTTTTAAAAAGTAAATCTATCACATAAAATTTCACTTATAAATGAATTTTATTTTATTTTGTAATTAGCATGCATTATAATGACAACAAAATTTTATAATGAATGAGAATGAATGAGTTTTGATTTTTTAAAAAAAATAAATAAATAAATTTATATTTTAATGCAAACTAAAATTCGAATCAAATATTAAATATTTGGTAAAAGTAAAAGTAATAATAATAATAATATTATTATTATAAGTAATTTTATTATTATAAAAAAAAATTAAATTAATTTATATGGGTGAAAGGATGTTAAACTTTTACTTATACATTTTAAGTTCTTGCGGTTAAGTTGATTTAGAAAATATTTTCCAATTATATATATATAATTTGAAATTATATATATATATATATATATATATATATATATATATATATTATATATAAAAATAAGTGAAAAAATATAGTTAATACAAGCTTTCATTTATGTTATTTATAAAATAATAATATAGTATGTTTAAATATATATATATCTATATATAAAGAGAATATAGGAGTATAGGAGATAAATAAAAAAGTAAACCAAAAAGTATAAATAAAAAAATAATTGGAGCAGAGAAAAATAAACAAATAAATGAACCAAGAATAATAATTAAACAAGTTAAAATCACATATCAATTGTACAGGAATTTCTTAATAAACTAGTTTCGATTTTATAACAACCCTGGTAGCAACAAACAATATGTGGGTATGTATCTTGTTTTGAATCATCATCACACAGTGAAAATAGGAACAAAGAAAAAAAAACATTTATTGATTTATTTTTTTAAAATTAATTTTGATTTTGATTTTGACTTTTTCATCTTAAATAAAAATGACATGTATGGATGGATGGATGGATTATAAAAGGAGAGAGTTTTATTTTTGTTTTCAAAGTTTTTAATTATGAAATGTTAATTTATTGTATCAAATGTATAAATAATAAACTTAATCAAAGAATAAATTCCTCCCCTCCCTTACTTCCATTCAAAAACAAGGGAAGGGAAAGGAAGTTTTTTTTTTTTAATAAATAATTGTGTATTCATTGATTTTTAATGAATCCATTATCAATTCTAAGAAATGTATATTAATATTTGCTTTGTCTTGATTAAATAAATAAATAAAATAAAAAATAATATTCCTGATAATAGAATATGTTGAAGTTGACAGATTTTCATTTGAAATGCCAAATCTAATAAATTGTAATCAATTCCTAAAAGAAATGTTGAAACAGCTGAATTTTTATTTTCCTTTTTTTTGCAAGGAGATTATAAAAAATAATCCAGTTTTCAATTTATATAATTAATACTAATGAAATCTAGTTTTTACAGCTATCTAAAATTTAAAATAAACTTAAAAACAGACAAGAATATATTTTTTAAATGTTATTTTTTTTTAGAAATATAAATAATAATTAAATTTAAAAAAAAAATAATATTAATTAAAATAATGAATGAAAAATTAAATTTATTTGGAAATTAAGGAAAAAAAAACGTTTAATTTAAAGAAAAATAAAAATAAAAACCAAAAATAAATTGAAAAAGATAGTATTAATAGAAATAATTTTTAACTTTTTAAGTCAAATTTATTTTATCTGTTTTTTTTTCAATTAAAAATTAAAGAGAAATGTAAAAAGGAAATGGAAAACATATTTCTGGTTGAGTGGAAGTTATGTAAATGAAAGCTTTTATTGTCTGACCAACTGATCATAGTAGTAGAATGATTTGTTAAGTACCAACCAATTGGAAACTTGAATGAAGCAACAGGTAGTCTGTTTTGGCGAGATTTTACTTCTACTTGTTGATTCGTTTCAACTGAGAGAGTATAAATTAAAAAAACAAAAATATATTTGACATTTATATTTAGACAGGAACTTAAAACCATATTTAAAACCCATATTTTTAATTCAAAAAAGTATAACCAATATGAAAAATTAAAACAAATAAATAAAAAAAATGTAATTAAAATTAAATTCATGTGATTTGTCATTGAAATAATTGGTTTGTTCTCGATGTTATTATATTTTGTTTTTTGGAAATAATTATGGGGGATGTCAAAGGTGGTTTTTCCTGAAAAAGTAAATATTTTGGCAAAATGTCAAATGGTCTCATTTTAATTCAAGATATTAGCTAACTGTTGTTTTTCAAATGCAAGTTTATTAATAAAATTCTGTTCTCACTTACCATGCAGAGTAGCATGAGAAGGATTTGAGTGAATATTGAGGCGTCCATTCTTGCAAGAAATTGTCCTACTTTTTCGCTAGTCGAAATAGCAGGGGAAAGCCGAGGGCGAAGTTACCGTCACCATAATCCTGTGGGCTTTGCACAGAGACTTAATAGAAATGGTCCACAGGCATACATGCTGTCACTGTAAGGATTCACAGGGTGGTTTTTCAAGAGAAATCAATGATATGAAAGGAAAGGAGGCAAAAACTCGATTGTAAATATGTCAGAGAGCCATGTGGAGAGTAGTGGCGTGTCTTGGACTGGCGGAGAGACTCCGTCGACCGGAGAGTGGAGAATAGAACGACAGTAACGCTGTGGCGGAGGCGCCATCGCTTGTCTTTCACCGCTCTTTTCAAACCAATGAATTCATCCAAAATCCCTATTCCTCCTCTTCTTTCTACTTCTTCCTCTTCTTCTTCTTCTTCTTCAAATCCCTTTATTATTTGTATATTCTTTTAGTGGAATTTGGTGATTCAATATTTCTCAAACAATTTGATATTTACAGATCAAATGATTTAATTAATTTTATATAATTAATTTAATTTGTGTTTTTCATATGCTGCTATCAAAAAAAAACAAACTTAAAATTAAATAATATACATATATATATATATATTCAAATTTTATTAAAAAAATACAGTTGATCAATGTAGAACTTGAAATCTTGCTTATTTCTACTACTAATAGCAATAAGAGGTAGAAGAAGAAATAATTTAAGTTTGTAAAAAATAAATTCTGATGAGTGAAATGGAATCTAGAAAATACATACACTATTTTAATATGTTAATTTAATGCAGTGCTCCGCAACCGGTGTGCCTTAAAGGTGATACAGATGTGCCGCCGTGACCAAATGAAACTTTTAGAAATCCATATAATTTTATATGTAATATATATATATATTTCAGCTTTTGATGTGCCGCAAAATCCTAGAAACAATTTTTGTGTGCCGTAGGTAAGAAAAGGTTGCGGAGCGATTTAATGTATTATATTTATTTATATCATTATTAATAAACAAAGATCATAGTAAAATTTTGTTTATTTAGAGAAATAAGTACTTTCTTACATTATTTAATAGTTTTTAAATTTAAGATTTCACTCAACTCATGAAAACATTTTTTTTATTTTTTATTTTTTTAATTTTATATAAAACCGTTCGTGCCCCTGAATGTAGTCAAACAGTGATATACCAGAGTTGCGATCTGTTGCAAATGCGATTCTTTAAACATAAATTGGATTTTTAAAAATAATAATTCTAGAATTTTTTCATCTTATATATAGACAGGTATTAAATTACTAATATATAAGCGTGCACTATTTTAGAAGGGTTCAAGTGAAGATGTTTATTTAAACAAATATAAATTCCTCTGAAGAAGAAGAAGAAATAAGATTTTAGTTTGTAATAATTATATAATATTCATTTTCATACTATAAATTCTGAAAAAAAAAATGAATTCTGATAATTAAAATGGAATCTAGAAAATAAATTCACTGGCTATTTTATGTCTGGAATCTCAAATTTATCAAAAAATCAAACCAAAAAATATCTATAATTTATATTATTTCTATTTTTGTAATGATATTTACTTGTTAGAAAAATATAATACAATGAAAATAAATTAAATAAATTTTTATTAAGTTATATGTAAATATTTTTAATTTTATTCATCACCAGTCAGAACATCGGTAGAGATAGCTAGATTGGACTGTTGTCGTAAATACATATACTCTAAATCAGTGATAAGATTTTAGTTTGTAATAATTATATAATATTCATTTTCTTACTAGAAATTATGAAAAAATAAATGAATTCTCAACTTTATCAAAAAATCAAACCAAAAAGTATCTTCTATTATAATTTATATTTTTTCTATTTTTTTAATGATATCTATTTGTTAGAAAAAAAATATAATTTATTTAAAAGACTCGGTAAAGTTTTGATAGATACAATAACTATACATATCGCCTGTTTCTTCTCAGTAAAAAATATCTCCATTATAATTTTTCTTTTTTTCTATTTTTTTTATAGTATCTACTTATTAGAAAAATACAAAGAAAATAAATTATAAATTATTTTTTTTAATTGTTTTTTCAATATGTTTAATAGAGAAAACGATTGCTGATTTAATCTCAAAATCAATTTTACAAACCTAAGTATGTAAGATGATTCTTATATATAAATATAATATATATATATGTGAATTATTCAACAGATAAACAAGCAAAAAATAGAGTACATATTTAAAAGATCTTTAGTAATAGCCATTTATATAATACTAACAAATTAATATAATATTAAAATTAATTTATTATTATTATAAAAGTATATATAAGTTTTTTCATTTACTAAGCAATCATAGTAGTAGTATATATTTATATTAAAGTTTTATTTTTATTACACTTTTATATATTTATATAATAGTCCAAGTTTTAAGGTATTATTTTAAAACTTTCCCATTGGAATTTCTGTTTTAAATTTCCAATCTAAATAAAATATCATTCAACTTTAATTTAGTTTAATTTATTTTATTAGTAAATATTTATTTTTATTGAGTCTTAATTTATTTTATATATAAAATTTTTTTATGTGATTATTTTTTTCAATAATTTTTAATTAATATAATATTTTATAATATATATTATTTGGGTAGATATATAATCAACTTGTTAAATTTTAATTTATAAAGATTTCCATCTCTTCATACATATTTTGTTTAGTTGTTTTATTAATTTACTCTTTTTTATGCTCATTCCGCTTTTAAAAATAAATGAAAATTTTGATTTAAATATAATAATTGTTAAAATAGTTTTTGAAGTAAATAACTTCTAATTAGATCTCAAAATTTAAAATAAACATAACAAAATGTAAAATTCTGATAATTTCTATTTGTACTTGAATGTGAATAATTATATTAAATCAACACATATAATCTTTGAGAACTTTTATTCTACTTTCGTAAAAATTAGAAAGTTTATTCCCTTATATTACTATATAATATACAATATAATATATATAAATATATATATGGAGAGAGAGAGAAAAAGATATCATAAAAATATCGACAACCAAACCAAATTTCTTAACAGATATTATTACATATATGATGAATATGATTTTGTTTTAGTGTCTAATAACGGACACAATTTTAGAGTTCGAAAATCAGTCAATTGAAAAGAAACATTAACGGAAATACGGTCAAATAATTCAATTTTTGTATTTTATTAAATAATAAGCAATGTAAACGATTTAAATAAAATAGTTAGGAAATGTAATCAATAAAACTCAGGTAAGTGTGTAATCCCAATATGGGTACTTGGGGAAAGAAATCAAATGGGGAAATATATAATGAAAGCATGAAAATGAATGATATATGAAGTAATTTCATGAACATCAATATCTTCATCATTTCTTGAAGAATATTTAGAGCAGTGATTCTCAACCTTTTTTTTTTTTTACCGCGGCACACTTTTAACGGTTAAAAAATTTGACGGCACACAAAGAAAAAGATAAGTGTATAAGTTTACCATATTGAAAAAAAGTGGTCCCAAAAACGGTTTACCTATTTTTTAGAACCATATTGAAAAAATTTAGAAAAAAAGTCGGAAATGTTTAAGAACCTAGTCCCAAAAACGTTTTACCTTTTTTTTTTAGAATCAAATTGAAAAAATTTAGAAAAAAAAGTTTAATAGCCTCGTAATCTCGCGGCACAGTGGTTATTTAGAGTATATGTATTTACGACAACAGTCCAATCTAGCTATCTCCACTGATGTTCTGACTGAAGATGAATAAAATTAAAAATATTTACATATAACTTAATAAAAATTAATTTAATTTATTTTCTTTGTATTATATTTTTCTAACAAGTAGATATCATTACAAAAATATAAAAAATATAAATTATAATAGAAGATATTTTTTGGTTTTATTTTTTGATAAATTTGAGATTCCAGACATAAAATAACCAATGAATTTATTTTCTAGATTCCATTTCAATTATCAGAATTCATTTTTTTTCATAATTCTAGTATGAAAATGAATATTATATAATTATTACAAACTAAAATTTTATTTCTTCTTCTTCTTCAGAGGAATTTATATTTGTTTAAATAAAAACATCTTCACTTGAACCCTTCTAAAAAATAGTGCACGCTTATATATTACTAATTTAATACCTGTCTATATATAAGATGAAAAAATCCTAAAATTATTATTCTTAAAAATTCAATTTATGTTTAAAGAATCGCATTTGCAACAGATCGCAGCTCTGGTTTATCACTGTTTGACTACATTCAGGGGCAGACATGGCCAACGAACGGTTTCATATAAAATTAAAAAAAAAATAAATTAAAAAAATAAAAAATAAAAAAAATGTTTTCATGAGTTGAGTGAAATCTTAAATTTAAAAACTGCATGTGTAAGAAAGTACTTATTTCTTTAAATAAACAAAATTTTACTATGAACTTTGTTTATTAATAATGATATAAATAAATATAATACCTACATTAAATTAACATATGAACTAATACGATATGTTCAAGTGGTTTATTCTAATATCTTATTTAATATTTACTTGTAGTAGTCGTTAATACTAATTTTGTACTTTTAATTTAGAGATTGTCAAAGTGGTATATAAAGACCCCAAGGGTCTATTTAACAACAGAAGGGGTCGAATGGAAAAACAGTTATTAATCACACATACCTAACTGCGTTTGTAAAATTTTAAATTTTTTTATAACTAACTCAATATCATTTTCCTTATAGAAAATAAAATAATAAACGTATTTAGATTTATTCGTAATAAAATAAGTAAAAAATCTGTAGCTACTTTACTTATTATTTCTGATTTATTAAATATTAAGGCTAATAAGATAGTTTTATTTATTACCTGAAAATTAGCTTTATGGGGATCGATGGAGATTTCGAAAAATTATGTTCAATAAAGTTTGACGACCTCTGATTGAATTAAATTCTTTACAAAAAATGTTTGTTGATAAATATAAATTGAGCAATAAATACGGTTTTGTTTTAGTTCTATATTATTTATATCAACTAAATTTAAAATTAAGAAATATAAAAACTTAATAAGAATAATTTTTAATTAAACATTTTAAGCATTTCGGTTGTTACACCATCATCAGAAATTTTGAAAAGCTGAGAAAAATAGCAGATATGTGTACAAAGTAAATAGTTATGTAGGCAAAAAACTTTATCCAGTGTTTTAAATAAATTATATTTTTTTCAGTTTAATTTTAGTTTAGATCAGTGTTTTTCCAACCTTTTTTATGCCATGTCTCACCTTCTAAAATTCTTATGCCCCCCTATGTAATACATATACATAATTTTTAATGTTAAAAAAGTGAATTGTTCAAGTAAGAAACTTAAATGATAGGTTTTAGGAAGAAATCACTGTTCACGAAAGTAAGTAAATTTTCAAAACATGAAATACTAAAATTCAAATTCGAAATAATTTTAATAAAGATTAATTAATTAAATAATAAATTTTGCATTAATGTAATGAATGTAATTTTTTTTTGTGATATTATTTCACCATAAGTGAGTACAAAGTTAGTACTTCCTATAATTTAAGTTATTTTCAAATAGTCATCTGTTAATAATGATCTGTATTGCGATGTATACTTCATTTCGAAAATTCTTTGTTCATTGGTATGTACTTCCGAATACAGAAATAAACCCTCGTGCATATGATTTTAATTGACCGTATTCATTCTCGGAAAGATATTCATAGAATTGTGTTAGATACATGCCTGTGAACTTCATTTTTAGTGTGTCATCATTTTACAGATCAATGACTTCCAACTGAAGTTCTGACGGGAATTCACCAATTGTACACTCAAATGGATTTTGAAATATGGAAATTTCTTTTGCATTTGCATAAAAAATGACAATATTTATCCTCGGGCCAGATAAAAATAGATGGCGGGCCGGATTTGGCCCGCGGGCCGAAGTTTGCCGACCCCTGGTTTAGATAATTGATTAAAATTTATTTTACATTTTTATCAATTTTATTTCTAAAAAATAAATGAATAATGATAATATCTTCTAACACAAATATAATGATTATAAGAGTATAAAAGTATTACTTTCCTATTGGTACTTACGTATTGTAAAAAAAAATATATGATACATAACTATTTCTGCACAAAACAATAAATGGATAAATTCATGGAAGAAAGTTGAAAATAGAATAAAATTCTAATATAAAATTTTGTAATGGATATTTTTTTATAAGGAACTCGTAATACGTGTATTAGTTTGAAAAGTAAAACGAAAATAAAATACATTTTAAAAGGTAATTATAAAAATCAATTATAAAACATTAGTTGTCTTTATTTTTTTTTTCTTTGTTTTTTTAACAATTTTTAATAACATATTTACATATAGGAAAATCAAAATTTAACATTTTTTTCAAAAAAAAAAAGATAAAATAAAATAAAAAAACAATTATGTAAAAAAAAAAACAAGAATCTTCAAACATCACCATAATGCGCATTTTTGATTGTATTAAATAAGCTAACAAAATATTTTGCTTTATCAAACATTTTTATCATTAAATTCATATACGTAGTAGTATGATCACAATAATTATATTTATTTATTTATTTTTTTTATTTCAAATATTAATAATAATTGTTTGTTGTTTATTTATTTATTTTTTTTTTAATATACATTTATATATATAAATATTTTGTTATTACAAGAAAAAAAAAACATAGTATTAATATCAATTTTTATTTATTTATTATAAATGTTAATTTGATTGCAGATTGGATTTTTTTATTATATTTTATTAATAAATTATATATATATATAATTATTTATTTATTTATTTTTAAATATTTAAAAAAAAATAATAATAAAACAATTGAGCTTGAATTATTCTATAATAAAATGAAATAATTTATTTCATGAAATTAATCATTTGACTAGATTCTGAAGAAGAACCACAAAAGTCTTTGGCACGAATGGGAATTATATAATCACCTGAATTAATAACACTTTTTTTTTCCTCCAAATGACTTGGTTGACATAAACACACTTTCGTTACACTTGAATTCACAAAAATGAACTCTTCATAGAATAAAAAAATATAAACATAAATACCATATGTGTATCTTTATGAGATAATGGAAAATCATTTTCAATATCTAATCAATTAGTTAATTAATTAACATTAATTAATACATGGTAAATGAAAACAGAACTTTTATTTTATTTAAATAATAATTTATTTTTTGAAAATTTCAGTAAAATATAAAATAAAATAATTAAAAATTCAATTTTGTCATTTTAAATGATCTGTAAAAAAAAAACTAAACTAAAAACTCCCCAAAACAATTTATTACCGCTTTATGCTTACAATAGATCAAGGAAGATTCAAAGTAACCCTTTGAAAATTTTGTTCAATGAAATTATTATAATATGAATAAATTTAAATGTTTTAATATAACTGATAATATATGAATTATTATTATAAAGAATAATTCAGATATGGATAGATGAGGGGAATTGGGGAGGAGTATTACTTACATTTACATGGAAAATGACAGTTTGGGCCTGTCTGGGAAATTGCAGACGATAATAAACTGTTTCACGGAGTGATGAGGAGGGGGGGGGGGGCTTTTTGCCAAAAAAATAAACAATAATTTGAAAATTTTTACATAAATTTTCTTTTTTTGTTTTCTTTGTTATTAAAATCCTTATTTTTTATAATTTGTGTTCTCTTCACATGATACATATGCTAATGTTCTTTTATTATTTTGCCATTTTGATTTTATACTTAAGAGCCGAAGAGGGATTACTAGTCATTTATTTTTTTTTCATCATGATATAACACCTTTTCTCATAATTTTAACCAAATGCATTAGAAGAGATATATTAAAATATATGTATAGAAAGTAATTTTTTTTAATCTCTATTTTATTTTTTGTTAATTGTTTAGTCTAACCGATGTATGATGGATTTTGATAAAACTTTACCAGAGGATTCTTTCATTAATTTTTTGTTTTTATAAGTTCGGTTTGGTAAATTATTTAATTAATTAATTTTTTAATCTTCTTATATCCATAACCGAACTTATAGATATAGAAAATTAGTGGAGCCCTCTGGTAATCAAATAATAAATAGAATGTCAATGGATTTATAAGCAAACTTTAATAATTTTTATCTCGTAAACTAGAAGCGACCACCACATAGTGCTTAAGGAAAGTTTGTTTTGAATCAAAAAAAGAAATCTACTGGTAAAGTTTTATCCAAATCCATCCTACATCGAATAGACTAAACAATTACCTATTTTTTTTTTTAAATAAATATTATATTTCAATTCTTATTAAGTAAGAATTATTATTTGTACCCTTCTTTATTTTTTTTAATTAAAAATTTAAATTATCAAAAAATATCACATTTATAATTTGATATTGAAATAAAAATATAATTTATCAAGTGTAATGAAAGGATTGAGTTTATAACGATATCAATTAAATAAATTAAAATGATTAAAATGTGGGATGAAGATTATGTGAGTCAATAGATAAAAATTCACAGCCAAAACTCATAGAATATATTTTTATATATATATCTATGCCATGTAAAAAAAAGTCATTTTAACAACAGCTTTTACAGAAAAATTTTGCCTTTTTTTTTATGTATTGAAAAAACAAAAACAAATTCAATTTATTCTTCTTTGACACAATTACAAGTGACGGCAATATTTTTCACAGCAAAAGTTGGTTAAATGTTTTCTTTTTTTTTTAATTCATGTTATTTCAAGTAGAAGAGGTGATTTAATCGATGGTAGTGGTATTGAGTGATGGGTCTTCTTCACTGGGAGAGGGTGCTGAGGACGATGGCGCTCCTGGGGTGGCCGATGAGCCTGGTACGCCCGAAGGGTTCCCTTCAGCCACACCAGCTGCCACCGATAGTTCACGCACATTTCCAGGAAGGTAATCTTTCCAGCTCCGGAATAGATAGCGGGTGAATTTTCGCAATTGACGGAATTTACAATAGGTCGCTCCCTGGGCCGACTCCAACTGTTGAGTTTGAATAAGAAAACCTATTTGAAGGGAAAATAAAAATAAAATTGGGCTATTTCTTCCAATCAATTCTTTGGTTGGAAGATAAATATATTTTCTTCTAAATTTCTCGAATCATTTTCAATTTAAATTCAATTTCAAAAATTTAATTAAAACATTAAATTTTATTCAAATTAAAAATAAATGGATAAAATAATTATTATTATTATACTTAAATAAAATAAATACAAGATTTTATGATTTAAGGTTCCCAAACTTTTTCGGTATACGGCCCCCATATACATCGATTTTTTCCGCGGCTCCCTTAATTAGGGTGACCATATTTCGAAAACACCAAAACGGTTGAGTTTTTTTTTTTTTTTGTTTTTAGAGACAAATTGAAAAAAATTTGAAAAAAAGTACGAAATGTTCAAAAGCTTGGTCCAAAAAACGGTTGATCTTTTTTAAAAATTTTAAAAATAATGGAAAATGTTCAAAAAATTTCAAGTATTAGGAAATTTTTTCGCGGCTGACAGTTTGGGAATCACTGTTTTAAGGAATATGTCCCTTTATGAAAATAATAGTGACAATATTATATTGTTTCTTTTTTCTATTTATTTTTTTTATTTTATTTAAATTCAATTTCCATCATAGATTTCTAGTCCTTGAATTAATCTTCAAAATAAGAAATTTTATAATAATATTTGAATCATTTGTGGGACCCTTAAGAGAATAATTCAATAAGACTATAATTTCAGTAGATGCTCATATATTCGAACTATGGATTCATATCAGCAAATTTATAATTGAAATTATTTATTATTATTAATAATAATAAAAGAGAAATAAAATTTAAAATTATATTTTATTATAAATAAGATTTATAATAAATTAATATAATCAGTTTTATGGAATTATAGTTTTATTTTTTTCTTAAATATTCTATATTCAGATTCCTAATAGAATTTATTCATCTTATAGTACAAATAAGAATATAAATAAGGTTTTTTTTTATTTTAATGTCGAAATTTTCAAGAGATAAATACTGAATCAATTTATTGAATATACTTTATAATATTTAAGTATTAATAGGTACTTATATATGTTGATATTATATTTACATCGATATGAATATAATGAATAGATGTATTTATATATAATATATAAATATAGTTATGATTATTTTTCAGTCACCTTTCTCCTTAAATGTTTGTTCAAGCTTTTCTCGAGCCATTGATTTACGAGTTTTTCTTTTTCTTCGGAGTCGGAATTGAGAGTCTTCTGAGTTTGCAGCAGCTGCAGCAGCAGCAGCAGCCGCCGCGGCCGCTGCTGCAGCGGCAGCTGCCGGATGGACGGATGAAGAATGCTTTGCACCATCGAAAGTGTTTGGGGAGGAATCTGGAGTGTTGAGTTGTGAAGAGACTCCAGGAATTCCTAGAGGATGATTACTTGTTGCTGAGGAAGCATTTGGATCTCGAGGGAAAAATTCATAACCACGCATCGATTTATCGCCGGTTCCTGAATAGTACCGGAAATTACCGCCGGAATCAACGGAGAGCATTTTCTTTTCTTGAAGACTGGGCTTGGCACCTCCAGTAAATTTAAATTTACAGATACTAACCTGAAATTAAAACAAATCAAAATATTAAATAAATTTATAAATTTCTATAAAAATTAATAAATAAATAAAAAAAAACCTCTGACTTTGTACGTTCTACGCAAGAACAAGGCCTATCATGTCGGTTATATCAATGATAAGGTGTCCTATGATCAATAGAACGAGTTCTATCAACCTGTCTTTACCTTGATTTTCTTGATCGGAGGAGCTATCAAGTAGCTTTCCCAATTTTGATCCCGGAGGTTGGGTTCACTCCGTCCCATAGACCCCAGCTAAAGAAATTTCCTTGCCAGGCCCGGGACTTGAACCCGGAACCACAAGAATATGAGGTAGTTTCGCTAACCTCTCACCCTGTGGCGCCTTATAAATAAATAAATACTTTTATAAAATAAGAAGTAAATGATTGTGATTACCTCTGTGGTTGGATTCGAGGTGTTTGTGTCCGTTGGCATGGGTGGTATGAAAATTGCCGAACGCTTCCTTTTTGGTGTATTGTTATTCTTGGTGGAGGAGGACGTTTTTTTCGGTGTGGTTGTTACTGTTGGAGGATTGGTTGGAATTATATGCGTAGAGGATGAGGAGGTAGAAGAGGAGGAGGATGAAGTTGACAAGGAGGATGGTGTTTGAGCAGGTGGTGGTATAGGGGTTGGGATGGAGGGTTGAGAGGTAACCGAAGAAGGAACAGAATTTGATGCTGGAGGTGGGAAACATAAAACGGAGCCTGGCACAGGCCAATATAATTGAACATTTGCCGGAATGGAGGCGGCAGCTGCAGCCATCATTGCTGATGAAGGTGTCGGTGTCACGGATGCTGCGGGTGGTGATCTCGGTTTTTGATTTGGCGGAGACACACAGGGGCTTGGTTCCGATTTAGGTTCATAGAAGTCGCCATGTTTACGGAGAAGTTTTATTTTTAATTGATTTAAATCCTGAAATGAGATAGAAAATATGTTTGTAAAGATTGTTTTCGATTTTTTTTAAATTTATAAAACTATTAACATATTATTTTGTTTATATATGTTTATTTAATATGGTTCTTTTGATATTTTTTCTATTCTGCTACTTTATACATTATTTATAGTATAATATTCAAGACTACTTTTCCTTATCAGTTTGGATCATCTTTGTCTAATATAAAAAACCTCTGACTTTTGTACGTCCTACGCAAGGACAACGCTTATCAGATCGGTTATATAAATGATGATGTATCCTATGATCAGTAGAACGGTCCTATCAACCTTAAACTTGATTTTCTTGATCGGAGGCGCTACTTTTTATCAGGTATCTTTCCCAATGTTGATCACGGAGGCTGGGTTGACTCCGTCCATCAGCTAGAGAAATTCCCAGGCCCTTGAACCCGGAACAACGAGAACGTAAACCAGCTACGCTACCTCCCACCCTGTGGCGCCTTTTCTTTTTTCCTAATATACATAATCTAGAAAATATTCAATTAAGAAAAATTATATGCTTTCAAGAAGAATTATTCTAAAATAATATCTATAGAAATTCACTTTGTAGGTTCAAAATAATAGATTGATTTGCCTTAAAACATAATAATTAAAAGCGATTGAGGATCTTTTAGGTCACATCAGAAGTTAAAGATGACAAAAAAAAAAAAAAAATTGAATACAAATTGTATTCACATTAACATTTTATGAAAAATATTATATTGTAAATATTATTATAATAAAATAATAAATATTTTAATTATTAAGAAAAAAAAGAAAAGATGAGTTGTCTCACCTTGAGGCAAAGATTCAGTGGTTGATCCTGCGCACGTTGCGTCAAACGTCTCTCTAGGAGGCTCGAAATAATTTTATTCTGCACCAATGCATGGTCCAAATGAGCTGTGCTCGTTGACACGGAGGATGACGACGACGACGAGGAGGTGGGCGGAGGAGGAGTTTTAAGCATTGCAAGGGGCCGGACTCGTAATCGACCAGCCACATCCTCGCTTAACTAAAAACAATAAATTCATTAGAAAAAAATAAAAAATCATATTTAATTTTTATATCTGTCCTTTCTATAATATATTTTTTCTTTTTTTTATTTATGTTCATAAATAATAATTTTTTTTTTTTTTTTAAATAATTAAAATATCTTTACTTGTGATGGATGTATTGGAGGTTGAAGATGAGGTTGTACAACTGGTGCAGAAGGAGTTAATATTGTGCCATAATTCTTATAAATAAGATGACAAATATCAGCTTTTTTAGGTTTTCTTCCTCTTCGAGGTTTAACATTATCTAAGGTCATTTCTCCCATAAATGGTAGATCTTCATATTTCATCACCTACAACAACATATAATATAATATACTATAAATTTAACACCATTCGTTACACTTAAACAGTATGACTCATTAGGATCCTATACCTATATTTTCAAATTCAATGAAACGCAAACTCTTATCTCGATTTGAAGATAACCATATTTCGAAAACACCAAACCGGGATAAACGGTTTACCTTTTTTTTAGAACCAAATTGAAAAAAAATTAGAAAAAGAAGTCAGAAATGTTTAAGAGCCTAGTCCCGAAAGCGTTTGACCTATTTTTATAACCAAATTGAAAAAATTATGAAAAAAAGTACGAAATGTCCTAAATATTAAAAAAACTGGACAATAGGCTGTCCCGAAGACATTTTTCGGGACGCCGGGACAGAGCACCTAAAAACGGATCAATCTCGGAAAAACAGGACGTTTGGTCACCCTACCTAAATGGAGTTAGAGCACTTTCAAAATAAACGACTCATATATTTTAATTTTTAATTGTTATTCCTTTAAAATATATTAATTAAAAAAAATTATGTTGAAAGTTAAAGAATTATATTTAAAATCATAACTTTTTAAACAAAATGAAATATAATGTTTTTATATTTTTATGATTTTTTAAAAAAAAAATACTTTTAGGACTTTTCATTAAAATTTATAAAATCCCCCCACTCCTATATATATTCTAAACAAGTGTTTATCTTCATATTAATACATATACGAGGGTAGGGTGAACAATTTCCGGCCTGACCAAGAAAAACGATGTTTTTAAATTTTTTTTTTTCTATATTTTTCAACATAATTTCCATTCCAAGACTGATACATTTCTCATAACGGTGTTTTAATTAATTAAATTTGAATTAATTTAATTTGAGTCTCATCAACAGTTATGAATCGACGCAAAAATTCGTTTGGATTACGGCTACAGCGCCAAATTGTTGGTAGAAATTATTTTTCGAAGCATTTTTTGGTCTAACGTTAGCAAACGCGGCACCAACGTTGCACACAGCTTTCCATGTTCAAATGATTGTCCAAAATATTTCGCACACGTTCAGCTGACATCGTACAGGTCTCAGTTATCTTGAATGTTGAAAAATAAAGCAAAAAAAAAAAAAATTTATAAACATCGTTTTCTTGGTCAGGCCGGAAACTTTTCACCCCACCTTAGTATTACTATACGTATATTATATAAATATAGTTGAAATTTAAAAATCAATATTGAAATTACAATTAAGATATTTAATATCAATTAAGAACAACAATAAATTATTGATAGTTTAATGAAATATTGAATTTCACTATTTAATAAGCTTTTCTTTTCCTATTTTTGCTTGAGCTTGTAAGAATGAATGTAGAATGTGATAAGAATTAAGCAAGCCATTAGAATGGAGGAGTGGGTTGATACAGTATGTCCTCATAATCACTTGGAGGATGTGGGTGTAAACCCTAAGTAGGTCAGTAGGTTTTTACCTTGGAGGGCGTAGGTTGCTGCAAGGAGGCGGCGTCGTTGACCAGTAGGCCACCCTGAAGAGGTGGAGTGGGTACAGGAGGCATTTCTTTCGGTCTGATTGGAGGTAATTGCGATTGATGTGGTTGAGATACCAAAGGTGGTGATTTCGATGGGGATGGTGTAGAAGATGGTATGGAATTCATAGCTGCAGGATTTGCTAATAATGAAGCAGCGTAATGGTCCAAGTATTCTGCAGGCAACGCCTGATGATGGAACTTTAACTTCCATTTCGAACGTCGACTTCTTCGACTATACAAATAAAAAAACAAAACAAAAAACAATTCAATCATTAAAATAAATTTACCTAAAAAAAAAGAAAAATGAGCTGCGACTAGGCACAGAACTAACCGACTATTTGGAATAATTAATCAATTATTAATTAGTACTATATTTTAAGTGAAAAATTTGCGACAATGAATATGAAATTAATACTTTGTAAACTACTTCTGATTTCCGGATATACACCAAAAGTTGATGAATTCATGCTACTGATGCATTAAGTAAATATACCAAATTTTATCAAAATCCGTTGAGCGATTCAAGCGATTCTATACGAACATACAACGGACTTCATATCGTCGGTCAGTAATTACAAATTAATAGTAAGTTTCGAAGAGAAATAATATATTATATGTACATTAGTTTAATTTGGTCTTGTTTGCCTGTTTGTCTATCTATTTGCATCATATTGACTAGAAATTTGTTTATAGAAAATTCAACTTGGAATCTATTATGTGATAATCTATTATCAAAATTTTAAAGGAAACATTATTTTCTTCACAAACTTCATTTATTATTGAAATATTGATGGTTTAATTGGTTCATTTTAGTGTCGAAATGACCATTGAAAAGAGATCTTTCTATTATTATTATTATCAAATGACAATATTGGTGTTATTGATTTATTATAAAGATTTTGGTATTATTACTTGCATTTTAAAATTTAATTTTTCACTTATAACCATTGTGTTTATGTAATTGTTTGTATATGAGTGAATATACAATAGTATATATATTTATCCCAATTTGACTATAATAGTACATATTGGACAATGAGTAAAAATTGGTATACGAATATCATCGAAAGAAAAGGATTTTTCATGGATAGTACACCCCTAAAATGATCTCCATTAGATATGAATTAAAAAATTGTAAATATGATACCAGTGACGTATTTATTAGATGAGATTCTTTTTTTCTTTTTACCGACCGATGATAGGAAGGGGAGGTATTGTTTTCACACTAAATTTCTCATGTGGAGATTTTTACATATCTTCACGAATCATGCATTTTGTTAACAGAAAAAAGTATTTTTAGCATGATGTCTGTCCGTCTGTCCATTGTGTATCCGTTTAGATGTGTATGACGGCTTGAACGGCTCAACGGATTTTGATAAAATTTGATATATTTACTTAATGCATCAGTAGCATGAATTCATCAACTTTTGGTGCAAATCCGGAAACCGGAAGTGGTAGTAATACCAATCGACGATAGGAAGGGAAGGGTTATTTTTACACCAAATTTCACATGAGGAGATTTTTTACATATCTCCACGAATCATGCACTTTGTATTGGTTTTATCCTCGGGAAAATTCATCTTCATTAGTTTTTTCTTAATTTAAAATTATATGACGTCACAGACAGCACCTCCTTATATATTATAAATAAAATAAAATTAAAAATATTCATGTTTTATCCATGTCTGTTTTTTATTGCATTAATAGATACATTTAAATCTATCTCTCTGATTACTTCATTTGAGATAAAAATTTAATGTAGCTAAAGGTAGCTGGAAATTAATTTATTTCAAACCGTAAGTCGGTTCTGTGCCTGGCCACATGTCAACTTATTTTTTTCTATCTATTTTAACAATTTATCTCTGGGTCGCTATGATATTATTAACATCTGTTATTATTTTATTATTATTATTACTTATTCAATCTAACGTACCTGACATTTTCAATTCCCAAAGATTAATCTCTATAGTTCAACTATACTTATTGAAATCAATTTCTTTTTTAGATAGATTATGGAAGAATTAAAATATATCAGGAAACCGGAATTTGTAGTTTACAAAGTACTAATTTTATATTCATTGTCGGAAATTTTTTATTACATTAAACTAACTGGTAAAATAAAAAAATTACATACATACTTATATTACATATATTTAATGTTGTTTTTAATTATTTACAAATCGTTGGTCGGTTCTGTACCTTGTCACAGCTCATTTTTTCATGTTCTTAATGGAAGGTTGTATGATTAGGTTATGCTACCTGTTAGGTCGGGAGGTTCGTGGAGAGATAATTTCCGGGCTGGGCTCTGGACCAGGACTGGACGACTCGTGATCACTTCCATGGACGGTCATCGGGATGCTTGTTCCTGTGTAACCCGGTGCCGAGGGTGAAGGAGGCAGAAGAGTTGGCTGTGGTGCCGGCTCAGGGCTCTCTTCCTTGATCGTCATTTCGATCTCAGGCTCGAACATGGAGGCATCCGGCGACACCTCAGCTTGCTCGTGCATCGCCGTGCCTAGAAACCAACACATCCAAATCATCAATATTACATGGAATACTACTATCGATCATGAAACAAACTCTTCTTTCTCTAATAATTAATGATGATGATGATGATGATGATTATTATTATTATTATTATTATTATTTAATGCATGTAAAATTTAAAGATTAAATTGTCTTTGAATTTTGAATTGAAAAGCCACTGGACTTTTCAATGATAGATTTTAAAATATTATCACCATTTATCAAAAGATGGTGAGAAGACGGATGATAGTGAGGTGTGAAGAGACTTTGACAAATGATTTCTGATTTGATTTATCTGATGATCGTCATTGTAATCGCATCTGACTGAAAGGGAAATTTATTATGCACAAAATAACAATAGAAGACAAAAAAAAGTCCAAATTCAACAGATGTATATAAAGATTGAACATCAAATGACTATTAGAGAAGAGAGATTATATTTCAATGTTATCCAATCGAAGAAGAATATAATTTTAAAAGAAATAAATCATATACACATAAAACACATGCAATTTAGGCATAATTTTATTCACTTAAGTTTAATGGAAAACAATTTGATAAAATAAATTATTCCTATAAATCGACTATATAGAATTAAATTAAATTATAAATATATATTAAGACGTATTCATAAACATGAGTATAAATTTTTTTTTTTTTTTAATCTGGATGTAATTTTTTGTTCCTTTAAAATATTTTAGATATTTTTCAAAAGTAAATAAAAAAATAAGCTGGAGTGTCTCCACTCGACTATCTCGCAAATTTGAATTGGATTAATTGACATATATTATACTTAAATTAAATTTAATTAATTATAAATTAAAATTAATAAATTATATTTATTAAATCAGCGCATGTTTGGCTCTTTTTTGATGGCACCACGTCACGTGTTGGCGCGTGATTTGCAGTGTTATAAAATTAATTCTGGTCCTTTCAGCGATTCAATCAAGCTGAAATTCTATATATAGCAGTTTTATACAATTTTTAATCATGTGAAAAATTAACAAACACATATCTTTATTTTTACGATCAATTTAGAGGAAAAAAATGAAAAACGTGATAGTTAATGGTTCTTTTCCGAATTTCTGAAAAGTTGATAGAAAACTACGAATTTTAAATAATGCCCATATACCAAATTTCATGATTCTAGCTCAAACCGTTTTGTTTAATCTTGTCGACATACAGACACCCACACATACACACACAAAGAGAGAGAGAGAGAGAGACATTTTTCTCAAACCTAGTGAAAATGATTGAATGATACCTTCAAAACGTATAAAAACATCAAAATCTCGACATTGAAAATTTAAATTTATTTAAAATTTTACTATTATATATTTTACTAGATGAGTAAAAACTAAATTTCTTTTTTTTTAAATATAATTTTAAATTATTTTTTATTTTCAAAGATTTAATCATAAATATAATGAAGGTTGTTAATAAACAGTTCGCCATTTTGGTTTCGTCATCCAATATGGTCGAATTATATGGAAGAAAATAAATAAAAGAATACGAATTTATAATAATTATAAGATATACTATATTAAAATAACTTCAAGTGAAATTTATAAACAAATAAATTTATAAATTATAAAATTATTAAAATAATAATATATAGTAATAATAATTTAAAATCAACATTTTTTGCGAAAACAAAAATGTCCTCTGTTTATTATTATTATTCTATTATCAAATAGCCAAACTTTTTTTTTTATATATTTATACCATATAAATAATTCATTTAAATAAATTCTATGTTTAAATGATTCTAGCCGATCGTGTACCCTCGAATTGATGCATATTTTATGGAAAACTGACGATAATAACTTTTAATTTATTTTATATCAATCATTATTTTTAAAATCTACATTTTCTTTTTGTTTTTTCATTTTTTTTTTAATTTAACTAGATTAATTATATAATATATTATGTTATTTTAAAATATCTGTGCTTCCTAACGATGAAATATTGCCTAAAAATTTTTATCAAAAAGAAAAGTAATATTTCTTCTTGGTATCTTTTAATATTTCCTCATACACACATCTATTATTTAGGAAAAAATTATTTATTAAACAAAAACATATAAAAATCTTACGTTACACCTTGGCAATATCTATCTATCTCTATGACTCTACGGAACTCGAAAGTTCTTGGCCGCAGCAATCCCATTTCTCCAAGTGCCCTTGTCTTGAGCCATAACCATCCAATCTCAACCTTCTCCCATCTCTCTCATGTCCTTACCTACTTTGTCCACCCACCGCGTCCTTGGTCTTCCAAGCGGACGTTTTCCAATCGGTCTCCCCAACAATATATTTTTTGTCATTCTTTCCTCTCCCATTCTAGCCACGTGCCCTACCTTCTCGAGTTTATAACCCAAACTATGTCTGGAGATGCATAGAGGCCATGCAATTCCTCGTTATACAGTCTCCGCCATTCCCCGGTGACCTCCTCTTTCTTTGGCCCATAATTGCTGCGAAGAATCCTATTCTCAAATACTCCAAATCCACTCTCGTCCCACAGGATCATTGACCATACCCCACACCCATATAATTCAACCTGCAAAATAATTTTTTTATATATTTTAATTTTTATCCCTTTAATAGTAATTTGGACGAGATAATCCCCTTTACTGGATTTCCCGATTTCAATTTCGCTTTAAATTCTTCTCGAATATTATCCTTCGTGATTACAGAACCTAAGTATTTAAATTTTTCTACATTTTCGAATTCTACATTTTGTATGTTAAGACTTTGTGTGTTAATACTATTCCTCTGTGTTACTAAATATTTTGACCATGACAATAAGAGAAAACAATAAATAAAGCTAGAAATGTAGTGTTAGGTAAAATGAGAAAATTATCCAAAGGACTTGACGCATCAGGTAGTAGCAGCACTACGGGGTTCATTAGCATGAGGTTAGTATATGTAATAAATTTGGATGTAATTCGTGCAATCATAGATAGGCTTGTTTTTACTTCTTCAAAAATTTTCGCTTTGTTTGTAGTGGTTTAATCAGAAAGAGAAAAAACTTATTTAGCATCAATAAATAAAATAATTAATTTTATTTCTTTTAAACTATTACCTATCATAATCAATCAATCAAGAAATGAACATTTAGGTATTTTTTATTATATATAAATGAGATAGGTTTGTTTATTTACATATGTAGACATTAATTTGAATTTGAATTTAACACTTTTTTTGGAATATTTAAAAATTTAAATTATAAACCACTCATCTATAAAAAAAGAAACTCGTTTAAATTTATGTGATGTTCAAATTTTCAAGAATTGATGATATTCATCGCAACCGCCTTATAAGGGGGGGATTCGATGTTCATTTAATCTACAGAAGAAGTTATCGAGATCATTTCCAAATACTAGTTTCGACTTTCAAAGTGAATATGATTAAAACGAACATTTTTATTTGGATATAAATCTAAAAGACGAGAGTGAAAAATAAATAAATTTGGACCAGTAGAAGAGGGGTAAAAAAAAATAAATCAATAAAATTCGATGCGAAATTGGTTGATTCTCCTTGGAAGGTAAAAGATAAGGGCAGTGCAAAGTGGGGGCGTTTCTTCTCGATACGTTTCGTGTGTCGGTCACATTATAAATTTAGCTGAGTGGAAATGAGTGCTCCGCCGCCACCCCATATCCCACCATATTCAGGCATTTGTCTATAAATAGCCAAGTGTAACAGAGGATGCACCGCCTGCCGACGTATCCCCTCTCCAATCGAAAGGTATTATTAGATTAATTTGGAAGAAACAACAGATCACCTTCTTGATTGAATTGCAAATTATATTTTTTTTTTTTTAATTTTTTTTTTCCTAAATTCAAAAATAATAAAATAAATAAATAAAATAAATAAATAAATTTTCATTATATAATTGTGAACACTTCAAGTTGTAGAATAATAATTAAATTGATTACTCTTAAAAATTCATTTCTTGTGTCAACTTGAATACTATTTTTTTAATTTTTTTCCTAAATTCAAAAATAATATAATAAATAAATAATAAAATAAATAAATAAATATTTCATTATATAATTATGAATCATTTCAAGTTGTAGAATAATTAAATTGATTCCTCTTATATGAATTAATTAATTCATTCATTTCTTGTGTCAACTTGAATATTATTTATTAAATTTTTTTTCCTAAACTCAAAAATATAAAAATATAAATAAATAAATATTTCATTATATAATTGTGTATCATTTCAAGTGGTAGAATAAATAAATTGATTCCTCTTATATGAATTAATTGATTCATTCATTTCTTGTGTCAACTTGAATACTATTTTTCTTTTAAGAATATTTAATCTAAATTAATTATAAAATTTGAATTTGTGTATTATTAAAAAAAAAATTATTATTATTTTTTTCATTTAATTCCTATATTGGATTTTTTTTTATGTATAAAGATCAACTCTAAGATTGTTACTTTGAACAATATTCCAAAAAAAAATTAATAAAAAATAAATTAATAATACAGATAATACATATATTATGAATATTTAACTAATAATTTCAAATTATGATTGAGATTTATTAAATAAATAAGTAAATAAATAATACGAGACATGTAATTTCTTTCTAAAATAGAATTGTTAGTAAAAACTTTAGTTTTAGAGAACCCCTTATTTAGATAATATTAAAATGATATAAATAATCTCTAATAATTAATTAAAGATATTAAAATTAATTATTTAATTAGAAATCTATTTTAGCAAAAATCAAAACTATAAATTAAAAAGTAAAAAAAAAACTTACTAAAGTAAGTTCAATTTTTTTTTAAATTATAATAAAAATTCAATATAAATCCTTAAAAATATGCATATTTTTATAATTATTGAATAGATCATTTTTTAGAATAGATATCCCGTTTTTTATCATCTTTTAAGGGGCATTCTTTTATAGTTCCTGGTTCATTTGCTGAAGAATCTGCAATATATAAAATGAATTGAATCCCATTATAATTAATTAGTTACTCTTTAGCGCCTATATTTTTACTTTATAGAATATATATTTATAATATTTACCTATAATTAAGATAGTGAATTAATTTTAAACTTCTAATATTCATTTTGAAAGATCATCGAATTTGGAATGTTTTTATTTTTATCCATAGAAGACATTCTTTGATTAAGGTGGGAAGAATTTAAAATAAAATTTTTTATCGTTTCTGATTTGTGTTAATTTAAAGATATGTCTTTTTGGGAAAATTTTAAAATTTAGATAATTTTAAAAAAGCCAAATTTGTATATGGTACTGTATTTTGGGTTTGATTTAGAATAAAAAATTAATTTTTTTGAAATTTGTAAAAATTGAAATATATATATTTTGAATGATGTTTATAAAATTTTTAAAACTATTTAATCTCAATTTATAAAAACCATTAAAAATAAATAATAATCTATTAAAAATATGATAATATTAGTTTTAACTATCATTTAGAACTATTTTCTTTTTTTTTTTGTAATTTAGAAAATATTATTAATAATATGAAAAAACAGATGTATAAACAATTCGAAAATATTAAATGTATTATTTTCAGATCAAAATTATGTACATTGAAAATTAGACCAATCACTACTTATCTACTAAATATTTAGATAAAATAAAAAGAGAGTATAATTTAAAATAAATTCATTAAGAATGAATTGTCAAATAAACTTATCTCTACATATATAATAATTTAATTAATGAAATTTTTTATGAATTAATATTAAAATAGATTTTCTTTTTTTTTAGTGATGTCATATTTCAACAAAATCTCTCTTAAGAGATCAAGCAAGAAAATAAAGATAGAAGAAATGGGCGTGTCTTGAAGAGCGCCATTAAAAATTCTAACATAAATAGTTAGCCTCCTAGATACTCGCTCTGCCTATTTCGAGAAGAATTTGAGATTTGAAACCACCACAAAAAATCAAAATATTATTTTCAACAAGAATTTTGAATTTAGTTCTTTTTCATTAATTTAATGTTACAATATATAAATATTGAAATTCAAAAAACTTATAGAAAGATTATTTGTTTCTTTAATTAATTTAAAAATTTAATAATGAAGTTTTATATTATTTATCTGCATAAAATATTAAAATATTTAAACATAATTAAATTAGTTCATTGGTAGCTTTACGAAAGTTATATTTTTTTTCTTATGGGAAGATTAAAAACAAATTCAATATTTAAAATAATTATATTCATATCTTACAGCATCATTGGAAATGAATAAATAATTAATAAAAATAAATTATAAAAATTGAAATTATTTTCAATAATTTAGATCAGTGATTCTCAAGCTTTTTTTTTAACGCGCCACACTTTTACGGGTTAAAAATTTGGCGGCACACAAAGAAAAAGATAAGTATAAAAGTTATTTACTTATTTACGATATTGAAAAAATTGAAAAAAAGTAGAATGTTTGAGAGCCTGAGCGCAAAAACATTTTACCTTTTGTTTTAGACCATATTGAAAAAATTGACAAAAAAGTCGGAAATGTTTAAGAGCCTGATCGCAAAAACATTTTTACTTTTTTTAGAACCATAATGAAAAATACATTTGCAAAATTTGGTGGTCCATTTTGATAATCTCGCGGCACACAAAAGTGCTGTGGCACAGTGGTTGAGAATCACTGATCTAGTTCATATAAAATTTATGAAATAATAATTCTTAACATATATGCTCGTACATAATTTCACAAAAATATTTTTTTGATTATTAAATCACTTTATAACAGTATTATTTAAACCCAGTTTAAGCACATTCATATTAATACTAATAATAATTTATAATCTCACCAAATAAATATATAATTAAATTATAATTTATATATATATAATTTATATATATTTGTTATATATATATATATATATATATTCAATATCCATATTTTGAGTTTAATTACTCAATTAATAATTACTACTTAAGTGAAATATTTTCCGACAATGAATATACAATTAATACTTTGTAAACTACTATTTCGGTTTCCGGATAAAATTGATGAATTTACTAATGCATTAAGTAAATATATCAAATTTTATCAAAATCCTTTGAACAAGCTATACACGACTATACACACACAAAATGGACAGAAGGACGGACATGCATCATACGAAAAATACTTTTTTCTCTTAACAAAATGGATGATTACTGGAGATATGTAAAAAATTCCACATCTGAAATTTGGTGTAAAAACAATACCTTCCTTTCCTATCGTCGGTCGATAAAAAAAAAATTATAATGCCCGAAATTATTAAAATAAAATGTAAACTTAACGTTAAAAATTTTATGTTTTTTAATATTAAGAACATCTAGATAGATTAATTTTTATATCGTTTATAGAATGAATATCTAATGGGCTATCTATCTATTATATTCTTAAATTTTAATTTGAAAAATATTAACAAAAAAAAAAAAAATCTTTATCATAATATTATCTTTTTTTTTCAATTTAACAACTCGATTTAATGTGTACTTATTATGGTAATGATTTAATGGAGCGCTGTCTATTCTATTATGAGATGAGAGGAATTTAAACACGAGAGGCAAATTAAGACTCGTTTGGTGATTCAATAAGGAAGCCATCCAAAAAAGGAGAAGAATTGGGAAAATCATTTAACGAGCAACTTATTAAGATGAGTCGCTTTACTGAGGTCCATAAATTATTTAAATCGCTGCTACTGGAACTATAAACGCAATGTTTATATTGTAAATGCCATTGCAAATTTAGGAAAAAAAAAATATTTTATTCAAATTTTAATGTTTATTTTCAAAATTGAAATATTAGTTGTAAATATAATCAATTTTTAGTATTTAATACGAGGTCTGTTCAAAAGAAAAGGTGAATTTTGAATTTTCACGGGCTGTGTACATTCGATTATTGAAATTTTTTTGTTATGTTGGTACACTTATGATTCTTATATGTTGATATTATCAGCCATTTTGGATTAGTAGTTTGTTTTAACAACTGAAAAAGTTTTGTGTGTTCTTCGATTTTTTACTTAAACAAAAAAAGAAATACTACAAGGAAGTTATGATGGCCACTCCATTTCAGCGCTGGCATAAGTACATTATATCTGAGGAGAATTACTTTGAAGTTGACAAAATGTAGGGTGACCAAACGTCCCTGTTTTCCGGGATTGTCCCGTCTTTAGGTGCTCTGTCCCGGTTTTAAAAATAGGACATTTTTCTCAATTTTTTCAATAAAAAGGGTAAAACGGTTTTCGGGACTTAAACATTTCCGACTTTTTTTCTAAATTTTTTCAATTTGGTTCTAAAAAAAAAAAAAAAAAATTAACTGTTTGTTCCGCTTTGGTGTTTTCGAAATATGGCCAGCCTAACAAAATGGATATTGATGAATAAATAAATACTTCACGAAATAATTCAAAATTCACCTTTTCTTTTGAACAAATCTAGTATTTTCAAGGTTGTGATGGTTTAATCTAGTTTAGGTTTTAAATTTTAATTCTATTTTTTCTTTTTTTTTTTTAATAATAATTTTTTAAAAAAATAGTTTTCCATAATAAGAATGTAGTAGATAATTTGTTGAAAATTTAATCACTATCTACTAACTTCAAATTATAATTTAAAAAATTAATTCAAAATATTTAATTAAATTTAATATTCTCTAATATAAGTATTTTTCTAATATCTATAGACTAAATTTGGAAATATAATAGTATATATGTATTTAAAATTTTTATTCTATTTCTGAATAGATGATTATTATTAATTATTTACTTAATATAATTTGTATAATAATAATAATAATAATAATAATAATAGTTTTTCTACAAATTTTTAATCCTAATATAGAAAAGCATTTTTGGAAAATAATTTTTTTTCTTTTGTGATATAATGTGAGTTAGTTATTACTATTTATTATTATACATACTAGTTGTATCTATAGTACTTTATAATATAACACATATTAGTAAATATTATAAGTATCTAGTATCTTGAGTTACTAAAAAGAGAAATTTTGAATTATTTTTAGTTAAGCAGATCTTTTTTTATCTCACATCGAATATTTATAAATTTTTGATAAATCTTTCCTTAATCTTATTATTGTATTCTTAAAGGATCCATTATTATACTTTGTCATTGGATTTGTCTAAAGACCTCGTTGTTCGTTCCATTTTATGAATGAAAGTTCCGGAAGACAACGAATCCCGCACTTTCTTCTTACGGAAGAAGACTTGATGGGAAATATGAATCGTTGAGGGGGCGGAGTCGCTCGTGGCAGTTGCTGCTCCATTCAGACTCTCGCAGGCTCTTATAAATAGACAATTTTATTTGTAAGAGCGAATGGTCGAAAGACATTTTGCCCAAATTAGCCCGGCAGCAGCGTCTAACGTTTCCCGTGAGGGCCGCGAATAGAAACAAACGCAGTGCCGTCATCCCGCGAAATATCCATCTTCCCCACGGAGAGATGGCTAACGCAAGAAAAATGATAGCGAATTACCCGGTAAGGAAGTCGACCCCGCTAAAAATAAACTTCTACTCTAAATATAAAAAGTTTCACTGTTAAACAAACGGCTGAAAATTTTTTGAACAAGATATCGTTCAATGAATGCTTGAAGGCAAACTCCTGTTTTCACTAAATTAAGAAAAAAAAAAAAAAAAAAAAAGAAAGAAAGAGAAGCTTTCATCAACTGAAATTTATGGGGCCTTTCAATTTATCAATCTATTTATCTATTAAAAACAAAAAGCAAAAACATTGCTTGGTAATTTATTGCCACCTTCACGAAGGTAGTCATTTAAAATAAACAAAAACACTAATTTTATCAATCAAGTTTCTACTAAATTTTACTTTATTTAAAAAAAAGGATAGATATTCTATAATTTATTTTAAAATTCCGGAGAAAGATTAATAAATTAAAAAATGAAATACAAAAATAATTCATATTAAAAATAGAGAAACATCTATTATACTTTATTATTTTATTTATTATTTATATATCTTATTTTATCTTATTATACTATCAAAAATTGAATTTATATATATGCATTTTTGAAATATTAAAGGATTTTTTTGAAATTCACATCATAGATAATAGTTTGATCTGTATTGGTTTCAGCCTTGGGAAAAATAATCTTTGTTAGTTTTTTCTTAATTTAAAATAGGAATTTTAATAAAAAAAAATGGCGCCGTGCAACGACGGACAGCACTTCATTATATACAAAATATTATAAATAAAATAAAATTAAAAATATTTATTTTAATAATATTTTGTAATCAAATTACGAAATATATATTATGTTATGTCCACAGGCCATACTTTTCTGTCTTTTAGTGTATTAATACGTAATTTAAGGGCTTTATGTTTTATGACTATTTTTTTTTTAATGTATGTTGTTTTAAATTATTTGAAATTGTTTAATATATTTTAAATAATAATCTTAATCTTAAATATTCATAGTTCATAAGGAATCATTTTTTAAAGTACCGAGCAGCTGCTCGGTGAA
Organism: Labia minor; assembly: GCA_963082975.1. NCBI lineage: Eukaryota > Metazoa > Arthropoda > Insecta > Dermaptera > Spongiphoridae > Labia > Labia minor. The sequence continues at coordinate 82,847,445 of OY720345.1, forward strand.
CCAGGTACTTAGAATTATATGGGATAATAAACGAAAGACTTTTGAATTTAATTAGAAAAGAGATTGAATATACCTATTTAAACAAAATCAATCGACCATTTGTCCTCGTATTCATCGTTCAATATCAGGTAAAGGCATCAATTAAATTATATCAAACAATTCAAAATTAATTTCAATAATTTTTTTTTTTTTATTTTTTAAATATTATATAATAATATATAATGATATTTAATATATCTACTATATATTTATAATAAATAGTTTCTTTGGTTATATGTACCAATATCAAACTCTTCTTGACTTAATTAATTAATTAACTCAATTAATTTATACCCTTCTTTAATATAGTTTAGTGGTAGTAAAAAAAAAATTAAATCCTATTGAATAGTAAATTTAAGTTTTGATTTCAACTATGTAATAAATAGTTTTTAGATTTTATTTTTTTGAAATTCACTAATTAAGTAATTTAAATTATATATATTTAAAAAAAAATAAATATAAATTGATATCAATAAAAAGTAGTTAAAGATCTTAATAAGAAATTTCTAAACGTATGATTTATAGTTTGGTTTCGCTATTCACAGAAAGGATCACGTGTCTAATATTATTTTCTCATGCGTTTAGAATTTGATGAATTTTCGTGACCGAAACAACTAAATGAAATTAAATTAATGCGTTTAATAAAGATCCAAAACGTGTCTCTGATAGAATCTGTCAAATGGTGATTATTTAAAAAAAAAAAAAAAAAAAAAAACAATGTTCTTGTTAGGAACCCGTTTCTATATTTTCTCTTTGGGAATTTAAAAGGAGCAATTTATATATTTATTTATTTCCTTAACAGTTTAAAAAGGCATCTAAAACGAATGACATAGACAAAGAATTTTATTAGCTTATGGAACTCAATTAATTAATAATTTAGATATTTTTATGCTAACCTATTATAATAATCCTATATGCTTGTCCATCCAATCGTCCATCAAAATATGAATTTCTAAAGACTAAAACATTTATGAGTAAGTTAATATAACTAACTATCAATATATATCTATAATTAGGGTGACCATATTTTGAAAACACCAAATCGAGACATTTTTCCTTTTTTTTTATAACCTAATTGAAAAAATATTGAAAAAAGTACGAAATGTCCTAAGTATTTAAAAAACGGGACCATAGGCTGTCACATATTTTGAAAACACCAAATCGAGATATTTTACTTTTTTTTGTCTTTTTTAGAACCTAATTGAAAAAATATTGAAAAAAGTACGAAATGTCCTCAATATTTCAAAAACGGGACAATAGACTGTCCTGAAGACTTTTTTCGGGACGCCGGGACAGAGCACCCAAAAACGGGACAATCCCGGAAAAACGGGACCCTATCTATAATCATCAATGATTGAATAGAATCAATGTTTATCACACAATTGATAAAATATACATTTAATATATAAAATGATAAAATAATTTAACATAAATATAGTTCAATGTATTATTGACATTCTGACAAGAACTATCGAACAATTTATTAATATAATAATAATAATAATAACAATTTTATAATATTTTGTCTCTCTAAATACGACGAAGAACAAATTAAAAATTTTTGATTGGAAATTTTTAAAATGAAAAAAATATTTCAATGGTGTTAATACAGATTAAAGACATGAATTGAGGAAGTTAGTTTTAATTTTATTTTTTATTTAATATTTCTATTTACAAAATAATTTAATTATTTTTTTGTTTTGTTTGTTTGTTTTTTATTTTTTCTTATTTTCTCCTGACATATTGATTTTTTTAAACGTTCTAATAATTAACTTTTATCATTTTCATTCTTATTCATTAGCAAATTTTACATTTTACATATTTCGTGTTATAAAAGTTTTATATATTATATATTTCTATCGATTAATACATACATATACGAGTATAATACCTATTCATTGATGAAAATATTACAATTTTAGTTTTGTTATTTTTTGATTTTATTTTATTTCATATTTATTTTATCAATATATTATATTCAATTATATTCTACAAAATATAAATCAATCTCCATGCTTGAAATGAAAATGCTTTCACATCATTTAAACAGACCTTCTAATAAATAAAAGCAAATAAGTAAAGTCAAAGTGAAAAAAAAAACAATGATAAATGAATGTTTTAAAATCAGATTGTCGTCAATATTTCTATAATATTTATATTTGATTAATTTTATATTAACTTATTATTTATTAATATAATATATTTAAAAGATTATAGTAATTTTTTTTTTAATAAATAAACACCAATAAAAATTTTTTCCCAAGTTCCAATCGTTAGGATGTATGCTCGGTTGCGGAAAATCAGGGGCAACGTAAAAAAAAACAAGACAATTAAAAATTGTGTGTGATTTTAAATATAATTTATTAATAAAAAATATTTCATATAATTACTTACAAAGTTTTAATTCAATCATTAATTTAGTTTAGTAAGGTATAAAATAAATTTAATTTATTACATTCATTTAAGGTAATGTTATGGGTTAGGATAATTTAACGGAGCATATCAAATAATTTAATGGTTAGTTGATAATTTATTTCTTTTTATTATGTTCACTTTATTTATATATTTATAATTTTTTTAAAAATTTTTTTTATTCAATTCTCAATCAAATTAACCGTTCAAAGAGATAATTAAATAATATATCAAGGCATTCAAGATAAGATCAGTATACATTTAAATTGTTTTTTTTTTAATATAAAGTAATTAATATGAATACTAATAAAATTATAATATTGATCGTTTAAAAAAAATAAAATTTTATTTAATGAGAAATATAATTAGAGATTTTAATGTTATAAATATAAGTTCTTAGTGTGTGGTGCCCATTATTTTATTAGAATTATATTAAAATATATAATATAATATAATATATTAAAATATAATTGTCGCTCTTAAATTTTATTAAAAAAATTCCATCAAGTAATTTTAGCCAAAATACACCCTAAAAAGTCATGAATTGCATTTCGACTTATTATCATTAAAAAATAAATATATAAATTTTGTTTTATTCATTTATTTTTCTACATTTTCTATTTAAATTTCATTTTATACTAATGATTATATAAAGAATTTTGAAATTTATCTTTGCTTAAAATAATATAATTAAAAATAAACATTAAACAAAATAACAAATAATAGTTTATTTTTATAAATATTAATTTATTTATTTTGAATTTTATAACTTGAATAAAATTAATAAAATTTAAGATTGTATTATATATAATTGTGTGAATTTCAATATATATTATTAACACTTTTTCTTTATTATTTGTATTTGAGTAGGTTCAATTTTTTTTTTTAAAAAGTTTTAATTTTATAACAAAAAGTTTTACTTTTGGCTTGATTGAAACGTAAATAATAAAGGAGAGACAATTTAAAAAAACATAAACATTAGACATTTTTCTATTATTTATAATAATTAAGATATTTAGCATAAACATAAATTAAATATTAATAAAATTCAAAATAATTAATAATAAATGTGATTTAAAAGTGGCATTCAATTTCAATTAATTTAAAGTTTTAATTCATAAAGTTTTACAAATTTATAAATAAATAATATAATTTTTTCAATTAAATTAATCAAAAAAAAATGATATACATCAATCATAATTAATCAAAGTTGGAGGGTAAAACTTAGGGCAAAGGTATAATATATGTAATAAAAAATTGATTTCACAATTATACAATTAAATTCAAATAAAATTAAAATTTAAAATAAAGTAAAGAACATATAATAAAGATTTTGAAAATTTATCCAAGGAATAACGAAGTAATAATAATCAACATTGGAATTTAATTAAGAATTTTTTTTCTATGATTTGTTTAATTTTTCAGAAAGTAAGTAAAGAAAGAAAAGATATGTTAGGCTAAATTCTATTGATGAGATATTTATTTTGTTCTTCTACTACTTTATTTTTTTTTTTTTTGTTTTTAATTAACGAGTTTCTTTAGTTTAATTGTGTCAATATAAAAAAAAATGTATAAAAAAAAATAAACCAAAAATTTATCATAAATAGAGACTAGAAAAGTGATGGATTACAAGAAAGAACTCATCTAGAAAATCATTATTCAGGGAAAATAATTATCAACTTACATCCAGTGAAATGTAATTGTCATAAATAATAAGCGACTCGAAAATTTTGAACGACAAGTAACTGATTGGATCGTTAACAAAATAATTTCCAAAAGCATCTCTAAACTGTCATCAATTTAAAAAATAAAAAAACAATTCAATTTAGATATTCAAGTGATATTTTGATTAATGGGCTGAAATGCTGATGAGGTTAGCGACACGATGCGAGGGTGTGTGAAGGGTTAAGCGGACGTTGACAGGGCAACTGTCATGTGTACCTGGCATTACGAGGGTCAAAGGGACCATGGCAGCACGACACGGCGAACGGACAAGCATAGACTACAACTTGCTAGACCCAACTACGAGCCAAGGCTCCCGACTCCACTTGATTTGGATGGAAACCCAATATTGGACTGTATTTGGTCTAAACGGCCGCCGCATCGGGGCTATTCTTGTAGAGGAGGCGCAGGGTTGCGGCGCCGGAGTGGGGAACTCGCGAGGGGCGAAAAGCACTCCACGGTTCCCTCTGACCGCTGCCTCCGGGTCCCAAATTAGCCACCAACATCGACCAAATCACCTTAACATTCCAAAATCCACCATCATGCAAGATTACAATCATTTACCATTTCACTCCCCATCCACTCCCTCACTCCCCCCCCCCCGATCGACACTCCTTCACCCACCCATCTCCAGTTTACTACTTAAAAGCTATCTATAATTAAGAAAGAGACCAACGAATAATCCAATCCGGAAATAAACTCCATTTCAAGTGTGCAAGAAGAAGAACTCCAACATGGATTCTGAATTCTGATCATCCCTTCTCTCTCTCTCTCTCACTCTCTCTTTCCCTCTCTTTCACTATCCCACTCATAGACACCATATCGTAATTCAATTCTTCAGGAATGAAATTATTAAATTGATATTAAAAAAAAATAATAAAATTAAATTAATAATATTAAAATAATAATCAAACTTTATTGATAAGATAATAATAAGTACCGGGTAAAATAATTATTCCATATGAACTACGAATATTTAAGATTAAGATTATTATTTAAAATAAATAAACGACAAAATATATGAAACAATTTCAAATAATTTAAAAGAACATAAATGAAAAAAAAAAAATATACAGCCCTTAAACGTGCATAATTTGATTTTATTTATAATATTTTGTATTTAATGAAGCGCTTTCCGGGGTTGCACGTCGCCATTTTTTTATTATTAAAATTCCTATTTTAAATTAAGAAAAACCTAACAAAGATGATTTTTCCCGAGGCTGAAACCAAAACAGATCGATTTTTCTTTATAAATATTATCTATGGTGTAAATTTCAAAAAAATTCTTCGAGCGGTTTAATATTTCAAAAATATACAAACATACAATTTTTGCTAGTATAATAAGATAAAATAAGATTTATACAAAATAAATAAAATATTAAAGTATAATAGATGTTTCTCTATTTTTTCCAAATTTACTAACAAATATTAAATATTTTTTAAATACAAATATAAAAAAAATATAATTGTACAATTTATAATTTATTAAATAAATTTAAAATAATAAATACAAGTATATATGTATAAAGTATTTCAAATTGTACATTTCAATATTAATTAATCGAAAGAATAGTGCAATTAATTATGTTTTATTAATATACAAAATATTTACACAATAATTCAAGAATAATTGAAAATTGAAAAGACAAATTAGAGAGTGTTTATTTTATTATTTATTTTTTAATCTATAATAATAATAATAAATGATAATTTAATATTATCTTTGTTTCAATAATAAATAAGTTGACCTGTGGCCAGGTCCGAACCGACCGACGGTTTGAAATAAATTAATTTCCAGCTACAGAAACAATTTCAAATAATTTTAATATATCTATTAATGTAATAAAAAACAGATATGGATACATAAATAATAAATATAAACATTTTTAATTTTATTTTATTTATAATATATATGCAAGACCAGGCTGTGACGTCATGAATGGCTGGATGACGTCATATAATTTTAAATCAAGAAAAAACTAATAAATATGATTTTTCTCGAGGATAAAACCAATACAAAATGCATGATTCGTGGTGATATATAAAAAAATCTCCTTTGGTGTGAAAATAACCCTTTCCTTCCTATCGTCGATCGCTAATACTACCACTTCCGGTTTCCGGAATTGCACCAAAAGTTGATCAATTCATCCCACTGATGCATTAAGTAAATATACCAAATTTCATCAAAATCGGTTGAGCCGTTCAGGCTGTACACATCTATACGGACGGACGGACGGACAGACGGACGGACGGACAGACATCATGCTAAAAATACTTTTTTCTGTTTAGAAAATGCATGATTCGTGGAGATATGTAAAAATCTCCACATGTGAAATTTGGTGTGAAAACAATACCTCCCTTACTATCGTCGGTCGGTAACAATATTTAAGTGAAATATATATATGTATTTATATATAATTTCCGTCGTATGTATGTGATGTCTGTAACATTATGAAGATAATTACAAACAAATTGTCAAAATTAATATAATTTGTAACTAACTTCATTTTTTTAAAATTTTGTTTTGTTAAATTAAATAAGTGTCAAATATAAAAAAATAAAAAAATTATTACGACAATTTGAATAAAGTTATTAATTTTATATTTAAACATTGTGTGGTTTGTAAGTATTTGAATCAAAATTTCCTATAAATTATTATTATTAATCAATCTCGTGCGGCTAGAAGTCGCCTGTCCCTCTAAGAAGAATTTTATGTCGGGAACGCGGCTAGTACAGGCCTGGCCAACTCAAATGACTCCATGGGCCTCTTTGATTAGGAGCAATGCTACAGGGGCCACATTTTAGGGAAACAAATTTAAACTTTACAATGAATTAAAAATTTTTTAATACTTTCTTGATGCTTTATGTTTAATGTTTTATTTATTATTTTTTAAATAAAAATAATAATAATAATAATTTAAAATAAAAAAATGTATTCTCTATGAATTACTATTATTACTAACTTTTTTCTTCCTTTTTATGAATCAAATATTTAGTTTATATATATATAAACATTTTCTGTTTTTTCTGAATCTTTATTAATTAATAAATTAAATCCTAATGGATCCTAAATCAGTGAGTTTAAAGAATTAATGATAAGCTTCTTAAGACAAAACTGTGTTTCTATTGGCTAAAATTGCACTATTTGCAAGCGTTGTTCAGGCGTGAGTCCGATGAATTGCCAAACCAAACTGAGAATAAATCACTTGACAGCTGTTAAATCGGTCGTCAACTTGAACAGTAATGCCAACTTAAAGAAAAAAAACACCCTTTATAATATAGAACAGGGGTGGGCAAATACTTTTAAGCGAGGACCAAACCGGGACATTGGTAAAAAAAATTTACCTTTTTTTAGAGCCATATTGATGAATGAAAAATTGAAATAAGAGCCAAACTTTTTCAACGGGCCGGATAAAATAATCAAAAGGGCCGGATCCGGCGCGCGGGCCGGATGTTACCCACCCCTGGGCTAGTATATATTGTAGATCTATATAAGATATAAACTAGAAAATGTGAATTCAGCCCTTTCGTTATTGGCATCCCACCTTGACGTATACCATCGAATGTAACCGCGAGCAATGTTCCCTATTAATTTACCGCCCGCACAGTTTGGAGTGCATTGCACGTCCAATAAATTCAAGCCGTCTCTCTTGCTTTTTGATTTTCATAGGAGAATTATTTTCTCGTTTCAGATGACAAACAACAAACATCGCCAACTAATATATTATATTCGATTAACTTAAGTTTCTATCCATGATGATTGATGACGAGGATTAAATGTTGCTAAGCTCTTGTCTCATTTGATATATTTTTATTAGACTTATGAATTGAAATAAAATAAATAAAATATATTATTTTAACCATTTTTCTCTCTTTTATTAATTAAAGTTACGTGATTTTACAGAAAAATATTATCTCAAAAAAAAAAAAGTTTTATTTAATTTTAATGGATAAGAAATAATACTACATATAATAAATATAATAATTAAAGGATTAATTAATTAATATTAATTAATTACTAGGAAAAAAGAATTTAAACATTTTAAATATTAATATAAATATAAAATATTTAAATTTTATCTTATAAAATCAAATGCCCTTTGATTCCAATTTCCCTTTTTATTTATTTCATGAATCCATACACTACAAAGTTTCGTTCATTAAAATTCCAAACACTAACAGGGAAAATTAAATTTACAAAAAAAAACAATATTATTATATTTGAATAATTTTCAAATCATGAAAATATTATTTAGATATATTATATTCTTAAATAATAATTTTTTATTTCTCTTTAATTATTCTTGTTTTTTTTTTTTTGTTTTTTTTTTTTTTTATTAAATTGCAACATATGAAATTTTATTTGTTCGTTTCCCATAAGAAAAACGATTTGCCTTTTGCTTGCTAACTTTCACAATTTATTCAATAAGAATAAACATTCAGTTAGACGTGGGTTTCGAGTAATGAGTTGAAGTTTGCATCAAGAGTCAAGATATTTTTCATTATCCTTGGAAAAAAATATATTTTATTTTTTCAAATCAATTTACTCATATATTTTACACTTATCTATTAATATTTACATATTGGACAAGATATGTAGGTATTATTTAATTTTGCTGCGTATTATACAACAAAGAATTTTATCAATATAGATTAAAATTTGTTTTTGGTATTGTAATTTTATGAGATGAATATTTAAAAAAAATAAAATAAGTAAATAAATATTAAATATGTTAAAATGGTATGGAATATTATAAATTGAATGAATAAAAATAAAATATTGTAAATATAATTTTTTTTTATTATTTATAATTTTTATAATAGATAAATAATCCTAATGTGAAAAAATAAGAAATAAAAAATATTCAGTTTGTAACAAACAGTAAATTGGCACATATTTATTTTATTAAAAAAAATAAAAAATATCAAATATATATATATAATGCCTAAATAAATAAATAAATTAATAAAACTCAATCAATTCTAGGTAAAAAAAATTTAATTTGTTCATAATTTCATAATTGTTTAAAGAAATTTACTTATTATTATAACATTTTTCTCAACTTCACTTGGCGTCCGTCTGTCCAAGTGTCTGTACGCTCTTTTGACAAATTGAAATCGATTTTTCATCGACTTATTATATATACTTAATTTCTGTAGAAAGAAAACTTAATCTATTTAAAGTTTATTTGGTTGTATCTTCAAAGGCGTTGATTTAACATTTATTAACGCTTATTATTCATTTTGATTCAATTACATTAAATGATAATATCTAAATTTATATATAAAAAAAATATTTTATATTTTATTCGAAGCTAATTAGAATTTTTTTTATCTATTCAATTTTAAAAATTAACCAAAAAGACATTAAACTCATATTATTGTTATATGTTATTTAGTTATTTATGTCAATTAGTAATCTTACTTAAATAAATTATCTAGAAATTTTACAGAGATGATATATTTATATATAAAAAACAATTAATTCAAAAAGAAGAAATTTATATAATATTAGGAGACTTTAATGCTAAAATTATCTTTGTTTAATATCCATTAAATTGTATATTACAACCTGATAACACTGATTTAATAAAAAAATGGCAAATATTTTAATATGTAAAAGACATGAATTTAAAATATTCTTTTTCAATTTAAATAAAAATAAATTCATCAAAATATTTATTTAATGTAATTGAATTATTTATTTATATTTGTTTTTTTTTATAAAAAATCTTTAAGTGAATAATTAATTTACATTTATAAAATTAATTATTTAAGATATTTTAATATTTTTACGTTCTTTTATTTTAATTTATTAGTACCTTATAGTAGTATATCTTTTATATTATATTATACTTTTTAGAACAATTTTGATGTGATTATTAACAAGTCTTTAAATCTAATTTCATTTTTTTTAAATTTATTAAATATATTTATCAAAAGTATTTATGAATAATGTATATATATGATTTAAAGGGATTGAATAAATTTTCAAAATTATAATAGGATTCTCATTATACAAGTCTAAAACATTACTTAAAAAAATTGGTTTGTACATAATATAGATGTATCAGATTTTTCTTTTTTTTTTTATTATAATCTTTATAAAAGGAATGTTATTTTATTTTTAATAGAAATATGAAAAAATCACCAATCAGGTTTAAAATTTTTGACCTCGACAGTGCCAACTCCCACAGAGGCCAGCCTACGCAAATAAATATTTAATTTTTTTCAATGTCATTAAAGGAAATCAGAAGTTATTTTTTTTTTGGAGAGATTTATTTTATTTTATGCTCTAATGATTTATTTTGAAACATGATTATTATAAGATTAATTCCATTTCTACAATAATATACAAAATATGTGTAGATAATAGATGATTTTTGTTTGATTTTTTTAAAAATGAATTTCATAAATTAATAAAATAATTCTATTTTTGCTCACTAACAAGACTAATTGAGGTTGGATTTGTGTGTCGAAAGGTGGTCGGGAGTTGTCATTTGGGAAGAGCGAGTGGCCGTTAGCCGTTGCGTTGGGGCCCACCTCCGCATGTCAGCCCATGCACAAGTACGGCTTTAACGCCCGAGAACAGGCAGCAAGTCTGTCAAGTTGGGGCCATTCCAAGATGTAAGCTTAAAACTCATCCGCCTACGAGATAACTGAAATGAACAAGCAGAAGACGAAGGGGACTTGGTTGGGTCACTCAAGCCCAGTCACACACACACACTCACAAATATTCATTCGTCCAGGCAACCACTAAAAATATATAACATCACGTTGAAGTTGCAAATCCAAGGTTTAATTACCAATTTCCTGGGATCAATCAATTTTAATTAAAAAAACAAAAACAAAACTACAAAGTGAGAACATTTGAACATTTGACAATCAAATGAGATGCGAAAATGTTTATTTGATATAATATAATAATAATAATAATCAAGCGTCGAAAACATTTTTCTATATAAGGAAAAGCATTCTGTCATCAGGGCATCCCATCCACAATTTGAATACATTAATCGGATCTTAGTTGAAGGGCTTAAGTCAGTGGATTCAAAATGAAATGAAAAATAACGTGACTTTCAGGATTAAAGAGCAAACGATCTTAAAAACTGTTGAAGGTCTTCAATATAATCCCAAAAAGAGAGTGAATAACTCAATAAAAGTAAAAAAAAAAAAATTTAAATTTCATTTTTTATTAGATATTAGTTAACAATTTACAAACATATTTAATAAGTTTTAAGGACATTAATAAATTTTTAGAAATATTCAATTATTTTACAATTTATATCTACATATGGTCAAAATGGAAAAATAGCTATTTATTGATTAATTTTAAATTTTATAGAAATAATTTTCAATTTATTATAATATTTATTACCTATAACCTTTATAAATGTATTTGTAATCACTAAATTGAAAATATTAAAAATGAAAACGATTTATTTTGTTAAATAAATTCATTAAAATGCTTTAGTATCAATTTCTGTATAATTAACAATTCTGATCAATTTCTATATAAAATTAATTTTCTTTCAAAAAATGTATTAACAGTGATTATGAGGCTCTTAAACATTTCCGACTTTTTTTTTAAATTTTTTTAATATGGTTCTAAAAAAAAGGTAAACGGTTTTTGGAACCATTTTTTTTCAATATGGTAAACTTTTACACTTATCTTTTTCTTTGTGTGCCGCCAAATTTTTAAACCGTTAAAAGTGTGCCGCGGTAAAAAAAAGGGTTGAGAATCACTGATTTAGAATAAAGTTTATTAAATAAGTGGACACAAATTTAGAATAAATTAATATTTAGACTAAAACCAACTAAATGTATTTTATGAAAATTAGTTAAGCAATTCATTCGGGTGGATGATTGTACAAAATAATATAAAAATAATTCAAAACAGGAATGATAACCACACTCACTTACACACTCACTCAATCGACAAGAGTAGAAGAGAAAAAAACCTTGTTTTGAATAATTTTGTTTTTCTTTTCTTTTCTTTCTCATTCCTTATAAATTTATTCATTTCCTTTAAATGAAATATTTTGCAGTATTAAATTACATTCTTCAATTACATTCAACCTGTTTTTGATTAATTTAACAACGAATCTTGTTTAAATGTGTTTCACACTTAAATAATCTTCTTGTTTGAAATATTAATTATCTTTTAATTTAGAATTTCATCTTAATAAATTTAAAAAGTAGAATTGATATCTTAATTATAATTTGTTATTTATTTATTTTTACATAAGCATAAGCTTTCTATTTAGCCTCTCTTTAATATTCTAATTATATTTCTGTAATCATAATGAATCCTACTTCTTCATTTGAAAACCATTTTAATTTATATATATATATATATATAGATATAGATATCTTATCTTATTATACAAGCAAAAAAAGGAATATTTATATTATTATTATGCAGCAAAAAATGTATATTTATATAAATATATATATATTTGTATATTTTTGAGATATTAAAACGCTCTAAGGATTTTTTTGAAATTCACACCATAGATAATATTTATAAAGAAAAATCGATCTTTATTGGTTTCAGTCTCGGAAAACAATTTTATTAGTATTTTCTTAATTTAAAATAGTAAATTTAAATGACGCCACCAACTACATCATCCATATTGAAATTTGCCTTTATGAATTGTAATAAATAATTAAATTTTTTTTAAAATTTATAATAATAAATTGTTTAAATTTATTAAAGGCTCGAGCGATATCTCGGTGTTCCATGTACTACATATATATATAAATGTCCCTTCTTTATTTTTTTTAAAGCAATTGACGATATATTATTTTGTTTTTCTTTCATTTTTATAATTTTACTGCAAAAATTATGATTTTGAAATGATTATATTAAATGCATTTTTAATTTAATTATTGAAAGATTAGGATAAATTTATAATTAAATTTTGGAAATAAAATTGAATGTGGTTTATTGTTCAGTAAAGTAAAAAAAAATATATAATTCTATATATTTGTTAGTTTAATAAATAATAAAATTAGATGAATGATACTTTTATAGAGATTTCATCAAAATTTTATTCTGACTTTTAAAGTTGATATCTGTGTGGGATTTTATTTAATTATTTATGAGTATGCATAAATATTTTATTCAAAAACATTCTTCACTATCACACTGATTTAACCTTCTAAATTAATCTTATATTACTAACTAGTAAATTAATCTTGCAAGGGAAAGAAGGACATTTAAAAAATTATATTAGTTTTTTTCAATCGAGCTAAATTATCATTTATAGTTAAATAAAAAGATTCTGACGGGTATTACTAGTGTATATCCTATTCTAGTATTATTTATCACTTCCTTATCATTTGCCTACATACAAAACAATACATTCATATTTGATTTATTTCTATTTTATTACATATTTACTATTTAATAATATTATTATATTTATATATCGAATATTATAATTAATTTGATTAGGGGTTATTATTATGTTTAATTAATGAAGGAACTGCCATTCTCACAAACTTATAATTTGTAAAATTTTAATAACTATAATATTTCAAAGAATTTAGGTATTGCCATTAATTTTACAGATTTTCTACAGATTTCTACAGATTATTTTAATACAAAAGAAAATAGGTAAGAAGTTACAATTTAATAATAAAAATAAGAAAAATTGGAATTGTCCCATAACATTAATACGGTAAAGTATACAGTCATTGGCCCCCTATCACTAAAACACAAATAATAAGAGATTTTTATTTGAAAAATTGAGCTATTAACTATGGTTATGTAATCGTTTGTTGTATGGTTGTATAATCACTATAGAATACCTAGGCTAATAACTATAACAGGGGGCCAATAACTGTATTTTTTAGGATTTTTTTTTTAAAATTATGTTTAAATTTAATTATGTATAGAGATATCTCGTTTGGATCTGTTTATTCAAATTGTTTCATCATTAATTGATATCTCAATGTTAATAATTTAATAAGTTTAACGAAAAGTATTATAAAATAAAAAAAAAATATTTTAAATTTTCAATCTATATGTAGGGTAAAGTATACAGTCGTTGGCCCCGAGGCAGTCATTGGCCCCCTATCACTAAAACACAAATAATATGAGATTTTTATTTTAAAAATTGCGCTATTAACGATGGTTATGTAATTGTTGGTTGTACGGTTGTATAATCACTATAGAATCCTAGGCCAATAACTATAACAGGGGGCCAATAACTGTATTTTTTAGGATTTTTGCGTGCTTATTGAAAATGTCATGAGAAAATGATTTTATTTTTTATTCATCAAAATGCTGATAGTATCTATGTTCTTAAAACCTAATTTGACACAGATTGTTCCGCAATTTGCCCAGATATGCATTAAAGACTGCTAGGAGTTGCTTAAGGGGGCCAACGACTGTATGCTTTACCCTATGTAGATTTGAAAAATATGTAAATAATTGAGAAATTTTCAATTTAATCCACAATATAAGTATATAAATATATATATATATATATATTGTAATTAGAAAAATATAATTCTTGATAAGTTGGATCAACATTTTGAAAAATATTAAAAACTAAAAAGTTAAATTAGAGAAATTTTTATTTTTCATTTAAGATGAAACTTTCAAAATGACTTTCAATACTCCATTCAATCTTTGTTGACAAATCCATCAAAAAAAAAAAAAAAAAAAAATTAATGTGTCAACTTTCTTATTGAATAATCATTTTAAGTAGATGAAAAAATATTTGACCATTTGAATGATAAATAAATAAAAAATGAATAATTTTCGTTTTAAAACAAAAAGAGAATATTTATTTATTTATAAAAAAGAAAATATATTCTTCTATACTGGGTAATTATGTATTTCATAATAATGACTAATATACTGAAAGGTTAAAATTAAGGAATTTTTTCTAGAGGTTGGATCACAAGAATTCATCAGGATGGGAAACTCACCTCAAATTTATTATGAGTCATTCGAAGATGGCTATTCATGATAAAACGAGTAATCATGAATAATTACATGGATTCATCTTGAAAAAACTCAATTTCAAAAAATTTAACCATAAAAAATATTTATTCCCCAAATTGTCTTTGTTTCAAGAATTTCTTATCTATTATCAATAATTTTAAAATTTATGTATGTTTTTACTAATACTCATCAGAAACCTGAATTATAATTAAGTACACTTGTTTAAAACTTTTAATTAAAAAAAAAATCATTTGTAATTGAGATTTATGAAATTTTCAATCAATTTATTTATTAAAAATATCGATTAAAAATTGATTTGAATCTTAAAAATGAAAAAATATCATTGCTTTAAAATTAATTATTCATACTTTCACATTTCAAACCAAAACCAATTAATAACTTAATAAAGTTCCACAATTAGAAATAATTTATAATGTATATTAGGGTTTTGAAAGATAAATTAATAAATACAAAAAATAATATTGGTTTTTCAATGCAAATTTAAATGTTCTTATAATACTCGTACATCTATCTCAATATAAAATAGCTAAAAATAAAAAAATATGATCTGTGGCCAGGCACAGAACCAACCGACGATTTGAAATAAATTAATTTCCAAACAACATTATATATATATATATATATATAAAGTATATAAAAAAATATATATTTCTAAAACTTGAATTAAAATGAGTAAATTATATTATCTTGGTTTTTATTTTTAGTTTAATTACTCAATTATTAATTACTACTATATTTTAAGTGAAAAATTTCTGACAATGAATATAAAATTAATATTTTGTAAACTACCACTTCCGGTTTCCAGATATACACCAAAAGTTGATGAATTCATGCTACTGATGCATTAAGTAAATATATCAAATTTTATCAAAATCCGTTGAGCCGTTCAAGCTGTACACGTCTATACGGACATAATAAGATCAAATTTTCTGAGATAGCATCACAATTTCAGAATAAAGATTCTTATGAAAAATTCGATATCTTTATTTTTATCATTAGTATTTTGTGAAGATTTAGTATTATTATTTTACAAGTAAAATCAATGTTTAATACATTCATAAATATTTAATAAACAGAATTTAAAAATCTTGATAATTAAAATCTTAAAAATTATCTAGAAATATATATTAAGTAAATATTAATATTAAATAATATAAAATAATAATATAAGTAATTATATCAAATTTTATCAAAATCCGTTCAGCCGTTCAAGCTAGACACGTCTTTACCGACACACAATGTACAGATGGACGGACGGAAATTTATCATGCTAAAAATACATGTTTCTGTTAACAAATTGCATGATTCGTGGAGATATGTAAAAAACTCCTCATGTGAAATTTGGTGTGAAAATAACCCTTCCCTTCCTATCGTCGATCGGTAATACTACCACTTCCGGTTTCCGGATATACACCAAAAGTTGAATTCATCATACTGATGCATTAAGTAAATATACCAAATTTTAACAAAATCCGTAGAGTCCTTCAAGCTGTACACATCAATACGGACGGACAGACGGACGGACAGTCATCATGCTAAAAATACTTTTTTCTGTTAACTTAATGCATAATTCGTGGAGATAGGTAGAAATTTTCACATGAGAACTTGTGAAAACAATACCTCCCTTACTATCGTCGGTCGGCAAAAAATGAATACGAATCTCATAATAATATTAAAATTTTGTTTAAGAAATTTTTATATTTTAAATTAATATAGAATAAAATATTCAATTAGATGACTCAATTCATAAGTTTCAAGTAAACATGTAAATATACTTATATTTATAAACCACAATGCATACCATATACATATATAATTTTAACAAAATATTTTAATCAATATATATTATTATTCCTCTATGTTGAAAATGAAATATAACTCTATAATGTTCATACATTTACATAGAATATATTATAATTAACATTTTTATTAATAATCTAATAAACTGATTAGCATAAACTTCTGGTTCTGTTTTTGGTGTTATGATTAATTAACAACATTTAAGAAATGAAACAAAAAAGTTAGGAAAAGTTTGTTTTTTTTTTTATTAGAAATTATTGACCTGTCATAGAATGTCGATAAATCAACAAAAGTTAATTGGTAATTTTGAAATGTTACATTTTTTTAATTTTTTTTTTATTTATAAATGTGATTTATATATTTAATTGATATATATATATATATATATATATATCAAATAAATATAAATTAAAAATTAAAAGAATCAAATGTTAATTGAGAAACAAAAGAAGAAAATAAAAAAAAAAAAAAACTAAAACTGATCGCTATCGGCAGTATCTTCGATTTTTTGACATGGATGAAGTTGATGAAGTTGGAGTGGATATTAATGGGTTCAATGCGTGGTAGTAGTTGAAGGTATGGCTGGAGGAGTGGTCTCCGCTTTAGCATATTTGTAGAGAATTATTTAGAACCGGGCTGGAGAAGCCTCCGGCACTCACTGTCACTATTCATAGAGTTAACTTTATAATTAAATATTCGATTCAAAGGATATGAAACATAAAACAGTTTAGCATTTTTAGAGAATAAGTTCGATTATTTATTATAAAATGATTGGATATTGTTAAAGCCTTTATTTATTTATTTTAATAAAAATTTATTTTTATATAATTTTTATAAGTTTTTCTTTTTATATATATTTTTTTTTTGTATATTTATATGCAAAACACGTGGTCAGATTGTTCAGTAGCTAAGTTGACTATGCGAAAAGGATCACGTGATCCCATACAGCCAATCACATTGCTACCTTTGATATATTTTGGGCTAAGGGCTTCTGCTCTCTGCTTCGGAGAGGTGATCTCTCACTTGCTCGTTGGACTTGCTATTGTTTACACGTTTTTTGCTTTTTAGCTGTGAATTCGCCATTTTTTAGATTTGTTGTTGACCACGTGTTTTGTAAAACTGTGTTGAGTTATTATTATTGTTATATTTTTTTTGTAAACTTGTTTTGTTTTAGCTGAGCATTAGCTAGCAATTATTCCTTTTTATTTTTATATTTAATTTGTAAATTCTAAGGATTATCTCCTTTAATTTTTATATCAATTTCATTATTTATTTTTACCTTATATTAATTTTCTTTCATTAAATATTATAACGTGGCAACGAACCTTTTTCTTTAATTTGTAAAAAAGTGAATCTAATTTTTCCATATGTTAACATCGGATATTTTGATTAATTTGATTTGTTATTATTTCTTTCCGATCTTGGTTCTCCAAGGCGAATCGTCTGAGCACTAATAGTCAAACGTACTGCACTCTTTGGTGAAATTTATTTCAGGGTTCACACATTTCCCAATTAATTTTATTTTACTCCCCGTGTGAAAGAGTTGAGAATTCATTTTTAACTCCTTCACTAGTGGCACAGATGATCCGACAGACTTAACAATATTTTATTTTGTTTCGGCTTGTCCAGATATTTACTTAGTGACTATAATATAGTTATTATATTATAGCTACCTATGACATTTACAATTAAAGAAAATAATAACATTAAACAAAAAATATTGTAAATTGATTATTCAAATAATAAATCAAATTTTTTCAATATTTAGGAAATATATGAGGATAGGTCAATAAATCCGTGACTTATGGTAGCATGCAACTATCTATAACTGCTGTCAAAATTTAAACCAGCTGGGTCTTTTAGTTTTAGTTTGATATCCATTAATAGCAGACTACCTCGTAATTGGGGAAGCTGGAGTGTCTCCACACGACTGTCTCGCAATTTGAATTGGATTAATTAACATATATTATATTTAAATTAAATTTAATTATTATAAATTATAAATTAAAATTAATAAATAAAATTTATTAAATTAAATTTAAATTTAAATTTTATTAAATATAAAATACAAAAATAAGTTATAAATTACTTAAGAAAGGAAAAATAATTAAAATCGAACGTCCGTCATATTTAATGCATCAGGTATAAATGTTTGTATATGAGCGATATATCGGGTGCATGTTAGGTTTCCCATGTTTTCAATTATTATGTTTTCTATAGTGCGTGTTTGGCTCTTTGTTGATTGCACCATGCCACGTGTTGGCGCGTGATTTGCAATGTTAAAAAATTAATTCTGGTATATTCAGCGATTCAATCAAGCTGAAATTCTATATATAGCAGTTTTATATAATTTTTAATCATGTGAAAAACTATCAAACATATATCTTTATTTTTTCGGTCACTTTAGAGGAAAAAAAAATCAAAACGTTGTAGGTAATGACCAACTTCCGGTTGAGCTACATTTCTCAAAAGTTGATATAAAACTACAAATTTTAAATAATGCCCGTATACCAAATTTCATGATTCTAGCTTAAACCGTTTTGCGTAATCTTGTCGACATACATACACACACACAGACATTTTTCTCAACCTGGCGAGATAGTAAAAAAGTGAATTTCCATGAAAATCTATGAATTGGGATACGAATCGCTCCCTATTCTCCGGATTTAGCCCCGAGCGACTATTTCTTGTTTCCAAACCTGAAGAAATGGCTCGACGGAAAGAGATTTGACTCCGACCTATTTTGATGCCCTCGACAAATCTTATTTTTTGGAAGGGAAAAAAAAATTGAAGAAACATTGGACGAAGTGTGTGTAGAACTCAAAAGAGACTACGTTGAAAAATAAAAAAGTCGAATTGGCAGTCGTGGGACTGGCCGACAGAAGTGAAAACTTGTGCGTAAGAAATTTGAAAGCAGACGGAATGCGCACCAGCTTCACGAGAAAAATGAAATTTATATACGTATATATATATATAAAATTCATAATTATTTTTTTCAGCAAACTGATTATTATTACAAAAATATTAAAAATACGATGTGTATGAATATATATATATATGTCTGTCTGTCTGTCTGTCTGTGTGTGTGTGTCTGTCAAATACTCAAAAACTACCCGTCCGATTGCGATGAAACTTTCAGGGATTGTTGTGGGCGTCCCAGGGAAGGTTTTAGTGTAGTTAAATCCAAAATTAATTTATCCAAAATTAATTTAAATAGTAATATTTTGGTAAAAGTCTATTTATGGTTACCATGGTTACATTGAAAAATTTACAATAAATAAATAAAAATAATTGGAAATCTTTTCAACTTATTATTTTGATAAATTTTATTAATATTTTTAATTTTTTTTAAACTGCCAAAAATAACATACCCATAATAATAGTTGTAATAAAAATAAAAATATAAATCACAATGTAAGTAAAATATTGAATCGTTTGTGTGAGTGAACTCGGCGCTGGTCGGACGTGTGTCGCATCGCTCCTGATTCCCATCCGTTTTTCCTTGGGGTATTTGTTAAAACTGGTGGTAAGTTTTACATCATTTTACTGATCTTGAAGTTCTCTTTACAATGGGGCACATCTGGGATCAATTGCTACCAAGGTGGGCGCGGTGGATCCTTAATTGGTAATTCTCGGTACTGAGACTGATGGGTATATGAACCCATTAATAAGTATAATTGGTGATAATGATAATGATCATTGTTCTAATTTTATTTTTGTCATCTAATTCCGAGTTCAGTTCAGGGTTCAACGTTCTACCAAGCAAGTACTCCACTCCTTCTCCCCCCTCTACCACTCCTGTTTTAAATCCTTTATTTATTTATTCCTATTAATAACTTATCCCGATTAACATTTACTAATATTATAAAATAAATAAATAACAATTTCCTTTTTCCTATCAGTGGCTTGTGGCGGGCGGTTTGTATGCGCGCTGGGTGATCTTACATATTCCCTTGAGGGACTCATAGCTTATGAGTATATGGATTGGCATCCATGAGGTCCCAAGCCATATCTAGTATTGCTTCCACTTACTTGTACTAGATATCTTACTTTTATCTTTCCTATCTGGCCTCTCTTGGCCAACTCTTGTTTCTTCCGACCCCGACGCTATTAGGTGTCCGAGGGCTAGGGGTCTTTCATTTCTTACTATTTACTTTCTCTTCTCTTAAGCCAGTTATGGCGAAACCCAGTAGCGTCTGTTCTCCAGGTTAGGGGCGGCTACGAACAGCGTCTGTACTCCAGGTTAGGGGCGGCTGAGAATCAAACCGAAGAAGGCAACGGGAAACCACTTCGGTATACCATCCCCAGGAAATTCACTATGACGAGAAACAAAATACAAATGGCCCCCAGTCCCGGGCAGCCCTTAAATGGGCAAGGGGTGCGAAGAATCTCCCGGCTCAGAATAGTGAAAACCAGATTGCGAGTGTGTACATGGAATGTCAGAAGTCTCTTCATGGCCGGAAAATTAAACAACGCTATCAAAGAAATGAGAAGACTTAAAGTTAAGTTCATGGGAATCAGCGAACTCAGATGGCCTGGTGTCGGTGTTTGTTCTCAGGAAGGAGGAACACTCTATTACTCAGGAAGTGAGAGTGGAGATAGGTTTCATCGAAACGGTGTCGGAATTCTAGTTGACTCGGAGTTCACGAGGTACGTTAAGAACTTTGTGCCCATATCGGATAGAGTGATGCTGCTACAGATTCATGGACAGCCATTTGACATAAATATCTTACAAGTCTACGCACCTACATCTGATAGTAAATACGATGAGGAAGTGGAAAAATTCTACAACACTTTAGAAAACACTCTAAACTCTCTCAAGAAGAATACCATAAACTTGATACTTGGAGACTTTAATGCTAAAATCGGTCAGGGTAGACGGGGGGATTTGGTCGGCGATTTCGGCTTAGGTGAGTGTAATGAGAGAGGAGACCGGCTCTATGATTTCTGCCAAACTACAGAGATGGTAGTAACTAATACGCTATTTAAACTTCCAAAGCGACGTCTTTACACATGGAAATCACCCAGAGACTCTATTGACAACCAAGAACCAAGTAGGAACCAAATTGATTACATTCTGATAAACAGACGTTTCCGAAATTGTGTTAAAAGAGTCACAACATACCCTGGTGCAGACATAGGCTCAGATCACAACCCTTTGGTTGCGGACATGGGCCTAGCGTTGAAGTCTGTAAAAAGAAAAAACTGCAACGTTAATATTATTGATACATCAAGATTACAATTTGAGGATGTTAGGAATGCTGTTATTGATGATCTCAATGGCAAATTAATGAGGATATCTATTGACGATCTTGACGATATAAATACTCAGTGGGCACTGCTGAAAAATGCTTTGGTGGAGACTGGTTCGCTTCACTTGAGGAGAACACGTACAATGAAGAGGAGGTTGTGGATGACGGACGAGATTTTGGATTTGATGGAAGAAAGGAGACTTCTCAAAAATAACATCGTGGAATATAAAAAGATGCAATTCAAAATAAGGAAAGGGATTAAATTAGCAAAACAAATTTGGATGACAGAAAGGTGTGAAGAAATAGAAGAATTAGTCTCAAAACATGACATGTTTAATATACATGTAAAGGTAAAGGAAATAACTGGACAATTCAGGAGTCGACCACCAATGTCAATACTAAATGAAGCCAAAAAACTAGTAACGGACGAAGCTGAACTCATGAAAGCCTGGCAATTGTACGCAGCAAAACTTTTTGAAGATTCCAGAGAGGAAGTTGAAATTGATGATTGCGATCCTGAAGGACCAAAAATAATAAAATCAGAGCTAATTCACGCTATTTCAATTGCTAAGAACAAGAAAGCGCCGGGACCAGATGGAATCCCAATGGAATTAATCAAATTCATCAATGAAGACAATATAGACCTGGTATTGAAAATATTTAACAATATCTATAACTGCGGTGTGCTTCCAGAGGAATGGCTGAAATCAACATTTGTTACTATCCCAAAGAAACAATACCCTAAGAATTGCAGTGACTATCGCCTCATCAGTCTTATGAGCCACATGTTAAAGACCTTTCTTCGAATAATACACGCCCGCATCCGATTAAAATGTGAGTTAGACTTAGATGACTCGCAGTTTGGATTCAGAAACGCCTTCGGTACAAGAGAAGCATTATTTGGCTTCAATGTTTTGCTTCAAAAATGTCGTGACCAACACAAGGATGTATTTGCATGTTTTGTTGACTACGAAAAAGCCTTTGACAGAATAAAACACACTAGACTGATTGAACTTCTGTGCGATGCTGGAGTGGACGAAAAAGATATCAGGATTATAAAAAATCTGTACTGGAGGCAATATGCCGTAATCAGAGTAGGAAAATCCACAACACCGGGAATTGAGATCCAGAGAGGAGTCCGTCAAGGATGCATTCTCTCTCCCCTTTTATTTAATCTCTATGCTGACAGAATTTTTAAGGAGGCCTTGGAAGAACTGGATATGGGGGTGAAAGTAAATGGCGTACCAATTAGTACAATTAAATATGCCGACGACACTGTGATCCTGTCTGAAAACATTGAAGACCTTCAACTACTTCTAAATAAAATTTCTCAAATTGGAATTAAAGCGGGCTTAAACATCAATATAGCCAAAACAAAATTTATGGTCTTTAGCCGCCAGCCACATGGAAACGCCTCCCTCCACCTCGATAACAAACAAGTTGAACGAGTAAGATCTTTTAAATATCTTGGTTGTATCATAAATGACCAGCTAGACCCGGATATCGAAATTAAGTCCAGAATTGAGGCTGCGAGGTCCACCTTCAATAAAATGAGATCCTTCTTCTGTGATGACAACCTAAATCTTAAATTACGACAGAGAATGGCCAAATGCTATGTTTGGTCCATTCTCTTATATGGTGTGGAAGCATGGACACTCAAGGTCAGTACGATGAATCGCCTGGAGGCTTTTGAGATGTGGATCCTCAGGCGAATGCTGCGAATTCCCTGGGTCGAGAGAGTTACCAATTAATTATATATTTAACATTTATTCTTTGTCATAGCATTGACGTCGCTTAATAGCAATTAACCAATCAGCCAATTAACGAATGTATCAAACATTATTTGGATATAAAAAGACTCAGAAACAAATTAAATCAATTGATTGCAACTACCATATAAGAAAAAAAAAGGTGGAGTGTCTCCTCACGACTATCTCGCATGATTTGAATTGGATTAAATAACATATTATATTTAAATTAAAAATAATTAATTATAAATTAAAATTAAATTCATGATTTCATGATTCTAGCTCAAACCCTTTTTGCGTAATCTTGTCTACATACATATACACATACACACACAGACATTTTTCTCAACCTTAGTGAAAATGATGCAGGGACCAGCAAGACGTATAAAAACATCAAAATCTCAAGATCGAAATTTTTCGTGATCGCAATACTATCTTTGGCGAGATAGTAAAAATAGATATTACTATCATTTCAATTGAAAATAATCTTATCTTATCTTATTATGCTAGCTAAAATTGTATATATCTATATATATATATTGGTTCTCAAAAATCGCTCTAACGATTTTTTTCAAATTCACACTAGATATAGTATTTATAAAGAAAAATTGAGTTTTATTGATCACATCTCTTGAAACATACAGCTTCATTATTTATTTCTTAATTAAAAATTATATATGAGTGACGTCAATGGCATCCATTTTGAAATTTTACTCCCGCCTTTTTTTAAAGGATATTGTATTAATATTTTTTTTAAAATTTAAAATATTTTAAAATTTATTATTTAATTTCGAAATAAAATTAAAAATATTTATTTTTAATAAAATATATATATATTTATTAATCTCTCTCAAAAAAAAACAACAAAATAAAATACGGTTGGTTGACTCCCGCTTTTTTTTAAATGATATTGTATTAACATTTTTTTATATTTAAAATATTTTAAAATTCATTATTTAATTTCGAAATAAAATTAAAAATATTTATTTTTAATAAAATATATATATATTTATTAATCTCTCTCAAAATAAAAAACAACAAAACAAATAAATGTCTTTGAAAGATGGTAAAAATATGTTTGTTATTATGAAAATATCTTAGACCAGTGGTAAGAACAATTGTTTTTACTCCCCGAGTTCGAAGGAACGAAACTCGCCGCGTGCATTTTTTTATCTATTTTCGTGATTTATTTATTCATTGTTCTTTTATTAATTAAGTTTTAGATAGTTTTATAATTTTTAATATTTTTTCAATAAAATATTATTTAATACATTTTAAATAATTAAAGAATTGTATATCAATATTTTTTAAAGGGTAGAGCGAGAGCTCGGTGTCCCAGGTATTAATATTACCAGCCAAATCCAATAATAATGAATCATTTTTTTTAACTTAAGTACCGAGCCGAGGCTCGGGGTCCCGGTACTAATAATAATGATAATTAGAAAATCACTTTGAATTTTGTTCACTATTTTAAATAAATAAATAAATTTATAGCGAAACTGTTCAAGGCTGGACTAAATAATTATTTTCTAATGGAGAATTTCTCCTTGTGAGTGCAGTGTTAAAAAAAATTAATTCTGGTATATTCAGCGATTCAATCAGGCTGAAATTCTATATATAGCAGTTTTATACAATTTTTAATCATGTGAAAAATTATCAAACAGATATCTTTATTTTTTCGGTCACTTTAGAGGAAAAACAATCAAATCATGATTTCATGATTCTAGTTCAAACCCTTTTTGAGTAATCTTGTCTACATACATACACACATACTCACACATACATTTTTCTCAACCTTAGTGAAAATGATTCAAGAAGCTTCAAAATGTATAAAAACATCAAAATCTCGACATCGAAAATTTTCGTGAACGCAAGTAAAAAAGTTGGGTTCTATATTTTTTTTTATTACACAAAGGTTATTATTAAAGGTTAAATATTATTGTAAATGTAAGGCATATTAGGATATATTTTAAATTTACATTTTTTTTACAATTTTCTTTCTTATGATCTTTATTTTATATTTCCTTTTTCTATTGTGTATTCATGTAAAGTTCAATATTTTTACTTTATTATAATTCTTGTCTGGTTCAATTCTTCGTTTTAGATGACTTTATGGAATGCATACTGAGAAAATTATACAAATGGCAGAATTATATTTTTTTTTACTATCTCGCCAGAGATAGTATTGCAATCACGAAAATTTTCGATCTTGAGATTTTGATGTTTTTATACGTTTTGAAGGCCCATAAGTTATTTTCACTAAGGATGAAAAAAATGTCTGTATGTCTGTGTGTGTGTGTATGAGTGTATGTAGACAAGATTACGCAAAAACGGTAAGAGAACGGTAGAATAATGAAATTTGGTATACGGGCATTATTCAAAATTCGTAGTTTTCTATCAAATTTGAGGAATGTATCTCATTCACCTACCAAGTTTTCATTTTTTTCCTCTAAATCATAGGTTCTCGAACTTTTTTGTGTCGTAGACCCCTTGCCATGTTTTTCGGTTTTGGGTACACTCCCTAAATTGATTTTGATTTTTTATTAAAAAAATGTTACCCTTTTTTTAGATCCTTATTGAAAAATCAAAAATGTTTTAAGAGCTATGTCGAAAAAACAATTTACCTATTTTTTTTTTTTTAGAGACATTGAAAAAAAATCAACAAATGTTTCAAAACCTATAACGGAAAACAATTTACCTTTTTTAATATATGTAAAATATGTAGACACCCATAGACCCCAATTGTCATTTCATGGACCCCCAAATTTGTTATTCGCTGCCGTAGACCCCTTGGAGGTTGAAATAGACCCCCAGGGGTTTATATAGACCACTTTGGGACCCTATGCTATAAACTAACCATAAAAATAAAGATATATATTTGATAGTTTTTCACATGATTAAAAATTGTATAAAACTGCTATATAGAGAAATTCAGCTTGATTGAACCGCTGAAAATACAAGGATTAATTTTTTAACACTGCAAATCTCCCGCGCCAACACGTGACGTGGTGCCATCAACAAGGAGACATACACGGCTGGTTTAATAAATATTATTTATTAATTTTAATTTATAATTAATTAAATTTAATTTAAATATATTATATGTTATTTATTTCAATTCAAATTGATAGATAGTCGAGTGGAGATAGCTTATTTCTTATTATAGAATAATTTTTTTTTATATCTTATTATAATCATTTTTAAAACAAAATCTAATTGGATTAAATTTTTGAAATAAAAATGCGTCTCTCAACCCGATTTGAATCGCCCGAACCACTCGTAAACTTGCGTACGGGATGGACAATCATCACCATATGCATTTTGTATCATTTGGTGCGTTTCAGTAAACGTTTTACCAAGTTTATCACAAAAATCAATTGCAGCTCTTTGTTTGAAACTCATTTTCCGATCGATGAACAAAACACACTGACATTTGAAGCGCAATAACTTTTGTTGTATACATCCAAATGTCATGAAATTTATAGTTTGTCAGTTGTCAGTAAGCCATCTGCGGGTAAAATATTACAACAGATGGCATTAGTGGTACTATTTTTTTTTAAAGTTCGGTTTCTTTTGAAATGGAGGGTGTATATATATATATAAAATGTAGCAATAATAAAATAAAAAACATAATAATATTAAAGGGTGGGTTCGAAACGAAAAATAAATAGAGAGAACACAATTTTTATTATTAATAATTTTTTTTTCTAACTAAACTTATTAATATTAACTAGAGCAACAAATTATAATATTATATTTTTATATATACGATATGTTTTGCAAAGTCAAGTCTGTAAATCAAGGATTGTGAAAATCTATAACATATGCTAATGTGAAAATAAATTTCAATAAAAAAAAGAAAGAAATAAAAATAAACTTTGTAAATTATTTAATATTTAAAACCATTTTAAAATACTAGTCAAGTCAATTCATTAAAGGAACTAAACAACTTTAGAATTTGGCAAAAAATAAAAATAAATAAATATTAGAGTAAGTATTCAAGTAAACTTATATAAACGAACATATATAAATATAAGATCACGAATTTCAAGATTATTCGATTAATAATACTAAATTAGAAACTTTGAACTAAATTATGATCATTCATCATTTTTTATTTTTCCAGGGGCGTATTTAAGGAGAGCCCCTCCTCCAGAAATGAACAAAATATATAGAAAAAATTAACTAATCTGAATAATTATAATGCATAAAACAAGAATATAATTAATACATTATAAATATAATTATTTATTTTAGTTTTACTAACAATTGTTAAATCTTGATCATCTTTTCTCTTTCACTCGCCCCCCCCCCACACACACAAAAATATTTTCTTTATTTTTAATATTTCAATTATTTTATAAATAATGCCTTTTAAAAGAATACATTTCTTCATTTTACATTAATTTTTAGTACATTGGTACCAGGGAGATAGGGAAAGAACATTTGGGATAAAAGTTATCGCCTATCTGACGTCACAGCCGCCATATTGTGTGGGGCAAAACATTATATTTTCCATTGATCTTAATGTTAATATATCATCAAATTTCGGGCCTTTTTTGTGGAAAATTATGTGAGCAAAAATTTTCTCATGAAGAAAAAACTTTATTTTATCTCAACTGCAGGTCGTTTTAATATGCATATATGTATAAAAATAATTAAATGTTCCGCCAATCATACTCTTCCTAATTAGTCAATTAAAAAAAGAAATTATCATTATAGTTTAATGGAAAAATGATTACAAAAAATAAAATATAAACAAAATATATATTTATTTATGTATTTTAGATTTTTTGGAAAGGTCAAAATATTTACTAAAATCTCTAAAAACAAATAATGACCATCAAAAAAACCCCCGGTACTTTAGGTAAGTAAGGTTTGCATCTTCCCAGTGGCGCAACCAGGGGGGGTTTAGGGTTTTAACCCCCCCCCCCCCAGAAGAGAAAAAAATTCAAATCTTAAAGTAGTTTTTTTTATAAATAACTCCTTTATTATTAAGTTTAGGTAAAAATGAATATAATGAAACTTTTAGTAAATTCGATTCTCTATAAATTTAATTTAATTAGTATGATAATTCTCATAAAAATCGGTATTTATTGAGAAAATCAATAAAATGTGCTTTGACACCTCTTTAAACTACCCTTACTTATGGTCATTCCATGAGGAAAATGAGTTAATCTAAAATGATTTACTTATAGCTGGAAAAAAATATTTTCTTTCTAAAACTGTGAATACGAATAAATAAAATACAAAATTAAATTTTTTTGCCAGATTTTGTAAAATCAGTGTTTCATTTGCAAAACTTTTTTAATTTAAAAAAAATCTTAATTAAAATTTGTCTTTGAGAGAGCCCGGCGGGGGGGGGGGGCGCCATAGGAAGGTGGAGCGGCTATTCAAAACCCCCCTCCACCAGGATCAAATCCTGGTTGCGCCACTGCATCTTGCAAATAAATAGAAAAACAAGTCATAATAGAAAAAGTACGTTAAAAATTTTGATATTATAATGAATGAGAAAAAATGTGCTTATTACTAATACCCTTGAAAATGAGTTAATTTAAAATCTAATAAAAAAAATTAAATTATTAAAAACTATTTCTAATTATTAATTATATTAACTAAACTATAAAATAAAGGAGAAATAACTTAGAAAAACTTTTAAACATACGTGAAAATTTGAAACAAAAATGTATTGTATCTTATGTAAAATTCAATGTTTTGCCCCACACAATATGGCTGACAAGAATTTCTCCCTACTTTTTTGGAGCTACCCCCACTTCTTAAAACAAGCGTTAGTGTCACTCCCTACCTCCATGATTGGTACAAACTCAGGAATTAATTTCTGATATTATATTTTTAAAATAACTCATATATATATAATTCATTAATTAAATTAATAAATTTAATAATTTCTCTTGATTGAACTAATTTTGTAATTTTCGAAAAAAAAACAAATTTTGAAGTAATAAGGTGAATTTTATTCTTTGGAAATTTAATGTTTAGTGACGGGACAATTTTAACGCTAGGATGGCGCTATTATCGGGCAATCATCTGGAGGGGAGAATAAATATTGATAAATTTTTCTTAAACAGAAAAAAAAATGTATAAAAAATTTCAAAATTTTTATATATAAGTAGGTTCAGTGACGGGACAATTTTAACGCCAGGATGGCGTTGTTATCGGGCAATAGCAATCCTCCCCTCCAGATGATTCAGTGACGGGACAATTTTAACGCCAGGCAATCATCTGGAGGGGAGGATTGCTATTGCCCGATAACAACGCCATCCTGGCGTTAAAATTGTCCCGTAACTGAACCTACTTATATATAAAAATTTTGAAATTTTTTATACATTTTTTTTTCTGTTTAAGAAAAATTTATCAATATTTTAATACAATATTTTTTTTATTTATTAAATTAATATGATATTCTATTTGGTTTTTAAATTTTGACTAACATTTCCTTATATAGCAAACTATTTAAAACAAAAATAATAATGATAAATTACTAAACAAAATGTACTCAAAAAATCAAACAGTATGCTTGTATCTTGTATTTTTATTTATATATTCAAATTTTATTATCATATCTAATATCTACAGTAATTAAATTTCAGGTTGGCCTAGGTGAATTAAATAGGTTTATCAATTTTAATTTTTTTTTTTAAATCATTTTTCTACTAGGATAGAATTTTAATAAAATTGATCCTCATCAAAAAACAAACATAAAAGCTCATAAATATTTAAATAAAAGCGATTTACTAACCAGTTGCTGATTGTTGTTTGGATTAACATTAAATTTATGATGTGATTTAATAAAACTTAATTGCATCGCTTTTGGATATCAATTAATCAACTTTTATAGAAATATCATTAAATTATTAAAATAGGTTTAAATCAATAGAAAAAATAGAGCTTATAGATAGTTTCTATATTCTATAAAAGAATTTCATAAAATAAAAATATTGAATTAGAATTTTTTTTAATGAAAATTATAATTACTTCAAATTTACCCCTCAAACTTCCAAATTACATTTCAATTTCAAATTTTGAGTTGCTATGTAAAAAATAAATAAATTTTAACATTACTTAATATAATTTTATTATATTTAATGTAACATTTAATATATATTTTATCTTATTATACTAGCAGAACTTATATATATATATATATATATATATATACATACATATAAATATATATATATATATATATTTGTATTTTTGAAATATTAAATCGTTTGAAGAATTTTTTTGAAATTCATACGATAGATATTTTCTATAAAGAAATGTATATTTAATAAATTTATTTATTGATTCTTAATATTAATAATTCCAATTACTTTCTTGAAAATTTTTTTTATTTAAAAGCATATTCAGCATATCTCGCAAATTTGAATTGGATTAAATAACATATATTAATTTAAATTAAATTAAATTAATTCAATTATAAATTAAAATTAATAAATAATATTTATTAAACCAGGGAAAGTTTGGCTCTCTTTTGATGGCACCACGTCACGTGTTGGCGCGTGAGATTTCCAGTGTTAAAAAATTAATTCTGGTACTTTCAGCAATTCAATTTTCGATGTTGAGATTTTGATGTTTTTGATGTTATAAATAATATTTATTAAATTATAATTTAATTAATTTAATTTAATTTAAATTAATAAATATTATTTAATCAAATTCAAATTTGCGAGATAGTCGAGTGGATAGTGGAGTGTTTGGCTCTTTGTTGATGGCACCACGTCACGTGTTGGCGCGTGAGATTTCCAGTGTAAAAAAATTAATTCTGGTACTTTCAGCGATTCTATCAGGCTGAAATTCTATATATAGCAGTTTTATACAATTATTAATCATGTGAAAAATTATCAAACATATATCTTTATTTTTACGGTCACACACACACACACACACACCTATTTAAAAATTAATTTATTAAAATATATATTATATAATATATTATATATAGTATATAATTTAATATATATATATATATATATATATATATATTCTGAAATTAATTTTAAATTATATAAATATATTAGAAATTAATTTAATATAATTTAACACATAATAATATATTAAAATATTTTATTTTATATATACATAATTTAGTAATACTGATTATTAATGTAAATATAAATAATAATATTTAATATGGCAAATATGTAAAATTTCGTAAAGAATGTATCAGAAGTTTAGTGTCTAACATTCTGGCGTATTGCGCATGCGTATATCGGTCGGTCGGTCGGGTCGGTGTCGTTTTGGAATCTCACGCGAAATCTATATTTTTTCCCCATCCCGCAAAAGTGCTCAACGCCGCTAAAGAAGTTTTCACTTCAATAATTTTTTATCCATAAACCTGTGTTTCATTCAAAAAGTCACGGACTTATTAACCTACTCTCGTATTCTATAATATGAAAAAAAAGATTAATTGTTAACTTAATCTAAACAAAAGTAGATAAATATATAAATATAATTAAAATGGATAATAGAAATAGATAAAATTGAAATTAATTTTAGTTTTGAATTTTTTCAACTATTTAATTAATAATTTATTGAATTTGTATTTTCACAGGCACAAGCATCTAAATTAGATGTACTTTGTTTTTCTAAATGATTGGAAATAATGTTATCTATTTTAATAATAAATTGTTGTAATTGTCATGACTACAACTGCAGCTTAATGATCCGTGGGCGAGATCTTTCAGAACGTTAACAATTTAAAGAATAGCTTAAAGAAGTCGCTATTAGTTAAATCCTCTTGCAAAATTATACAACGGCGTGAATAGTTTATCCTGGAGTCCATGAAATTTATAGCTACACATTTTCTTTTATGCTCTATAAAAGCTCAACAAGTGAACTCGAAAAGGTTCATACTCGCTTCGATAAAATGTTTTAATAAAATTATCATTTAAAAAAGATATTAAAATTTTCAATCTCTTTTTATATCGATTTTTCGACTGGCTGTCTTCTCACTTAGCCAATTGGAAATAGACATTACGTATATTTTTTTCACTTTATGACTCTAATCATTGAGTCAATAGTTATTCGATATAATAATAATCTTTTACATACATATATTATTATATATATATATATTCTTAACTTTTTTTTCTAAATTTTTTCAATTGGGTTCAAAAAAGAAACAAAAGAAAAAGTAAAAAGTTTTTGGGACTAGGTTCTTAAACATTTCCGACTTTTTTCTAAATTTTTTCAATTTGGTTCTAAAAAACAGTTTTTGGGACCACTTTTTTCAATATGGTAAACTTTTACACTTATCTTTTTCTTTGTGTGCCGCGGTAAAAAATAGGTTGAGAATCATTGATATAGCATATGTACCCATCACCCTTCTATCTATCCAAAACAATTTTATATTATATTAATTCTAATAATAAATTTATTTATTCATGTAGAATTGATTTATTTTACTTGTATAGGAGGGTAATTTGAAAAGTCAGCTGAATGTTCAAGTTGTCCAAAAATCATAGATAAAACCCATGGAATAATATTGGGCATTTCGAGATTGAAAGAAGGAAGAAAAAAATATCTTTATTCATAAAATGTCACTGTCTTAGCCTCGTATAATGCCGCTCGGTCATTAAAAAAATGATTCCTTATTATCGGGTTTGGCTAGTAATATTATTACCTGGTTCATTGAGCCGTCGTTCAAATAATTTAAAAGAACATAAATTTAAAAAAAAATAGTCATAAAACATTCATCTCTTAAACGTACGCATTAACTAAAAGACTGAAAAGTATGGCCTGTGGATATAACATAATATATATTTCGTAATTTGATTTTATTTATATTTATAATATTTTGTACTTAAGGAAGCGTCGTGACGCTGACGTCATTTAATTTTCCTATTTTAAATTAAGAACTAAAAAAGATGATTTTCCTGAGCTGAAACCAATACAGATCGAATTTTCTTTATAGAAAATATCTATCGTATGAATTTCAAAAAAATTCTTCAAACGATTTAATATTTCAAAAATACAAATATATATATATATATATATTTATATGTATGTATATATATATATATATATATATATATAAGTTCTGCTAGTATAATAAGATAAAATATATATTAAATGTTACATTAAATATAATAAAATTATATTAAGTAATGTTAAAATTTATTTATTTTTTACATAGCAACTCAAAATTTGAAATTGAAATGTAATTTGGAAGTTTGAGGGGTAAATTTGAAGTAATTATAATTTTCATTAAAAAAAATTCTAATTCAATATTTTTATTTTATGAAATTCTTTTATAGAATATAGAAACTATCTATAAGCTCTATTTTTTCTATTGATTTAAACCTATTTTAATAATTTAATGATATTTCTATAAAAGTTGATTAATTGATATCCAAAAGCGATGCAATTAAGTTTTATTAAATCACATCATAAATTTAATGTTAATCCAAACAACAATCAGCAACTGGTTAGTAAATCGCTTTTATTTAAATATTTATGAGCTTTTATGTTTGTTTTTTGATGAGGATCAATTTTATTAAAATTCTATCCTAGTAGAAAAATGATTTAAAAAAAAAAATTAAAATTGATAAACCTATTTAATTCACCTAGGCCAACCTGAAATTTAATTACTGTAGATATTAGATATGATAATAAAATTTGAATATATAAATAAAAATACAAGATACAAGCATACTGTTTGATTTTTTGAGTACATTTTGTTTAGTAATTTATCATTATTATTTTTGTTTTAAATAGTTTGCTATATAAGGAAATGTTAGTCAAAATTTAAAAACCAAATAGAATATCATATTAATTTAATAAATAAAAAAAATATTGTATTAAAATATTGATAAATTTTTCTTAAACAGAAAAAAAAATGTATAAAAAATTTCAAAATTTTTATATATAAGTAGGTTCAGTTACGGGACAATTTTAACGCCAGGATGGCGTTGTTATCGGGCAATAGCAATCCTCCCCTCCAGATGATTGCCTGGCGTTAAAATTGTCCCGTCACTGAATCATCTGGAGGGGAGGATTGCTATTGCCCGATAACAACGCCATCCTGGCGTTAAAATTGTCCCGTCACTGAACCTACTTATATATAAAAATTTTGAAATTTTTTATACATTTTTTTTTCTGTTTAAGAAAAATTTATCAATATTTATTCTCCCCTCCAGATGATTGCCCGATAATAGCGCCATCCTAGCGTTAAAATTGTCCCGTCACTAAACATTAAATTTCCAAAGAATAAAATTCACCTTATTACTTCAAAATTTGTTTTTTTTTCGAAAATTACAAAATTAGTTCAATCAAGAGAAATTATTAAATTTATTAATTTAATTAATGAATTATATATATATGAGTTATTTTAAAAATATAATATCAGAAATTAATTCCTGAGTTTGTACCAATCATGGAGGTAGGGAGTGACACTAACGCTTGTTTTAAGAAGTGGGGGTAGCTCCAAAAAAGTAGGGAGAAATTCTTGTCAGCCATATTGTGTGGGGCAAAACATTGAATTTTACATAAGATACAATACATTTTTGTTTCAAATTTTCACGTATGTTTAAAAGTTTTTCTAAGTTATTTCTCCTTTATTTTATAGTTTAGTTAATATAATTAATAATTAGAAATAGTTTTTAATAATTTAATTTTTTTTATTAGATTTTAAATTAACTCATTTTCAAGGGTATTAGTAATAAGCACATTTTTTCTCATTCATTATAATATCAAAATTTTTAACGTACTTTTTCTATTATGACTTGTTTTTCTATTTATTTGCAAGATGCAGTGGCGCAACCAGGATTTGATCCTGGTGGAGGGGGGTTTTGAATAGCCGCTCCACCTTCCTATGGCGCCCCCCCCCCCCGCCGGGCTCTCTCAAAGACAAATTTTAATTAAGATTTTTTTTAAATTAAAAAAGTTTTGCAAATGAAACACTGATTTTACAAAATCTGGCAAAAAAATTTAATTTTGTATTTTATTTATTCGTATTCACAGTTTTAGAAAGAAAATATTTTTTTCCAGCTATAAGTAAATCATTTTAGATTAACTCATTTTCCTCATGGAATGACCATAAGTAAGGGTAGTTTAAAGAGGTGTCAAAGCACATTTTATTGATTTTCTCAATAAATACCGATTTTTATGAGAATTATCATACTAATTAAATTAAATTTATAGAGAATCGAATTTACTAAAAGTTTCATTATATTCATTTTTACCTAAACTTAATAATAAAGGAGTTATTTATAAAAAAAACTACTTTAAGATTTGAATTTTTTTCTCTTCTGGGGGGGGGGGGGTTAAAACCCTAAACCCCCCCTGGTTGCGCCACTGGGAAGATGCAAACCTTACTTACCTAAAGTACCGGGGGTTTTTTTGATGGTCATTATTTGTTTTTAGAGATTTTAGTAAATATTTTGACCTTTCCAAAAAATCTAAAATACATAAATAAATATATATTTTGTTTATATTTTATTTTTTGTAATCATTTTTCCATTAAACTATAATGATAATTTCTTTTTTTAATTGACTAATTAGGAAGAGTATGATTGGCGGAACATTTAATTATTTTTATACATATATGCATATTAAAACGACCTGCAGTTGAGATAAAATAAAGTTTTTTCTTCATGAGAAAATTTTTGCTCACATAATTTTCCACAAAAAAGGCCCGAAATTTGATGATATATTAACATTAAGATCAATGGAAAATATAATGTTTTGCCCCACACAATATGGCGGCTGTGACGTCAGATAGGCGATAACTTTTATCCCAAATGTTCTTTCCCTATCTCCCTGGTACCAATGTACTAAAAATTAATGTAAAATGAAGAAATGTATTCTTTTAAAAGGCATTATTTATAAAATAATTGAAATATTAAAAATAAAGAAAATATTTTTGTGTGTGTGGGGGGGGGGCGAGTGAAAGAGAAAAGATGATCAAGATTTAACAATTGTTAGTAAAACTAAAATAAATAATTATATTTATAATGTATTAATTATATTCTTGTTTTATGCATTATAATTATTCAGATTAGTTAATTTTTTCTATATATTTTGTTCATTTCTGGAGGAGGGGCTCTCCTTAAATACGCCCCTGGAAAAATAAAAAATGATGAATGATCATAATTTAGTTCAAAGTTTCTAATTTAGTATTATTAATCGAATAATCTTGAAATTCGTGATCTTATATTTATATATGTTCGTTTATATAAGTTTACTTGAATACTTACTCTAATATTTATTTATTTTTATTTTTTGCCAAATTCTAAAGTTGTTTAGTTCCTTTAATGAATTGACTTGACTAGTATTTTAAAATGGTTTTAAATATTAAATAATTTACAAAGTTTATTTTTATTTCTTTCTTTTTTTTATTGAAATTTATTTTCACATTAGCATATGTTATAGATTTTCACAATCCTTGATTTACAGACTTGACTTTGCAAAACATATCGTATATATAAAAATATAATATTATAATTTGTTGCTCTAGTTAATATTAATAAGTTTAGTTAGAAAAAAAAATTATTAATAATAAAAATTGTGTTCTCTCTATTTATTTTTCGTTTCGAACCCACCCTTTAATATTATTATGTTTTTTATTTTATTATTGCTACATTTTATATATATATATACACCCTCCATTTCAAAAGAAACCGAACTTTAAAAAAAAATAGTACCACTAATGCCATCTGTTGTAATATTTTACCCGCAGATGGCTTACTGACAACTGACAAACTATAAATTTCATGACATTTGGATGTATACAACAAAAGTTATTGCGCTTCAAATGTCAGTGTGTTTTGTTCATCGATCGGAAAATGAGTTTCAAACAAAGAGCTGCAATTGATTTTTGTGATAAACTTGGTAAAACGTTTACTGAAACGCACCAAATGATACAAAATGCATATGGTGATGATTGTCCATCCCGTACGCAAGTTTACGAGTGGTTCGGGCGATTCAAATCGGGTTGAGAGACGCATTTTTATTTCAAAAATTTAATCCAATTAGATTTTGTTTTAAAAATGATTATAATAAGATATAAAAAAAAATTATTCTATAATAAGAAATAAGCTATCTCCACTCGACTATCTATCAATTTGAATTGAAATAAATAACATATAATATATTTAAATTAAATTTAATTAATTATAAATTAAAATTAATAAATAATATTTATTAAACCAGCCGTGTATGTCTCCTTGTTGATGGCACCACGTCACGTGTTGGCGCGGGAGATTTGCAGTGTTAAAAAATTAATCCTTGTATTTTCAGCGGTTCAATCAAGCTGAATTTCTCTATATAGCAGTTTTATACAATTTTTAATCATGTGAAAAACTATCAAATATATATCTTTATTTTTATGGTTAGTTTATAGCATAGGGTCCCAAAGTGGTCTATATAAACCCCTGGGGGTCTATTTCAACCTCCAAGGGGTCTACGGCAGCGAATAACAAATTTGGGGGTCCATGAAATGACAATTGGGGTCTATGGGTGTCTACATATTTTACATATATTAAAAAAGGTAAATTGTTTTCCGTTATAGGTTTTGAAACATTTGTTGATTTTTTTTCAATGTCTCTAAAAAAAAAAAAATAGGTAAATTGTTTTTTCGACATAGCTCTTAAAACATTTTTGATTTTTCAATAAGGATCTAAAAAAAGGGTAACATTTTTTTAATAAAAAATCAAAATCAATTTAGGGAGTGTACCCAAAACCGAAAAACATGGCAAGGGGTCTACGACACAAAAAAGTTCGAGAACCTATGATTTAGAGGAAAAAAATGAAAACTTGGTAGGTGAATGAGATACATTCCTCAAATTTGATAGAAAACTACGAATTTTGAATAATGCCCGTATACCAAATTTCATTATTCTACCGTTCTCTTACCGTTTTTGCGTAATCTTGTCTACATACACTCATACACACACACACAGACATACAGACATTTTTTTCATCCTTAGTGAAAATAACTTATGGGCCTTCAAAACGTATAAAAACATCAAAATCTCAAGATCGAAAATTTTCGTGATTGCAATACTATCTCTGGCGAGATAGTAAAAAAAAATATAATTCTGCCATTTGTATAATTTTCTCAGTATGCATTCCATAAAGTCATCTAAAACGAAGAATTGAACCAGACAAGAATTATAATAAAGTAAAAATATTGAACTTTACATGAATACACAATAGAAAAAGGAAATATAAAATAAAGATCATAAGAAAGAAAATTGTAAAAAAAATGTAAATTTAAAATATATCCTAATATGCCTTACATTTACAATAATATTTAACCTTTAATAATAACCTTTGTGTAATAAAAAAAAATATAGAACCCAACTTTTTTACTTGCGTTCACGAAAATTTTCGATGTCGAGATTTTGATGTTTTTATACATTTTGAAGCTTCTTGAATCATTTTCACTAAGGTTGAGAAAAATGTATGTGTGAGTATGTGTGTATGTATGTAGACAAGATTACTCAAAAAGGGTTTGAACTAGAATCATGAAATCATGATTTGATTGTTTTTCCTCTAAAGTGACCGAAAAAATAAAGATATCTGTTTGATAATTTTTCACATGATTAAAAATTGTATAAAACTGCTATATATAGAATTTCAGCCTGATTGAATCGCTGAATATACCAGAATTAATTTTTTTTAACACTGCACTCACAAGGAGAAATTCTCCATTAGAAAATAATTATTTAGTCCAGCCTTGAACAGTTTCGCTATAAATTTATTTATTTATTTAAAATAGTGAACAAAATTCAAAGTGATTTTCTAATTATCATTATTATTAGTACCGGGACCCCGAGCCTCGGCTCGGTACTTAAGTTAAAAAAAATGATTCATTATTATTGGATTTGGCTGGTAATATTAATACCTGGGACACCGAGCTCTCGCTCTACCCTTTAAAAAATATTGATATACAATTCTTTAATTATTTAAAATGTATTAAATAATATTTTATTGAAAAAATATTAAAAATTATAAAACTATCTAAAACTTAATTAATAAAAGAACAATGAATAAATAAATCACGAAAATAGATAAAAAAATGCACGCGGCGAGTTTCGTTCCTTCGAACTCGGGGAGTAAAAACAATTGTTCTTACCACTGGTCTAAGATATTTTCATAATAACAAACATATTTTTACCATCTTTCAAAGACATTTATTTGTTTTGTTGTTTTTTATTTTGAGAGAGATTAATAAATATATATATATTTTATTAAAAATAAATATTTTTAATTTTATTTCGAAATTAAATAATGAATTTTAAAATATTTTAAATATAAAAAAATGTTAATACAATATCATTTAAAAAAAAGCGGGAGTCAACCAACCGTATTTTATTTTGTTGTTTTTTTTTGAGAGAGATTAATAAATATATATATATTTTATTAAAAATAAATATTTTTAATTTTATTTCGAAATTAAATAATAAATTTTAAAATATTTTAAATTTTAAAAAAAATATTAATACAATATCCTTTAAAAAAAGGCGGGAGTAAAATTTCAAAATGGATGCCATTGACGTCACTCATATATAATTTTTAATTAAGAAATAAATAATGAAGCTGTATGTTTCAAGAGATGTGATCAATAAAACTCAATTTTTCTTTATAAATACTATATCTAGTGTGAATTTGAAAAAAATCGTTAGAGCGATTTTTGAGAACCAATATATATATATAGATATATACAATTTTAGCTAGCATAATAAGATAAGATAAGATTATTTTCAATTGAAATGATAGTAATATCTATTTTTACTATCTCGCCAAAGATAGTATTGCGATCACGAAAAATTTCGATCTTGAGATTTTGATGTTTTTATACGTCTTGCTGGTCCCTGCATCATTTTCACTAAGGTTGAGAAAAATGTCTGTGTGTGTATGTGTATATGTATGTAGACAAGATTACGCAAAAAGGGTTTGAGCTAGAATCATGAAATCATGAATTTAATTTTAATTTATAATTAATTATTTTTAATTTAAATATAATATGTTATTTAATCCAATTCAAATCATGCGAGATAGTCGTGAGGAGACACTCCACCTTTTTTTTTCTTATATGGTAGTTGCAATCAATTGATTTAATTTGTTTCTGAGTCTTTTTATATCCAAATAATGTTTGATACATTCGTTAATTGGCTGATTGGTTAATTGCTATTAAGCGACGTCAATGCTATGACAAAGAATAAATGTTAAATATATAATGAAAATTTTATTATTATTATATATATAAGTATATGAAATATAGCAAATGACTCATGAACTGGAATTCATCTTAGATTTAATTATAATGCCAAGCAAGATAAGTTCTATTAATGGGAATTTTCTTAACAATTTTATTATCTTTTGCGAAATAAAATTTCTTTTAAATTAGATATAATTGAATAAAAAAAAAAACAAATGCAAAAATTATATACTAATATAAAATGAATAAAATAGAAAAATATTCAACATTTAATAAAAATTACTCATGGAATTTTCTTTTTTTTTTTAGTTTTATTTACTTTAACAAATTTTCTATATACAAAAAAAAAAAAAAGAAATTATTAAATATAATTAAATTACTTTTGAAAAAAAGTGTTATTAATGTGATTATGATATAAACAATTTTGGTATGTGTGTAATTCTATAATTTTGAAATGACGACCTTGCTTGATATTCCTATAAAAATTAGTTGGAGTGTCTCCACTCGACTATCTCGCAATTTGAATTGGATTAAATAACATAATAGATTATATTTAAATTAAATTTAATTAATTATATATTATAAATTAAAATTAATAAATAATTTGTATTAAACCATCGCATGTTTGGCTCTTTGTTGATGGCACCACGTCACGTGTTGTCGCGTGAGATTTGCAGTGTTAAAAAATTAATTCCGGGACTTTCAGCGATTCAATCAGGCTGAAATTCTATATATAGCAGTTTTATACAATTTTTAATCATGTGAAAAATGATCAAACATATATCTTTATTTTTACGGTCACTTTAGAGGAAAAAATCAAACGTTGTAGATAATGATCCTCTTCCGGTTGAGCTACATTTCTCAAAAGTTGATAGAAAACTACGAATTTTGAATAATTCCCATGTACAAAATTTCATGATTCTAGCTGAAACCGTTTTTCAGTAATCTTGTCTACATACACACATACAGACATTTTTTTCAACCATAGTGAAAATGATTCAGGAACCTTCAAAACGTATAAAAACATCTAAATCTCGACATCGAAAATTTTCGTAATCGCAATACTATCTCTGCCGAGATAGTAAAAATCGAACACACTTGTTCAGTTGTCAAAACAAACTACTAATCCAAAATGGCTGATAATGTCAACATATGAGTATCATTATAAAAAATATTTCAATAATCAAATTTCATGACCTTAGCTCCAACCGTTTTTGCGTAATTTTGTCTACATACATACACACACACACACAGACATTTTTCTCAACCTTGGTGAAATGACTCAGGGATATTCAAAACGTATAAAAACATCAAAATCTTGACATCGAAAATTTTCATAATGGCAATACTATCTTTGGCGAGATAGTAAAAAACAAGAGATGGATCTTAAAATTGTAATCCCCATTGAAATTAACTCTCACAATTCATCATATATAATTACTACACTCAAACTCAAACTGAAGATTATGCTATCAAATTCAAATGTTTCAAAAAATATAAAATCAAATATGTAACTAACCAATTATGATTCTAATGAAAAAGTTGCTGTAAAATTCAAGTCATATATACTTATGAATTTTATTTTTGAAAATCATTTTTTTAAAAATATTTTAAAAAAAGTGTAAAAAATTATGATGTAAAATCCAAACTATTATGTTTTGTTTTTTGTTTTTTTGGACTCAGCCAATCTCTAATTTCTGTTGAAAACTTTGTTAAAAATTTACTCTTATTTTAACTACCATATATGAAAGTAGGTTAATGTTCAAATTTTTTTTCAGTAAATTCAAATTTTTTTTTGGCGAGATAGTAAAAAGTAAGATAAAATTTGTTAATTTAATTTAATTTATTTTATTTTGTTATTTAGTTTTTTTTAGAGAAAGAAAGATATTTATAAAAAAAACTTTTTCTTTAAATTAGATCAAATATAATTTTATAAAATTATTTATAGAATTATATCTATTTATCTCTGTTCCTATTGAACTTAAAAGTTGCTTCTAGCCATTCTTCATCCATTCCATTCAAATGTCCTACCTATTTCCTTTCAATTTCGTTAATATTAATATATTTAACTGGATTACTTATTTTTGGGGTTTTCAAAATGTAGACGTAATTAACGAACAAAATATTTTAGAGAAATGGCTCCGACCTTTGCTCTATACCTTATATATATAAAAGTTGAAATAAATCCTCATAGAACTATTTATTAGGTGTTGCTCAGTATAGTGCCAGACAACACAACACCATAACATACCTCAACCACCGTATTCACCAGATTTGGCTCTCTGCGACTTTTTCCTATTCCCAAAACTGAAGAGACCAATGAAAGGAAAGCGTTTTGCCACAATGGATGAGATAAAGTTAGAATCGAAGAGCGAGATCAAGGCCATATATAAAAACGCATTTCAGAAGCCCTGGCATAAGT
Organism: Labia minor; assembly: GCA_963082975.1. Taxonomy (NCBI): domain Eukaryota; kingdom Metazoa; phylum Arthropoda; class Insecta; order Dermaptera; family Spongiphoridae; genus Labia; species Labia minor. The sequence continues at coordinate 82,891,012 of OY720345.1, forward strand.
GCCTTATATCTGAAGGGGACAAAATGGATATTGATAAATAAATAAATACTTTTCGAAATAATTCAAAATTCAACTTTTCTTTTGAATAAACCTCGTATGTCAAAATGTCCCTTCAGAGTTCACGAACCAATTCCGATTTTTTGTTCGTTTATCGAGTCTGTTTGCAAATTATAACATTTTTTTATAATTTTCACATAAGTATATAAAATAATATTCAATTGAAGTTTCTAATTTAATGTTGTAAAAATAAAAATGATCATCTAGTTTTCAAATCGGTTCTGTTATCGGTTTCATTTATAAAAAAAAATGTGATGAAACCGCTTCCCTTCATTCTGTTCGGATTTTAAAAGTACTTGATTATCTATAAATTTCCTTATACTAATATATTATTTCTATTATAGGTATTATTTTATATATATAACAAGGGATCTTATTAATTTTGGTTGAGTACCAATGTTATTATTATTCTTGATAAAATATTATTCAAGTTTGCTAATGGATTATTATGATTATCATTACTTATAATTTTTAAAAATATTTATATCTTTACTCTCTTGATCATTGAATTTAAAATATGAAATTATTTACTTATTGTTAGACTAATATTATCTAATATACTAATTTAATTAATTTTATTGAAATTTTATTTGTTTTTAATGAGCATGTCATTTCTTTGATATAATCTCTATAATCTATATATATAAAATGGTTTTTGTCTGTACATTGCTCAGAATGTCGAATTATTTGCATATTTTTTCGTTTCATGACCTCTAGAATCCTAAAGTGACTTTAGAATTTTTTCTGTCTTTATGTCTGAAAATTGGCTGAACCGATTAGTATGAAATTACATCACAATATTCTTATATACCTCTATTTAAACATAGGCTATAATTTTTATAAATATCTTTTCCATAACCGCAGAAATTATTTGTTAAAAATTTACAAAATCCTCTGTGTTGTTCATTCAGTCTCTCGTGGCTCAGTGAAGAAGTCGATTCATTTCCGACAATGAATATAAAATTAATAATTCTATCAATTCCGATACAAAGAATTGTTTTTATATTTACATGTTTTTTTTTTAATTTCTAATATTAAAATATCATTTCAGTTAATTTAATAAAATATTTAGATCATATTTTTCTAAAATTTTTATTATTTTTTTCAAAAATTATTCTTAGTTTATTTGATTATTTCTTCTTTTGTATTTAAAAGTAAAGAGTATAAATTGTATGTATGTCTAATTGTTTTATGAAGTCAAAAATGTTTTTAAAATGTCAATTAAAATGAGCAAATTATATTATCTTTGTTTTGTTTTTTTTTAATTTAATTATTCAATTATTAATTACTACGATATTTTAAGTGCAAAAATGATTATATATCATATAAAAATTAAAATATAAATTTGAGACAAAAGATACCTAAAAAGAAATAGTTTAAAGTTTTTCTCTTTCTAAAATTGATTATATTTTTTTATATTTCTTTGTATTAGTTTCTAAAATGAAGTCGGGAAAAAAATATATTTGACGGCTTGTTCTTGTATTCAATACAATTAATAAATTTGGAATTAAAAAAAAAATCATCTAGATAAATTTTATAAATTTAAACAAAAACAAAACAATTTTATAAAATTTTCTTTTTTATTTATTACGTTTAATAAATTCACTTTTGTGAATATTAAATAGTAAATAAATTTAAAAAATAAATATTGTAACGGATGTATATTTATTATATATAAATGTGACAAAGTCACCCCAGGCGCTGTTGCACGACTGAATGGCAACGTCTAAGGGATCCCGACTGCCCTCGTTGCGGTTGGTGACTTGGCATTATACAGTCAGATGCTAACCTTCTTTGTGTAAAGACGTGTTTTGATGATCCTCCATGTTGGATGGATCCTTTGTGACTCCCATGGTGGAGAAGTAATATAATATTTCTTATAATTATACATTTTCTTTGACTCCCATGGTGGAGAAGTAATATAATATTTCTTATAATTATACATTTTCTTTTAAACAACCGTTTTTCAATTTAACTTAAACTACATCCTTATTGACCAGTCTCATTAAATCTGCTTTACCCCTGAGTATAGCATGGCGCCCATTTAACCTTCATCTCCGCTGGACCACTGGAGGAAAGGCAGGTTGTTCTCTGCAGCTGCGGGTAATATTTTCCCCCTTCAAGAAGATATCCACCTGTTTACCTGTGGAGACCTTAAACTCCTTTTTTCCCTCTCCACATAAGATCCATTTTTCCCTCTCCCATTTCCCCTCTTCTCTCTTCTATCACATTTTCCCTCCCTTCTCTCCCCCTTCTTCCCTCCTCCTTGTAAGGGGCCTGTTGGCATCCACTGTGGGCCTCCCCCCCTTACAATATTTAAATTTGTTTAATTTTTCATATAAAATTAATAATCAATTTAATGTCAATTAAATATAAAATTTGGAACATCAACTTGCTATTAAAATCAGTAAAATATGTTCAATTTGAATATTTAAGTATATTATTCGAGAAGATTTAGAATAACATTAATTATATAGATATTGATAAATTTATAAAAATAATACTCATTTTAATAATATGTACATTATTCATATATTCGAATAATCTCCAATTTAAATTTTTCTATCCAAATTTTGAAATTTAGGTGTCTCATGCAACTCAGTTGGGTAAATGAATTGGACTTGAGGTAGGAATCAATTTATCAGTTTTTGCTAATCATAGGAGAATATTAATGCGGATTCATGCCATATCGGACAACATTCGATCAAATTTAATCTCCTTAAGAACATTCAATATTTCTGTACACCAATTATAATAACTACAATCATTTTAAATAAATCACACTTAAAAAGTATTCAATAAACGATAAATGATAATATAATAAGTTGACCTGTGGCCAGGTCCGAACCGACCGACGGTTTGAAATAAATTAATTTCCAGCTACAGAAACAATTTCAAATAATTTTAATCTATCTATTAATGTAATAAAAAACAGATAGGCATATAACATAAATATTTTTAATTTTATTTTATTTATAATATATATGTAAGACCAGGCTGTGACGTCATGAATGGCTGGATGACGTCATTTAATTTTAATTAAGAAAAAACTAATAAAGATGATTTTTCTCGAGTATAAAACCAATGCAAAGTGCATGATTCGTGATGATATGTAAAAAATCTCCTCATGTGAAATTTGGTGTGAAAATAACCCTTCCCTTCCTATCCTCGATCGCTAATACTACCACTTCCGGTTTCCGGATTTGCAGTTGTGATGCATTAAGTAAATATACCAAATTTCATCAAAATCCGTTGAGCCGTTCAGGCTGTACACATCTAATCGGACGGACGGACAGACATCATGCTAAAATACTTTTTTCTGTTATATACATGATTCGCGGAGATATGTAAAAATCTCCACATGTGAAATTTGGTGTGAAAACAATACCTCCCTTACTATCGTAGGTCGGTAAAAATGAATATCAAAATATTTATTAAGAAATTCATTATACTACATATATACAATAAAATATTTAATTAATTAATTTACTGATTAAATTATAAAATAAATAAGAACATGAATGTTTGTTTTAATATACTAATTGAAATCAAATAAATGAAAACCTAATATATACAGACTTGCAACCAAATACTATTCACCACTTAGGAGGGTACAGGGGGTAAAGGTCCCTGTATAGGTGCGATGAGCGCCGGAAGCGGTCTGAGCATAGCTTATATAAATAATAAATTAATAATTTTATAAAACCTCCCCATGCCACACATCTATCATTTTATATATGAAATATGAATATTAATTTAGTCTTATAAGTAAGGAAGTTATCCTTTTTTTTCCTAAGAGTCAATTAGATAATTTTATCATTGAAACTGGATATAAATTTCTATATAAGGTGGATTCTTTCAGGCTTAATATTTTTATCTAATTATATGTATTAAAAGTTCTCTTCGTTAATAACAAGAATTAACTTCAAAATATATACATATAATGTTTTTTTTCTCTCTCTCTTTCTCTCTTTCACTTTTTCCTTAAACAAGTTGCATGATGAATCATTTTGAAAATTCAAAATTATAACTGTGAAATGAAAAATAAATAAAATTAAAATAAAAAAAAAAAAAAATATCTAAAATTACCAAATGTTGACAAATTTTTGAGAAAATATTTAAAATTGATTGAATATGTATTTATTACATAAAATTTTCCCATTTTTGAATTTTTAAATATAAACCTATGATAATTTTTATAAAAATAAAACTTGTTTAAAAAAACAAACACACTCATTCAAAGAATTTAGAAAATCTATAATTAGTTAACATCTTTTATTTTATTGATCATGATTTCATGTCGCTCTTTGACTTTCTTTAAATAGCCACAAATTTTCTTCTCAAAACTCTATTTTTAGAAATTTAATTAATTTATCTGTCAATCAATAATTAATTTTATGTATGAAAAAAATTCATTCATAACTATTTTTAAGGATTTTGTTTTTAAACTTTTTTATTACTAAAATTTTTTTCTTCTAGTTTTTCTAAAAATGTTTTATTTTCAATTTAAGCTTTTGCTAAATTGTGAATCATTTAGATTTGTATTTGTATTTCAATTTAAACATATCAGTCTATTATCATCTCAAATTATATATTGATTATCATTGCATATTTTTTAATTGAAGATAATATACAATAGTATATTGAGAATATGTGTTAAATTGAGATTATATGCTTTTCCCCCTCTACTGCATTGTATATTACTGAAAAACTAATATTTATTTTATTTTCATCAGACAGTATAAAACCTTCATTTGTTTTTTATTTATTTTTTAATTTAACGTTTTAAACAATATGCCTTCATATTAATGTTATTATATATTTAAAGAAAGTAGGATAATGAAATGTAAGAAAATTTAAAAATAGAGATATTATATATAAAGTCACTAGGAGTCAAATCTGGTGAATACGGTAGTTGAGGCAGTCTTGTGCAGTCTTGATTTGGCCAAAAAATCACAAACAAGCAATGATGTTTGAGCTGGTGCATTATCGTAATGCAGAATACATGATTTGTTTTTCCACAATTCCGATTGTTACGCAAACAATGCATAACTTCCTTGTAGTATTCCTTATTATCTCAAGTTTGACCATGTTTTTATCAATTTATCAGTATCTCAATTGCTCAATTTTAAATTGAATAAAATATTGCCATTTTTTAAGATATTTAAATATTAATTAGTTATAAATATATAAAAAGTTTACAATAAATTAAGTCTACATTATATAGTATCTCATTTTTTAAAAAAATGGCCTTTTACACCACTTTCAAAATTAATAGTCCTTATATACATAAATAGAAGATAAAATTATAAAATTCAAATGATATATATAAATTATATTTCTTGTTTTTTTCCTTTTAAAAAGACAAAACAAATCAGCCAAGTGAATACCTTGACATTTATGTTTAAATAATGAAAACGAGTGCATACATACTTTATTATTAATAACAATTAAATACGACTTGTATTTAATTGAAATTTTAGTAAAAAAAAAATTTAATTTAATATTTTTTTTTTTTAAAGAAAAAAAATTATAGTAATTTAATGTTGTAATCCTACTTATTAAATATTTTTTTCTTTTATCTATGATTTCATTTTATATTTCTTTAGCCTATATAGCTTAGATAATAAGTTAAATTATAAAAATACAAAATCTAAATAAAATAAGATAAATTGATCTTGAAGAAATTTTATGAAAATGTTGTTTTTTATTTTATTAAATGATTTAAAATTGATAATTAGATTTAGAATAGTGCATACAAATAACGAAATACTCAGAGATGCTGTTTTATTTTTATTTGTTAATTAAAAGATAACAATAATTTGATAATATTTGATTTATTAAATTATATTAAATAATAATTTGTATTTTTTAACATTTAAAACATAGGTACCCAAACTTTTTTGTGTCATAGACTCCTTGCCATGTTTTTCCGCGTTTTTCGGTTTTGGGTAGACCCCCTAAATTGATTTTTTGTAGAGCCTTATTGATAAATCAAAGATGTTTTAAGAGCCATACCTTTTTACCGACCGACGATAGTAAGAGAGGTATTGTTTTTACACCAAATTTCACATGTGGAGACTTTTACATATCTCCACGAATCATGCATTTTCTTAATAGAAAAAGTATTTTTAGCATGTCCGTCTGTCCGTCCGTCTGTCTGTCCGTTCATAAAGATGTGTACAGCTTGAACGGCTCAACGGATTTGGATAAAATTTGGTATATTTACTTGATGCATTGGTATGATGAATTGATCAACTTTTGGTGTATATCTGGGAACCGGAAGTGGTAGTATTACCGATCGACGATAGGAAGGGAAGGGTTATTTTCACACCAAATTTCACGTGAGGAGATTTTTTACATATCTCCACGAATCATGCATTTTGTATTGCTTTTATCCTCGGTAAACATCAACTTTATTAGTTTTTGCTTAATTTAAAATTATATGACGTCACCCAGCCCTTCATGACGTCACAGCCAGCGCCTCCTTATATATTATAAATAAAATTAAATTAAAAATATTTATTTTATATCCGTATCTGTTTTTATTACATTAATAGATACATTTAAATTATTTGAAATTGTTTCTGTAGCTGGAAATTAATTTTTTTCAATCCGTCGGTCGGTTCTGTGCCTGGCCACAAGTCAACTTATTTTTTTTTAGAGCCATATTGAATTGAATTATAAGTGTAGTATAATGTAAGTAAATAGGCTTGAGATCCACTATCGTAGACCCCCATTTTCATTTCATGGACCCCCAAATCTTTTATTCGCTGCCGTAGACCCCTGGGGGTCAATATAGACCACTTTGGGAATTTCTGATTTAAAAGATTGAAATAGAAATATATCTAATATAAATAATTGAATTTTTTAATAATGGACAGACATACTAGTATATACCTACTTTATAAATATTATTAATATTATTATTATTATTAGATAATAATTAATTATGTTTTTTCTCATATTAAAATATTTTTTTTTTCTTGTTTTTTTTAAACATAAGAATTGAATTAAAATAAAAATCTTGACAATCATTTATCACCATTTCATTGTAAATTATATTCATAATTGTATACATCTTTTAAAAAACAAGAAATAAACATGTTAATAAGATAATTATAGATGGTAAAAAATAAATTTGATTGATGTTGAGATTAATTTATAAAATCTTAAAAGACATGCATATATAAATGAAATTTTCTTTTATTATAGTAAATTATTATTATTATTATTATTATTATTATTATGATTATTGTTTAAATCAAATTGATTAAAAAATAATTAATTAAATGGGTGTCATTCTTGGAAAAGGCAATTTCGGTTAGTGTGCATGAAATCACACCATTTTGAATATTAAACACTTGTTCGAAATATGAATCAAGCATAAGAAATTATATTAATCCATGAAATAAAATTATTATAATCTATTTTTCTATTTTCAATTTATAAGAAATAAAAATATGACTATAATTATAATTTATTCAATCAAATAATAATAATAATAATAATAATTCTAGGATATCCTTAATTAGTAATCAACCAGTGTTAGTAATTCATTTAGAAAAGATGACGGACACTGAAGGGAAATCATTTGGTAGATTTGATGACACATTGAAATAAGCGTCGATTACAATTTTAATATTAACCATAATTTTATAAATTATATACTAGGTTTGTTCAAAAGAAAAGGTGAATTTTGAATTATTTCGAAAAGTATTTATTTATTCATCAATATCCATTTTGTGTCCCCTTCAAAGTAATTCTCCTCAGATATAATGAATGCACCTCCTATCGTCGAAACACTTCTGACATAGGCTTTTCGGTATGGCCTCTTCCGACTTTATCCCATCATTTGTGGCAAACTACTAATCTAAAATGGCTGATAATGTCAATATATGAGAAACATTTGTCTACCAACATAAAAAAAAATTCGATAATGGAGAAAATTCAAAATTCACCTTTTCTTTTGAACAGACCTCGTATATGTAGTACAGTGATTCTCAACCTTTTTTTTACCGCGGCACACTATTAACGATTTAAAAATTTGGCGGCACACAAAGAAAAATATATTATTTACTTATTTACCTGAGCCTGATCGCAAAAACATTTCACCTTTTTTTACATACACGTAAAATAAATAACATATAAAATAATAAGTACTTTTTCTTAATTTGAACTTTACATTTGTAAAATTTAGCGGCACATTTTGAAAATCTCGCGGCACACTGGTTGAGAATCACTGATGTAGTAGATTTCAAATTTTCCTATTTTACTTCTAATTTTCAAATATTTTGTACTAAAATTTAAAAAAAAAATATACTACATACACCAGAACTTTCATAATTATAATTTTTATTTATATATATTATAAAATTATATATACATATTTATATAAAAAAATTGAAATTTATTTTTCTATAATATTTTTAAGAACTAGATGAGGAGGGGACTTGTTTCTTTTCTAAATATTATTAAATGAAATTCTATTAGTTCATCTCATTATTTTTCTATTGATTTTAATAACCATTCAGTTTTTATAAATTCAATAGATATATTGAATATTTTTTGGAATTTCAAATTGATATCTCTAGTAGTATAGATATAAAGTCTATTATAAAAAGGATAAAAGTGAATTTTTTAAATATAAGTATTTATTATAAAATTTTCAAATTAAATATCTTCGAACTTTAATATTGTCATGCAAGGATTGTATTAAAGTAATTTTGATAATAAATATAAGTTTTAATTAAAGAAAATTAATTAATAAAACACAATTTTTTGAGATATTAAAGAAAATATAAAAAAATTAAAATAGATATTTTCAAACTCTCTACATATACATACATGTATTATTCTATTTTATTTTGATCTTTATCAAATATTAAGTCTCAACATCTAAATAAAAATAATAGTCGTATTATAATATTATTTTTTGAAATTTAAAATTTATAATTAATGAAATCAATTAAAGTCATTATCTTTTAAAAATAAACCTGAAAATTGAAATCAATATTCTTAAAAGAAATGGGAAAGATTAAAAAGGTGCACACATCTTTACAATTGTGATTTTTTTTTTTCATTTTTATAATTCAATTTTTGAAAATTTCATTTAATTATATCTTATAATTTGGCTCTTTTCTTTTCAATTATGTATACAATTAAAAAGTATTGAAATGCAAGTTTCGACGTGTTGTTTGTTGGTCTTTGATATGCTTTCTCTAAATATTTATTTAGATAATTTAGGAATACCTAAATAAATGTGATTTAATTCATGTATCTATAAAGGATATTTTCTCTTTTAGAGAGAAATTTTTTTAAAAATTTCAAAAAACAAAAAAATATTTTATATTGTTATTATTATTATTTTTAATACGATTAATTATTTAAAATTATAATGTATCTTGTTACCAGTTTTTAAAATTTTTTACAATTTAGTATAAAAAAGATTGAAAAAAAGGATGAAAATAAGAAATGAGATGTTATTATGAATTTATCTATCATTAATAAAAGACTAAGAAAATTTTAAAAAAATCTTAAACCAACACTTATTATCCTTATATATTTCAAATAACCCAAAATTAAATGAAATTTTAATTTCAGTTTAAATCATTTCTATATTATCATTTAATTTTATTTATTTAAAAAATAAATAAATTTTTGTTTTATTTAAAATGAATTTTTTTTTAAACCCTTGTATTATTTTTAAAAGAGAAAATAAAATAGAATTACTAAAATTTTGAATATAATATTATAAAAAAATAAATCAAAGCAACAAGTGATGTGGAATATTTTTCTTTTTTAGTATAAAAATTGAAATATAATTGGGAGCATTAAAATTTTATAAGGGAATTGTGTATATAAAACCACATATTGATATTAGTTATTGTAAATTTATTCAAAAAAATACAAAAAATAGTGTATTTTATTCAAAAAAATACAAAAAATAGTATATTTTATTCAAAAAAAAAATACAAAAAAATTGGGTATTTTATTCAAAAAATACAAAAAATAGTGTATTGTTTGTATTTGTTTTTGAATAAATTTACAATAACAAATATCAATATGTGGTTTTATTTACAAAATTCCCTTATAAATAAAAACAGCCACCAAAGCTTTAATAATCTAATTAAAATATTAATTTGAAATTGTGTCATATTGAATGTCAAAAACAAAAAAAAAATGATGGTCAAATGGTAATCAATAATGAAATGGGCGATTCTAATTGAATGAATGAATGATTAATTTAAGAAATGTCATGTGGGGATAGGATGAGGGACTCACCGCGTGGACATCTCGGTGTGGTTCGGGCGGCATGAAGCACTGGGACTGGCGGCCGAAGTCGCACCGATCGCCGCCAAAGCCACCGGACTCACCAACGCACTTGCCAACGGGCACAGACTCGACTCCCGAGCAGGTCTCCCTCTCCTTTCCAATCCCCACCTCCTGTCATCCAATCGCTCCCTCTCACTCAGGCACACGCCAGGCATACACGCCACGTGAGAGAGAAAGAGACACACAATTAAGAGATGGAAAAAGAAAAGAAAAAAAAAAAAAAGAAAATGGTGTCCGATCAAGTGATTGATACTCACGTCATTTGGGTGGAGTTTTACGGAACAAAGATGAAGATGACCACCTTCGTTGGTGAATAAAAGAACGATGATGATGATGATGATGATGATGAAAGAATTCCCTATCAACTCAACTAAAAATAAAAACAAAAAAAAAGAGTTTATATTTTTTTTTTCTTAGTTTAATAGAATAATTAGGCACTTAAAATAATTTCATCCTTTTAAGGAAGAGTTATCATTTTAACCTCACAGTTTATAAGATATATATATATATATATATATATATCAAAATAAATAGATAGAAAGGGAGTATTTTTATAATTTAATATTATTATAATGTAAAAAGATTTGAAATTTTAAAAAAATTACTTAATTATAAAATTAATTAATTAATCTATGAATATCTGATAAACTTCGATAATTATTCGATCAAATTTAATAAAAATTAATATCTGAATATTTAAATATAATTTTAAAATAATAAAAATATTCACATATCTAAACTGATCTGATCTGATTTATACCAAAAAACGTTTTAATAATAAAAAATTTTAATTAAAGAGGTTGAAAAAAAAAAATTTCATAAAATAAATATCATTCCGTTATTATTTTTGAATTTATAAAATTATGTCATGATTCAACATTTCAATTCATGTTTTAAAAGTAAATTGTTTTATTTACTCGTATTTGCATTTCAAATTTTTATCTTTCTCTTTTGAGAAAAGAAGTCTGAATAAGAATGTTAAATGAAAAGAATAAAAACGAAATAATAATTCATATTTATTTAACTTTAAAAAATATTAGACAAATTATTAAATTATTCATCTTTAAAATATTAAATTATTATTTTGTTTTTAAATATCTCAGACCATAGGTTCTTAAACTTATGTACTCCACGGACCCCCACTTGAAAAAATTTTTTTTGACGGACCCCCATCACAACTTTAGGTACTTTACGTCATTTTATTAATTAATTTCTGGCTTACGATCTCATAAGGACAAGGATATATGATGAATATTTCTAACAGTGATTGGTGAATAACGATTTTTTTGCATATTGTAGAACACATTTTATTAGAAATTATAATATTGAAGAAAGAAAATACAAACATTGTCATAGCAACAAATCTCACAAATTATAATGGGTACTTACATTAAATTCATATAAATATTTTATAATTTTTTTCAGAAAATATTAAATAAGAAATATTTTAAAAAATAACTGCATCTATCTCATTAAATATAACTTACATATTTAATGAGATGTATGCAGTTGTTTTCTTGAAACAAGAATCTCAATATCTGGCTTAATATTGGAAACTTTTAATCTAAGATCCGGCTCTACATTTAATTTGTTTCTATATTTAGACTTAATATAAAATAGTACCGAAAAAGCTTGTTCGCATAAATATGTTGTGCAGAATGGAATCAAGTGTTGAAGTGCTTTATTTGCAAGCGCAGGATAATCTGACCTGAGAAGTAACCAAAAGTTGCTCAATTCAGTTTTGTTAAATTTTAGTTTATAAGTTGTATCACATGATAATTCCACGAGAATATCTTGTTCAGGTGCAGATAAATGTTTAGCATTTGTAATTTCCATATTAAATGGATCTCTGATCCAGTTATTGCAAGGATCAGGAGTAGAAAAATACTTCCTGAAGTTGCTTTTCAAAGTAATTAAATGTTCAACAAATAATTGACGCGTTTGATTAAGCAATTTTTCACTGGAGCTTTCTATGAAATCATTGAGAGTTGGAAAAGACTCATATACACCGTTCTGGATGCGTTTCGACCACAAGTCGATTTTTTTAATCATTGCTTCTATTTTATCTTCAACTTTAAATATATTTACAACAGTACCTTGCAGGCTCAAATTAAGTTCGTTCAATTTTGTAAAAATATCAGTCAAGTAAGCCACCTTAGCTAACCAGATAAAATCATTGAAACATTCGGTCAGTTCAAAATGCGCATCTATTAAAAACAATCGTATTTCATCTCGAAGCTCAAAAAGGCGAATGAGTACTTTCCCGCGGGACAACCAACGTACATCTGTATGTAATAATAAATGTGTATGTTGACTACCCATTTCCTCACACAAAATTTTAAAAACTCTGGAATTAAGTGGACGAGCCTTAATGAAATTGACAATTTTAACTACTTCGTCTAATGTTCTTTTCAAATCTGGTGACATATTTTTGGCTGCTAATGATTCTCTGTGAATGCAGCAATGATTCCAAACAACCTGAGGCGCAACATTTTTAATAAGAGCAATCAATCCAGTTCTTGTACCTGACATTGCACGAGCACCATCAGTGCAAATTCCAACACATTTTGGCCACTCTATTTCATTTTCGGTTATAAAATTATTCAAACTGTTAAATATGTCATTAGCTGTCGTTCGTGAAGGTAGTGAATCACAAAACAATACATCTTCTTGTATTTGATTTTCAAACTCATATCTAATGAAAGCTAACAAATTGGCATTATTAGTGACATCAGTACTTTCATCCAATTGTAATGAGTAATAGTGACTTTTGCGCACTCTCGATATTAATTCTTCTTTTATATTACATGACATGTCTTCAATCCTATTCTTAACCGTATCATTTGATAATGAAATCAAATTTATATCGTTTGCTGCTTTAGTTCCTAACATTATATTTGTAATTACTTTTGTAGCAGGAAGAATTAATTGCTCTGCTATATTATGCGGCTTTCCTGCTTTAGCAATAAGTAGAGCTACTTCATATGATGCCATTACTGCTTTCTTACTCATACCACCAGATCCCGTCTTTACCATCAATTTCTGACTTGAATTAAGTTCTTCTTTTTTCATTTTAAAAAATTCGATAGACTTACTAACATGCTCGCTGTGCTTTGTTTGTAAATGACGTCTGAGATTAGCAGGTTTCATACTTTCATTGGATAAACTTTCCTGACATAGAACGCAGACTGGTCTTTCCACATCATTGTTGCAAATATAAGTAAATCCAAATGATAAATAATCATCCGAATATTTTCTAGTTTTGCGTTTCTTGGTAGAGTTTGCTGTTGATGCCTCATCATCTGATTCTTTCCGTTTCTGTGTTGAACCAGTTTGTAGCCAACGATCCATTTTATGGAGTAATTTATTAACATTGAACTACAATAATATAAATATAATATAAATATAATATAAATATAACGAATTATTATTTACTAGCTATGTTTTAATATGATTTTAAATGAATGTTTTAATATCATTTTAAATGAATGTTTTAAATCATTTTAATAAATGTTTTAAATCATTTTAAATAAATGATTTAATATCATTTTAAATGAATATTAATTTATATAATAAATATATTTCGTAATTTGATTCTAAAATATTATTAATTTCGTAATTTGATTCTAAAATATTATTAATTTCGTAATTTGATTCTAAAATATTATTAAAATAAATATTTTTTATTCATAAAACTAACTTATACTTACTCTCAAAAACAGCCTTTCTGGGAAATTGCAAAATGTGTTTAGTGTTTTTATAAAATAATGATCATGCAAATTACACTAAAAATTAAAAAAAATTATTAGCTATAATAAACTATTATTAGCTATAATTTAATTATAATTAATTAAATTAATAAAAATAATTTAAAGATACAACTCGTTGAGAAATGAACTTATAATTAACATTAATAAAAATAATTTAAAGATACAACTCGTTGAGAAATGAACTTATAATTAATATTTGCTTTAAAACTGTTTAAAACCCCAGAGTGGACGCTGACAATTTGGGTTTTTCCGGGTAAGACTGTCCCCTCCCCTGGTTTTCCCCAATAACAAAGTGAAAGAAAATTCCCTTATATGCCTCCCCTTCCGAGCCCCTAAGAGGGGTTATTTTAAAGGAACAATCGAAAAATGATTTTAAATGAATGAATGGATGAAAATTCAAATTTTATATATAGTTTTTTATATATGTTTATTTATTCACAAAAAATTAATTGACATAATTATCAATTTAATAAAATAAAATAGTATTATTAATAGTATTAAATTATAGCCGTAATTCTCTAGGAGGATATAGTTAAACAATGAACTTTAAATATTTATATATGTATATATTTTTACGATGATTTTTTTCCGAGGACCGCGGACCCCCAGTAAAGGCTTCGCGGACCCCCAGGGGTCCGCGGACCACAGTTTAAGAACCACTGTCTCAGACTTCAGACATTGCCAGAATGCCGAGCGTATGTCCTTACTATTTAATAATTTAACATTTAATAATTAATGTTCCTAAATATACTCGTTTTACAAGGTACTTTTTTTACACGATTTCGATTTTACACGGTTTATAAATTAACGGATTTCTTTTACACTTCTGTTATATTTTATATAGAACTATCTCTGTACGGAACTCTAGATCATCAGGCAATAACATAAATCTAGAACTCTATTTTCCATTATATATTTTTAAAAAGTTCAATAAAAGATCATATTAATTTATTAAATGAAATGTAAAAGAGAAATTCTCCATTAGAAAATAATTATTTAGTACAGCCTTGAACAGTTTCCCTAAAAATTTATTTACTTATTTAAAATAGTTAACAAAATTCAAAGTGATTTTTCTAATTATCATTATTATTATTATTTTCAATTGAAATGATAATAATATTTATTTTTACTATCTCGCCAGAGATAGTATTGCGATCACGAAAATTTTCGATGTTGAGATTTTGATGTTTTTATACGATTTGAAGGTTCCTGAATCATTTTTACTGAGGTTGAGAAAAATGTGTGATCATTGTGTGAGTGTGTATGTATGTAGACAAGATTACGCAAAAACCGTTTGAGCTAGAATAATGAGATTTGGTACACAGTCATTATTCCAAATTTGTAATTTTCTATAAACTTTTTAGAAATGTAGCTCATTCAGAAAAGAACCATTACCTATCACGTTTTTCATTTTTATCCTCTAAATTGATCGTAAAAATAAAGATATGTGTTTGATAATTTTTGACATAATTAAAAATTGTATAAAACTGCTATATATAGAATTTCAGCTTGATTGAATCGCTGAAAGTACCAGAATTAATTTCTTAACACTGCCAATCTTACGCTCCAACACGTGACGTGGTGCCATCAACAAAGAGCCAAATTAAAAATTAAAATTAATTAATATTATCTATTAATTTATAATTTATAATTAATTAAATTTAATTTAAATATAATATATTAGGTTATTTAATCCAATTCAAATTGCGAGATAGTTGAGGGGAGACACTCCAGCTAATTTTGTAATTATGATCAAAAATGAAGTAATGATAAGAATTTTAAGAATATATATGTTTTGTAATCTCAAAATAATAATTTTATCCATTTTTATTATAATAAATAATATTTAAAAAAAAAAATTTTAATGACCTTAATTTTTAAAATTATATATATTGATTAATAATGGTAATATTAATATGAATTTATATTTATATAATATTTTTAAATATTTTTTCTTGGGATTTTCGTTTAGTTTTTTAAGTAACCTATTTTGTTTTTGTTTTGATAAACCTTTTTTTAAAAAAAAAAACAACCTGATTTACATTTTGATATTTTTTTGAAATTAAAATAAATTTACTATATAATTTTTTTGTTTGTTTTCTTAATATAATTACTGACTCGCAACATTTCATTCAGGTTTGTACAAACCGATATTTGCTTATATATATTTTTCTAAACATAAATGGAAATTTCAACCTGAAATCTTCATTTAAAAACAAATTCCATATCATTAATGTTGCAGTCAAATTAAAGTCTCTTAAAGATGTTAAATACCATTGGACTTACTTAAACATCCAATTTATATATCTAAAAATTCTTGAAAATCTAAATATATATATAATTATAAACTATTATATTAGCAATTTTAAGGATTCAAATGAGAAAATTTTAATATTTATAATAAATTAATAAAATGACAATCCTTCATTTGATAGATTTATTAAATGGTATTAAAGAGTTTTGAAAATTTAGAGTTGTTAATGTTTTATCATTTATTTTATTTTAATTAAAATTTCATTCTTTTTCATTATTTTATTATTTTATTTTTCAACGTACTCTTCTTTGAACTCTATACATTTCGTCCAAAGTCTCTCCAATTTTTTTATCCCTTCCAAAAAATAAGATTTGTTGAGGTTATCAAAATAGGTATTTGTTTGTGAGATGATTTCATCATGGAATCAAATCTCTTTCCACCGAACCATTTCTTTAGGTTTGGAAACAAGAAATATGTAGTTTTTTGGGTCTAAATCCGCAGAATAGGGCGGATGAGAGAGCAATTCGTATTCCAATTCATGCAATTTCATGGAAATTCACTTTTTTTCTATTTTCTTCTTAAATCACCGCTATTAATGGATGTCAAACAAAAACTAAAAGACCCAGCTGGCTCAAATTTCGACAGGAGTCAGACGATAATTACCTGTTGACATGAGCAGTTTTGCCATTTCATTTAAAAGACAGGGTATTCAAAAAGTCACGGACTTATTGTCCTGACTCGTATATATATACATTATATATAGATAGAGATAGTTATATTTTTTTCTATCTATTTTAACAATTTATCTCTGGGTCGCTATGATATTATTAACATCTGTTATTATTTTATTATTATCATTACTTATTAAATCTAACCGTACTTGACATGTTCAATTCCAAAATATTAACCTCTATAGTTCAACTATACTTATTAAAACCAATTTCTTTTTTAGATAGATTATAGAAGAAATAAAAGAAAATGTAAAATGTAACTATAAAACTACAATTTATAGAGATCACACATTCCTTTTTATTTTGAATTTTTTATATTATCTTTACATTTTATTTTATTTTAATTAAAGTTTCATTCTTTTTCATTATGACAAGAAGAAAAACCAAAATCATTTTGAGGGATGCAGAGATCATTTTGAGCCCTAACATTCCAGAAAATTTAATTATAAATTAACCCTGTCATTGAAAAATGTTGATGATGATGATGATGATTTTTTTTCTTTATTTCCTTAACGGGGAATATTTTTTATGTGAAAAAAAACATCAACACATCGTATGGTTACTTCTTCATTAATATTCCAACTATTGATTTGATGTGTGCTGATACGATAAACGCGTTGCTAGGATATAATAAAGAATCATAAGCAATTAAAGAATATAATTAAACGACTCTGGGAAAAATGTAACCTTGCAATGTTAAAGAAAATGGAGGTGTATGTATTACATGTTAAGGATGTGATAATAATATCTGCACATTCCATATTATGTATTTTATAATTATTATTATCTGAAACTAATTTTATCAGGGAGAAGAAAATATTATAGATGAATAAGTGGAGAAGAAATTCAATTATTTAAAAATAAAGTCAGTTTTGGCATACTAACATACAGTTATGTACCTACGAGGTCTGTTCAAAAGAAAATAATTTTCGATTATCGAAATTTTTTGTTATGTTGGTACACATATGTTTCTCATAGGTTAACATTATCAGCCATTTGGAATTAGTAGTTTGTTTTTGACAACTGAAAAAGTTAGTCACGATTTTGTGTGTTCTTCGATATTTTAAAGGATCTGTATTCAATTTCGAGTTAAAAATGGAATAAAGCGCTCCAACGCACTTAAAATGTTGACTGTGACATTCGGCGAGTCTACTTTATCTCAAAAAAATGTTTATAAGGAGTACAATCGCTTTAAAATAGCACGCTAAGTTCGATCAAATGTGATGGTTTCGATTATAATGGCGTGGTGCTTCATGAGCTCTTGCAACAGGTCGTACTCTTAATAAACAATACTACATGGAAGTTATGCAACGGCTCAAACGATCGGAATTATGGAAAAACAAATCATGGATTCTGCATCATGATAATGCACCACACATCATTGCTTGTTCGTGATTTTCTTGGCCAAAAACAACAACGTAATCATTCCTCAACCACCGTATTCACCAGACTTGGCTCCCTGCATCTTTTTCCTATTTCTAAAACTGAAGAGACCATTGATAGGAAAGCGTTTTGCCACAATTGATGAGATAAAATCTGAAACGAGCTGATGACCATACAGAAAAGCGCATTTCAGAAGTGGTTCGACGATTGGAAGAAGCGCTGGCATAAGTGCATTATATCTGAGGGGAATTACTTTGAAGAGGACAAAATGGATATTGATGAATAAATAAATACTTTTCGAAATAATTCAAAATTCACCTTTTCTTTTGAACAAACCTCTTGTGTGTATATATATATTGAAATAATTAAATTATTATTTATTTATTAATATTTTTCATTTTTACTTCAATATATTTAATTATAATAAATTATAAATATACATATAATATATACAATTATCTTGATTAATAAAAAAAGAGAGTGGGAATAGATAATATAATTTAAAGTTTCCATAAAGAATGGGGCTTACGAGTAAATAGTTTGATGACTAGACTACTTGCCAGTTAATGAATCAGAGATAGTAAGTAAGCAAGGGTCGGTTGGTTGTGAATGAGTGTCGACCGACTGATTCATAATTGAGACGAAGGACGATCTCCGGCGCCATGCGCTCCGTTCCTTCCACAAGTCATTGCATTTACAAGGAGTAGAGGAGGAATCTTTTCTTCCCATCCATGTACCAACCCAACCGGCCTTGTTGCATATACGGGGATATTGTAAAATTACTGTTTACGACACCACCAACAAATGAACAGAATTATTAAAGTTCATGGCTTTCGTTGATAAAATATTATTATTGGATACCAATAAAGAATCCAAAGAAATGAAATGATATATAAACATATTTATATATTTTCTTGTATTACATAGATAACTACATTGATTCATACAACAACATAAAATATTATTTCATTTTTAATTAGAAAGAGATTAGAAAATTATTATTAAAATTAAAGAGGATGAAAAATCGATTTCAATTTGTCTAAAGAGCGAACAAACAGAGAGCCAGACAGACGCCAAGTGAAGTTGAGAATAATATAAATATAAAAAATTTTTATAAAATAACGTTTTTCCAATGGATCAAAAAGAATAAAATAATTTTTCTATAAGCCTGACAAAGTTTATGGATGAATTGCTTCATATTCAACGAAAAACGTTGGGCGCATTTAGTTTTCATTTGATTTGATTTGAAATATATACATTAATATATATATAAATGTATATTATATATATATATATATATATATATATTGTCTTCATAAAAAAGTTTATTCTATTGTTTTGTTCCCTTTCTATCGGGGACATATATAAAAAAAAGAACTTTTTCTCTATGGCATTTGAGGGGAAGAAACCCCTCTTCATTGGCGATACAACTGATTAATAAGAATTCATCATTAATTTTAATGCTATAAAATTTTTTTAAATACGTTCAAAATGAAAATCTATCCTGAAATCATTTATGTTTCAGAATCCGTTGAAAAAAAATTAATCGGAGCAATACAAAAGGAGTTAGTTACTAAAAGTAATTAATCGCTAATTAATTACAATTAATTAATTATAATTCAATTATATTTCTTCTATACCTCTAGGGATCCCTTGAAATATCTATAAAAATTTTCAAAAGTCTATCTCAATAAAAAATCGATGGAAAATCGATTTCAAGTTGTCAAAAGAGCGAACAGACAGAGAGACAGACGCCAAGTGAAGTTAAAAAAAACATTATAAAAACGTTATAATATGTATATATTAATAAGGATTCTTGGTCATTTTTGATTAAACAAACCATCGAGTATACGCCATTCATTATGATACTTAAAATTTTTAGGATATAAATGAGAAATAAAATATAATTTATTTAAGTCTTTGCTCTCAACCTTTTGGGAGGATAATAATTCAAAAATAAGATGATATAAAAAATTAAATAAATTAATAAATTTAAATATATATTTTTGTTTAAATTGAGAACTAAAACATACAGTATAATACATATTATAAAATTTTTTATTGCATATCTTCACACTCTTTTCTCCTAATATTCAATCTATATATAATAATATTACAAGATTATGCAAGATTATACGATAATTCTGACTGACTGACTGACATAAATGATCAATTTTAAAAATTTTTTACACTTTGAACTTAAAATTTGAATAGTTGCTCTAAAAAATTTCAGCAGGTCAATAAGTTCTTAACTTTTTTTGGATAAAATATTATTTTATTTTTCAACGTAGTCTCCTCCCTGTTTCTCCAATTTTTTATCCCTTTCAAAAAATACGATTTGTCGAGGACAAACCCACTGTTTTTTTTTCAACTGCCTTTTGGTCTCTGGTAAGTTGTGGTGGATCCACGTTTCATCCACAGTTACGAAACGGCGCAAATACTCGTCCATATTGTGGTTAAATAATGTTAAACACTCCTGCTTAATGAGCACACTAAATTCACATTTTTTTCATTTTGTTCTCAAATCACGAGATTGTCTACTATTAATGAATATCAAACAAAAACTAAAAGACCCAATTGGTTCAAATTTCGATAGATATCAGCTGATAGTTGCCTGCTAACAGGAGCAGTATTGCTATTTCATTTAAGAAACGGGAAATTCAAAAAGTCACGGACTTATTGACCTGCCCAGGTATGTTCTCATATACCTACTATTCTACAAATACTCTTTTCGAATCTTTGAATTGATTGATTTATTTATTTTTTAATTTTAATTTTTTAATTTTACTCGAAAAGTTAATATTAAACCATAAAAAAAAAATTAATTTAAAATTAAAATTTTTCTATTTTAAAAATTTACTTTTAACATTATTTTTATACACACTTTTAATTATAAAAGTCATTTCAGATATTTTTTAAATTGGCGAATATTTTTAAAAGGTATATATGATCATTGAAATAAAAAAAAATATGTAATAATCTTATTAGTATGATTAAATGTGAGCAGAGAGTATGTCTATACTCTTAAATAATTTTATAAATTTAAATCTGATAATACAAACGTAAATACTCAATCAGACATCAAATCACCAAATATTTTAATTAGATAAATACATTTTTACAGTTTTATTATAATTTTGTTTTAATGATATACCAAGAACATAATGGTATTACAATATACAATATAAAGTTATGGGAGAGGAATGTTGGGGTCATAAACAGATAGAGAAATTATAAAATATTTTATTTTCTTTCTTATTATTAACTACGTTTATAACATTCTACATACTACATACTAATCGTTGATTGTTTTCAGTGATTTGAATGCAATTACTAAGAAAAGTGACCTTTATTCTTTCAGTCTAGTCATATTAGAAATTTCTATTGATTCACTTTCAACTTTGCTTTTACTGTAAGAAATTTATATATATATATATGAAGAAATTCATTTTTTCAATTTGAAATATGTGATATTATCTTAAGATAGAATGATATATAATCTAGTATTTTCCAAGGTAAAAATAAAAATATGTGTAATAGACTTACTATCCTGTTTTAATTTTATTTTTAATTTTAATTAAAATATTTAGGAATAATATAGATATATATAGATAGATCTGGACTATTTAATTTAAAAGAAATTCACCTAATCGTAAGATGAGTGTCGATAAAGAAGATCCTTTTAGGTAATTAGATTGTTTAATGTGATCTTCTGTCAAAAGAAAAACATGCACTTTTTAATCTATTTTAGTTACAAATAGGACAATGGTAAATAAAATAGTGGCGGATTAAGGTTGTCGGGGATTTCTAGGCACTTTGTCCCTTGTACAACCCACTATCGCTACTGTTACAAAATATAATTTTAAATATTCATTTCTTGAGTGAATATATACAAAATCTCAATTTTTTCTGATGTCAAATCTTGCAAGGTGAAAATGACCTATTTCTAGTTGAGCGATTTCACATTTGAAACGTATATTGAACGTCGAGGACACTGCAATAATCAAAAAGAAATATTTTGAATTTTTCAAAAATACGGATTTTACACGCTTTTATTTAGTTTCACATTGAGTCCTGTCGTCAAATCTTGTAAAGTGAATTTGATCCACTTCTCAATGTTCTAATGAGCTGAAATTTGTAAAATATGTAACTCCGATGACAATGTAATATTCAGGTTCATCCCAGGTCATAGGTGACCTCACAGGTATTATTAATTAATTAATAATAATATTATTATTATTAATATTATTATTGTTAATTAATCATTAATTAATTAATTCTTTACACTATAACCTGAAATCATAAACCGGGCGAAATTTCTGTCAAGACTAAAAATTAAGAAATAAAAACAATATAAAAAACTTTTTAAAAACACGCTTTTATTTAAATGCACACTAAAAAGGAAAAAATAATTTCTCCACACATACTACGATTTTCTCACAATTAATCATATCTAAAAAAATGAAAGCGTGGGCGCCAAACATGCAGGAAAAGAAAAAGAATACGAAGGACATTTCATTGTATATGCACAAACCTTTCTGTTTTTTTTCCTTTTCCACTATACTTGATAACTATGTCTATTTGAAGTAGAATTTGCGTTCTTCCCTACATGTTTGGCGCCCAGGCTTTCATTTTTGAGATATGATTAATTGTAAGGAAATCGTGGTGTTTTGTGAAATTATTTTCTTCTTTTTAGTGCATTTAAATATAAGCGTGCTTTTAAAATGTTTATTTTTATATTTTTTTTTATTTGAATTAAAATTTAATTTAAACTACAAAAGATTTTAATTTAATATTTTAAAATTTTAGGGTTCCTTATATTCCTGGCCCTTGCTTTGATGCCTGCCTGTCTACCGTCCTTAGTAGGTAATCCCCCACTGGTAAATAGTTTTTTATATTTCTATAATAAGTCAATCACTAAGTTTATATTCTTTTAAAAGATTATAGTAAAATATTTTGCTTATGAACTTATGGTATGGTATATATCAACAAAGTTTGCAATTTTTTAAAATTTTGCTATTTCCCACCATATTATAATAATCTCAATTCTCAATCCTTAGAATTTAAATTTATATTTATTATTATCAAAATAAAATAAATTTTAATTTATGTCCAATATCAATAAAATTATTATAATTTATTGTAACCCTAAATCACTTTTCTCTATTTCAATCATTTAAGTCTTTAATAATAAATAACTTCGTATTGGTATTTTTTTTTCTTTTTAAAAAATATAGAACTTGATATAGCACATAGATTTGCATAAGAGAATACAAATAACACGTCTTCCATATTCCAAAAGTACTAACATTAAGTTCTTTTGTTCTGTCATGGTTGTTCACATTTGATTTATGTCTTATAAATAAGTCTTGTACTTTAAAGTGGAAAACAACCTGGAGAGATGGGAGAGAGAGAGAGAAATATGTCAGTTTAAATGAATTAAACATAGCAAGAGGCTGCTATTACATTTTGTTTTGCCCATAATTATATTATTGAAAAATTGAACATTTAATAATTGGACAAAATTGTATACAAATTAATATATTACTTTCGATTAGTATGTATATTATACCATAATAATAATTTAAAATTGATCATATTTATGAGTTGTATTTTTATTCTACTTTGAGTTAAAAAAATATACTTTTGCTTCTTGGAGATAATGAAGATTAAGAGTACATTCTACATTCTATATTTTATGATTTATGATACGACCCTTACTCTCATACTAATATAAATATAATATATTTATATAAAAATAGTAAAGAAAGTTTATTTTCATCATTTAGATATTAATAATAATATTCAACTAATTAATATATTCAATATACTACGAGAGCAGGTCAATAAGTCCGTGACTTTTTGAATAAAACAAAGTGTTGAACAAAATTGATATAAAAATTATTTTATTTTTCAACGTACTCTTCTTTGAACTCTATACATTTCGTCCAAAGTCTCTCCAATTTTTTTATCCCTTCCAAAAAATAAGATTTGTTGAGGTTATCAAAATAGGTATTTGTTTGTGAGATGATTTCATCATGGAATCAAATCTCTTTCCACCGAACCATTTCTTTAGGTTTGGAAACAAGAAATATGTAGTTTCTTGGGTTTAAATCCGGAGAATAGGGAGGATGAGAGAGCAATTCGTATTCCAATTCATGGATTTTCATGGAAATTCACTTTTTTTCTATTTTCTTCTTAAATCACGAGGTAGTTTGCTATTAATGGATGTCAAACAAAAACTAAAAGACCCAACTGGTTCAAATTTCAACAGGAGTCTGACGATAAATACCTGCTGAAAGGAGCAGTTTTGCCATTTCATTTAAAAGACAGGGTATTCAAAAAGTCACGGACTTATTGACCTATATATATATATATACTTATTAAAACCAATTTCTTTTTTAGATAGATTATGGAAGAATTAAAAGAAAATGTAAAATGTTATTATAAAAATACAATTTATAGAGATCAGATATTCCTTTTTATTTTGAATTTTTTATATTATCTTTACATTTTATTTTAGTTATAATAAATTAGTGAGTTTCTCAATTTTAATACATCATTCAATAGATATAGAGAATCTACTAAACTACTCATATATCTAAAATTATCAAGGTATCAAGTAATAATTAAACCATTAATATAATATAATATATTTGATAATATATTTTGCCTCTAGTTTAGCTGTAGTTTCAATTTTAGTTTAGACTTGATTACGTATTTTGTAATTAAGAATTTATTTATTTTTTGGAAGGGATAAAACATTGAAGAAACATTGGCGAAGTATATAAAGCTCAAAGGAGACTACGTTAAAAAATAAAATAATATTTTATCCAAAAACTTGTGTTTTATTCAAAAAGTTACGAACTTATTGACCTGCTGAAATAATTTAGAGCAACTATTCAAATTTTAAGTTCAAAGTGTAAAAAATTTGTAAAATTGATCATTTATGTCAGTCAGTCAGTCAGAATTATCGTAAAATGTTATATAATCTTATAAATATTATTATATATAGTTTTAATATTAGGAGAGAAGATTGTGAAGATATGCAATGAAAAATTTTATAATATGTATTATACGAGGGTGGGATGAAAAGTTTCCGACCTGTTTTTAAATTTTTTTTTTTTTGTTTTATTTTTCAAAATTCAAGATAGCTGAGACCTGTACGATGTCAGCTGAACGTGTGCGAAATATTTTGCAAAACCATTTGAATATGGAAAACTGGGTGCAACATGGGTGCCGCATTTTCTAACGACCAAAAATTGCTTCGAAAAACCATTTCTAACGACAATTTGGCGCTGTAGGCGTAATCCAAACGAATTTTTGCGTCGATTAATTAAATAATTTATTAATTAAATTAATTAAATTAATTAGATCACCGTTATGAGAAATGTATCAGTG
Source organism: Labia minor (assembly GCA_963082975.1). Lineage (NCBI taxonomy): Eukaryota > Metazoa > Arthropoda > Insecta > Dermaptera > Spongiphoridae > Labia > Labia minor. The sequence goes on from OY720345.1 coordinate 82,916,943, forward strand.
TTGATAGAGATTATGTTGAAAAATATAGCAAAAAAAAAAATTGAAAAACATCGTTTTTCTTGGTTAGGTCGGAAACTTTTCATCCCACCCTCGTACAGTATGTTTTAATTCTTAATTTAAACAAAAAAATATATTTCAATTAAAATATCAAATATCAATTTGTTGAAAATTAATATTTATTATATTCAATAAATTATCTTTATCTTTATTTATATTATAAAAGAATTTGAATATTAAAATTTATTAGTATGATTTTTCATTAAGATTTCTTTAAACATTTTATTTAATTTTATTAATTTTTTTTTTTATAAGGAATTAATTGAAAATTAAATTCTGCAAATAGTGTAAAATTTGCGTGACAATCAAAGAAAAATTTGAAACTACTATTTGAAATAAATAAATATTAGTGTGATTGTGATGGTAAGTCGTGAGTCAATTCCCCTTTAAGAAGATTAACATTTCAGTCGGTTAGGAAATTTACAATATTACTCAATAAAAAAAAAAGTCCGTCCTGAAAATATTCTAATGCTAGTCTGAACGAAGTAAAAATCTCGCTCTCTTGTATATCATTATGATTATCATCATGATTAGCCTGAATAGTGGCTGAGTGCGTGTCTTTGTGTGTATTTCCAGCCTCGCACCTGCCTCTGGATCACTGAATGATCCCCTCCCCTCCATCCTGATACAAAACACACCCAGACCAGTTGAGGTGTTGTATTCCTCCTCGTTCCCTTCCCCCCGGGGATTCCATCACATGTGTTTTGAACGACAAGAGTGGGAGGAAGGGGCGCCCACGCACTTTTTGAATGGCCCAAGTTACATTCACAAACGTTACTCACACCTTTACGCATAGAAACTTGTTTGTATCCGCAACGGGTTAGAATGCCAACGCGTTACAGAAATATGTACAAAAATTTTATCTTTATTATACTTCGATTATATATAAATCGTCCGCGATGTCAATATTAAAAACATTCATTGATTTATCTGGATTGCACCTATTTTCGAATTTGTTTTTAAAAGCTTTTCTTGTTTATAAGGACATAATATTCAAATGGGATTTTAGTAAAAAAATAAAAAAAAAAAAAATAATCACCAATAGTAGATATATACAATATATAGTAAAAAAAAACGTGAATAAGCTGGAGTGTCTCCACTCGACTATCTCGCAATTTGAAATGGATTAAATAATATAATATATTATATTTAAATTAAATTTAATTAATTATAAATTAATAAATAATATTTATTAAACCAGCGCATGATTGACTCTGTTGATGGCACCACGTCACGTGTTGGCGCGTGAGATTTGCAGTGTTAAAAAATTAATTCTGGTACTTTCAGCGATTCAATCAAGCTGAAATTCTATATATAGCAGTTTTATACAATTTTTAATCATGTGAAAAATTATCAAACACATATCTTTATTTTTTACGATCAATTTAGAGGAAAAAAATCAAAACATTGTAGGTAATCACCGTCTTCAGATTGAGCTACATTTCTCAAAAGTTGATAGAAAACTACGAATTTTGAATAATGTCCATGTACCAAATTTCATGATTCTAGCTTAAACTGTTTTTGCGTAATCTTGTCTACACAGACATTTTTCTCAACCTTAGTGAAAATGATTCAGGAATCAATATAACATATATTATATTTAAATTAAATTTAATTGATTATAAATTATAAATTAAAATTAATAAATAATATTTATTAAATCAGCGCGTGTTTGGTTCTTTGTATGGCACCATGTCACGTGTTGGCGAGTAAGATTGGCAGTGTTAAAAAATTAATTCTGGTACTTTCAGCGATTCAATCAAGCTGAAATTCTATATATAGCAGTTTTTTCCAATTATTAATTATGTGAAAAATTATCAAACATATATCTTTATTTTTACGGTCACTTTAGAGGAAAAAAATTAAAAACGTGATAGGTAATGGTTCTTTTCCGAATGAGCTACATTTTTTAAAAGTTGATAGAAAACTACGAATTTTAAATAAAACCTTTTTTGCGTAATATTGTCTACATACATACACCCAACAAACAGAGAGACATTTTTCTCAACCTTAGTGAAAATGATTCAGGAACCTTCAAAACGTATAAAAACATCAAAATCTCAACATTGAAAATTTTCGTGTACGCAATACTATCTCTGGCGAGATACTAAACATAAAATAAATAAATAAACATGTTCAACACTTAACATCACACTCTGTTCACTTTTAACAACTCAATTCCTTATTATTTTGAAAATTTTTATATATTTTAATAGATTTCATAATATCTTTACATTTATCTCTCTTAGAAAATATTTCATTTATGTTTGTGTAAATTTATTTTAACTTAATAAGTCATTAAATAAAATTTATAATAGGCTAATACTAATGTTTGCTCGAATGTAATATAATGTTTATTTTATTTTTAGTTTTTTTTTTAAAAGCATAAAAAGAACAAGAAATAAATGTTTTGGAAATTCAATTTGAATATTGTATATTCTACATTTATATATATATATATACTACTTACATAAAATTTAAAATAGGTTAAAAAAAATATTAAAATAGGTTGTTATTTTCTATGGTATCGAATTTTTCTAAGGTATAATAATCATTCAAAAAAAAAACTTATTCTTATCGAGAGAAAGTTGTAATCTTGTCTTATAAAGATATTCAAATGTTGAAATGAGATTACTTTTAAATTCATGAAATTAATCTAAATTGATGTGTCATTTTAAAACTTATTAAATATGGATTAAATAATTTTACAACAAATTAAAAAAAAAATAGTTATGTTGTCAATCATTAGAAGAACAGAATAAAAGATAAAACAAAAAAACAATTAAAATCAACATACAAAAGTTTCTGGCCTGACCAAGAAAAACGATATTTTTAATTTTTACCGACCGAAGATAGTAAGGGAGGTATTGTTTTCACACCAAATTTCACATGTGGAGATTTTTACATATCTCCACGAATCATGCATTTTCTCAACAGAAAAAAGTATTTTTAGCATGATGTCTGTCCGTCCGTCCGTCCGTCTGTCCGTCCGTATAGATGTGTACAGCCTGAACGGCTGAACGGATTTTGATGAAATTTGGTATATTTACTTAATGCATCAGTGGGATGAATTGATCAACTTTTGGTGCAAATCCGGAAACCGGAAGTGGTAGTATTAGCGATCGACGATAGGAAGGGAAGGGTTATTTTCACGCCAAATTTCACATGAGGAGATTTTTTTAAATATCACCACGAATGTATTGGTTTTATCCTCGGGAAAAATCATCTTCATTATGTTTTTCTTAATTTAAAATTATATAACGTCACCCAGCCCTTCATAACGTCACAGCCTCGGGTAACGCCGGGCAACGCCGGTTACTTCAGCTATATATTATAAATAAAATAAAATTAAAAATATTTATGTTCTATCCATATCTGTTTTTTATTACATTAATAGATATATTAAAATTATTTGAAATTGTTTCTGTAGCTGGAAATTAATTTATTTCAAACCGTCGGTCGGTTCGGACCTGGCCACAGGTCAACTTATTTTTTTTGCTTTATTTTTCAACATTCAAGATAGCTGAGACCTGTACGATGTCAGCTGAACGTGTGCGAAATATTTTCCACAATATGGAAAGCTGTGTGCAACGTGGGTGCCGCGTTTGCTAACGTTAGATCAAAAACTGCTTCGAAAAACCATTTCTACCACAAATTTGGCGCTGTAGGCGTAATCCAAACGAATTTTTGCGACGATTCATAACTGTTGATAAGACTTAGATTAAATTAAATTAAATTAATTAATTAATTTAATTAATTAGAACACCGTTATGAGAAATGTATCAGTGTTGATGGAGATTATGTTGAAAAATATAGTAAAAAAAAAAAAAAAATTAAAAAAACATCGTTTTCTTGGTCAGGCGGGAAACTAATATTTGATATTATATATTTTGCTTTTTTATTTATTTATTTATTTATAAATTCCTTCTGAAACACCCTATCTATAGTACAACTATTCTTAACGGTATTATTAAAAATGTTTTGTTGGAGGTAAAAAGTAATAATAATTGAAACTTTTTGTTTTGTTTGTTTAAATCCAAGTTATTTAACCATAAGAATTAGTAATGAATGTTTACTTTGATATAACCAACAAAATATTTTTAATGAACCTTGAAAGAGTTTGTGTGCTTAGAAAAGAAACATTAAAAATTATAAATCAAATGTTCAATGTTATTTCCCGAATTGTTTTATAATTCCAAAATGATAAAGAAAAATCCTATTCATGGTTTTATCAAAGAACCATTTAAAGATTCCATTGTGAATTGTTAGTTACTGCCAAGCTACCATAAACATTTTTCTATCCTAGTTATATTTACTAATCATGTTTAAAATAGTATTCAACTTGTAATAAGATATGATACTGTGCTTTAAAATGATAAATTAGCTAAAGACCCATTCATAAAACTTCAGAATGCTTTCTTTATTGTTATTAATTATTGGAGTACTAAATATCTGTATTACTAAATAAAGTAATATGAGAATAATTTTGATAAGTCAATAAAAAATAGAAACGCTGTTTTAGTAAGGGAGGTATTGTTTTCACACCAAATTTCACATGTGGAGATTTTTATATATCTCGCGACGAATCATGCATTTTTTTAACAGAAAAAAGTTTTTTTAGTATGATGTCTGTCCGTCTGTCCGTATAGATGTGTGTTCGTATAGATGTGTACATCTTGAACGGCTCAACGGATTTTGATAAAATTTGGTACATTTACTTTATGCATCAGTATGATGAATGGATCAACTTTTGGTATGTATCCGGAAACCGGAAGCGGTGGTATTACCGATCGACGATAGGAAGGGAAAGGTTATTTTCACACCAAATATCACACGAGGAGATTATTTACATATCTCCACGAATCATGCACTTGTATTGGTTTTATCCTCGGGAAAAATCATCTTCATTAGTTTAAATTAATTTCCAGCTACAGAAACAATTTCAAATAATTTAAATGTAACTTTCAATGCAATAAAAAACTGTTATGGATATAACAGAAATATTTTTAATTTTATTTTATTTATAATAAATATGGAGGAGCATGATTCGTCGAGATATGTAAAAATATTCACATATGAAATTTGGTGTGAAAACAATACCTCCCTTACTATCGTCGGTCAGTAAAAATTAATATAAAATGTCGATTGAAAATGAATAGAATAAAAAAAGTTAAAACCTCTTCAGGCATATCGTACTCGGATTTCAATTCTCTCTCTCATTCATTGAAATAATTTTCTATGAGATCATTTCTCTGAGGAATGGATCCTGGTTTAGCGTCAAGGTGTCTCTCGTGGTTTTCATCTCTCTAATCCAATTATTATTATCCATCCATTCAAATCCATTTGACGACATTCCACCATCGTATTGCCTTCCGACCTTGACATCTTGGAGAAGTTTTTCCATTCATTAAATAGGTTTGCTCTCACTTAAATACTGTATATTAGCATATATATATATATATATATACACCTAATGCTGTTTCTACACGATCTTTTTTTACACGAATTTGATTTAACACGGTTTGAAAATCAAGAATTTTATTTTTTTTTACACGATTTTATTCGATTTAGCACGGTGCAAACTATCACAACACACATAAATAAAAACACACACAGCTTACAAACAGCTTCAATCCATAGGAAAAAAAGAATGAGCATAAAGTTTGTATATATTAAATTATTAAAGCTTTGGTGGTTGTTTTTATTTATAAGGGAAATTTGTAAATAAAACCACATATTGATATTTGTTATTGTAAATTTATTCATGTGGTTTTATTTACAAAATTCCCTTATAAATGAGCATAAAGATTAAATGTATGGACATATTTGTTTCTCTTTCGTTTTTTTTTTTTGTATACATTGTGTACATACATTCAAGCAAATTTATTGGTCAGAGAAATTCTAAATGGCAAAAATTTAAAGGAATTTCCTTTTTACTATCTCGCCAGAATCATTTTCACTAATGTTGAGAAAAATGTCTGTATATGTGTGTGTATGTGTGTGTATGTAGACAAGATTACGCAAAAATGGTTTGAGCTAGAATCATGAAATTTGGAAAACGGGCATTATTTAAAATTCGTAGTTTTCTATCAATTTTTGAGAAATGTAGCTCATTCAGAAGAGGGTCATTACCTACAACGTTTTGATTTTTTTCCTCTAAAGTGACCGTAAAAATAAAGATATATGTTTGATAGTTTTTCACATGATTAAAAATTGTATAAAACTGCTATATATATAATTTCAGCTTGATTGAATCGCTGAAAGTACAAGAATTAATTTTTTAACACTGGAAATCTCACGCGCCAACACGTGACGTGGTGCCATCAACAAAGATCCAAACATGCGCTGGTTTAATAAATATTATTTATTAATTATAATTTATAATTAATTAAATTTAATTTAAATAAAATATATTTGTTAATTAATCCAATTCAAATTTTGAGATAGTCGAGTTGAGACACTCCAGATTTTTTCTGGAACCAATTACCGTGTAAAAACAGAATTAGGTGTATATACTAAGTATTCAGCATATCCATTAAAAAAGGAATATTTCAAAATTGATACAAATTTCATTTAAGGAAATCCAAACGTGAATTGAAGGGGAATTAACGACCTTCAAGAATCAACAGCGAGAAAGAGAAGATGAAGGTCAGTCATATATATATATATATATATATATATATATATATATATACACCTCACTACCCCTGGGAAAGAAAAATAAACATTCACCTTTTTTTTATTTTCTTTTTCTTTTTTTTTATTTTCTCATTATCCATATTAGTAATCGAAATAAAATAGTATTTCTTAAAAGAATATAATTGTTTTGCATTGAAGTTGAATGGTTATAATCAGTGGGACAGGAAAATAAGTGAAATCTCGTAGGTTCCAAGATCCTACCTCTGCAATAAATAAACTTTACTATAATAGCCTTCTGCTGCATAAATAGATGGCAATGGAGGAAAATTGTTTATTGGACAACCATGATACTCTGAATTCATCTTATCTTAGAAGAAACGAAGATTTACACTCATTTCTTTTTATCCAAGATGTAATAAAGTTAACCCAGTCTTCTTCTTTTCCTTCTTTTGCAATTTCAATTTGCAATATAAATATAAAAAAAAATTTTTTTTTGATTATTTGTTTTTTTTTTTTTTAAAAAGTTGTAAACCATTCACATCAGATTTTCAATAATAAATAAAAAAATCTGGAGTGTCTCCACTCGACTATCTCGCAAATTTGAATTGAATTAATTAACACATATATTATATTTCAATTAAATTTAATTAAAATTAAATTATAAATTAAGTATAATTCAATTGGATTAATTAATTAATTAATTTATAAAATTTAAATTTACAATATATAGTATTGGTATTCAATTCAATTAATTAATTAACATATATTAAATTTAAATTTAAAATCTTCACCTTCATTTTTAAGATGTTTTTTTTGTTAATGACACCACGACACGTGCTGGCGCGTGATTAGCAATCAACGTGTTAAAAAAAAAATTAATCACTGTAATTTCAGCGATTCAATCAAGCTGAAATTATATATATAGCAGTTTTATGCAATTTTTAATCATATGAAAAACTATTAAATATATATCTTTATTTTTACCGTCACTTTAGAGCAGTGATTCTCAACATTCAGCACACTTTTAACGGTTTAAAAATTTGGCGGGACACAAAGAAAAAGATAAGTTTAAAAGTTTACCATATTGAGTTTTTTTTAAGAACCAAATTGAAATAAGTTGACCTGTGGCCAGGTCCGAACCGACCGACTGTTTGAAATAAATTAATTTCCAGCTACAGAAATAATTTCAAATAATTTTAATATATCTATTAATGTAATAAAAAACAGATATGGATACATAAATAATAAATATAAACATTTTTAATTTTATTTTATTTATAATATATATGCAAGACCAGGCTGTGTCGTCATGAATGGCTGGATGACGTCATATAATTTTAAATCAAGAAAAAACTAATAAATATGATTTTTCTCGAGGATAAAACCAATACAAAGTGCATGATTCGTGGTGATATATAAAAAAATCTCCTTTGGTGTGAAAATAACCCTTTCCTTCCTATCGTCGATCGCTAATACTACCACTTCCGGTTTCCGGAATTGCACCAAAAGTTGATCAATTCATCCCACTGATGCATTAAGTAAATATACCAAATTTCATCAAAATCGGTTGAGCCGTTCAGGCTGTACACATCTATACGGACGGACGGACAGACATCATGCTAAAAATACTTTTTTCTGTTTAGAAAATGCATGATTCGTGGAGATATGTAAAAATCTCCACATGTGAAATTTGGTGTGAAAACAATACCTCCCTTACTATCGTCGGTCGGTAAAAATTTAGAAAAAAAGTCGGAAATGTTTAAGAACCTAGTCCCTAAAATGTTTAGCCTTTTTTTTTAACCAAATTGAAAAAATTGAGGAAAAAAAAGTTTAAGAGCCTCGTAATCTCGCGTCACACTAAAGTGCCGCGACATAGTGGTTGAGAATCATTGGTTTAGAAGGAAGAAAAATAAAACAATGGTAGGTAATGGTCCTCTTCCGAATGAGCTACATTTCTCAAAAGTTGTTAGAAAACTACGAATTTTGAATAATGCCCCTGCACCAAATTTCATGATTCTAGCTAAAACCGTTTTTGGGTAATCTTGTCTAAACAGTCATTTTTCTCAACCTTAGTGAAAATGACTCAGGGACCTTCAAAACGTATAAAAACATCAAAATCTCGACATCGAAAATTTTCATGATCGCAATACTATCTCTGGCGAGAGAGTAGAAATAAATAAATAAATAAATAAATATTGGTGTCTTTCTATTTATCATAGGAATGTATAGACAGACACCTGTTTAATCAACTTACACTTTGAATTTTTTTTTTTTTTTTTATTTTAGTTTAAATCTAAATAGAAAAAAGAAAAGAAGAAAAATTAGATAATTAATAATACGAATGGATATATTAAAAGATTAAAATAAAATAAATTTTAAAAGAAGAAAACAAGAAGTAAAGATAATTAAAATTTTTAAACTTTTTATTAAGCACTCTCGCTGTCTTGAAAGACATTCCAATATCAAAGCAGTACTATAAATAAATGATTGAAATGAAGCTCAATGGAAACATAAAAGTTAATGGAAAATTGTTTAAATAACACATTCAAAATGTTAGTATAAGTTAATATTTTTGTTTTGTTTTTTTTTGGAAAAATGAATAAAAATAAAAAACACCAGTAAACACTAAAGTAGATAAAAAAATAAACATAATAGTTTTTGCAAATTTTTGTAATTTAACCAAAAATTTATTCCAGAATGAATATATTTATTTTAAGACAGAATTATTCAGAGCAAGTGAAGAAACCTTGATTAATTAAGACATGCTTGTCCTAGGGTGCGGCCCACGGGCCGAATGCGGCCCAAACGCAAATCATGAAAATATTTAAATTTGCTCATTTCTACTAAAAAAAAATTAATGTTTGCAATATTTTTCATCTTCATTTATAATTTTATAAATATATCTAATTCAAATAAAAAAAATTATAATAAAACTACACAGCATACAGTAAAACCTCTCTTGAAGGATATTCTCAAAACTCTGTTAAAACAATGTTTAATTTGAATAAAAATGAATGAAGTAATTATTACACGTGTCCTTATAGAATAGTTTTACTGTAGTTAATTTTATTTTCATTTGTTGAAAAAATATTTATGTGCGGTCCAGCTTTTTATTTTTTATTTTTTTTGCAATGTGGCCCTCGAATGGTCAAAGTTTAGACACCCATGAATTAAGATTTAATATTTAAATATTTTAATAGTTTATTTCAATATTGAAATATAAAACAACAAAAAACTGAGTATTTATTTTATCCTATTTTATGGATATTTTTTAGATAAATATAAAACAAATTCAATCATGTTGAAAACAAAAATACAAAATTTTTATTTAATATATTTAAAATGTTTTATATTTTTTTTTTTTTATTTTTTTTTTTTTTTGGACTTTTAACTCTGAATTTATCCTAATTATGAAGAATTTCTTAAGAAATTAAAAATATAGATTCACAATGATTTAATATTATTTAATTATGTGTTTAAAATGGATTAAATTCACTTAATTGAAAGAATTGTTATGGAAATTATAATGAAAGAAAATATATTTTGCAAACACCATTATGTTTATTTATTTATTTATTTATTTTTTTAGAAACTTATCAAAATGCGATCTCTTATAGCTTCGACGATCAGAATATTCATGAGGACAAACCGTGGGCCAAGTTTGGATCAAATCCTCTCTTGATTGGTAAAGAACAAGGAACGCAACAGGTCTTTAGGCGTTAGCAGGAATTCTTTGTAGGGCGGAGCAAAAATTTGCAGGCAGGACATCAACCATGTGGGCATGCGGGCAATAAGAGTTCTCCCAATGCCCAATTGAAAGTAAACATCGAAAATCATAAAACTTCAAGATTTAATTGAATTCTCAAAAATTAAATTGCATAGAACTTATAGAATTAATTGAAATTAATTAAAATAATAATTCTATTATTTCTTAGAAATGAAACAGATTCCATTTTTTATTTTAACTATTTCCAAAAATAAAGTGTCCTATTGACTCTAATCAAAGACCAACTTGATTATTTTATATGAAAAAAAACATACATATCTTATCTTATTATACTACAAAAATTGTATATATATATATTTGTATATTTGAAATATTAAACCGCTCTAAGGATTTTTTTAAAATTCACTCCATAAATAATATTTATAAAGAAAAATTAATCTGTATTGGTTTCAGCCTCGGGAAAAATCAACTTTATTAGTTTTTCTTAATTTCAAATAAGAAATTTAAATGACGCCAGCAACTACGTCAGACAGCAATACAAAGAATTATAAAAATTATACAAAAATATAAATAATAAAATCAAATCATATTACGAAATATATATTTTGTTATATCTACAGGCCATAGTTTTTTGTCTTTTAGAGCATTAATACCTACGTTTAAGTGGGTTTTATAACTACTATTTCTAAATTTATTTAAATTTATGTTCTTTTAAATTATTTGAACGGAGGCTCGGTGGACCAGGTACTATATATATATATATATATATATATATATATATATATATATATATGTCAAGTAGACATTTTGTAATGAATAATTACAAATTATACAAAATTAAATTAAATATTTATTAATTAAGATTTATAATTGAATTTAAAAAAAATAAAAGCGTGTAAAAAATGAATTAAGTTCTTGGATAACAGAATTAAGGGAATAAGAAAAGTATTTAATTGGTATGTTTTATATTAGATTTCAAGAAAAATAAAAAGTATAAAATAAATTAAAATTTTTCAAAATAATTATATATATAACAATTTTTTTCTTCTTAAATTAAAATTTATAATTAATATAAGATTAGTAAATAAATAATTTATCTAAAAAAAATTAAAATATAAAAATAAAATTGAATCATTTGATCTATTATTATTTATAATAAATTTAATTTTATTATTATATTTAATATTAAAATAAAAATCATTAATAAGATGAATTACTCAAATTTGGTTCAGTTTATTACATTTATAATGAAACTGTGGAAACTTAAGTGTTGACTAATAATAATTAATTCTTGGTTTCGATTTTTTTTTTAATCATCATGTCTATAACAAGATTTCAGCCACACAACTATTTACATTTAATCCTGTTTATGTTAATTAAGTTATTTCATATAATCCAAATAGATGTTTGAATAAATATTCATCACCTCATTCAGCCAAATATGGCTTTTCAGCGCGATGAGGATTTTTTTTTTATCTATTTGTTCCGTATAAATAAATTGTCTGTTTCGATTTGAAATAAGTTTATTTGATCCACTTGAAAGATTCATGTATGAATGAATTAAAATAAAATAATAATAAAGAAGAGATGTACATTTTACTAACCAGTTTTCATTTATTAATTAATATATCTTGGGGGTTTGTTTGTTTGTTTTTTTTTGCTATCTTGCGATCATGAAAATTTTCGATATCGAGATTTTGATGTTTTTATACGTATTGAAGGTCCCTGAGTCATTTTCACAAGATTACGCAAAAACGGTTTGAGATAGAATAATTAAATTTGGTACATGAGCATTATTCAAAATTCTTAGTGTTCTATCAACTTTTGAGAATTACAGCTCAACCGGAAGAGGGTCATTACTTACCACGTTTTGATTTTTTTTCCTCTAAAGTGACCGTAAAAATAAAGATATAGGTTTGATAATTTTTCACATGATTCAAAATTGTATAAAACTGCTATATATAGAATTTCAGCTTGATTGAATCGCTGAAAGTACCAGAATTATTTTTTAACACTGCAAATCTCACGCGCCAACACGTGACGTGTTGCCATCAACAAAGAGCCAATCATGCTTTGGTTTAACAAATATTATTTATTAATTTTAATTTATAATTTATAATTAATTAAATTTAATTTAAATATAATATATTATGTTACTTAATCCAATTAAAATTGCGAGATAGTCGAGTGGAGACACTCCAGCTTATTTTATTTAATGAATGAATTTTTTTAGGGAGATACGTGGGGTTATTTTTCAATCAGAAAAATTAAAATTGAAAATCGGTAATGTGAATGATATGTTAGCAATCTTCTGACCAGGCCAGACCTCTTTTAAAGGTGAATGCACCTATAAATTGGCATTATTTCCTACCCACTCACTTATTCAATCTTTTTTGATCCATTTCATTGGCCAACATCAAGAATGGTTCTGCAAATCTTCTACTCACTTAATAGTTATATTATAGTATGTTTATACATTGGCCTAAGATAAATTTTAAAGTTAATTTTATTTTTATTATTATTATTATTATTGATTATTTATTGAATGGTTAAGATTAGTTTTATTAGTAAAGAATAAAATGATTTAAGGAAACAGTGACGTAAAAATAAAATGTTTACTTCTCTTATTCTCTTCACTACGTAGATAACTCCTATATATTTATAATCATGGCCCTTGACCTTCTGACTTCGTACGCCACACCAACCTCCAACACTTCCTAGTAAATATTCTGCATTTTAAGACCAATCTTGTATAAAAACACACAAACGAAAACTAATAAAATTTTTACACGCTAATTTCATAAAAATAAATAATAAATTTTAATGTTATGAAATATTTTTAAATACATTCAAAATGAAAAGCTATCCTGAAATCAATATTTATGTTTCAGAATCCGTTGAAAAAAAATTAATCGGAGCAATACAAAAGGAGTTAGTTACTAAAAGTAATTAATCGCTAATTAATTACAATTAATTAATTATAATTCAATTATATTTCTTCTATACCTTCTAGGGATCCATTGAAATATCTATAAAACTTTTCAAAAGTCTATCTCAATAAAAAATCGATGAAAAATCGATTTCAATTTGTCAAAAGAGCGAACAGACAGAGAAACGTTATAATAATCTACATTATACAAATGATATATTTATTATTTATTTATTCGTTTTGTACTTCAGATTTTTAAATTATTTAAAAAAAAAACATTTATATTATATATATAAATTTAAATTAATTTCATCCAATATCTAATTTTAAGTGTGAATGGCTTGAATGTTTTAAAATTAATACTAAAATATGAAAGAAAAAAAATTGTTTGTTTTTAATATATATATATATATATATAATAATAATAATATCGTTTAACCCACTTCTATGAAAGTTAACGTGAGATTTGACTGGATCATACTGGGTACCATATCGTCATTGACATCTGATGACCTTCCAGATCTCGGTTCATCTTCTAAAATCTAATGACTCCAACAAAACTTTCACATGTTCTTTCTGTAACTCTTCAAACACCCATCAACTTCAATTGCGTTATTCATTACTATCATGGCAGAGATAGTATTGCGATCACGAAAATTTTCGATGTCAAGATTTTAATGTTTTTATACGTTTTGAAGGTCCATGAGTCATTTTCACCAATTGTAAGGTTAAGAAAAATGTCTATGCGTGTATGTGTATGTAAACAAGATTACGCAAATACGGTTTGAGCTAAAATATTGAAATTTGATACACGGGAATTATTCAAAATTCGCAGTTTTCTATCAACTTTTGAGAAATGTAGCTCAACCGGAAGAGGGTCATTACCTACAACGTTTTGATTTTTTTTCTTCTAAAGTGACCGTAAAAATAAAGATATATGTTTGATAGTTTTTCGCATGTTTAAAAATTGTATAAAACTGCTATATATAGATTTTCAGCTTGATTGAATCGCTGAAAGTACCAGAATTAATTTTTTAACACTGCAAATCTCACGCGCCAACACGTGACGTGGTGCCATCAACAAAGAGCCAAAGATGCGCTGATTAAATAATTATTATTTATTAATTTTAATTTGTAATTTATAATCAATTAAATTTAATTTAAATATAATATATGTTATATTTAATCCAATTCAAATTTGCGAGATCGTCGAGTGGAGACACTCCAGCTATAATTTTCTCTAAATAATAAATAAATAGTAAATTGGGGGTTGATCGGTTGTCCGGTGGAGTTTGTGAATGTCGACTGAATGCATTTCCCCTTCTCCGCTCACCTGCCAGCAGTGACCAGTCGAAGGAGTGACTAGGAGAGGTGGTAGGCGCTAAGAGAAAGAGGGAGGGTCTGCGCGCACTCACATAGAAAGACATTCTTGCAATTATTTCCAAAATAATCATTAAAGATGATTATATTATTATTGATTATTATTTATTATCATTATATTTTTATAAAAATTTAAAAAATTGATTTTCTTCTAAAAATTCAACACAAACATAAAACGGTAATTGTTCAGTCTAACCGATGTATCATGGATTTGGATAAAACTTTACCAGTGAATTATTTTTTTGATTATAAACAAACTTTCGTCAAGAAGTATGTCGCGGTCGCTTCTAGCTTATGAGATAAAAATTATTAAACTTTGCATATAAATCTATGGATATTCTATTTAGCTACCATGTTTTATTAATTTGACCGTCAAAGGGCTCCTTTAATTTTCTTGTGGGAAGGGGGGATGTTGAGTTCGGTTTGGGTATAAAAAGATTAAAAATTTAATTAATTAATTAATTTTCCTATATCCAAATCGAATTTATAAAAACGGAAAATTAGTGAATAAGTGAATAATTAGTGAATTAGTCAATAAAACATTATTAAATAGCTGCTCATTCATAACTAGTTTATCTGTCAAATTTTAATAATTTTTTTCTCGTAAGCTACATAGAAGCAACCGCCCCATACATATTAAAGAAAGTTTGTCTGAAATTAAAAAAGGAATCCACTGGTAAAGTTTTATCCAAATCCATCATACATCGTTTAGAATGTACAATTATTCATAAAACTTTTCAATGAGATCAGCGGTCGGGGAACTTTTTTAATCATTACCACAAAATATTTTTGTATGAGTTGATATTACCCCATGGTTTATAAAATAGCAAATTAAAAATATATACTTTTTACTCACAAAAGTTTCATTTTTACCCCATTTGGGGTAATTTACCCAGGTCCCCCGACCACTGAATTAGATTGTATTTAATTAAAAAACAAAAAAGAAATAATATGTTAATTTATAAAAAAATCTATTTCATTTCACATTTTATACAAGTCTAGTATATATATATATATTAGATAAATATACCTACATTTTAAGAGGGAAATAGGTAGTGATATTTTTTAATTTTCGAAATCTTAATCGAGTAACCCAAAATAATATTTGTATATTTATTTATTAGTTGGAATTTTAAAAATTAAACAATATTAATTTAGTTACTTGCCAATTTAAATTTATATTATTAATTTGTAATTAGACTATGTTGATAGGTAGGGTGACCAAACGTCCCGTTTTTACGTGCTCTGTCCAGTCGTCCCGAAAAATGTCTTTGGGGCAGCCTATTGTCCCGTTTTTTTAACATTTAGGACATTTCGTACTCTTTTTCAAAATTTTTTCAATTTGGATCTAAAAAAAAATATTTTTTAAAATATGGTCACCCAATCGATAAGGGCCCCATTTTACTTGTTAAGCCCGTTAAATTACTCATTTAATAGTAGTTAGCATACTACATAATTTATTAATATTATATTTGAGATTATTAATTTCACTATTTTTTTTTTATGCTTTTATCAAAAAAAATATAAGCTGGAATGTCTCCACTCGACTATCTCGTAATTTGAATTGAATTAAATAACATAATATATTATATTTAAATTAAATTTACCTAATTATAAATTAAAATTAATAAATAATATTTATTAAATCAGCGCATGTTTGGCTCTTTGTTGATGGCACCACGTCACTTGTTAGCGCGTGAGATTGGCAGTGTTAAAAAATTAATTCCGGTACTTTCAGCGATTCAATCAAGTTGAAATTCTATATATAGCAGTTTTATACAATTTTTAATCATGTGAAAAACTTTCAAACATATATCTTTATTTTTGCAGTCAGTTAAGAGGAAAAAAAATCAAAACGTTGTAGATAATGACCCTCTTCCGGTTGAACTACATTTCTCAAAAGTTGATAGAAAACTACGAATTTTAATTAATTATACCGAATTTCATGATTCTAGCTCAAACCATTTTTGCGTAATCTTGTTTACATACACACACATACACACAACCAGAGAGGCACACATACAGACATACACACACACACAGACATTTTTCTCAACCTTAGTGAAAATGATTCAGGAACTTTTTTATTAAAAGACCACATTGTTTGTATAAAATTATTTATTAAATTAAAATAACTGTACAACGTTTCGATTGCTTGTTCTGCAGTAAGAGCTGACGTGTCCCATCATGTGTCAGTTCACTTGAATCGGAGCAAGCGTACGGTTGCTTGAAAACGACTCCAGAATAAGCAGTCGAAACGTTGTACACAGTTGTTTTAATTTAATAAATAATTTTATACAAACAATGTGGTCTTTTAATAAAAATTCCCTTAATAATTATCAAAATAACCACAAAAACTTTAATAAATATGATTCAGGAACCTTCAAAACGTATAAAAACATCAAAATCTCGACATCAAAAATTTTTGTGATCGCAATACTGGCAATCTGGCGTGATAGTAAAAAGAAAAAAATATTAATGCAATTCATTTAAATTGATAATATTTTCATTAAAATGTATTTGCAAATTTAAAGAAATTATAAAAATTCTCTTAATACATTAGATTTATTTAATTTATATGATTTTCATCTAAATTCAATCAATCCAATGAATAAGTATATGCAGTTAGTATACTATATAATTATTTTTTTCCTTAGATCTATTATACTATCTAAAGATAAAGAAAGGGAGGAGAACGAGGAGAAGGAGGAGGAGTAGGACCATAAATATATCTTTCTATGGTTTTCATTAATTATTAGAAATTAATTTTACGCTATCAATATTTTTAAATGTTTAATTTGTTTTTGTTTTTTGTTTTTTAAATCAATTAAAACAAACAAAACAAACAGAATCCAAAGAAATAAAATTGGCTATTCCATTTCATCCTTAAGAAAAGATGATAATAAAATCCAATATAAATAAAATAGAAAGAAAAAAAAAAATCTTGAAACATGTCGTGATATTTTTTCACTTGAAAACATTTCCCGGCCGTGGGCGAGAGGCACTTAAGTGAAGTCGGAACCACGGACATCGCCAGGCCTTATATGGGCTTAGACACAATCGCGTGTGCGAGTGAGTAAATGAGTGCGAAAGAGAGCATCCAATATAAGGAGTATATGTGGGAAAGAGATAGCATTCTACTGCCCACTACCGATTTTCAGGGACGTTGTCAATAAATTGCATAATTTCTTTCGTTCGTTCTTGTCATTAATTTTAACATTATAATATATATATATATATATATATATAGCGACCTCAGAAAAAGATTGAAAAGATCGAATTCCTCATATCTTCAAAGTTTGTTGTTGTCTTTTTCTTACCATCTCTTCCTTCCTATTATTTTACTTAATATTCTTCTTATTACTATCTCGCCATTAATTTTATCACGAAAATTTTCGATGTTAAGATTTTGATGTTTTTATACGTTTTGAAGGTTGCTGAATCATTTTCACTAAGGTTGAGAAAAATGTCTGTGTGTGTGTATGTATGTAGACAAAACAGTTTGAGCTAGAATAATGAAATTTGGTGTACGGGCTTTATTCCAAATTCGTAGTTTTCTATCAACTTTTGAGAAATGTAGCTCCAACGGAAGAGGGTCATTAATTACAAGGTTAAGATTTTTTTTCCTCTAAAGTGACCGTAAAAATAAAGATATATGTTTGATAGTTTTTCACATGATTAATAATTGTATAAAACTGCTATATATAGAATTTCAACTTGATTGAATCGCTGAAAGTACCAGAATTAATTTTTTGACACTGCCAATCTCACGCGCCAACATGTGACGTGGTGCCATCAACAAAGAGTCAATCATGCGCTGGTTTAATAAATATTATTATTATATAGTATTTTAGTTAAGAGTAAGAGACTTTTTGTATTAAATATATATATATATATATATATAAAATCAAAAGTGATCATTAAAAAAAAATATACCATGGTACAAATGTAAGTAGGTATACGAGACCTGTTCAAAAGAAAAGGTGAATTTTGAATTTTCACGGGCTGTGTAGATTCGATTATCGAAAAAAATTTTTTGTCATGTTGGTACACATAAGTTTCTCATATGTTGGCATTATCAGTCATTTTGGATTAGTAGTGTGTTTTTGACAACTGAAAAAGTTAGTCACGTTTTTGTGTGTTCTTCGATTTTTTAAAGAATCTGATTCAATTTTGCGTTAAAAAAGAAATAAAATATAAAATGTTGAAGTTATGCAACGTTTGCGTGAAGCAATACTGCTCAAACGATCGGAATTGTGGAAAAACATATGGATAATGCACCAGCTCACACATCATTTCGTGATTTTTTGGCCAAAAACATCACCGTAATCATGCCTCAACCACCGAATTCACCAGATTTGGCTCCCCGCGATTTTTTTATATTCCCAATACTGAAGAGACCAAAGGAAAGAGTTTTGAAATAATTGATGAGATAAAATCGGAATCGAAGAACGAGCTGATAGCTGATGGCCATACTGAAAAGCGCATTTCAGAAGTTTTTCGACGAATGGAAGAAGCCCTGGCATAAATGCATTATATCGGATAATAATGAATACTTTCCAAAATAATTTAAAATTCACCTTTCCTTTTGAACAAACCTCGTATAAATAATAATTAACCTTTAAATATTGAAATATTTTGAATATTTTATATTTAAATCACCAATTTAAAGTTGGTCTAGTTTCTACCTCTCTGACTTTTGTACATCCAACGCAAGGATAGCATTTTAATTTAATTTAATTAATAAAACAAAATATTTACATATTGGTGCATGTATATACAAACCTATATGTATGTATATAGAAGTAAATATTATGACTGTAAATGGCAATACGTAGAATAAATCCTTGTGCTGATCACTTATCATAAATTATTATTCCTATCTAATAAATTGTAAATATTTGTTCATTTTTTTATATATATGTACTAAATCAATATATAATTTCACTCAATGGTGGATCAACATTTTCACTATTTCGACTAATCCATTACTATAAATGGAAAGTAGAAAAAATATTAATAAAATTTTTAAAAAAATTCTCAATTTCTTAATGTTGCTATTCTCTTTTGTGTGATCAATTAATGAAAACAGTAGAATTAATTAAAATAAAATTTTAATAAAATATGTATGTAAACATAATATTTTGATAATAAAATAAGTTGACCTGTGGCCAGGTCCGAACCGACCGACGGTTTGAAATAAATTAATTTCCAGCTACAGAAACAATTTCAAATAATTTTAATATATCTATTAATGTAATAAAAAACAGATATGGATATAACATAAATATTATTAATTTTATTTTATTTATAATATATATGTAAGACCAGGCTGTGAAGTCATGAATGGCTGGATGACGTCATATAATTTTAAATTAAGAAAAAACTAATAAATATGATTTTTCTCGAGTATAAAACCAATGCAAAGTGAATGATTCGTGATGATATGTAAAAAATTCCCTCATGTGAAAGTTGGTGTGAAAATAACCCTTCCCTTCCTATCGTCGATCGCTAATACTACCACTTCCGGTTTCCGGATTTGCACCAAAAGTTGATCATTTCATCCCACTGATGCATTAAGTAAATATACCAAATTTCATCAAAATCGGTTGAGCCGTTCAGGCTGTACACATCTATACGGACGGACGGACAGACGGACGGACGGACAGACATCATGCTAAAAATACTTTTTTCTGTTAAGAAAATGCATGATTCGTGGAGATATGTAAAAATCTCCACATGTGAAATTTGGTGTGAAAACAATACCTCCCTTACTATCGTCGGTCGGTAAAAAATAAAAGTAAGTGGATCATTAAAAAATAATATTTATTGCTATATATAAGAGTACTTTATTATTATTATTATTATTATTTTCTATCCATTATTTATTTTAAAAATTTGTGAGGATAAATAATTTTGTTCTAATTTAATATATTTAATTAATTGTATAGGTCAGGGTTGGCGAATAATTGGCACATTTGAAAATTTTGATGGCACGCACAAAGAGACAAGATTATTTTTTGAATAATTTTAACTTTCTTCAATAGAAATGAGTTAAAATTGAACAAAACATTAAAATTTTAATTTATGAAATTTGTAGTACTAAATATTTATTTATCTATCTTAGTAGATGAAAATGGCAAATTTTACATTCGGAATTTGAAATGGATTAAATAATATAATATATTATATTTAAATTAAATTTAATTAATTATAAATTAATAAATAATATTTATTAAACCAGCGCATGTTTGGCTCTTTGTATGACACCACGTCACGTGTTGGCGCGTAAGATTGGCAGTGTTAAAAAATTAATTCTGGTACTTTCAGCGATTCAATCAAGCTGAAATTCTATATATAGCAGTTTTATACAATTTTTAATCATGTGAAACACATATCTTTATTTTTACGATCAATTTAGAGGAAAAAAATGAAAAACGTGATAGGTAATGGTTCTTTTCCGAATGAGCTACATTTCTGAAAAGTTGATAGAAAACTACGAATTTTAAATAAAACCTTTTTTGCGTAAACTTGTCTACATACACAGACAGACATTTTTCTCAACCTTAGTGAAAATGATTCAGGAATCTTCAAAACGTATAAAAACATCAAAATCTCAACATTGAAAATGTTCGTGTACGCAATACTATTTCTGGCGAGATACTAAACAAAAAATAAATAAATAAACATGTTCAACACTTAGCATCACACTCTCTTCACTTTTAACAAATCAATTCCTTATTATTTTGAAAATCTTTATATATTTTAATAGATTTCATAATTTCTTTACATCTATCTCTCTTAGAAAATATTTCATTTATGTTTGTGTTAATTTATTTTAACTTAATAAGTCATTAAATAAAACTTATAATAGGGTAATACTAATGTTTGCTCGAATGTAATATAATGTTTATTTTATTTTTTTTTTTTTACAAAAAAAGCATAAAATGAACAAGAAATAAATGTTTTGGAAATTCAATTTGAATATTGTATATTCTACATTTATATATATATACTACTTACATAAAATTTAAAATAGGTTTTTTTTAATAGAGCTACATTATAATTTGATAGAAAACTACAAATTTGGGATAATGCCCGTATACCAAATTTCATTATTCTAGCTCAAACCGTTTTTGCGTAATCTTGTCTATATACATACATACACACATACACACACATATACAGACATTTTTTCTCAACATTAGTGAAAATGATTCAGGAACCTTCAAAACGTATAAAAACAACAAAATCTCGACATCGAAAATTTTCGTGATCGCATCACTTTCTCAGGCGAGATAATAAAAAAGCTACAGCATCATTTACAATTAAATAAAGATTCTAGATGCAAATGTTTGTTTTAATAAAGAAATAATTAGAAGTTCGAATAAAATTGTTAAAATATTAATATTAATTTGTTTAAAAATAAAATTAATTGTTTCTGATATTAAAATTAACTAAAAATAAAATCAATATTTTAATTTCAATTTTTATTTAAAAAAAAAAAATCTTTAACAAATATATGCTAAATCGTTGAAATGACAACAAAATCTATCTTATTTGTTCCATATTCTGGACGGAATATTTTTTTTTATTTATTTTTATTTGATTAAAATTGTTTGCAATTTTTTCCAAACCTCCAAAGTCAATCATTTTTTTTTTCACCTTTTTTTTCCTTAATTTTTTTCCTTCTTTCTCAGTCCCGGTTAATTTACAAAAATAAGTTGACCTGTGGCCAGGTCCGAACCGACCGACGGTTTGAAAAATTAATTTCCAGCTACAGAAACAATTTCAAATAATTTTAATATATCTATTAATGTAATAGAAAACAAATATGAATATAACATAAATATTTTTAATTTTATTTTATTTATAATATATATGTAAGACCAGACTGTGACGTCATGAATGGCTTGATGACGTCATATAATTTTAAATCAAGTAAAAACTAATAAATATGATTTTTCTCGAGGATAAAACCAATACAAAGTGCATGATTCGTGGTGATATATAAAAAAATCTCCTCATGTGAAATTTGGTGTGAAAATAACCCTTTCCTTCCTATCGTCGATCGCTAATACTACCACTTCCGGTTTCCGGATATACACCAAAAGTTGATCAATTCATCCCACTGATGCATTAAGTAAATATACCAAATTTAATCAAAATCGGTTGAGCCGTTCAGGCTGTACACATCTATACGGACGGACAGACGGACAGACGGACGGACAGACGGACGGACAGACATCATGCTAAAAATACTTTTTTCTGTTTAGAAAATGCATGATTCGTGGAGATATGTAAAAATCTCCACATGTGAAATTTGGTGTGAAAACAATACCTCCCTTACTATCGTCGGTCGGTAAAAATATTATATCAATTCATCAAAGATCAACTTAATTGGAACAATAATTATTACCATAAATTTGTAATTAAATATTTATAAATATAAATAATATTCTAACAAATTTCATATACCTTAATAAATATAATATAGTAATTTAGGATATAAAAAAAAAATGTTTTGTTTATAAAAAATTATTCAATTAAAGGTGTTAAGTCACTAAACTTGATTACTTAATTGAAATTTATCATAATTTTTTTTTTTAATTCAATGAGATAATTAATTATTCCATTTGCTTTGAAATATTGGTTCTCATATAAAGATATCTATGCTATCTTAATTAATCTACATATATAGCTAAAGAGATAGAAATTAGGAAGAAATTCGAAAATATTTAAATTGAGTTGATATCAAAAAAGCTTTTAAATCGTTTATAGATTCTAATCACGTTCAATCTGTTCTTAATTGAGATATATATATATATATATATTAACCAGGGATGAAAATTTTAACATAAATAGAATTGAAAAATTCTTTTTGGGACAAAAATGAAAATTTCTTACAAAATTTTTCATATTCTTTGTGTTATGAAAAAATATATTTATTATAAAATCTTAAAAAAAAAGAAATACTACCAATCAAGAAATGGAAAGATTCAGGGGTGCTCTAGGAAAAAATATTTGTCTCCTCCCCTCCTTATATTTCATCTTTGTATATTTCACATTTCCATTGAATCGATTATTTCGAAAAGGTATTATCTCCAACAAATGTAATTCTTCAGGGGACTAAAAAAAAACTGATTTATGAAAAAATTAAAAATTTTATTGAACTAGTTCTTTCGTGTTTCTTTTTAGCTATCTTCAGGTAATATTAATTTGTGTTAATCATTATTTTAATAAATTAGTTTTGTACTGAAAATTCCAAAACAAATTTTTTGATAATCTTAATCAACGTCCTTTGTTAGATTGAAATAAGTTAAACAATTTGTTACTATGGCTTGTTTTTATTTAAAAATATGAAAAAACTTTACAAAAATAATAATATACTAAAAACACAAGTATAATATGCAACAAATGTCATTTTTGATAAAATTTTGAACTATTTTTATTTCTGTAGACAATTTAAAAATCTTGGTCGGTATTTGCATTAGTTGTGGGCCTCGAAAATAAATCTTTGTAAAATTGTGTATATTCTACCTTTTTGATGTCGACTATTTTTTTTTATATTAATTGGCACTTTTGAAGAATAGGCAGGAAAATCCATTTAATTTGGTAAAGAAGGGAAATTTGTTAAATGCTTTAGTAAATGAAATTCCTCTTGGTTCATATGATTATATATTGGCGTAACTTAACAGTTCCAGGGGTGACGGAACTGTACACAAATTCGTTATAGCTGCTTACAGCAAACGAAACCCTTTGCTCTCTTGGAATTTGCTTTCCAAAACTTCTTTTGGATAATACAGTTTTTTTTTGTAAAATTTCGGCCACCATTTTTTAAAATCAATAATTTCGGAAGTTGTAATGTTGTAAATATCAAATTTATTGGTATTTGATGATGATGATTTTATTAATTCGATAGACTTCTCAGGGACGTAAAACGAAACAACTGCTAGAGTTGTTACCTTTTCGAAATAAATAAAGTTATCAGAATTTTTTTCTTAATGATAAAACTTCGAAGTTGTTTCCTTTCCACTCTAAATAGATGTTATTACGCTTATTTTACAAAATGGAATTTTTTTCCCAATTTTGAAAAAATTCGGAGATGTTACCTTTTCGAAATAATTGATTCAATTATTCTTCAATCAATCATTTGCTCCTTAGGTATTTACTTTTAGTTTACCTAATTTAATTTAATAATTAAGAATGTATTAAAATGAAAGAAAACTTTTAAAAAAATAAATGCGTTGTTTTTTTGTTTTATCTACCTTTTTGAACAAAACGCCCACTTCGTAAGGCTGGCTTCATAATTCGCCCCCCTATAAATTTTAACAGATAAAAATTGCATGATAATCCCTAATATAAGGTAGGTACATTTGGTGATACTTAGAGTCATATTTTAAAAACCATATTGAAAGAAAATGAAAAAATCTCGACTATCTCGCAAATTTGAATTGAATTCAATAACATATATTAATTTAATTAATTAAATTAATTAAATTATAAATTAAAATTAATAAATAATATTTATTGAACCAGCTCATGTTTGGCTCTTTGTTGATGACACCACGTCACGCGTTGACGCGTGAGATTTGCAGTGTTAAAAAATTAATTCTGGTACTTTCAGCAATTCAATCAAGCTGAAATTCTAGATATAGTAGTTTTATACAATTATTAATCATGTGAAATATTATCAAACATATATTTTTATTTTTATGGTCAATTTAGGGGAAAAAATGAAAAACGTGATAGGTAATGGTTCTTTTCCGAATGAGCTACATTTCTGAAAAGTTGATAGAAAACTACAAATTTGGAATAATGCCTGTGTATCAAATTTCATTATTCTAGCTCAAACGGTTTTTGGGTAATCTTGTCTACATACATACACACACAGACACACACACACACAGACACACACACACAGAGAGAGAGAGAGACAGACATTTTTCTCAACGTTATTGAAAATGAATCAGGAACCTTCAAAACGTATAAAAACATCAAAATCTCAACATCGAAAATTTTCGTGATCGCAATACTATCACTGGCGATATAGTAAAAAAAGCGGAAATGTTTAAAAGCCTGATCGCAAAATCATCTTACCTAAACCTTGAAAATGCGTATAGTCAAATAATCCCCCCCTTCAAGATGTCTATCATCCCCCAGGGGGCGATATCGCCCAGGTTGAGAATCACTATATATATTTTAAAGAATACTTACTAAATAAAACACAAAAACAAAAGAAAAAAGAATTTTTAATTATATTATATTTCGGAAATTATTCACAATTTAATTTTGAATAGTTTTCCCTTGATTGTTGATAATTTTCAAATATTGTATTCGAACGACGGTGAAGAATTAATAAATATTGACTGAGCGGCTCAACACTCAGGCGGCGGATTTCTATGTGGAAGGAATTTCGAAGCTCGTTCATCGTTACGATAAATGTCTCAACTTTTTTGGCGATTATGTAAAAAAATAGTATTTTAGTTGTTCTTTCAAATGTATATAATAAAAAACATTTCCTGTACTAGTTTTGTTTTAATTCCAAAACGTAACCTACTTTGTAAATTACCCTCGTATATATTACCTAGTTAAAACAAATGAGTATTTCATTTGAAAAAAAATTATTTATTTTCATTTATTTAATTCTATAAATTTTTCATTATAAAAATTTATATTTTAGACATCTTAACTTAATTTATTGATATTATTTTAATAGAATTTTGAATTTCTTACAATTGTTACATGATATATAATAATATTTTTTTAAGAATAGGTTTTATTAAAAAAAATAAATAGTTTCGAATTTCAATTTCAATTCTTTTTGATTATATATACCTAAATCATTAATAAAAAAAAATAGAATAATTTTTGAATAAGAATCCATTCTGGCAGTGATGATGGTTAAGGTGGTAGTGGCAGGTGGGCGGATGGCATCGGACCAACAACGGACAACAACTTTCCTTAAACGAGAGACCCGCCTCGAGGTGCACCCACGTGCTCCACTGTTTATAAGCCAATTTATAAAAGAGAGCCACTCTGCCCTAAAAAAATGATAGATTATTTGTGACAAGAATTAGAATAACTTGAATTCAAATTTAGAGATTAATTTTTGAGGGGTTTTATGATGATGATATATGATTTTTATTATTAATCACCTTAACGTATTAAATTAGTAAAACTAAAATTAATTTTTAAAAATAAAAATAAAAATGAAATTGAATTGATTTAAATATCTTTCTTTATACATTGAAATAAAATGTCTAAATGAAATATATTTGAAAAATATTAAATTATATTAAAAAAAATAATAAAGAAAATAATAATAATTAATAATTACGTAAATAAATAAATGAAAATGATTAAATCTTGAAACAATTTTTTTTTTTTATTCCAAGTTGAAAACAACACCCACATTGTTCTTTTTGACTTGAATGTCTATTATGGATTGAAATGGGTGGAGAACATTTCGGGATATATGACTTATAAAGAAAATACCAATTAAATTATTATATTATAATATATACGGTTCTCTCAATGTGTGGGCCAAATTCGTCAAGAAATTAACTCTTGTATTATTTGAATAAGTTAAAAAAAAATATCTTATGCTGTTCAATTATGCAGTTTGAATTAACATGTTAGTGCAGCGGTCGGGGAACTTTTTTAATCATTACCCCAAAATATTTTTGTTTAAGTTGATATTACCCCATGGTGAAGAGCAAAAAAAAACAAAAGAACAAAATCGCCTCTTTTTATCATCTTTCCTATTATAACCCCGTATGATAATTTTGAAAAGAAAACAATAACTATTTGCAAAAATACTAACAGGTTTATAAAATAGCAAATTAAAAATATATACTTTTTACTCACAAAAGTTTCATTTTTACCCCATTTGGGGTAATTTACCTCGGTTCCCCGACCGTTGTGTTAATAGATATAAAATTTCAAGTGTAATAAATATGAAAAATGATTTCAATAGATTAAATAAACTAAGAGAAAATAATTTATATATAGTACTTAAATAATTAAATACAAATAAATAAATATTAATATGTATAAAAAGTAAGAATTATTTTGTCAGGTAATTTATACTCTCATACTATATTTACAATTACTGAGAGAAAAAAAAAATAAGTTGACCTGTGGCCAGGTCCGAACCGACCGACGGTTTGAAGTAAATTAATTTCCAGCTATAGAAATAATTTTAATATATCTATTAATTCAATAAAAAACAGATAGGGATATAACATAAATATTTTTAATTTTATTTTATTTATAATATATATGTAAGACCAGGCTCTGACGTCATGAATGGCTGGATGACGTCCTATAATTTTAAATTAAGAAAAAACTAATAAAGATGATTTTTCTCGAGGATAAAACCAATACAAAGTGCATGATTCGTGGTGATATGTAAAAAATCTCCTCATGTGAAATTTGGTGTGAAAACAATACCTCCCTTACTATCGTCGGTCGGTAAAAATTGAATAATATTGGGTTTATTCACGGATGATATTATAATTTATGTAAACCGAGACATTTTTATCTCCCGGAGAATTTTTGCGGGGACACTGAGACAGAATACACATAAGAATAAGCAAAATGATGGTATAGGATTTGTAAGTCAGCTAAGAATATTTGATCTATTAAAAAAATTTTTAGGAGATCTAATTTTATTTATTTATTTAAAATAAGTGTTGTACCACATGTTTATAATTAACAAAAATTATACATTAAGTTAATTTTTTAAATAAGCTTAACTATATACTATATATATTTTATTTCTTTCCAAAAATGATTTATCAGTACAATGATAAGAAAAAAATTTGATAATTTATTAATATTAAATTATTATTGAGTATAGATATCTTCGATTACAATATATTTATATTCATATGAAATAATTTCTATAATAAAAAAAAATAAAATATTTTTACCGACCGACGATGGTAAGGGAGGTATTGTTTACACACCAAATTTCACATGTGGAGATTTTTACATATCTCCACGAATCATGCATTTTCTAAACAGAAAAAAGTATTTTTAGCGTGATGTCTGTCCGTCCGTCTGTCCGTCTGTCCGTCTGTCCGTCCGTCCGTATAGATGTGTACAGCCTGAACGGCTCAACCGATTTTGATGAAATTTGGTATATTTACTTAATGCATCAGTGGGATGAATTGATCAACTTTTGGTGCAAATCCGGAAACCGGAAGTGGTAGTATTAGCGATCGAAGATAGGAAGGGAAGGGTTATTTTCACACCAAATTTCACATGAGGAGATTTTTTTATATATCACCACGAATCATGCACTTTGTATTGGTTTTATCCTCGGGAAAATCATATTTATTAGTTTTTTCTTGATTTAAAATTATATGACGTCATCCAGCCATTCATGACGTCACAGCCTGGTCTTAAATATATATTATAAATAAAATAAAATTAAAAATATTTATGTTATATCCCTATCTGTTTTTTATTGAATTAATAGATATATTAAAATTATTTCTATAGCTGGAAATTAATTTACTTCAAACCGTCGGTCGGTTCGGACCTGGCCACAGGTCAACTTATTATATTTGGTAAGTTAAAAAGAAATAATAATGAAAAAGAGTTATATTTTTACAATATATATGATTTTATTTGTGATGTTTACATTTTAATTTTAAATTGAGAAATTATAATAATAATTAATTCTGCCTATATAGTAAAATATTTAAAATATATCAAAGTTTAAATTATGAAATTGAATATTTCAAAATGAAAATAAAAAGTTAATGAAAATAATCGCGATATTCAATTATTTTTTTATTATTAATTAAATTAAAAAAAAACAATTGAATATTTAATAGGGCCTCCTCCTTTCCCCATAAATTAGCCCTTCCAAGCCTCGCCTTCCGAAATTTAGAAAAAGTAATAATAAAGAAAGTTTGCCTTTAAAAAAAGATTTAAAAAAAATAAGGCGTTTGGTCTGTAGCCTCGTTGAATCAGCTGAGAGTGCCTTTGATTTTTTGGATTTCGAAATGAAATCGCGACATTCGGGGCAACCTGAAAGAAAACCTACCTAGTAAGGGAGTGCATAGCCTCCATCAATAGGCATGGAAGGCCCATGCTAATCGAAAAAGCCCTGCGCTCAAAAGGTAACCAACAATTTGTTCCTGTTCAGGCTAATCCCATTTTGGAACTGTGCTGAATTACCTTCCCGAATGCCCGTTCATCCAATCCACCTACAATCCAATCCAATCCAATACACTCTCAGTAATAAAAAAAAATGGCACAATTCAGACCTCACATGCAATTCATGCAATCCATCCCTTAAATAATAGCATGGCATTTGTTTTATCCACCCACATTTTATTTATTTATTAATTCTAATCTAATCTATGAATTAGTATGATGAGAACATGCATGGATGTAGGAGGCAACCACCTGAAAAAATTCCTAACAACTATATATATATATCAAAAAATAGCCACCCTCCCAGTATAACGCGTCGAAACCTACTAATTCTAAAAATACCTTTGTCTCTTCTGCCTCCTTTATCAATTCTTCTTCTTGAAAGATGTACTCTGAAATTCCCTAATCTCACTAAATTCTGTCCTTTAATTTAATATATTTCTCTATAAACACCTAATGAATATTATAAAAAGCAAAAAATCATTGTAATTTAATTATACTTTCTATATTATATTAAACTTTACTTTAAATATTATATTTACATTTTCTATTTTAAAGTGCGCCATGCTAAATAAATAACGATTATTACTTACATTTGGAGAGCTGTATTTCAATCATTTCATCGTCATGAAGGATGGAGAAGATAATCAAGAATTCAAATCAACATTCAGTAGCAGGAACGAAGATGGAAACATGAAATAGAAGAAGAAAAATAACTTATTAGTTTATAATCAATAAATTTAAATTGAATTAAAAATGAAATTAATAATAAATACTGACCTCGGAGTTAATAAAGGGTTGATATTTCTCGCAGATTAAACTCGAAGAACAGCTCGTAGACTTGAATGGATGTCCATCACTCTCGCCTCGATAAAGAAAAAAATAATTAAGATTAGATATTTATATTATATACAGGAAATAAAAAAATAAGATTGAAATAAATAAATAATATTAATAGGATTAAAAAAGTGTATAGATTTTTAAAAATATTATCTTATTTCTATAATATTAAAATATTAAAATTATTTTACATCCTATATAGAACCATGAATATAATAAGTTATAATACGCATTTAATAGACATATAATAAAAATGTCTTAGAAAACATCAGAAAACTAATTATGATTATATTATTAATTTCACGAAGATTTTATTCTGTTTAATTGATATATAGGTAATAGAAATATTATTCATTTTTCAAAAGTGTTATATTATAATAATATGTAATTGACAAAACAATATTCATATGAGATTGGAAAGGAACGGTGTGAGCGATAATGAGATTAGAAAGAATATATAGAATATTTAAATATTATATTTATTATTATATGAATATAAGCAATTTATAGTTTTTTGATTTATAATTATAATATATGAATTTTGAAAATAATCAGCACATCTTCCTATTTTTTAAATAAATAAGTTTTAATAGGATTAATATATATATTGAAATTTAAAAAATATTTCAATAAATATATTTAAAGAAAAATAAAATTTTGTATATGATTTTTTAATTTTTTAATAATTTTAATTTAACTTTTAATAAAATTTAATTAATGAGATCTGATAGAATATTTAAGATTAATTCTTTTCAAAGATTTGAATGAAAAATTTATAAATTTATTTGGGTATATGAATAAAAAATTATAAAAATGCACTTTATAAAATTTAATTTTTATTGAAATATTTTTTTTTTTAAAGTTCACTAATCTTCCTTTTAATTAATAAAAATAAATAATAAAATTACAATTAATTCTTGATTAGCGACTTATTAAGGGATGATTTCAGTGGAGAGGCCGTTTAGGGTCTCGCACAGTCTCGCACTCAGCAGGGAAGGGGAACTGAATCACCGAATGCGTACGAGTCGCCCTCCTGCAGGAGGAGGTAAGGCCAGGCAGCGGAGGGGCTTGGAGAGGGGCGAGCGGGGAGTGCAAAGGTGAGCGCTCTACTGCAAATTATTTCAAATAAAATATATATTAAAATAAAATAAAATAAATAAATATTAATTTTTAAAATTAGTGGTGTTTTAGAATACATCTTAAATCGAATCAATAAGTTTAATTCCATTAATTCTATTAAATCAATAAGCTTAATTTTATTCAAAGATCTTAATGAAAATTTAAAAAAAAAATTATAAATATATCAGTAAGAAGTTCATTAATGAAATTATCATATTTTGAAAAAAAAAAGAGGTGGCGTATTAATATAAATGGTTCAATTAAAGTTTAAAATTATTTGCCGAATGTGATATAATTTTAATTTAATGTAAATATATTTCATAAAAAAGAGGGTAAAGGGTAAGAATTGTTCTTATCTTGGTTGGGAAAATTTAGTAAGAAATGCAGTGTGGCGTACGTAGGGGGTGGCGGTGAGTGCGGTCCGCACCGGGCGGCACTTATCTTGGGGCTGCATTTTTTATATTGTTATAGTTGTAAAAAGCAACTTATTCATTTCATAATTATTTTTTTTCTTTCTTGAATAATAAATGATTATTATGATTATTATAAGTTTACTATTTGATTTATATAAATTATGATTAACCATATGATTTCGAATATTATTCCTCGGTGTATGTAAATGCATTTTAGTGTAAATTTTGAATTCTAATTCCAAGAACAGGATAATAATTTTATTTTATTGTATTCATTAAAATTCGTTGAATTTGTAAACGCATCTTTACGATTTTGTTCGGCAATTTTTTCTAACTAAAATTTTTTCATATCAGTTTATAAATGTCATTTCTTTTGAAAAGTTTATATGATTACTTTGAAGTGATATACCAATATTTTTTTAAATCATCGATTTTTCTTTTGAAAAGTAGGGCCGGCGGAAGGCGGTCTGCTAGGATTAAAATTTACTTTGTGTATTAATTAATATTGATTAAATAACTTAATAATTTATTTATGTGTATTAATTTATAAAAACCACTATTTGATTGACTTATAATAGATAAGGCGGCAAACTAGAGATCGCCCCGGGCGGCAAAAGTTCTAGGTACGCCACTGAAGTAATGCATTAGTTACATACCCAATTAACATTTTATATATCTCAACCTTCTTTGGTTCCAGTATATTTTTCAGTTGGAGGAACTATTTCCAAAATAATTTTTTATATATGCAAATTAATTCATAAATCTATTCCAGTTTTTTCTAAATTTTTTCAATTTGGTTCTTAAAAAAATAAGTTGACCTGTGGCCAGGTCCGAACCGACGATGAAGTAAATTAATTTCCAGCTATAGAAACAATTTCAAATAATTTTAATATATCTATTAATGTAATAAAAAACAGATAGGCATATAACATAAATATTTTTAATTTTATTTTATTTAGAATATATATGTAAAACCAGGCTGTGACGTTATGAATGGCTGGATGACGTCATATAATTTTAAATTAAGAAAAAACTAATAAAGATGATTTTTCTCGAGGATAAAACCAATACAAAGTGCATGATTCTTGGTGATATGTAAAATCTCCTCATGTGAAATTTGGTGTGAAAATAACCCTTCCCTTCCTATCGTCGATCGCTTATACTACCATTTCCGGTTTCCGGATTTTCACCAAAAGTTGATCAATCCATCATACTGATGCATTAGGTAAATATACCAAATTTCATCAAAATCCGTTGAGCCGTTCAAGCTGTACACATATACGGACGGACGGACGGACAGACATCATGCTAAAAATACTTTTTTCTGTTAAGAAAATGCATGATTCGTGGAGATATGTAAAAATCTCCACATGTGAAATTTGGTGTGAAAACAATACCTCCCTTACTATCGTCGGTCGGTAAAAAGGGTCAGATGATTTTGCGATGCTCTGAAACATTTCCGATGGAGGGAAGAGAGGGAAGAAAAGTTTTCCAATTTCTCAAGAGAATAAAAATTTATATAATAATCGGATGTATTAAGGGAGCCTCGGAAAAAATTCGATTATTTAGGCAGCCGCAAACCAGAAAAGATTGGAAACCTCTGTAATATAGTGAATTGTAAGTTTTGTTAAATATTATTAGGTATACTACACTAAGAATGTAATAAAAATGTTTACTTTGTTATAAAACGGTTAAAAAAATATACTCTATTAAATGCTCATAGTTGTATGTTAAACTTAAATAATACACATGAATAATAGCGTCTAAAATAGAAGAAAGTTAAAAGAGTTCGATGTAGAAAAAAAAGTTGGAAAACCCTGCTTTACTGTTCTTGTCTAAAGGCCCCTTAAACACATCATATTTACTCAAATTGTATTTTACTCCAATCCCAAACCCTCCTAATACATTATTACTTTGTAATATTACTCAAAAAGACTTGTAATATACCAAATTTACGAGTTATAGTATCATAAATGTATTTATTCTCTAACTACCACACAAATTTAAACACAATCTTTAGATTTAGAAGTCCGTCAAATAAAGAAATTGCTCATGAAAAGATCATACAGTAATTTAATTATGTCCAAGAGTGGTCATTGAATACTCAATTAAATCCCCCCCCCCCAATTAATTATTCAAAGCTACTCTTTCACTAAAAACATCCATTTTGTTTGATGTATAAAATGTATATAAGAGTATGAAGCTTAAACCCGAAGAGGCTAAAAATAAATAAATAAAAATATAAAATTAATTTTGTTATTTTATAACTTTCATATAAATATATCAGCACTCGTTTGTTTTCAAATGAAATATTGTATTTTGAATAAAAATTTTAAATATACAGGTAATGAACACCATAATTACTTGAGGATTTTATTTTAACAATATGTTGATCTTCCAAAATTAGTTCTACAAATATAATAAATATTTCAATGTTAAAAGTGATATATGATTTTTTGTAAACAATACTAAACCTTATGAGTTAAATATTATTAATTATCATTAAATAAAAAAAGTTTAAAATTTAATTCAGTGATGATTAACTTTTTCCATCTTATATAAAATTATCTTGATCTTGAAAAATAATTAATTTGAAATGGAAAGAAAAGATGTTCATATTATTATTATAGATTTAAGATATTCATATATATATATATATATAATAAAATATAATCAAATAAAATTAAAGAAAATGTCATATGTGGTATATATATTGTTTATTAATATATAAAAAATTTCAAATATTTACATAAAGATAATTTAATGATAGCTTAAATTATTAAAAATTATAAAATGGAATTATAACTCTATTATATAAATATTAAAATTTAAAATTTGCTTTTGATTTTTTTAATTGATTGAAAATAGATTCTTGTTAATTTTGTCTGAAAAACAAATAATAGATTAATATTCAAATAATAAAAAACAATTTATATATAATTCTATAGAAATAGAAATTTAACCTTTTACTCTGCCATTGAAAGAATATTTGATAAATCAGAGGGTAGCCACTGTCCTGTAGCATCTTGTATATAAATATGGTCTTTGCTAAAATTCAATAGTAATTTACCACATCGATAGATTTGTTTAGATTCTCGATACCTAGAAAACATATTTATGAATTTAAGAACGGGTTGCATATTAAATGGAGATATATATGAAGCTGATAAGTCGAAAAAGACAACTTTTCAGAAGAGTATTCAACATTTTTCATGTTGACTTCTTTATGTAATATTCAAAAATAGTTTCCAATATTAGAATTGTGTGGACTATTCAGATTTTCCTTCCCTTCTTCAACATAAAAGTTATTGGAAAAAATGAAATTTAGTATTATCTAGTTGACTTACCAACTTCTTCAAAGTTTATTATATATATATATATATAATAATATAATAAAATTTAATTACCTATTAGGAATTGGAACAAAAAGAATTCCTCTTTCTCTACATCTCATTTCTATAAATTCTTTAGCACTCGTTTGAAGTGGATTTATTAATGGCTGCATAATTTCAGAAGAAATAGATTGAGGTATAGGAGGAGGAGGTGGTGGAGGTGGAGGTCTTCCTAGACCAGGAAGGGTATTTGTAGAGTTAGCATTTATAGACATTTCTCGGTTCAATAATTCCATAGCATATCGAAAATTTTCTGAAAACAAATTTACATATATAATAATATAGAACAAAAATAGAATCTGAATAATAAACTTAAATAAAGATAACAAAATTGTATTATGTATATTATATAAATATAACTTAAAATTATTTTTTATGTTAAGAGAAAAAAATTCCAACTTAATGTATATGAATAAAAAACATTTAAAATTGATAATTACCTTTTACTGAAGGTTGAGCTTGTAAATTTTCAGAAAACAATTTTTGCCAACCCTTAAACCAAATGAAAATTTCATCTAGATTTGAATTATGTTTAAGACAATATCTTAAAATTTCGAGCCATTTCGGGAAAAAGTATTCTTCAAGTAACCCTGCCATTATATAAGGTGGTAGCATATCTTCCCAATTCATTGCCCAATGCCAGTATTCTAAAAAATATATTTTATAAAAGATATTATAAAACATATGAAAAATTTATGCAATTTGAGATTAATTTTTGTTCTCCAATTAATATAATTTATATATATTTAAAGTTGATTTTATCATTTAGTAATTGTTCAAGATCCAATAAAATGGTCATTTTCAAAACATTATGAATATTTTAAATAGAATTAATAGATATTTTAATTATTAAATAAAATTAAAGTAAAAACCTAGATGCTGTTGACTGGGACAAATATCGAGTTTATTTAGAGCTTCAGCTAATTTTGGAACAATATGCCTTGTTAAAAATGCATCCATGTCGCCTTGAGAAAATACTTTACGCCAAGGTTCTAACATTCGTTTAGCGGATGCATCATTTGCATGCCAGGCTTGAAGTGCCGATCCAAATTTACTTCTTATTGATGAAAAAACAGTAGTTTCAAATCGTGAGGATAACCAAGGGAGCCAAGGTAAAATCCATGCATGTACTGGGACAGTATCTGTTAAAGGATCCCATTCATTAACCTAAAAATAAAATTAAAAAAGTTATATTGATATTGATTTTATTAAACGAATCTTATTGTTTTAATATTTTTGTTACCTGGTTTTGGATTTTTGGTAAAACTAGTTGTTCTAGGATATGTTGATGTATCCATAATGGAATTAAAGGTGGTGACCAATATTCTATAAGCTTAACCATTGCTTCAGGATCATCGCGAGCCTTCCAGTCATTAATAATAGAATTTGTTATTGTTGGTAGCCAGGCATGCCATAAAACTTTTCCATAAGATTCAGAAGAAATGTCTAAAACCTCATGCCAGGATGTAACATCAACAAGGGGTTCATTTGGCTCCAATAATGGACGCCAATTTCTAAGTCTTGATTGAATAACTGTTGTAGCTACTGCAATGGCTAAATCATCAAGCCCATGGAGACGCCATTCATTAGGATATTCTTCCTAGGGAAAAAAATAATTTCATCATCATAATTTAGTTAATTATTTGAAGATCAATTATTTATATGCATTTACTTGTAATTCCTTGAAAGCCTTTGCTGAAGGCTCCAAGTGTTCAATTTGTTCTAATAATGATTCTAAACTATTAGCTTGTTCCTCACTATGTATTGCGGTTTCTGTTAATTCACGTTCATCCCTTTCCAAAGCAACTGATCTGTCTGCCAAATGACGCCTTTCTCGATCATTTTCAATAATTTCCTATAAAAATAATAATAAAATTAATATTAAAATAATATTAAATTATTAACTTTTCCATCTTATTCAAATAGTAAATGGCTAGTAAACTTGCAAACCTCATAAATCATTATTTTTAATTAAAGTTTTGTTGATTTCCTATAAAAATAATAATAAAATTAATATTAAATTATTAACTTTTCCATCTTATTCAATTTGTCCCAAAAGTATTGGTAAAATTTATAAGCTTTCAATATAGTAATGCTTTTTTTTTGTTTTTTTTGCTTAGAATTGAAAGATTTTTTTTTTGTTTAACTGTCAAGGCACATACGAGGTTTTGCAAGAGCTCTAGTGATGTAGTATAATATACTATAATAATCCTCGATCAAGATATGAGAAAGGATCTTTGTACAGGTAGAATAAATAAAATACATTACTTACTTGTTCGCATAAGTCTAATAAGAGTCGAAGATTATGTTGTAATTCAGGTAGAGAAAAATGTTGCGTTGACCGTTCGTTTTTATGTTGTTGAATTTGATCTGTTGGTCGTTTTTGTCCTGCAATGGCATGATATCCGCTTAAAACTCTTTGTTCAGGTCCAGTCATATCAATTACTTTCACCTAAAAGATAATTTTTTTACATTATTTTGTTATATTAAAAATGTATCAAACTCATTAATTAAAGGCCGGGTAAAGAATAAATACCTTAGAAAGATGACTAGTATTGGTAACAGGTTCATCTCGTTGTACCGAACGTCCCATATGTCCATCTTCTATGACTTCATCGATGGTTTTATAAAAATACCGAGGTTTACCAGAATTTTTCGATTTCCTCCATTGTTGACTTCCACTAATTGCACTAATTTTGGATTTTTTCTCTTCCAATTGTTTAACTTCAGAATAAGTAGCACGTTGAGCCTGTTCGGGTCCATAAGCACCAATAGCCCCTCGTCCGCGTCTTAATCTAAAAATTATTAATTAAAAAATAAATATATATAAAATAATTACTAATTTAAATTTTAATGATGGGCCGAATCGTATTAATAATTTCTTTTACATATTTTACTAAAATATATAGCCAGTTGATGATATTCCAAATTTTTAATAAAAATAAAACTAATAATCAGTCGGCACTGGTCGCTCGGACAGTGCAGTCGCTTGATAACGATTGCAGAAGTAGCAATCGAAACGTGTATTTTTTTGAATAAATTTACAATAAAAAATATCAATATGTGGTTTTATTTACAAAATTCCCTTAGAAATAAAACTAATAATTTTTACTAGCCCATATAACTCTTGTTTATAAAGAACATTAAGTATTTAAATGTGGTTTTTAGAACGATGATTCTAATGTTAATTAAATAGGTGTATTTATTGGTTGAGATCAGGGGCTAGAATTTTGAGACACAATAAACATATGATATACTGTATACTCCAAATAGCAGAATTAGGGGCGAGTTTTGATTTGAAGACTTTATCTATATTATCGGAGGTAGAAAGAAGTAAGGATAAATTTATATGGGAGGTAATCTATTTAAATGAGTATTTATACTAAAATTAAAATGCGTCAAATTTACTTATGAAGATAACAAAACTTTGTAAATAATATAATTTAAAAAATTTTCATTTGTTTTTTTATTTTATTTTAATTTGATACCTACATAAAAATAATTTATTAATGAAAAATTAAACAGAAATAATTGCTGTATAAAAATAAAAAAAGAAATCATTTAATAGATGTTAAAAAAATTGATTAATAGTTAATTTAAAACTAACTTGGCCTCGACAGGACTGGATATGCCTTGAAGGTTTTTACCAAGACCTTTACCAGGTTGATAGCCCATTTGAAGCAAGAGTTTTGCACCAATGCCTTTCGTGTGACGCTCCCATACTCCTACACCTCCTGTAGGGTTAGATTTAACTTCTTTCCGACGTCCAAATCCAGCTCGTGGAGTTTCTTCTTCACTATCACTAAAAGTGAAAAAAAAGTATAATTAATCATTCAAACCAAAAGCAATAAAGAAACAATAAACAAAA
The DNA here is from genome assembly GCA_963082975.1 of Labia minor. Taxonomy (NCBI): domain Eukaryota; kingdom Metazoa; phylum Arthropoda; class Insecta; order Dermaptera; family Spongiphoridae; genus Labia; species Labia minor. The sequence goes on from OY720345.1 coordinate 82,956,481, forward strand.
ATATAGTAAAGAAAACAATTATTTGTAATTAAAAAACGTCTGTTTAAATATGTTAGTGTACCTTGAATTATATGGAGGCGGGTCATTTTTCGAGTCTTCATCATCTCTTTCTTTTTTTTCATCCTTTTTCTGATTTTGTATCCCAGCAGAGATGAAACTCACTGGTGCCGAATAATCTCTAGAACCACTACCTTTAAAAGAAGTCCTTGGTAATTCTTCTTCTTCACTGTCTTCCGCCCAAATGCCTATTTAAAAAATATTTGATTAAGTTTAATTAAATTAAATTTAAAACATTGACATTTTAAATTCATATGCATTAATAAATACCATAAATTTGTTTATTTTTACTAAGTCTTCGCCCACGTCGATTTATATTAAATTCATTTTCTAAATCATAATCAGTGATTTCAAAACGTTCTACTTCTTCTTCAGACATTATTTAACGCTCATTTACAATTTCAATGCTTGAAGGCTCGAAATATTAAAAATTTTAATTTCTTAATGTCAGATTCAAATAGCGCCATTTGCATTCTTTCGTCTTATTAAGAAATTGGAGCGATATTTAAAATTTTTCTAAATTATTAATTTATTTTATTATTTATAAAGATTATTTTCAATTTAAAATAATAGTTTTTTTTTTCTTTCTAATATAATTAATTTATAAATTATTTTTTATTGTTTATAAATTTATTCATGTCTCTTATTAAAGATATTTTCAAAAAATCTTAAAATAAAATATTAATTAGAGAATATTCTATTATTTATACATATAAATTTAATTCAAAATATTTTAAATTAATCTTTAGTTAATTATATATTGATATATAAATGAAATTTGAATTATCCTCCCATTTGACATCTGATAAATTAGATGAATTGATTTGATTCTTTAATCATATGATTATTATATATATATATATATTATGATGATTAACCTAACAATTTTCTTTTAAATTATTTATTTAAGAAATGTTATTAATTTAATATTTTATAAATTTATTTTTTATAATAAAAAGTAAAATGGAAGAAGTAGATAAAATTATCATACATTCTCTTCAACAAATTGGATGGTGAGTCAAGAAACAAATATTTAAAATTGTCAATAATAATGTAATATTTCTATAATTTCAGCTGGTTAGATGAAGAGGATCAGGATTTTTCCCAGAGCGACACTCTTGTACCAGCAGTTGTCAAATGTATAGAAACAATTGACCCTCAATTAGCAGTGGGTCTACCTAAAAATTTGCCTGTCAATGTAGCTTCTAGATTTCGAGTGGCAGCTTCACTTGCTCAAGCATGTCAAGATCTTGGTTATACTCGAGAAATAGGTTGTCAAACATTTTTATATCCTACGGAGGCTGAAGCTAGACGATTATGTATGTTTTTGGTTGAAAAACTTCCTAGAGAAGATGATAAACAAACAGGTGAACAACCTTTATCAGGGGGGGCTTCTCTTGTCTCTTCCGCGGCTGAACAAGTTCGAAGACAACTCACTCAACCTTGGGTTCCATCTTATTGCCTAGTAAGAGGAATACGTTTTTCAGATTCATCAGATAAGAGTTTTGATATCCAGGGATGTTGTCATTACCGTCCATTTAGATCTCAACAGTTAAATATTCCTGATTATGATACAAATGTTTCAGAACAAGAAAAAATTTATTGGGCTAGATATTTAAAACCTGTTCATGAACAATTAAATGACAAAAGACTTTTAATTCCATCCTTAATTACATTGAATGCTGTAGGAAAATTATCTAAATTAAACCTTTCTCAGAAGGCTCGATGGGTTCCAGTGCCAATTCCTCGTATATTAAATTCAGGATCTAAAATAGAAAATGCTCAACCAGAAAAATCTCAACCAAAGTATGTTCCTCAACCCACCCCGAGAACTTTTCTACAAACTACCATGGAAAATCCTCAAGATCGATTAGAGAAAATTAGAATAGAAGTGGAAACTGCTCGTAATGAATATAAAGAACTTGAATCTCAAATGCAGCATCTCACTGTAAAATTAAATCAACTTACACAAGCCACCGTAAATGAAGAATCGAATAGGAAAACTCGTGGAGAATTTGTAGCTATTCGAAAAAAAGTTCTACAATTAATTCCAAATGCAGAAGAGAATATTACTAAATTAACTACAAATATTGAAGCAGCTGCTCAAAGATTATCTCGATTAGCGAATCAGTGGGATTCCCATAGATCACCATTGATAAATGCATACAGAGAAGCTAGAAGAGCCTCTTCTACTCGTGCTTCTGAAAGTCAACGCCATACTGAAAATATCAGAATTCTACGAGAGAAAGCTAGAGAGCTAACTGAAGAATTATCATCCAAAGATGCTCTACAGGCACAGTTACAGGCAGAATATTCTCGAATATCAAAGGAAAGTAACCGGTAAATATATTAATCATATCATCTTTAATTGAGAATATTATTAGCAAAGCATTTATATATATATATTATTTATTTAATTTGGATAAAATATATTATAACCTTTCCTCTCCCAAAAGTTAAAGTGATTTAAATGGAAAATTTTAAATTCAAGAGATTTAACTCATCTATTAATTTTCTAAAACATAGTAAACATAATCAAAATTAACATTGTTTATTTGCAGATGTGCATATACAAGGCGAATAGTTGAAATTGTGAACAATATTCGAAAACAAAAAGAAGAAATTAATAAAGTTTTAGAAGATACTCGTTATTTACAAAAAGAAATTCATTCTTTGACTGGCAGAGTTGAACGAGCATTTATTGTTGCAGATGAATTAATATTTAAGGTATTATTTTTTATTATTATTATACAATTACTTTATTATTTTTTTATTCTTTAAATATTATTTGTTAAAATTTACATGTTTCATAAATTTTTTTTTTTTTTTATATTATTTGACAAAATTTTAGGATGCTCGTCAAGGTGATGAATGGTGTCGCAAAGCTTATAAACAGTTAGCATTATTGCAACAACTTTGTGGAGAACTAGTTAGATTAGTGACAGAAACAGGAGCAATTATGCGTGAAATTCGGGATTTGGAAGAACAATGTGAACAAGAATCTTCAAAAAATGTAAGTGCAAATTTAGCAAGAGTATCTGCGGATTTGGAACAAATGAGAAAAGAAAATGCTGCTGTCTTGTCTCAATTAGAAGCTCTAAATGTAAAAATAGTCATTTAATATTCTATGTTTATTATTATCCAAATCATTAATATGAAAAAAAAATATTGAAATTATTTGGCTGATAGGATATTTTATGTTGAAGACTTAGTTAAAAGTAACTTTCTAAAAAGGAAACTTACCTAAAAGATTTCTTTGGATATTCTCTAACTTAAATTTTAATCAGTCCAATTCCAATGGATATTTTAGTTTCATAGAAATTTATATATAACTAATTTTGTATATTGAAATTTATATAATAAATGTCAAGAATTATTTCTAATATTTACATTCCACAAAGAATATTTGTATCTATGTTTAAAAAAATTATTTTTATTTTTTTTATGAATTCTAATATGTACTAATGTATATAAATATTTCTGAAATATTTAAAAAAATATATTTTATTTTAAATCTATATTCAATTTTTATTTATTAAAAAGTCTATTTAATTTTCTTTAGGCATTTGAAGAGTTCAAGTAATAAATAACATATATGTTGTTTTAATATAATTATATCATTTATTTTAATAGGTTTTTACTTTTTTCCATTTGAATTCATTATTTTATAAATAGCTAGGTCAAGAGGCCACAAAATTTTATTAGACTATAAAAACGAAAAAGGGGTGTTACAATCAAGAAACTAAATTTTAAACAAAAGTATACTAAATGGAGGTAAAAAATAGAGTTCCGTTCAAAATATTGGAAATAATGTTTTAAAAATTTGATTTTTCCAAAAAAACTAATAATTATGTAATTTTTTAAAATAACATTAAGTAAACAAAATAAGTAAATTGTGATTATAGAAATAATTTTACATAATATAGTCGATGTATATTGTTTTTATTTTATGAAGAACTAAATATTTTATATATAATTATAAATGTTTAATTATAATAATGGTTTAACATTTTTTTAAATATTTGTACTTTAGTTATCCTTTGACAAATCAAAACAGTTATATTTTTTATTCTAATCTTACTTTATTATAGAATAGAATATTATAGAAATATTAAAATATTTGAATTTTTCAATAAAATACTGTTAGAATACTTTAAGCTGGATGAGAATTATGAAAAATAGGATTCAATTTAAAAAAAAATTCTGATCCAAGCACTCTAAAATATCTAGTAAATCTGAATATATAAATATTTATATGTGTATTCTATAAGAATTCATTAATGTTTTATTTAAATGACTCTCATTCTTGATTTTAATTCTAAGTACAATTTGCTATATAATTTAAAACAAAATATAGAATATATAATATAAACAACTATAGGTATGAAAATAATCTAAATTAAAATAAAAAACTTTCTTGAAAATAATAATAATCATAATAAAATAAATATATCTACTTAAATTATGTCACTAGCCCATTTTAAAAAATTTAAAAAATAATGGCAAATTCTTTTTGTATAAGATAGATTCAAATATTTATCTAATATTATCTAAAATATGTGAATAAATGTTTTCAATACTTTTTGATTAATCTTATGTTTGATTTGATTTTTGATCTTTGGAAATATTTCATTTCATTTTAATAAAAAATAATTAAATGGCAAAATATTATAGGTATATCAATTTAAATCACATATTTCTGGCAAATATATATAAATATATATATATTACATATTATATACAATAACTAAAAAATAAATTAAAATCACTTTTCAGATCTAATAATTAATCACTATTAATATTGGTAAACCAATCTATATATATATATATTATTATTATTATTCAGTTAACACTTTCTTGGAAATTAAAAATAGTCGCTTAATAATTTAATTGTAATGAATCAAAAATTAATTTAAAAAAATAATTTGCTTTTTAACATTATTTCAAATTGAAAAGATAAAATTAAATTATTTCTTGGTAAATATTACTATATGATATAGTATTCGTACCAATTTAATTCTTAACCAGATAAATTTTACTAAAAGTTTTTCAAAATTGGCAAGATTTACATGGATTAGTATTATTTCTGCTTATGGAAGATTAATTAATACAGTATATTTTCAAATACTTATTTTAATAATAATTCTAGTCTTATTTTAGAAAAATTTTATATAATATCCATATTTTTCGTAATACTTTTCTAAACTTTTACTCGTTGTATTAAGTATAAGCGCCTGAAAATTAAATTTTTAAACTTCATTTTCCATATCATTTTCAAGTGGGCCAGTTCCCCAAATTTTTCGATTTTTTGTCATTGGAATTATTGCAATAAAGAGTCCGGAGAGTATAATATTAATCCCAGCTATATAAAAAGTAATGTCCCAGTTTCCACAAAAATCATAAATCAAACCTAAAAATAATAATATAAAAAAATATTAATATTATTAGAATAAACAAATACAATATCATTTAAAGAATATCTGAAATTTAATTATAATTACCTGCGATAGGCGGACCAGTCAAATTTCCAATTCCCTGACAAAGTAAAATTAAACCATAACCTGTTGTAAAACGTTCTATTGGAATCAATTGTACAAGTATAACAGGAGTAAATGAAAATGAACTGGCAAAGAAAAGTCCAAAAAATGCCCCAGTGGTTGCCATTAAATAAAAATTGCTTATCAGTATAGGCATAAATAAAGTTGAAAGACCACACATAATTAAGCAAAAACTATATGTCTTTGAAACATTCATCCATGGCTGATCTCCTCCCCATCCAAGAGCAATCTGCAATAAATTATTATAACAATAAATAGTTATTTGAAAAATTTCATAAATTAAATTGATATTCTTTACATTTACATTCTATGTGTGTGTAATAAAGTTAAATATAACATAACAAATTGTCTTATTATAATTAAAAAGGAAGAAATTACCATTCCAAATGTGTTTGTTACACCTATTATAGATATTATTTGTGATCCATAAGATTCGTTGAATTTATAAGCTTTCATAAAATCAGCTATATAAAAATATGGCACAATGAACCATACAAAAAGCAATATTGTTGAAATAGACAAAAGAAGAAAATGAAGTTCTAAGAACATACTGAAGTCTATCATTCCTTTAAAAATCTCAAGAATTTCTGAATACCATTTCTAAAAATTAAAAAATAAAATTCATTAGAAAAACAATTAAAAATAATAATAATAATAATAAAATATATGTTTAAATTTTATACCTCTTCATTTTCTTTAGCAATAGTTGTCATAGAATTTCTAAAAATATCTGGACAAGAAGAAGCTCTTAATCTATATGGATGAATATTTAAAATTGCTCCACGATACATTACTGAGTTTCTGAAAATATAGAAAAATAGCTAATTTAAAACTATTACTCCTATTATTTATAGATTATTTTTATTTCATTTATTTTATTAGAACAATCATTAATAAATTTGATTAGATATCAAATTTGTTTATTTTAAATATTTTTTTAATTTAGTTTAAATTTAATTTATCTTTTTCCTGATAGTGCAATAACGAGAATTAACTAAATATTTTAATATAAATAAAAATTATATTTTTAAGATTTTTTATTTTTAAGAGACAAATAAGTTCTTGTTTCTTTAATTTAATAATTTTTTACTCCAATGGGGTGCCTTTTCTCATTTAAACTTGTTAGTAAAATAAGAAAAAGTGATATCAAGATACATAAAATAGTATACTAAGTAACATACCTGTGAACACGAATATTTTTTAAATAATGTGGAGAAGCCCCAACTGGCATGCAAGTTGAAGTCATTTGTCTTTTAAAACTTCCCCCATGTTTAGTTGATGAATATTGTTTATGAAAACTAGTTTGACGACGGGAAGGTCGATTAGAATCTGTGGGATTGTCTGGAGGTTCAATTGGGATTGTGAAGGGCTTAAAAAGAAAATGATATTTAAATTAATCCAAAAAATTTAACTCGATGATGATAATAATAATAAGAATTAACTAATTAATTACCTTTTCGTTTTGACTTTCAGCAACTTTTTGGATTCGCACTGACATTAGAACAGGTGGGGTGGTTGGTGAAATTGTAGTAACTGGAGATAAAGGGGAGCTGGCAGGAATTTCTTTTTCTTTTATTATAACTTCCCCATTAAGAGATGCTAGACGCCCTGATTCACTTAGGGAACGACATAATAATAAACTTGGATAATTTTCTAGAATTACTTTAAACCATTTATTATTAGTTGAAAGAGTTTCAAGAACCTCTAGAGGTACCTAAAATAATAATAACAACATATATATAATAATAAAAAATATACTTTCAAAAATTAAGCTAATTTCAAGTTCTTTTTTTATTTATTAATTAATTTAATAGTTGATATAGAAAATATGATTCAAAATAAATACAATTTTTATAATGATTAATTTTATAATAAAAATCCAATTTTTACCTTTTCACTTTGTTTAACAAAAGTTGGTAAATTGAGAACAGAATGAAAATTTGGCAGTGTTTTGGAATCAGTTTCAGATGCAGCCACAGTCAATTTTTCAGGATCCAGATGAAGTGCACCTCCTGGTGTAGTAGTAGCAAGTCCAGTCAATTTATATTCAACATCAGTTCTAGCCATAAGTCTCCTAAAATTAATAAAAATAATATCTATTTATGAAACTTAACATAATCAATGTTAACATTACAATTTATATCAAATATATAATATTGAGACAAATATTAATTCTTTCCTTAAATTTATGAAAAAATAATTTACTATAAATAATAAATATATTTATAATTTATTGCAATCATTGATTACTTCTATTGTCTATGAATAACTCCAAAGGTAGTATGTTTGAAAGAACAAGAAGTGAATATAAAAACCTTTTAATTTCTTCCACTCCCGGGAAATCTTTTTCAGTTCCACCGCCAATTGATGTTTTGCCTCCTTCACTCCTTTCACTTAATGAAGCACACGATGAACTATTGTATTTTGCCAATTGTTCTTGTTGCCACCATTCAGGATCTCGCATAACCGCCCCAGCAACACACATATTAAGAAATGTTCCAGCTAATAACAAAATTGTTCCTCTCCAGCCATAAGTATCTAATAAAATAATATAACAAATTATTCATCTCTTTTGAGTATAATTATAAAATAGAATAAAATAATTATATATAATTTATAATCAGTGGTGTCATTACATCGTTTTTTTAAGGGTAGTAATGAAAATAAAATATATAATTTATAGTTATATATATATATAATCAAATACAATTAAAGGAAATATGAAATTTTCAATAAAAAATAATCCTTAAATGACACCTCTGTTAATTATATAAAGTTAATAAAAAATATTTAACAAACCAATAAAATATTGAGTCATTGGGGCATAGACAACAGTTCCAAAACCAGTACCACAAGCTCCTAATCCCGTAGCAAGTGTTCGTTTTTTATCAAACCAATAAGCAATAGAGACAACCGCAGTAACATAACAAAGACCAAGTCCCAAACCAGCAATAACTCCAAAGGTGATATACATCATTTCTACTGATTCTGCAAATGATGAAAGAACAAATCCAAAAGAAGAAATTATTCCGCCTACGATAGTCATTGAACGACATCCATATCTGTAAAATAATTTCTATAATAAGTAAAAAGATATTTAAGAAACAATTATATAATTAATCAATTTTATTATTAATATATATATATATATATATATATATAAATAATGTGTCTCAACTCTAAGGCTTCTACAATAAAATGCAATTGCAATCAGTGCTTAGATTATATTATCTTATATCAGTGGTTCCCAAACTTATTTGGCCTAGTGCCCCCTTACCAGAAAAGAATTTACTCAGCACCCCCTTGGAAATTAACTTTTTTTAATTTTAATAACAATTAAACAGAAAGATAAATGTACTTATTTGCAAAATATTATAAATAAAGGTGTACATTAGTAAAATTGAATTTATGTATCTATTTATTGATCTCAGAATAGAAAAGTAATAAACAAGTAATTTTCCCTAAATGCACCTGTGGCCATCAAGGCCCCCCTGGATCGCTCCAGCGCCCACTTTGGGAATCACTGTCTTATATGCATAATTAGACAAGTTAAGGGTTGTCATTGAGATAAACCAGAAACGAATGACCCACTTAAAAATGAGCAAATTCGATGTTTATATATACTTTTTTCCTAAATTTTCTTCAATAATTTTACTTGACAATAAAAAATACTAAATATTTTATATTTCTTTTTAATTAATTTTTATCTGAAATGCAGTGTATTTTATTTAATTGAGTGTGAAAAAATAAAAAATAGACATGAGAATATTTTCTATTACTAAATTCAATTTAAAATCATTTCAGATTCGTTGTTATCCTCTCCATCTGACCTATGCTTCAATCGGTTTAAAAATCATTTCGTCTATTTATTTATTATTCTTTTACATAATCTTCTATTATAAAAATATTATTTCTAAATTGTACATTGAATTAATTGAAAAATATTATATGTATAAGAATGGACTCATTTAATTGTTTTTTTTTTTTAATTCGATTGATGAATATGTATCATTTATTTTGTTTTCCTTTCCTTTAATTAATGAATTCCCCAATCAATTAAATGAATTTAATCTAGTTTGAACTAGATCAATCGAAATATGTGGTTAATTATATTAGATCAATAAGATTGGTTTCTAAAATAAGATTAGTTATATAATTTATACATTTAGTATTTTTAATAATTTGCTGATCAAACATTTATGAAAGATAGATTATTATACTTATATTAAAATTTTCAAAACTAAATTAGAAAGTACAAAAACTAATTCTATTTATAAAAAAATTTTTAACAAAAATAAATTTTCTCTTTACCTGTCTACAAGAGCACTGCCAATTGGTCCAAATAATAAAGGGACAGCCATAAAGAGTGATCCAATCCATGAAGTTTTACTTGTTGATTGACCAAAAGCTTCAAGCAATTTTATAAATAAAAGGCCAAAAGAAAATGAAATACCATCGGCTATAGTTGATATGATAAATGAAGATGCAACAACAACCCATCCCCATCCCCCATCGGGATAATTTGGTTTCGGCTTTTCTGTAGCAGAAACCTGGATTTATAAATTATTATAGAATAAATGAAATGTTTAATTAAAAATTTATTTGATTTAAGATATAAAAAAAATCAAAAAAAAATAATATTAATAATAATAAAAACACACCTCAGCGGTGCTGCTACAAATAGAATCTCCATCATTCCCTTGACATTCACTAACTTCATCCTCAGAATCATAATCTTCAAAACGGACAGCTTGTAAATCATTATTAAGATTATTTATATTATTATTGTTTTTATTTATAATGACACCTTTAACTTTTGAATTGGGATTTAAGGGAGTATGTTCATCATTATCTTCAGCATCAGAAGGATTATTATCAGCAGACTCTTTTATAGGAACCGTTTCTACACTTGAAAAGGGATCTTGCGATTTTGAGATTAATTCATCATCTAAATATTCAGAGGAACTTGCAGTTGGACTCCACGTTTCAGTTGAAATTTTCGCAGGTGATGATAATTCTAAAATTTAGAAATTTTCAATTTTATAGGGGAAAAATTAAAATTTTTCTATATATTATTATATATTTCTTAAACATTATATATATAATATTTTTTCTAATTATTTAAATAAATGAAAAAAATAAATTTAATTTTTATAAAATATAAGTTAATCAATATCGATTCAAAAATATATTTTATTTAAATTAAAGTACATGAGATATGATTACATAATAGGAACAAATATCATTTAAAAATATTCTCAGATTTAAGAAAATTAACCTACTTTTTAAATAGAACGATATTATAATTGAACTATATGTATATATATATATATTTAACTAATAATAAAATATTAGGTAATGGAAATTTGTTTCATTTTTATCATCAACATTTCTAATCTTCAGATGAAAAAAAAAGAATAAATTGCCAAAACTTGAATTAACCAGATTTTCATTTTAAAATAGATATTAGAAATTTTAATTCTAGATCTATTATTCAAAAATTTAATTTTTTAATACAATTGAGAATTAAATATATATGTATATATATATATATATATATATATATATATATATATATATTATACACATATATGGAATAATATTTCTAGGAATGTCAAATAAACAATAATTGGAAGCATAATAAACAAATATTGGAAGTCATCTTATACAATGGTTAAGAGAATTAAAAAAAAATAAAGATGAAAATATAAGTATATAAGATATTTATTGAGATAATAATCTACATAGGTACATATAAATAAATGTACAATCTTAGGCCCATGAGAAGTCTAATTATAAAGTGGAAGAAATTGGATGCATTTCCTTGTTTAATTTTTCACTAGATTTAAATGTTAAAAGGTTATTTGTTGAACTTTATAATTTAGTGGGGATAAGGATCAAAAAACAAGACTAGTATTTTAAAAATTTTCCTTTGCACCAAAAAATACGGAATATATTCCATTATAGTAAGTAATATACAGGGTTATCATAAAAGAATGGTGCGGTTTCGAACATTGTTTAAAGAAAAACAGAATTACTTACAATTAATGTTGTTTATTAATCTAATTTGTCGTCTCATACAGTTTTTTTTTATATAATTAATAAATTTCAATATGAGCGCCCTTAGTCGCTCGACAAATGTCCAAACGATAATCAACTTCTCTCCAAACATTCGCTAACATTTCTTCGGTTATGGTTGTCATTGCTTCATTAATCCTGTTTTTTAAGTGGTTCAGATCGCGAATTTTTTGTGAATAAACAATGTTTTTGATGTAACCCCACAAGAAAAAATCACAAGGTGTCTGGTCTGGACCCCTTGGAGGCCACAGCATAGGTCCTTGCCGGCCTATCCATCGATCTCCAAATTTTTCGTTCAAAACGTCCAGGCCTGACACCTTGTGATTTTTTCTTGTGGGGCTACATCAAAACATTGTTAATTCACAAAAAATTCGCGAACTGAACCACTTAAAAAACAGGATTAATGAATCAAAAACAACCAAAACCGAAGAAATGTTAGCGAATGTTTGGAGAGAAGTTGATTACCGTTTGGACATTTGTCGTGCGACTAAGGGCGCTCATATTGAAATTTATTAATTATGTAAAAAACTGTATGAGATGACAAATTAGATTAATAAACAACATTAACTGTAAGTAATTCTGTTTTTCTTTAAACAATGTTCGAAACTGCACCATTCTTTTATGATAACCCTGTATATGGAAAATGAAATCAATTGATCAGTCTGTGTTACATCCAGAACCAGAACCGGCAATGCCATTTCTTACCGTTGAATGGTAAAAAGAAAGCCTTGACAAATATTTATATGAGGAGTAAGGGTTTTCCAATTCCAATCTCCACTCTCGGCACACGGCAATGCGACACCTGAGTGAATGACGCACCTGGGATTGGAAAGGTCGGGAGTCTACAACAAGAGAAATATCAGCTCCAAGTTTAGTCCCGCTATAATATTTAATCCCAAATAATTTATAAGGTTTCTCAACAAGCCCTAAGACATGTATATTTTAATAGAATTACTAGTATTTGGAATAATGATTTTGAGTTTTAGGTAAGCGTAGGAATGAAGAAAAATGAGAGATTACCTTTTGTATTTCCAATTGCCGGACTAAGATTTGGAGATCCATAATTTGTCCAACTGACAAGGGGGGCTCTATGTTGTTGTTCTTCTTTACTAATATCTCCATTCATTTTTATTCGATATGAAGGTTCCATTGTGTTTTATTAACTTAAATAAAAAACTCCCTTTTTTGATAATAATTTAATTTTTGTTACTTTTCCCAAAAATGATAAAATAATTTATTTCTTTTAATATTATAAGTACTTTTTTTTCTTTGGTTGAAAATTCTCTAAGAAAAACTGTATGTTTTTTTATTAATATTTTTTTGGTATTTACATCACTAAATTGCATTTAAGAGAATACTATAAGTAAAAATTAAAAAAAAATGAACAAAATTAAGTATCACAAGTTTAAGTATATATAATTTTTCTTTAAGTAAAATGAAATACTGCTTTTGTTAAATAAATATAAAATTAATTTAAGATATATTTTAATCGTGTGTTAACAATCACCAATCGCATAACGCAATATGGAGTAACAACAAAGAAAGAATTTTAATTTTTTGCCTAAAAATGAGGAGTTCAACGTTCAAAAGGGTCTACAGTCCATTGACGTGGCCAGCCTTGAGGCCCTTCTTTAGAAGGTGAGGGTGGCCTAAAGGGCATCACCCCCTTATTGGGTAATTGAACAAAAGTCCAAGAAAGTCCCCTTAATCTGCGACGATATAATGTCGAGTTGTACTCTTTTTTAAGGTAAAGTTTTGAAGGCACTTCCGCCAGATAGGCACTGAAAATCTTCCAAAATTTCGTATACGAGACCATACGTTATCAAATAATTGTAGAAAATCTGAAAATAAAAACACACACAAAAGAAAAAATTAATTATAAATTTTATTTTCATTAGTCCTAAAATCTTTTTTGAAATTTGAATGAATTCTAAATAATTAGAAATGTGACTTTAAGTCTAATTTATGGTAAGTAATTTATTTAAGGTATGCCTTTTTACTATCTCGCCAGAGATTACTAATATCACGAAAATTTTCGATGTTGAGATTTTGATGTTTTTATACTTTTTGAAGGTTCCTGAATCATTTTCACTAAGGTTGAGAAAAATGTCTGTGTGTGTGTGTGTGTGTATGTATGTAGACAAGATTACGCAAAAACGGTTTGAGCTAGAATGATGAAATTTGGTACATGGACATTATTCAAAATTCATAGTTTTCTATCAACTTTTGAGAAATGTAGCTCAACCTGAAGAGCGTCATTACCTACAACGTTTTGATTTTTTTTCCTCTAAAGTGACCGTAAAAATAAAGATATATATTTGATAATTTTTCACATGATTAATAATTGTATAAAACTGCTATATATAGAATTTCAGCTTGATTGATTCGCTGAAATTACCAGAATTAATTTTTTAACACTGCAAATCTCACGCGCCAACACGTGACGTGGTGCCATCAACAAAAAGCCAAACATGCGCTGGTTTAATATTTATTATTTATTATTTATAATTTATAATTAATTAAATTTAATTTAAATATAATATATTATGTTATTTAATCCAATTCAAATTGCGAGATAGTCGAGTGGAGACACTCCAGCTAATTATTTGATTTAAGAATAATAAATAAACCAAGCAGGAATCTTTGTTTTAACTTTCACATAATGATCCGGCGAAGAGGAATTAACTGGCTCGTACTGGTAAAATACTTGATTTCTTTGGTTAAATTCAAAGAAGATAGAAAGGTTTAAGGTATCTATCTAAAAAATTGTTTTCATTAAGATCTTAAACAAATTTCAATTTATAATATAATCCACATAACTTTTTTATATTTATTTAATTTTAATTTAAGATAATATTAAGATATATGATTAAGAATTATTATTATTATTTATTATTATTAATTAATTTCTTATATATATATATATTTGTCTAATTTTTAGATATATGAATCAATTTGGAATATTGAAATTCTGTGAATCAAAATTATCTATTAAAAATATAATTGATTTGAACATGATTAATACATATATATATATATATATCACGATAAATTAAAATCATTTAAAATTTCAGTAGTATTCTATATTTAGAACATTTAATTTAAAATTAACTCCTATTGAGCTTTTCTAAATACAATCTTACTCCCCTAGATTATAGATAAATGTATGGATTAAGTAGGGCAAGAGTATAAAGATAACAACGTTATATTAAAGGAATAAATTTAAAGTTAGTTAATTTTTAATTTTAAATTTGAATTTAAAATTTATTGATCTAAATTATAATAAATTTAGATTGAATGATTGTAGATTCAAAGAACTTCAATTTAACTACATATTTTTGTCGATTATTATTATTTTTATTTTAGTATAATATATAGGGTGACCAAACGTCCCGTTTTTACGTGCTCTGTCCAGTCGTCCCGAAAAATGTCTTTGGGACAGCCTATTGTCCCGTTTTTTTAAATATATAGGACATTTCGTACTTTTTTTTCAATTTGGTTCTAAAACAAAAGGTAAACCGTTTGTCCAGGTTTGGGGTTATCGAAATGGTCACCCTAATAATATATTTCTTTGTAAAAATATTATTTGGAACATACATTTATTTTTCTAAATTCTAAAAGATATTTACTTGTAAAAATTATAAATATATAATTTATTTTTTATTTGTAAAATTTTTAAAAATATTTTCAAAAATCAAAGATGACATATTAGTTTGTTGTTTTTTTTTTTTTTTTTGTTTTAATATTTTCACCATTCTCATAGTTTTCATAAAATCGAACATACATATATATATATTCATAAGTTTATATGATTTTAATTTTTATCTAAAAGTATGTATATAATATTAAGATTAATATGAAAATAAAGATATGCTATGTTAATTATTAAGTGTTAAAAATTGATAGTTTAAAAATTTGCAAAAAAGTCTACCAAAATAACAGTATTTAGATGACCCAATGACGTTCATTATTGATTATGAGTGGAGGCGACTGTCTGGCGAGACGCCCTTTTCTTTCCAAACCAAATTGGATTGACTTGAACTTTTGCTTTCATTTTACTATTAAAGGTCGATGTCTTTTATACAAAATAATATTCCAAAGTTGATGAGATTCATTAATTAATAAATTATGAAAATGGCTAAGATAATATCATATTCGATAGTTCTCCTACTAGCAAAATCTGTAAATTCAATTTATTTTTCTAAAGTTTGGTTTGGCCCTAGATGCTTATTTACTGGGTGAAAAATAAATAATAAAAATAAATATATTTTAATCATTAAGGGTAGATTCATATTCTAATTCTTTAAAATAATTGAATAATTAAAGTGTAAAGAATTTTTATTCAAATGAATCTTTATCTCTATTTAAAATGTCATTCTTTTGTAAAAGAAATGTTGCGGATCTTAAAATATTGCAAGGTTGTTTATTCAGATGAAACTTGTACTAAATTAAATTAGATTATAAAAAAAAATTGGATTTAAATGAGGGCTTTTCAAAAATATTAAACTTATTTGTATTTATGAATTTTCAAATTATCATATACCCAAAAAGTTTATTATTTTTTAATTGAGATATATAATGTATTGAATAAAATTCCAACCAATTGGAAAACAAAACAAATTTAATTTCTAAAAAATTCTTCCATTATTTTTAACATTCTTATATATAATTTATGTAGATAATTATATTTCAATGTTTCATTGGGATTGATCCGATGAGCTTAGAATAGGGAATTTATTTATTAAGATATGTTATTTGTTTTTAGCAATATTATGATTGGGTTAAAAAATCCCAGTATTTATTTAATTTTCTATCCATTAAGTTTCCCTTACTTAGGTGTCATCATTAAGTATAAATGTCCTGAGATGTTCATAAACCAATATTGATAAATTTCTGTACTTATCTTTCTACTGAGGTTCAACATCAGCTTGTCCTGTGATCATTGATGAATAAATTAAATTATTAAATTATTTTAGATTTATTTGATAAAAAAAATTGTTAAAATGACAAAAAATGTCAATAAACTAGTATAATTATCAAATTGAGTAAATCTATGATCCTGATTTCTAAAAATATTTCTCATATATCAAAATAATCTTAAAAGAATATGGCAAAAAATTTTTCTTTATATAATAAATATTATTGTATCGTGTGAGTTTTCCAATCACTCTAACGTCCGAATAGTTCGTGTAATATATGGAATCAATAAATACAAGGCTATGTTTATATCCCAAACTCATCAATCTAATTCTGTTTTTAAATAATTCTATATTTACATATTATCTTGATAAAGTTTTACCAATTCTAATCTCTACTTTACCTCCACTAATCAATCATTGGAAGGATTGAAGATGGAATAATCGCCAAAATATTGCTAATAGTAATTATATGATCGTATTATTTTTTTTTTTATATAAAATATGATGTTGTTTTATCTATCTAGTATTGCTAATCAAAAGGAGGGGACAAAAGCGGATTTATTCTTCTCCACCTTTCCACATCCATACAGGAGCCCAAGGACGAAAACCTGCTACTCAACAACATTATTAATTAAAGAATTTTTCCATACATTCTGGGATTTGAACTCACAAGGACGGACGGAAGAGCATACTCTAAAACAGGGATGGCGAATTATACTATAAACTTATAAATAAAAACTTATATGAAATAACTATTGGCAGATGAATGAAATAAAAAAAATACTTTTAAATAAAATATAAAAACATAAAAAAAAAATAAATCAAAAGGGTATTTCTATTAATTTAATTCATAATTAAAAGTATAAAATAAAATTATTATTTGTCTCGTCAAAATTTAATTATGTGATGGTTAATAGTAAATATGCAATAGGTTATACATCCTTCTCGTCCAGGACTATAGGGTCAAATCTAAACGATTAATATTGTCGTTAAAATAATATAACATTTTATTTAGTAAAATTTTTATTAAAATTTATTGTAAAATTCAAAGTGGTCATAATATTCTAGTAGTCTTAATAGTATTCTTAATATTATATCTTTTTTAACTAAAGAAAACCTAAGTCTGTGAAATTGATCAAAGTAATAATACAAATTTATTTATCAATACAAGTTAAACGAGTTAGAATTTATAGAAATATACAAATAAGAAATTTACAAATATAAGAATAAAATATGAATATATGGTAACCTAAATGGCATAAATTAAAGTCAAGGTTAACACGAAAAGATATTGTAAACAAATATTATATAAGGTTTGGAATATAATGGATTTGCTTACAATCAAACTACTATTTATATAGCAGGAGAAAGCTAAAATGGTTTCAAATTGAATTTAAATTTTTCAAATTTTGAGATTTTTAGTGAAAACCATTTGAATTTGAATTTTATTATAATTATTTGAATTTTTCAAAATTATAATAGAATCCTGATTTAAAAAAATATAAAGAATTATGCTACAATTATGAACGGATGATAAGAACATATTAATTATCTGAATATACATATAAAATCTGATTGATATTATAAATTTCAAAAAAAATAAACAAAATCCATTTAAGCTCAATAAATAATTACTATTTATTATCTATTTAACTTTAAGATTTTTTCTCTTGATTTTTTGATATTAATTTAAATCCAAAAGAAATTTTTTATCTAGAGATTATATATAGAAAAAATATCTTGAAAATATCTAAAAAAAGAATTATTATGATTTAATAACAACACATATAAAATTATAATTTATTTGTTAATGAATTTATATAAATACAGATTATATTATATCATGAACAAAAACAAAAGTAAATAATAAAATAAATAAATGAAAACATAAACAAATAGTTATTAAATAATACTGTTTGAGAATCTTCTTTTTAAATCTTGGTTATTGCTTTGGCCTCTAAATGTTTGTAATTTCTAAGTTAATAATATAGTAATACCTAAAAATTATTAAATTTAGAATAAGTAAATAGATTAAAACAATAAGATAATAATCAGTTTTTTTTTATTTATTTTTTTTTTAATTCAAAGACTGGGGATTATAATATATAATATATATTGATTTTTTTAAAATAATTAAAACTATGATGATATAAAAATAATTGTAATGAAGATGAAAATAAAAAAATCTGAGACTTATTAATTTAAATAATTTATTCCGTCAGTTATAACTACAAATTTTTTTAAAATGAATAATTATAAAACAAGACAAAGAGTATAGCAATTCAATTTTTATTATTTATTAGAGAGGGAGGCTCAATGTTATATTTTTAATATTTTTCATTAAATTTTATAGATAAGCTTCCCTCTAACTTTATTATTACTTTAGCTAATGTTTTATTTCATATATCTTCTAATAATTTAATATATTTTTTTAAAAAACTTTTTAAACTCTAAATTATTTTTATATATAAAAATAAATAAACATAGACTAACATTTATTTATAATATAATTATAAATATTAAATAAAAAAATATCAATATACAATACATCAATATTAATGTTAATCATAATAATTTAATATATGTATACGCAATGAATTAGGTAATATGAATTTATTTTAAGTTAACGCTTAAATCAATTAATCAATCAAAAGAGAAAGTGAAGTTTAGATAATTAAAAAGTACCAATAGAAGTAGTAAATAAATAGAACCTTTCTATATCGAGGAGCATGCGCCGCTATCCGCCTCCTTTAGAGCTGCAAATCTATTTCCATTGTGAACCGGTTCGAACCAAAATAAACTGGATTAACGAAATGCTAATCAAGAAGCGGTATTAACCTTCAGACATGTGAATTATACAAATTTACAAATAATAGAAAAATTTAATTTAGGTTGTTTTTTTTCTAATGAAAAATAAAAAAAAAATAAAATGTTTTTTTTTATAATGGCAAAATAATTTAATTTAAATTTAGGTGAAATATTATAATAATAAATATTATCTAATATAAGGAGCAAAGAAAAGTTGAGGGACAAAAAGATATGAAAAAAAATCAAGGCCTTCTAATCAAATATATAATTAAAAGAAGAAAAAAAATTGGAAATATTCAATAGTTGTTAGGTTTATAAACGAATATAAGATTAGTTTTTTGGAGGTTTCAGGTATTTAAAATAATAAAATATTAAAAATTATATACATTTATTTTATACAAACATATATAAATGAAAAAATATAATTTTGGTATTTTAGTTATTTTTTTTCATATTTTCTATTATTTGAGCTAGACAGACGAAATAGAGATTATTGATAAAGGGACTTGATGCCCTATTTAATATTTGACCTAATTGTTTACATTTTTAAAGTCAATATTTTATAATATTACTAATTCATTATAAATTTTAAACATAAACTTTTTTATTGATTTTGATTTGTATTGAAAAATTGTTATTGTACACAAACTAATGGATAACGGTGGAAAAATAGTTTCACCGATTATGCAAATTATATAAATAGTAACAAGAGCCATGACGTATAAGTCATGTTTTTAAGAAATGTTAAGGTCTCTCTCTATCTTTAGAATTGTTTAACAACATGATTATCTGAAACACTTTATTATACCTAAATATAACAATAATTTTATTTAATTAAATTAATGTAGAATAATTAAGTTATTGATCAGTTTAAAAGAATTGTGTTTAATTATTATAGAAGATTTGCATAATTTTATGTGTGATATAAAATTAAATTTTAATTTAGTGCTAGAAAAGTTTATATATTTTACTTAATAATTAAAAAATTAATTATTTGTTTTTAAGAATAAATATTAATACAAATGATATTAGAAAATTATATTAGACGTAATGAATAATTGAATATGTTTTGAAGGAGTTATAGAATGCCTGAAAATATAATATTTTACATTTATTATTTTAAAACTATATTAACTAATTAATTTAATAATAAATGGATAAATATATATTAAAAATTGATAAAACGTTTTGTTCAAATTAGGAATGAAACTAATAAAATGACAGATATTTAATAAAAATATCTGTTTATTATTAATTATTAAATATATAATAAGATTTAAATAAAAAAAAAATAAATTAATTGTCATTAAGGATCTAAAATTATTTATAAATTGAAAATTATATTAAGAATAGTGTGTAAATTTATGTCAACATTATCGGCCAAAGGAAGAGTCTCTTTTTACTTATATTAAATTTTAAATGTCATTTCTCATACGAGTTAGAGATTAAATTATGGATGATTTAATTATTCTAATTATATTATAACTAGATTCCTATAAAAAATCCATTAAAAATGAATTATTATAAAATGTAAAAAATAAATCAATCAATCTAAACATAAAAAACATCACATGTTAAATAATTAAAGACTTAATAAAATTATGACGCGAATTTGAGTTTTAATTTAATTTCTCAAAGATATATGTAATTATATAATTGTTTCTTAGGTATATATATATATATATATTCAATGTAAATAAATATAGTCATAAATAATATCATAGTATTATTATCATTTCGTTTTATATTAATATTGTCTCGCTAAAAAAATAATCACATTATGTATTTATTAAAGCTTTTGTTACTTTTGTTACTGGTACGGTTACTTGAAAACGACTGCAGAATAAGCAGTTGAAACGTTGTACAATTATTTTAATTTAATAAATAATTTTATACAAATAATGTGGTCTTTTAATAAAAATTCTCTTAATAATAATCACATTATATTAAATATAATATTCAATTTAAATTATAAATTAAATTAAATATAAATTAAATATAATATTATAAATCATTTAAAAAATAATTATTAATAAGTATTATATTCAGGAAAAATATCCAAGGTGATCATATCAACAATTGAAATCATCTTAATTTTATTTAATTTATTTGAATTTCAAGAAATACATATAGAATATAATGATGGGTACATTTAATATATACCAGAAGAAATGGAAAGGGAATTATTTTATTTTCAAATTGTAATCTAAATCAGTAAAAATACAGATGTTAAAAAATTTGTTAAATTTTAAAAAATAAAGAATTATTTATATATTTTTTAATGGTAGTTTGTAATCTAAAAATGGCTTTTTTATATTTTTATTTACATTTTAAATATCTTTTAGATAATCACTATTATAGATATATAGAATAGAAACGAGTTTAATATACCTATACATTAAATATTTAATTAATTAAAAAAATAATAATTGTTTAAACGTTTAAAGTAAAAATATTAAGGTAAATAGATTCAATGTTTTTGTTCTGATTCAATTATCATATAAATTATATTTATACAGAAAAAATTATAATTAAATATTTATTTATATATATATATATATTTATAAATTTATAACTGTTAAAATACTTAACATTATGAATGAATTTCATAATATTTATATAGATGAAAGAGATTATTTAGATAGAAATTAAGTAATTTATATTATAAATGAAATCTTTCACTTTCACCGGTTAGAGAAATTTTAATTGTATCTAAATATAATTTAAATTAAATTAAAATAACTTTATGTGAAAATTAATTCAAAATAGTGAAAGGGTTTTTGTAAAATATTATTTTTTTAGGTTGGATATTCTGTTTTTGTGGTACTTTACAGAAACAATATTTCGATTTTATTCAAATAATTTTAATAAAAAACTAAAATCGTTTTTCCAATAGTTTTGTTTTAATTAAAGGCAAGTTTTTTAAATAAATATTTGTTTGCCAAGAATATTTATTTATAAGTTAAAAATAAATAAAAATTCTTTTCGCTGTTTAAATTATTTGATTATTTTGAGACGAAGAGTTCAAGGGCTTAACTCACGTCAAGAGAGGCATATATTAATAATGATTTTGATTAAATAGGATTATATTTTCAAAATATCAATAGTTGTAAATTAATTATTGTTGTTTCAGCGAAAAATATTTTTATTTAACTAGTGACATGATATTTTTTCTTTATAATAATCTTTAATGATAAAGATTATTCTTTAAATTTTTGACACAAGGAATGGATGGTTATTATATTAATGTTATATAGAATGAAGGTTCAGCTTACCTTATAATATTGTTCAAATTTAAAATAATTACTTGATTTAAAACTATTAGGGAATTCGTAAAAAAAAAATCCCTGATGTCAAATAAAAATAATTTGATAGAATTTTTATGCAAATATGAAAAATTTATTTTTAAACAAAATTATTCATTAATAACAAGATTTATATTTCATCAAATACAAAATAAATAAAAAAAATAGAAATTCAGGAGAGTTATGATTAAATTGAATGTTTCGAACTTATTGCTGTCGAGATTGTGACGGTGTTTCAAGCGAGTTTCAGGCACATTTTCTCCTCTTGTTAACGCATGCGCACCAAACACAAAAATGTAGGGGAGGGAAAGTAGTTTTGATTTGTTTTATCCAACAATAAATTTATTATTGTAATATTGTAAATATGAAAAATTTTTATGTAAATAGTAAATATAAATATTATAGTTTTATATCTATACATGATTCCTATTTATCTATATAATGTCTATTTAAAAACTAAAATAAAGAAATCTTTTATTTTTTCATTTTAAATTCTAAAAATTTATTTGTTATTACTTATTAGAATAATATATGTAATACGAAAACATGTATGAGAATGGATAAATTGATAGATAGGTAGATATATATGTATAAAAAGCAAGACATTAAATTAATTGGATTTTAAATATACTTAAATATATATATACGCCGGTCCATTTAGCCGGAGATGGGGTGCGCCGCTCTAATTATATTTTTTAATAAATGATTAATTAATTAATCAAAAATAATTAATCAAATGATTATTTATAATTTTTCTATTAATTTATTATTTAAAAATAACATTTATATATAATATTGTATTTTTCATATCATTATTATTATTATTATTTAAAATTTTAATATTTATTTTGACTATTTAAATTATGTTAAAATTATGTTATGACAAAACATGTCATAACATAATTTCTTTTATAAGAAATTTTATTAACTTTTTCTTATTTTGAAATAACTTATGATAATAATTTTAATATAATTTAATTGATAATTTGGCATATATATATACAAAGTAAAAAGAAATAGATAAGATATAAAACCAATTGATTTTTAGGTGAATTGGGAAAAGACAAATTTAAAATAAAAACACCTTCATATGAAATTATTAAGATACACGCAAAAAATTATAAATGATAAATTAAGAAACTTTTATTTTTTTATTTAATTTATTCAGTTAGCTTGTTTTGAAATTTTTTATTTGCTATTTATAATATTAGCAAAAAAACATTAGCAAAATAAATTTTTTCGGCATTCAGTGTATTTTCGAATAATTTAAATTGAAATGAACTTGTCTTAAAAACTAATATATTAACTACATTTCGAAAATTAATTAAACATATAAAATAAATAATAATAATAACATGAGAATTTTAAAATACAAACATACATATATATATATATATTACATATATTCATACCTTTTAGAAATTTATAATGGCTAAACATATTCCATTTTTTTAATTGACTTTTGAGATTTATTTTTAAATTTAGATTTAATTAAATTAAATTTTTATTGAATTTTGAGAACTTGGGACGGTTGTCTTCACAAATGATTCAGTATTTGATATATTTTTAAATACTATTCATTAAATACTTCTACTAAAATATAATTTTATTATTCATTATATTATATTTTGATTTAACATCACATTAAATACTTAGGTTTTGTAATCACGTAGGATAATAATATTCCAGAAAAATTTAAATTGAGGTTGCAATTGGGTAACGTGTGTAATCATGCAGAAAAGGGGCTTATCTCGTCAAAATTATTATCAAAGGGGATCAAAATTAAAATATATAAAACGATTATTTTTTTGGTAGTATTAAATGGGTGTGAGGCATGGTCGATTACCTTAGGAGACGAGAGTAGATTTAGAGGATTTGAGAATAGGAGTCTTCGCAGCATTTATGGGCCAAAGAAAAATGAGGTCACCGGGGAATGGCGGAGACTGCATAAGGTTATAAAATCGAGAAGACTGATGGGCAGAACACGTGGCTAGAATGGGAGAGGAAAAAGTGGCGAAAAATATATTGGTGAGGAAACCGATTGAGAAACATCCGCTTGGAAGACCAAGGACGCCTTGGGTGGACAATGTAGGAAGGGTCGTTAGAGAGATGGGAGAGGGTATGAGTTGGAAGGGTATGGCTCAGATAGAGACACTTGGAGAAAAGTGGTTGTTGCGGCCAAGAACTTTCGAGTTCTGTAGAGTCACTGAGATAGATAGATTTAACATAGATTTCACATAGTAATTTTTCTTCTCGTATAAAGGTTTAAATTTATTGAATATTAGGTTACTTTTTATTTTGTATATACTTAATTCTTAATATCATTTATTTTTAAACCTGCACCCGATTATCCGAAAGTCAGCGTCTAAAATTCCATCTATATAAATGGAGTTTTCTATTGTGAATTATTAAATTTTAGAATAAATAAATAATTTTATTAAGAAATATTATTTTTAATTAAAATAAAATCTTTAGAAATATAATTTTATACAATCAATTCAAATTAATCACTTTTTTAGATAAATTATAATTATAATAATAATATTATATGCTATATTAGACTTTTAAACAGTATCAACTATGACTATTATTATAATTATAGAATAAAATATACGGTAAGTAATAATTTTCAATTGTATTTAAGAATTCTAAGCTTTTGAAAAAAGATTAAATTCTTTTAGTATATGAATTAATAATTTTAATTTTAATTTTTATCTCTATACTATTATTATATGCCTGGAAATATCTGGTTAATGCTGGAAATGAATGGTAACATCCAATTTAAACTAATTTTAGTTGTTTAATATATATTTATTTTTCATTATTTTCTTTTTCTTTTTAATTCTTTTTTTATTTATACTCATATATTATTAGTACATTATTATAATTACTTCAATTTTTCTTATAAACATTTTTAATATTATAATCTTAAATATTTTTATAAAGTGGTTAATAATTTTGTTGTTTTGATTAATATTAATTCTACTTAACTCACTAGGTGTGATTAAATAATTAAGGTCACTTTTTATTTTTATTCAAAAAAATTTATTTATTATATTAATCAACATTTTTACGGTGACCCCTTAAATAATCACCCTTACATAAAACAAATTCCCGTCTATCAGAGCTTCTTCCATTCCTGGAAGGAGTCTGATAAGCTTTGAAATACGCCCTTTATAAGGGTCTCTTCAATTCTGCTTCCAGAATAATGTTGCAGAGGGTTAAAACCTGTGAGTATATTGACAGAGACAGTATTACTTTTGCCCATAAAATCAATCACAATGATGCATGAACAGGTGCACTATCGTTATTTAAAATCTATCAATTGTTTTTCCACGATTCCAAGCAATTTTTTCGTAATGGTGCAAACTTTAAGAAAATAATCATTATTTGCAAAGAACTCACACACTATGACATGGTAATCGAAGAAAACAATGAACAAAAGCTAGACATTTTTGTTATTAACATCTTTTCAACCTTCTTAGAAGAGCTTATACCACTTATAAACATTTTTTTTAACTACGAGTAGACTCATCATGTACTATTGAAAACATTTCAAATACTTTAGATCACTTAATTCCATTTTTTAACATAAAATTTGAGTAATAATCTTTGATCTATTTTCTTCGACATCACAAAATCGCCTACACTCAAAACAATTCTATAAAGGATGCAATATAATTGAAACTACTCGTAACTATTGACAAGCGTAACAACATGAGAAAAAAACTAAAATTGACTATAGGAAATCTGTAAAATTTCAAAAGTTATCTTATTTTTCATCAAACCTCATACATATAAGAAATATAATTATAAAAATTATTAAATTTTAAGAATTAACCCTCAAAAGACGGGTCAAGTTAATAGTTTAGAGCTTGGTCTACAGTACGAGTCACTTCAATAAGCGTTTTAGTAAATAATTTCTTGGATATTTATAATATCACAGAAAAATAATGCAATATATATTTGCGTTTTTATGAACATAATACAATATAACAATAAAAGTTTATATTGTAATTATTTTTTTTTTAATTACAAACTACATATTTCATGTCATCAGGTATCTTATCTTATATTTTTCAATTGGGTTGTTGGAAAAATATTTATTTCAATGTTTATTTTATAATTTATTTTAGAAAATATATGTTTTAGTTGATAAACTTTACTCGTCCCTTTTAGATCTCTCATTTGATTATTTTTTATTTTCTATCGTCATCAAAAGTACCTGATATTCTACTGGGTAATTTTAATGTATGTAATTATAATGGCAAAGAAAAACTTATTTATTAGTGAACATGAAAATAAAATGGTTTTTAAAAAGTATATTAGCGTTTTTATTGAAAGTGAGCATCTACTAAAACTTGATTTTGTTTTAGATAACCCATAAAATGTGCGAATTATTGACAATACTGATATGCAACTTTCCACTATGGATTGTATCAGAAAAACATAAAATGGTGTAAAAAATTATTTTCCATATGATGGATTTATGTATTCACAATAGTTATAATCTATACAAAGTGTATACTGGGTTTTGCTCTCAAAATTCCACAAAAAACTAATATTTTGTTGACAACTAGAATAGATGGAGTTTACACTTTCTTTTGTTTTGTTAACGTGGTCAAAATATCTTACCTTTATTTTTTTCTTATTGTTTGGACTTCTATCTTTAATTTAGTAAAAATATTATATCGTGCTTTAGTTTGTTTTTTTCCCAATTTAAAAATGAAAGTTCAGGACTTTCAATTCAGAAATATTTCATTGTATCATTTCCGAAAAGGCACACAAGAAAGCATCGCAAGCAAAAAAGAAGTTATGTGCCGTATATGAAAATTACGTCTTGCAAGTAAGGCTTGAGAAATTGGTTTGTCAGATTTCGTTTTGGTGACTTTTCACTGAAAAATGCTTAACAATCTGGTCGTCCAGCCGAAGTCTGTGAAAGGCCATTATCGATTCAGATCGTCTTAACACAACACGTGATATTGAAGAGAAGCTCAATGTATCGCCTACATGCATTGAAAAAAAAATTAAAAATGCTTGGTTATGTCAAGAAACTCTCCTGATCCCTCACCATCTTCAATAAATTCATTTGACGAAACGCATTAGCATCTGCGATTCGCTGCTGAAAAACTTAACTACTGGCGACGAAAAGTGGATAGTTTATGACAAAGCTAATCTGAAGAGATCGTAGGTAATGCAAGACGAACCTGCCCAAACGACATCAAAAGCAGAGATTCATAAAAAAAAGATTATACTGGCATTCTGGTGGGATTATAAAAGAATTTTGTACTTTGGACTTATGCCACAAAACCAAACGATCAATAACTCGCCAAACTGAACGATACAATTTAAAAAAAGCGGTCGGTATTGTCAAATCGTAAGGGTGTTGTTTTCCACCATAATAATGCAAAGCCCCATACATCTTTGGTCACTCGACAAAAATTATTGGAACTGGGTTGGGAAGTTTTGTCACATCAACCATATCGTGATAAATATGGTAAAATTTTTAATATGATTTCAGATCATATTTAATTTAGTTTTTTGATAGCAAAGATCAGAAATTTTACAAACGTGGAATTTTTACACTGACAGAATAATAACAAAAGGTTTTCGACAAAAACGGACAGAATCTAATTGAATAAAGTAATATTTTTGGACAAAAATTTTGAATTTTCCTTCTTATTTGAAATTGGCTTAGTTGTCAACCAAATAACTAACGCCATGGAACTCTTACCTCAAGCAAACCACGAAGAAAAAGTTTATTTTATGGAAAGTCATTATTTAGAAAAATTACCATTAATAGGACAACAGATTGTCATGTTTCTGCTAATTCAGTACTAAACCCGAAAAAAGAAAATCAGTAACGACATGGAGTCTAGAATAGCTATTTCTACAAAGTGCATATCATACCTAAAAGTATTTTTAGTGTACTAATGTATCTCAATATCTCATTAATTTTTTTCACTAAAATTAGTTAGAAAATATGTTTCTAGTGATTGTACAATAACAATCAATTATTTTATCTTTTCAGGTTATTTTGTGAATTGTAAATATACATTAGTATGAAAAAGTAGGTTTTAGAAATATAAATATGTATAGTCTGTCGCCAAAAATTTTCGATTTTTGAAATTTTGATTTTGGATTCGAGTAGAGCAGAGGTTCTTAAACCTTTGTACTCCGCGGACCCCCACTTGAAAAAAAAAATTTTTGACGGACCCCATCCCAACTTTAGGTACTTTACGTCATTTTATTAGTTAATTTCTGGCTTACGATCTCATAAGAACAAGGATATATGA
Source organism: Labia minor (assembly GCA_963082975.1). Lineage (NCBI taxonomy): Eukaryota > Metazoa > Arthropoda > Insecta > Dermaptera > Spongiphoridae > Labia > Labia minor. Next base: position 82,985,502 of record OY720345.1, read on the forward strand.
TGGATATTTCTAACAGTGATTGGTGAATAACGATTTTTTTGCATATAGTAGAACACATTTTATTAGAAATTATAATATTGAAGAAAGAAAATTCAGCTAAATATGAAGATGGAAACGGTAGAAATAGTTTTCTTGCACATTTCGTTTGGGTATTTGATCTCTGTTTCCTCACAAAGCCATGCCATCGCTTCTTTTATATTAATTAAAGTTTTAACTGACTCATCATTTTCTCGTGCACCTGTACGATGGCTTTGCGGACCCCCAGTAAAGGCTTCGCGGACCCCCAGGGGTCCGCGGACCACAGTTTAAGAACCTCTGGAGTAGAGCATAAAAAAAGTGTAATTGTAAAGTGGTCTTGGTTTTTTAAAATTCGGTTGGGAACATGGTCAAATCGGCGGTCAAAGTTGAAAATTTCCCATATATTCAGAACATAATTATAAATAAATGTTTTCAGCGCATCTTCGATCGTATCATTATAATTATAATTATAATTATAAATTATATAAATTATATTAATTATTATTTATTATAAATTATAATAAATATTAATTAATTACTTACGTTATTTTTTTAGTGTTTTGAATATATTTTCAAAACATTAAAATTACATTTTTATTCTGTAAATTAAATAATTTTATTTTATTTAAATCAATATCTATTTTTAAATATTTTTTGCTCTCTACATTATTTATCTAATTCCCATATTAATTATATTAAGATCATATAAATTGGAATTATTTATTGTTTTGTGATAAAAATGAATAAAAGTTCTTTGATAGTAATCCTTCCTAGCATTCCCAGATGTTTTATTTTTCCTATTATAAATAATAATACTTTCACATTGTATAAACCGGATTATATTTTTTCATATTTTGTGTTGTAAATTAATATTTACTCATATAAATAATATTTTATTTTATTTTTTTACCATATATACTACTTTAATTTAAAAAAGAAATAAATAAACTTTATATTGAATTTCTTGAAAAAAATTATTTTTTGTTTTTAATAAGCCTGGAGCTTGGATGTGAGGGTTAAAAAAACAACTTATACATTTTTAATCTTTAATTCCTTTGAGAAGAGACTACACTTTGTAATTGTTTTGGCCAACTGTTAACAATTATATTATGTTCAGGTGTACATTGAGAATCTGCCATTACAGTTAAACGAACATGATGTCCATATCTTAATAGACCCAGAGAAAGACCTAAAAATTTAAAAATTGTTATCAAAATGATTATAACATTATTTTAAAAATATATTTAAATAATAAAACATTGTATTTCATATACATGTATTTGCTTGAGGGGGCGGCCAATATAGAAACATTTCAACAGTCTGGCCTAAATTATTTCTTCTTAAGGTTTGACCACCATTTAATAAATCTGTTACTCGTACAGCATACCTAAAAAAAGATTAAATAATTTGATCACTTATTTCATGATTAAAGACATTGATTTCTAATCCTATTTGAAAACAAATTCAATTTCCAAGAGAAATAATTGAAATTTTATATTAATAAATGATATGGTTGCCGATGATAATACCAAGATGAAGATAATGTGCAGAGACATTTAAATAAGTTAACACTTGGTGCCTGAATGGAAAATAATATAAAATAAAATAAATAATTAAAAAAAAATTAAGTTACAATGTTTTATTTATAAATGCACTAAAAACTAGAAAATAATTTTTCACTTCAACAACAATGATCTAGATACTTTGAATAAAGAGCCTAATTAAAATGAATTAGTTAATTAATTAATAATACACTTGCATTTAATTTTGTCACCATTTTTAATTTAAATGCAAGCGTTTTATTTGAGAGATCCCTAGAAAATTAATTAACTAATTCATTTTAATTAGGCTCTTTATTCAAAGTATCTAGATCATTGTTGTTGAAGTGAAAAATTATTTTCTAGTTTTTAGTGCATTTATAAATAAAACACTGTAATTTAATTTTTTTTTAATTATTTATTTTATTTTTAATTTTTTAGTAAATAAATTTTTAAGGTTTTAAGTTTTATTTGAATATACTTTGAGATTATAAATGATATTTAATGATGGATTAAAATTTATTAATTAAATTATTAATTAATAAATTTTAAAAAATGAAAACTTTATTTCATATTCATATTTTGTCATCCAAATCTGAAAAGTGTGCAAAGTTTTAGTTGGATTGGTCAACTGCAACTGTGTTAAAAATGAGTTGAACCATATAGACCACGGATGGCGAAACTTTTTCAATGTCCGTGCCACAAAATTATAAAAAACCTTTATGAAGTAACTAACGTGCCACAAAATTGTCATTTATTTCTCTACCCCTCTTAGCTTGAATATATAATCGAATATTTTTTTATAACTTCTAACTATCCTGTATAAAAGTGTTATAATTTTAAATATTCAACTTTATTCCAAAAAAATAAAATGATTATTAAAAAATTTGGAATTTATTTTTGGTAAAAATATATCTTTCCTATAATTTTTTTTTTATTTTTATTGTATGGAAATTCTTTAATTGATTTTAGTTTGTAGTTTTTAGTTGTAGATAATGACAAAAAAAGCAAAATTTATATTTGATACCGTGAACCACTTACATTTTCTTGTTTTGATAATGATATGTTAAATTCTAGAAAAAGATTGCGATTCTGGCACTATTCTCCAACCGTCCTATGCGTAAAGTAAAGCTTGATATAAATTTTATAAAATTAATTTTTCTTTTTTTTACTTTCCCGCATACTTCGTATAAGGGAAGTATTGGAATCGTCAAAAATTTCGACTTCGAGATTTTGATAGATCTTGACGTTTTAGACCTCCCTGAGTCGGAAAATACCATTTTTCGAATTATGTCTGTGTGTGTGTATGTATGTATGTAATGTCTGTAAGCAAATTTACTCAAAAACTAATCACAAGCTAGGACTTCGAAATTTGGTACACCGATATTATTCACAGTTTGTAGATTTCTATCAAAATTTCGTCAAAATCGATTAACCGGAAGTGGCACTTTACCTACAATGGTTGCGTTTACCTTTCAAGTAAAGTACCAGTTTGTTTCGAGATATTTGCTTCATATTTTGTATATAGATTTAAAAATATGAAAAAAATTCAGATACCAAATTTCATCATGATCTGACTACCGGAAGTGGCATTTTACCTATACAAGTAGCGTTTCCTTTTTACAGACCGACGATAGTAAGGGAGGTATTGTTTTCACACCAAATTTCACCTGTGGATATTTTTAAGTACATATATGCATTTTCTTAATAGAAAAAAGTATTTTTAGAATGATGTCTGTCCGTCCGTCCGCTGTGTGTCCGTAGAGATGTGTACAGCTTGAACGGCTCAACGGATTTTGATGAAATTTGGTATATTTACTTAATACATCAGTATGATGAATGGATCAACTTTTGGTGCAAATCCGGAAACCGGAAGTGCTAGTATTGCCGATCGAAGAGAGGAAGTGAAGGGTTATTTTCATATCAAATTTCACGTGAAGGCATATCTCCACGTGTTATGCACTTTGTATTGGTTTTATCCTCGAGAAAAATCATCTTCATTAGTTTTTTCTTAATTTAAAATTATATGACGTCACAGCCAGCCCTTATATTATATCCATATCTGTTTTTTTTTACATTTAAAATATCAGTTAACCGGAAGTAGCACTTTATTACATTCTAAATATTCATTCACAACTCTTTATACCTATTTATATGCGGGAAAGTCTAGGGGAGGACACTCCCGCTTATTTTAATAAATATTGATAAAATTTACAGCATATATTAAAATAAGAGCATCTAAGAATATTCTGGTAATAGGTAACATCGCCCCAATCAATTTGGAGTTTATAACTTCCCAATTTCCCAGACAAACAGACAGATAAAATGACATGTATAATTTGCCGGTTTAATCTACAAAGATAGATAAATAAATATTGGGTACTTCAAATTTCATAAATTTTAATTTTAATGTGATTTATTCATTTTTAATTTATTTCTATTGTAAAAAGTTATAATTATTAAAAAAATAATTTTGTCTTTATGCGTGTCATGAAATTTTTCAAACGTGTCACTTCTGGCACGCGTGCCATAGGTTCGCCATCCCTGATATAGACAACCAAACAATTTAAATAAAACACTAAAAAATTGGGATTGTTTAATAAAACAAATAAACTAGTTTGGAGTGAATTAGGATTGTTTCTGCATAAAATGAGAATCGCAGAGTACAAGCTACCTTATTAGGATTGGGTTTGGAGTCTTGCCAGGCAAAAGTTGCCACTACAGGGTTCGAAACTTGACTCTCATATGCTGGCAGAGAGCTATGTCGGCTGATTGCATTATGGGAATCCCTCAATGGTTTTGAGTTGCCCCGTCGGGGCATCACTCTTACAGGAGCAAAAACCAGAGGGAAAATTCCCAAAATTTAATAATAATAATTTAAAATAAAATTAATAAATTGCGCCTGTTACAGTTCATTTCTTACTTATCGTTAGAAAATTATAAAAATACAAAAAAGAAAAAAAAAAGAAAAACACTTGTATGTAGTAATTGTTAGAAAAGTAAAAGAGTACATAATAATAATTATTTTGCATACTAATTTAGATAAGTTGTAGTTAATTTCAGGAAAGGAAAAAAAAGATTTATTCCTATATAAATCCATGGAGCATATTAATTAGTGAATGAGTAATTATTATTTTGAAAATTTTCAGCAGGTATTGTGACTGGAATACGAGGTCTGTTTAAAGGAAAAGGTGAAATTTGATTTTTGCGAGCTGTGTACATTCCATTATCGATTTTTTTTTTGTTATGTTGGTACACATTTGTTACTTATCAGCCATTTTGGATTAGTGGTTTGTTTTTGACAACTGAAAAAGTTAGTCACGTTTTTTTACTTAAATAAAAATAAGGAATACTACAAGTAAGTTATGCAACGCTTACGGGGAATTACTTTGAAAGGGACAAAATGGATATTGATGAATAAATAAATAATTTTCGAAATAATTCAAAATTCACCTTTTCTTTTGTATATTATCTTTAAAATTGAATTAACAAATTAGAATTGCATAAATATAATATTCTATAATACCTTTTTGTAAAATAATTGATACCAACTCGTTTGAGAAGTGAAGGTAATAGGGATGTTAAAAATCCTTTTTTATATTCCATGGCTGTTAATAAATAAAGAGCTTCTTGTCTTGAACGAGCTCGATTTATAGATTCGCATGTCGTTCTTAATAATTTGTTAAAATCTTGCATTCCTGAACCAATTGGAAGACGAAGACAAACGAGCCCTTATAACATTTATATTAAGAAAAAATTATTTAATAATAGCTTTATAATTATATCATATATGTACTTATTATTATGATTTTAATAAAACCTAAAAAAAAGAAAAATATTCGTTTGAAAAGAAAACAAAAATTTAATTTATTTATTATTTTTATTTATAAACAAGTCTTAAACTTATAATTAATAATTTAGGTCTAGAGATAAGGAATATTGAATATATTGATGATAATAAAATTTAATTTATGTTTTTATTTTATCCTATTTATTAAAAAATTTTTAAAAACTATTCTATATTTTTTGAAATAATTTTATTTTTACCTGTAGTATCTTTATTATTTTGATTTCCCAAAATAGAAGACATATCTATCGCTCTTGCTATAATGGCTAAACTTTCAGGAATTGGATACTTAAAATGAAACAAATGAAAATATTCATGTAAAGCTCCAGCTGTGGCCGCAAATAAAATTTCTGTTTCAGAACAACTACGATATTAAAACAAAAATAGATTAATTCATTTATTTATGAATTTATATTTAAAAAGAAAATACTTCTTATGAGATAAAAGAAACTATTTAATTATTATTATTATTTTATCTTTCTATCACCAGTAGGAAAATTAATTTTTTTATTAAATAAATTTTATTTTTATTTAATTATTTATATATAAATATATAAAGTATAAGATTGATTTTACATTTTACTTTAGAAATGAAGAATTATTAATATTCTTTGAAAATTGCCACAGGTAGTGTGGAATTATAAAGAAGATACAAGAATTGGTTGGATTTAGCCAGTTTGTACTAGTTTGATAAATTAAATTCAAATTGATTTTAGTTCAACAAACTTGAGCAATAAATTGTTATATATAAGTTGTATATATAAGAAATGTATCAATTTTTTTAAGTGTTGATAATTAATCAGAATGGTTTGGCTTAATGTGACTTTTTAGAAGTATAAATAAGTTAACATGTGACAAAGCACAGAACCGACCGACGATTTGAAATAAATTAATTTCCAGCTAAAGAAACAATTCCAAATAATTTTAATATATCTATTAATGCAATAAAAAACAGATATGGATATAACGTAAATATTTTTAGTTTTATTTATAATATATAAGGAGGCCATGGCTGTGACGTCATGGAGGGCTGGGTGACGTCATATAATTTTAAATTAAGAAAAAACTAATGAAGATAATTTTTCCCGAGGATAAAACCAATACAAAGTGCATGATTCGTGGAGAAAATATTTTTAATTTTATTTATAATATATAAGGAGGCCATGGCTGTGACGTCATAAAGGGCTGGGTGACGTCATATAATTAAAACTAATGAAGATAATTTTAAATAAATTACAAACCAATACAAAGTGCATGAAGATATGTAAAAAATCTCCTCTTGTGAAATTTGCTGTGAAAATAACCCTTCCCTTCGCTAATACTACCACTTCCGGTTTCCGGATTTGCACCAAAAGTTGATCAATCGATCATACTGATGCATTAAGTAAATATACCAAATTTCATCAAAATCCGTTGAGCCGTTCAAGCTGTACACATCTATACGGACGGACGGACAGAAATCATGCTAAAAATACATTTTTCTGTTATAATTCGTGGAGATATGTAAAAATCAGGGCTTCGAACCGTTATTTTTTTCGTTTCGGTTTTCGTTCCGGTTCAATAAAAAAAAAAAAATATCAGTTCGGTTCCGGTTTTCGTTCCGGCAAAAATAACGGTTTTTTTCGGTTTTCGGTTTTCGGTTCAGCTCCGATTAATTAATTTTAAAGACCTTTTATTTGTATTAGAAATTTAGGTCGGGGTATGCCGAGTCTGCCATAAATATATAAAAATATTTCTTGCTACCACCCTAAATCATACTACATGAATTGATACAATATAATATAAATAATAATAATTAATTAAAGGTATAATAATTAGAAGTATATAATATAAGATGTTAATATAATTTATTAAACGAAACAAATAAGTATCAATATTTTTTTACATCCTTCTACTTTCAAACACTCAACAAACGAAACAAATTCGTATATTTAATGTTAAAGTATACAGGATTCTTGGATATATTTACTTATAATTATAACTAGAATTATAAAAGATGAAACTTATAACTCTAATTATTAAAATATCTTCTAATATATTTTCATTTAAACTATTTCTATTGTCTCGTAAAATAAACTTTAAACCAGAGAAAGCTATTTCAACACTAACTTGTGTTGCAGTATCTCCTAAAACCACCATTGCAATTTTGTTAAAATGAGGATATGTATTTTTATTTTCCTCCCAAAATTCTAAAATAAGTTTTTTACTGTCTAATCTTCGTACTTGGTCAAAGTTATTCAATATTTGTTTAAATTTATTTAATAATTTTCTTTATATTTATTAATCATTTTCTTTATATCAATACAAACCCTGTAACAAATGGAATAAATAATTTAAAAAATTAATACTATCATTAAATCAAAATATCAGTATTAAACAAACGATGAAAACATTAACTTCAGTATTGCGACTACGAGACGCTGCCAACACAGCCGAAGGGAGAGTATGACTAGGACACTAATTTTTGAAACAAAGTTTTTAGCGACACCATGCAGTGCGAGGCATAACTAATTGAAAAAAATTCGGGCTTGGGTGTTGCCAAAACACCTCTTGTGGCAACTCTGGATTGAACACGTACTGAACCGAAATAAACCGATATTATTTTTTTCGGTTCAGCTCCGGTTTTCGTTCCGACAAAAATACCGGTTTTTTTCGGTTTTCGGTTTTCGGTTCAGTTCCGGTTCGAAGCCCTGGTAAAAATCTCCACATGTGAAATTTGTTGTGAAAACAATACCTCCCTTACTATCGTCGGTCGGTAAAAAAACAAAATTGTTTTTTCTTTAAGACAAATTTAATAAAAGAAAGATTAAATTATTTCAAGTTTCAAGCCAATATTGTAATGAATTTTATAAATAGTTTTGCATTGATAAATAAAATGTGAATATTTGGTGATTTATCAGAAAAGAACTCTCTCTTAAAATAATAATAATATAATCGAATATTATTATATTGCTATGATATGATGAATATCGGTACATATCTGATTCTGGCCAATTTTTATATACTTATGTATTATTAATATAGAACATGGGTCTAAAAATGTCTCATCCTTAGACAAAAAGTTTAGGGAAGATATATGCAATAATAAATAAATTATTTTAAATTCAAAAAATAAATAATAGTTAGAACAAAAAATATTTAATGACTATTTTGTTGTTTGGTTGCATTATTCTGGTGTCAAGTGTACAAGGACAAAATAATTAATTATTTTATTTTATTTTGTTATGCAAACAAAAAAAATCTGGAGTGTCTCCACTCGACATCTCGCAAATTTGTATTGGATTAATTAATATAGATTATATTTAAATTAAATTTAATTAATCAAATTATAAATTATGAAATTAATAAATAATATTTATTAAACCAGCGCGTGATTGGCAATCAACATATTAAAAAATTTAAAAAATTAATTCCGGTTTTAATCATGTGAAAAACTATCAAACATATATCTTTATTTTTACGGTCAGTTTAGGGGAAAAAAATGAAAACGTGGTAGGTAATGGTCCTCTTCCGAATGAGCTACATTTCTCAAAAGTTGATAGAAAACTACGAATTTTGAATAATGCCCGTATACCAAATTTTATTATTCTAGCCCTCTAACCGTTAATCTTGTTTACACACACACACACACACACATTTTCTCAACCTTAGTGAAAATGACTCAGGGACCTTCAAAACATAAAAAGCATCAAAATCTCGATATCGAAAATTTTCGTTATCGCAAACTATCTTTGACGAGATAGTAAAAAAATTGAAAATTTTATATTATTTTAATTTTTAAATTTTTTTTTTGATTTTTAAGTATATTATAAAATTATTTTCATGATATTATTAATATTAATAATACTTTAATTATACTAACATTATAATATACATTATGTAAGAATATAATATAGAAATTAATTACTATATTATGGTTTTATAATGACTTTCTATTCATTATTAATAATAAAAGGGTAAAATATGATCATTATAATAAAAACCAGATTGTATTTTGATGATTTTATTTATGTAATTATTTAAAAAAACAAGGAATTAATTTTTGACAATTTTCTGTTAATCATTCTCTCTTAAAAGTAGGATTCGATAATCTTTTCTAATTTTAGTCAATATTAATTAAATTCACAATTTTTAAATACATTGGCTCAGGGAGTTTAAAATTTCAAAATAGACTTTTAGTAAATCATGCAATAAATTTTATTGAGAAAAGTATTAATAATATAATAATAATAATAATTTTAAATGTAAAAAATAAAAATTCATTTTGAAAAATATTTCATTTAATTTTAACACGTTCTGGCAGTAATTTTTTTCTGTAAATCAACTATAAATTAAGATATATCACGTTCGACACACCTTGAAATAGGTAGATTTTTCTTCTTATGATATATTATTATAAATATTATTGTTATTATGTATTATTATAAGATTATTTTTATATCGGCGCCCCTTAAAATTTGGCGCCCAGGAATGCTCGCCCTTTTATCAGGTCCGTATATATATATATATATATATATATTTAAATTACTTTTTTTATTTATCAACTAGAAATTTATTAGTTGGCTTAACTTAGACTTGCAAATGCAACATGGCAACTCATATTATAAGATTCATTTAAGAAAATATCTAGGTATTTTGTACATTTTCATTATCACCGATTTCGTGTTTAACTAAGTATAATTTATTTTTTATATATATTTAAAATATCCTTATGGCAACCTGTAAGTTATCAAACGATGGGAAAAACCCCTCACCTATCCCGGACCCAGTTAGCGTGCAGAGAGTGTCGGCACCAAAATGGCCTAAGGCCGGCCAGAAAACACAGTGGCAGATATGTGGACAGAATTCAGTTCAATTCTTAGTGAAATAGTAGTGTATATTATATTAAAACATGAATTATTATAAGATTTGGTCGTGCCAACAATTTAAATAGAAAAATATTTTGTTCGAATCGAGAGTGGATGTGGTTCTCAGGTGTGATCAATAGATATCCGTGTGGATAGGACGATTTAGGAAGTTCAATAGATGTTCAAATTTTCAGAACATTACCCCACATATGTTAAAATGAAATGAATATACTAAATTAAAAGGGATCATACCTACACTATAAAAACACTACACTATAATAACTCAGCTTTCGATTTATTTCGTAGTTTTTCTTTTATAAAACCTCGTTTATTTTTAAAACAAAGTTTAGTCTTTGCAATTCGCACGCAACATCAACATATTTACTTTAATTTTTACTATCTCGCTAGAGATATTATTGCGATCACGAAAATTTTCGATGTCGAAATTTTGATGTTTTTATACGTTTTGAAGGTTCCTGAGTCATTTTCAATAAGGTTGAGAAAAATGTCTGTGTGTGTGTATGTGTGTATGTATGTAGACAAGATTACGAAAAAACGGTTTGAGATAAAGAGATGAAATTTTGTATACGGGAGTTATTCAAAATTCGTAGTTTTCTATCAACTTTTGAGAAATGTAATAATAGCTCAACTGGAAGAGGGTCTTACCTACCTGGTTTTGATTTTTTTCCTCTAAAGTGACCGTAAAAATAAAGATATATGTTTGATGGTTTTTCACATGATTAAAAATTTTATAAAACTGCTATATATAGAATTTCAACTTGATTGAATCGCTGAAAGTACCGGAATTAATTTTTTAAATTTTGACTTAAAAATGAAGGCAAAGGATTTAAATTTAAATTGAATATATGTTAATTAATTAATTTAATTGAATAACAATACTATATATTGTAAATATAATATTTTTTAATTAATTAATCCAATTCAATTATACTTTATTTATAATTTATATATATATATATATATATTTAATTAATAAAATTCAAATTTTCGAGATAGTCGAGTGAAGGCATTCTAGATTTTTATAAATACACTTGTAAATATCTCTAGTTAATTGTCCCTTTCAATTTTAATAATACCGGGACATTATCCTTCAAAGTGGGCCTTTCCCTTATCAATAATTGAAATATAATATTAAAAAACTATAAATGATATATAAATATACTCAAGATACATTGTTATTTTTATTAGAGATTTATAATATTATAGATATTTATTAATAATTAAATATAATAAGTGATAAAAAATATTTTAGACTATTCTAGAAATTAGAGATTATTTAAAATCAAATGTCAACCGATAGACAAATTTTAAATTCAAAGAACTGATTAAATTATTTTATAAGTTGAAATACAAACTTATTATTTAATAAAAATGAAAATAAGTTATTTAATTGAATGTCGAGATTTATATTTATTAGTACTTTAGAAGAAGGTTAGATTAGTATTCTTAGATAAATAAAAAATATTGGATTAAAAAGATTAATATCTTAATCAATTTTATATATAAGTACGTATATATAAAGATATCTAAAAAATTTAATGTATATAGCACGAGGTAAAAATATTTACCCAATAGATTAATGTTGTCTTTGATAAAAATCATTTTTGAATACAATTAGTTTTTCAAAAAGAGATTATTGTCTAAATCTATGAATATAGATTAAAAGATTAAAGTAAAGGTAAAGATAATAGTGTTAATAATTAATATTTACTATCTCGCCAAAATTTTCAGTGTTGAGATTTTGATGTTTTTATACGTTTTGAAGGTTCCTGAATCATTTTCACAGACAAGACAAGATTGAGCAAAAATGGTTTGAGCTAGAATCATGAAATTTGGTATACGGGCATTATTCAAAATTCGAAGATTCTTATGAACTTTTGAGAAATGTAGCTCATCCGGAAGAGGGTCATTACCTACCAGGTATTGATGTTTTTCCTCTAAAGTGACCGTAAAAATAAAGATATATGTTTGATAGTTTTTCATATGATTGAAAATTGTATAAAACTGCTATATATTGAATTTCAGCTTGATTGCATAGCTGGAAGTACCGGAATGAATTTTTTAACACGACTGCAGATAACGCGCCAGCACGTGACGTGCTGCCGTCGTCAGAGATTCAAACACGCGCTGGTTTAATAAATATTATTTATTAATTTTAATTTATAATTTATAATTAATTAAATTTAATTTAAATATAATATGTGTTATTTAATCCAATTCAAATTGCGAGATAGTCGAGTAGAGACACTCCAGCTTATTTTGTTTTACAATAAAATAAAATATTTTGTTGTTACTCATATTTATATCCTCTAATATTAGAATACATATTTAGAACCAATTTTTAAAAAATTTAAAATTTATATTTACTTAATAATAGAAAAGATTTTTACATAACAAACAACATTTTAATTCAAATGATTTAAAGATACTATTTCTTTTGTATTCATGTATGCCAGTGGACTAAAAATTAAATTTTATTTAAATTTTTGTTAATAAAATTGTTATTGTTTATAGTTATTAGTTGATTGTGTATGTAGTAGCATGTATATATATTTTATGAATATTATGAAGAAAATTATGAGGAAAAAAATGAAGTTACCATCAATCAGTAATAATTTATATATAGTTACAATATTTTTTTTTAAATTTCCTCATAAGATTAAGAGATAAAATCAGAATTACTTAATTGAAGATGTACAAGCTGCTTTGATAATATTGTCCAAGGAAATTAATTCACTCCAAGCAATCATTTTTCGTCCACTCATGGAAATATTCTGTAATCAAGTGAATATGTGTATTATTGTCTTATTTATATAAATATTACTTTAATATTCTATTAACTAACTGAAGTATTTTTTAAAAACAAAATGATTAAAGATTTTTTTTTTGTTTAGGATACCTGTAAATAATGATCATCACCAGGTGTAGATAAGATAAGTTCATCCAGTATATATCCTGGCGCAGTAATTAATAGTTTTAGTAAACTATATAATTCTTTACATAAGTTTATAAAAAATTTAATTTTTCCAGGAGATTTTACTAAATTATCAGTGCCATAATTTAAACAAGAGGTTATCATCATTCCAATAATAAACATTGGAATACGAATAAATATTGTCACAAAAATCCACCTAAAATAATATTTCTGACTTTGAATATATCCATTTCGTATTTAAATATATTGATTAAATATATATATATACGTGGGTGGGGTCAAAAGTTTCCGGCCTGACCATGAAAAATGATGTTTTAAAATTTTTTTTTAGCTTTTTTTTTCAACATTCAAGATAGCTGAGACCTGTACGATGTCAGCTGAGCGTGTGTGAAATATTTTGCACAACCCTTGGAATATGGAAAGCTGTGTGCAATGTGGGTGCCGCGATTGCTAACGTTAGACCAAAAACTGATTCGAAAAAACATTTTTACCGAGAATTTGGCGCTGTAGGCTTAATCCAAACGAATTTTTGCGTCGATTCATAACTGTTGATGAGACTTAAATTAAATGTAATTAATTAATTAATTAATTAAATTAATTAGAACACCGTTATGAGAAATGTATCAGTTTTGATGGAGATTATGTTGAAAAAATAGCAAAAAAAAATTTAAAAACATCGTTTTTCTTGGTCAGGCCGGAATCTTTTCACCCCACCCTCGTATTTGTAAATTCACTAATACTTATATTGTAATGATAGAAATATTTACATATGAAAGGAACCTAAATAAAAGAATAATAAAAAATATTAAATAATTTTCTAATTATTCATATATATTATAGCAAAAATATTAATATCAAAGGCATTAATACAGTGTTTTCCAACCTGTGGGGAGCGCTCCACTTGGGGGGCACGAGACTTTTGTAAGGGGGGCGCGAATGTATTAGAACGAATTTTTTTTCTAAAACGTATAATAATCTATAATATGCTTTTGCTTAATTGAGTTTGTGTGGGTGTGTAAGTGTATGTGTTCTTTTGTAGCCCATTAATTAAATAAATTACTATATTATGCGAGTATATATGAAATTAGATTATTACAAAAATTAAGGGGGGCGCCGGTACAGAAAGGTTGGAAACCACTGCATTAATATTTATTATTATATAATAATTTATATAGCTTAAAATATATAATTTTTTATTATATTTATTTATATTCCCTTCAAATATTTTAAACATTTCTATTTTTTGATAATGTTGGATTTTTTTTTATTAAATTATTTTTTTTCAATATTAATTGATTTAATAGGCTTGTCACTTGTCTATGAAGAAATAGCTCTACTTTTTATGTTACTAACATTGCCTAGAGCCTAGAGGCTATAGGAAGGATTTAAATTACAAAATTTGTCGTAGGGTAGAAAGTACTAGAAATTAATTATTAATAAAATATAATATTGGTTACTGTGTGTGTAAGTGTGTGTATGTATGTGTGTGTGAGTGTGTTTACCATATCCAGGATAAACTTTCATAAATTAAGGATTTTGGAGTCCCCAATAAAGAAGAAATCAAATAAGAAAAAGAAAGTTGTAAATGGTCCGAGTGTTGCAGAAAGGATTTTGGTAGAAGCCAAATACGCCAACTGATAGATTGTAATGTCCGACAAGTGGCAAGTAAAAGCCGGCATATAAATGTATGCAGAGACTTGGATAATTTTTTATTATCTAAAAGATACAATACAGTTATTAATATTCTCTAATCAAATTTTCATGATATACCTACAATTAGGTACTTACATAGTGGATCATATTTATAAATAAATTGCTCTTTTTTCATTTGTAGATTTTTTAGAAAAAGGATAAAAATTTGTTGAAGTGTTATAAATGATTTTTGTGATTGAACTAGAGGATGTGAGTCAAAGGAAAATTTGATTTCAGATGGTAAATTTTCATCATCTTCATGAAGAGGTCTCCAATGAATCGATTCTTCCTTAAAATAAAAAGAAAAAAAATCATATATTTAGAAAATTCAAATGAATTAAGTATTAAAAAATAAATATCAAACACTGATATATCATTTAATCCTACGTTTATTTAACTTTGAGACGCACACAAAGTCATTTTAATTTAAAACATTTTATTTTGTAATTAGCTATCTTTTAGAGATAGTATTGCGATCCTCGAAAATTTTCGATGTCGAGATTTTGATGTTTTTATACGTTTTGAAGGTTCCTGAATCATTTTCACTAACATTTTTAAAACAGTTTGAGCTAGAATAATGAAATTTGGTATAGGGGAATTATTCATAATTCGTAGTTTTCTATCAACTTTTGAGAATTATAGCTCAACCGGAAGAGGGTCATTATACTTACAACGTTTTGATTTTTTTTCCTCTAAAGTGACCGTAAAAATAAAGATATATGTTTGATAGTTTTTCACATGATTAAAAATTGTATAAAACTGCTATATATATAATTTCAGCTTGATTGAATTGCTGAAAGTACCGGAATTAATTTTTAAACAGCACGTGTGCCATCAACAAAGAGTCAAATGGTTTAATAAATATTATTTATTAATTTTAATTTATAATTAATTAAATTTAATTTAAATATAATATATGTTAATTAATCCAATTCAAATTTGCGAGTTAGTCGAGTGGAGATACTCCAGCTTTTTAATGATGAGTTAAATCAATTTTTATTATTATTATCAGATTTATCAGGGATATAATCACGTATTTTTGTGAGATTGTTTTCTCGACGTTTCGGCACCCATTTTGGCGCCATTTTCAAGATATTATTTAGGTGGGAATATTTTTGGGATTCTGGGTCTTAGTCTGTGTGACCAAGGGTTAATATCGGGATTTTGGGTTGATAGGTTGGGTGGTTGACAGTTGGCCTCGGACTGTTGTCCAGTGCGGACGTGTGCCGGTCTCAGGATTGCCCAGGATTCTTCGGAGCTCTACAGCAACGCAGTGAGTACAAAACCACCCAACCTATCAACCCAAAATCCCGATATTAACCCTTGGTCACACAGACTAAGACCCAGAATCCCAAAAATATTCCCACCTAAATAATCTCTTGAAAATGGCGCCAAAATGGGTGCCGAAACGTCGAGAAAACAATCTCACAAAAATACGTGATTATATCCCTGATAAATCTGATAATATATATATATATATATAAAGATAATTAATCACAAAAGTCAAATTATAATATACTTATACTTATATCAAAAAGAGTAGTTTAAATATAAAAAAAAACTATTTTGAATATTTATTTATATAATTAAAATAGACACATTCACTAGCAATTACAATTTTTTTATACACATAACGGCATAATTTATTTTCTTGATTAAAAAAATTATCATTAAGAAGGATGAACACTCATACTTCATACAGACCTAATTAAATATATAAATATACATATATGTTATTATATAATATTAATATATTTGTTTTCTTGATCTTTAGAATCTTAATAATATATAATATAATTATTTAAATCTACGAAGATAAATATTAATAAGAATAAAGATAATAATATACAATATATAAAATTTAGTTCATCTTATGTAAAGTCATTCTCATATTTTGATCATTGAGTCGTTGTTGATTCTCTTCTAATATTAAAATTATAAATTATTACTGTGTTTGTTTAAAAATAAATAAAAGGTATATAATAATAGAATACTTGGCGTCTGTCTCTCTGTCTGTTCGCTCTTTTGACAAATTGAAATCGATTTTTATTGAGATAGACTTTTGAAAATGTTTATAGATATTTCAATGGATCCCTAGAACTAAATGCGCCAAACGTTTTTCGTTGTATATGAAGAAATTCATCCATAAAATTTGCCAAACCTATAAAAAATTATTTTATTCTTTTTTAATCCATGAGAAAAACGTTATTTTATAAAAAAATGTATATTTATATTATTATTTTTTTTAAGTTTAAATATATCCTTTATTTGATTTTGTTTACTGTCAATATTTTAAATTTATACAAAATTAAAAATCCTAAAAAATAACAATGCTTTCATAACAAATTTTAACTTTAATACTAATAGCAATATGAGTTGAATGAATGAATCTTTTTCTCAATTCTAAATTTAAAAAAATAATTTAAAATAGAAATGTCTATATTTATTCTCTTTATAATGTAATATATATTTAAAAACCAGCCAAAACTGGTTTATTAAAACGAGTCCATTACAAACCAGTTCTTTAAATATCTGTTGTTTGTCAACACTCGTTAATACCATCGTTCATCAACAATTTGTTAAATAATGGATCTTCAATTAAGATTTTCTTCAATAATAATATTTGCATATGATTATTCGTAATTTATTTTACTTATCAGTGTTTGTTTTATCACAAAGATACATTATTTATTATAAAAAATCAATTATTCTGAAAGCTTTTTTAAAGTATTTATTATAAAAAAATAACTTAAAACATTGTAAATAATCATATATATATATGTAACATATGTATTTTTACAGAGGTATTTACGGTTCTCTATTTTTATTTAGCTATTACTATACATACTTCGTTAAATTTTATATTTAAAACATTCATATTAATTTTTGTTAAAATTTTCTTAATTAAAATCAAAAAAATTTTAAAATATACAAAGAAATTATAATAATATAAAAATAAATAAACAAAGGAGCAAATTATTATTTTTATATAAAAAAAAAATATAAAATATACCTATTTATTAAGTATGCCAGATAATGAAAAATATTTAAAATTTTTTTCAATTTTTAATGTAGTCACGTTTACTTATTTTATTGTGAAATGAAAATATGAAGACTTGGTAAATTTATATTATATCACCACAAACAAAAAGAAAAAATTTCTTAAAATTTTATATTTTCTCTCTAAACTTGTCTGAATTGCTCTCATATGTAAAAAATATTTTTTTTTTTGAATTTCAATGAAAAAAAAATCGAAATATTTATTTTTCTATTTTCTACATCAGTGATTCCCAAAGATGGCGCTGGAGCGATCCAGGGGGGCGGTGATGGTCACATGTGCATTTAGGGAAAATTACTTGTATATGACTTTTCTATTCTGAGATAAATAAATAGATACATAAATTCAATGTTTCTAATTTACACCTTTATTTATAATATTTTGCAAATAGTTACATTTATCTTTCTGTTTAATTGTTATTAAAATTAAAAAAAGTTAATTTCCAAGGGGGCGCTGATTAATTTTTTTTTCTGGAAAGGAGGCGTTGAGTAAATTTGATTCTGGAACGGGGACGCTTGGCCAAATAAGTTTGGGAACCACTGTTCTACATGAGTGAGTGATTGCTACATGTCTGGATGTATTATATCAAGTTGATATTATTTTTATTAAATATATATGAATGTATATGTATTGAAATTGAAATTGTGTGAAATATGAATTTAATTATTAGGAAGGAAGTTTAGAATAATTTATCCAACTCCCTTATACTCACTATAAGACTTATATTCTTCACCTTATAAAGAATATTCAATAACATACATATAATATTTATTAAAAAATAAATTTAACTTCCCCCTTTCACTTTTCTGTTGTAGTAAATAAACATTGATTGAAATTTATTTAAAATAAAGTTACTGGTTCACCAACTGCTACTCGGTATTTTAAAACTTGGAAATATATTTTTTAAAAAGATTACAGGTCTATCCGGAGATGTAATAATAAATTGTAAGGGACGATTATGAATTTCCTTCATTCTAAATTTCCCTATTCCATACTATACTCATAATTATTCTAATATTCCAATTAGCACATAAATTTATCTTTTTTTTTTTTTTTTTTTTAGAGACATATTGAAGGAAAAATCAAAATAAGAGCCAACTTTTTCAACGGGCCGGCGGGCGTTCAAAAGGCCCGCGCTTAAAAGTATTTGCCCAGCCCCGAACTAATGACAAGTACTAAGCCCGTATAAATTGGGCTATAGAGATAGCAAGAGAGAATCTATCCGCTACCCCAAAATAAGTTAATAAGGGTATTTTTTTTTATAAATACTTTATTTTATTCTAAAATATTCTCCTATTATATATTTTAATATTTGAATTAATTATACACAAATTTTAACATTTAAACTTTAAATAATTTTTCTAAATTTATAATAGCAAGATGATCTTCAAAATTTTCTATTTAATTTACATTTAATTGATTATTTATGTTAAAATTTATATTATTTCAAATTTTTTCAAATTTATATACCATTTAATATTATTCTTTTATAAAATCATAAAAGTGAATTTATTAAACATAATACATAAAAAAGAAACTTATTAATAAATTTATTTTATTATTAAGCTAAATTGATTTTAATTAAAATATTGTATACTTTGATTACAGTTTTTATTTAGCGATCTTTTATCCATCCCGAATCTTTAATATCTTAAAAAGACCTTTTTATACAGTCCATCCAATTTTCAAGGAACGATAGAAGTGAAGAGGTATCTATCGTATTTTTATTAATCCCTCTTTTTAGCCCCTCGAGCAAAATTAATAGATATTCCATTTCATCCCACTTTCGATTTTTCAGGAACAAAAGTTTTCTTTACAAGCCGTTGTTAGATGTATCAAGCGGATAGATAAGTATAATGACTATATTTTTATTATTGAAAAAGATTTTCATTCTGAGACATTTTAATTGACTTGGTATACCTACTAATTTGTTTATTATTGTTTATTGTATACATATAAGGGGAATGCTATAATAAAATTGTATATTTACGTTCTAGAAAATGTAGAGCATTGTATTATACGAGCATGGATCGTTAAGTAGTTGGTCTACCAAAAATAAAACGAAAATTTTGGAAAATTGGCGATTTAATTAACAACCTATTCTGAAAAAATACATTTTCTTTAGGTCTGCAAAGTAGACCTTCGTGGCGTCGATGACCTCCTCATTCGACCAAAATTGACTGACTTTTTAAAGTTTGAAAATAAAAGAAGTCGCACTGTTCCAAATCTAGGGAATACGGTGGATGGGCAGCATTTTGTAGCCGAATTCGACCAAATTAACCGTGTCGAAGGTGAAGGTGTAAACCAGTGCGTTGTTTTGAATGTCTATGAAAAGCTATATTTTCTTTGCCAAATGGGGCCGTTTTTTCTGCTATTGGGTGTTGAATCAGTTCAATAATTCAGCATAGTACAACCCTGTGACTTTTTCTCTTCTCCAGGTAGTTGATGTAGTTCACACCTTGTGAATCCCAAATAAACTCCGTCGTAACCGTTTTCGGGACACCAGAACCAATCAAAACCAACATGCGACCACTTTGAAACTCGTTAAACCAATTTTTGACAGTCACTATCGAAGGAAAAGATTCACCGTAGCAGCAACCAAGCGATCTTGGATTTCACTGACCGATTTCCCTTCCAAAAACAAGAATCAAATCATTGACTACTCTTATTCTCTCTGACTTTTGTACGCAAGGAGAGTGCCTATCAAGTCGGTTATATTAATTAGGTGTTCTATGATCAATAGAACGGATCTTTACCTTTACCTTGATTTCCTTGATCTTTTTATCAAGTAGCTTCCCATCAAGTTTGATCCTGGATGCCGGGTTGATTCCGTCCCATAGACCCCAGCTGGAGATACTCCCTTGTCAGACCCGGAACATGAACCCGGAACCACGAGAATGTGAGCCAACAATGTTGCCACCCACCCTGTGGTGCCTTCTTACTTTTATTTTATTTTTTTATAATCCGCGAACACGCCCGCTTCCACTTCAATTCGGCTAGAATTTCGACAGTAGCCAACTATGAGAATGAACCAGATGATAGTAAATTTCTCTTCCGATAATGATGCCCTCGGGCGGTGAGGCTAAATATTTATCGGATCGCCCTCGTGTATAATATATTGAATTGATTGAATTCATATTTTAATAAAAATGAATTAATCTTAACTGATTTATTCTTTTTTGATAAAATTTTTTTTTAAAAATAAATCGTTATCTTTTTTATTTATAATATTATAATTTAGAAATACTTACTTTTTCAAAGAGTAATAATTGAGCAAGATTAGGGCCAGATAAAAGAAGCACATCATGTACTCTTGCTAAAATAAAATAATGAGATTCTGAGACTGTAGGAATGAAAGTAACCTGCCATGGTGGGTGATCCGATGATAAATATTTGCTTGCTAATTCACTTGCATATTCCTATTAAAATAAAATAAAAAAACAATTAAAAATTATTTAATTATTCTGATTTAGTACTTAATTTTACCTGAATATTATGAATAGTTACAGGTCGAGCTCTAAAAAAAGGATTTGCAAGAATCACATTATTTTCGATTTTAAAATTATCAATATTCATCCATGCAAAACGACCGCAACGTATTATAAGTTTTTGTCTGAGCCTTGGATAGGCAAGATTGGATTTTGCATCTGTTTTTTCAATTAATTCCTAAAAAAGTTGGTTTATAAAATTCATTACGAAAAATTATCATTAAATATAAAAAAATAGATAATTTTCTTTTAAAATTTGAACAAGGTGGAGGAGATTTTAGTTAAGTTGCCCCTAATCTAACATAGAATGCACCACTATTCAAATGTCCATATTTAGTTAATCTAAATCTAAAGTTTCAGTGCGATATGTGTAATTTTTAAAATCACTATGATCTGTCAAAACTTGATTGATATTTGATTAGTGGCCCAATATTCCAATATGAAAAATTTTAAAGGCAACCATCGTATTGTAGAGTCTAGCTATAACCGTTCAACAGTAGATATTCCAAAAGAGTTTAAAACATACCGTTTTCCTTATCTCTTTTTAGAAATATGCCTTAGAACTAGTGTTTTTGAATTTTTATCATAATTGACTAGTTTGTCAAATTCATATTTTAATTGTACCTTAAACATACTCTCTTAAAATTGTCTTAAAATAATATCAAATTTATTTTTTAAAAATTGGAGTTTAAATTCAGATGTTACCCGTTTCGATTTCTAGTAAATTTGAACAAGAAGAAAAGAAGGAGAAACTTTGCTCACTTCTACTGAGAAGTAATTTATCTTTACTAAACTCTAAAAATATGGACAAAATATTAAAAGAATACAAATTATGAATATTTTTCTTGTCTGCAAAAACAAAGTAAAAGGAAAATAAATAATTTTAAAAAAGTGTAATTAGATTGAGATAAGAGTCTTCAAATCTCCATATTAATAGTTTTTTTTATAAAAGATACATAAAAGATACCTAAAGTAGTATATGAAATCTCCATATTGATTGTTTTTAGTAAAAATTTTGAAATGCAGTTATTTTTTAGAATTTACCTGAAAATATCGTTTGCATTCTTCAAAATCTAATTTTCCTCGTACTTGCATAATAACAGTGGAAATTCCGTGTGTTCTTCTTGAATCTACCGGATAATTAATAAATTCAGCTTGAGGAAATCGTTTATGTAAATAATTGAGCCAATATTTGTCAATAAATGAAAGAAACAATCGGGATCCCAACATTAAAGGCAAACAACATAATAAGAAGATAAAAAATGTTGCAAAAATATAAATAATTGATGCTGTACTTTGCCAAAAATCATATTCAAATAGAGCCCATATCATTCCAGCCATAATTATTCTGAAATGATCGAAATGACAATATATTTATCAAAAGATTTATTTAAAAAAAATATTTTTTAAAATATATATCATATAAATATTAGTATATATATTAAATAAAATAAATATTAATATATATTAATAGTAACAAACAAATTAATTATTTAAAATTGAATAATATGAATTTGTAAAATATTTCTTACCTAAGATCGATTAATATTAACGAATAAAATAAATAAATAAGTTAATAGGAAAAACAAAATAAATACATGTGTCTATAATATCGAGTTAAAGTAAAAATGAATTATGAACTCTGAACTTAATAAACGAATAGTTTTTTCAAACCAGATAGGAGATAACCCATTATCACTCATTTTCATTAGAATGTTCTTCGTTCATAATTTTAGGCATATAATTAACTATATACAATTATACAAAATATAATAGGATAGAATGTTGAGAAATATAGAAAAAATATTCATAACAAATGAAATAATATTGCTTTAATATCCTTCATCTTTCTCACCTTCTTCCTTCATTCAATTGCATTCATGGAACAGAAATATGACCTTTTTATATTGTAAAAGGAATACTTTATTTATTGTAAAAATATATAATAAGAAAACAATATCTACCTAATGTGCATTGCCCCCTCCCTGATAAGTTGTTATTATAAATAATTTCTGAACAATCGAAAAAGATATTTCCTTTTTTTATAATATATCTAAATCTTATTTCTTAAAAAATGATATTTTAGAATTGAATCATGTTTCCTTTTCTTATATTTTATTTTACGTTATTATATCGATTAAAGGATAAAATACGTACTCTTGAGTGCGGATTAGATATTTTAATACATCTGCTATTTTTATTTCAAATAATTAAGTCTCTGTCTTCTGATAAAGATTACAACCATGAAACTATTCACTAATTCAATTACAGAAAAAAATACCAAACACTATTTATTTACTTCATATATAAAAATATTTTTATAACCGGCAAGTTTAAAATAACCCCTAATCGTTATGCAACCAAATTTGTGAAAATAATTATTATACTTATATCTTGTCTTATTATACTAGCAAAATTTGTATTTTTTGAGATATTAAACCACTTCAAGGATTTTTTTAAATTCACACCATAGATAATATTTATAAAGAAAAAGTACTGGTTTCGTCCTCTGCAAAAATCAACTTTATTAGTATTTTCTTAATTTATAATAGTAAAATTAAATGACTACGTCAGACAGCGCTTCCTTAAATCAACATCAAAATAGCGACTTGACACAACACATTTTTACTATCTCTGGCGAGATAGTATTGCGATCATGAAAATTTTCGATGTCAAGATTTTGATGTTTTTATACGTTTTGAAGGTTCCTGAATCATTTTCCCTAAGGCTGAGAAAAATGTGTGTATGTAGACTAGATTATGCAAAAACAATTTGAGCTAGAATCATGAAATTTGGTATACGGGCATTATTCAAAATTCATAGTTTTCTTTCAACATTTGAAAAATGTAGCTCACCCGGAGGAGAGTCATTACCTACCACGTTTTGATTTGTTTTTTCTCTAAAGTGACCGTAAAAATAAAGATATATGTATGATAGTTTTTCACATTATTAAAAATTGTATAAAACTGCTATATATAGAATTACAGCTTGATTGAATCGCTGAAAGTACCAGAATTAATTTTTTAACTCTGCAAATCTCACGCGCCAACTCGTGACGTAGTGCCATCAACAAAGAGCCAAACATGCGCTGGATTAATTAATTAGTATTTATTCATTTTAATTTATAATTTAATTTAACTATAATATATATGTTATTTAATCTAATTCAAATTGCGAGATAGTCGAGTGGAGACACTCCAACTTATTTTGTGTTTAAAATATTTTAAAATGTTTAGTACGCTTTTAATTTAATTTCAAAATAAAATTAAAAATATTTATTTTAATAATATTTTATAATTAAATTACGATATATATTTATCATTCTTTCACCCAAAAAATAAACTTCATGAACTTAACAACAAAATAATACATATGAAGAATTATAAATTAAAAAATATTTATTTTGTTTAAAAAGGCATTAATTGATTAGCAATGAATAAATTCTTATAAATTGTTTTATAGAAAAAAATTTCTTGAGTTTTGAAGTAACAAACTGATATACAAATTTATACAAATAAGACTTGGTAGTTTGAAATTTATATATTAATCTAAAATTTATCTTAGTCTAGTAAACAATGTAAGTTTATAGATATTATTTTTCTGCCTTTCTGATCTTGAAAATTGTCAAGATATTGTTTACGATATTTTAAAAACCTTTTCATTAATTGATATTTGTTTAAAATGATAATTAAAGAATATCTTATTTCAAAGTAATTGTTGAATAAAACTGATCTAATAATATTAAATTATTTTATATTAATTAAAATGAGAACTTTTATAATAAATTATATTAAATAAATTAATAGAAATTTGATTATGTATTATAAATAAAAAGAAGAAAATTATATATATATATATATATAATATATATATATATTTGAATAATTTTTTTTTATATTTCAAAAATTTTAAGACATTCAAGCGATATAAAGATAGAAATGGTGAGTTGTCTCATTTGTACATTATATTAAACTTAAATAATAATTAAATAATTTATATTATAAATATTATTTTATTTTATATTAAAAGAGTATATATGATAAGATAATTTAAATTATTAACAGTAGTAGTCCTTGCTCGAAACAGTTTATAAGTTATTGGTTCTTTGAAAAATATAAAACTGAAGCCATCTAAGTATAACAACATATATACAGGGTGTCCCAAAAAATGTACTTACACTTTGATTGACCATAAAAACATTATTTATGAACATAAAGACAAATTTAAAGGTTTGAATTACAGAAAAAAGATCTAATTAAAGAATAAAAGAATCATGTTTGCAAAAAATGTACTAACCCTAATAAATAAAATAAACACTTTTTATTGATAATAATGGAATATTATTATGAAATAATATGGAATAAACATTGGTTTTTTGTTTTTTTTTTAAAAGTTCGGTTTCTTTTGGAATGGAGGGTCTATATTAAACCAGCGCGTGTTTGTCTCTTTGTTGATGGCACCACGTCACGTGCTGGCGCGTTATTTGCATTCGTGTTAAAAAATTAATTCCGGTACTTTCAGCGATTCAATCAAGCTGAAATTCCATATATAGCGGTTTTATACAATTTTTAATCATGTGAAAAACTATCTAACATATATCTTTATTTTTACGGTCATTTTAGAGGAAAAAAAATCAATACCTGGTAGGTAATGACCCTCTTCCGGATGAGCTACATTCTCAAAAGTTCATAGGAATCTACGAATTTTGAATAATACCCGTGTACCAAATTCTAACTCAAACCGTTTTTGCATAATCTTGTCTACATACACACACACACAGAGCCAGACATTTTTCTCGACCCTTAGTGAAAATGACTCAAGAACCTTTAAAAAGAATAAAAACATCAAAATCTCCACATCATCGAAAATTTTCAAAAATTCTCCCTATGGTAGGTATACTTAATTTTTATTTTCTTAAGAGTACTGGCGAGATAGTAAAAATTATAATTCTAAATTATAAACTTCTGCTTCCTATTTTGAAGACATGTTAATAATTATTATAAATACAAATGATTTTTTTAATTAATAAATTTGTTAATATTTGATTGTAAAGTGTCAAGTGGCAAAATTTTTCAATTTAATAATTAATTATTGGCATTCAAGTAGCCACTGTGACCTACCTACGTCACAAGAGAGTGGGGTTGTTTTTAATTAATGCTTATACGAGATTTTTGTAATAAAATTAGAATTAAAAAATTGTAAACAAAACAAAAAATGATTTTTACAGATTTCCCTTAAGAAAATAAAAATTAAGTAAACCTACCATTTTGAGAATTTTTGACAAAATTATAAAAACAACTCTTTGAGAATTTTTGACAAAATTATAAAAACAACTCTTTGAGAATTTTTGACAAAATTATAAAAACAACTCTCTGAGCCAGTTATTAAATAAATTAAATAAGATTAAAATTTCAAAGTATTTAATTCTATTTCACCATGCACATATTTTATTGATCTCAGATATATATTCAAAGAATTGATTGGATAATACAGTGATGTACTTTTCCAATAATATATTATGATCTAATCGCTTTATAAAAATATTTTTTATTTTATTCTGTAAAATAATATAATAATATTCATCAATCATCTTGTTTCTATTATAGGAAAAAAATTGCATTTATTGGCAAGTAAGTCCTTGCTTAGATGACCCTTCAGGACTGGAAGTGTATTTCCGTAGGCCTTGACTTTGTTTCTTTTCCTAGTTATTCAATTCAAACAGAGTACATATACAATTATTAAATAATGTTTGTTAGATTCCTAAAATATAATAGCTTAGTAAAATAAAATATAGTTTAAGTTTTATGAAAATTTAATATTTTATTTTATAAATTAAATTTAAATTGAAGAAATAAAAAATATGAAATATTCAAAAATACAAAAAGAATCCCTGAATAAAATTGAAATAGTACATCTTTACTTGTTAGAATTTAATTAAAAACGAATAAATAATCTAATGTGACATTTGAAGAGTTAGATAATATAAAAAATATGTTTATTCTATTTTCTTCCGTCTTCTCTATCTCTTTTCTCTATGATCAATCGCGAAACCAGTTGAATTATTTTCTAAGAACTAGTTTCTCTAAAAGATTATAATCTCGATGCTTAATTGAGGTTGAAATTTCTATCATAGATACTATTATTTTTAGTCCCTCAAAACAAATAATAATGATGAAAGAAAGAAAATAAAAAGTTTTATTACAAATTTATTAAAATATTTACTAATAATAAGATTACAATTTTTTTAATGATTTAGAAAAATAAAATTAATTAAAAAATTGTTTTTTTATAAATTTAATCACTTGATATAATATGCATTATTTATCATTTAAATTTAAGTTTATTAATTCTAAATGTATTTTATAAATATAAGAATTTACTTATTAATGATAATAATCAATGAGTTCAAATGAGCCTCCCAACGTAGCTTTTACTTCCATCTTTTGAAATTGTTTAAAACTACATTTGAATCTCAATTTGACTGTAAGCGCTACCAAGAGAATTACTACAACTTTGTGTAATGTAATAAATATAAAATTTAATATTCGCTATAGACTCACTGAATAAATTTAATTATGTATTAATACTAATAATAATAATTAATTTATTTGATTTCTGCATGAAAAATATACAAAAGCATAATTTGGAATTTATTTCTTATCTTTTTAGTCCTGTCCAAATAAGATATTTAATTTAATATTTCAGTATATTAGTGGTATAATACAATCATTAGTTTCTATCATAATTTTTTTATATATATTTTTCTCAACTTTATGTTAAAACATCATTTAACTTAATGAATAAAATGCACAACTCTTAAATGGTTTTAACTAACAAAAGTTCAAAACAAACAAATCAATCAACAAACAAAAATTAATAAATATAAGAATAGAAAATTATTTACTAAAAATCAAAAAAATCCTGATTAAAAATTATTTGGAATTGAGATTAAATGAGATATATATAAGATAATAATAAAACAGTGATAAACAACTATAAGTAAACAATTGATATTATATATTCTTATAGTAAGAATCCCGTTGTCAATTTTAGAGAATTATTAATTCAATAGTTTTTAATTATTTATGTGAACTAATTATTTTATGTAATATTAATTTCATTCTCCTTCTCTATATGATTTTAATCAATATCAGAACAATAATAATCAAATAAAAACAATGAAAGGTACTACGATGGTATTGAAGCCCTCTTTTAATACTTCAATTAACATTTACGGAGCCATTTTAATCAATTTCCATCTCTTGATATGGAATTAGAAATTTTTTCAAATTTCACCGGTCCCATACCAATTGGTTTCCCCATAAAACTGCTCCTCATCAATCTTCCATATTCAATCCAGGAAAAGTGAATGGTACAAATATGTTTCTCATATGTTGACATAATCAGCCATTTTGAATTAGTAGTTTGTTTTTGACAAATGAAAAAGCTAGGCACGTTTTTGTGTGTTCTTCGATTTGGATTCTCCATCACGATAATGCAACAGCTCATACTTCATTACTTGTTTGTGATTTTTTGGCCAAAAACAACAACCACTGATTTCATCACATTTGGCTCCCTGTGACTTTTTCCTATTCCAAAAACTGAAGAGACCAATTAAAAGAAAGCCACAATTGATGAGTTAAAGTCGGAATCGAAAGAACGTGCTGATGGTCATACCGAAAAGCGCATTTCAGAAGTGCTTTGACGATTGGAAGAAGCAATGGCATAAGTGCATTATATCTTTGAAGTGGACAAAATGGATATTGATGAATAAATAAATAATTTTCAAAATAAATCAAAATTCACCTTTACTTTTGAACTCTTATCTTGTCATTATTGTTTTGAAGAATTCTTTTTTCAAATACCCTATATTTATTTGAATTTTTAAAACTAAACCAAAACATGCCAAAGTCGGCGGCAAACCAAAGAGGTTGATATCAACTAATACTTATTTACTTAAATGTGCAACTTTAAGTTTTAGTTAAGCTTATCTTATTTGAAATTTGATAATTAGCTTTATGATTTATAATATGAACATATACTATAAAATTATAATTAGAGACTCGTATAAATAAGTACATTTAATACATCAGATAGAAATGAAGTCATTTTTAAAATAGATTAGTTTCATTTAAGATTCTAGATATAATATACGTAATTAGCTAAAATAATTTAATTTAAAAATATATTAAAGAATATATATATTAATTAAATAGAACCTACAAATATATAAACTAATAATTTATCCACTTAAGCAACTATATTCTTGGTTTGCGTCGTTTGGGACGTAAATCGAAACATATTTGTAAATTCATATACCTTTAATAATTCATTTCATAATCAAATTTTTCTTAAAATAGTAAGTTTTTTTCATTTTCAACTCATCAATAGGAATATAAATATACATATATAAAACGACACAAATAAAATTTTCAGCGGCGCAACATTGAAATTTGAAAAGTAACTTCAAAACGATGCAAAATGAAGCGCTTGGTGTATATAAAAAAACTCTCAAGTGTTTCTCACCTTTAACTCAAAAAATTTTCAAGTATTAATAATAAATCAATAAAAAGTTTTCGGCGCTCTTTGCACCTAGACAGGGGCTCTGCCCCCTGAACCCCCGAGGTGATACATAGTATTTGATTGAAAGTGTGTTTGTAAAATGCTTAATCCATTTCGTTTCAATCAGTATATTACATAAAACATTCATTTCTTTTTGTGTTCTTATTTGAAATATATTTTAATTTAATCAGTAAATTATATATATATAGTTATATATTATTATTGTATATGTTATATGGTGACAAAAAAATATAGCAAAAACGTCCAAAAAGCAAACAAAAAAAAACATATTTACATATTTACATTAACACTCTGTAATCAACGATTATAAATGTCTTTAATTGAGGGCACCCATAATCACAGACTCAGTGTATCAATATTTTCCATCTTTTACAATACAATAAAGAAAAACCAAAATAAGAAAAACATAATACAACAAAAAATTCCAAAAAAAAAACACAAAAAAAATAAAAAATAAAATAAAAAAGAATAACTAATCGTTACTCCTCTAATATAAAGGATCTCTATTTTAGGCAACATTTCCCTTAATTGTCTCCCGTTTCTAATATGTTATTTTCTAAACAAGTAAAAGAAAAAAATTATGTTTATGTTTATGTTACATTTTGATTATTATATATTATATCTTACTGTATTTTTTTATTTTTGAATTAAATTTACTTTATTTTTTTGCAAAAAGATTTATTTAACTTTTTAGTATAACTTTTACAATTTCCACCCCAAATTTAGTATTTTTAAAAGTTTTCCGGGATTCCCGGGAAATGTATTTTTAAATTTCCCGATTCCCGGGAACGAAAATAATCCGAGAAAAATTACCCTCTAGC
Source organism: Labia minor (assembly GCA_963082975.1). NCBI lineage: Eukaryota > Metazoa > Arthropoda > Insecta > Dermaptera > Spongiphoridae > Labia > Labia minor. Next base: position 83,016,350 of record OY720345.1, read on the forward strand.
CGCAGCCACTACATTTCTCCAAGTGTCGCTATTCTGAACCACAATCATCCAACACCTACCCTCTCCCATCTCTCTCACGTTCATTCCTAGATTGTCCATCTACCGCTTCCTTGGTTTTCCCAATAGGTCACTCCACAAATATATTTTTCGCCATTCTTTCACGTACCCTGCCCATCGCAACCTTCTCGACTTTATAGCCTTAACTATATCTGGAGATGAATAGAGGTCATGCAATTCCACGTTACGCAGTCTCCGTCATTCCACTGGGACCTCATTTATTTTTGGCCCATAAATGTTACGAAGAATCCTATTCTCAAATACTCTAAATCTACTCTCGTTTCCCAGGGTCATATACCATGCCTCACACCCTTATAATACAACCGGCAAAATAATTGTTTTATTTTTAATTCTGATCCTCTTTGATTATGATTTTGATTTCGATAAGCCCCTTTACTGCATGATACAAGCGTTACCCGATTGCAATCTCGATTTAAATTCTTCTCAAATATTATTATCCTTCGTAATTACAAAACCTAAATATTTATTTATTTATTTTTCTACAATTTCGAATTCTATATTTTGTATGTTAAGACTTTGTAAGTTTATACTTTTCCTCTCTCTTACAAAATATTTTTTCTTATCACTATTAATTTCAAACCCCTCCTCTTTTCCTCGCTAACTAAATGCGCCCAACGTTTATGAAGCAATTCATCCATAAACTTTGTCAAGCTTATAGAAAAATTATTTTATTCTTTTTAGTCCATTGGAAAAACGTTATTTTATAAATTTTTTTATATTTATATTATTTAAATATTTGTCTTAATGAAAATATCTGAATGAATAAGGGAATTTTGTAAATAAAACCACATATTGATATTTTTTATTGTAAATTTATTCAAAAAAATACAAAAAATACACAACGTTTCGATTGCTACTTCTGCAAAGCCTGTGCACTGTCTGAGCGTCCACTGCCGAATCATCGCTTGATAACGATTGTATTTAAAGATAATTTTACGGACGGACGCGCCTCACAAATCCTTGAAAAAATAAGTTTTTTCTATGTATTATCTTTTATTATAATATAATATTTATATGATTTTTCTGTATTTATTTACACACATGTTTTCATTTTTATAAAAAATATTTTAAAATTGTCCAAGTTTTAGAAATAACTTTAATAATAATAAGGTAATTGTTTAGTCTAACCGATGTTAGAGGTGATAAACTACCAGTTTGTATTTTTTTAAATATTTTCTTAGCAATTTCCTTTTCAAGATTCAGGAAATGAATAAACGTATTTTATTTATAAAGTGATGAGTTGAACAAGTTAGTGCAAGATCGCGAAGCTCTGAGACAAAAATTGACAACAATTTTTACTGCGCGTATGCTAGTAATAAGATGATACTGGTTTATCATTATGTGCGGGTTTTTTATAAGTTCCAAATTTATTGCGACTACAAAGAGCGAATGCCTATATCCTACAACTTACACAATTTTATAAACATATATAATAAGTTTTTTAATTCATAGGTACTTTTATAAATAATGTATATGTCTCTATTTTATAAGATAGTATAATATAAGTAAATAGGTACTATCAGTGTATGTTGAGATTCACTATCGTAGACCCCCATTTTCAATTCATGGGACCCCAAATTGTTTTTCGCTGACCTAGACCCCTTGCAAGTTGTCGATGTCACTTTGGGAATCACTGCTTTAAATAGTAAAAATTTTAAAGATTATATTGATAACAAAAAAATTAATATTATTGATTTTTTATTAAAATGGCTTAAAATGTAAAAAAAAATATTAGTTATATAAAAGGACTTGGAAAACCATTGATAAATAGAATCGAATTATGGTATAAAAATAATTCAAAAAGAAAAAAGTGTCAGCGAATAATCGCAATTTAAAAATACATTTCCCGGGAATCCCGGAAAATTTTTAAAAATACTAAATTTGTGGTGGAAATTGTAAAAGTTTTACTAAAAAGTTCAATAAATCTTTTTGCAAAAAAATAAAGTAAATTTAATTCAAAAATAAAAAAATACAGTAAGATATAATATATAATAATCAAAATGTAACATAAACATAATTCTTTTCTTTTACTTGTTTAGAAAATAACATTTTAGAAACGGGAGGCAATCAAGGGATAATGTCGCCTAAAATAGAGATCCTTTATATTAGAGGAGTAACGATTAGTTATTCTTTTTTCTTTTTTTTTTTTCTTTCTTTGTGTTTTTTTTTGGCATTTTTTGTTATATTATGTTTTTCTTATTTTGGTTTTTCTTTATTGTATTGTAAAAGATGGAAAACTGATACACTGAGTCTGTGATTATGGGTGCCCTCAATTAAAGACATTTATAATCGTTGATTACAGAGTATTAATGTAAATATGTAAATATGTTTTTTTTGTTTGCTTTTTGGATGTTTTTGCTATATTTTTTTGTCACCACCCAAAAAGGAAGACTGAAATAATATACAGAATGATTGTATATATATTTCTTGAATAAATAAAGAATAATATTTATTTATTTATGAAAAAATATAATTAGGTCTTTACCTTACTCACTCTCAACGACAGCTTAATTATTTATATTAATTTAGGTTAAGGGGAAGGTGAAGAAGTTAATTTCAAGGGTGTGAGGAGAATTACTATTTTTCCAAATGGTCAAGTGCAATAGTGTATTTTATTATTGTTATCTATTAAAGAACTATTTTATATAGAGTCCTTACCAAGGGGTCAGGTATGGCAATTAAAACAGACCCAATCTTGTGAAATCGAATTTTAAGTCTAAAAGTTGATAAACTGTTATAATTTATGCCAATTTCTATTACACATGCAGACATATAACTATATATATATATATAAAAGTTAAATACAAAATAATTTGGCAATGGCAACCACCGTCTGCCAAAGTTCACTGTAAATAAGTTGACCTGTGGCCAGGTCCGAACCGACCGACGGTTTGAAGTAAATTAATTAGCAGCTACATAAACAATTTCAAATAATTTTAATATATCTATTAATGTAATATAAAACAGATATGGATACATAAATAATAAATATAAACATTTTTAATTTTATTTTATTTATATGTAATATATATGTAAGACCAGGCTGTGACGTCATGAATGGCTGGATGACGTCATATAATTTTAAATTAAGAAAAAAACTAATAAAGATGATTTTTCTCGAAGATAAAACAAATACAAAGTGAATGATTCGAGATAATATGTAAAAAATCTCCTCATGTGAAATTTGCTGTGAAAATAACCCTTTCCTTCCTATCGTCGATCGCTAATACTACCACTTCCGGTTTCCGGATTTGCACCAAAAGTTGATCAATTCATCCCACTGATGCATTAAGTAATACCAAATTTCATCAAAATCGGTTGAGCCGTTCAGGCTGTACACATCTATACGGACGGACAGACGGACGGACGGGCGGACAGACATCATGCTAAAAATACTTTTTTCTGTTTAGAAAATGCATGATTCGTGGAGATATGTAAAAATCTCCACATGTGAAATTTGGTGTGAAAACAATACCTCCCTTACTATCGTCGGTCGGTAAAAAGATAACAAAAGACAAATGTATGTATGTACACTTTTATTTTATAATTATTACGACTATTTCAGTTGACAAACAAAGATTTCAGTATCGGCATCATAATCAGCATGAAAAATAATTTGTTTTTTTTCCCGGGAAGTGTCTCGTTTTTTCCCGGGAATTCCCGCCCTCTAAGTGAAAATATAAAATTTGGTTATGAACAGTTTTGCCGTTTGACCAGAATTTTGTTTACAAAATTTCTGCCACACTCACATACAAATACACATACATACATCAACGGGAAAATCTCTGGAATATGAATGAATTAAAACGTGGAGATCTATGAAAAATCGCATACCGCAAATGAATCGATATTATAGTACTTCACTCTCGAAAAACTTAGAAATTTTTCCGATTGAAAAGTAAAAATCATATTTTAATTTTTAGAATAATCATTTTTAGATTAATTAGAAAATGAAATTACTAAAATTGTCATGGTAATTTTATATTTTTATCTACATTCTTTTTTTTTTATAAGAATACTTTTGGGTACAATTTTTAACGATTATCCAAGGCAATTTTCGAAATAAAAATAAGACAATGCTTTAAGTCTTAAATTATATTGATATACCAATTTCATTGCATTGAATAATAATTCTATTTAGTTTGGTACACAAAATATTCATTCGTAAATACAAACATAGGATTTACCGGTGCACCCATCCGTTAATGACTCATTTTATATAAATAATATTATTCATTTTAAGAATAAATGGTTCTCTTTATATTTTAATTGTATTATCGGTATTTCTATTCAAACTTTGAAATTTTTTTTACTATAAAAACTATTTTAAAATTATAAAAAAAAAGAAAAATTTCTTAGAAAATCTATTTCTGTCTGTGGCTCTAAGGAACTGGAAAGTCTTGGCCGAATTAATATTTCAAAAATACAAATATATATATATATATACAATATTTGCTAGTATAATAAGATAATAATTAATTTAATTAATTGTTAAAAATTTATTTAAAAATTTCATATTTACGAAATGCAATAATTATTATACAGATCTCATACTAAATCTCATTTATTATATGTGGGGTCATGAATGAAATTTGAATTTAAATAAATTTATTTTAAATTTGTATTAATACAAAAGATTTAAATTTACATATAAATATATATTCATAGACCTATTATATAGTTATGAAACATTGTTTTTTTTTTGTTTTTTTTTTTTTTTAAATAAATAAGTTGAAATTATATAATGTTTTTTGATGATTTTAAATTGTTCCGAGTTGGTTTGACTACCTGAAGCATGAAAAGATTTTTTCCTGTCGCCGCCCCACCTGTCCTACAGAACCCCTCTATTTTTAATTTTCTCTCTCTCTCTCTCATTCTCTGCCTTCTCCCCACCAATTCTGCCTTGGAGTATTCGAATATTGTCCAACCAGTTTATTCAGCATTCTGGGGCGAGTGAATTGGATGGAGTTCTTTTGCTGGCTGGACAGTTGAATTGACGCATCCAATGAAAAGACCAAACAGGCATCCTTCTTGCTCTGACCAATCTTATCTTTCATTCAATTAAACCAATAAAATTAATATTTCAGCTATGAAAATTTATTTTAATCATTCCTCTTATGTCATGACTTGTCCTTAAATAACATATATAAATAACATTAAGAAAACAAAACAAACTACCATTGCATACGATCAATAATCATTTGGGATGTCAGCGACGTACTGCGGATTCAGAAGAAAATTATCACGTGAGCTGGTCTTTGTTATTATTTACAATTAAGTACTTTATTTACTAAAATGATTTTTACTAATTTTAAAAAAATTTTCTCTATTGTACATTATTATATTATTAATCCAATCATGTTTAAGCACTATTTCTATCCAAAAATAAGAAATGTCAGTTTTTATTCAAAACATTTTGTGTTCCTTAATTAATTATGATATTTCAAAATCTTATTTAATATTTTCATCCTCATGATAATTTTGTTTTCTTGTTATTCTTGATATATATATATATATATATATTATTAATTAATGGATTTTGCACGACGAAAAATATATATTCTATAGTTAAAAATTATTAATGAATTTACCTAATTTCAAATAAATAAATAAATACTTAAACTTAAATTTAAAAATTAATTTTTATATTCATTTTTAATTTTTTAAGGCATAATTACTGGTATATGACTAATATTGGCTTAAATTTCTGTTTCAAATGACCTTACATAAGCTAAATTCATAAGACCTTGGAATTTACTTGATTTTTTATATATATATATATATATATATATATAATATTATTTTCAACTTTTATAATTCTTATATTATGTACATAGAAATATAGCCTTAGACAATTTTTTCATAATTCTTTATTTAATATCTTTTAACTTTTAAAATGATGAAAAGCAATAAATAAAATATTGTATTCCTTTTTTTACTTTTTTATGAAATTCAATAGATTTATTATTTGTCAAAACTTTCAAATAATATCTAATTTATTTTACATTTTCAATTTAAGAACAAATAAAATTCCTTTTGTAATTCATCATGTTATTCAAAATTTTATCAATAATAAATATTTTTACTATTTAAGATGGTGAAGGGTGAAAATACTCAATAATATTTCCAAAAGAAACATATAAATCTAAGAGTTTTGAATTTTTATAATTTCAATAACAATTAATATATTTATTGAAATAAAAAATTATTCTCTCTCTAATTAACCTTTATGTAATTTATTAATAAATATTTTATTTAAAATTTTATATTGTTAATATACGATTAATACTTGTCTAAAAGATATAATTATTAATTAATTAAATAATTAATTAATTGAACGCTTAGTACATTGAAATTGAGGCATCATCAATATGCAATAAAAAAATATAAAATTTTGATTAATTGAAAAGTATGGTCTTATCATTATTATTAATTCTATATAGAATTTTTTATTTAAAGAGATATAGTTTTGAATCGAGTCTTTATGCAATTATGCACTTAAATATGTAGGTACTTGTGTTCTATTCGTATGAATATTTTCTGTAGTTGAGGAAAGCAAAGTAGATTATAAAATGGTACATATCACAAGATTTTTTAATTAGTTGTTTTAAACTTATAGATGTTCATAGATAGCTATGAATATCGCTTTTTTTATAGGTTCATTGAACGTTTTAATCGAGTTTCAATCATTTTCTATCACTTTTCTATTATAGTGGACAATTAATTGGTCGATAGTTATTGCCATATATCTAAATATCATCATGTCCTTAAATAAAATGAGGCTATCTGATTGTATTCATTGAGTAGGTAGTATTTTAGATTGATTGAAATATTTATTTTGTATATTAATGAATGATTTTATAATTAATTGCTTGCTATACAAAATTCTGGATCGTCTAGTTAGAAGTATAGTGGCTACCGAGAAACATAAATTCTTTGATATCCTACATTTCATCTTCTAAAAATAAGCACGAATAATTCAAACAAAAAATGACGCTGTTCAAGCAAATCTGCCTTACGGCATTATCCAACAAAATATATGATATTTATTAAATATACTATATTTATTATTGATAAAATAAGAAAAAAAAATTAATTAGAAATTATATCCAAATGTATGAATTTTTTAAATTTATTTTAAAATTTTTTTATTTCCTATATCTAAGCATAATTTAGAACACTTAATGTTAGTATTTAATTTTATAAGTAATTTATATATGTTCTTATCTATACAAGTTGATAAAATAATGATTTGTTTATTTCAAAAAATTTGCATTGCTAATTTTCTCATTAAAAATAACAAATTGAATAGCGAAAATGTATACACATTTTTAAATTAATAATTTTTTTTTTTTTTTGTTTCAGATATTTTTCTGTATGGCTTCATTTCGGATAAATAGATTCTTAAACTTTTCAAAAATCAGAGGTTTATTTTTGTTCATTGTTTCATTTCTTTTAATTATACTTATATCAACTTATAATTTTTCCAAAAACTACTATAATGAAATTAATTCAAGAGCATTTTTATCCTGCTATGATCAAACAAAAAATTATAAAAATAATTCATTTTCATTGGAAAATATAATTGGGTCAGAAAGGTAAAAAAATATTTTTTTTATCTAAATAAATTTTTTTATTATCATAAATCAAAATAAATAATGATAGATTTTACATAAACATCAATATGAAAAATATAACTTTTAATTTATTTTTATAAAAACAAAATATATAGATATTATTTATTTAGAAAATGTGATAAATTTTTATAAAAAAATAAAATTTTACTATTATATAAATTCAAAATATTGTTCATTAGCATCGGTACTGTAAAAAAAAAATTTTTCTAGTGAAATTTCTATTGTAAAGAACCTTGAATCTGTTAATCATTAATTATTTGATTGAATTACTCTTTGAATCCCTCAGAAAATCAAACTATATCAAATCATAGAGAAAAAAGATTAGTAAGATTAAAAGATTAGATCAGAATGAATAGTATTATATTTTTAAAATCTTTACCTATATAGCATTTGTGAATTAATTTCATTACTTAATTAAATTTAATTAAGTATCATCGATTAGGAATTTATAATTTTAATTTCTTTTAGGATTATTTATGATTTCATTATTACACTTATACATTAATTCAATAATCTCTGTTTATACATTTTTTTACTATAAAACATGAAACTATCTTCATTGTCCAGAATAATTAATCTAGAACTGATTAAGTTAATAATATTAATAATAATAATTAATAATTATTTTTCTTTTACAATAACATTATATTCTTATGTTGTTGTTGTTATTTTTAGTGAACCAATTAATGATAATAATATCTTCTTCCATGAGACATCATGCACAGGTGTCTCTGGATTGACTCCACGGCAGGCGTGTGCCGTGGAATCTGCAGCTCTTCATAATTCCAATACCAGAGTTTATTTACTTCAAATGTCCAATGCCGAATTAATTTTAACAAATCGCTCAGAAACTCCACATATACATGCTCTACTAGAATATTCCAATGTATATATTAAAAAAATTGATTTAAAAAGGTTAAATTTATATATTTATCTTTTTTTTATGAGTACTATAATAGTTCTTGTCTGGTCAACTCAAATCTTTTCCAAATACTTGAACATAATATATACTTTAATCATGTTATGAGAATATTGATATTTAAAACTAATATAATTTCATCTTAAAACCTGAAAAAAGTATTCTAAATTTTCTTTCATTTTCATCCGCTTGAATCGGAGCAAGCGTACGGTTACTTGAAAACGATTGCAGAATAAGCAGTCGAAACATTTTACAGTTATTTTAATTTAATAAATAATTTTATACAAACAATGTGGTCTTTTAATAAAAAATTATCTTAATAATTATCAAAATTACCACAAAAGCTTTAATAAATACATCTTCACCAATACTTTTTCTATTCTAAATGCAGCGTCCGCTCTAGCATTTACAGCACCCCGGGAAAATGAATAAATTGGCGCCTCTATATTCCTAAAATTTATTATATTCATAAACAAAATGCCGCCCTTCAGATTTTCCGCCCCGGACAAATGCCCGGTTTGCCGCCTTCTCAAGCGAGCCCTGTCTATATGTCTCTCCAATATATTAACGATATATAATCAATTGTATTCTTAAAATTTGTTACTTTATGATTAAAAAGTTAGGTAGATAATATTTCTTAAAAAGTTGTATACCTCCTCTCCTTTTTTAATTTAAAACTTTTAGGTAAATTAATTTTTAATATAATATCTAATGGTCAAAATTTTTATTAATTTATTCCAATTTAATAACAAAATGAATATGTTTTAAATTGTATTTAAATTAAAAAATATAAATTTTAATTAAATTTATTTCATTTCATTTAGTTTAATTCATATAACAAGCTTAAAATATAATATATGTAAAAAGTGTTTCAAGCAGTCCCAAACGCAAGTTGGCCAGCGCTAGTATAACTTGATCATTCATAAAAACTTATAATATTAATAAATAATTTTTTTTTACAAACAGATACGTGGAAAACACACCTTTATCTGAATGGTATCATTCAGGAGTACTTCATTCAAGCAATTTTCTTACATTCCATTCAAGTGATGTTTTACGTTATCTCAGCTTATGGCGGTATGGCGGTACATATTTGGATTTAGACGTTGTAATTTTAAGGTATTCCTCCAGTCCTTATTTAAATTTTCAAGATTAATAATTTATTAATATTTAGATTTATTTTAGATTTATCGATATATGTATTTATTTTAACATATTAATATGAAATATAATTAATAATTGTTTAAATCTTTTATTATTATTGATATTCAGTTGAATATATCTGTAAATATTATCTAATTAAATACAGTACCTGGAACACCGAGCATCACTCGATTCTTTGACAAATTTATACAATTTTTAAATTTTGAAAATTTCAAGATGAAAAAAATATTCAAATTTACTTGAGAAAATATTTGATACTATTTATATAGATATATATAGTATATAGTATGTTGTTATATTTAGATAGTTTCAGTTTTATATTTTTCAAAGTACCAATAAATATCATATTATAAATAATATGTTAACAATTTTCAAGATCAGTAAGACTGAAAGATAATATGTTTATTTTTACAATTTTTGCTATACTAATAAGATATAAATTTTAGATTAATATATAAATTTTAAACTACACATACACACTCACATACAGACATTTTTCTCAACCTTAGTGAAAATGATTCAGTAACCTTCAAAACGTATAAAAACATCAAAATCTGTGTGTATGTATGTATGTATCTAGACAAGATTACGCAAAAACGGTTTGAGCTAGAATAATGAAATTTGGTACATGAGCATTATTCAAATTTCGTAGTTTTCTATCAACTTTTGAGAAATGTAGCTCAACCGGAAGAGGGTCATTACTTACAACGTTTTGATTTTTTTTTCCTCTAAAATGACCGTAAAAATAAAGATATTGTTTGATAGTTTTTCACATGATTAAAAATTGTATAAAACTGCTATATATAGAATTTCAGCTTGATTGAATCGCTGAAAGTACACTGCAAATCTCACGCGCCAACACGTGACGTGGTGCCATCAACAAAGAGCCAAACATGCGCTGATTTAATAAATATTATTTATTAATTTTAATTTATAATTAATTTAATTATATATAATATATATATATGTTAATTAATCCAATTGAAATTTGCGAGATAGTCGAGTGGAGACACTCCAGCTTATTTCTTAATTAGATCATTCATTAACCCATGTTATTGTATTTCTCATAAAATTTTGGTTAAATCTATACGTTGAATATATAGTTATCTTATTATTTAATAAATAATCTCTTTTCTTCTTATACATTATTATTTTATTATTTCTAGGGCTTTAGATAAAATAAAAAATTATGCAGGAGCTGAAAATTACGAAAATGTTGCTGCCGGGGTTATGAATTTTGCAGAGAATGGTGCTGGACGTGATATGAGTTCGAAATGTATTATGGATTTACGCGAACATTTTAGTGGTTCGGAGTGGGGAAATAACGGCCCTGGAGTAATTACAAGAGTTTTAGAGAAACGTTGTAAGGTAATTTATTCATATTTATCTTTTAAAATATTTTATCATACACATAAAAAATTTTAAAATAAATTTATTTTTTTCATATTATTAACTGATAGATTTATTACTCAATTACTTCTATTAGTAATTTCTTTTAAAAAAAAGTATTTCCTGTTATTTATTTAGTCATTATTGTACATACATAAACGTATAGATAAGTGATAACAACAACTTAAAATTAATTCGCTCATTATAACTAATATAAATGATAATCCAGACATAATCATTAACAAAAAAATAAATTTTTTATTAATTAAATTGTTGTGTTTTTTTTAGAATAAAATTAATTATACGATAATGTCCATTTGTGAAGGATTTCGTATATTTCCGCCAAATTTTTTTTATCCAATCCATTGGAGAAGTTGGAAAGATTATTTTGTAAAATCGAAATTATTAAGTGACAAAATCATGGATAAAATTTCTCAAAGTTATGCGATACATGTATGGAATAAATTTAGTGCAAGTACTCCAGTTGAGAGCAACTCGTTACAGCCCTATGCAATTGTTGCAAAGAAGAATTGTCCAAAAGTATTTTATTCTTTAAAAAACGAAATATTTTAAAGAATCAAAATAAAAAATGTTAACTTTATTTAAAGATATTTATGAAGATATTCAGGGAGTATCTGCTTCTCTTATTTGAGCGACTCTTTAATTTGAATGTACTAAGAAGAGCATTCATCGAAGTTTGTCTATAGTGGCCTTGATTTACTTAATAGTTTCAACTACTAAATATTCTTGGAGGAATTTTGATCTTAAAATCTAGTGATTTTAGATATTAAAATTAAAGTGTTAAAATAATAAGTGAAAAAAAATGGATCATAGATTCTCGTAATTTAACAGAGTAATTCAAATTAATTAATTAAATCAATTAATTGTTGTTTTAGTTTGTCAAACACAGAGTAATAAATTCGAAATTAATATATACATGAGTGTTGATAATTAATTCATTGTAATATCTTTTTATTAACCGAAGCTCTTTCGGGAATATTGTGACACAATGATAAAGTATGAGCGCTTTAGTAATCTATAACTCCACCATAGATTGCGTACACGTTCTTTGATATCGATAAAAATTCAAAGCACATAGAAGAACTTGCAAAAGCTTTAGGTAACCATGCCTTTCCATACAGTATAGCTTCTCCATTCCTGTCAGCACCTATGTTTATGTACCTATGTGGAAAGTACTGGAACATCTACCTTACTTACCCGATCTGTCACCTTCTGATTATGATTTAATTCCAAAGATAAAAGCTTCGTTACGTAAATATAGATTCTATCTTGGACAAAGGTTGCAACCGTAGTAATTCGCTCTTCGATATCAACGAACATGTACGCAATCTAGTGTGGAGTTGTTAAGTACAACACATGGCCCATGTTTTATCATTGTATTATAATAGTCCTGTAAGAGCTTCGGTTAATAAAAATATATTACCATGACTTAATTACCAACCCTCATGTATATATATAATTAATTTTAATTTATATTCTCTTTGTTTTTCTTAAGAAAATAATAAACACACTAGCACCATTGAATCACTTTTATTCTAAAGATGGATATTTATATTGCAATTGAAAAATAAAAAAAAATATTTAAGTTTAGATGATACACTCACACACACACAATTCGTTACTAATTTGTTTCAACAATTCTGTTATTTTTAAAATTTTAATAATATTTATATTTTCATAATTTTATGATCAAGAAGATAAATGTGTATTCTTTACACAAATTCTTTTATAATATTATTTTCATTCATCGTGATTAAATTCGATTACGATTAGCATTGTTTCTTTCAATTACTATCAATTTGTTAAATGTTCCAATCCACATATATCAATCAATTAAATTAATTTCAACAGTATTGGAATTGAAAAATCAAATTAATAAATTGTAAAGAAGCTCATTGCATTGCAATAAATATTCATTGAATTTTTTTGTTTTACCAATAAAATCTGACTTAATTCTAGTTTATATCTAGTCAATATATATAGATATATATAGAGAGAGATTTACTATTATATTTTAAACTTTTACAATTTATTGCTGATAAAATGAAATATTAAAAAAAAAAAAAAAAAATTAGAAAAAATAAGTTAGATTTTGCAGTTACATATTGAATTATATTCTTGTTCACTGTTATTATTTATATTCTTTGTTCACTGAAAAAATACATTTTTTGAAATTAATGAAAAGACATTCGAAAAATGATACTTTGATTAGAATTAATTTTATTTTTTATTTATATCTTTAAGTAATGCAATGAAATTTTAAAAGAAAATATTTTGAAAAATAATAAATATTTTTACTCTAACTATACTATTATGATGATTATTTTTAATTAAAATTCTAAATGTAAATATCTTCAACTCTTTAATTATAAAATTATTTACATTTAAAATCTTTAATATAAGATATGCTAAAGATAAAATAATTCCACAGATTACCTACCTTTCAAATATTTAATTGTAAATGATTAAATAATAGCATAATATGAATGCCTTGGAAGAGTTTCGTTTATCTCTAGAGGGAGAGGGGTGTCCCACAGATTGGAAACTATTTTATTACTTTAATAAAACTAATTTTAGTAATCTTTTATCATATTATTATTGGTTTAGTATTTCTAATAATTTCTCTTTTTGATATAGTAAACTTAAAGAAATATATATTTAAATAACTTAACATTTTTTCTTCAAAACTTTTCTGGAAAATTTTTAAATCACTTCTGAACCAACATCCCTTATAATTATTATATATTATATGAAAGTATTTTTTTCTATTAATTAAGGTATAATTTTTCTTAGTATAATGAATAGAGTTATATTATTTATTATATCAAAATAAATAAAATTTCTTCAACTATAAATATTATAAATAAAATGTTTTTTGCTATTTTATGTGTACTAAAATTATCAGTATTTAAATAATTTAATTAAGAATATATATTTTTTATTTTATTATAATTTTATGTATATAAACTATCTTTGTGTAATTTTTTAATAAATAAACATAAACTAATTATAAATATAATGTGATATTAAATTGCTTTTAGTCTTTCAGAAAGAAAGATGTGTACATTAAAATAATTATTCTTAAAGAATTATGTATTCATTAAATAATTTTCTATGATGTAAATATAATATTGTTTTTATTTATTTGTTTTTTGTTTTATTTTTATTTATTTAGTTACTGTTGAGTTGAGTTGATCTTAATCCTTAATTATATATTCACCTATTTTTAGAAAATCATTAATAACATTCTTATAAGTTGATATGATTTAATAATTTTCAATCCTAAAGTGAAATTGTTACTGAAGAAGGTAAAAGTTCGAGATTTTCGTGTCAGATGAATGCAACTAATTTTTCCTATTTAGAATTAAAAAAATAATATCTCTATTATTGGTATTTGGTAAAATTGGTAAAATTTCTAACAAGAAAAAGATTGATGTTTTTATTAAAATAAAATAAGGCAAAAACTTTTAAAAAGTTTCAAATTATATTAAATGCGCTTACAGTAAAAAATTAATATTCATTATTTTACATCAATTTTAAAATGAAATTATTTGAGTTTTATAACAATTTTATTTAAATCAATAAATTCGCTTTGTTTTTAAAAAGGGAGTGAGTAGATATGGCCAGTGCACCCAATTCAGTTAGTGTAATCAATTTATAATATAAACATTTTTTACCGACCGAAGATAGTAAGGAGGTATTGTTTTCACACCAAATTTCACATGTGGAGATTTTTACATATCTCCACGAATCAAGCATTTTCTTAACAGAAAAAAGTATTTTTAGCATGATGTCCGTCCGTCAGTCTGTATAGATTTGTACTGCTTGAACGGCTCAACGGATTTTGATGAAATTTGGTATATTTACTTAATGCATCAGTATGATGGATTGATCAACTTTTGGTTCAAATTCGGAAACTGGAAGTGGTAGTATTAGTAGACGATAGACACCAAATTTCACATATAGAGATTTTTACATATCACCACGAATATTGCACTTTGTATTGGTTTTATCCTCGAGAAAAATCATCTTTATTATTTTTTTCTTAATTTAAAATTATATGACGTCATCCAGCTATTCATGACGTCACAGCCTGGTCTTACATATATATTCTAAATAAAATAAAATTAAAAATATTTATGTTATATGCCTATCTGTTTTTTATTACATTAATAGATATATTAAAATTATTTGAAATTGTTACTGTAGCTGGAAATTAATTTACTTCATCGTTGGTTCGGACCTGGCTACAGGTCAATTTATTTTTTTAAGAACCAAATTGAAAAAATTTAGAAAAAACTGGACTAGATTTATGAATTAATTTGCATATAAAAAAAATTATTTTGGAAATAGTTCCTCCAACTGAAAAATATACTGGGTATAATTGGGTATGTAACTAATGTATTACTTACTAAATTTTTTTTAGAAATTCATACTATAAAAGAATTGTTTAACGTAATTTGCTAAAAACACAGCCAAGAAAAGCATAACTCATCGATATCTTCGAAATGACATGTAAATTTACTATACCGTATCCCAACCACCAACCAAGATAAGAACAATTCTTATCATTTACCCTCTTTTTTATTAAATATATTTACATTAAATTAAAATTATATCACATTCGGCAAACAATTTTAAATTTAAATTGAACCATTTACATTAATTCGCCACCTCCTTGTTTTTTTTCAAAATATGATAATTTCATTAATGAACTTCTTACTGATATACATGTATTTATAATTTTTTTTTTAAATTTTCATTAAGATCTTTGAATAAAATTAAGCTTATTGATTTAATAGAATTAATAGAATTAAACTTATTGATTCGATTTAAGATGTATTCTAAAACACCACTAATTTTAAAAATTAATATTTATTTATTTTATTTTATTTTAATATATATTTTATTTGAAATAATTTGAAGTAAAGCGCTCACCTTTGCACTCCCCGCTCGCCCCTCTCCAAGCCCCTCCGCTGCCTGGCCTTACCTCCTCCTGCAGGAGGGCGACTCGTACGCATTCGGTGATTCAGTTCCCCTTCCCTGCTGAGTGCGAGACTGTGCGAGACCCTAAACGGCCTCTCCACTGAAATCATCCCTTAATCAGTCGCTAATCAAGAATTAATTGTAATTTTATTATTTATTTTTATTAATTAAAAGGAAGACTAGTGAACTTTAAAAAAAAATATTTCAATAAAAATTAAATTTTATAAAGTGCATTTTTATAATTTTTTATTCATATACCCAAATAAATTTATAAATTTTTCATTCAAATCTTTGAAAAGAATTAATCTTAAATATTCTATCAGATCTCATTAATTCAATTTTATTAAAAGTTATATTAAAATTATTAAAAAATTAAAAAATAATATACAAAATTTTATTTTTCTTTAAATATATTTATTGAAATATTTTTTAAATTTCAATATATATATTAATCCTATTAAAACTTATTTATTTAAAAAATAGGAAGATGTGCTGATTATTTTCAAAATTCATATATTATAATTATAAATCAAAAAACTATAAATTGCTTATATTCATATAATAATAAATATAATATTTAAATATTCTATATATTCTTTCTAATCTCATTATCGCTCACACCGTTCCTTTCCAATCTCATATGAATATTGTTTTGTCAATTTCATATTATAACACTTTTGAAAAATGAATAATATTTCTATTACCTATATATCAATTAAACAGAATAAAATAATATAATCATAATTAGTTTTCTGATGTTTTCTAAGACATTTTTATTATATGTCTATTAAATGCGTATTATAACTTATTATATTCATGGTTCTATATAGGATGTAAAATAATTTTAGTATTTTAATATTATAGAAATAAGATAATATTTTTAAAAATCTATACACTTTTTTAATCCTATTAATATTATTTATTTATTTATATCTTATTTTTTTATTTCCTGTATATAATATAAATATCTAATCTTAATTATTTTTTTCTTTATCGAGGCGAGAGTGATGGACATCCATTCAAGTCTACGAGCTGTTCTTCGAGTTTAATCTGCGAGAAATATCAACCCTTTATTAACTCAAGGTCAGTATTTATTATTAATTTCATTTTTAATTAAATTTAAATTTATTGATAATAAACTAATAAGTTATTTTTCTTCTTCTATTTCATGTTTCAATCTTCGTCCCTACTACTGAATGTTGATTTGAATTCTTGATTATCTTCTCCATCCTTCATGACGATGAAATGATTGAAATACAGCTCTCCAAATGTAAGTAATAATCGTTATTTATTTAGCATGGCGCACTTTAAAATAGAAAATGTAAATATAATATTTAAAGTAAAGTTTAATATAATATAGAAAGTATAATTAAATTACAATGATTTTTTGCTTTTTATAATATTCATTAGGTATTTATAGAGAAATATATTAAATTAAAGGACAGAATTTAGTGAGATTAGGGAATTCCAGAGTACATCTTTCAAGAAGAAGCATTGATAAAGGAGGCAGAAGAGACAAAGGTATTTTTAGAATTAGTAGGTTTCGATGCGTTATACTGGGAGGGTGGCTATTTTTTGATAAATATATATATATATAGTTGTTAGGAATTTTCAGGTGGTTGCCTCCTACTTCCATCGAGGGATGCATGTTCTCATCATACTAATTCATAGATTAGATTAGAATTAATAAATAAATAAAATGTGGGTGGATAAGACAAATGCCATGCTATTATTTAAGGGATGGATTGCATGAATTGCATGTGAGGTCTGAATTGTGCCATTTTGTATTACTGAGAGTGTATTTGAGGTGGATTGGATGAACGGGAATTCGGGAAGGTAATTCAGCACAGTTCCAAAATGGGATTAGCCTGAACAGGAACAAATTGTTGGTTACCTTTTGAGCGCAGGGCTTTTTCGATTAGCATGGGCCTTCCATGCCTATTGATGGAGGCTATGCACTCCTTTACTAGGTAGGTTTTATTTCAGGTTGCCCCGAATGTCGCGATTTCATTTCTAAATCCAAAAAATCAAAAGCACTCTCAGCTGATTCAAAGAGGCTAAAGACCCCAAACGCCTTATTTTTTTTAATCTTTTTTTAAGGCAAACTTTCTTTATTATTACTTTTTCTAAATTTCGGAAGGCGAGGCTTGGAAGGGCTAATTTATGGGGAAAGGAGGAGGCCCTATTAAATATTCAATTGTTTTTTTTTTAATTTAATTAATAATAAAAAAATAATTGAATATCGCGATTATTTTCATTAACTTTTTATTTTCATTTTGAAATATTCAATTTCATAATTTAAACTTTGATATATTTTAAATATTTTACTATATAGGCAGAATTAATTATTATTATAATTTCTCAATTTAAAATTAAAATGCAAACATCACAAATAAAATCATATATATTGTAAAAATATAACTCTTTTTCATTATTATTTCTTTTTAACTTACCAAATATAAAAATATTTTATTGTTTTTATTATGGAAATTATTTCATATGAATATAAATATATTGTAATCGAATATATCTATACTCAATAATAATTTAATATTAATAAATTATCAAATTTTTTTCTTATCATTGTTCTGATAAATCATATTTGGAAAGAAATAAAATATAGTTAAGCTTATTTAAAAAATTAACTTAATGTATAATTTTTGTTAATTATAAACATGTGGTACAACTTATTGTAAATAAATAAATAAAATTAGATCTCCTAAATTTTTTTTTAATTTTGATAGATCAAATATTCTTATTCTTTAGCTGACTTACAAATCCTATACCATCATTTTGCTTATTCTCATGTGTATTCTGTCCCAGTGTCCCCGCAAAAATTCTCCGGGAGATAAAAATGTCTCGGTTTACATAAATAATAATATCATCCGTGAATAAACCCAATATTATTCAATTTTTACCGACCGGCGATAGTAAGGGATGTATTGTTTTCACACCAAATTTCACATGAGGAGATTTTTTACATATCACCACGAATGCACTTTGTATTGGTTTTAACCTCGGGAAAAATCATCTTCATTAGTTTTTCTTAATTTTAAATTATATGAGGTCACCCAGCCCTTCATGACGTAGCAGCCAGCTACTTTTTATATATTATAAATATAAGAAAATTAAAAATATTTATGTTATATCCATATCTGTTTTTTATTGCATTAATAGATACATTTAAATTATTTGAAATTGTTTCTGTAGCTGGAAATTAATTTACTTCAAACCTTCGGTCGGTTCGGACATAGCCACAGGTCAACTTATTTTGTTAATAATGGACCCTAAAGTGCAAATCTTCTGATAAATTTGTTCAATATAACGTGTTGCTCCCAAATTTTAAATTAATCTATTGACTAGAGATATATTTAATTAACAATTATTTTCTCTCTGTTATTATAAATTTTACAAATAAATATTATCTTTATCTAAATCTTAAGAATATGCGCTTTATTTAAAAGAAGACAATTACATTTTAAAAAAAAGTTAGTTGCACTTTTTGCCAGAAGATGTCCAACCCAACTACATTCATTTGACATATTGTTAATTAGGCTCACATATTGAGCAATGAATTGTCATATTTTTTGCAATTCTTTATTAAATTAAACAATTTTTTTTTAAATTTGTGATTAATGCCATTATTTTTATTTTATCCAGTTAAAAGAATTTGTCTAGTTTCTAATTGAGAAAATGAGTGCAGCCGCCTCACATTCAACTGATTCTTTTAACTTAACAGGTTTGTGTTAACCTAAAAAATTTACAAGTTTTGATTAAAAACTAATTGAATAAGATCATGTATTTGACAACAATTGCATTAAAATTATAGGACATTTAAAAACATTTATAAAAATTATTTTTTTCATATTTTAATCATATGTTTAAGTATTTTTAATCTGAAATTTTTAACTGTTTTGATTGACTATTCTTGAAAACATTCACTTATTTTAAGTTGCAAAGCTATATCAATTGATTTATTAAGATTACATAAACAATGAATATTCTTCCAAAAGATATGCCAAATTATGACATATGTATGAACTTTAGAAATAAATTATTCTTGAAGTCTTTGAAAAATGAAAATTTCTTTATAAATTTAAAACACATTACTAAATAAACTACCAAAATTTTGTTCTGAATTATAATGCACATAATAAATAACAAATAAAATAAAAGCACAATGTTCAGAACAACATAATCTCTTACGAAAATATATACTACCTATATTATTTAAATAAAGATTATTATTCACCCCACAATAAATAAGCAAGATAATATAGTTTAATATCATTTAATTAGTATATATAACTTTAAATTAATTACTAAACGTTTTAAAATTTGAATTTCTTTCAGAGTTAACACCTGAACAACAGAAAATGTTAATAGACATTAGAAGACGTAAAACAGAACTCCTTTTAGAAATACAGGTATAGTCTATTATTTATTTATTTTTTAATCAGTCATATTTAAAAAAAAATCTTCCACATACACGTAAAAATATAATAAAATATAATAAAATAACTATAGAAGAAAATGAATATAATTTTTTTAAGAATTATTTTATTTTGTCTGTATATATATATTAATATATAACTAATAATAACTTATGATTTATATATATATATACTAGATAAGTACTAGTGCATATTTTCAATCACATAATATATATATTTTAAAAATCCAATTCTAGGCTGAAATTAAACTTTTTTCCTCATCAATAATTTCATTATCTATTTCATAAATTATATATTAAATAATTATATAATTTATCAAAAATTTGGAAATATCTTCATTATTTTTTATTAAAATAAAGCTGATAATTTTAACATAACTAGCCATAAATACTGTAACTTTATAACTCTAATAGAAGAATGAATATAATTACAATATATTAATTTCCTTTTTTTTAAATATGAATTATATTATATTAAGAAAACTATATAACTAGACTATTCTTTTATTATATCTAAACATGAATAACCTTATTAATTGATACCTTTATAAATAGTAAGATTTTAAAATAGTAAGATTAAATTCAAATTTAATATTAATTTCGGAACAAGAGATATTTCGAATATTTTCAAAGAATAAATCAACAAATTATTGAAATTAAATTTTGAATTTTAAATAATATGAATTTAAATACATATCAGCTTTTATAAATAATAAACTAATATTAATCTTCGATTTAATTATACAAAATTAAAGTTTGAAATAATATAGTTTATTAAATGAAATTAACTGAATTGCAATTGTGCTAAGTTTACATGTAAAATTAATCTAAACAAAAAACAGCAATATTAGTTCTACTACCTACATAAGAATTTTATTAGGTCAAGGTAATGTTAAGCCAAATGAATTTAATAATAATTCATCTTTTATTTATGTTTAGAACTAATATGATTATATATTTATTGATTTTCATAAAATAAAGTGTATAAAATTTAATTAAATTATAATATTTAATAAAAAGTTATGATTAATACATTGATTCATCTATAAGTAGATATTTCACGTAAAATAATATACATAAATTACGCCCTCTTACAAATATAAATGAACCAAATCACCTTAGTAAAAGTAAATCTTAATTACATATCTTCCTATTGGATAGAATGTCATTACGTTTCATTTGAGAAATTATTGAAAATTTTATTCAAAATTTAATTTATAAAAAATTAAAAATTCAATTCTCATTCTTTTACAAACAGTTCATAATTTTTGATTATTTTTAACTTTAAGGACCTTTACAATCAATTTAAAAATACAATATTCAAATTAAATATTAGAATTTACAAAGATTTAAAGAATATCCTTGAATATATTGTTATTTTATTAATTGAGCACAATGCCAATTTTAAATCTGTTCAATTTATTCAATGCTATATGCATATATTCTTTATCCTTGGTATTTATGAAGAAATATAATTTATTTGTAATAAGCTGATTAATATTTATATAGATTTTTGGACAAATTAAAACAATTAATTTTGATCCCAAGGAATGAGTTTCTAAAATAACTACATTTATACGTATATGTAAATTGTATTGTATTATTTTATAAATTGGATTGATATATACAATGTATTTTTGTAAGAATAAGAATACGAACCTCTGACTTTTGTACATCCTATGCAAGGACAGCGCTTATCAAGTGGGTTATATCAATTTTGCATCCTATATGATCAATAGAACGGGTCTTATCAACCTTTACCTTGATTTTCTTGATCGGAGGCGCTTAATTTTCAATTAGCTTCCCAATTTTGATCCCGGAAGCTGGGTCGACTCCGTCCCATAGATTCAAGATAGAGAAAATTCCTTGCCAGGCTCGGGACTTGAACCCGAGACCATAAGAATGCGCTAACACAGTTACCCAACACTCATACCCTCTATACGAGGGTCATTATAAGTACTTAGCCTCACCGCCCGATGGTGCTGCTATCACAAAAGAGTTTTACCATCATGTAGTACATTCTTTTACTACCCTACTGTCAAAGTTTCAGTCAATTCCCTTCATTAGTTTTGCATCCAAGCGATCTTTGATTTCGCTGCGGGTTTTCCCTTCCAAAAATAAGAATCTAATCACCGAACGATATTGTTCTTTTTACATTTTTGTACAACTGATCAACACGCTCGCTTCCAAAGGCTGTCAAAACCAAACTAGCCAAGGGAATTGACTGAAACTTTGGCAGTAGGCTAGTAAAAGAATGTACTACATGACGGTAAAACTATTTTGTGATAACAGCGCCATCGGGCGGTAAGACTAAGTACTTATTGAATGACCCTCTTACCAAATTAATAACAACACTAATTAAATATTGAGTATGTACAAAATGGATTCAAATTCTTTAAATGATTAAAAAAATTTTAAATAAAAAGAGTTGTCAACTTAATATTCATAAATAAATCCTTGATCATGAGCAAAGTTTTAAAAAGTAATAACTACTACTCCTAAGAAAGGACCACCATTTATGATCTGTATTAGAATTAATGGGAGATAAGTTATATCATGCAACTGGAAGGGACTGATAACTATTATGATATTAACTTATAAATATTTCAATATGTTGGAAACTTAAAAATTCTGATGTCATTATCATTTTAATTAAATGATTATTAATATAATATAAAATAAATCATATTATTATCGTTTTACTAGCTATTTACCAATAATATATTCTAAATAAATAATTTAATTATATCCAAGAGAAAATAAAATATTTGTAATAATTTTATCTTCATTCAAAATAATGAATGAGAATTTTTCTATTCTTAATCTTCTAATTTCAAATGTAATATCCATTTGAAAATATTACTAGCTCGCATGACAATCTATCCATCCATACACCCTCTTCAAATAACCGAAACCATCTCGTTATTGAAATCCTTCAGTAGGGTTCATCCATTGTCACGAAAATAAAATCTTTTCCCTTCATTCAACTTACCAAGGGCAAACGACCCTTCTGACATACGAATACAAAAGCATTCTCTTTTGTGTGGGCTATCTATTCTTTCACTCCCACCCTTATCAAATATTAACATTTTTGTTTATTAATATATTCATTTTAAATCAATGTTTTAAAGAATAATTTTTGTTTGATTTTTTTTATTTAAATGTAATTTCAAATAATCTCTAATGATGTCGATCCTTTTAATAATGAATAATCTAATCTAATAATTTTATCGCATTTTTAAGCCATATTTGCATGACAATAATTTTTTCAATATCCATTGAGTTCTTTTTATGATTTATAGTTATTATTTATTTATTATAAAATAGATTATTAATATTTATTTAATTTATCAATCAATATTTCATAAAACTTAATTTAGAATTTAATAAATATTAATTAATCTGCTGGGATTTTAATAATAATTAATATAACTAATAGATTTTTTTTTTAAATTTTCTGAATTTGTAAAATAATACTCCAAATAAAGAATGGGAAAACTTCTTGACTATTTCAAAAAGTGTAGGGTCTATCTATCTAAGGGCTTGGCATGACGGATGATATTATCCATACTTCGAGGGGTAGCGTCCTCAAACCACCGAAAGAGCATTCATTATATTCAGCTCTAAAACGTAAAGATTTCAATGAAAAATTATATGTTACAAAAATAATAATATAAATTTTTGTAATTGCTTAACATATTATTAATGTTCAATGGTTTTGATTAAGCAGGTCTTTTACTAAAGAATCTTATCTATACATAAATTAAATTGGCCTAAAAGTCACTTTGTGAACTAGTTCTAGTTTTAAATTTATTATAAATATCAAAATATATATTTATAATAATCTAGAATAATTGATCTATTTTAGGAAAAAAACTCATGCCAAGTCCACTTAATTTTAAAGAGGGGATTAGAGAGTTTTGGTCATTAATATAATGTCTCTGACATTCCTATATAAATTTGGTAATTGTTTACAAAACGGGAAGCTTCAGGGATTTGGATGAAACTTTGCCAGGGATTCCTTTTTTAATTCCAAAGAAATTTTCCTTATGCAATATTTCTCGGGGTCTTTTAGTTTACCAGATAAAAAAATTTTAAGTTTGACAGATTAGCTGGTTATGAACGTAGAATTGTGTAATTAAGTAATGTTTTATTGACTAATTTACTAATTATTCACTTATTCACTGATTTTCGTGGGTTTTTTTTTGGTTCTGTTTTGGTATATTATTAAATTTCATATATCTAACAAAAAATTAGTGGCCAAATGAATAAAACATGGTAGCTAAATAGAATATCAATGGATTTATATGCAAATTTTAATAATTTTTACCAGAAATTTTGCATAAGGAAAGTTTCTTTGGAATTAAAAAAAGGAATCCACTGGCAAAGTTTCGTCCAAATACCTTGAAGTTTCCCGTTTTGTAAATAATTACCATAAATGTTATTTAAAATAAAATAATACTCAAATTTTTGTTGATAATCTCTTAATTATCACTAATAAAAGAATAATAAATTTTCCGACAAATAATCTTATAGATTTTGAAAATAAAAAGGTTATAACAATTTAAATTTGATAGTAAATAATTGTTAGATCATATTTTCGTGTTAATTTAAAAAAAAAATATTTATTTTATTATTTTTCTTTGATTATAACTGTAATACCTTTAAAGATGAGTCTTTTCTATTTCTTTCTTCTTATTATTAACATTATGTAGATTGAGATTTCTCTCTTCGTGACTGTAAATTGTTCGGAATTCTCAAATGAATTCTCAACTATTCGGACATTCCCTTCCGTTTCAATTTAAATGAGAGTCACGAAGAAAGGGGTCGTCAAATGCAACAATAGACAAAGAAAGAATTTAAGAAAAATCATTCACAATCTGATTCCTATTTGGGTTCTCATGTAAAATTAAATTTTGAATCGACTAAAAAATAAGTTGACCTATGGCCAGGCGCAGAACCGACCGTCGGTTTGAAGTAAATTAATTTCCAGCTACAGAAACAATTTCAAATAATTTTAATATATCTATTAATGTAATAAAAAACAGATAGGCATATAACATAAATATTTTTAATTTTATTTTGTTTATAATATATAAGGAGACACTGACTGTGACGTCATGAAAGGCTGGATGACGTCATATAATATTAAATTAAAAAAAAACTAATGAAGATGATTTTTCTCGAGGATAAAACCAATACAAAGAGCTTGATTCGTGGAGATATGTAAAAAATCTCCTCATGTGAAATTTGGTGTGAAAATAACCCTTCCCTCCGCTAATACTACCACTTTCGGTTTCCGGATTTGCACCAAAAAGTTGATCAATTCATCATACTGATGCTTTAAGTCAGAGGTTCTTAAACTGTGGTCCGCGGACCCCTGGGGGTCCGCGAAGACTTTACTGGGGGTCCGCAAAGCCATCGTACAGGTGCACGAGAAAATAATGAGTCAGTTAAAACTTTATTTAATATAAAAGGAGGTATGGCATGGCTTTGTGAGGAAACAGAGATCAAATACCGAAATTCAACGAAATGTGCAAGAAAACTATTGCTACCGTTTCCATCTTCATATTTAGCCGAATTTTCTTTCTTCAATATTATAATTTCTAATAAAATGTGTTCTACAATATGCAAAAAAATCGTTATTCACCAATCCCTGTTAGAAATATTCAACATATATTCTTGTTCTTATGAGATCGTAAGCCAGAAATTATAACTAATAAAATGACGTAAAGTACCTAAAGTTGGGATGGGGTCCGTCAAAAAAAATTTCTCCAAGTGGGGGTCCGCGGAGTACATAAGTTTAAGAACCTCTGCTTTAAGTAATTATACCAAATTTCATCAAAATCCGTTGAGCCGTTCAAGCTGTATACATCTATTCGGACGGACAGACATCATGCTAAAAATACTTTTTTCTGTTAAGAAAATGCATGATTCGTGGAGATATGTAAAAATCTCCACATGTGAAATTTGGTGTGAAAACAATACCTCCCTTACTATCGACGGTCGGTAAAAAATGAATAATCATTTAACAAGTTAATGAATCTTTCTATTAGAAGAATTATAACGATGGTTAATTTCAATAATTTTGAAAACCTTAAATAATAATTATATAAATATAGAAAAAATAATTTCTAATAAGTAATTAGCTGGTGCAGTGCCTAACAATCAAATTTCTTCTGAACGTTGAAGACATCCAGTCGGTAGAATTTCTGCACCTAACATTTGACATTTCCTATGTATGGGTTTCATCCATATCAATTCCAACTCATTAACACTTTCGATCAGGAAATATAATAGATGATTGGAATTTTCTTTAAATTTGTTTGGATTATATACTAATAACTGCATCTTTATTCAATAAAAATTTCATATTATATTACGAATTGTAATATATATTCGTCTTTATTACTTCCTAAAATATTTACTATTCTTCCTGAAACACGATATATATATATATATATTTTCCCCGGTGACCTCCTCTTTCTTTGGCCCCTAAATGCTTCACAGAATTCTATTCTCAAATACTCTAAATCTACTCTCGTCTCCTAAGGTCATAGACCATGCCTCACACCCATATAATACAACCGGTAAAATAATTGTTTTATATATTTTAATTTTTATCCCCTTTGATAATAATTTTGACGCAATAAGCCCCTTTACGGCATGATAACAGGCCCTTCCCGATTATAACCTCGCTTTAAACTTCTCGAATATTATTATCTTTCGTTATTACAGAATCTAAGTATTAAAATTTTTCTACATACTCTTGGCTATAAAAATTTAACATTAATTAATAAATAATAAATTTAGATTAATTATAATTAATTATAACCAATAATTATTGGAGATTGCAGGGGATTAAATAACATACAAGTATAAATTTATAAGGGTTTATTCCAATTGAAAATTTATTAATGAATTTTATCATGAATTTTGATGTAAATTTTACGTATTTCGAATAGATTTTGGTTTTAATTAATATTCACCAATATTTTATACACTGGCATCATTTCAAATTTTTCTTGGGAGGAGGCAAATTTTTTTTCTTAAAATTAACAAAAAATTAATTTCATGTGAAATTTGGTATGAAAATAACCCTTCCCTTGCCTATGACTCTCATAAAAATCGAGTACCGACCGATCCATACTTTTAAATAGCCTGTTTTGAAGAGTGAAATTAAATGAAAAAAAATCATTGATTTTAAAATTTATTTATTTAAAAAAAAAAAAATTTTAAAAATAAAATAATCTCATCAAAATTTTTATAATATGCTTAAAAGCTGTTATAGTCATCTAGAATCTGTTAAAATAATTTAATATTATAGATCAGTGGTTCTTAAACTGTGGTCCGCGGACCCCTGGGGGTCCGCGAAGCCTTTACTGGGGGTCCGCGGTCCTCGGAAAAAAATCATCGTAAAAATATATACATATATAAATATTTAAAGTTCATTGTGTAACTATATCCTCCTAGAGAATTACGGCTATAATTTAATACTATTAATAATACTATTTTATTTTATTAAATTGATAATTATGTCAATTAATTTTTTGTGAATAAATAAACATATATAAAAAACTATATATAAAATTTGAATTTTCATCCATTCATTCATTTAAAATCATTTTTCGATTGTTCCTTTAAAATAACCCCTCTTAGGGGCTCGGAAGGGGAGGCATATAAGGGAATTTTCTTTCACTTTGTTATTGGGGAAAACCAGGGGAGGGGACAGTCTTACCCGGAAAAACCCAAATTGTCAGCGTCCACTCTGGGGTTTTAAACAGTTTTAAAGCAAATGTTAATTATAAGTTCATTTCTCAACGAGTTGTATCTTTAAATTATTTTTATTAATGTTAATTATAAGTTCATTTCTCAACGAGTTGTATCTTTAAATTATTTTTATTAATTTAATTAATTATAATTAAATTATAGCTAATAATAGTTTATTATAGCTAATAATTTTTTTTAATTTTTAGTGTAATTTGCATGATCATTATTTTATAAAAACACTAAACACATTTTGCAATTTCCCAGAAAGGCTGTTTTTGAGAGTAAGTATAAGTTAGTTTTATGAATAAAAAATATTTATTTTAATAATATTTTAGAATCAAATTACGAAATTAATAATATTTTAGAATCAAATTACGAAATTAATAATATTTTAGAATCAAATTACGAAATATATTTATTATATAAATTAATATTCATTTAAAATGATATTAAATCATTTATTTAAAATTATTTAAAACATTTATTAAAATGATTTAAAACATTCATTTAAAATGATATTAAAACATTCATTTAAAATCATATTAAAACATAGCTAGTAAATAATAATTCGTTATATTTATATTATATTTATATTATATTTATATTATTGTAGTTCAATGTTAATAAATTACTCCATAAAATGGATCGTTGGCTACAAACTGGTTCAACACAGAAACGGAAAGAATCAGATGATGAGGCATCAACAGCAAACTCTACCAAGAAACGCAAAACTAGAAAATATTCGGATGATTATTTATCATTTGGATTTACTTATATTTGCAACAATGATGTGGAAAGACCAGTCTGCGTTCTATGTCAGGAAAGTTTATCCAATGAAAGTATGAAACCTGCTAATCTCAGACGTCATTTACAAACAAAGCACAGCGAGCATGTTAGTAAGTCTATCGAATTTTTTAAAATGAAAAAAGAAGAACTTAATTCAAGTCAGAAATTGATGGTAAAGACGGGATCTGGTGGTATGAGTAAGAAAGCAGTAATGGCATCATATGAAGTAGCTCTACTTATTGCTAAAGCAGGAAAGCCGCATAATATAGCAGAGCAATTAATTCTTCCTGCTACAAAAGTAATTACAAATATAATGTTAGGAACTAAAGCAGCAAACGATATAAATTTGATTTCATTATCAAATGATACGGTTAAGAATAGGATTGAAGACATGTCATGTAATATAAAAGAAGAATTAATATCGAGAGTGCGCAAAAGTCACTATTACTCATTACAATTGGATGAAAGTACTGATGTCACTAATAATGCCAATTTGTTAGCTTTCATTAGATATGAGTTTGAAAATCAAATACAAGAAGATGTATTGTTTTGTGATTCACTACCTTCACGAACGACAGCTAATGACATATTTAACAGTTTGAATAATTTTATAACCGAAAATGAAATAGAGTGGCCAAAATGTGTTGGAATTTGCACTGATGGTGCTCGTGCAATGTCAGGTACAAGAACTGGATTGATTGCTCTTATTAAAAATGTTGCGCCTCAGGTTGTTTGGAATCATTGCTGCATTCACAGAGAATCATTAGCAGCCAAAAATATGTCACCAGATTTGAAAAGAACATTAGACGAAGTAGTTAAAATTGTCAATTTCATTAAGGCTCGTCCACTTAATTCCAGAGTTTTTAAAATTTTGTGTGAGGAAATGGGTAGTCAACATACACATTTATTATTACATACAGATGTACGTTGGTTGTCCCGCGGGAAAGTAATCATTCGCCTTTTTGAGCTTCGAGATGAAATACGATTGTTTTTAATAGATGCGCATTTTGAACTGACCGAATGTTTCAATGATTTTATCTGGTTAGCTAAGGTGGCTTACTTGACTGATATTTTTACAAAATTGAACGAACTTAATTTGAGCCTGCAAGGTACTGTTGTAAATATATTTAAAGTTGAAGATAAAATAGAAGCAATGATTAAAAAAATCGACTTGTGGTCGAAACGCATCCAGAACGGTGTATATGAGTCTTTTCCAACTCTCAATGATTTCATAGAAAGCTCCAGTGAAAAATTGCTTAATCAAACGCGTCAATTATTTGTTGAACATTTAATTACTTTGAAAAGCAACTTCAGGAAGTATTTTTCTACTCCTGATCCTTGCAATAACTGGATCAGAGATCCATTTAATATGGAAATTACAAATACTAAACATTTATCTGCACCTGAACAAGATATTCTCGTGGAATTATCATGTGATACAACTTATAAACTAAAATTTAACAAAACTGAATTGAGCAACTTTTGGTTACTTCTCAGGTCAGATTATCCTGCGCTTGCAAATAAAGCACTTCAACACTTGATTCCATTCTGCACAACATATTTATGCGAACAAGCTTTTTCGGTACTATTTTATATTAAGTCTAAATATAGAAACAAATTAAATGTAGAGCCGGATCTTAGATTAAAAGTTTCCAATATTAAGCCAGATATTGAGATTCTTGTTTCAAGAAAACAACTGCATACATCTCATTAAATATGTAAGTTATATTTAATGAGATAGATGCAGTTATTTTTTAAAATATTTCTTATTTAATATTTTCTGAAAAAAATTATAAAATATTTATATGAATTTAATGTAAGTACCCATTATAATTTGTGAGATTTGTTGCTATGACAATGTTTGTATTTTCTTTCTTCAATATTATAATTTCTAATAAAATGTGTTCTACAATATGCAAAAAAATCGTTATTCACCAATCACTGTTAGAAATATTCATCATATATCCTTGTCCTTATGAGATCGTAAGCCAGAAATTAATTAATAAAATGACGTAAAGTACCTAAAGTTGTGATGGGGGTCCGTCAAAAAAAATTTTTTCAAGTGGGGGTCCGTGGAGTACATAAGTTTAAGAAACTATGTTATAGATCTTTCGATTTTCTCAAAAATGAATTTGGAAAAAAGAAATTTTTCTAAAAAGAGGAAACTAGTCGTTCGGACTTTTAGTTAACTTTACCGAAAATTGAATTACAAATAGGTATCTCAAATGTGTATAAAAGATAGTAAAAAATTAATTAAATTAAATATCTTTTATATACCGAAAATATACTTTGAAATATTTAATTTAGAATATTAAAAAATTTAAAAAGGATCAAAGCTCTTGGAGGGGTTACAAAAGCCCCCATCCTCACCCAAATGACGTCACTTATTTTATATCTACATATATATATATATATATATAGATATATAAAACCTCTGACTTTTGTACGTCCTACGCAAGGACAACGCCTATCAAGTCGGTTATATCAATGAGGTGTCTTATGATCAGTAGAACAGGTCCTATCAACCTTTACCTTGATTTTCTTGATCGGAGGCGCTACTTTTTATCAAGTAGCTATTCCCCAATGTTGATCCCGGAGGCTGGGTTGACTCTGCTATTAGTGATAAATTTAAAATGATATATATATATATAAAATGATATATATATATATATAAAATGATATATATATATATATATATATATCACTAATAGCAGAGAAATTGTATACAAGTTCGATGATGCAACTAACAGATAATAAGATTTGTTTCTCTCCTGTATATCCTTTTCTTTATCCACTAATCAGTTGTGGCTCGTCAAATAGTTGAACAGTGGCCAGGTGTTCTCTGCAAAAGTGTAATACGGCGAGTAAACGACGGGCGCAGCCTTCTGAAGGCCACCAGGCTAACATGCGTGTTTTTGTCACGTGACCTGAGATGCGATTTGTGCCCATATCATTCTCTCTCTCTCTTTCTCTCTCCCTTAAATCCCATGCGCCTTCCCTCCTTTTTCCACTCGCTCACTCTTCACTCGTTTGCTTTTCGCTCTTTCAGTATCTTTCTTACCCTGATGGTGGATACGTCGTCAATGACCTCATGGCGGACTAACGTTTCTGTGATTTGTTGTGATTGATATAAATAAGGATTTGTGTTGATTAGTGAGATCCTTTACGCCTCCCCCCCCCCCCCCCAATACAAATATTTGTTTATTTTTCAAGAATTTGAAAAGATTAATTATTGTAAGTTATTAATTATTAATTATTCTACTTTAAATGGTATATTGTGCAGTTTTATATATACATATTTAAAAAAAATATTTTAAAATAAAATGTGACATTTTTTAAATATTAATTTTAATTTATTTATTTTGAATAATCCATTTTTATTTAAAATTATATAAATCACTAAAAAGGTGAGAGAGAATTGAATTCTTTATAATTTAAATATAAAATTCACTTCAAAATGATAGATTTTTAAATAAAATATTTATTCCCAATTAAAAGATTTGAATAATAGATTTTTGTGATAAAGAAAAATAAATTAATAATTTTCTCATTATTTACGTATCTATTTTTCATTTTTAGATAATTTTTCTACTTTAAGATAATATAGAAAAACAAATTTAAAATAATACATGAAAAGAAATATGTAAATAGATAATTCTCATGATATTAAAGAAAAAATTCCCATTGAAGGAAAATAATACTAACGGCATTTGATGTGAATAGTAAATTAAATAAAAATATATAATTTCTAATTCTGTTTTTTTTTTTAATTTTCAACTAGATATAAAAAAAAATGAATTATATACATATTTATTCTAATTTTTCCTCAATTATTTTAATGAACGGTTCATCATTTGATTTTAAAATATTAATAATATAATATAATATCGAATTTCGAAAAACATTCTAATTAATATAAAGAAACATGCTAATTAATTATGTAAATTTGATGTATAAGAATTTACAAGTACGTAAATATTTAAATAAAAATACACAAATGAAATGTTCTATAAAAAATATTTAATACTATATTTTTTTTTAAATATAATAACTATAATATTTAAAAATTTGCATTATTCAATGTAAATTTATCCATAAATATACTTATTTTTTCTAATAGATAAAAATTATCAAAATAAATTATTTGATTGAAATATATAAAATTTCATTAATATTTCAACGAATTATGAAATAATATAATTTTTTTTATATTTATGAGAAATTGTTAATAAATTAACGGCATGAGCCACCGGTGGTACACAAAATAAATAGACAAATTATAGAGCATTATTATTATTATGCATTCATATAATCTACGGGTGTTTTGGGGTGAATCCCTCTCTCTCCGTCTCTTTATTGTAAATTGAAATAAATTATTAAATACAAACTATCAAAAACCTTACCATGTGTTCGTTGAATTGTTTCCTACTTATATAATTCATACTATAAAATTTTTAATCCTTAAAATAAAAAATACTTATTTACTACATTTTTATTTGACAAAAATCATTAAACTCAAACCTTACATATTTAAAAAGTTTCGATTATCCCATCCTATATTTATCGATTGGAATTATTTTTCACAAAAACCATACAACTTTCCCATTACTATTCTTATCAATTTTTTTTTTTTTTTTTTTTTTTTTTTTGTATATGCTTGATCATTTATTAATAAAAATTTATTTAAAAAAGGAATCTTAAATTCTTTATATAGTAGTGGTTTAACATTCTAAATTATTATCAAGAAAGGCCGTTGCGTTGACATTGCAGCCGATTATCATTGAAAAGGGAAACCAGAGCTGATACCGAATCTTAACCGGACGTTGCCTTCGGCGGATGTGATATGCCTTGCAATCAAAAAAGAAATAACACTTTATCCCAAATAAAATTTCAA
This sequence comes from Labia minor, assembly GCA_963082975.1. Classification (NCBI taxonomy): domain Eukaryota; kingdom Metazoa; phylum Arthropoda; class Insecta; order Dermaptera; family Spongiphoridae; genus Labia; species Labia minor. The sequence continues at coordinate 83,050,447 of OY720345.1, forward strand.
ATTCTTTTCATTTTTTTTCCTGATATCTCAAAGTTATTTATATCTCACTAAACATGATCTGTTGATGGATGTAAACCACTAAAAGGAGAAAGATTAAATATTAATAGATTAATTTATTACATTATATTTTTTTCATACTAATTATTCTTTTGCAATCGTTTTGATTTGTATATATCAGGCCTGGCCAACCCGTGGCCCTCGGGCCGCATGCGGCCCGCCGTGAAAAATTGTGCGGCTCGCCAGTTAACTTTATATTTCTTTTGTAACTTGCATTTCTCGTCTGTATATTCAAAATAGAGAATATAATTGAAATAATTATAATTAATTCATTTTTTTATTTAAAATATGTCTTACTATTTTTAAACTACATATTTGATTCCATAAATAGGAAGAAAAAAGTTAGGAATCATAGTAAAATTAATAGAGAATATATTTTTTTATTTTAAATTGTTATTATTATTTTTATTTAAAAAAAAGTAGCCGAAAAATAATAAATAAAAACATTAAACATTAAGCATCAAGAAAGTATTAAACGTATTTTTTAATAGATTGTAAAGTTTAAATTCGTTTCCCTAAAATGCGGCCCCTGTAGCATTGCTCCTAATCAAAGAGGCCCATTGGGTTTGCCAGGCCTGGTATATATGAACGGTGGGCTTAATCATTCAAAAACTACAACGGACTAAATATTTTTGTATTATAAAAAAAAATTTTTACTCTCTTAAAAATAATAAACAATTATTTGTTTCAAATATTTTTAAAATTTTAAAAAGAAAATTCTTTTAATTTTATTTTAATGTTTTTATTTATTATTTTATCACAATTTGTTAAAAGTTTCTTCCATGAAAGAAGGATTTAGTGGAAATTTAAGCTCACTTCCACCAACTATTCATACACTCATAATATATTATTATAATTATTCCTTATTTTAATTCCAATTAAAATTTGCATATAATCCATTGATATTTTATTAATTTGGCCAGCAGAGGGCTCCTCTAATTTTCGCAGAGGGATAGAGAGTGTGTGTGTGTGTGTGTGTGTGTTTTTAATTCGATTTGAAAATTAAAGAATTAATTAATTAAATAATTTTCCTATATCCAAACCGAACCGAAAAAACCGAAAATTAATGAATTAGTCAATAAAACATTACTTAATGACATCATATTTAGAGGCAATCTGCCAAAATTTAATCCTTTTTATCTCTTAAACTAGAAGCGACCTCCAAAAATTGCATAAGAAAAGTTTATTTGGAATTAAAAAAGGAACCTACTGGTAAAATTTTATCCAAATCCATGTCATCATAACTCGATTGAATAATTTTTCCTTATTCTCTTTTCTCTTATCCATTTAATAATTAATCATAGATATTTATAAAAGTAATAATATCAACAATTTTTTTCATGAATCACAAGTAATGAATACTTATAATCGAACTGCTGGCCTCTTTTTTTTCCCGCCTCTTCAAATATATTCCATGTATTAATTCCCCTTTCTATTCTCCCTCATGAGACATAGCAATCTGGACCCTCCAATTGTTCATTGTCCAACGGTCCATCCAATCATTCATTAATCCATTCTGGTCTGACCAAATATAATTTCTTCAGATCATTATAAGTACGTTAATTTTAATTTTTTCATTCACTCTTTGATGAAATCGAATAACTTAAAAACAATCGAATTTATAAAAAGATAAGTTTGTATTTCTTGTAATTTACATACTAAATGTTGTTGTTTTTTTCCTTCTAAAAATCATTAACAGTAAAAATCCATCAAGTTTTGCTAAAGTAAGGTTTAAATAATCGAACAACAAACTATATACCTAAATATACCAACTCACTAAACTAGAAACTTAAACAAAGTTGGATGAAAGGCATTTTAAAAATAATCAATATATTGAGTATTACATTAGTGTTGAATGAATCACTGAGAACTGTTTGTTTTTTTCTCAACAACCCTGATATTTACTTTGATGCTGGGATATAATGATGATTCAATTCTGTTTTTTTCTTCTTTTTCTATTCTCATTTTGATTATATTTTGATCTCATTTTTAAATTTTAGTTTACTTTATTTTTCTTTTTAAAATCCAATCATAATAAGGAACCTATCCTCTTATCTTCATTTATCTCTTTATTAAAATATTATATTATTTACTTTACTAACAAAATATAGTAATAAGTGTTAAGGAAAAGGGGCAGGTCTGAGACGGTCTGAGAATAAATCAACTTTAAAACCAAATCTTTTTTTCATCACCTCACTAATAAATTATCAATGTTTATATCCATGAGCAGTATTTTCAATTTTTTTTTTTTCATTATTTTATTTGAAAAAAAAATCTCTTCTATGATACCAATTTCAAAGATTTGTTGTATTTTATTTGTATTTTTTAATAAAATTCCTACCAATGCCTCTACCTTTCAAATAGATTGAAAAGTCTACATAAAATGAAACTTGACATTGCATTCATTATTTTTTTTTTAGTTCTAATATATTTATTTTTTAATAATTTTTTAATTTCAATTTAAAATATTTTATTTTTTTTTCTATAATATTCACAAATATTTATTTAAAACATGCGTGGCCAACCAAAATGACTCCATGGGCATCTTTGATATGGGCCCCATTTTAGGGAAACCAATTTAAACTTTACAATGTATTAAAAAAGACTTCATAATTTCTTGATGCTTAATGTTTTTATTGATTATTTTTCGGCTACTTTTTTTTAATAACAATTTAAAATAAAAAAATATATTAATTACTATTATATCTAACTTTTTTCTTCCTATTTATGGAATCTAATATGTAGTTTAAAAATTGTAGGACATATTTTAAATAAAACAAATGAATTAATTATAATCATTTCAATTATATAATCTGTTTTTGAATATACAGACGAGAAATGAAAGTTACAAAAGAAATATAAAGTTAAATGGCCGGCCACATGCGGCCCGAGGGCCGCGTGTTGGCCAGGCCTGATTTAAACAATTCAAAATTTATATATATTTCTTTCTGGAATAAAAATAAACATTAATTTTGAAATGAATATCAACTAAATATTTATTATTATTTTTTTGTAAATGATATTTGAAAATTCAATTTAGTCAAAATTAATAAAAATAAAATTATATTTGAAATTTTATTTATGATTAAATCCACATTTACTCCATATTTATTGTCAAGAGACGTTGATTATTTGCCAAACGACAGGCATTCCAAAGTCTAGATGTAATATACTATATATATATATATAACTTTGCAACTACATGACATCCTATCTCATAACAAATCATTGAGACATTGATCCATACTAGACGTTAGTGAAAGCTACTTCAAGATTAATACCTGTGGGAAACATTCTTCTCCTTATCTTTGATCTCTGAGGGAGATGTGTCAATTAACATTTTCTATTTATAATTTCTGACCAGAAAAAAATATAATTTCTATTATTAAATTTTATAAATAAATAATTTTGGGTTTTCCAAATGTTGGTAGGACATTTTTTTGAATATTTATTTGATGTCGAATTGTACTTTCAAAAACTTTGATTTTTACTATCTCGCCAAAAATATGAGAGTTCTAATCGTTTATATCTAATGTATACATTCCAACAGAAAATTGATTTTATATGTAAATTAAAATAAATTTTTAAAATTGTTTTTAGATAAATAGAATAAATTTTTAAATTTGTTTTAGATAAATAGAATAAATTTTATATTTTACATATATTATCATTAAAATATTCAAATATTTTAATTAAACCTATACAATTGTATTACAAATTTTATTTAATATTCATTATTTACCCATTTATATTTTACTATCGTTTTTACTATCTCGCCAGAGATAGTATTGCGATGACGAAAATTTTCGATATCGAGATTTTGTTGTTTTTATACGTTTTGAAGGTCCCTGAATCATTTTCACTAAGGTAGAGAAAAATGTCTGTATGTGTGTATGCATGTAAAAACTATTTGAGATAGAATCATGAAATTTGGTACATGGGCATTATTCAAAATTCGTAGTTTTCTATCAACTTTTGAGAAATGTAGCTTTTTCGGAAGAGGGTTATTACCTACAACGTTTTGATTTTTTTTCCTCTAAAGTGACCGTAAAAATAAAGATATATGTTTGATAATTTTTCACATAATAATAATTGGAAAAAACTGCTATATATAGAATTTCAGCTTGATTGAATCGCTGAAAGTACCAGAATTAATTTTTTAACACTGCAAATCTCACACGCCAACACGTGACGTGGTGCCATCAACAAAGAGCAAAACATCCGCTGGTTTAATAAATATTATTTATTAATTTTAATTTATAATTTATAATTAATTAAATTTAATTTTAATATAATATATTATGTTATTTAATCCAATTCGAATTGTGAGATAGTCAGTGGAGACACTCTTAAATAATTCTCTTTTTAGAATATATATATAATAAAAGATGAAATTTTCTCTCTCACCTTTTACGAAAGTTAATTATTTACTACCATTTCGTTTCTATCCAATATCAAACTGCACAACTATATTCACGAGAAAATATCTTTTCTTTTATTAATTTTGAATACGTTTGACAGGTGTCCTTACTGATATTGTTGATGTGGGAGTGTTCCATCAGGAAAAAACATCATTCCACCTCCCGAGGACCCCCTATCGTTGCCATCTTAACAGACACCTTGGCCCAACTTTCCACGAACAATTCCGATTCATTTCCGTATGTCCACCATTTAAAGTGAAAATAATTGCACGGAATAACGTGGCTACTATCTACGAAATTCCGTGTCCTATTTATCGTGTCGCAGTGGACCCACTGTATCTTTTGTATCCTCTGGATGGCCTTCCTTGGCCATCCGAACCTCCACCTATCTATTCATCGGGTGGCGGTAGCGGAATGTTTGGGGGTAGCAGCAACGGTGCCAGTGGCGGCTGGTTTTCCTCATTACGAAGGCCTCTTAAGAAACGACAACGGGCCGGGTCGACCGCCTCCATTGGAAGCAGAATTGTGCGTTCTGCATGGGATTTAACAGCCATCGGTCGGCCTATGGTATTCAATCAGATACATATTTATTTATTATTAATTAAAAATATTTTCTATATTTCCCCCGATCTAAAAATATATGGTGATTAGCACGTTCCCGCCGGCTCCATGATTTGTCTATTTATTTTATGTGGCGGCATGAGCCACCGGTGGTACATGTCGGTGGGAACGTGTTAATGATCACCATTTCAAATAGATCATCCCTTCATTCTTCTTCATAATAATTATATCATAGGTTGTAATTTATTATTAATTAATTCATATTATCATAATTAATTATCATTAATCATTAAAACAGAAAAACGGTATTTAATTCTCTTCACTTAATTATGGAAGAAAAAAGAAAAACAAATTATAAATAAAGCCTACTTATTTGAAGTGTCAATGTAATTTAATTAGATAGTAAAAGAATGAACCTAATATTTTTATTAAGGAATTTCCATCCACTCAAATACAATAATTAAGGGCAAATATTCTCTAAGAGCTGTCCATACCACAATAATTACTAAAACCTTCATTTGAATCTTGTACTATCATAGAATAATTATTTTTTAGCATTTGTTCCAAATTAAATATATTTTCCAATATATTTATAAATATATAATTAAATTTAAATCATTTAGATTAGTGTCTCTCAACCTGGGCGATCGACATTTTAAAGTGGGTGATTATTTGATTATACGATTTTGGGGGACGATAAGTTATTTTTGGGGGGCGAAATCATTTTCAACTCTAAAAAAAAGATGATTTTGCGAACAGGCTTTTAAACATTTCCGCTTTTTTCAATATAGTTCTAAAAAAAAAATAAGATTATTTTGCGATCAGGTTCTGAAACTTATAGGGGGTGGGGGTGGGGGGAATTATGAAGCCGGCCTTACGAAGTGGGCGTTTGGTCCAAAAAGGTTGAGAACCATTAATTTAGTTAGTATCTGAACAGGCTTTTAAACATTTCCTCTTTTTTTCAATATGGTTCTTAAAAAAAAACAAAAAAAAAAAGGTTAGATGATTTTGCGATCAGGTTTTTAAACATTTCCGCTTTTTTTCAATTTGGTTCTAAAAAAAAAAGTATGATGATTTTGCGATCAGGTTCTGAAACTTATAGGGGGTGGGGGGAGGGCGAATTAAAAGCCGGCCTTACGAAGTGGGCGTTTGGTCCAAAAAGGTTGAGAACCACTAATTTAGATAGTACCTACAAATAAAATAAATTAAATTGATTTAAATAAATAATTTTAATCATCAATACTTATTAAAATTTTATGAACATAACATGTTAATTAATCATAATTTAATTATTTTAAACATGAATGTGAAACTCTGTCTACTCTTGGTGAAATTCATTAACATATTAGTGAGATTTTTCAAAAATGCATTTATATATTTGTTCTTCCACTTCCAACAAGATTGAAATTCACCTGTTAATAAGTATGAAATGCCAGTGATGAATGATTTTACAAACAATGAAAGGTTAGGAATCATTGCTAAATATTATTTATATTTAATTTATAATTTATAAATTTTTATCATAAAAATAGGGTAATAGAAATAAATTTTGTTAAATGTCTACGTTTTGAGGTTCCTTGAATACAATTTAAAGTGATTTATTCAGATGTCCAAATAACCTAAATATTGTGATAGCTCTAAAGACTTGAATATGAATATTTATTAGATAATCTCTTAATCTGGATTTGTTTTCTTATTCAAATCTCCAAAAACATTAAATATTATAGTTGTTTCTTAAAGCACTTAACTTTCGCTATCAGCCATTTTGGATTAGTAGTTTGTTTTTGTCAACTGAAAAAGTTAGTCACGTTTTTGTGTGTTCTTCGATTTTTTAAAGAATCTGTATTCAATTTTGCGTTAAAAATGGAATAAAATGCTCCAACACACTTAAAATGTTTATAAGTGGTACAGGTGCTTTAAAAAAGCACGCCAAGTTCGATTAAATATGATGGTTTTGCACACTGTTTTTTTCAATTACAATGGCGTGGTGCATCATGAGTTCTTGCCAACAGGTCGTACTAAGGAATACTACAAGGAAGTCACACAACGTTTGCGTGAAGCAATACGGCACAAACAATCGGATTTGTTGAAAAACAAATCAAGGATACTGCATCACAAAAACAACACCGTAATTCCTCAACCACCGTATTCACCAGATTTGGCTCCCTGCGACTTTTTCCTATTCCCAAAACTGAAGAGACCGATGAAAGGAAAGCGTTTTATCACAATGGATGAGATAAATTCGGAATCGAAGAACGAGTTGATGGCCATACCGAAAAGCGCATTTCAGAAGTGATTCGACGATTGGAAAAAGCGCTGGCATAAGTGCATTATATCTGAGGGGAATTGCTTTGAAGGGGACAAAATGGATATTGATGAATAAATAAATACTTTTCGAAATAATTCAAAATTCACGTTTTCTTTTGAACAAATCTCGTAAATTTTGTTAAATGTCTACGTTTTGGGGTTCCTTTAATACAATTTAAAATGTTTTAAGATGTCCAAATAACCTAAATATTGTGATAGCTCTAAAGACTTAATATAAAGTCATTTAAACATAAAAATGAATATTTACTAGATAATTTATCTAATCTGGATTTGTTTTCTTATTAAATCTCCATAAACATTAAATATTATAATTGTTTCTTAAAGCACTTAACTTTCGCTATCTATATATTTTTCTAATTATTTAACTTCAGGTTTCATTCAATATATATATATATAAATTTAATTATTTTTATGGAAGCCTAATTTATAATTCATATATTATTAATTTGATCTGTGGTTGAAAATTTACTTTATCTTTATTTAATATTTATTAAATTTTAATTATGCATTGCTCAATGATATTATCTCCCTTTCAAAATTATAGAATTATATTTATAAAGCATTTTTCAATGTATATGACTATTTCAATGTTAGTCTTTTGAGCTAACGATATTTTAAGCGTTTGCGAGGCGCATTCAGCAAAGATTCTAGGGAGGACGTTTAAAAATACAATTCACAGCTGTAGGCTTCCCCTCCTCTGGGCAAAGGTAACTGATTCAAAAGCGGTTCAGCTTAATATTCTCACCTTTAAAAGTCAACATTCCCTGAAATTGACTTTTTTATTAACCTTTTAAAAATGTGTAACCACATTATTTATGTTTTTTTAAATGGCCAAGTCGAAATATAATCTTAAGTGTATAATTAAATACTAATCTTGTTTATTACTTTTGTGATTTAGAATCATATCTTCATTTAAGACTAAATTACAAAATCATTTCATTTTTTAATTAAATATTATAAAAATAATGTCTGGCTGTATTAATATTATATATTAAATAATAGATCATTTTTATAAATTATTTCAGTATATTTATTAGGGAAAAATTTTAGATTTTTAAACCCTTTTTTTCACAGTGAAATTATTTTACCTGTAACAATCTTTCTTGTTTTAAAATTTAAAAAAAATCTGGAGTGTCTCCACTCGACTATCTCGCAAATTTGAGCTTTTTTCTATATTTGAAAATTAATTAAAATTTTATTCTATCCGATCCTAGGATTTAAGGTTTTTAACATTATTTTCACTAATAACATTTTATTGAAATAAGAAGGCAATCAAATAATATCAACATTGTTTGGATTTTTTTCAACATTAATAAAACCTTTACCTTCATTTTGAAGTCGAAATTTAAAAAATTAATTCTGGTACTTTCAACGATTCAATCAAGATGAAATTCTATATATAGCAGTTTTATACAATTTTTAATCATGTGAAAGACAATCAAACATATATATTTATTTTTACAATCAGTTTAGAGGGAAAAAATGAAAATGTGGTAGGTAATGGTCCTCTTCCGAATGAGCTACATTTTTCAAAAGTTGATAGAAAACTACGAATTTTGAATAATGGCCGTATACCAAATTTCATGATTCTAGCTCAAACCGTTTTTGCGTAATATTGTCTACCCCCCCTCCCCCCCACACATACCTTCAAAACGAATAAAAACATCAAAATTCTCGACATCAAAAATTTTTGTGATAGCAATACTATCTCTGACGAGATAATAAAAATCTAACGAGAAGTTTTTTTAAAAAACATCGCTGCCAATCTATTCTATGTATTTATTAAAGCTTTTGTGGTTATTTTGATAATTATTAAGAGAATTTTTATTAAAAGACCACATTATTTGTATAAAATTATTTATTAAATTAAAATAATTGTACAACGTTTCAACTGCTTATTCTGCAGTCGTTTTCAAGTAACCGTACGCTTGCTCCGATTCAAGCGGACTGATGCATGTCGGGACACGTCACCTCTTATATAGGCAGTGATATTGGCGCCAATTTTTGGCTCCAATTTTTACCGCCAATTCTTAATCTCAACATGAAGTCAGCAGCAATTGTCAAAGCAAGCGTTTACAATCAAGAAGTATGATAGTGCATTATGTCTCTAAAATGAAGATACTAAATTATTTCCATAATCAAGATATATACACAAATACACATTAGATTAATTATATTTAATTTAATCTGACAAATTTTACTCATCCAACACTATGTTCCACATCTTATTAAGTCTATATCCATCCTCTTTGTTAATATTATTGGGATGATTATCAATTTCTATAGATTCTTTTATTTTTCTTTTCCACCAATTATTTTCAATATGAAGTGTTTCTACATTATCTAAATTTATTTTATGTCCTGTTGTTAAGGCATGTTCTGCAATTGCTGATTGATTTGGATGTTTCAATCTAATGGCTCTCTCATGTTCAGACAGTCTTGTAGAAATCTTTCTACTTGTTTCACCAATGTATACTTTTTTGCATTCACAAGTTACCTTATAAACTCCATTATTTTCGTTTTTAATTTTGTCTTTTATATTTGAGGTGAGAGAAGACATTTGTTTATGAGGTTTATATGTTACTCTGATGTTGTGTTTCCTCAATTTTGACGCTATTTTTTCTGTTGTTCCTTTTATATAAGGTAATGTTATTTGTGATCTGTATATTGGTTTTTCATTTTCATTTTTGATTTCTGTCTTTTTTGTTTTACTGAATTTCCTAATTTCATATTCCGAGAAGCCATTGTTTATGAAAGCTTCCTTCAATCGTTGTTTTTCTTTTTTAATGTTTTCATTTGAGCATATCTCTTCGGCTCTTTTGTGCAGTGTTTTTATCACTCCATATTTTTGTGATGGATGGTGGTGGGAATCTGCGTGGATATATCTGTTGGTGTGAGTTGTTTTCCTGAAAATATCAAACCTTAATCTATTCTGTTTCTTTTTAATTAATACATCAAGAAACGGTAACTCTTCATTTATTTCCCATTCAACGCTTAGTTTTATATTTTTATGTAAATTATTTGCTGCTTCTACAAATTTAACTAAAGAATCCTTACCATGAGGCCAAATCATCAAAATATCATCCACATATCTAAGAAACAGTTTTGGTTTCTTTATTGCATTATTGACCAATTTTGATTCAAATTCTTCCATGAATATGTTAGCGAATACTGGGCTTAGTGGACTACCCATAGCACATCCTTCTTTTTGCTTATAAATCTTTTTATCATAAATAAAGTATGTAGATTTTTGGCAAAATTCTATTAATTCGAGAGTATTTTTATCTAATGTAATGTTTGATTTTATAATCTCAATGGTCTCGTCAATAGGAACATTTGTGTACAAGGAGTCCACATCCAGACTCACCAATATATCATTTTTTGTAATTTCTACTTTTGATAACATTTCTACTAAGTGGGTGGAATTTTTAACGTATGAAAAATTAGTACCTGTAAATGGTTTTAACAAATGTGCTAGATATTTTGATGAGTTGTAAGTCACTGAATTGATTTGACTAACTATTGGTCTTAAAGGTTTGTTGGTTTTATGGATTTTGGGATTACCGTATATTTTTGGTATTTGTGGATCTTTCGGTTTTAATTTATCTTTATCTTTTTCCTCAATAGGTAGATTCTTTATTATTGATTTTAGTTTTCTACAGAATTTATCCGTTGGATCTTTTTTCTGTATTTCGTAGGTAGAAGAATTCAAAATATTTTCCATTTTTTGTTTATAATCCACTGTATTCATTACAACAGTGGCGTTACCTTTGTCGGCAGGGATAATCTTTAGAGAGTCATCGTTTCTAATTTCCTTCAGAGCACGCATCTCAGATTTTGTCAAATTTGGTTTGGGTGGTTTAGCATTTTTCAGTATGTTAATCGTATCAAATCTAATTTCCTCTGCAATGTTGTTTGGTAAGTTATATAAGGATGATTCAATTGAACTAACTATCTCAATTTTTGGAATTTTATTCGGTGCTATGGAGAACTTTGGTCCTTTTGCTAACACTGAGATGGTATTTTTGTCAAGACTTTTATTTGATAGATTGACTACTAATTTGTTATTATCAAAATTCTGAATAGATGTTTTAGTCTTATTGAATGAAAGTTTATCAAATTTTGATTTTTGAATATCGGTTTGTTTTTTATGTGTAAATTTAAAGTGTGTCTGGGATACGTGCTGCAAATAAGAAATTTCTTCCTGGGTTAAAACAGATTTTAGATTATTATATATATTGAATAAATCAGTGTCTAATGTAAATAAAACTTGCCTGATATTTGTGATGCGTTCTCGTAACAGAGCCAAACTAGCATTATTATATATGCTAGTCGCTCTTTTTGTGTATACAACTCGCTTAATATAAAAGCCTTTTGGTATAATATCTTGATCACGACATCTTTTTAAGAAATTCAAAGAACTTAATAATTTTGCTTTTTTAACAATTAATCCATCATAACTCCTTACCTGCTTTTGAATTTTTAGGTTATATTTCTCATAAATGTATTTATTAAAGCTTTTGTGGTTATTTTGATAATTATTAAGAGAATTTTTATTAAAAGACCACATTATTTGTATAAAATTATTTATTAAATTAAAATAATTGTACAACGTTTCAACTGCTTATTCTGCAGTCGTTTTCAAGTAACCGTACGCTTGCTCCGATTCAAGCGGACTGATGCATGTCGGGACACGTCACCTCTTATATAGGCAGTGATATTGGCGCCAATTTTTGGCTCCAATTTTTACCGCCAATTCTTAATCTCAACATGAAGTCAGCAGCAATTGTCAAAGCAAGCGTTTACAATCAAGAAGTATGATAGTGCATTATGTCTCTAAAATGAAGATACTAAATTATTTCCATAATCAAGATATATACACAAATACACATTAGATTAATTATATTTAATTTAATCTGACAAATTTTACTCATCCAACACTATGTTCCACATCTTATTAAGTCTATATCCATCCTCTTTGTTAATATTATTGGGATGATTATCAATTTCTATAGATTCTTTTATTTTTCTTTTCCACCAATTATTTTCAATATGAAGTGTTTCTACATTATCTAAATTTATTTTATGTCCTGTTGTTAAGGCATGTTCTGCAATTGCTGATTGATTTGGATGTTTCAATCTAATGGCTCTCTCATGTTCAGACAGTCTTGTAGAAATCTTTCTACTTGTTTCACCAATGTATACTTTTTTGCATTCACAAGTTACCTTATAAACTCCATTATTTTCGTTTTTAATTTTGTCTTTTATATTTGAGGTGAGAGAAGACATTTGTTTATGAGGTTTATATGTTACTCTGATGTTGTGTTTCCTCAATTTTGACGCTATTTTTTCTGTTGTTCCTTTTATATAAGGTAATGTTATTTGTGATCTGTATATTGGTTTTTCATTTTCATTTTTGATTTCTGTCTTTTTTGTTTTACTGAATTTCCTAATTTCATATTCCGAGAAGCCATTGTTTATGAAAGCTTCCTTCAATCGTTGTTTTTCTTTTTTAATGTTTTCATTTGAGCATATCTCTTCGGCTCTTTTGTGCAGTGTTTTTATCACTCCATATTTTTGTGATGGATGGTGGTGGGAATCTGCGTGGATATATCTGTTGGTGTGAGTTGTTTTCCTGAAAATATCAAACCTTAATCTATTCTGTTTCTTTTTAATTAATACATCAAGAAAGTTTCTTTTCATTTTTGATTTCTGTCTTTTTTGTTTTACTGAATTTCCTAATTTCATATTCCGAGAAGCCATTGTTTATGAAAGCTTCCTTCAATCGTTGTTTTTCTTTTTTAATGTTTTCATTTGAGCATATCTCTTCGGCTCTTTCTTCTCTCTTCAAGAAAGTTTCTTGATGTATTAATTAAAAAGAAACAGAATAGATTAAGGTTTGATATTTTCAGGAAAACAACTCACACCAACAGATATATCTTTTTAATTAATACATCAAGAAAGTTTCTTGATGTATTAATTAAAAAGAAACAGAATAGATTAAGGTTTGATATTTTCAGGAAAACAACTCACACCAACAGATATATCCACGCAGATTCCCACCACCATCCATCACAAAAATATGGAGTGATAAAAACACTGCACAAAAGAGCCGAAGAGATATGCTCAAATGAAAACATTAAAAAAGAAAAACAACGATTGAAGGAAGCTTTCATAAACAATGGCTTCTCGGAATATGAAATTAGGAAATTCAGTAAAACAAAAAAGACAGAAATCAAAAATGAAAATGAAAAACCAATATACAGATCACAAATAACATTACCTTATATAAAAGGAACAACAGAAAAAATAGCGTCAAAATTGAGGAAACACAACATCAGAGTAACATATAAACCTCATAAACAAATGTCTTCTCTCACCTCAAATATAAAAGACAAAATTAAAAACGAAAATAATGGAGTTTATAAGGTAACTTGTGAATGCAAAAAAGTATACATTGGTGAAACAAGTAGAAAGATTTCTACAAGACTGTCTGAACATGAGAGAGCCATTAGATTGAAACATCCAAATCAATCAGCAATTGCAGAACATGCCTTAACAACAGGACATAAAATAAATTTAGATAATGTAGAAACACTTCATATTGAAAATAATTGGTGGAAAAGAAAAATAAAAGAATCTATAGAAATTGATAATCATCCCAATAATATTAACAAAGAGGATGGATATAGACTTAATAAGATGTGGAACATAGTGTTGGATGAGTAAAATTTGTCAGATTAAATTAAATATAATTAATCTAATGTGTATTTGTGTATATATCTTGATTATGGAAATAATTTAGTATCTTCATTTTAGAGACATAATGCACTATCATACTTCTTGATTGTAAACGCTTGCTTTGACAATTGCTGCTGACTTCATGTTGAGATTAAGAATTGGCGGTAAAAATTGGAGCCAAAAATTGGCGCCAATATCACTGCCTATATAAGAGGTGACGTGTCCCGACATGCATCAGTCCGCTTGAATCGGAGCAAGCGTACGGTTACTTGAAAACGACTGCAGAATAAGCAGTTGAAACGTTGTACAATTATTTTAATTTAATAAATAATTTTATACAAATAATGTGGTCTTTTAATAAAAATTCTCTTAATAATTATCAAAATAACCACAAAAGCTTTAATAAATACATTTATGAGAAATATAACCTAAAAATTCAAAAGCAGGTAAGGAGTTATGATGGATTAATTGTTAAAAAAGCAAAATTATTAAGTTCTTTGAATTTCTTAAAAAGATGTCGTGATCAAGATATTATACCAAAAGGCTTTTATATTAAGCGAGTTGTATACACAAAAAGAGCGACTAGCATATATAATAATGCTAGTTTGGCTCTGTTACGAGAACGCATCACAAATATCAGGCAAGTTTTATTTACATTAGACACTGATTTATTCAATATATATAATAATCTAAAATCTGTTTTAACCCAGGAAGAAATTTCTTATTTGCAGCACGTATCCCAGACACACTTTAAATTTACACATAAAAAACAAACCGATATTCAAAAATCAAAATTTGATAAACTTTCATTCAATAAGACTAAAACATCTATTCAGAATTTTGATAATAACAAATTAGTAGTCAATCTATCAAATAAAAGTCTTGACAAAAATACCATCTCAGTGTTAGCAAAAGGACCAAAGTTCTCCATAGCACCGAATAAAATTCCAAAAATTGAGATAGTTAGTTCAATTGAATCATCCTTATATAACTTACCAAACAACATTGCAGAGGAAATTAGATTTGATACGATTAACATACTGAAAAATGCTAAACCACCCAAACCAAATTTGACAAAATCTGAGATGCGTGCTCTGAAGGAAATTAGAAACGATGACTCTCTAAAGATTATCCCTGCCGACAAAGGTAACGCCACTGTTGTAATGAATACAGTGGATTATAAACAAAAAATGGAAAATATTTTGAATTCTTCTACCTACGAAATACAGAAAAAAGATCCAACGGATAAATTCTGTAGAAAACTAAAATCAATAATAAAGAATCTACC
Organism: Labia minor; assembly: GCA_963082975.1. Classification (NCBI taxonomy): domain Eukaryota; kingdom Metazoa; phylum Arthropoda; class Insecta; order Dermaptera; family Spongiphoridae; genus Labia; species Labia minor. The sequence continues at coordinate 83,065,843 of OY720345.1, forward strand.
TATTGAGGAAAAAGATAAAGATAAATTAAAACCGAAAGATCCACAAATACCAAAAATATACGGTAATCCCAAAATCCATAAAACCAACAAACCTTTAAGACCAATAGTTAGTCAAATCAATTCAGTGACTTACAACTCATCAAAATATCTAGCACATTTGTTAAAACCATTTACAGGTACTAATTTTTCATACGTTAAAAATTCCACCCACTTAGTAGAAATGTTATCAAAAGTAGAAATTACAAAAAATGATATATTGGTGAGTCTGGATGTGGACTCCTTGTACACAAATGTTCCTATTGACGAGACCATTGAGATTATAAAATCAAACATTACATTAGATAAAAATACTCTCGAATTAATAGAATTTTGCCAAAAATCTACATACTTTATTTATGATAAAAAGATTTATAAGCAAAAAGAAGGATGTGCTATGGGTAGTCCACTAAGCCCAGTATTCGCTAACATATTCATGGAAGAATTTGAATCAAAATTGGTCAATAATGCAATAAAGAAACCAAAACTGTTTCTTAGATATGTGGATGATATTTTGATGATTTGGCCTCATGGTAAGGATTCTTTAGTTAAATTTGTAGAAGCAGCAAATAATTTACATAAAAATATAAAACTAAGCGTTGAATGGGAAATAAATGAAGAGTTACCGTTTCTTGATGTATTAATTAAAAAGAAACAGAATAGATTAAGGTTTGATATTTTCAGGAAAACAACTCACACCAACAGATATATCCACGCAGATTCCCACCACCATCCATCACAAAAATATGGAGTGATAAAAACACTGCACAAAAGAGCCGAAGAGATATGCTCAAATGAAAACATTAAAAAAGAAAAACAACGATTGAAGGAAGCTTTCATAAACAATGGCTTCTCGGAATATGAAATTAGGAAATTCAGTAAAACAAAAAAGACAGAAATCAAAAATGAAAATGAAAAACCAATATACAGATCACAAATAACATTACCTTATATAAAAGGAACAACAGAAAAAATAGCGTCAAAATTGAGGAAACACAACATCAGAGTAACATATAAACCTCATAAACAAATGTCTTCTCTCACCTCAAATATAAAAGACAAAATTAAAAACGAAAATAATGGAGTTTATAAGGTAACTTGTGAATGCAAAAAAGTATACATTGGTGAAACAAGTAGAAAGATTTCTACAAGACTGTCTGAACATGAGAGAGCCATTAGATTGAAACATCCAAATCAATCAGCAATTGCAGAACATGCCTTAACAACAGGACATAAAATAAATTTAGATAATGTAGAAACACTTCATATTGAAAATAATTGGTGGAAAAGAAAAATAAAAGAATCTATAGAAATTGATAATCATCCCAATAATATTAACAAAGAGGATGGATATAGACTTAATAAGATGTGGAACATAGTGTTGGATGAGTAAAATTTGTCAGATTAAATTAAATATAATTAATCTAATGTGTATTTGTGTATATATCTTGATTATGGAAATAATTTAGTATCTTCATTTTAGAGACATAATGCACTATCATACTTCTTGATTGTAAACGCTTGCTTTGACAATTGCTGCTGACTTCATGTTGAGATTAAGAATTGGCGGTAAAAATTGGAGCCAAAAATTGGCGCCAATATCACTGCCTATATAAGAGGTGACGTGTCCCGACATGCATCAGTCCGCTTGAATCGGAGCAAGCGTACGGTTACTTGAAAACGACTGCAGAATAAGCAGTTGAAACGTTGTACAATTATTTTAATTTAATAAATAATTTTATACAAATAATGTGGTCTTTTAATAAAAATTCTCTTAATAATAATCTATTCTATATTCAATATAAGATCACTTTCAAGTTTAAGAAATTTGAAGACTTATAAACGGAAATTTGAGAGATTTAAACAGGTTTTTATTGCAATTCTTTTATAAAATTGTTTGACAAGTAAATTAGGGCCTTTCAAACCACAGTCCCATTCTAATTTGATTTCGAAATACACTTCCACAAAAATACTATTAAATTTATTTTATTAAAAACTCGTACTTGTTTATAATTCATAAAAGAAAGAACGAATTCAATTTCAATTTAACATGATTTTTACTATCATCGAATTTTCGATGTCGAGATTTTGATGTTTTTATATGTTTTGAAGGTTCCTGAATCATTTTCACTAACGTTGTGCAAAATGTCTGTCTGTGTGTAGACAAGATTACACAAAAACGGTTTGAGCTAGAATAATGAAATTTGGTATACGGCCATTATTCAAAATTCGTAGTTTTCTATCAACTTTTGAAAAATGTAGCTCAATCGGAAGTCGGTCATTACCTACAATGTTTTGATTTTGTTTCCTCTAAAGTGACGTTAAAAATAAAGATATATGTTTGATAGTATTTCACATTATTAAAAATTGTATAAAACTGCTATATATAGAATTTCAGCTTGATTGAATCGCTGAAAGTACCGGAATTAAATTTTTAATACTTTGACTGGCAATCACGCGCCAGCACGTGACGTAATGCCATCAACAAAGAGCCAAACACGCGTTGGTTTAATAAATATTATATATTAATTTTAATTTATATTTTATAATTAATTAAATTTAATTTAAATATAATATTTTATGTTATTTAATCCAATTCAAAATGCAAGATAGTCGAGTGGAGACACTCCAGCTTATTTTTTTTTATTTACCCGTTTGTGTAAAGAAGAAAAACATCTATTTTAAACACCTTCAATTTGTTATTCATTTATTTACTTTTTTATTTAAAGTACCGAATGTAATCCACCCCTTTGGTAAAATTGAATTCATTAAATCTTTTATTTGGCCTATTGACAGCATTGACAGTAATTATATCCGATAGTTATTATAGATTTAAAATAATTATTCAGATGAATATTTTTTTTTATTTGTAAATCTGATGATAAATCTTGGACATTTAAATATTATTATACTATCTGATCAATCGATCAAGGTCGAGTCCTTCAGAAGATAAAAAGAATAAATAACCAAGTGTTCTGTAGGTTTATATGCGCAGGTGAATTTCTCTGAGCTAATAAAGCAGGCTCCCGAGGCAGGTGTGGAGTGAAGATCAGATGCCGACCATCAAAGTAGTAGCTGCAGGTGCAGAGATCCCCCGCAGGGCGATAAACAACCGGTCATTGATCCAAAGGTTCCTTTCCATCAAACATTTGTATATATTGAATAAATAATATTTAATTGAATAGTTACATTTTTCATTCCAAAAGATTTTAATTCGTAGTTATTGACATTTATCTATCAATATTTTCAAAATGAATTGTGAAAGTATTAAAAAGGAATTTCAAGGTTTCAAAAAGTAAATCTAACAAAAAAAAAAATTGCAATATAATCATTCATTAGGTATTTTAATAGAAAATTTATTACATTTATTATTTAGTTTAAATAGAAAGTTTTTATAAATGAATAGAAATTCACTCAACTATTTCGTTGATACGATGTGTGTATAAAAGTATTTTTATAATTTTATTTTTATAATAGAGATATATTAATTAAATGAGGCCATAGATTTCAATATAACTCAATCTATCACTAAAAGCAATAATATGAATCTCATAGGGGCGTTATGAGTTAATGCAACATTTGACAAACTTGAATTTAGGACCCTCATATCATATTAGATATTTTTGGAACCTTTTTACTATCTCTGACGAGATCACAAAAATTTTCGATATCGATATTTATTGTTTTTATACTTTTTGAAGGCCCTGAGTCATTTTCAATAAGGTCGAAAAAAATGTCTGTGCGTGTGTGTGCTTGTATGTATGTATGGACAAGATTACACTAAAACGGTTTGAGCTAGAATAATGAAATTTGTTACACGGGCATTTTTCTATCTATCTATTTAAGAAATGTTCTGAAGAGGACCATTACCTACCACGTTTTCATTTTTTTCCTCTAAATTGATCGTAAAAATAAAGATATGTGTTTGATAGTTTTTCACATGATTAAAAATTGTATAAAACTTCTATATATAGAATTTCAGCTTGATTGAATCGCTGAAAGTAGCAGAATTAATTTTTTAACACTGCAAATCACGCGCCAATACGTGACGTCGTGGTGTCATCAACAAAGAGCCAAACATGCGCAAGACAAGATTACACTAAAACGGTTTGACCTAGAATAATGAAATTTGGTGCACTGGCATTATTCAAAAATTCGTAGTTTTCTATCAACTTTTGAGAAATGTAGCAAATTCGGAAGAGGACCATTACCTACCACGTTTTGATTTTTTTTCCTCTAAAGTGACCGTAAAAATAAAGATATATGTTTGATAATTTTTCATATGATTAAAAATTGTATAAAACTGCTATATATAGAATTTCAGTTTTATTGAATCGCTGAAAGTACCGGAATTAATTTTTTAACACGACTTCAAATCACGCGCTAGCATGTAACGTGGTGCCATCAACAAAGAGCCAAACATGCGCTGGTTTAATAAATATTATTTATTAATTTTAATTTATGATGTAATTAATTAAATTGAATTTAAATATAATCTATGTTAATTAATCCAATTCAAATTTGCAAGATAAACGAGTGGTGACACTCCAGCTTATTTTAATTATATAGTATATATCTATATAACTGAACTAATATTCTAATTTTTTAAATTTTGACTTAAAAATTAGAGTAAAGATTTTAAATTTAAATTTAATATATATATTTTAATTAATTAATTAAATTAAATAACAATACTATACTGTAAATTTAATTTTTTTTTACATTAATTAATTAATTTCTCCAATTCCATTTAAATGTAATATAAGTTAATTAATAAAATTCAAATTTGCGAGAGAGTCAAGTGGAGACACTCCAGATTTTTTTGAAAAAGGACTACTTGTTTTTTGCATATCTTAAGAAATAGATATATAATAAATTCAATTAAATTAAAAATATTTATTTTCATAACTTGTACCAAAATTATATTATATGAATATTTCACTACTGTTATTGTCGTCAATCTAATCTGTACAATCATTAATTCAATCTTTGAAATTTCTATAAGGAAAAAACCGTTGCAAATTTTTAACATTCCATATTCATTCATTGAAACACACACTTGAGAAAATTTAGTTTAGAAGAGCATCTCTCTTAATAGATCAATAGTCAACTATCAACCAAAGATAAAGATAAATAAAGAGATTCAGTCAGAGATAATTTAGTAAATCTGAACTGTGGAAAGATGATTTGTCTTTGAACTTGGTATAAAAAAGGTTCCATGGACCTTTCTGTTTGTCCATGTGTCATTTTGTTCAGTTGCCCTCTTTGCAGGTCATGGCTTTTCAAGCCAATGCTTTGGCCCAACAACCGACCGTTGGGCTTCATATAAATATAAAGCAATCACTATAAATACAAAGAGAGAAGGGGAAAAAAAACTCACGCTGATTCATCACGAAACAGGCCACATTTTCTTCTTCCAATTCTAAATATTAATATTTTTTATATTTAATATTTAGTGAATTTATTTATACTAATAATTTTTACCGACCGACGATAGTAAGGGAGGTATTGTTTTCACACAAATTTCACATGTGGAGATTTTGACATATCTCCACGAATCATGCACTTTGTATTGGTTTTATTCTCGAGAAAAATCATCTTTATTAGTTTTTTTCTTAATTTAAAATTATATGACGTCATCCAGCCATTCATGACGTCACAGCCTGGTCTTACATATATATTATAAATAAAATAAAATTAAAAATATTTATGTTATTTCCATATCTGTTTTTTTATTACATTAATAGATATATTAAAATTATTTGAAATTATTTCTGTAGCTGGAAATTAATTTATTTCAAACCGTCGGTCGGTTCGGACCTGGTCACAGGTCAACTTATTAAAAATTTATTATATAGTACTAGTAGTTCAGATCGCCAAGAGGTTTTCTTTACTGGACTCATGGCTGAATTAGGCATTTTAAAGGAATTGATAATCTTAAACAATTTTAAACAAATATTTATATATATGGCTTTTTATTAAATTAACTGGAGTATCTTCACTCGACTATCTCGCAATTTGAATTGGATTAAATAACATAATATATTATATTTAAATTAATTTAATTAATTATACATTATAAATTAAAATTAATAAATCATAATTATTAAACCAGCGGATGTTTTGCTCTTTGTTGATGGCACCACGTCACGTGTTGGCGTGTGAGATTTGCAGTGTTAAAAAATTAATTCTGGTACTTTCAGCGATTCAATCAAGCTGAAATTCTATATATAGCAGTTTTATACAATTTTTAATTATGTGAAAATTATCAAACATATATCTTTATTTTTACGGTCACTTTAGAGGAAAAAAATCAAAACGTTGTAGATAATGACCCTCTTCCGGTTGAGCTACATTTCCCAAAAGTTGATAGAAAACTACGAATTTTGAATAATGCCCATGTACCAAATTTCATGATTCTATCTCAAATAGTTTTTACATGCAGACATTTTTCTCTACCTTAGTGAAAATGATTCAGGAACCTTCAAAACGTCTAAAAACATCAACATCGAAAATTTTCGTGATCGCGAGATAGTAAAATCGATAGTAAAACATAAATGGGTAAATAAATAATGAATATTAAATTTATAATACAATTGTATAGGTTTAATTAAAATATTTGAATATTTTAATGATTATATATGTAAAATATAAAAATTATTCTATTTATCTAAAAACATTTTTAAAAATTTATTTTAATTTACATATAAAATAAATTTTCTGTTGGAATATGTATCCATTAGATATAAACGATTAGAACTCTCATATTTTTGGCCCGATTCTTTTCATTAGAAGAGCTTTTATTATAGCTTAGTTTTCCTCAGGTATCAACGATATCATTTGTTGATTTTCCTTTCATCCATTCCATTGACGTAGGTTCTATTCCACTTAAGGTCTAATTATTAATTTCTATCGAGATTTGGTGTTTACATTATACTTTGACCCTGAACAAGGAATATATAATTTTAATAATAACTTCAAATACAAGTTATATTAATAATAATCATAATAATAATATACAATTTAAAAATTGAATATCTATTTGCAATTTTTGTGAAATGCTTATGTTTTTCTTAAAACTGTTTATTTTATTTACTACCCTAAAATTATCTCAAGTGTGGGTGAACTTTAGATTTTTAAGAAAGTATTATGATATTGAAAATGTTTGTTAAACATTTTATATAAAATTTATGATACTGGTACATGATACTGGTACACTAAAGAATTCGATAAAATTAAAAGAAGGCGAATGCAATGAAACTATTACTGTGCCAAAAAAAAAAAATACAATATTCACTGTCATTATAACATGAAACATGCAATTCAATATAACCAGTTAACTGGAGATGCACGAAAACAAAAATTTGTGAGTTTTACAGAATTTGGCTGGCCAATAAAACATTTTTACTATGATGAACAAAAAAACTTAAAAAAATAAAATTTAACAAAAGCAAGCCTTTGAATTTAGCACATTTTAGCAATAGCAGGAAAATCAAATCCTGATGCTGAATTAATTAAAAATTAAATGATTCCCGAACAAATATACCCTGAAAACAAACAAACTTCTGAAGCTATCAACAAGAACAAAAGTCAGATGACACAACAATATAAGCTCCTACATCAAAAAAGCCTGAAAGAAAATATACAGGATTTTGTAATTTTTGAACTAAACAATTGTTCATTTTTACTATCTTGCCAGATATTGTAATGATTTTTTATATGGGTGTATATCGACAGGGAAAAATTTTAAGAAAAAGAAGGGTTGGTCACAAATGTGTATTGGAAAAGGGTGGACTTTGAATCGGCGTGAACGGGGCAGTTCACAGTGCCCCGGAGATCTGGACTACAAAAAAAGAAAAAAAAATTAAATTTATCATTAAGAATAAAAATTTATAATAAGATTTATTATATTTAATGTTTAATTATAAATTTTTAAAACCTAAAGATTTTAAATTATAATTTTATATACAGTAATTTTCTTTATATTTTTTCTACTCGAATCCAAAATTAAAATTTAAAAAATCGAAAATTTTTGGCGACAGACACACATTCATATAGATTTTATAAACGAACTAAAAGTTCGTTGAATATTTGTCTATATTTTGCTCCAAATTTTATAACAAGTTTTAGGTTCCCTCTGTTTGATTGTTTTCAATTTTGGCCCGAATTATAAAAAGGTTGCCTACACCTGCTATAGAATATTTTTTCTAAGAATCCATTAATTATTATTTATAATAAGGGAATGATCTGCGATAATATTAATTAATTAACTAATCAACTGATCAAATCTCTTTTTTATTCATTCAAAAACGATAAGTTATTCTTAGGGTAAACACATTTTTAATAATTTTAAAAATCGTAAAGGTAGGGAAGATTTTAAATCAAATGATTATTATAACTTCATTTATTCACTTATTAAATTTTTATATCATACCAAGTCTACTATATGGAATAGAATAAAGTATTTAAATATATATATATATATTTAAATATAGGGAATTTATTTATATTTTGAATGAGAGAAATTTATAAAATTGTAATATTTTGAGTCGATTCTGACTGTATTTTGAAATAATGCCAGGCAGACAATAAACCTGGGAAATTCTTAAAGTTGATCTGGTTTCTATAATAAAATGCAAACAAAATTCTATCTTTATTTTTATATATAATTTTCGATGTCGATGTTTTTATACGTTTTGAAGATTCCTGAATCATTTTCACTAAGGTTGAGAAAAATGTATGTGTGTGTGTGTATGTATGTATGTATGTATGTGTGTATGTAGACAAGATTACGCAAAAACGGTTTGAGCTAGAATATTGAAATTTGCTATACGGGAATTATTCAAAATTCATAGTTTTCTATCAATTTTTGAGAAATGTAGCTCAACCGGAAGAGGGTCATTACCTACCCCACGTTTTCATTTTTATTCCTCTAAAGTGACCGTAAAAATAAAGATATATGTTTCATAATTTTTCACATGATTAAAAATTGTATAAAACTGCTATTTATAGAATTTCAGCTTGATTGAATCGCTGAAAATACCAGAATTAATTTTTTAACACATTCCAAATCACGCGCCAACACGTGACGTGGTGCCATCAACAAAGAGCCAAACATGCGCTGATTTAATAAATATTATTTATTAATTTTAATTTATAATTTAATTAAATTTAATTTAATTATATAATATATGTTAATTAATCCAATTCAAATTTTGCGAGATAGCCGAGTGGAGACACTCCAGCTTATTTCTTTCATGGTTCGTTATTAATTCATACATACTTTTTTGCATCTCTATTAAATGTATTTTATCGGATTTAATTTGTTTGATTTCAATATTCTTTATTGCGAATGATATGATATTAGTTTTCATAGGGGGAAGGAATCCTTTCGTTTTATAAATTATATTTAATTTTAGACCTTTCATTTTTTGAACCATTAGTCTGATTGGCAGCAGGCAAATGACCTGTAGGGTGCTTGCAGGACCACGCCCTTAAAACTATTAACTTTGAGTGAATGATTATCATATAACTAAGCACCCTACGTGGGAGGGAGCGTTCGTAGTCAATAAGAAGAACCCTCTTTCCAAATGTACGACCACACCTGTATACTTAGACACTGATAAAAATGACATTAATTAAAAACTCAACTTTAATGTAGAATTAAAAAAAATAAAATGTTACGTTATCTTTTTCATGAAAATAACAATAATAATTATTAAAATAAAATTTAATTATATAATTTTTTTTCTCTTTAAATAATTATTTATTTTCTTGTATAGAATTAAATTTTTCTGTAAAAAACCTATTTTATTTTTATTAAACAAAATATCTTGTCACTAAATTACAATTTATCTTTCGTTATTTGCCAGTTTGTTAAATAAATCTTAAATTCTAAAATAGCACTTTGATTATTTGATTATTCTTATATAAGTCAGGTGACGCCAAGGTAAAGGCTTTTTTTTACGAAATAGTCTTTCATGATAATTTAAAAGAATAAACACACACGTTTTATTTGTAATTAAAAAATAAAGTAAATAAAAAACCATTCAAATTTAAAATTTAAATTGTAATTTTTATAATTTGGATAAAAATTTGTGTAATTAAAAAATTTAAAATCATTTTCTTTTATACATATATACCCCATATATGCGTAACTACGTATATATATATGTTTTTGAAAACCAATTGTATTTTATATATATAAGATATAATATGTTTTCTTTTTATATCTATATATATAAAAAAAGGTTTTTGTCTGCACATTGCTCAGAATTTAAAAATTTTTGCATATCTTCGCGTTTCATGACCTCTAGAATCCAAAAGTGACTTTAGAATTTTTCATGTCTGTCTGTCTGTCTGTCCGGAAAATTACTATTTTATAGACTCAGAATTGGCTGAACCGATTTCTATTAAATTACATCACAATATTCTTATATACCCCTAAAGTAACATTTTATTTATATCTAAACAATAACCGCAGAAATTAATTTTTTAAAGTTTATATAATTCTCCGTGTTGTTCATTCAAGAGCCTGGCGTGGCCCACTGGCTCTAGCGGAATCATTTTAAACAATGAATTATCATAGCGATTCCCAATCAAAGAATTATTATAATATTTCACTTTTTATTTTAAATTCTAATATTTAAATATCAATTCAATTAAATCATTTATTCTAAAAGTTCCCATTTTAATTAATTTAATAAAATATTTAGATCATATTTATATTAACTTAATTTTTATTTATTCTTTCTATACACAATTTGAATATTTCTTCTTTTCTATTTGAAATTGAAAGGTTAAAAAATATCTTTATTTTTAACGTCACTTTAGAGGAAACAAAATCAAAACATTGTAGGTAATGACCGACTTCCGATTGAGCTACATTTTTCAAAAGTTGATAGAAAACTACGAATTTTGAATAATGGCCGTATACCAAATTTCATTATTCTAGCTCAAACCGTTTTTGTGTAATCTTGTCTACACACAGACAGACATTTTGCACAACGTTAGTGAAAATGATTCAGGAACCTTCAAAACATATAAAAACATCAAAATCTCGACATCGAAAATTCGATGATAGTAAAAATCATGTTAAATTGAAGTTGAATTCGTTCTTTCTTTTATGAATTATAAACAAGTACGAGTTTTTAATCAAATAAATTTAATAGTATTTTTGTGGAAGTATATTTCGAATTCTACACACATACATACACACACACACACGTGAGAGAGAGAGAGACATTTTTCTTAACCTTAGTGAAAATGACTTAGGGACCTTGAAAACGTATAAAAACATCAAAATCTCGACATCGAAAATTTTCGTGCTCGAAATAATATCTCGCCAGAGATAGTATAAATGCATTATAATCGGTGCAGAAAATCGTGTATACCAGAGATAGTATAAATGCATTATAATCGGTGCAGAAAATCGTGTATACCAGAGTTAATATAATTTTTAATTTTCTCGGTTTTATTTTAAATTTTCATTACGATTATCAGAAATATTTCATTTTGATACCATGGTATTTTATTATAATTATCAGGATTAGTAACCTGGATTAGTGATTTAGTATTAATTGGTTGATTTCTAGTCGATGGACGCAACAAGCTCTAATCGATTTCATATTTCATTTATTTTTAATTTTTCTAATTAAAGATAACACATATATATATATAATACTATTGCAAATGTATATTGCATTTGACCTTATATTAAACTTGGAACACAAGTATTTACTAAACGGATATTATTTGTCTGGACTACTAAATGAAGTGGTGCCAGGTAATTCAGCCTCACCTTATCGAATAATGTTTTCTCCGATGACGCTCGGTGTGCCTTTCATTCTTTTGAAATGACTTCACTTGTTTTTAAATACGACCTCCACAAGGTTGTGTAGCATATTTGCTAATCATCAATATATTTAAAATTGTTCATATATTTCTGAATATTTTCATTAGCAAATATTTTATTTATTTTTCGAAGGTAATGTTTTAAAGTTAAGACACCTATTTTTTAAAATTCATGAAAATTTTTTTTAAAATTATCCTAAGAATGTGAGAAAAGATTTTTGGATTATTCAAAATAATTGAAATGAAATAATAATAAAAAGGACAAGAAACTTGTGTTTAGGATTTAATTGAAATATTTTGAACAGTTAAGTTCTGAAAAATTAGTAATTTGTATAAAGATTAAACTATTATTTCTTAGGCGTAGGATGAAGTGACATAAATTTTTTCCATGAATTAAATTAAAATTCCATTGAGTCATAAGCTCTCCGAAAAGATATAATATCTTTGATACTTATTTATTGTTTTCACAAATACATACAATCTCTCCCTCTCCCTCTACTTGAAGAAAATATTTAACGAATTATTTCAGTCTATTGTCAATATATAAGTAACTTACATATTTTAAATTTCATAACTTACTTTTTACTATCTCTCCAGAGAATTTTCGATTTCGAGATTTTGATGTTTTTATACGTTTTGAAGGTTCCTGAATCATTTTCACTAAGGTTTAGAAAAATGTCTCTGTATATACATATATATATATATATATATATATGTGTGTGTGTGGACAAGATTACGCAAAAACAGTTTGAGCTAGAATCATGAAATTTGGTATACTGGCATTATTCAAAATTCGTAGTTTTCTATCAACTTTTGAGAAATTAAGCTCAACCGGAAGAGAGTCATTACCTACAACGTTTTGATTTTTTTCCTCTAAACTGACCGTAAAAATAAAGATATATGTTTAATAATTTTTCATATGATTAAAAATTGTATAAAACTGCTATATATAGAATTTCAGCCTGATTGAATTGCTGAATTAGGAATTAATTTTTTAACACTGCAAATCACGCTCCAGCAGGTGACGTGTGCCATCAACAAAGAGCCAAACACGCGCTGGTTTAATAGATATTATTTATTAATTTTAATTTATAATTTATAATTAATTAATTTTAATTTATAATTAATTAATTTTAACTTTAATATAATATATGCTATTTAATCCAATTCAATTTGCGGGATAGTCGAGTGGAGACACTCCAGCTTATTCAATTTTAATTATTTTGATTAGTTCTGTTGAGGTCTACTTTTCCTTTTTTTTAATTATATATAGTATATATTTATATAAATGAACTAATATTCTTCTTATCTCTAAGAATATTATATAAAATTTTCCTACGCTTTCTTAAAATTCACAAAATATCATAAGTTGTGACATTTCCCTAAGGAATTTTTTTTTCTTATATTTACTAATATCTTTATTTATAGATTAAGGAAGTGGTATTTCTTTGACGATATTTAAACAATAATACATTTATATATTAATATACATAAATTTATATTATATTTATTTTCGAATTTTAGTAAATGAAAATAATATTACAGTTCAGACTGATTTGATATTCAGTTAACATTTGATGTGATTGTTTTAAAATTGTTAATAAGATACCAAAGGGGAAAATAATTAATTTTTTATTTATAAATATATGATAATTTTATAATAATATTACAATTATTCTAATTCTGTTGATGATTTCATTAATTATCATTTAGTTAATCAAATTATTTTTGAAATTTATAAAAACTTCTCTTCTATTTTCATAATATTTGTTTGTAGACATTTAGGATATTAGTGAGAAATTTTTGCCTATTTTAATTACATTATCAATTAATAATACTCTAAATAATTAAGTAGCTGACGCAATTCTCAATATGATTGATCAAGAGTAGCTGGCACACCTTAATATTCAATTATATTATGCTTTTTTTTATCCGTGTACCAAGTGAACTTATTATTCTTACATCTTTCTCTATCAGAATTAAAAATTATTATATTTCCTAAAGAATTTAGCAATAATCGATAAAATTCAATCTCGGTAATATTATTCCCAATTTTCTTTCTGTAAACTTTTTCAGATCTATTGTTTTTGAACATTTTTTTAACGACATCGACAAAAAAGTTCATATTTGATCATTAAATATTTATTTCCACCTTTCATTTCAGCCTGATTGAAGTTTGAATAGGTCCTGAAGATCTAAAAGACAATAGAGATGCTTGACTAGAAACTATTCATATAAAAAAAAAACAATTTGAAATGTATATTTTGCAAATATTAATTAAGGAAGGGCAAAGTACCTTTTGTTTGTTTATTAATCTTAAATTCTCCAATTATATATTTGCCATTTCTTTGCTTTAAAATACATTTGATGTTATTTTTTTGTAAATTTGGGAAATATATAAAATTATTATTATATTATATTATTTTTTTTTTATTTATAATAAAATAAATAAAAAAAATTTAAAAAATATTATTTATTTATATTTATTATAGATTTAATATAATTTGTTTCTAACTCCAAATCATTGATAAGAAATAATTTCTATTTATAAGTTCAAAAAATAGCTTACGGTTACAAATAATCATTTTCTAAGAATAAATTAAATAAAGCGTAGATACATACGTTCGGTGTCCAATGTACGTTGTTCAATATATATTATTTGAATTTTAATACACTTTTAATTTTTCTGATCAATATTTTCCTTATCTTTATCTTTATCTATCTATTTTGACCTATTAAATTATTACCCATTATTTTTAGTAAAAAATAAAATAAATTTATACGGATATTGTCAATTTATCAATTTCTACTATGATTATCAAATGAAAAGTTTTTTAACATATATAATTTTTTTTCTTTTTTTATACTTTTAAATTGTTTTAGTATCTCGCCAGATTGTATTGCGATCACGAAAATTTTCGATGTTGAGATTTTGATGTTTTTATACGTTTTGAAGGTTCCTGAATCATTTTCACTAAGGTTGAGAAAAATGTATGTGTGTATGTATGTATGTATGTAGACAAGATTACACAAAAACGGTTTGAGCTAGAATCATGAAATTTGGTATACGGGCATTATTCAAAATTCGTAGATTTCTATCAACTTTTGAGAAATGAAGCTCAACCGGAAGAGGGTCATTACTTACCACGTTTTCATTTTTTCCTCTAAAGTGACCGTAAAAATAAAGATATATGTTTGATAATTTTTCACATGATTAAAAATTGTATAAAACTGGTATATATAGAATTTCAGCTTGAGTGAATCGCTGAAAGTACCGGAATTAATTTTTTAACACTGCAAATCTCACGCACTAACACTTGACGTGGTTCCATCAACAAAGAGCCAAACATGCGCTGATTTAATAAATATTATTTAATAATTTTAATTTATAATTAATTAAATTTAATTTACATATAATATATGTTAATTAATCCAATTCAAATTTGCGAGATAGTCGAGTGGAGACACTACATCTAATTATACTTCTAAATTGATTTTTTTAAATAGAAAAACGAGGATTTCAATTTTAATAATAAAACTATCTTTTTATCTATTTTTTTCTACATTTTATAATTTTATTCAACTACTACTAATATCCTCCTTTTTTCTGAACCTCCTTTTTTTTTTTTTTTTTTTTTTTAATTTAAAAAATTTTCATTAAAATTATGCTTTTAAAAAATACTTGTATACTTTTTATTTAACTATTTTAATTAGCTTATCAAAACTACGTACTTAATATTTAATATCCATATTATTTAATGTTTCATTTCTATTTTTATCATACATGTGCATAGCGAAAACTGCTCAAGCTGAATTATATCCTCCATAATTGAGTGCTTAAAAAAGTATTTAAAAATAAATCCAATACCTATTGATAATAATACGAGATTTTTGTGATAATGTTATATAAATATATATTTTAGTTAGTATTTGATTTTGATATTAAATGGGTTTCAAAGTTACATGAGGTAGAAATGATAATGGGAAAATTTAAAAATAATAAAGCAGCGGGAAAAGATGAGATCTCGGCGGAATTAATCAAATATATGAAGGAAAACCTTTACTAGAATGTATGCACAAATTGGTTCTTTCGATCTGGCATAAGGAAAAGATTCCATTAGAATGACAGGTGGCAATTATTATCCCACTTTTTAAGAAGGAATGCAATAACTACACGGGAATATCTCTTTTGACGACATCCTATAAGATTCTGTCGTATATTATTTCATTAAAATTACGACCATATGCAGAGGAAATAGACAAAATATTTAGTAACAGAGAGGAATAGTATTAACACACAAAGTCTTAACATACAAAATAAAAAAAATCATTTTGCCGGTTGTATTATATGGGTGTGAGGCATGGTCTATGACCTTAGGTGACGAGAGTAGATTTAGAGTATATGATAGGAATAGGATATCAGCATTTATTTTTCAATAATTAAATATAATTAATTAATTTTAGTTTTATATGGGAGAAAAAAATTTTCTTATATAAGATATTTAGTAGAATATAAATATATCCTCTGGCGGCATTTGGTAGAGTTCAAAATTATATACCTTCGGATCAACTTTGGTCGAAACATAAAATTCATTTATTTCATTTTACATATCTCCACAAATCATACACTTTGTATTGGTTTTATCCTCGGGAAAATCATCTTCATTAGTTTTTTCTTAATTTAAAATTATATGACGTCACTCAGCCTTTCATGACGTCACAGCCAGCGCCTCCTTATATATTAGAAATAAAATAAAATTAAAAATATTTATGTTATATCCATATCTGTTTTTTTATTTCATTAATAGATATATTAAAATTATTTGAAATTGTTTCTGTAGCTGGAAATTAATTTATTTCAAACCGTCGGTCGGTTCTGTGCCTGGCCTAAGGTCAACTTATTTTATTCTAAAATTGAACATTATATAAATCATTTTATTTAACTTAGAAGAAGGTATTCAGAGCAATTAATGTAAATCTCTAAGTATAGAATAATGTACTTTCAGTAAGTCTGTTAGAATATCCAATTTCTCTGAAATAAAATATGAATATAGGATTGAATATCAATACTTTTCGAAATAAATTCAAGAATCAAAAGACAATAAATTTAAAAAAGACCATCTTTTTTTTACCTTACTTATCTATTAAAATTTCTCAAAACAATATTAATAAAAAAAAATCTTCTTTCAATATATGTTTATAAAATATAACATGTTTGAGGTAAAATAACGGCGTCACTTCTCTGCTAAATTCCATGAAATTAGCATAAATTATTTTTATATAAACAAATATACAAATATTTCCATTTAAACAAAAATTCAAAATATAGTTCCCATACAAATATTTTTTACATAAATTGATTACCCAGAAATTTAAATTTAAATAATATTAAATTATATATTTTTACCGACAGACGATAGGAAGGGGAGGTATGGTTTTCACATTAAATTTCACATGTGGAGATTTTTACATATCTTCACGAATCATGCATTTTGTTAACAGAAAAAAGTATTTTTACCATGAATCAATCAACTTTCGGAAACCGGAAGTGGTAGTTTACAAAGTATTAATTTTTCACTTAAAATATAGTAGTAATTAATAATTAAAAACAATTAAACTAAAAATAAAAACCAAGATAATATAACAGTGATTTTCAACCACTGTGCGCGAGATTATCAAAATATGCCGCCAAATTATTACAAATGTAAAGAGGCTCTTAAACATTTCCGACTTTTTTTCTAAATTTTTCCAATTTGGTTCTAAAAAAACAAACCGTTTTTGGGACCACTTTTTTTTTAATATGGTAAACTTTTACACTTATGTTTTCTTTGTGAGCCGCCAAATTTTTAAACCATTAAAAGTGTGCCGCGGTAAAAAAAAGGTTGAGAATCAATGATTTAGAATACTATAAAATTTAAAAAGGTTCAAAGTTCTTGGAGAGGGTGACCCCCACCCTCACCCAAATGACGATACTGATTTTATATCTACATATATTTAAAATATATATATATATATATATAATTTTAAATTTATAACTAATAGCAGAGAAATTGTATATACAAGTTGCAACTAACTGATAATAAGATTTGTTTCTCTCGGTAAAAAAAAGGTTGTGAATCACTGTAATATAATTGACTCATTTTAATTTAAGTTTAATTTTTTGTTATACTTTATATATACGATATATACATATATATATATAATGTTCTTTGAAAATAAATTTATTCCAAATGGTCGTTCGGTTCTGTACCTGGCCACACACAGCTCATTTTTTAAATATAAAATAATTAATTTTCAACAAAATAAATAAATAAAATAAATGATTTACGATGGATAATTAATTATTTATTCATAATATGTACAAAAGAAGTAAAAGTTTACAATTAATTGTTTACCGGAAAGAGAAGATTGGTCCTTAAAGGGCAGAATAGAGAGTAGAACGTCTATCAACAGGTTATTCATTATTTTATTGCTTTATCTTATCAGTTAAATAGATTTTTTCAAGCTTTTTCTATTTAAATTATTCAATCAAAACTATAAATCAATTTATTTATCAAATTTTATAAATGATTTCTATTTTAAAAACACATATTTTGTAATTTTCCAAAATTTCTTTGTCCTTCGTCCTTTGTGAATAACATAAACACATAACAAATAACACAAATAACAACTTGAACCTCACTCCCAGTTAATGTGAATTTACCTAGTGATTATAATCAAGGAATTCAAACCTTGTTGACTACATATTGACAATCATTTCTTTAAAAATAGATATTATATCATAAGTACTTTTAAATGATTCCCTTGATTTACTTATAAAAATTTATTTTCACAATGTCATTTAGTATAATAATATTGATTTATTATTAGAATAGAATATCAAAATATTAAATCTAAAAAAGAATTTTCTATCCTCTGATTGATCCTTAAAGGTTAAATAGTCATTAAAAATATACAATGACCCTTGACTTTCTCTCCATTTACTAAAAACAATTAATTAGCTTAATGTGATCGATGTTTTAACGAATTCTTAATCAAATTTACCATACAAATAATATATTATTATGTGAAATTTTATATAATATACCAATTATAATATTTATATATGTGGTATTTGGTATATACGAAGGTGGGGTGAAAAGTTTCCGGCCTGACCAAGAAAAAGTTAATTAATTTAATTAAGTCTCATCAACAGTTATGAATCGACGCAAAAATTCGTTTGAATTACGCCTATAGCGCCAAATTTTCGGTGGAAATGGTTTTTCAAAGCAGTTTTTAGTCTAACGTTAGCAAACGCGGCACCCACGTTACACATATCTTTCCATGTTCAAATGTTTGTGCAAAATATTTCACACACGTTGAGCTGACATCGTACAGGTCCCAGCTATCTTGAATGTTGAAAAATAAAGCAAAAAAAAATTTAAAAACATCGTTTTTCTTGGTCAGGCCGGAAATTTTTCATCCCACACCTCGTATATATATGTCGTAGGCAAATGGAAATTTTAGGAAAATAGCATTTGCCTAGACAAAAGTCATTTGGCTAAATTTTTGTTAGGCAAATGCTCTCTCACAGTGCAATCTCAATAAACAAGTATATTTTGTTCGTTGTTTTTAAATAAATCTGTTGATGAAATGGCTCAATGAAAGCATGTGATGTACTAACGTAAGTAATTAAGATTCATGTTGAATCCAATTAATTTTAAGGATAGTTTATTAAAAACAAAATATATTTAACAATATTGCCAAAGAATTTGAGTATAAGAAATATTTTTTCCCAATTATTTTGTTTTTTAAAAATATCTGTTTCCTTATTCCTTATTCAATGGTTTTAATTGATTAAAAGATTTTTTGAAAATAAATAATATTTGGGTATTTTTTTTTTTGATTCTTCCCTCCCACATTTTTTCCACGTTTGCTACTTTTACTAAAAACGGAATACAAAGAAGGCAGACGAATACACTCATCGTGTGTCTGGTTCATCTATCATCAGTACAATAAATAATCGACATTTTCTGAGCTATTTGCCTAGTCAAATTGAAATGAAATAATAGTTGAAGTTAAAGATATTTAGAGATTTAGCCAAATGGCTTTTGTCTAGGCAAATGCTATTTTCCTAAAATTGTCATTTACCTACGACATGAAAAATTGCATTTTTTTTAAAGTCAATAATGATTGGTTGACTGACATCCGTCCGAAATGTTTGAAATAATTTAATTAAATGTAATAAAAATAAATAGAATACAAAATTTGTTGAGGTAATTTAATAAGTCTAGTCTTCTATGAAAATTATTACTGTTTATGATTACTTTTTTTTTTCTTTTTCAACTTTCTCTTCTTATCCTACTTTATATCTAATAACTTTATATTTTAAAATTAGTCATGGAATTTTATCAAACTATATTATTTTACTTACTATACCCTAAAATTTTAATAACTTTCTGAAAATTTTCATTCAATATATCATTTGCCCAATCGTTAAAATAGTCATTGCCTTTGAAATTTAGAATTCGAATATATAATACATATACTAGCTACTCGACTCTCTTCACACCTAGACGGGGGCTCCGCCCCCTGTTCCCCCGAGTGGTACATAGTATTTGGTTGAAAGTATTAAAAGGTTTTCATCCATTTTGTTTCAATCCATATATTCCATAAAACATTCATTTCTTTTTGTGTTCTTATTTAAAATCAATTTTAATTTAATCGATATATTAATTATATATTAGCGGACCAGTGTGAGAGCCCTCACACGCAAAGAAATTGAAACGCAAAAGATTGAAAAATATTATAAGATATAAGAGGCACTGGATGTGACGTCATTTGTGACGTCAAAAATAATAAAAGTAAGAAAAAAAATTATTTTTTCACTTTTCTCAAAAAGTATTTATTGTTTTCCAATGAATTTCTCGCTATTAATAGATTAGCCCGAGGACTAACAAATAGCATTGGAATGGCCCAAATCGCATAAGTCGTTTAGGAGGAGTATGGGATAGAACTGTCTTTTAAATATATATATATATATTATATACGTAAATGTATTTACAAAAAAGTACTTTTGTGATTGATATAATAAAATAAAATGTAATAAATATCACACAATTTAGAAGAGACATCCGATCAGAATTGAAATAATGATTCTATTTA
Source organism: Labia minor (assembly GCA_963082975.1). Taxonomy (NCBI): domain Eukaryota; kingdom Metazoa; phylum Arthropoda; class Insecta; order Dermaptera; family Spongiphoridae; genus Labia; species Labia minor. Next base: position 83,086,876 of record OY720345.1, read on the forward strand.
TTGATTGTATGATATCAACTTGAATCATATTATCTTGGAAAATTATCTTTTAAGATAAAATAGTGAATGTGAACTTTAACCTGATGTGAAAATTTCACAAAATCTTTATTGATACTGACGTCATTATCGACGTCATTATTTCTCAATGAAAATTTTAATCATATCAAGGATATATATATATATATATATATATATATATATCTTTTTCTTAAATTTTTCAATGAATGAGTCATTACACGAAACTATTCAACGCCATCCACCGATAAAAACGTCAATGTGAGGCTTGGCCACTTGAAGTTAATCACTGATTCAGTGCAAATGCAAACGAAATGTTCACATTTCCTGATCGTCTTCCGGGATTCGCTTCTTCCTTTCATAAAACGATTGGCAGTTCTAGCATAACAGTTCCACTTATCAATTTCTTTTGAGTTTTAACGTCCCTTCTATCAAAAAGTCTAAAATATATTTCTTTAGTGTTTCGTGCAACTCTGTAGCGTCTCCTTCAACAATTTTTTTTTTGCCGTGAAGATTTCATTAGTTGACTTTTATGTTTCTCAAAGACATCTGCTCAAGTCTTGTGAGTACTTATATATATAAAATTGTTTTCCTTTCGTTCGTTTCTTTTTCTTAAGTACACAAAACATATTTAGAAACTTTATTTTAACCAATAGGAATTTTTTTTAAATACTAATTTTGAACTTAAAACACAGATAATATATTAAAATTTATAAATAAACTAAAAATATATACATTCAACTAAAAAAAAAAAGATTATCTAGGAATGTGTAAATGAGGTTTGGATGAATGTATGGTTGGAAAAGGAATACAATAGTATAAGGGAATTTTGTAAATAAAACCACATATTGATATTTGTTATTGTAGATTTATTCAAAAAAATACAAAAAAATATACACAACGTTTCGATTGCAGAAGTAGCAAAAAATACACAAGTAGCAATCGAAACGTTGTGTATATTTTTTGTATTTTTTGAATAAATCTACAATAACAAATATCAATATGTGGTTTTATTTACAAAATTCCCTTATAAATAAAAACAACCACCAAAGCTTATATAATTTAAAGAATACAATAGTACACCAATACCTCGATTTGCATCGTTTTGTTTTGCATTGTTTTTTGAATTTGCGTCGCTTAATTAGTATTAATTTTTACTGTGCATGGTTAGATTTTCGAGGTTGCGTTGTTTTGGGTTCGAGTCTTTATTTTTTTTATTTTTTTTTTTTTTTTTTTTTTTTTTTTAATTTTTTGAAATTTTCTTTTTTTTATCTGGAAGGGTGATATGTTAGGTGGAAAATTAAGTGGAATGTTAAGTGAAAAATTAAATCTTACAATGGGTACCAAAACAATATTTAAAAAATTTATGTTTACTAGTGAGATATCGCAAATTTTGTAATTTCAATTAATTAATTAATTTATTATTATTTATTTTATTTATTAATTTTATTTTATTTTTAAATAGATATTAATTAATCGTTTCATTTAGATGTGTAAATTCAATAATATTCAGCAAACGATGGTCCAATTTTTTGTGAAAGAAAGCTGACTTACAAAAACAGCAACTCAGACAGTGATTAATTTTAATTTTGATTTTCATAAATTAATTGAATAGTTTTTTTTTTGTTTTTTTGTATGTATGTAAGAAAATTTTATATTATTTTTGTTTTTTAAATTTTTACTTTGTTCAATTTTCTTTTTAAAAAGTAGTATTTTCGTAACCCTGAAACTTATCTTACTTTAGATCATAGGTTCCCAAAGTGGTCTATATAGACACCTGAGGGTCTATTTTAACCTTCAGGAGGACCACGGCAGCGAATAACAAATTTGGGGGTCCATGAAATGAAAATGGGGGTCTACGTGGGCCCACGTGTTTTCCTGGCTCTAAAAAAAGGGTAAATCGTTTTCCCGACATGGCTTTTGGAACATTTTTGATTTTTCAATAAGGCTCTAAAAAAAGGATAATTTTTTTTTATAAAAAATCAAAATCAACTTAGGGGGTCTACCCAAAACCGAAAAACATGGCAAGGGGTCTACGACACAAAAAAGTTTGGGAACCTATGCTTTAAATCTTTACATGGTTTGCTATAGATAGAGTGACCAAACTTCCCGTTTTTCCGGGATTGTCTCGTTTTTAGGTGCTCTGTCCCTGCGTCCCGAAAAAGTCTTCGGGACAGCCTATTGTCACGGTTTTTTTTTAAATATTTAGGACATTTCGTACTTTTTATCAAAATTTTTTCAATTTGGTTCTAAAAAAAAGGTAAACCGTTTGTCCCGGTTTGATGTTTTCGAAATATGGTCACCCTAGCTATAGAAAATCTTAATTCATTTTGCGTCGTTTTTTTTTTTTTTTTTTGGAACGTAGCCCCCGACGTATATATAAATAATAAAATTAAATTTAATAGATAATATTGTCATTATAAAAAGTTGTCCAAATAAAAAAAATAAAAAACTCAACTAAATAATTTTTAAATAATAGGGGCAGTTTAGAAATCATGCATATATTTTCCCCTCTGTATCCTAAATGATCTGATTCTGTCAGCCTTATTGTTTGTTGATATTATTTGCATTCCCCTCTCCAACTGAAACACTCTCCCTTTTGTAGCCTCAACATATTTTTTATATTTTTATTTATATTGAATTTATATATATAAATGATTCATCGGTGGTGGTGTATAGGATACAAAAAGAGCATTTTTTTTTCTTTCTTTTATGCTAATTTATACAAACATAAACATATGTTTATTATTCTCATAATTTGAATAAATATAAAATTGATGATTTGGAGACTTAATGATATTTTTTTTAAATAAAACTTGAATTGAATAAGTATATAAATCTGTTTTCTAAACATATATATATATATAGAATAATACAATTTGAAAAATGTTATTTTAATTAATAAAAGTGAAAATTTTTTATTGTCATTCTAAAATATATTTCTCTTATATTTTATTATAAGATAAATTATAATTAAATCGACATTGAATGTGTTAATGTTAGTACTATTAATAGTATTAGAATATCTGTATATACGTGAAGTTATTTAGATGCATAAATCTCGTTTCATATTTAATAAAAATTATATTAAGCGGCACAGTACATGCATAAATATATAACGGGAATCTCCTTCTCATCACATTCTTGTTATTTAATAAAAAAAAAATTGAAGTTTTAATTCGTATTTCACTTTTAGATAAAAAGTATCTCCTCTTTAAATAATTAAATAGAAAATTTACTATAAGAAATACAATATATAATTTAGAATATTAAAGTTTTTTTCTTATCTAATTTAATTCATAAATAACTATTCACCTTGGATAAAATAAAATAATGTAATAAAGAAATGTATTTTTTGTATTTAAAGAATAATTTTACAAATTTCTATTTAATGGAAAATTTTCATAGTATTTTAAGATTTTCAATTAATGTTCTTTTGGAGGAAACAAAGAAGAATCCTTAGCCAGCCTTTCACACTATCAGTAAAACATAATAAATCATAGCAATTCGATGATTGTTTTGTTTGTATTTCATTGGTTTTTTTAGAATAAATTTAAGAAAACTGACCTATTTAATAATTTGGGGTATTTGTTTACAAAACAAGAAGCTTCATGGGTAGGTTTGAAAATTATAAAATATATAATAATTAACTAATTAAATAATTTTCCTATATTCCAACCGAACCGAAAAAAAACCCCGAAAATTAATGAAAAAGTGAATAATTACTTAATGCAGTGATTTTCAACCACTGTGCCGCAGCACTTTAGTGTGCCACGAGATTACGAGGCTCTTAAACTTTTTTTTCTAAATTTTTTTAATTTGGTTCTAAAAACCGTTTTTGAGACCACTTTTTTCAATATGGTTATACTTATACTTTTACACTTATCTTTTTCTTTGTGTGCCGCTAAATTTTTAAACCGTTAAAAGTGTGCCGCGGTAAAAAAAAAGGTTTAAATTCACTGACTTAACTTAATGGCTGCACATTTCTACAGCTAATCTGTCAAACATAAAAAATTATTGTCCCATTAACTAGAAGAGACCGAGAAATATTGCATAAGGAAAGTTTCTTTGAAATTAAAAAAGGAATCCACTGGTAAAGTTTCATTCAAATCCCTGAAGCTTCCCGTTTTGTAAACAATTACCTATATAATTTGAGGATTTTCTATAAAAAAAATATCTAGTTTGAGATCAGATATTAAATATAACGAAACTTATAGTTAGCAATTTTTTTTTGTTAATGCAATTGGCATTTAAAAGAAATCAATGTACACACAAGACACATTTCTAAATCTTATTTATAGAAATATAAAAACCTGGACATTTGCCAAAATGTCAATAAATAAATAAATAATAATTACTATCTTTTTTAGAATATGTAATAACAAAAAATAGATGTGATTTTTCAAGTAAATTCTGTGAATCAGACTCTGATTCATATGCTATTGAACAATTTAGCTTTGTTTAATTTCCTATTAGTTTGTAATCAATTCGACATTCATTTTATTTATTTAATTTGGAAATATCAGACATCTAATGGGAAAAATAAATTCTGGTATAAATAGGATAAATCTTTATCTCGACATATTCAGAATAAATGATTATTATTCGTTAATTCTATTCATTGATTCCCCTTATATTAATTAATATATATAAAAAAACCTCTGACTTAGTACGTCATACGCAAGGACAACGCCTATCAAGCCGGATATATTAATGAGGTGTCCTATGATCAGTAGAACGGATCCTCTCAACCTTTATCTTGATTTTCTTGATCGCAGGCGCTATCAAGTAGCTTTTCCTCAATGTTGTTCCCGGAGGTTGGGTTGACTCCGTTCCATAGATCCCAGCTAGTGAAATTCCCTTGCCAGGCCCGGGACTTGAACCCAGGACCATGTGAATGTGAGGCAGGTTCGCTACCCACACACCCAATGGCGCCTTCCATATATATATATATATATATATTAATTATTATAGAGATATAATAAAAATAGTTCTAAATAATAGATTTTCTTTCTATTAATTATTCGCTACCCACACACCCAATGGCGCCCTTATTAATATATATTTTAATTTAATTTATTTTCGATTATTTATTTGTAAAAAAAAATATTAATAGACATAAAATTTCAAGTTAATTTTTCTTATTCATTAGAATATATATAATTATAATATAATTATAATATAATATTATATTAATGACAATTAATGAGATAAATAATTAGACTTAATGTTATTTTTTGTTTTCCATTTGTGTTACAGCAATTGAAAGATGCACTTAGTGAGGTGGTGGCAGAAATGGAAGCCATGGACCCAGGAGGGGGTGGGGCAGGGGGTGGTAGTGTCAGCGGGGGTGGCGATGATTCTAGCAGTGGTAAGGGAACGACCCGCGCCAAGCAACTCTCCATCGGCCGCAAGAAGTTCAACATGGATCCAAAAAGAGGAATCGAATATCTCGCCGAACACGGCCTCGTGAATGATACCCCCGAGGAGGTTGCTCAGTTTCTCTATAAAGGCGAGGGGCTTAATAAAACTGCCATCGGAGACTACCTTGGAGAGAGAAGTGACTTCAATGAACGCGTGCTTAAGGCGTTTGTCGAACTTCACGACTTCACTGATTTGATCCTTGTACAGGCTCTTCGGTTAGTAGAAATAGAAATGTTCTTTTACAACACTCGATAATATCAATAATTCGATCTTCACAATTCATTAACTCATAAAGCGATTAAGTCCATATCTACTTTCGAGGGATAATATCATATCACATTTAATATCATATATTTTGCTTATCATTTTAATTTCCGAAATAGAACTTTTATTTAGAGTGGAGGTATTTAAATAGTCTTTATAAATTCATATGTCATTAATTTTTAAATAGAATAAATAAAAAAACATTCAATTGAATACTTTTTAAAATAAATTTCTAATTAAAAATTAATTTTTTCTGGAAATTTTATTAAAAATATATTTAAGAATCTTTTGAACAAACGAATTATATAAGTTATTACATTTTCTATATAAAGGCCCAAATACATGTACTGAAATCCCCCAAGATTTGGCCTGAAAAATTCACTTTTAAAAAAAAGGCTGAACTATCCAAACCTTGAGAAAATTTCACTAAGGTTAGAAAATTTACGAAGCAGAGGATATAGTTACTTAGATTATATGTTATTTATTCACTTATAAGGGAATTTTGTAAATAAAACCATATATTGATATTTGTTATTGTAAATTTATTCAAAAAAATACACAACGTTTCGGTTGCTACTTCTGCAATCGTTTACAAGCGACTGCACTGTCCGAGCGTCCCAAGTCTCGTCATTGCAGAAGTTGCAATCGAAACGTTGTGTATTTTTTGAATAAATTTGCAATAACAAAGATCAATGTGGTTTTATTTACAAAATTCCATTATAAATAAAAACAGCCACCAAAGCTTTAATAATTTAATTATTTATTCACTATTTATTTATTTATCACTATATTTATATAAAACAAAAATTATATTTTCATTTTTAAAACTTGTCCAATAACCTAAAAATTGGATCTGCAAATAGATTAATTCAGAGGTTCTCAAACTTTTACTAATACATCCGATTTTTATATAAATTTTTACTCTCTTGAAAAATTGGAAAACTTTTCTTCCCTCCATCGGAAATGTTTCAGAGCATCGCAATATCATCTAACCTTTTTTTTTAAGAATAATATTGAAAAATTTAAAAATAATCGGAAATGTTCAAAAGTTTGCCCACAAAATCATCTTACCTTTTTTTTTTAGAACCAAAAATTTCAAGTATTAGAAAATTTTTTCGCGGCTACCCAGGGAGCCGCGGCTCACCGTTTGGAAATCACTGGATTAATTCATTAATTACTAAAGGGGATATCGGTTGCCTATTTACAAGGCGTTTCATAAAGCTTTATAAAAAATGAGAATATTTTTTTTTTAATTTTTTTTTTAGTAGATCAAGAATTAGTCAAATTTTTATTTCATTAAATAAACTTATTATATACGAATATATAAGATATATTTATTAGAAATATTAATATATATTAAAATAATTTCAGGCAATTTTTATGGAGTTTTCGTTTACCTGGTGAAGCTCAAAAGATTGATCGAATGATGGAATGTTTTGCCCAACGTTATTGCCAATTGAACCCTAATATTTTTACAAATACAGGTAAAATATATTTTTTAAAAAGAGAAAAAAAAAATATATTTTTTCCTCATAAAAAATATATAATTTTTTTGACTTTTGGATTGCAGATACTTGTTATGTTCTTTCCTTTGCCATTATTATGCTTAATACTTCACTTCATAATCCAAGTGTAAAAGAAAAGCCGACAGTTGAACAATTTATTACAATGAATCGAGGCATAAATAATGGTGGCGATCTTCCACAAGAACTTTTAGTGGTAAGTATATATATATATATAGTATTTAGTAATTATTAATTTTTATATTAAATTATTTTATTCATTTGATTTACAGAGTTTATATGAAAGTATAAAAACAGAGCCGTTCAAGATCCCAGAGGACGATGGCAATGATCTAATGCATACTTTTTTTAATCCTGATAAGGAAGGGTGGCTTTGGAAACAAGGCGGACGTTATAAAAGTTGGAAACGACGATGGTTTATTTTAAATGATAATTGTTTATATTATTTTGAATATACAACAGATAAAGAGCCGAGAGGGATTATTCCCCTTGAAAATATACAAGTACGTTTAAAGAATTTTTTTTACAAATATATTCTTTAAAAATGATAAAATTGAAAAATTGAAACAAAAAAAAATAATCTTACTTAAATTTAAATTTAACATAATTTATATATTTATTTTTACTTGCACATTGCTTAGAATTTAAAAATGATGTAAATCTTCACAATTCAAAAGTTGCTTTAGAATTTTTCATATCTGTCTGTCTGTACGAGGGATGGGGTGAAAAGTTTCCGGCCTGATCAAGAAAAACGATGTTTTTAAAATTTTTTTTGCTAATTTTTCAACATAATCTACATCAACACTGATACATTTCTCATAACGGAGTTCTAATTAATTTAATTTAATTTAAGTCTCATCAACAGTTATGAATCGACGCAAAGATTCGTTTGGATTACGCCTACAGCGCCAAATTATAGGTAGAAATGGTTAGCAAACGCGGCACCCACGTTGCACACAGCTTTCCATGCTCAAATGGTTGTGCAAAATATTTCGCACACGTTCAGCTGACATCGTACAATTCTCAGCTATCTTGAATGTTGAAAAATAATGCAAAAAAAAAATTTTTAAAACATCGTTTTTCTTGGTCAGGCCGGAAACTTTTCACCCCACCCTCATATGTATGTATGTATGTCTGTGAAAAAAGGGCTCAAAATGTGCTTAATTTTGTCCAGGAGTCAGAAGTGTATATTATTTTTATAGTTATATTAATCATAGGAAAATTAATTGAAACAATTTATAATTGTTAATGAAAAATATATTAATTCTTTTAAGGTACGAGAAGTCACTGATCGTCATAAACAACATTGTTTTGAATTGTATGCTAGTGGTACGGACTTTATTAAAGCTTGTAAAACAGACAGTGAAGGGAAAGTTGTTGAAGGAAAACATACAGTGTATCGAATGTCTGCAGCTACCCCAGAAGAGAAAGATGATTGGATTAAATGTGTGAGGTAAAGAGAAAATTTTTTTTATGTTTTTATATCAAACTTAAATTTCCTAATTCATTTATTTTGATTTTTTTTTTTATAGACAAAGTATTAGTCATAACCCTTTCTATGATATGTTAGCGGCACGAAAGAAAAAAGCTCAAAAAACAAGCACACATCACCATAATAAGAGTTAAAAAAAAACATATAATCAAAAAATATTCAAACCGATACAACGATATTTTAACTATATATATACTCACATTTATTTCATTTTCTTATAATGTGCACACATATCGTAACATTAAAAAAAACAGTCATTTAATTTATTTGAAGATTATTATTTAATATTACACTTATATTGAAAATAAATCTCTAGAATTAAATTAATAAATTAATCAAAGAGCAATATTCAGAATATATATTTTGATTATTGGGGAGAAAACAAACTAAAACTATCATCTTACAAATTTAAATCATTCATATACTCATATCATATAAAGACAATTTTAAGAATTGAACTCCATTTTTTTTTTAATTTTTCAACAAACATTCTAAACTAATTTAATAAATCGAAGACAATATTATTCTTATTATACCTGAGAATAATTAAAAGAAACAATTTTATATTGTAAATATATATTTATATAATTATGTAAATAGAATCTCGCCAAAAATGAAATGTCTTACAATATATATATATATATATATTTAGTTTCCTACCAAAGAAGTATTTGTTTTTTTTTTATTTTAAAAATGTAGATATCGAATATATTATTGGAAAGTAATTTTTCCTTTATGTTAATGTAAATTATTTATTTTTATTAAAAAGTCTGTAAACTATAAATGTACTTTACTTCACATGTAATTTTTATACATACTTTTATAATTATGGTAAAGAGTGTACTATTTAAAAAAAATTGTGTTTATAGATTAATAAATAATTATGCTTATTATAAATTTCTTCGTTTTTTTATTTTTATTCCTTCGAATGTTTTATGAATATTTATTAACTATTTAATTATTTTAAATAAATTTTAAAAAGGAATCTCTTACAGGTTGAGTTGTTATGTTAATTAAAAAATTCTGATTCAAAATTTGGTATATACATATTGAATATATTGAATTATGGTTGACTATTATAGAAATAGGTAATAATATTATTTTAATAAGTTGACCTGTGGCCAGGTCCGAACCGACCGACGGTTTGAAGTAAATTAATTTCCAACTACAGAAATAATTTCAAATAATTGTAATATATCTATTAATGTAATAAAAAACAGATATGGATACATAAATAATAAATATAAACATTTTTGATTTTATTTTATTTATAATATATATGCAAGACCAGGCTGTGACTTCATGAATGGCTGGATGACGTCATATAATTTTAAATCAAGAAAAAAATAATAAATATGATTTTCCCGATGATAAAACCAATACAAAGTGCATGATTCGTGGTGATATATAAAAAAATCTCCTTTGGTGTGAAAATAACCCTTCCCTTCCTATCGTCGATTGCTAATACTACCACTTCCGGTTTCCGGATTTGCACCAAAAGTTGATCAATTCATCCCACTGATGCATTAAGTAAATATACCAAATTTCATCAAAATCGGTTGAGTCGTTCAGGCTGTACACATCTATACGGACAGACGGACGGACGGACAGACATCATGCTAAAAATACTTTTTTCTGTTAAGAAAATGCATGATTCGTGGAGATATGTAAAAATCTCCACATGTGAAATTTGGTGTGAAAACAATACCTCCCTTACTATCGTCGGTCGGTAAAAAGGAAATTAAGAAAGAAGATGGAAAAAGGGATGATAGATATAAAAAAATATATACTTAAAATATTACACCTTGAGGAATGTATTTATTTTATATATATATATATATATACATATTTAAATATCTATAAGTTGAGTTGATTTTAAAAAAATAAATCAATATAAATTTATATTAATATAATATTTAAAAAAATATGTAATTTAAAAATAAAATAAATTGATAAATACAAATAACAAATCCAAAATGAGATCATTTTAAAAATCAGTCGAAAATAAATAAGTATAAAATAAAATTTGATTTTGGATTGTAATAAAGAGAAAAAAAAAGAAAACTTTGGCATTTAATATGATCCTTTGATAAACACATTTACACACCTCTTAAATATTCTTAAGAATTATTTTTAATCATTCTTTTTCAAAACGAACTCAATCACTTCAAAATTTCTAATACTTTGGCATAGATCATTAATTTCTTTTTTTCTTAAAAAAATATTTTTAAAAACTTTTCCTTTCTTAAATTAAAATTAAAAAAACAAACAAATTATTTGATTTTTGTGGTGGTAAAAGTTAAAAAAAATGACTAAATTACAACACAATCAACTTTAGATTGAATAATCCTCTTCCTCGTCAACATATAAATCAAGTGCGTCTGCATCTTCATCTTCTTCCTCATAAAAACCATCTTCATCTTCTTCATCAAACAACTTGTTACAAAATAAAGCACGAAGTCGATTTTTGGCTGGCGAAAATGATGGCCGTATCGCAAGAGCTGTGCGAAACATTGTTATGGCTTTATTAATTTCACCCTGAAAACGATTATTTATGAATTAAAATTTTTAAGTTTTAGAAAAGTAGCCATATTTTATATTTAGTGAAATTTATATTTTAAAAATCTTAGCACAGCGCACACTTTACAACTGATGGAATCTTCGACCATTGCCATAAGGACTCATCGATTGGCAAACGACTACTAAATCAAATAAACTACTTCAATAGATTCCTAAAAAGTGAAAGTGTGAAAATTTATTCAGACCTACCCTCAGTAATATAACGCCTTATATAAGAAACTTTTATGTATTTAATAAATTAATGTTAATTAAATTTTATAATTGAAAGATGAAAATTTTATTTTACTTACCATTGAATTATAAATATTGGCAACAGTGAAATAGGCAAGATCAAATTCAGGAGCATTTTGAAGAGCAAGATTTCCTATTTTTAAAGCATCTTCAAATTGACCAGACCTATAAAATAAAAAATGAAAATTGGAAATAAAAAATTTCTATTATTAAATTTGAATTAAATTTTTTTTTTTTACTTTATAGAGATAAATATTGACATTTTTAATAATAATTATTTGTAAATGAAAATTCAAATTGCAAAGTATATATAAGAAGAAGAGTAATGTAGTTGTTGATTGAATGAAATTTTCTGGTCTTATAAATCAGCAAAAATTATAATAGTAAAATTGACAAATTTTTCTTTGAATATGTCAATATAAAGAAAATAAAAGTTAAAAATGTATTATATTATTTAATAAGTATTTACCTAAATAAAACGTTTGCCAATCCGGTAAATTGTAAATGAAGAGATGTTGCTGGAGCCAATTTAAGTGCTTGTTGTAAACACCAAACAGACTCTGGAGCTGATCCTATACCTCTCCAATAGAGTGAAGCTGCTGATTTTAACATCCAAGAATCATTCTAGAAAAAATAAATATTTATGAAAATTTATTAAAGATTTTGTAGGGAGATTTATAATTCATACACCATAATCAGTGATGTATTGGTAAAATAAGAAGTAAGGGAACCCATAGTGGGAGCAAAAAAAAAGTCCTATTTTCAGCAAACTATTTTTTTCCATATAAGTTTTTATTTTGTCTATAATATAATATTTAGAACACAAAAAAAGAAATTCTAACAGTAGATTTAAGTGGGAATTGTCAGGAGGTGAAAAAGTACTGGAACGCGTTCTGGTTCTGAAAAAAGGTAAGGGAACGTCGTTTCCCCACGTTCCCCTCCCAATACACCACTGACCATAATTATATTTATGAATATACAACTCAAATTTTTAATTAATAAAATTATTAAATAAAAGATATGGATATATATAACTCTAAAGAAACTAATCAAGTTAAAAAAATTATTTATCAACCCTTTACTGTTATAAATTAGTCAAGCAATTATTGATATATACCTCCATCATATCTAAAGCCAATCGTGCGCCAATGAGTTCCACTGGTGCTTCAGGATCATTAAAAAGATCTGCACCCAAACGAGGAATTAATTCAGGTTCTGGATTCATTTCTAAAATTTCAGGCTCATAATTTAAAGAAAGTTTATCTAGCATTTCAGAAGCTGAAGCATCATCATGGCGACATATTGGTTGACGAACTCCACCAGCGAGAGGGATTAATTTTAGACTTAAATCAAGTCCGCTAAATTAATAAATAAAAAAAAATGGAAATATTAATATAAAATAAAATTATTTCACGATTCAATATATAAAATGTTTTAAAATTTTCTTTAATGAATTTAATACAATCAAATAAAGTTATAAAAAAATATAAAAAAGATTACATGAAATGCCAATCGACGGTTTGTTTTCGCCACTCAACCGTTTTAATCTTTTTGCAAATGGATGGTGAAAGAGGGGATTTATCCATACCATCATGAAGATACAACATAACTTCTGGCATACTAACACTAACTGTAATTAATTTTAATAAATTACTTGTAGAATAGAGAAATAAAAGATGATTTTAAAATATAAAAATAAATATTATTCGAATAAATTAATTCCATTTGATTGATATTAATTGATATCACTTACCATAAAAATCAGATAACTTTGGACCTTTTTTTATTTGTACAGATTCATCTCCAAAAGAAACTCGAACATAGAAATCCTATAAAAAAAATAATAATTATGTTTTATTATTTAATTATCCTTTATTTTTATTTGATTAACTTTTTTAAATTATTTTTCTCAATTATTATATATTTATAAAATTTGTTTTTTGTTTTTTTTACTATCTCGCCGGTGTGTTCAACAGCAGCAGCATGGCAATGATTGGGAATTAAAAAAAAGTTGCAGTGTCTCCACTCGACTATCTCGCAATTTGAATTAGATTAAATAGCATATATTATATTTAAATTAAATTAATTAATTATAAATTAAAATTAATATATAATATTTATTAAATCAGAGCGTGTTTGGCTCTTTGTTGATGGCACCACGTCACGTGCTGGAGCGTGATTGCCAGTCAAAGTATTAAAAATTTAATTCCGGTACTTTCAGCGATTCAATCAAGCTGAAATTCTATATATAGCAGTTTTATACAATTTTTAATCATGTGAAATACTATCAAAGATATATCTTTATTTTTACGGTTACTTTAGAGGAAAAAAAATCAAAACATTGTAGGCAATGACCCTCTTCCGATTGAGCTACATTTCTCAAAAGTTGATAGAAAACTACGAATTTTGAATAATGCCTGTATACCAAATTTCATATTTCTAGCTCAAACCGTTTTGGCGTAATCTTGTCTACATACATACACACAGAGAGGCATTTTTCTCAACCTTAGAGAAAATGATTCAGGAACCTTCAAAACGAATAAAAATACCAAAATTTCGACATCGAAAATTTTCGTGATCGCAATACGATCTCTGGCGAGATAGTAAAAAAGGATGAGAGAATATAAGAAATTAACCTTGGTGTGTTCAACAGCAGCAGCATCATCCATTCTTTCAAGATCGCCTTCGTCTGCTGGAGCATGGTAAACACTTGTCGATTGTTCACCAGGACCGCAACGAGGTGTATTTGTTGAGGCAAGTAAACGTGAAACCATTCCACCTAAAATATTTTAAAGTTATTTTTTTTAATTGAAATTAACCATATAATAGAATTTTTTAAAAGCCATTTGTTCTCACTGATTTCTTTAACTAATATTCATTTTAAGATTAAATTTTCTGTTAATTATTTTTTTTTTAAACTTTGCTCTTATATTTAAGAGTTTAATAGTAATATAAATTAAATACCTGAACATGAGTGGTTTAAACCTACCTGACTCATAATTAGCAGAAACGCAATGGACAGGCACGCATTGATGTTGTTTGGTACATAAATATGGCATGCGATCAAGAAAACTTCGAAATGCTATTGGGGCGTCTTCAGGTCGCGACATAGGCAACCGATTATAGTCTTCACATGCCTAAAATTGAAAACAATTAATTATATATATATATATAAAAAAAAACAACAAAATGTCTAGTTACTTCAATAGGAGTTTGTTGTTCACGTAATTCAAAAATAATCTTGCATCGAATTGCTTTGGCAAGTCGAATTCCTTCTTCTACACGAAGAGCTGGTTCTGCAATCATTGCTTGTGCCAAATGATACCAGGCACCTGATAAATTATGTTTTTCCTCGTAAAGGGAAGCTAAGAGTAAATGAGTTGCTGGCTAAAAAAAAGCAAAAATGTTTTATAATACAAATTTAAATTACTTAAAAAAATCCAATAAAATAAAAAAAAATGAACCTCGAATCTATTAATATCATGTGCTTCGTTTGCAACCCGAAGTGCTTGATTTGGTCTGTCGATTCGTCTCAAAATAGCTCCTAGTGATACTAAAGGAACATCTCGATATTTATCAGGAACTTTTTCTATTGAAGCGTAAAGACAATCAATCGCATTTTTAGGTTGACCTCGAACTCTCCAATATAGAGCAGCCAAAGTTGATAAAAGCCAAGGTGGTCCTGTCTCCTAAAAATCAAAAAAATCATACATTATCATGAATTAAATAATTATTTTATAAAATTAACACAAATATATTCAATGCTATGAGATAAGAATATTAATTTAAAAAAAAAACTTTCAAAAAAATAAAAATAATTAAATGTTTTTATAAGTTTTATAAGACAAATCCAATTTTAATTTTTATATTTATAGTATTATTTTTTTAAATTAATATTTGTTAAAATTAATTTTAAAAGGCATTAATTTTATTTGCTTATAAAAAAAAAATAATAAATGAAACTGAAAATTGATTTATTTGCTAGCTATCGTTGTTAGTATACGAGGTGTGTCTAAAAAGTTCGGTGAATGGTATGATAGAAACATTAAAAAGAGAATGTTAATTGTAGATATCTTTATTAACCTTGAAAATACTCTCCACTTGCCACAACCCAATTCTGACAATGTTCGTATAACGCTTGAAAACTGTTGGAGAAGTCTTGATGTGGAATCGTTCTCAGAGTAGCCGTCACAACGTTCAGGCCGGCAATCCACCAGCAGGACACCAGAAAACACTACTTACTGTGTCTTTGCTAATACCCAATTCTTCGGATATTAGTCGAAGAGTGAATCGCCGATCTTTTGTTAGCATCTCTCGTACATGTTCAGTGTTTTCTGGTGTCCTGCTTGTGGATTGTCGGCCTGAACATTGTGACGGCTACTCTAAGAACGATTCCACATCAAGACTTCTCCAACAGTTTTCAAGCGTTATACGAACGTTGTCAGAATTGGGTTGTGGCAAGTGGAGAGTATTTTCAAGGTTAATAAAGATATCTACAATTAACATTCCCTTTTTAATGTTTCTATCATACCATTCACCGAACTTTTTAGATACACCTCGTATATTTAAAAAGTTACAAATTATGTCAGTATTCAAATGATATTATATATATTTACTGAATAAAAATTAATAGAATTGATAGAAATACTTATGAAAAGAAAATTTCTTACAGCACTACGACATGATGAATTGAAATATTAAATATTTAAAATACTCAAAAAAAAAAAAAAAAAAAAAAAAACGCTTTATTTCAAAATAATTGTAGTGTAGAAAAGAGCTCCTCATTTAAAAGGTGGAAAAAAAGTAAAATAAATAGTTTAAAAATAAAAAAAATTTCCTATCATACTTTCCATAAGCAAGTATGAAATTAAATCATATTCCATTAAATGTTTTGGAAATAAAAATCTTTTTTCGTACCATTTTTTTATTTATCGACCTTTTAAATATAAGACTCCAATCTGCATAATAAAAGGAAAAAATGAGAATAAAATTCAAAAATAATTAAAACTATTACTTTATGCATTGCGCTGACCATTCGTTGTCCAACTTCAGCAATTTGAAGACTCCTCGTTGTACTTGGCAACAATTCGGAAAGAGCACTTTTTAGCTCGTTTTCATCATAACGTCGTGGAAGGTGTATCGATGCTTCTGCAGCAGCAATCGACGCTAAGTGTTCAGGAGATTTAGCTTCATCAGATACCGGCGTACATAAAGGAGTATACCATGGCAAGGGATGTTCTTTGCCAGCAGAGACTCGAATTGCTTTTGTTAACATTCGTTCCACGCTAGATAATTTTTTTTTAGGTAGAATGTTTGTAAATTATTTAAATAAAGAAAAAAAATCTATGTATGAATTCGAAAATCAATAAAAATATGATCATATTTGTTTGAATGAAAACTTACTTGAACCCCTTATTTTGTGGTGGGAGGTAAGCATGAGGGGCCTGTTCACCAATTGTTGGATAACGACCACCAAAAGAATCACAATCTTTGGTATCGACGTGGCCTGTTTCAAGTAGAAGATTTCGAGGAGCTCGGCGCATTGTCTCTGCTGTGTAACGTTCCGAAGCTGCGCACAGGCCATCATAATAGACCATGAGATTTTATCTTAATAATATAAACGGGAGAATTATTATAGAAAAAGATAAAAGAATATTAAATGAAAATAATGTTTTAGAATGTATTTTACTTATTATGAAAATATTTATTTAATTGTATAATTCTTATAAATTTATAACATATCTACTTTGTTTATAAAATCTTGAATCTCTGTGTTACAGGACTGACTTATGATTAAAAATTATATATATATATATATATATAAAGGTATTTTTGTTAATAAATTAAATAAAAATAAAGTAATTATTAAGTTAAAAAGAAGAATAAGAAAAATTAAAAAATTAGATAATATAGAACATAAAATTGAAAAAGTAACATTTTAATGTAAAAATTTAGAATATTTGTTTACAAAAAAAAAATACAAGATATAAATTAAAATATTTAATAAAATCAAAAATAATTTAATATATGTATGTACATAGTGTTTAACAAGGTTAATGTAAAAAATGTTTTTGTTTGTTCTTTTTTGTAAAATTAATAAACTTTAGAAATAAAAAATAATATATTTGAATGAATGACATGTTTATTGTATTAGGGATATATTAATTTTAAAAAATATACAATATAAAAATAGGTTTATAAAAATGAAAAAAAGAAATAAAAATATAAAAATTAATTTTTTTACAACGTGAATTGATTTGTCATATTTATATTAAACGTCAAACAAGAATTTATTAAGAGTGTAATATAATGAAAAAATAAAAAAAATAAATTTATTTGGATAGAAAATTTAAACATTAAAAACGTCCAGTTTTCAAAATGCAAAAAAATATAAATAAATATTATAAATTTCAACAAAATAAACAGCATTTTGCAAAAAAAAAAGATTTATCAACTTGAATTAATAAAAATTTAAATATAATTATATATTATATGTGTATATATTAAGTAAATTTATATAAGATATTAAGTAAGTTAATAAATAAAATTTCGAACATATATTTGTTTAAACGGAATGTTTTACAAAAATTATTTCTAATAGATAATACAAATTAATATTTATGTTTATATATAAAAAAAGGTATTTTTGCAATTATCATTCTTAAATCGATGTATAATAATAAGTCTTAATATGTCGCATATTAAGACTTGGCAGATAACGACTTTCATGGTACTAATAAAATATATATATATATAAATCAAAATAAATAAATAAAATTTAAACAAAAATTGAAATAAAAAGTAAACGAATATATCTGCCATTAATTAAATCGTACCAGGTTGATGCCAATTTTCTTTTTTAAATTTTTCAGAGTTGGGAATTTTTTCTGTTGAATCAGGTATAACCTCCAGATTTACACTCTCTGCTGAATGATCATTAATGACTACTGTGAGATCTTCTTTATTAACTAGAGATTGTAAATTAGCGTCATTTTTCATATTTAAGCCACTCATTTCATCTAATGGTTTATTGGAAGTGAATGATTCATCTGGATATCCACTTCCTTCACTTTCATTAACACCTGCTTCAGTATTGAGAAATGGTGTTGACCCAGGTAAAATCATAGATTCACATTGTTCACATTGTGCTCTAGCATCTCGAGCTTTTTTACCCAAAGGTGTGCGTTTATCCATTTGCTCTTTTATACGCATTGCTTGAAATTCAACATTTTTAAGCAACATTTGGAGAGAAAGAGTAATATCAAGTTGTAAATGATGTGCTAACATATGACTCTCGTTGTTAACATCACAGCTTAAGACCGTGCGACCATCTTGTATCTTTTGAATACAACTTTGTCCTGAAAATAAAAATAATTGGCAATATTAAATTAGAGAAGTCTTGATTAGTGTTTAATACTAAATATACTGAACAGTTTTTGAAATTTAAAAGGAAACTAATATAATTATCTACAAATAAAAAAACTTAATTGTATATTATATACTTCCCGCATAAGTAATTTTAGATTTAAGTTAGAATTTGTTGTAATACAATATATTTACATAAGTTCAAAAAAAAAATATATTTGCATTTTTATGAGAATTAATCTGGTCTAAAAAAATTTTGAAAATATGAAAATATGTGAGGCGTGGTCTATGACCTTAGGAGACGAGAGTAGATTTAGAGTATTTGAGAATAGGATTCTTCGAAGCATTTAT
Organism: Labia minor; assembly: GCA_963082975.1. Lineage (NCBI taxonomy): Eukaryota > Metazoa > Arthropoda > Insecta > Dermaptera > Spongiphoridae > Labia > Labia minor. The sequence continues at coordinate 83,106,121 of OY720345.1, forward strand.
GGGCCAAAGAAAGAGGTCACCGGGGAATGGCGGAGACTGCATAACAAGGAATTGCATGACCTCTATGCATCTCCACATATAGTTAGAATTATAAAATCGAGAAGGCTGCGATGGGCAGGGCACGTGGCTAGAATGGGAGGGAAAAGAATGGCGAAAAATATATTGGTGGGGAGACAGATTGGGAAACGTCCGCTTGGAAGACCAAGGATTCGGAGGGTGGACAATGAAGGAAGGAACGTGAGAGAGATGGGATTGGAGGGTTGTGGCTCAGAATAGGGATACTTGGAGAGGTGTGGTTGCTGCGGCCAAGAACTTCGAGTTCCGTAGAGCCATAGAGATAGAGATGTAAAGATAGATTAGAGGAGTCAAATAGTGAAAATGTGTTGATTTTCGATAGTTTTTGATAATTTTAGGTACCAGTGCAACACGATCAAGAGAAAGTGCATTTTACTGTCATTTAATTCCCGCCAGAGTGCTGGCATAGGAAAATTTAATTACCGGCTTGAGGGGTTAAATGATCCTTTTCTTTTTCAAAGAAGTATAAGGTAAAAATAATAATAATAAAAATCATTATACCTCTATTATTTAATAATGCTGAGAGTGAATAATGATTATGAGTCAAAAGTCGAATTTCCAAAGGAGCTTGTTGCCACATAAGTAATTCTTGACTTTGCAACCAATCTTGTTGCATTGCATGATATTCATGTAATTGCCGTAATATATCTTGTAAAGAATCATGTAATTCAATAAGTCCATTTTCTAATTTTCGTTGACATGTTACAGCATGTTTAGCTGCTCTTGCACGATTTTGCCAAAATTCACTTAATTTCATAACATTGTCATATAATTGCGCTGATCTATAATATTAATTACAAATATAATTTTACATATTTGAAAATATAATTAATTCAATTTAGAACCTGATATAATCTCCAAGAACAACATAAACATTAGCTAGCATTAAATTCGTTTCAGCTGTTCTAGGTTGGTGATCAAGAGCGGCATGTAGAACGATTGCTGCTTCTGCTGATCGTTTGGCTTGATGAAAAATGGCACCTAAATTTAGTAGTGCTAGATCTTTAAATTGTCTGTAAAAAAATTATATAAAAAGAGAAATTTATTAAGAAATTAAAAATTAATTTGATTATATTAGTAAATTCAAACCTAGGGGCATAAAGTACAGCATTTCTTGCACAGTCAATAGCCTTTGGAGCATTGCCCACCATACGCCAATAAATGCTAGCTAGATTAGTTTGAAGCCAACCTGTGGAATTTTGAACCATAGCTTGACTAACCTCGCTGCCAAATTCATGAATATCTTTTGAACCCAAAAACTTTGTGGTCAACTCAATTTCAGGTGACATAGTAATATTATGGCGATGTTTCATTCCCTGCAAAAAAATTTGTTAAACATAGGTTTAAGGTTTAAATTGTTTCTTAATAAGAAAGAAAATTGTTTTAAGATCTTAAAATACCTGTAAATGATCAAAAGTAAATAAACTAATATATGGTTGGCTTGATTCACAATTTGGAACTTTAAATGAACCTTTATAAGGTTTTAAATAATTATCAATTCTGTAAAAGCATATTAAATAAAATTAAGTTAAAAGAATTTTAATAATCAGATAAAAATAATTTAGAATAATAATCAGAAAAATTACATGAGATTTTTTAATTTCTCAGTTTTTCAATCGATATATAATCAGTATAATATAATGAATTTTAATAAAATAATATTAAAATCTTTGAATAGATGAATATTAACTATGAGTATTAAAGATAGTTTACACTTTATTAATAAGAAGAACGATTAATTAATTATTCATTTTATTATTTATAAACTTTTGATAATTTTCTCATAATATTGAAAACAGTATTTTTTAGATGTTGTTCGATACAAGTTTTTATTTATTTTTTCTTATATTTTTCTTAATTTTAAATAAATAAAACTTATCAAAATTAATAAATAACTCCTAAATTAATGATGTAGATAAAAGATAGTCGAGAAATAATATTTTTAGTATATAAAATAAATGAATCTATTTTATACTAACTTTATTCTTTCTTTAAGATCTCCACAAAGACTAATATAAATTGCAGAATCATCAAGTTGTTGTTTAACTGTATTTATACAGTCAGGATCTCTGGCATAAAGCTTTTGTTCAAGATCTCCAGAGTTTTCAAACTGACTCCATTGACGATCTATTCGAGCTTTCCGATTAATTAATTCTTTATAAAGTTCATCTATTGTTTTTGCTCTTTCTTCCTGTTCAAGAAGAGCAAGGAGATCATAGGGACGTCTTAAATGAAATGCAGAATCCAACTGAAATAAGAAATTACAGTTTTGATAGGATGAAAATATAAATAAATTAAAATTAAAAAAAAATTATAAATTCTTAAATTTTAAAATTATAAAAATATACTAAAAGATATAAATCAAAATAAAACTGAAACTAAACCATTACCAATAAAATTAATTTAAAACGATTTTATGCAAAATTTTAATTTAATAATTTATTCTTAATTAGATGGTCTTATATTCCTATAGTTATAGATTTTTTTTCTTTATAGATAAATAATTGATAAAGCTAGTGATAGCATTTAAAAATTCTAAGAATATATTTTAAATAATTCATATATTTATTAAAATATTAAAGAATATAGGTTGTTAATAAATTTAAAGTGAGTTTAAATATTCAGAATTTAGTTCCAGGATATCTTGTTGCTTTAAAATAATATACGAGTGCTAATAGATAATGTATACCTGAGATTGAATTAAACCACTTTCAGTAACGATCCAATGTGTAGAACATTGAATTTCATTTAAAAATATGCAAGATAATATTAAAATCAAACGAAAATTTTTAAGACGAATCATAGTTGTTTTATTTTATTTTAAAAAATTTATTAAACAAAGATGCATGTCCATTGATATGTTTTTATTCTGTAAAAATAAATTATTATTTTTTTAACATTTAAAAAAATATGAAAAATATTTTATACTAACACTTGTTGAAAATTTAAAAAATTAAGATTAGAAATACTGACATTACATATGTCAAAATATTGAAGTAACAAATTTATTGTCATTAATATTGTATTAAAATGTAAAGCAAAATAAATTGCAAATAGATATACAATTAAATAAATATGACATATTCAATAAATTCATATCAATTTGACATATAAATGGATAAATGTCACCTATCGTCGAAAGTGCGAACATTTATTCTAATAATTATTTTATTTTAAATAAATATTTTCACTTATTTTAAAACAAATTTTTTTATTCAAAAAACGAAAAATAAATTAATAAAACATAAATATATAAATGTTAAATTATTATGTTGATTTAAATATATAGGAAAACATATAACAATTACTGTTTCTAATTTCATTTACTATGTTAATATATAAGTTTTTTTTTATTTTTATATTTATAATATTATACTATTTAACATTACTTCACAGAATAATGTTGAATTAATATTAGATTGTTTCCCAGATTATAAAGCAAAAATTTCAAGAGATATTTACTTAAGAATCTAGTTCATATAGAAATTAAACTTTAATTTATATATTAGGTACAGAAGTATGAAACATTATTATCTTAATATATAACAACTATCGTAAAAAATTATCCATTAAATAAACTAATTTTCAATTAAAAAACAGACAATGTTAATATTTTAAATCAAATTGAAGCAGCGCCCGCCCTAGCATTTACAGCAACCAGGACAATAGAAGAAAGCTATGCCCCTAATAGAGGAGATTTTAGGGTTCAATTGTCCTGGGAAAAACAATATTTTGCTCTCTTTCATACAACTAACTTTTAAATAATGAATGTAAAAAAATATTTCAGGTACCAGCACAGACCATCTCACCGGCTTCCCCCCCCCTCCCCTTAATCAGGCGCTGGCCCTTATATTCGTAAAATTTATTACATTCATAATAAAATGCCGCCTTTCAGATTTGCCATCTCGGACAAAAGCCCGGTTTGCCTGGTTAAAGCCTGGTTTTCAGTTTATATTTCATAGATCAAAAGATAAAGGTGAACATTAAAATCTTTTATTCAAATTTTTACAAATATGGAATTAACCCAGTCTAAAAATAAATTAAGCATTTAAGAAAAAAATTCGGGAAACCTTGGTTTAACGTTTTAATAAAATAGTTTCTAATAAATGAGTTTAGATGAGCATCACCAACAAACAGAGAAATGAATGCTTCTAAAATGATTTTGTTATGTTAGTGTTTATACTAAAAACTTTTCTTATTTCATCCTTTACCAAAAGAATCTCCAAAACAGCATTATACACATCAATATTAAATTGATAAATAAATATTAATTTTAACAATTTGTAAATAATAACAAATAAAATTAAATTTAAATTTTTAATGAATATAAATCATGGTTTTTGGAACTCTATCAAAGTTATTTTGTCACAATTTTATTCACAATTTTAAAACTGAATCCAGTGATTACTCATTTTACAAAGAATCAAATATCACTACTAATGATTTAAGTTATCAAGCTTTTCCCGAATTAATTCATAATGAAGATTGTTTATGTTTAAATGAAAATTTAGAAGAAATATTAAGTACTAAAATCATAATGGATCAAGATTTTTCTATTCCAGATAATGTTATGCTTCATTTATTTGAAGGAACATTTAAAGTTAATAAAGGTTTAAAAAAATATTTTTAATAATGTTAATATATATTTATTATAAATAAATAAGTCTTTTAATGAACTTTTAGATTTTTCATCTGAAAAAAGAAAAAAGAATAATAAGTTTAATATTGTGAGATATAAATCATTAAGTGAATCCAATTTAAAAGAAACTTATCAATATTTTGGTTGTATTTATATTTGATTAAAATTCTCTTTATTGAGAAAGCGGTCTATTGTAATGTTCATGGATAAAGTATATTTATAATATCTCATGCTTTTTAAAGCAAACACTTATTAGTGTTATTGCTTGTAGAGAAAATAAAATTACTCAGAATATTTTTAAATATAAAAAAATTATTCTTATTAAGGCTTATTTTTTTAAATTGAATTTTAATTTATATAATATATTAAGGTATTACTGAGTGCCTACGATTAAATTTATTAAATTCATGTATTGAATATATGTATATCTTCTTTTGCTCCGTCGATCGTTTAAAAAGTACCTGAAAAGACCAGTCTACAAATTTACATATATTTTATCTTAATTAATATTCTCTTTAAAGAGTTTTGATTTCATATCTTTGAACCTTTAAATTCCATTTTTCTTTCCAAAAGTTTAATTCTTGTCATGTAAAACTATATTATAGATTGACCGCTTTTTATTTTTTCAAGCATATTAATAATTAATTAATATAAAAAATTTATTTCAGATACTGAAAATAGCAGAAAATTTAATTTAAATTTTCTTAAAAACAGATATGATTTTAAAAAAAATTTAGAATATTTGAAATTAATTTCTACACCTCCGATAGAAAATGTGAATACAATATTTTTAGAATTATTTTTATTAAGAAAGGTGCATTATATTTTTTATTCAATTTAAATAAATAAGTATAAAAGCTCATTTATATATATATATAATATAAGTTATCATGTGTCTGTAGAGTGACTGAATAAAATAAACGCCAGGATGGCGCTGTTGCCGGGCAATGACAATGCGCCTTCTGAACCTGTTGATTGCCCGACAACAGCACCCTCGGCGTTTACTTTTTCTATACGTACATAATGTTGTAATGGCTAACTAAGTAAATCCCCTATAATCAATCTATTTAGCTTTTTAGTAAGATATGAAATGATGTTTTTGGTTGTTTAGAGCAAGATTTTTTGCCACCTCAATTGCATTGCGTAGTTAAAGTAAAAATCACAAAATAAATGGTTCTGTTGATGATTCAAGTACCAAAATGGGTTTCAGTAAATAGATCAATCAAATTTAAAATATATACACCGAATGTTTATATTTTAACATTCCTTAATTTTAGAAAAGTAATAAAAAAATGGTTTTAACTTGAATGTGCTACCACTTTATAGCTAAATTATTCTTTAAAATTTATTTTATTATTTTTATTATTTTATAAAATTTTATAAATGAACTTGAATTTTTTTAATTTTCTATAGGCATATTCATTAACTAAACAAGAAATTTTAAACGAATTAATTGAAGCACAAATGAAATTATTTATTTATCCATATCAAAATGTAAAAATTGTGTGGTTAAGGAATTTGAATATTATAAATGATATGTTTTCTAAAAAATGGATTGAACCATTATTTTATTTTGAAAAGTATTACACTCTGTACTTATTTACTTTATAAATATTTAATATATGTAGCTTGTGTGAAATAAATATTAGGAGTCAAATTATGATTATACATTTACATATAAGTATATATTTCTTTTTCATATTTACTTTGATTTAAAAACTTAATTGACATTAATTATTCAGGTAGTTATTCAGCTTTAAAATGTAAAATTTGATTGTTAATTCGCACAAGTTACCCCTTGATAATAAAATTAATTTATATATAATACATAAATTAATTACCTACTAATAATAATACTTTTTAGATTTGAAATATCGCAAAATAAAGTATTTTTAATTGCCTCCGAGACAGCTTCTATATTCTTTCGACATCCTCATCTAATATTTTTCAATAATTTAGCTATTTTATTAGAAATTCCTAAATGTAATATAGTTTTAATGAAATTCTTACATAATGTATAAATTTTCAAATAAGTAATATAAGATGATTTTTTTTTTCAAAAAATGTCTCTTTATTCTTAATAAATAATAATTTTGTACAAAATACACGAATCATTCTCATTGTTAAATTTTATTTCATCATTCTATTTCAATGACAATAGTAAATTTTTTACTTTACTTTAATAAATATATAGCTACATAAATAGTGTAAGAGAGAGTTGGACATGTATGTTTATTATCCCTCCTTAAGGTTTCAACATTATATATTTTTTTAAAAATTATACGATGAACATTAATAAAATTGAAAAAGAATATATTAAGATAAAATTAAATTTTAAAGATCTATTCATTATTTTCAATATAGAAACAAAAACACACACATTCTTACTATTATTAACTCAAATTTTCCAAAATAAACATATTTAAAATTGTTGTAAACACTTTCTAAATGTATTACTATTGTCAAGGACATAAATATTTTAGGTAGGATGGTCAATTTTTAGTTTGGATTCCCTTTTGTTGTAAATAAATTAAATATATACTTATAAGAAGTAATATTAAAGGCAGTTATTAATACTAAATAATATAACTATATAGAATAAGGCAGAGTGCATGGTTTGATTTAAATGTAAAATAAAATATGTAACTAAAAATTAGGTCAATATAAAAAAAATCATTAAAAAAAAGGATAGATTTAAATATTTGTGGATATCAACTAACATTGTTGGTTAATTGCAGATACAAAAATTTATATTAGTTAATCAAGGAAGGCGCCTATTTATTCTTACATTTTATCAGTTGTTCATATCATCTAAGAACTTAGCGGACTGTTAAAATATTTTAACCTTTTTATGAAGAATTAAAATTAAATACCTTTCCTAAAAAATATTGAATTTGTCTATTAATTTATTGACGAACATTTGAAATGGAAAAATAAATTTATAATATTAAAATTGAAATTAAAATTAATTAAAATATGATATTTCTAATAGAAAAATGACTTTAAAATATTAACTATAAATATATATTTTCAAATTATTTTACATTAATATTTATTAAATCAAATTTGAATAATATTTTCGCGGTTTGTTTATGACGTTAATGAATCTTTCGAGGACAAAATTTTCTGATTAAAGGTCACATCATCAAAGTCAAATTTATTTTATCTCACGTAATCGTATCTTACAGTTTCATAAGCATACTTTGTTTTGTTATTTAATACAATCATTTAGATTCCATCAAAATGGGCCGTAAGTTTTTTGTTGGTGGAAACTGGAAAATGAATGGAACGAAAAAAGAAATTGAAGAAATAATAAATTTTTTAAAAAAAGGCCCGTTAGATTCCACTGTGGGTGAGTAAATTATCTCTTAAATAAATCTTAAGAATACCTTATAAGTATTAGAATTTCAATTCTAGATGTCGTCGTTGGGGTTCCTTCTTTATATTTAGAATCAACCAAAAATAATTTACCAAATAATGTTTTAATTGCTGCACAAAATTGTTATAAGTTACCCAAAGGAGCATATACAGGTATGTATTTAAAATTAAAATTTAAAAGATAACTTTTTAATTTATAATTTATATTTCAGGTGAAATCAGTCCGGCTATGATAAAAGATCTTGGAATTAATTGGGTCATCTTAGGACATTCCGAAAGAAGAAACATATTTGGAGAAAATGATTTGGTAAAATCCAATTAACAAATTCTTATTCTAATAATATTTATTCATTTTTCTTTGTAGCTTGTTGCAGAAAAAGTTGCTCATGCTATTGAATGTGGTTTAAATGTAATTGCATGTATTGGAGAAAAATTAGAAGAACGGGAAGCTAACAAAACCGAAGAAGTTGTATATCGGCAAACAGATGCAATTGCTAAAAACATCAAAACACAAGATTGGAAGCGAATTGTATTAGCATATGAACCTGTTTGGGCGATTGGGACAGGAAAAACAGCCACTCCTCAACAAGTAAAAATAAATGAAAAAATAAAATAAATTTTCGAAATAAACTTAAAATAATAATAATAATAATATATATGTTTGTATTAAATAGGCTCAAGAAGTACATAAAAAACTTCGAAATTGGTTAAGTAATAATGTAAATGAAGATGTATCAAAAACGCTTCGAATTATTTATGGAGGTTCTGTAACATCTTCCAATTGTAAAGAACTCGCTAAGGAAGAAGACATTGATGGATTTTTAGTTGGTGGTGCATCTCTAAAACCAGACTTTTTACAAATAGTAAATGCAAATCAATAAAGAATATTTATTAATCTGCAAGTCTTCCAATTATTTTTCTAAAAATTATATTATATATTTATATATATATATAGATATAAATATTTTATGATATAGATATATTAAATAATTATATATTGGTATATTTTTTTTTTATTTTATATTCACAAATAATTCCTTTAAAAGTCATTTCTATAAAAATAGGTCAATAGGATATTTGATATTTAAAAACAATAATTTTTGGGAATTTATGTGAGGGAAATGTAATTTATGACACAAATAATGATAAGAGGTAATTTATAATTTAAAGAAATTTAATAATCTTAAATTAAAATACAAAAAGATAACATAAAATGAATATCTATTTTTTATTTTAATAAATTTATTTACACAAACAAAATAAAAAAATGAAAATTAAGACTTGAAACATTAAAAAAAAAAATTATGGAATGAAATTTTTCATTTTTTATATTTGTTTAACAGTATCAGATAGATATATTTTATAAATGTAACATGTGATCTATGTCAGAAACTTTCTATTTCTAGAAAAATGATTAACTTTGAATATAAATTAACTTGATAACATGTATAAAAATATTACTAGATTAGACAATTGTTTTTTACTATAAAAAAAAAAGATCAATTTAAGTTTTGTTTTTTCCCATGTAATAGTTAATTATTATTTTGTCTTTCTCACTAAATGACTAGTGATTGAACCAAAGAGTTTTAAGTTTAAATTTATAATAATTAACGGTGGATGTCATGAATAAATTTATATTGAATTGAAAAAAACAAGACAATGATCAACTAATGAATACAATAATAAATGTCGATGAGATGGGAAGAAACAATGAATTAATTAATGGAATGATTACATCATTCCACCCATTCCGCCCATACCACCCATACCACCCATGCCACCCATTCCACCCATTCCTCCTGCGCCCGGACTTTCTTCTTTAGGTAATTCGGTAACAACGGCTTCGGCAGTGGTGAGGAGAGAAGCAACTCCAGCTGCATCCGTTAAGGCTGTTCGTACAACCTAAATAAAAGTAGATGATGTTTGTTAATAGTTGATAGAGAAATATTTAATTTTAGTTTTTGATAAAGAGTGATAGACTTTACCTTGGTTGGATCAATAATTCCTTTGTCAATCATATTGACATATTCATTATTCAAAGCATCATAGCCTACTTCAGAAGAGGCCTCTTCTACTTTGGCTACAACTACACTTGCGTCTACTCCTGCATTCTTTGCAATTTGCATGCATGGCATCCGTAAAGCATTTCGGATAATTTCAACGCCTGTGCTTTGGTCTTGATTATCTGCTTTGACGTCTTTTAATTTAGGAATGCAACGTAATAAGGCCGTGCCACCTCCGGGTACAATTCCTTCTTCAATAGCAGCACGGGTAGCGTTTAATGCATCATTGACACGGTCCTTTTTTTCATTTACTTCCACCTGCAATTCAAAGATATAATTAATGAAAGGTAGAATAAAATTGAATTGAATATAAACTTTTTAAAAATTTAAATTCATCAGGTTTGTAAATATCCCTTCGTAGGTTATGATCAACTAATTTAAAGACTACAATTAACCATTAGATTTGGTTAAGAATCTCAAAATTATCAATTCCTCGGCCTTAAGATCATCATTTTTTTTTTTTGTATTTATAAAACAATAGAGAAAAAAAAATGATTTTATTGAATTACCTCTGAAGAGCCGCCTACTCGAAGTACAGCAACGCCAGCTGAAAGACGAGCAAGACGTTCTTGTAGTTTCTCTTTCTCATATTCCGAGGTGGTCTCGTCAATTTGATCGCGAATTTGATCAGCTCGCCGTTCAACATCCTCTTTTTTTCCTTTTCCCCTTAATATTAAAGTGTCATCTTTGGTAATAACAATTTCGCCCACTTGACCTAAATCTGCCAATTGGACATCTTCAATTTTAACGAAATTTGCATCGTCTCCAAAAAGTATGCCACCGGAAGCGATTGCCATGTCTTGGAGGGTGGATTTGCGATTATCTCCAAAGCCTGGTGCTTTAACAGCTGCCACTTGTAGACCAATCTTCAAACGATTCACAACCAACGTACTAAGTGCCTCTCCATCGAGATCCTCAGCGATAATTACCAGTGGTTTTCGTTGAGAATTCGCCAATTCCAATGCTGGAATAATGGATTGCACGGAGGAGATTTTCTTCTCACTCAATAATAAATAAGCATCTTGGAATTCTACTTTGGCTCCCTTTGTCGTGTTAATAAAATAAGGAGAAATGTAGCCTCTGTCAAATTTCATTCCCTCGATCACTTCAAGTTCATCGTGAAGGGTTTTTCCGTCTTTTACGGTGATTACTCCCTCTTTTCCTACTTTTCGCATTGCATCGCTTATCAAATTTCCTACATCTTTATCACCATTGGCAGAAATTGTAGCCACCTGAGCAATCTCTTCTGGAGTCGTTACAGGTTTCGAAAGTTGTTTCAGATTCTCTTTAATCGCTTCCACGGCCATCATAACACCACGTCGTATCTCAATTGGATTGGCACCTTTACTAATTTTATCAAAACCCTCCTTAGCAATAGCTCGGGCTAAAACAGTGGCTGTAGTCGTGCCATCTCCAGCCTCTTCATTTGTATTATTCGCAACATCTTGTACTAATCGAGCTCCAATATTTTGAAATTTATCCTTAAGTTCTACTCCTTTAGCAACAGTAACTCCATCTTTTGTAATTTTAGGTGCGCCCCATGTTTGTTCAAGAATAACATTTCGGCCCTAAAAATATATATTATTAAATTAAATTGAGAGAGACACACACGGTTGGGTATTTAGAAAAATCTTATGAACAGAAACAATATTAAGCAAACATTGAAATTTTTTTTTACTTCATTATCTATTGTAATCATGTTCATATGATAAATTACTATTGAATTAATTATTGCAGTAAAATATAGGTAATTTAAAAATTCCAAAAAAGAAAATAACCTTAGGGCCCATGGTGACAGCAACCGCATCTGCAAGGATGTCTACTCCTTGAAGCATCAGAGCTCGAACATCGGCTCCGAATCGAACATCTTTGGCATAGCTACGGTATTGGAGTTGTCGTAAAAAGGACGTGCGTGCAATTTGTGGAATACGATGCATTCTAGAAGAAAATTAAATAAAAATTTATCAATATATAGGAAATTATTTTCCATCAAAAAAAAATTCTCAGAAAAATTTAAATAAAATTAAAATTATTTTACCTATACTTATTTAAATTAATTTTTACTCACATGCAAAATTAAAATGGAGACAATACTTCCAATAGATGAAATACAATTAAATTTATAAATATACAAAAAAATTTTTTTTTTGTAAATAATATTAATATAAATACAAAGAATATATATTTATAAGCCTTTGTTTATTTGTAACTTTCTTTTTTGAATATTATATGCATAATATATGAATGAATTTTATCGATATTTCTAGATGTAATAATAAATTTTTTTAAATGTAATATCAATTTATATTACTAAATTAATCTATTAAGTAAATAGAAATAATTAAATGTTACTTACTTATATAATATTTAATTAATAGAATAAATAGGAATATATTAAAAGTAGACAATACTACTCGAAAATAGTTTCTCGTGTTTCTCTCGGTTAACGAATTCGAAATGAACTAATCAACTTATGAATAACCCCACCACCAAAAAGCACATGGCCGGCTTGATCTTTAAATCTTGAGCATAGTTCTACTTTTATTGAATTTAAATTGATTTTATCTTAACTCATTTAAAAAATTTCCATTTTTTATTTATAAAATTAATTTTCGTTTTTATATTAAATTTTTTAACTAAACTTTTGATTATTTATTTAAATTATCTTTCTTATAATTTCATTATTCTCAATCCAGGCCGACAATTTCTAGAATTCTCTGTAATGGATGATGTAATCCAATGAAAAACAGACATTAAACTTTATATCTCCTCAAATAAAAACAAATCATTTAAATTATAAATCTTAAAATAATTATTAAAATACTTTAAAATCCAACTATAATTTTTATATATATATATATAAATGAAAATATATTTATTTATTTCAAATATATTCGAAAATTTTTATAATTTCCCCCTCCCCACTCTATTATTTCATCATTTCAAGGAAGATCCAATCACAACCTTTAGCTCTCCAATTGGCTCTGGAGTGAAAATCTATAATTTCTTTCTAGAATCTTATAAATCAAATTTGTTTTCATCAAAATATTCTGATACATAGACATGGTATTTTTTTATAATGAATATTAATATTAATATTATAATATAAAATAATTTTGAAATTTTTATATTATATTTTTAAAAATTTATTTTCTTATAAACTTATATTTAATATTTTTGGATATACATTTGCTTTGTAAATATTCATTAAATATAATCATTTATTATTTTAGGCCGCCTCCGCCGCTCCTGCCGGTGCCAGAGCACTACGAAGATTATTAACACCTTTAATGGATCGAGTTTTAGTCCAGAAATCCGAAGCTGTAACCAAAACAAAAGGAGGAATCGTCCTACCAGAAAAAGCCCAAGCTAAAGTTTTAAAGGGAAATGTTATAGCTGTAGGCCCTGGTTTAAGAAATTCTAAAGGTGCCCATATTCCTCTTTCTGTCAAGGTGGGAGATCTCGTGCTCCTTCCAGAATATGGTGGTACTAAAGTCGATTTAGATGATACTGAATATATGATCTATAGAGAAGCTGATATTTTGGGTAAATTAGAATCATAAATTATTGAATTCTTATCCAAATGTGATTTAATTAAATTATTTTCAAGTAGTCTTTGTAATCCAGTTATAACGTTAATAAAATTGATTTAATGAACATTTATTAAATTATTGAATTATAATATATAAATCATTCCTTTATTAGCAAAGTCATATTAATAATTTTCTTTTTATATTATCATTAAATTATATTATTGATTTAATAAAATTGTCTACAAAGATCTTTCTTTCATTTTATCATGTACACTTCCCTATATTTCATTATAATTCTTTGTTTTTTATTTTTGTATATTATTTCATTATTTTATAAATATATATCCTTATTTATAATATATTAACTAACATCTGGATAAATTTTCAATCCAGGTTCTATATTTAAATTTTTAAAATTTTTTTTAATACAATTTTATGTCATAGAAAATGGAAAATACTAAAATCATTATTTGGTCGAACTTATTAATTTTTTTTATGTTTATTAATTTAGATATTGGTATTTAGATATCAATAATAATAAAGGGAAAAAACGTCCATGTCTAGGCCATCCTGATGTTTTTTATATTTTTATTTACAATTATTTTTCAATTATTCTATGATATATTTAAAAAGGTAAATAATTTGTAATATAATTATAAAATATTAATTAAAATTTACGCAAAGTAAAAGTATTTGATCAAGGTAATTTCATATTTATTTCATATTTGTAAAATCTCATTTAATTTCTGTTTTTATTTGGCACGAAATATAAAATCATTTAGACCAACTGTATACAATAAAAATTTTTATGATTGTGTAACTAAATTTAATAAATTTTTAACAATATGTATTAATTTAATTTAATTTTTAATTATTAAGTGTTGTTTTTTCAAAGAAAATTAAAATTTTAAGAAATTTATTTTTATTATGTGTATTAATTTAATACATATATTGCTATCATCATGCTATATATAATTTTACAACAAACCATGCTGAAACATTTTCTAATTTGCATTTAATTTTAGAAATAGTTCATCAAAAATAATTAAAATACTAATACATAATGGAGAACAATAAAATTCCAGCAGATAAAAATATATCTGAAACTCAAAATATTGAAACATATATAGAGGTGAATCAAAATTAATTTAAATGTCAATTTAAATTCAAATTCAATATTTAAATATTAATTTAATATTTTTTAGAATGGATTTCGTACTATAGTAAATGGAGTTAGATGCTCCAATAATATTACTCCTCTTTTCACAAATATACCTGAAAATTCGACTTTTAACAAAATTATGACTTCCCAATCAAATCGTTTATTAAATTTGTAAGTAAACTTTTATTCTAAATGAATTTCAACTTTTCTAATGAATTTATTTTTCAGAATGACAACAATTCTTAATAATCAACGAATTTATGAAAATATTACTCAACGTGATTTGGAAGAAAAGTTCGAATTATTGATTCAAGCTAATGATACTATTTTAGATAGAGTGGTAAAAATATCGATTAATATTTATTCATGACCATTCCATAAATTGAAAAAAATACAACTTTCAAATAATTGTCATCTCATCTAATTCTAAAACATATTTCAAATTTCACACTTATATACCTATATATTTATATAAACTTTTACATTTTTCAAAATAATCATCTCAAATATCTAATCAAAATTTTAAAAGAAATCTTTTTATTCATAAGAAATATGTTTTTTGTGTCTATTATCACATTATTTTCATTTAGGACGCCAATTTGGATGAAATAGCTGGAATTCGTTGGAATCCTCCTCCAAGTTATGATAACACTAGTTATAAAAACCAAAATATAAATGGAAGCTGGAATAAGAATAATCTGGTAATAAGATAAATTCATATTTTTTCCCATTTTTATAATTTGTAAATTAATTCTATATTTAATTCAATTTAAAGATAACAGTGGAATCTAATTCTAAAGAATCTCCTGTTCGACTTCTTACTGCAGTGAATATACAAAGGCCACAAATAAAATTTAAAGATAAAATTGACAACACAAATTTACCATTTTGTCCAAAATTAAAAGATAAACCAAATAATTTAAAACCTTTAGCCGTTTATTTAGAAACTACCGATGATGGAATTGAATAGTGAGTATATTATATATAAATGATAAATTCAAAAAACAGTAATACATCTACAAATATAATCACACTGTTATTAAGTTAAGAAATTTCTTGTTTAGTTATATAAATATGTTTATTTTAAATATCTACTTTTATGGAATATTTTAAGAAATTATATTTAAAAATTAAAACAATGTTTTTTGTAATTTTAAAGAAATATATTTCTAATATTTTTTATTTTTACTAGCTATTGTCATCCTTATGAATATGAATTAGATCGATTTAGTCCAAATGATGATCAATTGAAAAAAGCAGATCCTCCAAGAACTTATAAATCTTTGGATGAGACTCCTTTGGAAATGATTACTGAACCAGAACAAATAAAACCACTTGTAGATGAATTATTAAAATACCAAGAAATTTCGGTTGACTTGGAGGTAATAGAAGTGAATTTAAAAATAATTATTTTTATTACTTAAGATTTTCTTTTTGATATTGAATGTTAAATAAAATGTTTTAGCATCATTCTTATAGAACTTATCAAGGAATAACATGTTTAATGCAAATATCAACCGTGGATAAAGATTATATTATTGATACATTAACCTTAAGAAATTCACTTCAATTATTAAATGAAGTTTTTACAAAACCAAGCATTATTAAGGTATTTTTTGATTTGATAAAATAATTTTATAATTTTACAAATTTATAATTTTCTTTATGTTATAGGTTTTACATGGAGCTTATCTAGATATTTTATGGTTGCAACGTGATTTAGGCCTATATATTGTTGGATTATTTGATACATATCATGCAGCAAAAGCATTAGGATTAAGTCGTCTTTCGCTCGCATTCTTATTAAAACATTATTGCAAATTAGACCCTAATAAACACTTTCAATTAGCAGATTGGAGGATTAGGTATAAATGAAATTATTCTTATTTAATTTTTTTAAGAATTCTATTTAAATTAAACAAATAATAAAATGTATAACTCTTCTTTTGTGTTTATTATCTTGTTTATTTTTTAAAATGAGATTATAATTTAAAAACTATTTATATATTTTTTAATTCTAGATTTCATTTTTTATATTTACTAATAAGATAATCTTGTTATTATTTTTAAGACCGCTCCCTGAAGAATTGATTCTATATGCTCGAGAAGATACTCATTATCTTCTTCATATATATGACATCATGAAAAATGAATTGTTAGAGCTTGGAAATGGGCAAACAAATATTTTAGAATCAGTTTTTCAAAAATCTACAATTATATGTGCTAAGGTAATAAAAAAACTATTATTGCAACTACACTATAAAATACATTTTTTTAAAATCAGAAACTTTATGTGTACTTTTTAGCGATATGATAAACCAGTTTTAGAACAATCTACTCATTTAGATTTTTATCACAAAAACAAAAGACTTTTCAACAATCGACAATTATCTGCTCTTCGTGATATTTTTAATTGGCGTGATAAAATAGCCCGAATTGAAGATGAAAGTACAGGGTAAACTATAATTAGTTATATAAATTTATTTTTTAATCAATGTTATTTATTGTTATTTATTTATTTTTAATAGATATGTATTACCCAATCACATGATGCTTCAAATAGCTGAAACATTGCCTAGAGAAGTACAGGGAATATTGGCTTGTTGTAATCCTATTCCACCATTATTGAGGCAAAATGTGATGACAATACATCAAATGATTTTAGTAGCAAGAGATCAACCATTAGTGAAGCAAATTGTTAATGATGAAGGATCGAATCATTTGAGGCCAATCCTTGCCTCCAGTTCTATTCTAGATATTGAAAATCCACTTTATTGTCCCCATGATCTGTCTCATGCTGAAGAAGGAATTCGAGATGACCTGCCAACAGTTTTGACTGGACTAACATTAGAAGAATTTTCTCCTAAACAACTCACACGAAAATCAGTTCCATCTAAAATTAATCTATTTAATAACAATTCTAAGGTAATAATTAATAAGTAAAATATTTCCCAATTATATCCTACTTCCTTTTGAGAGATGGCTGTTAGATAAGTAATTTCTTAGCTATATTTTATTACTTACAAGGACTTGTAATTTGTGTTTTAAGATGTTTTTTTTTCTTTTCATAAATATAAACAATTATTATAATAAAAACTTATTTTATAGTATTTGGACAGCATCAGGGCAAAAGCACACTACTCATTCTTTTAAATTTTTATTTTTTATCGGCAACAAGTCACATTTATATATTTAAATTTAATTATGCGGTGTACACTTAAGAATTAAAATTTTTGTTTGATTTGTTTTAATGTATAAATAATTTTAATAGATTTTCGCTAAATATTAGAACAAATTAAATAAATGTCCTTAAACTTCATTATTCAAAATTATATTTACAATAAAGAAATAATCTCAACTAGCCCATTTCTCAACCATCCTTCTAAATCATATCCTTCAAAACGTTTTCACAGAATTTAAATTCGTTAGGATATATCTTCAAATGATAAAACTACTAATCCTCGAGTAAAATTTATCAGTCCTTATATGCGATATGAATTGACCCGTAAAGATGCGGAAGAAGAAGCTAAACAACAAGCAACATTAGATAAAGAAAAACATAAAAATGAATTAGAGGAACAAGAAGAAAAAGAAAGAGCAAATGATCAACGATTGGTAGAACATATAAAATTAAAAGAGGAAAAGGAAACTTATTATAAACAAAAAAATATCACTAATCCACAAAATAAGGTAATTATTAAGAATTAAATTTGAAGAAAGTTATTTATAAATTAAATGTATTTAAACTTAAAAGTTTCTTACAGAAACGAAAAAGTCAAGATGGACAAGAAATAATTCCCTCCAAATTAATAAAAGTTGAAAATGATCCATTAATAAATCAAATTCACCCTGAGAAGAATTTATTTCAAACACCAAAAACAAATAAGAAGAAAAAAAATAAAAATAAAAATAAAACTGTTCAAATTAAAGAATTTAAACCTGAAAGAAATCCATCAAATTTAGAGGGGACATCTCAATTATCAAATAAACAAATGAAGAGAAGAGCTAGAAAAGAACATTTTTTGCAGAAAAAACAGAAACTTTCACAAGAATTAGAGACAAATCCAAATTCTATTCCCAAAACTGATTTTTCTAATGAAAGATTCACACATGAAGAAGAAAGACAATTCACAAATAAAGAATTTCAAACTAAATCCAATAAAAGAAGTCATTCGGTTAATTCACAAATTACCCACACACAAATAAATTCCAAAAAAAATAGTCCACATATAGGAAATATTCCTTCTAAAAAACCATATAATTATAATTTTCTAAATTCTCCCAATCAAAACAATTCACACGAATCAAACGAAGAATATATTTCCAAACCATTTCAGCCTTTTGACTATTCCCAAGTTGATTATGCAAATTATAAAGGGGGAAGTCATATGACCCCGAAAAGCCATTCAGCTCCTAAAGAAAGGTTTCGAAAGGTATGTGCATTTTATTGTTATTAGAATTATATTCATTATTTTTTCTAATAATTTCATCTAATCCTTGCAGGGTAAAAAAAAATTCTTTGGTTCTGGAAATAAAGGCAGTTCAACTTTTGGTTTAAAATAATATTCATAAATATTTTCTCTTACATTTATATAAAAAATTAAAGTAATTTAAAAATGTTTTTTATTTTTTAATGCAAATGAAATTTTGTACATAAACATTTATAAAACTTTATAAAAGGAAATTATAAATAAATTTCAAATGTTAAAATGCTTTATTGTTTAAATTAATTTAGGAGCAAAATATCCATAGAGGGCAATTTTTTCAGGTACCCTCCCTTCCTCTGGCTTAAATCCCTTATTTATACATATAGGTTTTAAAATTAACATCTTAATCCAAGTATTTTGTGATTCTGACCATTCTGCCGTTAGAATTAAAATTTTATTAAATGAGTCCATTTATTAAAACACATTTTCATTATATTAATATTTTATTATTTTTTCTTGATTTTAAAAAAAATGAAAAACAGTAAATAATTCATGTTGAGTAAAATGTAACTACATAGATTCTCACACAAGGTTATAGGTTATAGATATAATTAGACTAGTATTTTCGACTTAATCCTTATTAAAAAGAATGAACACACAAGTATTGAATAACAAAAACAGTGAGTGAATAAAACAATATAAAAATTAATCAAAATTGCTTTTGGTTTATATATATATATTAAGAAATTTATATATTTTATTTTTATTCAAATATTGGCACTTTAATTATTAAAATTATATTAATCACACATAATAAAAAACTAAATTAAAAATCAATAAATTTCTTAATTTACATAAATAAATCCAATCAATTTATAAAATAACACTAAAAAGAAAAAAATAGTTAATTATAATAACATGGAATAAAAATTAATAAAATAAATTGGTCTTTTTTCAATACAATAAGATTGTTATTAAATCTTTCTACCTTTTAAAAATAAAATATTTAAATTTTTAAAGTTTACTGTGATTAATATTTAATAATATATGATATAATTCAAAATTTTTTTTACAAATTAACCAAGATTTTAAAGAGGTTTTATATATGAGGCGAATGGGTGGGGGGAGGGGAGAATAAAAGAATATTTTTAATTTTTAGAATTTCTTATTATTATTTTAATTGAAAAAGTCATGAAATCAAAAATTTTAATAATTCTTTAAACATAAAATCTGATCTTATTGAAATCATGAAAGACTATAAAGTAAGATGAGCAATTGTTTCTTTATTTTTAATTAAAAATACGCATTCGTTCGCAATATCTAAATATATATCCATATATTTCTACAATTCTACAATAAATTTCCCAATTAAAAATAAAAAAAAAATTAAATTATGAATTTCAAACTTATATATTATTTATGATTTGATTGATAAGATAGTTTTGCTTTAAGAAGAGATCAACTATAAATCTAATATATATATATATATATTTAGTATATAACATTAATCTATTTTTCATTTCTAATCTTTATTTCTATAATAATTATATACTCTATTTAGGTATATATATATAATATGTATATATAGATTTATATATATATTGACATTAAATTCACAAAAATTTCAAAAATACATTTATTTATGTTTAGAAAAAGGGGAATCTAAAAACATTCCTTTATATTTATAAAAGAATACACAAATTTGGAAGGTAAATTATGGAAAAAATATTTTTCTAATATTAATCTAGTCTTATTAAATATTAACAATTTTGATATTGCAGGATTTCATTAAAAGAGAATGGAAGATACCAGAATGTCTCTTAATAATTATTTAAAAAGATATTATATTCCTAAGTTGATAAAATTATAAATATAATAAAGTATAAAATAAAATTACCATATAAAATTTTTTTGACTAAAAATTTATTATAAAATTCTATTTAATAAAAAATATAAATATGAATTAATGTCAAAATCTAATCAGTTTTAATATCACTATTTAATTTCTCATTTAAATTTCGATGTTCATTCTTTTTTTTCGGTCTAGATTTTATTATGATTAAACATATAATATAAACAACAAACCATAAAATATTAAAGAAAAATCCTATTGATCTCCAATAACGAATTGTAGCATCAATTTTCAGTAACGAAAATGCACTTCCCATATAGCCATAAGATTGAATTTTGTAAATAACAAATAGGGCATGCATTAATGTTGAACGAGGCTCCGGTATTAATTTTACTAAAAGATCTTCAGCCGGAAGGTACAGGGGAACAGAAAGTAGACAAAGATAATATCCTGCATGAACACCATGCCATAAGGCAGACACTAACATGGTGATTATAACTCGTACCCCTTTCCAGGGGCATCTTTTATAAACATTAACTGCTAACCAATATTGAATACACATATTCCAAGCTTTCATTGATGATCTACCAGTTGCGTTAAAATCTGATGCGTATGGATCAATATTATGAATTGTTTCGAAAGAAATGCTAGGATCTTTGACACGATCATTAAGGCTTATATCTTTAGACGGCCCATGACCAGGACGTGAATCTGATGATATAGGATAAGCTCCCAAACCAGACATAGTGCAGACACATTCCGAAAGAAGAAGGCCAATGTACATCCGCATTCGAAATGTTAAGAACACTGGAGTCATATAATAAATTCGAAAGTACCAGGATTTGTCGTTGTAGAATTCATCACTAAATGCATACTAGAAAAAAAAAAGAAATATTTAAATTCAACTGTAAAAACATACTCAATATAAATTATAATATTTTTTCTTTTTAATTTTATATATATATAAATAGCTAGTATCTACTGTGAACCCTGTATATATATATTTGTCAATATTATTTATAACTAAATTTACCTGAAGTGGATAATAATAATTTGAAACAAGAAATATTACACCAAAAAATGGAATCATTTTTGCTTTTAATATTGTTTGATTTTTACATTCTTCTGGTGGACAAGTCCAATTCAGCCAATCAATATATGTGCGATATCGATAGAAAGGTCCTGAAATAAAGTGTTTTAAAAATATTTATATTTAATTCAATTTATTATTAATAAAAAAAATATTACCTGTGAGGACACCAACATAACAAAAAGAATAATGCAACACATCCAAAATGGATGGATAATTCTTTTCTTTTTTTTCTTTATTCATATGTTCATCATGGATTTCAAAAGCAAGCCCGACCAACTGGAAAATTTTTAAATAATTAATTAATGGAAATTTTTCCTTCAAATATATATATATGATATTTTGTGAAATATCCATTCTAATTTTGAGTTTTTAAAATAAGAGATTATTATATAATTATTATATAATTTTTAGCTGTAATTTTTATTTAAGATTAATTATAGTAGTTGAAATTAATTAACTAATGCCTACTAATATACTTATATTTTATTAAATTTTCAAATTTTATTAAAAATTAAAAAGTTATCAGATTTCTTAGATTATTTAAATGTGTTTAGCCTAAATGAA
Organism: Labia minor; assembly: GCA_963082975.1. NCBI lineage: Eukaryota > Metazoa > Arthropoda > Insecta > Dermaptera > Spongiphoridae > Labia > Labia minor. The sequence continues at coordinate 83,128,907 of OY720345.1, forward strand.
TTTATAATTAATATAAATAAATTTCCAAAAATTAATAAAAATATGAATAAAATTTTCGATATAATTAATTAAATTATAAATTGTTACAGCGATTTTTAACGGGTGCTATTGTTTTTCAAATCATGTAAAAATCAATTGACAAATGACAGATATTCTTTTCAGGGTTGTGGTGGGATTGGATTAGTAAAGCTAAGAATTTTAGAAACAAATATTATACATTTATTTTGTTACCTTAAGTGTTAACATCATTTGGATTAAATTTGTATGACCTGGAGGATATGGAACTCCAAACCATTCTGTTATACGGAAAAATGTTAAATAACAAAATGAAAATATAAAACTCACGATATGGCATGTTCTAAAAAAAGTAAAAATAGTATAGTTATTAAATAATATAAAAATTATATAAAACAAATCTTGATCTCTCTCTCTCTCTCTCCATATATATATATATATATTTACTTTTTTGGAGAATATAAAATTATAAAAATATTGATTAAAGTCGTTAAAATTGGGTGAATCACATGAATCCCAGAAACAATTGCAACTAGAAGAAAACCAATTAAAGTGCTTGCCCATTGTCTATTTGAATGAGATTCAACTTTTTGAATAACTGGCCCTAAAGCAATACTTATTCCTAAAAGGGAAATATATATTATATCGTCTCGATCCATTTTGAAATAAATACAATTTAATAATTTTAATTAAATTCTAAGTGATTTTATTGTGGTTAAAATTGACACATCTTCGTGGCACTCAAACCAACATAATATAGAACATATTAATAATTCATTAAAGTATTACTTCCGGAATTTAATCAAAAATTTAACTATTGAAAAAAAATAAATTCTTATTTTTATAACCCATCAATTAATTAATCAATTATAAACTTGAATGACCAAAAATGGCGCATTTTATGATATAGGTATATGACAATGATAATTTAATGTGATAATTCTTTTAATTTTAAACTTTTATCTCTTATGATCGATATTATATTTTAAACTAAGTTGAATAAAATTTAATATCTTTAAAATTTTTTTAAAAAAAGTAAATGATATGAATATATATATATATATATATATATATATATATATATATATATATATATACATGAATATTAAAATATTAAAATAGTGGAACCTCGAGTTACGATATTTTCGGTTTACGAGCTTGAATCTTCTGTCTCGGTTTAAAATTTACGAGTTGTATGAGCTCATTTTTTCCAATCTAGCTGCCTTAAGATTAGCAGCATTGTACGTTGTTTAAGACTCATCCACAAAGAATGCCATTCAAAGAACATTCAACTCTGCGTGGAGAAAGTGGTTTTAGAAAGAAACTTAAACGACGTTGCGAATGAAAATGAAAAGGTGCTTGATGAACATAGGTTCAAGGTGGATAAAACTAAAACAATTTGTAAAAGAAAGCCATCTCTATGAAGCAGCTGCTTTTAAGTAGGGTGACCATATATTGTCCAGTGACAATCTAAAATTAAAAACGGGACGGTGTTATAAAATGATGAGTTGAGAATAAGAAGAAAAATAAGCTGGAGTGTCTCCACTTGACTATCTCGCAATTTGAATTGGATTAATCAAGATATAATATATTTAAATTAAATTTAAATAATTATAAATTAAAATTAATAAATAATATTTATTAAACCAGCGCATGACTCTTTGTTGATGGCACCACGTCACGTGTTGGCGTGTGATTTGCAGTGTTAAAAAATTAATTCCGGTACTTTCAAAGATTCAATCAAGCTGAAATTCTATATTTAGCAGTTTTATACAATTTTTAATCATGTGGAAAACTATCAAACATATATCCTTATTTTACGGTCACTTTAGAGGAAAAAAATCAAAACGTTGTAGGTAATGACCCTCTTCCGATTGAGCAACATTTCTCAAAAGTTGATAGAAACCTACGAATTTTGAATAATTAAAATTATTTATTATTATAATAATTAAAAATATTTATATTATATTCATATTTGTTTTTTATTTCATTAATAGATACATTTAAATTATTTGAAATTATTTCAAAACTTTTAGAAGATTTATCTTTATTCGAAATATAGGAGAATTAAATGACGTCATCAATTTATTATACAGCGACTCCGTAAATACAAAATATTATATACTAGCTGTTAAATCAGTAAATTAGATAAAACATTTATTTGTTTTTGTGTTCTTACTTTTAATATATTTTAATTTTATCAGTAAATTAATTATATATTATTATTGTAAATGTTATATCTATCTATCTCTGTGCTCTTCTAAAAGTGTCCTTTCATACATTGTGAATTCACCTATAATAATATCTTACTTGAAAATGAAAATCCAATGAGATCAAAATTAAAATTATTTATTCATATAATCATCATGTTTTCAGTGTTTCATAAATAATTTAAAAAGGCCAATATTAGAAAAATAAAATTAAAAATCTAATAAAATATAAATATAAAATAAAAAATAAAAACAAACATTCTTTGAATGACAACATGTAGATATCAAATTATATGATCTTAATATATTGTGAGAATTAGATAAATAATGAAGAGAGCAAAAAATATTAAAAAAAGATATTTATTTAAATGAAATAAAATTATTTAATTTACAGAATGAAAATGTCTACAATAATGTCTAAACATTTTTTCTTTATAATTTTAGATTATAATAACACTAATTACAGTAGTTATAATATATGGGAAATTTTTAACTTCCCAACCCTATTTTAAAAAACCAAGACTTTACATTTACACTTTTTTAAGCTCTACTCGAATCCAGCCAAACCCAATAATAATGAATTATTTTTTTTAACTTAATTACCGAGCCGAGACTCGGGGTCCCGGTACTTTTATTTTAAGAATAGAGGCGGTGGCTGTGACGTCACATATATACATTTAAATTAAAAAAAAAAAACTAATTAAGATGATTTTTCCCAGAGATGTGATCCATAAAACTCAATTTTTCTTTATAAATATACCATCTCTGGTGTGAATTTCAAAAAAATGGTTAGAGAACCCATTTACATATGTATATATACAATTTTAGCTAGCATAATAAGATTAGATTAGATATATAATTTTCAATATTTACTAAAAATCAATTAAATTTATATACTTCTATTTACAAAATGTTTTTTTACAAATTTAGTGATGATCTCACTAGTAAACATGTCTTTTTAACCTATTGTTTTGTTACACAATTTGACAAAGTGGTGCAACAAGACTTTATGTAAAAGTAGAATTAGTTTTTTAGTGAAATCATCACTAAGGGCATAGCAAAAGGGGGGTATAAATGGTTGTGTGAAGGGTTCAGGAATATGTGGTAGGATATTAGACAGATGGATAATTTTATGGATATTTGCAAAAAATTATTTTACCTCTCTTTTTGTGAAATTATCTGAGGGACGTTTTAAAGAACATCCCTCATATTCCTTCAATTCTATTAACATATGAATGTCAGGCGTCGTCGTTGCGTATAAGAATTGCACGCAAGTCTCACATCCATATGTTAAAAGTTTTTTTAATAAGGAAACCCACAATGTAAGCCGTTTAGTTGATATCACAAAAGGACATTTAGGAAAGATCCAAAGTGGTGGTGTGTGTGGTGGTGGTGTTTGAGAGAATAGAAGGATCTGGATTGTTGGTGTTATTTGTTGGGGTTAGTTATTTAAGTGAGGTGTTTGTAAGGAGGTGTTTGTAGGAGAGGAGAACTTGTTCTCCATCATCTTCACAATTCGACCTAGGGCTCAATTTTGGAACATTATTTAAAATAGCTATTTTGTAGGCATCGATGAATTGTAAAGTTGATGGTTTGTTATTGGCACCACACAACCCTCTAATAATACTAAAAAGATTCTCTAACGGATCTTTATTTAAAGATCTTGTAGTTAGAACCTCTAAACCATCTTTCCGGAGTTTATTCCACAAATAGGCTACATTGTAGATTGTGGCAATGAATAATTTCACAAATTTAGGATTTGGTATTTTCTTCCCTCCGACAAAAAATTTAATGCGTGCCAATGTTAGTCGAGCTTTTTTCCACAAATAAAGATGAGATGAATTTTTTTGGGTAAGAAGTTTCGGGGATTCAGAAAAAGTATTGAGCGAATCGAACAGGTCATTCACAAACAAAACAAAATTTGCTGTTCCCGATGCATCAATTATTTTTTCTCTGGTCAGCAAGTTAAGCCCAAAGGAAGTGTTTCGACTAAAAACTTGCGCAGCAAGTTTCACTCGCATTTTTTGGCGAATTGTGGGATTAACATGAGCATTAGTGAGTTTGGACGTTCGGAATGGATATGGCTCTCCGTTCTTCCTGTAATAACGCTGAATGTCACTCCACTTTGCCACCTTACCATCGTAATGAATATCTTTAGTCATTAAGTCGTTCCTAATACATTTCAACAAATGAGGTGTGTCGAAAAGATGGACAATTTCACGACCTTTAATCTTATACACGAAACTGTCAGCAAATTTGCCCGAAAGTTTACGCATGGTAGCAACATTCCTCGGACTAGGGTCACAGACCGATGCACGGACAATAAAATTTGTTTGATTATGGATAGCCTCTACAACCTCTCTGATCAAATTAATTAATATATGTGGATTCGCTGCATTGTGTGTAAAATAAAAGGCTACAGATTGCTTCCACTCACCAGCAATGCTACGAATCATAAATACTAAAACATGATCAGCGATCTTGTTGTGCTCTGTTCCGATGTCCACAAAACCGTGAACTCTCCTATTGTCAGTGGTTGTTTGGAAATTTAAATATTTATTTATTTCCATCTCATCAAAAATGAGTGTACAATAACGCTCTTTCTGTGGGACAGCTTTGGAAATAATATTTAAATAACCGAACAATTGACTATTGACGCCAGGCTCCACTCGAAAATTGGTTAACGAGCGTTTTAAAGTTTTTACAGAAGGAAAAGATAAAATTTTTTGCAAATAACGGTAACATTTCGGGCTGTGTTTCATAATGGATAGGAAAAAGGCCTTTTTATCCAAAGAATACCTCCGGGCATCTTTGGATTTATCGAAATTGTAAAGAAGGGAAAATACAAAACGTCGGTGTTGTGGAGGGAGTTTATGGATATTATGAAGATCTTCAAAGGATTTTTTGGAAAGGTAGTTTTTTGCTTGCTTACATTTTGTGATTAAAGTATTCCTTCTAAATCTCTCTTGTCTTCTCAGACGTTTAACTTGGCGTAAATTATCATATAAAATTTGTTCTCTACGCGTCAATTGTTTTATCCTTGTGCGGTATAATCCGCGTAGAGTTATATATGCTTTTTTACCTGCAAAGAATAATTAAATTTAAAACCATACAAAACACAATTACTAAATTTAAATATCATATAAAGGCATAAGTAAATTTTATCAAGGATTCTAATAATTATGAGTTAATATTACTGTTAGTGTAATTTTAAGAATCTTAAATAGAATACATACGTCTGCGAGAAGTACAAGGTGGGACATTAATCTCTCCTCCGGAAGCTCCTGGCGAGGTTTGCATATTTTCAACTTGTGATTGATCAACCTGTGGGTTAGGCTGTCCATCTACAACTAAAAAAACCCAATAAAAGCAAATTAGAAATTTATTCTCAAGACTATAACTATTAAATTCTACAACTAAAAGTTAATGATTAAAAGATAAACTTAAAAAGTAGTTTACAAGGATTTTTCAAAGAGAAATAAAAATATATAAGACGTGTTTATTTGCAACTTTAAAATAGTTTTATTATAAAATATACAAAACATACGATCTTTTTATCTAGTAATCCTAATTATGAGTTAATATTTCTCCGAGTTTTTACGAATATTAAATAGAATACTTACGTCTGCGAAAAGTACAAGGTTGGACATTAATCTCTCCTCCGGAAGCTCCTGGCGAGGTTTGCATATTTTCAACTTGTGTTTGATCAACCTGTGGATTAGCAATTTTAATTCGTTAAATTTAATATAACACGGGAAATAGAAAAAATTATATTATACGAAAATTTGCAAATATAAATAAAACAATTAATTAGTTAATTGATATAATTATTAGTTTAATTTGCCTTTTAAAATAATCGTGGGACTGGCCGACAGAAGTGAAAACTTCTGCGTAAGAAATTTGAAAGCAGACGGAATGCGCACCAATTTCACGAGAAAAATGAATTTTATATACGTATACGTATTGTAATGATATTTTAAAAATATCATTAAATCTTAAAATAAAAGAAAAAATAAAATTTATTTATTTAAAAATAAATAAATTTTGTTTATTTATTTAAAAATAAATAAATTTTGTGGAAAGGATTAGGATTGCAATACGTTTCCCCTGAAGAGGACTAGTGGTTGGAAAGTCAAAGATTCAGTCGGGCAGTAGTGAGCGTCCTGAGCAGATGGACTTTATTAGAGGACAAAAGGACCCCCACTCACCAGTCCACTGATTATCGCTGATATAAGGACCGGCTACAAGATTAACAGTTTTCTACATTATTGGTTTGAACAAATTGTTGCATTAATTCTTGGATTTCATCTTTCGCTGGTGTTAGTGTATTCATTAATTCTGCATTTGGAACACCAGTCAGTTATAAATTATGGTCCGTGAAATACATACTTATACGAATTGTGTAGCCTCAGGTAAACGAGGGAACACAATAATACTTAAAATTGGTAAAAAGCATTTCATGATTTTAAATAGTCAATGAATATAATAGAAAATTTAAAAATTGTCCTTTGGAGAATAAATAATAATTTTTTTTATATTTTTACTATCTGGCCAGAGATAGTATTGTAAATATGAAATTTTCGATTTCGAGATTTTGATGTTTTTATACATTTTGAAAGCCCCGAGACATTTTCACTAAGATTGAGAAAAATGCCTCTGTGTGTGTGTGTATGTAAGTATGTAGACAAGATTACGCAAAAACGGTTTGAACTAGAATCATGAAATTTGGTACATGGGCATTATTCAAAATTTGTAGTTTTCTATCAACTTTTGAGAAAGGTAGCTCAACCGGAAGAGGGTCATTACCTACAACGTTTTGATTTTTTTTTCCTCTGAAGTGACCGTAAAAATAAAGATATGTTTGATAATTTTTCACATGATTAAAAATTGTATAAAACTACTATATATAGAATTTCACCTTGATTGAATCTCTCAATGTACCTGAATTAATTTTTTAACACGGCAAATCCCGCGCCAGCACGTGATGCCATCAACAAAGAGCCAAACACGCGCTGGTTTAATAAATATTATTTATTGATTTTAATTTATAATTTAATTAATTAAATTTAATTTAAATATAATATATGTTATTTAATCCAATCAAATTGCGAGAAAGTCGAGTGGAAACACTCCAGCTTATATTTTTTATATATAATTAATTTTTAAATATATCCACATATAAAAAATAATTTTATATTAAATAATAAAATAATTTCTATAATAAAAATTTTACTTACCCTTAATACCATGTTAACTGGGAATTCGGAAGTTCTGTGGCACAGACTATATAATAATTTTTCGAATGAGAATACAGATCACAGACCCACACAGACCATCCAGTATCAGACTTGGACACTCAATAATGCTCAATAACAGTTGGTCCAGTTGGTCACAGACGGTGAGACGGTCACAGAATATCTTTGGTCAGTGCACTCAATGTTATTTTTTGAAACTGCACTTTGCGCTATCTGACGGGCTCCAGGCAGAAACTTTTGAAAAAAGGGATGGGGGTTTGTGGCACATTTTTTAAATTTATTTTTATTTAGAAGGAATATTGGGAATTAAAAATTGTAGAATTTTCAGTTAAGTAAAAAATCATTTATTTGGAGATAAAACTGACATTTCAGCAATCAATTATGCTTATCTCAGAATATTGCCAAAATGTTAAAAGACTTGCATTTGAGTGTCCAGGATGGTGCGCTGGTGTATTATAAAAGCAATAAAAGTTTCAGAATAATTCTGCTAGAGGGTGTCATTAAATTTTAAATATTAATTTTTAAATAATTATCAAAATTATCTATAGGTTATTATTGTTTATAATAGCAAATCTTTTTATTAAATTTTTTTCCCTTGTAAAATAAAGAATAGTTTAAACTAATTTAACTAATAAGTAAGAATTAAAAAGATAAAGATAATATGGTTTTTCGTTCTTTAACCTTGCTAGCACGAAATAAAGGACCAGATGAATATTGGAGAAAACGTAGAATTTTTCGAATGTCAGCAGTAAGTTATATATACTAAATAGTATTAGATTTCTGTTTATCTATTAATATTCCTTTCAAAAATACTTAGCATTTTGTTGGCCGAAGAAGAAATTGTTATTCGATTGCTGTACGTTATGTACATAGAGCTCTTGCTTATGCCACCAAATCAAGAAGGATTAAAAAAGAATGTATGAAACAAGTATGTGGCATTCATTTTACAACAAATTTCAAAACAAAACTCATTTCTTTTAAGATTCATGCAATTAGACATAAATACTATTTACAAATGTCAATTTAAATAAATTGTTTTTTAGCTCTGGGAGCAAAGAATAGAAGCAGCATGCAAAGAATTTAATTTCAATTATAGTATTTTAGGTGAGATGCTATATCGTTCAAATATTTTTTTAAATAGAAAAGTTTTGGCAGATCTTGCAATTTGGGAACCCAGAACATTTAAGGTATATTTTTGTAACTATTAGATAAAATTTTATAATTTTCAATGGATATATTTTAGTCTCTTATAGCACTGGCATCATCAAGAGCCAAAACAGAAGGCTTTGGAGATATAAATAAAATACCTGATATTTCGGATGGAGTTTATTTGAGAGGAATGTTAAAACCATAAAATAATTTTTTATATTAGTATCAGTTTTGTATATTTAAAATTTTAATAAAATAGCATATATATATATATATATATATTCAACATTGTTTTTTTTAATTTTTACTAATACTCTTACAATATTTTAACTCAAAATTTCAGATTAGATAGAAATTAGTATTATATAAAAGGAAAAGTAAGTCCAACCGATTATATGCCTAATATTTATCTTTTCAAATGTACACATGAGTCAAACCAATCCGTTATGCGTCAGTGTAATATTCTTAGTGAATTATATTGAAAAGACTGAAAAGAGTATATAAAAGTCAATGCACATATGATGACTGTTCTCTCTTTCTTTTGTTTATTTTGTATCTAGGTTGTTCTGTATAAAAATAATAAATAATAATAAATAGTTTTATAATAACAAGAAATATATATATTTTCTTTTCGAGTACCGACTTCTTAAAATTAAATCAATTTAAAAATAAAGAAAAAACATAACAAATATGGCGACGAGGATGGGATAGTTTTTTTTTATCGAGTAGATGCGTAATTATCTTTTTCAAAACAGTATAAAATTTAACCTTATCTATTATTACTGTTAATAATCAATAAACACTATGCCATCTGAAATAGAGGAACTGAAAAAACTTGTTAAGCAGCAAGCATCCCAAATCCAAGCGGCAGAAGAACTCAATAAGAAGAACAATGAATTGATAGTCAAAGTATTAAATCAAATAGCAAATCAACAAACAACGGTAACTCGCAACATCAAAGAATTTCAATTTGAAAAATTTGAAGAAAAGAGTGAAACCTTTATTCAATACATCGAGCGTTTGGAAAACCACTTTCAAATCGCAAAAATAACTACAGAAGATGATAAGGTAAATTCTCTATTAACATCAATTGGCAGTGAACATTATTCAAACCTTACAGCGATTTTTGCCCCAAACAAACTGACAGAACAATCTTACGATAATATTATCAAAGAATATAAGAAACTAAAGTGCCCACCTATCAACCCTCTCCGAATTCGTCATCAATTATTATCAACGATCCAGAAGTCAAATCAAAACTTATTGGACTACATAACCGATTTAAAGAAAAATCTGGCCGATTCTAAGTTAAACTGCGGGGTATGTAAGAAGGACATTTCGGATATCTTTTTGACTTCTCAATTCATTCGAGGAATTTCAAGTAACGAGCTACGGCAACGACTTTTACAACTGGATGAGAAAGATTGTACCTTCACAAAAATCCAAGAAACTGCACTTAGCTTTGAGGCATCGGTTAACGATTCAAAAGAACTATCGAAGCAATCGACATCGACTATATCGGAAATCAAAAGGCTGGACAAAAATAAGAAAAAATTTAATAAGCATCAAAACGCCGGAAATTCAAGTAACTCAAGCAACTATTCAAGTAATAGATTTAAATCTAATATGAATAGAGATAAGAATAGTCAAAATAGTTACAAAAAATTAGATTACAAATCGTTAGGTTTAGACGGTATTTGCCTTAAATGTGGTCGAAATAATCATCGATCAAGGGAATGTCGAATACCGAATGAAAAATTAAATTGCATTAATTGCAAGAAAACCGGACACATCGATAAGGTCTGTATTAAAAGAATTATGACCGAAAAGAAAAAATCAAATACAGGAGAAAATTATCTAGTGGAAGAATTATATCACATATCAAACATAAAAACATGTAACGATCAAAGTGAGGATGATGAGAAGTATTACGCTAGACTTCAGATAAACGGAAAATCAATTGTAGCAGAAATCGACTCAGGTGCAAAGAAAACATTATTAACGAAAAGTCTCGTAAATTCTCTTAAAACGAAAATTTACAACACAGGAGCTAGATTCAGAACCTACACAGGTGAAATTTTTAAGCCCGTAGGGATTTCACACGTTAACGTTAAATATCGAAATAGATTAAAAACATTAAAATGCTACGTTGTTCCGGATAATCGAGAATCACTTATAGGGCGAAATTGGACCAGACCTTTACAAATCGAATTAAGTGAATGTTTTACTTTAAACGAAGAAAAATATACAATCAACGCTATCGACTCGAATATCGACATTGAAAAAGAAACCTGTGAAATTAAAAAATCATTTCCGGAGATATTCACACAGCGAGTAGGAAAAATTCCAAACCAAAAAGTAGGCCTGGAATTAGTAAAAAATGCTAAACCATGTTATACGAAGGCGAGAGATGTACCATTCACTTTACGAGATCAAACCAGCGAGGAACTATCAAGACTCGAGAGAGAAGGTATCATAACTAAGGTCGATTCTTCTCCTTGGGGTTCACCAGCTGTGATTATTCCAAAGGATAACAAGACTGTAAGAATATGTAACGATTTCAAAACGGGAGTAAACGATAGATTAAAAGATGTCAACTATCCGATACCCAGAATCGAAGAAACGCTGAATTCATTAAAGAATGCCAAATATTTCTGCAAATTAGATTTATTTAAAGCATATCACCACATCGAAGTAGATGAAGAAAGTAGTATGATTCAAACCCTAACAACACACAAGGGAAATTACAAATACAATCGACTAGCATTCGGAGTAAAATCCGCGCCAGCATTATTTCACAAGATAATGGATCAAATATTATCAAATCTAGACGGAGTTATAAGTTACTTCGACGACATTGTAATTACCGGAAACACGTTTGAACAGTGTAAAGCGAATCTATACACATGTCTGAAAAAACTTCAAGATAACGATTTACACATCAATATCGATAAATGTACTTTCTATCAAAATCAAATCAAGTATTTAGGGTTTATTATTAGTCATAATCGAATAGGTAAAGATCCTGAAAAAACCAGAGCGATTATTGACGCACCTGCACCGAAAGACAAAAAAGGTGTTCAACGATTAATGGGCTTCATAACTCATTATGGAAGATTTATAAAAGATCTATCAACGAAAACTTACCTGATTAGACAATTATTAGAGACAAATATAAAATTCAATTGGACATCGAAACACCAAGAAGCTTTCAACAAACTGAAGGAAGAAATAGTAAGCGATCAAATTCTACGACCCTTCGATCCAACGTTACCAATTATTGTACATTGTGATGCCAGTCCTGTCGGTATAGCTGGAGTAATGTCTCATGTTATTGATGATGTAGAATATCCGATAACTTTTATCTCCAGAAGTCTCACAAAGACTGAGATGGGCTACAGCCAACTGGATCGGGAGGCCCTCGCGATATTCTTTGTAATCAAAAGACTTTTCAATTATTTATACGGTATCAAATTCACGTTGGTCACAGACAACAAGCCTCTTTCACATATCTTCAATCCATCGCAATCATTACCAGCTTTATCTTCGTTTCGACTCTTAAGATATGCGTCTTTCTTATCCCAATTCAACTATCAACTGAAGCATCGGAAGGGAGACGAAATTAAGAACGTCGATTATTTATCAAGAGCACCATTGAGTGATACAGAGATATATCAAGATAAAAACAATTACACATTTGATCTGTTATACAATGAATCAATAGATACGATTACAAATGGAAACTTGAATCAAGAATCAATTATTAGAGAAATAGAAAAAGATCCAGAACTGAAGAGATTAAAACAGGAACTAGAAACAGGAGAAATAGATCAAAATTGCGAATTTTCACTGTATAAAGGATTAATCTATAGGAGGAATCAAATAGTCATTCCAAATAATCTACGTAAGTCAATTCTAGAAGAACTTCATGATACCCACACGGGAATCGAGAAGATGAAGGCTCTGGCACGTAAATATGTATACTGGCCCAAACTTACTTATGACATCGAACATTACGTACGAAGCTGTACAGAATGTCAAAGTCATCAAAAAGAGCCGACGAAAATTTTAAACCATAAATGGAATAGGCCCGACCAACCCTTCGAAAGAATTCATATAGACTTTGCAGGACCAATCAATAACAAGTTCATTTTGGTAATTGTCGACGCCTACTCAAAATTTCCATTTGCAACGATCTTCAATGAAGCTCCAACATCGATTACTACGATCAACGAACTAGAAAAAGTTTTCAACGTCCATGGATTACCTACTACATTAATGTCAGATAACGCAACGATTTTTACAAGTGAAATTTTTAAAAAATATTGCATTGAAAATGGTATCAATCAAAAATTTTCTGCGCCTTACAACCCTATGACAAATGGATTAGTGGAAAGGATGGTTCAAACGATCAAATCGAAAATCAAGAAGATGGAAAATATTGACTTAACACTATATCAAAAATTAAATCGAATTCTCTACCGGTTGAGAACACTACCTCTTCATTATCACGAGAACCAAACACCAGCAGAATTATATTTCAAACGTCAATTAAGAAATCGTTTATCAATGCTACAACCAATCAAAGAAAGACAAAACGAGTCACTTGACCCTCATATAAACAGACAATTATGTGTGGGAGAAAGAGTGATAAGCCGGAATTATATCGGAAAAAATAAGTGGAATTTTGGAACGATCACTAAGAAATTAGGAAGGCTCCACTATCAAGTCAAACTAGATTCAGGATACGAGTTAAAAAGACATATCAATCAGTTACGAAAAACTTCTGTTCCACGAATCAAATTGAATACATCAAATCAGATGATTATTAATCCAAAGTCAATTCAAAAACCAGATATTATAGAATCTCCAGAAGTTGAAACGGAACGTACATCAACTTTGAATCAACCAGTTGTTACTGAAGAACAACCAACAACATCGAGTATTCCAGAATCATCCCCACCACTATCGATCAGAAGATCGGGACGAAAGATCAACCCTCCAAAACATCTACAGGACTTCGTCCGCGATTGAGCCAAGAAATTAGAAATAAAATTGCAAATAAGTAAACAATTATGTGTGGGAGATTGTAATATTCTTAGTGAATTATATTGAAAAGACTGAAAAGAGTATATAAAAGTCAATGCACATATGATGACTGTTCTCTCTTTCTTTTGTTTATTTTGTATCTAGGTTGTTCTGTATAAAAATAATAAATAATAATAAATACTTTTATAATAACAAGAAATATATATATTTTCTTTTCGAGTACCGACTTCTTAAAATTAAATCAATTTAAAAATAAAGAAAAAACATAACAGTCAGTAAATCAAAGAAAATGCTTGTTAAATCAGATTTAAATTTGCTGACATTTGGCGTCAAACTATTTTTCTATAATTGCTCTTAAACATTTAAGTTTTTTCTTTGGCGAATATGGCTTATGTAAATGTCGTGTCTTTCATTATAAATTCAGAATCATCTCAAAAATTTAAAATCGATTCAATTCAAATTTTATCTGATATATTTTGACATCAAATTTCTTAAGTTGGTTAAGAATTCTCTTGATCACTATTTAGGTTAGAGACCACTTTCAAGAACGTTAGCATATGCCCCAATACATTGGATGGCAACCAGCTAGACTAAGAGAATTCCCAGAAAGGGTAAAATTAAAATATATTTTAAAATAATGTAAAAAGATAATGTAAATTAGTTTAAAAGGATATAGGAAAAATATACATAAATACCGAAATATTCAAAATTACTCGGCATGGTATTAAATTGAACTCAGAACATAGAATTAATATTGATCAATAATAAAATTAAATATTAATAGTAAAATAAATTTGAAATTAGAATTTTATTTAATATTTAATAGAGGAAAAAGAAAGGAAATGTGTGTGACTATTTTAAAAATAATAAAAATTATAAATGTAAAAGTAATTTAATAAATAAATTACAAAAAAATATGAAATGAGATATTTTTATAAATTTATTTACATAAAAAAAAAATAATGAAATTACAAACATAAAAAAAATTTGGAATGAAGAGATTCTTTATGTTTGTTTAACAGTCTTTTATTATACTTGTTTAATTAGTTAAGCCAATTTTTTTCAATCAAAATTTCTATTTCTAGAAAAATGATTAACTTTGAATATAAATTAACTTGATAACATGTATAAAAATATTACTAGATTTGACAATTGTTTTTTACTATAAAAAAAAAAATTCAATTTAAGTTTTGTTTTTTCCCATGTAATAGTTAATTATTATTTTGTTTTTCTTAAAGAGATTAACTAAATGACTAGTGATTGAACCAAAGAGTTTTAAGTTTAAATTTATAATAATTAACGGTGGATGTCATGAATAAATTTATATTGAATTGAAAAAAACAAGACAATGATCAACTAATGAATACAATAATAAATGTCGATGAGATGGGAAGAAACAATGAATTAATTAATGGAATGATTACATCATTCCACCCATTCCGCCCATACCACCCATACCACCCATGCCACCCATTCCACCCATTCCTCCTGCGCCCGGACTTTCTTCTTTAGGTAATTCGGTAACAACGGCTTCGGCAGTGGTGAGGAGAGAAGCAACTCCAGCTGCATCCGTTAAGGCTGTTCGTACAACCTAAATAAAAGTAGATGATGTTTGTTAATAGTTGATAGAGAAATATTTAATTTTAGTTTTTGATAAAGAGTGATAGACTTTACCTTGGTTGGATCAATAATTCCTTTGTCAATCATATTGACATATTCATTATTCAAAGCATCATAGCCTACTTCAGAAGAGGCCTCTTCTACTTTGGCTACAACTACACTTGCGTCTACTCCTGCATTCTTTGCAATTTGCATGCATGGCATCCGTAAAGCATTTCGGATAATTTCAACGCCTGTGCTTTGGTCTTGATTATCTGCTTTGACGTCTTTTAATTTAGGAATGCAACGTAATAAGGCCGTGCCACCTCCGGGTACAATTCCTTCTTCAATAGCTGCACGGGTAGCGTTTAATGCATCATTGACACGGTCCTTTTTTTCATTTACTTCCACCTGCAATTCAAAGATATAATTAATGAAAGGTAGAATAAAATTGAATTGAATATAAACTTTTTAAAAATTTAAATTCATCAGGTTTGTAAATATCGCTTCGTAGGTTATGATCAACTAATTTAAAGACTACAATTAACCATTAGATTTGGTTAAGAATCTCAAAATTATCAATTCCTCGGCCTTAAGATCATCATTTTTTTTTTGTATTTATAAAACAATAGAGAAAAAAAAATGATTTTATTGAATTACCTCTGAAGAGCCGCCTACTCGAAGTACAGCAACGCCAGCTGAAAGACGAGCAAGACGTTCTTGTAGTTTCTCTTTCTCATATTCCGAGGTGGTCTCGTCAATTTGATCGCGAATTTGATCAGCTCGCCGTTCAACATCCTCTTTTTTTCCTTTTCCCCTTAATATTAAAGTGTCATCTTTGGTAATAACAATTTCGCCCACTTGACCTAAATCTGCCAATTGGACATCTTCAATTTTAACGAAATTTGCATCGTCTCCAAAAAGAATGCCACCGGAAGCGATTGCCATGTCTTGGAGGGTGGATTTGCGATTATCTCCAAAGCCTGGTGCTTTAACAGCTGCCACTTGTAGACCAATCTTCAAACGATTCACAACCAACGTACTAAGTGCCTCTCCATCGAGATCCTCAGCGATAATTACCAGTGGTTTTCGTTGAGAATTCGCCAATTCCAATGCTGGAATAATGGATTGCACGGAGGAGATTTTCTTCTCACTCAATAATAAATAAGCATCTTGGAATTCTACTTTGGCTCCCTTTGTCGTGTTAATAAAATAAGGAGAAATGTAGCCTCTGTCAAATTTCATTCCCTCGATCACTTCAAGTTCATCGTGAAGGGTTTTTCCGTCTTTTACGGTGATTACTCCCTCTTTTCCTACTTTTCGCATTGCATCGCTTATCAAATTTCCTACATCTTTATCACCATTGGCAGAAATTGTAGCCACCTGAGCAATCTCTTCTGGAGTCGTTACAGGTTTCGAAAGTTGTTTCAGATTCTCTTTAATCGCTTCCACGGCCAACATAACACCACGTCGTATCTCAATTGGATTGGCACCTTTACTAATTTTATCAAAACCCTCCTTAGCAATGGCTCGGGCTAAAACAGTGGCTGTAGTCGTGCCATCTCCAGCCTCTTCATTTGTATTATTCGCAACATCTTGTACTAATCGAGCTCCAATATTTTGAAATTTATCCTTAAGTTCTACTCCTTTAGCAACAGTAACTCCATCTTTTGTAATTTTAGGTGCGCCCCATGTTTGTTCAAGAATAACATTTCGGCCCTAAAAATATATATTATTAAATTAAATTGAGAGAGACACACACGGTTGGGTATTTAGAAAAATCTTATGAACAGAAACAATATTAAGCAAACATTGAAATTTTTTTTACTTCATTATCTATTGTAATCATGTTCATATGATAAATTACTATTGAATTAATTATTGCAGTAAAATATAGGTAATTTAAAAATTCCAAAAAAGAAAATAACCTTAGGGCCCATGGTAACAGCAACCGCATCTGCAAGGATGTCTACTCCTTGAAGCATCAGAGCTCGAACATCGGCTCCGAATCGAACATCTTTGGCATAGCTACGGTATTGGAGTTGTCGTAAAAAGGACGTGCGTGCAATTTGTGGAATACGATGCATTCTAGAAGAAAATTAAATAAAAATTTATCAATATATAGGAAATTATTTTCCATCAAAAAAAAATTCTCAGAAAAATTTAAATAAAATTAAAATTATTTTACCTATACTTATTTAAATTAATTTTTACCCTCATGCAAAATTAAAATGGAGACAATACTTCCAAGAATATATATCTAATGCTTATTTTTTTTATCTAAATAATTTATAACTAAATACATAAATTATAGTTTCAATTAACTTCTTAACATTTATATCATTACTTAATTTACCAATTTAAAGGAGATAAATAAAAAAATCAAATCATACTTGTGATTTCATATAACCCAAATTATATTATTTAATAAAATATTAAAAAATGTATAAAAACTAAAAATAGATAAATGTTACCTACTTAATATTTATTTTATAATAAATCAGAAGGGAATAGATATTTTTAATTTTTTCTCAACACGAGTTTTTTGTATTCACTGAAGCTAACTCAATCTTAACTGGGAACAAATTGTATAACCCCACCTCCAAAAACAAGCACATGGCCGGCTAGAATTCTACTTATAGAGCATAACGATCATTATATCTAACTTAAATTTTAATTATATTTACCTAATTAACACAATATAGTTTTTGAATTAAAATTCAATTTTTTTTTTTATTTTTAATTACTCTTTTCAGTATTTCTATATGATAATCAAAATAATTTTTCTTTAATATTATTTATACTTGATACAGGGTCAAAATTTTCTAGAATGCTCTGGAAAGGATGATGCAATTTTAAAACTTTAAATATCATCTAATTATTTTTATATTTTTTTAATATTCACTTATATATATAAAATTAAAATAAAATAATTCTACAAATTTTTTACATCTTCATTTATTATGTCTGAAGTTTAATTAATAATTAATTTAAAAATAAATATTTAGAATTAAATATTAAAAATAACTTTAAAAAATATATAAAACTACCTTATTTAATTTAATTTTTTTTATTTTTAATTTTATTTCTAAAATTCAAATTTATTCTACTCCCATTTTTTATTAAATTATTATTTTATTTAATTAAGAAATGCCAACTTTTAGTTATTCAATTGGCACTGCTATTCAACTAATTTCATTCGAATTAACAGAATTTTCTAGAATCACAATCGCAGACCACATTTTATGAACATTTGAAAAAACATTTTTCTTGTTTGTTATTTTTTCTGTTTCAAATGGTAAATTAAATAATTTCATTTTTTTAATTTTCTATTTATATATTTAATTGATAATTTTAAAATAATTTATATTTATTATTTAATTTTACCTTTCTTTTTTACGATTTTAAAATGAAAATATTATTGATTTATATCCAAATGGGTAAAAACTTTAGAAAATTTTGAAATTATAATCAAGTGATTTATTTTAGGCCGCCTCCGCAGCTCCTGCCGGTGCCAGAGCACTACGAAGATTATTAACACCTTTAATGGATCGAGTTTTAGTCCAGAAATCTGAAGCTGTAACCAAAACAAAAGGAGGAATTGTCCTACCAGAAAAAGCCCAAGCTAAAGTATTGCAAGGGACAATTATAGCTGTAGGGCCTGGTTCACGTAATCCAGAAGGTGTCCATATACCTCTTTCGGTAAAAGTTGGAGATCTTGTTCTTCTTCCAGAATATGGCGGTACAAAAATTGAATTAGAAGATACTGAATATATGATCTATAGAGAAGGTGATATCCTTGCAAAAATGGATTAATAAATGTATTAACCTATTTTTTTAATATAGTCATTTCATTGTAAATCTGTCACGTCATATTTTATATTATCTGTTCCTAAATGAATATTGAAGTTTGATATTTTTCATTAATAAAAATATATTAAAAAGTGAATCTTATTTTATTAATTATTCCTATTTTCTTATTTATCTATTATCTCAAGTTTTTGCTTTTGGAATAATCCAGGTTATCTTAATCAATTCTCTGCAATACATTTAAAATTATTCACTCTGAAAAATTATCCGCTAACAAGATTTAAAAAAATGAATTAAAGATATCATAAAATCAGTTAGTATTCATTTTGAAAATGATTAAATTATTATTTTGTTCACTAATTAATTTTAATGTGATTAAACAAGTCAACAAATTGTTTTATTTTGAAATTTTTTAAAACTATAAAAATATACTTTTTGATAATCTTTTTTGAAATCATCTCTAAATTATGGTTATATTTTATAGATTATTCATCAAACTGTATTGATAGAAAGACAAAGTACTTCTGTAACTAATACTATAAATTAATTTTATTAACTAATTTAGAGTTCAAACAAAATTACTCTTCCCAAACGTCCCATTTTGACCGGTAGTAGTAGTAGTAGTAGTAGCGTGCCGGTCAGTTTGCCATTTTGTCCAGGCCAATTGAAAAAGATTGCAGATGTTTGAATTAAATTAAGAACTTTCGAATAATTAGTGAATATATTTTCTGTCTTCCAGTACTAATGGGCCGTTCGAAAGAGTGATTTGTCTAATGAATAAGTGTTTAAAAATGAAAATACTGAGTTTCAAGTTCCATTTTTAAAAATAATACTGATTAAAAAATATCGTCAAGAAATGCATTCTAATTTCAGCTACCCTGTCCCATCTGTCCCCCGTCCCTTCCTACATTGTCCACTCACCGCTGTCGTATATTTTCCTGGCGATAATAAGTATTAAATTATAAATTTAACATTTCTTTTATTCATTGAAATTTGAAAAGATATATATATATTAAATATACACTTTTTTAATAACAATTTAAATAAAATATTAAATAATTATTGCTGATTTCTTGTGAAACGTAAATTAATTAATTATTCTTGATATATTTCAATAGTTAATATATTATTGATTTTAATTTTTAAAATCACCTTTTCAAATAAACTCAAAATATGAGTGATTTATTTATTTATTATATAAACCTCTTTAAGATTTATTTACTTATCTTTACTTTTAAAATTGTTAAGAAAAGTTCTTTGAATATTTCATATTGTTTTATAGAATCCGAAAGTCGCCTATTTCCAAGAGATCGTCCCTTTAGTCTGTCTAATTTAATATCCTTTGTAATGTCAAATCTCGTTCCAGAGGAACGTTGTCTTACAGTAATTTCTTCTCTTTGTGCAATATGGTTTGAACCAGAGTTCTCAGATTCCAAAATTAAGGTATTATAAATTCGTTTTCTATAATTTCATTTAGAATTAATATTTTCTATGTGAATTATGATGCAGAATTTTAATACTGATTAAAAAATATCGTCAAGAAATCCATTCAAATTTCAAATCCACACCAAATATAATGAAACAATTTTTTTTTAAAAAAGTTATACTATAAGTGATCATAAATTGTTTATTTTCAAAATATGCTAATTTCTGTATTCAATAAAAAAAATATGAAGAAAAATACGTTTCCCTTAGACATTTTATTATAGAGTTCTCAGTATTAGCTAAAAATTGGAATAGGAACTTTTATATTCAAAGAAAATCAATTGACACCTTAACAATTACTATATACAAAAATGCATATTATAAGTATAGACACAGGTGCACAGGTCATACGCATTGTAACGAGTATAGATCAAATTTTACATTAGAATTAATATATTCAAAAAATTTCAATTTAGATAATATCTATCTAGCGTTCCTAGCGGATTGAAATTAAAACATTCTAAGCCAAATGCCAAACAAAAATGAGTGTGTTCTAGGTTATACTCTTCAATAAATTAAACATCTATTATTTAATAAATATGATATTTAATTAAATGCTATTTTTATAAAAAAATAAAAAGAAATGAATTTGAAACTATGAGTCATTTTAGAAACATGACCAAGGTGAGATATTTTCTTTGTAAAATACTCATATTTGCGATAATAATAAATATATCAAATTTATATAAATAAATATTTTGTTTCACGTTTATTATATTTTGGAATTTTTTAGGCCAATTCCATCTCATTTCAAAATGATTTTTGAAATTATGAATCAACTTAATGAATATATAGATAATGAAATGGACGATTCCACATTTAATATTTATAGAAGAAAATATCAATTGTTGTTAGAACGTTGCGAAGTGTTGCAACAGGTATTTTTAAAATTAAACTTGTGACAAGAATTTCTCTCTTTTACTGCTTAAAGATAGAAATATCTATTTACAACACAAGACAATGTTGGCTCAAATGAGTAAGGAAAGGGTAGTGAAAATTTGTTTATAGAGATTTAACTGGTGGGTTGACAATATTAAGGTAATATGAAGGAATCGAGAGAATGGTTTCAGTTGGGCACGGTACGAATAAGGTGATTGCTGTAATCAATGACATCAATAGATAGATCGATTTGGTAAAATTGCTTTGCTTACTTAAGTAGATTTAAATAATGAGTGAATGTTTAAAATAAAATTTTCAAGATTCCAATCCAATTAATTAATAAATAATTTTACTAAATTCGACCAAAATCTAAAACCACGAATGAAAACAGGCGATATGATTTGATTAACGAATGATAAAATAAATTTTAATTTTTGACTATATTTATCAGACTCTAACCAAACACTAAGACATAAAATTTAAACTAATTTCTAACCAAAAATTGCACAAAATAATATTAACAAATATATATTTTAGGATAATGAAAGATTAGTACATAGAATTCAGCAAGTTCGTAAAATGTTAAGAAGATCTCGTAAAGAACGAAAGTAATTTCAAAATATTAATAATATTAATTATGATTAAATAAATGATTTTTATAATAAATTGTTAGGTTTCTCATGGATCGATTAGATACTCATGGAGATAATTGGAGGAATATACCCTTAACCTTTCCTTTAGAAGATCTAAAATCTGTAAAGATGGAAAAAATGGAAAAACAAGATAAAAATATTACAAGCGCTTTGAAACTAACAATTAAATCGAATCCAAAGGTATTATAAGATATTTAAGATACTAGTTTAAAATCTTTAAATATTAATGCCATTTCAAATTTTATAGTCAGAGAAGACTCCAAGAAAAAGACGATCTTCAATTAAAGGAGAAAAATCAGAAAAAGATCCCAACGCACCTAAACGTCCTGCAAATCCTTTTTTTCAATATTGTCAAGAACAAAGACCAATAGTAATGGAGAGATTGGGGATGGAACAACGATCTTTAACAAATGAAAATCACTCCGAACCTTCTAAACAAGAATTAACTAGGCAATTAGCTACTCAATGGAATACTTTAACTCCTGAAGATAAAAAAGTAAGTAACTAATTTTTTAATTATAATATAGTATATTACTTAATAGGGAGTATTTAAAAAATCCACTAAATGTAAATTTCTAGTTATAAAAAGAAATTAAAACTTTTTAACAAAAAGAGGACATGGATCTTTAGGATGAATAATTATAAAAAAATTAAATATAAACAATTTATTTATTAAAAAATTTAAATCAACAATTAATATATATAGAAAAAATAAAGTAAAATAAAATTTGTTATACCTTTTACCAACTTTTTAATTCGGCCATTAACAAATACATTTATCTTTTGCTGCAAAGGAATTAAAAAAAGGTTAAATCATAATATTACTTTTACAAATTAATATAATTATTTATACTAATTTGTAATATTTTTGTTTTTTAGGTCTACCATGATATGTATTTGAAATCTAAAGAAAAGTACAAATATGAAATGGATAATTATAGCAGGGAAAAATTCTTGAAGAAAGTCCCAAATAATTTTTTTTGAATATTTTGTAAATAATGTAAGTAATAATTTTATGTAAAATCAAATAAAAAGTAATTAAAAAGGAAAATTAAATTAATATTACAATTCAACAAAACTTTAATAGTGCAATGACATTTTATTTGAAATGGTTGTTTTTTAAAAGATAATTTATTTTTTATTATTTCCAAATAGAATTATAAAGTTTTCAAATAAAAATGTTTTTGAAATATTTTTTATTATTTCAAATATAGTAATAAAGTTTAAAAGTAAACATATTTCTTATTATACTGTTGATTTGATTATTTCAAAAATAATATAATTATTTATAATAATTTCTAATAAACAATAATCGTAAAAAAACATTTATCTAAAGTCATAATTTAATTTTGATAGAAATATTTAATTTATAATATAAGTTTTTTGAATTTACCTTTTTTATTTAAAATTATCTTTTTCACGTCTAATATATTTCATTACTTCTACTGCATTAGTAAGATTGGAATGTTTTTGAACTGATGATTCTTTCACTCTCATAAATGGATTGATCAATTTTTCTTCTCCTAGAAAATTTTAAGATTAGAGACCTTAAAAATGCAAGTTGATTTCTTTTTAAATATACCTATAGTAGAAGGTACAGTTGGTAACTGTTCTTCTCTTTGATTTTGTGCCCAAGTTATTTTATTTATAATATTTTCATTATCAGGTTCTACATGTTTTGCAAATTTCAAGTTTTGAAGCGTGTATTCATGTCCACAAAAGACTCTCTATAAAGAAAAAAATGTTATTTTCCATATTATTTTTGTATATTTTTTTTAAAATCTACAGTATCATCCGGTAATGAAGAAAGCTTATCAATCAAAGCTGTATACATATTTTCTGCAGTTCCTTCAAAAAAGCGTCCACATCCAGCAATAAAAAGAGTATCTCCTAGAAATTTACAATTAAAATAATTTATCTTATTACACAAAAATAATAAGTTTTTAATTATTACCTGTAAACACGGCTGGTATTTGATCTGGTTTAGTAACATAATAACAAATGTGCCCAGTCGTATGACATGGAGTAGCTATGCATTCTACATTGATTTCTCCAATATTTAATCTATCACCATTTTGAACTTTGTTAGTTAAGGCATCAATTCTTTCATCTCCTCCATAAAATTTTAAATGAGGCATTATTTTAGCAAGATCTTTATTTCCTCCGGCATGATCCCAATGATGATGAGTTGTTAAAACAGTTGTGAGGTTAATATTGTTTTCAGAAACTGCATTTAACACAGATTTGGAATCTACTGGGTCAATAACAGCAGCTTCTTTTGTTGCTTCATCGACAATCTTAAAATAAATTAAAGAATTCTGCTTTTAATAATAAATTTATTATATATAAAATAGAAACAATAATATATTTTGGCAATAGAATATATTAGATCAAGAATTTAGAATAAAAAAAGGGAAAAAATACTAGGAACAATTGCAAATAAATCATATCATATTTTATATATGATTTAAAAATATATTATATTTATAATTGAATGATGACAAGTAATAAATATATACTAGCTGCTCAGACTGCCTTCGGCGCTCTTAACACCTATATGGGGACTCCCTGTACCTCTGAGTGATACATAGTATTTGGTTGAAAGTCTATGTAAAAGGTTTTCATCCATTTTGTTTCAATCAGTATATTACATAAAACATTCATTTTTGTGTACTTATTTAAAATATATTTTAATTTAATATATATATATATATATATATACATCTTCAAATAATTTCTATTTGTAAGACTTTGTTATTATAAAATTACTAGACCTAGATTATTATTAATGTTTCACATAAAAAATAGTTTTTAATGATATCAATAAAAATTTTCTAATATTTTTTTCTGAATCCCATTTACTCTTATCCATCAAATTTAAACATAAATAACTAATTTTTAAGTTTAATCATACATACAAATGACCCAAATGACTTTCTATTTCAAAAAAAAGTAATTTCTGCATTAAATTATGAATACAAATTGTTTTAATTTATTTGTATTTAAATAAGCTGGAAACATCTTCACAAATATCAAAAGTAGCTGAATGGTAAAAAAAACATTTTAATAGAGATTATTCAATTATTTTAACATAGTCTGTTAATTTTTTAAAATAATACACACTGCAAAGTAATAAAAAAATTCAGATTTTGTTAAGTTCATTATCAAAATACCAACAAATTAATTCGAATTAAATGTACTAAAAAATAGAATAGAATTCTATTAATGTTTCAATATTTTTTGGTATAAAAATATCAATCTATCTAAATTTTCATCAATTTTATCAACATTTATAAAAAAAAAGCTTGAGCCCGCCTCCATTTAAATAATGGTTATTAAATAAATTAAAACTTTTTCTTATAATATATATATATATATATATATATACTTAATACGAAGGTGAATTATTATAAATAAATCAATTTTGAAGTGAAGAATCTCTTATATAAGGGAATAAGTCAAGTAAAAGGGGCAGATCTTTCTGAAACGAAGAGCGAAGGCCAGTTAATAAGATGTATTAGGGAAATTTGTTAGTGAAAATGTTTAAAATAAACAAATTAATAGTTTATTATTGAGGAGAAATACAAAAAAACTAAATTTAATATTGAAACTCGAAATGTCAGCTGGAGAAAAGTGAATGTTTGATTCAATTTTTTAATGATTTTAAGAGAATAAAACAAAACATCTTACTAGATACATATAATTATCTGAAAGTGCTGATAATACATGAACCTCCATATTATTATCAAATTTGGATATTTGTGACTTAGAATGAAAACCACTAATTCCAACCGTACGCCAAGTTGCCACTGTAAAAAAATAAACAGAAAAAATTAAGACTGACATTAAATGTTTTGTTGATTTTTGATCTTGATAAACATATTATTATTATTATTTTTAGAAATTAAAGAATGTTGTTTATTTTGAAATTATAACTTACCTTTGAAATATGTAGCAATGCATATATTTGTTAATCTATTTTTTACGATACTAAATACACCAGACATCCCTTTTTATGTTCACTAAAAATACAAAAAAAAAAAAACAAAACAATTACAGTTTGAAAGTATTTTAGAATATTAGATTATCTTTGATTATATGAATACCACAGACCATCCGTGAATATCAAGTTGAATAGTTCTAATTTGAAACCTTTGAAACATTGGACTTGATAGATTTGATAAAGATTTATTTTTTAAAGAGTAATTTTTAATAATAAAATTGATTTGATAAAGATCTTTTCTAATAGAAAATAACTAAAATAATGAACTTAAAAATGAAGAATAAATACGAAATTACATTTTTAGGATAATGGTTTAAAATGTAATGTCAAGTTGGTCAGAGTATAGGGTGTATAGATTATTTATTATATTTCTAACTTGACCATTGTATGTTCACAACTCAGAATTGGTGATGTGAGCTGATGTGAGCACTTGACAGTCGACAGGTTGTTAGACAATGATTGAATGAATGACGTGGGAGATATTCCTATCGAAAGATTTTCCATTCAATGAATTTCAAAAATTCATATTTGTTGAAGTGATCATCCTAGAATGTGTTTCTAGTGGTTATGCAAAGGTTAAAAGAAGATAGCAATGCTCTTAACAGAACGCAAGCCACTTCAAATCGAAAAAACAATCCTAAAATGTACTCATATGGCCGGGAATTATGTTTCGTTTTGGCCATTATATTTACTTCCTATGCAGCCTTACAAAATGCGTAAGAATTCTAATTTCTACTGCTTATAAGTTATTCTTATAAAAATAAATTTTAATAAAACTAATGCTTATTTTTAGACCACCAAAAGTCTCTAAAAGTCCTCCCGCAGTGCCTTTTTTTAGTCCAAACTCATTTATAGCAGATTCTTTTCGGGGAGATTTAGCCACCCCTTTTGAACGCTTTAGTGAATCTGAAGCATCTTTTGTTATGTATTATGCCCCCTGGGATGCAGAATGTCAAGAGATGCGAACAGCTATTCACACTGTTGCTCAATATTATTATAAACAAGTATATTTTGCTGCTATAAATTGTTGGCAACCCCAATCGGAATGTAAATTACAGTTCTCAAATATTCAACAATATCCAGTAATTATACTATATATTCAACATTCGAAAGGCATTCAATACAATGGTATTAAAGATGCTAATAATTTGATTCGTTTCATTAAAAATGCTATAAATCCATTACATAGAATTCATTCGTGGGATGATTTATTTAAACTATTAGCTGAGTATGATGCATTAGTTGTTGGATATTTTGATTTCCAAGAAAAAAATAATTCATCCATCTATCAAATTTTTTATAATACTGCTTTAAAATTTTTAGAAAAAGATCCTAATAATGAAGTAGCTTTTGGTGTTGTAACTAATTCTAAAGTAGCAAAAAATTTAGGAATTTATAAAATTCCCACCATTCAATTATATTTGTGGAATGAAAGTATTTCTTATCATGGTGAAGCCACAGAAGATTCTATCTGTCATTGGATAACACAAAATATACACCAAGTAACTGTCTGGATCTCTCCTCCTGGTGTTAAAAGTCTCACCCTTTCCCCTTACGTTGAAGATGGACCTGTTTTAATAATGTTTACCCCAAGAAACCCTTTTGCAATTAATTTAAATTATGATTTATTAAAAGAAGTGGGCCTCGATTATTATAATTGTGATAATCATTTATGGGTAGATAAATTAATTTCATATGTCATTAAAAATCGCCAAGGTAAATATTGTCTCTAAAATAATATTAAATAAAATTATAATTATAATAAGATATTACAAATTTTGATTTCAGATAAAAAACAAAAATTTATTAAAGATTTACAAATATGTCATAATAATATTTATGAGAAAACTAAAATTAAAACAGATGAAGTCATTCCAATTGCATTACCTCCAATTGAATCTTCTCGATGGGCCAATGTTAGTTATCATGAAATTTGCCAAACATGTAATGAAATATGTAAATCACAAAATCAACAAAAAGTGGAAAATCGCCGAATTTTAAAAAAAATATCTGAAAATTGCGGATTTATTAAAAGAGAATCATCACAGAAGAATATTAAAGATATTCGTAGTCCTGAGCAACTTAATATTATTATGCGAAATAATAAATGCCGAGAGATTCAAAAAGCATTGCAGGTTGGTTTTGTCATGTATTCTTATTTAAAATTTATTTATTTTGAAATTAAATAATTTTAGATCTCATCAAATTCAGCACAAAATATTATAAAAGGACCAAAATTGAACAAAGATAATTCATCTCCTGAAAATTTTAAAGGGTTTGCATGTCAAACCAATCAAACTTTAGCACTTCTTGCAATCGATTCACTAAAATTTCATCAATTTGCTGAAGGATTGGGAATTGATGTTACTAAATATCCGGATCAAACCTCAGTAATTATTTTTAATGCACAGGTAAATTATAAATTAGTTTTGACAATATTTTTATAAGAATAAATGATTTAATGATTTAATTTATTTAAAAAAATGTAATTTCTCCTTTATAATTTTTAAATTTAAATTAATAAATGTAGAACTGTTTATATTTGAGAAAATTAATTTTTTAGATTGATACAAATGCTTATCTTACACACTATATATATATATTTTTTTAGGATGAAAGTGCTTTTATTTTAAATGGTCCTTTTAATAAATATAATCTTCAATCATTTATCTTTAATTACACCAAAGGTTTACTTCCTCGATCTGCTCCTCGAAGGTCACGCTCTAGAGCTTTTTTGAATATTTATCAAACACATTCAGCATATTCTGAATGTAATTTAGAAAGCGAATATGCTTGTATTCCAGAATTAGATGCGCCCACATTTTTGGAAGCCCTCGAATCTCAAAGACAGGTATATATTAGAATAAATTCTTATAGCTATTGATAAACATATATTCTAGAAAAAATTTAATTTTCTTTAAA
This sequence comes from Labia minor, assembly GCA_963082975.1. Lineage (NCBI taxonomy): Eukaryota > Metazoa > Arthropoda > Insecta > Dermaptera > Spongiphoridae > Labia > Labia minor. The sequence continues at coordinate 83,157,936 of OY720345.1, forward strand.
ATCACTGAATACCTATTATATACATAGAAAATTGAATACAATATATAATTAATTCAATGATTTCATTAGTTAGCTATCCTTAATTATTGTATTTGAAAATTATAAGTAATTACAAAAAGCATATCTTTTTTGCTTTTTGCTAAAACACATAAATGAATTTTAAATAAAAAAAAAATTAAATTTCATTATTTAATTTAAAAAATAGCTATAGGTAAATTATTTTTTTTCAATTTTCAGGATTTAGTGGTATTTTTTCACACGGATCATTGTGCTTTTTGTCATGGTGTCACTGCCCATGCATTTTTAATGCTTGCACGTTATTTTAGACATGCAAGTGATTTTATTCAATTTGCCCGACTGGATGGTGAAGCTCATGATCTTCCTTGGCAATTTACAATGGATAGATATCCTGCTGTCGTATATTTTCCTGGCGATAATAAGTATTAAATTATAAATTTAACATTTCTTTTATTCATTGAAATTTGAAAAGATATATATATATATATTTTAATTATACACTTTTTTAATAACAATTTAAATAAAATATTAAATAAATAATTATTGCTGATTTCTTGAAACGTGTAAATTAATTAATTATTCTTGATATATTTCAATAGTTAATATATTATTGATTTTAATTTTTAAAATCACCTTTTCAAATAAACTCAAAATATGAGTGATTTATTTATTTATTATATAAACCTCTTTAAGATTTATTTACTTATCTTTACTTTTAAAATTGTTAAGATAAGTTCTTTATATATTTCATTTTGTTTTAGAGAATCCGAAAGTCGTCTATTTCCAAGAGATCGTCCCTTTAGTCTGTCTAATTTAATATCCTTTGTAATGTCAAATCTCGTTCCAGAGGAACGTTGTCTTACAGTAATTTCTTCTCTTTGTGCAATATGGTTTGAACCAGAGTTCTCAGATTCCAAAATTAAGGTATTATAAATTCGTTTTCTATAATTTCATTTAGAATTAATATTTTCTGTGTGAATTATGATAAAAATTTTATAAGTTATTAAATTAAACTAATTGTTTTTTAATAAATATATTTAGGTAAATGAAAAGGGCTTCATTGAAATTGGACAACGGTGTTTATCATGTGCACGTCGAGCATATCTTCATCGAATTTCGGACATTCTCGCACGATATCGTAGATTAAGTTATACAAATCTAATTCAGTATAATTTGATTACCAGACGAGAAATATTATTAACCCTACAACACTTGAGAGAGTCCTATTTTCTGTTAGAAACAGGCAATGGCGATGCAAAGTATTTTAGAAAGATTCGTCAAAGTTATAAAAATTATGCCCAAGCCATCCGTGCCTTGAAAACTGTTTCCAACATCGATAATAAAAGCCTTAATTCTTCCCGAATTCAATTTTAAATCTTGATTTTTATAGTGCCTAATAACATGACTTATGACAAGAATTATTCAATAATTATATTTGAATTTATGTAATTATATTCATTTATCTAATTATTTCGTATACTCAAACACAAAAATTCCTAGTTTTTGTTAAATCTTAATTATGTAAATAATTTTAAATAAATTAATTATTTAAAATAAAAGAAAAGAAATTTTATTATTTGCTGAAATTTAATGATATTTTGAATCTATTAAACAATTGAAAATGTCAAGATAAAAATTATAAAATATTTATATAATAAATTATTCATATTTTTGTTTTATGTTTTATGTTTTAAAAATATAAACTTGTCATGAGTCTGTTAGGATTTTATTTATAATAAAATAAAAAATATCTATTTATTTTTTTATATAAATTATGAATTAAACATTTGAACAAAAATATTAAGAATATTTTTTTTTTTATTTAAGATTGATTTTTCATGATAAATTAGTCATAATATTTAAATTAACTTTATGAAGACTAAACAATATTGTATGCTATTAGGGATTCTTTTTTCAATTCATTAACTGTGATAATAGAATGATGCAGAATAATCATTTCTGTCATTCAGTGGACCAATAAAACAATTGAAAAAAATTTCAGAAAATATTTTATTGTTTCACTCTAACTAGTCCTTAATTAATGTCTTAATTTAAAATCTAATATTGATAAAGAATAATATAGATTGGTAAATCTTGTCTTTTCAAAACAATTGTTGCATTAGCTTTTTATAAAATATTAATTTAAATATTAATTTATATTATTGTTGGGATTGTATTAAGTTTTATTAAATAAATATTTTTTTTGATATTTTATTGAATTATTGAGTTATTTTTTAAATTAATAAATTATCTAATTCTATAATAACAAAATTTTTTAATAGACAATATATAACTTTTATTTATAATAATAATATTAATAATAATATAAAATTTTAAACAAATTTCAAAATATGTGAAAAGTTTAAATTTTAAAAATATAATCTTATTTCTTTTTTCGATCTTGAGTACATTTGGGACAAAACCATTTTCCTTTTGGTTTGGTAGTTAATGAAACACAGGCAAAATGAAACCATTCGATAGTACACTGTAAAATAAGATGTTATAACATTAATAAATTTCAAAGAGTAATTAATAATTTAAAAAAAAATTATAAATTATTTATATTTTTATAAAATTACTTACGTCAGGATTGTCACAGCCAATCATCTCTCCGTAAGACACTTGATGACATAAACAATATGTAGGTTCATTAGGATCAACGGGCATATCTAAAACATCCGAACTATGGGCAGCTAAGCTTTGAAGGCTGCCAAGTCCAGAATCGCCACCAGTTCCTGCTCCACCAGAACCTCCACTGCTTCCAGAACCTCCAGTATTTCCTCCACCACCACCAGATCCTGTTCCAGAAGATCCTCCACCTCCCCCTCCTTTTTTGGCTTTTTTGCGAGCGGATTTTGCTGTTACACTATCTTCTTCTGAAGACCCATGACCAGAACGTTTTTTTTTTTCTTTATCTTTTAATTTTTTTCTTCCTTCTGAAATGCAGATGTTGATATTTACTTACTTATATATATACTTAGACTTATTTATAAAATATTTTCTTTATACTTTTCGATGTTGTTGTTTCATCCTGATTTCGTGAATTTATCGCTTTATCTTGAATTTCTAATTCAAACCGAGCTAAATCTGCATCAAGTCTTCTAATATGTTTATCTACCTAAAAATTTATTTATATTAAACTTAAAATAAGGTTAGTTTTCTTTAGCAAACTGAAAAAAAGCTAATATTCAATTATTAATAAAATTGAAATATTTAATCATTTTTACCAGTTCATAGGTTTGTATAGCTAATTGAACCTTATCATCTCCATATTCTTTTGCTTTATTAAATAATGATTGTATTGCATCTAATTTTTCTTTACGTTCATCGCTTGTAAGTGAACGAACATCATGCAAGTATGTGTCTGCCAAACCATCAATTTTTCTCATTAAATCTTGAGCTCGAGCATCCAAATCTCTCATTAATGTAAAATTTCTTTGTAGTTCTATAGGTAAATGTTCTAAACCTAAAAGATTATTATCAATTAATTTTAGGTTAATTTATGATTATGGAAATTTTTAAAAATAAAAACAGTTTTAAGTATTGAGTTCAACTTTATTATATTAAACTTTTAAAAAATAAAAATTATCAATATGGATATTATTTACTATCGAGGTAATGTTCCAGATATAAAGCAGAGGTCATTTTTATTTATATATATACATAAATATATATAAATATTAAAAATAGAATATATTTTTAATTTAAATTCAAAATTCAAATGACATTTGTTTATATGATACATAGATAAAATAGTAAAATTGATTTGCCTCCAAGCGCATTTGTAACAACTTAAGAAAAAAATATAAAATAAAGTAAGAAATGAAAACACAATTGTTGATTTAATTAAAAAATAAAATTATTAAGTAAAATGTATTAAATAATTAATTATTTTAAATAATTATTTTTATAAATGTAAAAGTTTTACAAAGCACATGTATAAAAGAAAATGGCGGCAAATGATTCTAAAAATGTTAAAAATGATCAAGACAATTGGTTGGTGTGTATTTATTTTATTTCATTTGTATATAATTAATTTATATTTTATTTTAATATATTATATTAAATATTTTTATATATATTTAGAATTATATAAATTTTAATGACTTGTAGATACGCCCATGTGATGATTATAAAGATGAATATGATGAATGTACAAGCATAAAAGCTAGGTTTCATCAATATTTTATTTTTGGTGAAATTTTGGATTGTAATAGTTGGAAAAAGGATTATAATAATTGTTGTAAATGGGAAAATTCAAACGATGATAAAGCTGCAGTAAGTTTGCCTTTTGTTTATTGAAATTCTTAAATGCTATTCTTTTTATTTTAATTATATTATTTTATAAAAAAAAAAAGATAGGACCAAAATCAAATTATTTATAAAATATTTAATTTGTTAATTTCCTCCTTTATTAATTTAAGTTATACAAAATTAGATATACATCATTAAATATAAATCTTTTAAAAATAACATGTTACAAAATAAATACTCTATTTGATATTCATAATTATAATAAAAATAATTTATAACTATTTATATGTATATAAAATGTTTTTTCAATTTGATTATATAAATTGGACGTTTTATTTCCAACAATATATAAACTATGTCTCTCTATATTGAATTTTGTAAAAGTATATTTTGTTAAAAATAAATTTCAGAAAGAAATTATACAAAGTGAAAAAAAAAGACGCATAGAAAGACTTCGGCCGCATTACAGGAATGATGTATGGAATCGTCGTACTTCACCTCCAGAAGATTGGAATAAACCTTTGCCGGATTATATGCAAAAACAATATGAAAATAGTTTTCTCCAATCAAAAGCAGAAGAAATTAAAATTAATGGTGTAATAGATGATCCAAAAGCAAATAGGACATTTTGTGTGATTTCATAAAAAATATTCTTACCTTAGTATATTTAAAAAAACCTTCAATACGTACACTCTAAAAAATCTCATACAAATATAAACATTCACACATTACAGCCAAAAAGAAAAATTCTAAAGTAACCATATATTATTATAAAATTTTTATTTATATATGAAAATTTGTTTTTAAAAATAAACAAATATGGTAAACTTAGAAAAAATAAGTAACTTACATTAATGGTATTTCTTCTTTAATCCAAGTACTCCTAGACGAATCTCGTTGAAGCCTATTAAGCTTTGATCAAAATAATTTCATTCAACTCAAGTGATTTACAAAAAAAATAAATAATAATAGTCTCAACATATTACATAAAAATTAAATATATTTTACATGTCATTTGTTATTTACTTTAAAGTTTTTATTGTACGTTTCTAAATGTCTCAACAATATAAACGATTCTGTATAAGAACATTGTATATTAGTAATAATAAAAAAAAATAAAGTACAAAGTAAAATAAAAAAAAACAAATTTATTTTGCTAAAAATACAAATAATCTTATACAGAATTGTTGAACAAGTCAAATGTTGAAGTGTGTATTGGTATTTTGTGGACGCATTGTCGTTCCAGCAGTCACGTAGTCCAGGGGTCCGGTCTGAGGTCTCGGTCATCAGGTGTCACGCGGTCACGTGGTCCACTTCGGCAAGGAACGTGACGCCTGAGAAGAAGTCGCTTGAGATTTTAGGATTCTTGGACAGCAGCTAACGGAATGTCAAATCTGGAGCAACCGAGGAGTAAAAGTAAAAACTAAATAAAGATATAAAATTAAATAAAGAAATAAAATTAAAAATATTTGTAATAGTCAACAAAAAGAAAATAATAAAATAATAAAATAAATTTAAATATTAAAAAAAAAAATTATACCTGTCACCCTTAATATTTAAATAATCTACTAACCTCTCATATGCTTTCAATAGTATTTTCTCTATTCATCATCTTCCATCTTGAGCCGTTTACGTCTTTGATCGTTATTTCTAGGATCTGCTTCCATAACTTTTAATCTTATACCGCAAACCTCCTGCCCATGTAGAGTATTTATAGCCATTTCAGCACTTGATTTATCAGCATATTTAACATAACCACAATTTTTGTTATTTAACATATAGACATCTATTAAATGCCCAAATCTAGAGAATACATCTCGAAGAATATACATAGCTGGGGTTACTGGATGGCAAACTAAAAATAGCCTCTGAGCTGTTTCTGAATCCATTGGTGCAAGAGGTTGAGGTGGTGGCAATTGTACAGAGCAATAACTTGGATCATAATTGTCTCCGGGATTCGACGGGTTTGATAAAGGTTTTCCAGTTGTTAATCCAGCAGCTTGAATCAAAGAAGTTGCTTGAGCAATTGTTTCTGCTAAATTAGCAAGATTGTTTTCTAGACCTGTTGAGTTTCTCATATTCGATGACGGTGGTCCACGTGGGGCACGAGCCACAACAACATCTGGGTCCATTTTTACAATAAGACGATGTCCAAGAGGATATTCAAAACCATGAAGTTTGTCTCGTGCATATGTGGCAGCATGAGTAGTAAAATAAACTACAGTGGCATGAGTTTTACCTAAAAAAATAGATATTATATATATAATCTTTAAACGTAATTCTTTAATTAATTAATCTTAGATTCCCTGTTAATTCCAAAAATGTTGGAAAAACATTATTAATGATTTTACAATTAACATCCTAACCTTCTCATTGAATTCAATTGAATAAATTAATATTTGTTTTCTCTATATTACATAATGATAATCATTTCATCAATTTTTGCATATTTATAAATAAAATTATGTATTATATTATAGAACAGTGATTCCCAAACTGAGCGGCGACGCCTTCGTTGTGGAGCAGAGAACAAATTTCCTAATACTTGAAATTTTTTGGTTCTATGGGGAAACTTTTAAACATTTTCGATTATTTTTAAAATTTTTTCAATTTGTCTCTTAAAAAAAAAAAAAAAATTATGAGAGCCATATACCGAAAAAGTTTGTGGGAACCTCTGTTATAAAATATTAAATAATTTAACAATTTAATTTTTTAAAAAGTATAGTATATTTTCTTCATCCATCTATTAAATTATAAATTCCAAAATATATAGTTGAAACTTTATTAGTAAATATGAAGTAGAATAAATATATTTTACAATCTTAATCAAATTATTTTCATTTATCATATCAATAACAGCCTGTGGTAGATGTGGTGAGGATGTGGTTTTAAAAACTTTTTTTTTTTTAAAAAAGAATACTCAAACTCATACAAATTCTATTTTAATTTGAAAATATAAATAATATTTATGGATTAAAAAGTAGATGTAATAAAACATCGTAATACATACCAATTCGTGGTTTAGATTCCATTTGTACATAATCTAATCCTGGAATGATATTAAATAGCCGCCAGAGTTGATCTTGATTAAGTAAAGGTGATGTAATTACTCGAAGAGTTGTTCCTCCGCCATCTTTCGATGGTCCATGAAGCATTCCAAAAGGTTCATTATTTCCTCCTATTCCAGAACCAGAATTTTGGGAATATCCAGTTCCTCCAGAATATCCTGAATCATAAGGACCTGAAGAGCATGATGGTCCTAATGGTCCAGGCCCCATAGAAGGACCAGTTACACCCCTTTGCCGTTTTGGCTCTGCAAACACTGCCTTATAAGAACGGTTACATCCTTCATATGCACGAGCAGCATGAGATACTCTATGATATTTAACATATGCGAAACCTTTACTTTCTTTGGTTTCTCTATCTTTTACAATAGATATATAATCAATATCTCCAAATTCCTGAAATACGATAAAATAATGAAAAATATTTTGGTTTATGATTTTCTCAATTAATTGAATTACCTGAAAATGTTCCCTTAATTCACCTTCAGTGATGGATTTGGGGACTACACAAAAAAGTCTTAAAAGTCGTTCTTCTTCATTAAGTTCACGTCGACTACCTTGTTCACGAGAATGTGCGATCATAACTTTAAGTGGTCGGGGATGTTTTCCAATACAGCTTCCATTCATATCTTCCAATGCCTGAGCTGCCTCAGAAGTTTTTGAAAATTTAATATAAGTAATTCCTGAAAAGAAAAAGGTAATATAATATATATAAATTTTTAGTATATATACTGGTTAAAATGCCACATTTTACGGTTGAATCCTTGTTAATATTTAATGGTGGCTTAAAATTTATAAAAATATTTAAATATATATAAGAATTTTCAACAAATAATGATATTAAATAATTTTTTATTTTTATAAATTATTAGTAGGTAAAAATAAATTAAAAAATAGAAGAAATTGATTTGAGCCGCTCAGAAGTTAATGGGGTTTAGTGCATTTTTTATTGCAAATTTGATTGGAATCAATAATAAAAAATTTTAATTGTTTTATTTTTTTTTCTAGGTCAATTTTAGATTCATTTTTTAAGCGATCTGCGTTATAAAATATGAATTCTATTAAAAATTTAAATTCTTATAATTATTAAAAAAATTGATGCTACTTTTAATAAGGCTTACATGCTACAAATGGTCTTTATTATGCCATAGTCTAATCTCAAAAAGATCTGAAGAGATAGATTAAATTTTTCTCAGTGAAAATTTAGAAAGTGGAATACAAATATTAATAATAATGAATAGATTCTTTTTTAGAAAATTATAAATTTAATATACAAAAAAATTGATACTCTCTTATTCTTCACCGAAACAGGATTAATTTTAACATGAATATATAATATATGTATATATAATCAATTATTTTTCTTTTTGGATGTCATTTTTATTTCTAATTTTATTGTTTTTAAAGGATATTTTCCAAAAATCATTTTCTTGTTAAAAGTAGTCAGTCAATCTCCCCCCCCCCCTATACTATCCAAGAATTAAGTCACTGTTCTGACAGCTCGACCATCCATCTAATATAATAATGAACATTGAATAAATATTACAACTGTTAAAAATATTCGAAAAAAATATAATTATAAATAATTGTAGATAAATAAAATATTAAAAGTAAAAATAATGAGGTTAATTAATTAATTAAAATATGAATCAATCAATGTCTACTGGCAATAATATTGAGTTCCAATTTAAATTTAAATTACAAATATTAATTATCATTAATCTTGGAAAATTTTGCTATTGCATATTATGCTGAATGACCTAGAAATAAAATTTCAACTAGGTCTCACCTTTAGGTTCACCCGTTGCCCGATCTTTTACTACCCATATTTCTTCAATGGTTCCATATTTTTCAAAAGCTTGTCTGAAATCATCTTCTGTAATACTTTTATTACAAACAATAAATAATCTTGAATTAGGAGGATCATCTAATTTTGCTTCGTATCCTCCATCTCGATAACGACGTTGATCTCGATCGTGCATTTTACGATTTGTATCCGCCATCTTAAAGTTGAATATTGTTTGTTGTTTTGGAAATTTAAAATGGCCAAAGTCATAGAATGCTAGATGTCTCATTTAAAAGTTATTTTCTTTGATTTAAATTTTTTCATTTACCAAAATAAAAAGTAATTTGTAATTTAATATTAACAATAAATAACAATAATTCAGAAAAAGTTAAAAATAATACTTTAAAACAATTAAATAATTCAAAAAAAGTTTAATAATTAGAATAATATTATTAATTATATTATATAGTACTTAAGTGATTTAAATTGATATAATTAATTATATTTTTTAAAAATAATATAATTAAATAAAGAAATAAATTTTGTTGAATATTTATATAGAGGTTTTATTTCATTCCTTTATAAATCACATGACTGACTCAAGAGGTCGACATATTCGTTATACAGCATTTGTCGACGCCCACTAGGTTTGTAATTAAATTAAACATATTTATTTGACAATTGGTCCAGTAATTTCTCTATCTGTAATTTTATTTTAATAATATTTTTATCTTTCAATGAACTCTTTTTAAAATTCCAACCATTGTTTTTTATTTAGCCGGTCTAATCACTTCAATTCACTAATCATTTTCCTAAATTGTAATCAAAATGGCTTCGTTTTTTTTAAAATTCTTTAAAAGCATTTAATCTTTCCAGTTATAAAATTGATTTATTAAATTTTTAAAATAAGAAAATTATTCAATTTATAATTTTGCCAAATATATTTTAAAATTTGTTCATCTATTTATAATTATTGTCATCCCAATTAATTGTACTTCCAATTAAAAGTAACCACTGATTATATTTAATATTTCAATATTTTATCAGGTTCCCAAATATAAAAATGCAAACCATTAAATGTGTAGTAGTTGGAGATGGAGCCGTTGGTAAAACGTGCCTTCTTATTTCATATACAACTAATAAATTCCCTTCTGAATATGTGCCTACTGTGAGTATTACTATTACTATTATTAATTCAAGTATCCATAATTTATTTTATTTAAAAAACATATTTTGGTCTATATTTTTAAATGTATATTAAATATAATAATGTTTAGGCTAATTTAACACTATTCATATAATATTAATACGATTAAATTTTTAAGTACTTTTAAATTATTTTTACTTCAATTCGAAAATTCTTTTGAACATAATTTGACATTTTACATATATATTGAATCAATCAAAATTAATCGTAAATTTTTTATCTTCTAATCTTAAATTCTTTTCTAAAAAATTATTAAATAGAATTTTTACAAAATCATTTAAAATTTTTTGACATGTATCAAAAAAAATCCTTATTGTTCAAAACATAAATTAACATTATTTAACAGATTATTTAAGTAATTTTATTTGTCTTGATAAATTTATCATTTTTTTCTTTTAGGTATTTGACAATTATGCGGTAACAGTTATGATTGGAGGAGAGCCTTATACATTAGGATTATTTGATACTGCAGGTCAGTTTATTAAATTGATATTACTACTAGTATCAAAACATATAAAATAAGTTATGAATAATTTTTTACATTAATATTTTAAAATTTGAACCATAAATTTAATGAATATCTGAATATTCTTAGTCTAAAATAATGAAGATATTTTGTGCTATTATAATTCAAGTAACCATTTGATCTTTTGAAATCTATGTAAAAAGGAAATTGCATTTTCTACAATTCCACGATAGAAATATCATCATTAATAATATATCATATAATTTAATTATGAAAATATTTTTTTAGGGCAGGAAGATTATGATAGACTTCGTCCTCTTAGTTATCCACAAACAGATGTGTTTTTAGTTTGTTTTTCAGTTGTATCTCCATCTTCATTTGAAAATGTTAAAGAAAAGGTAGGTTAAATTTAATAAATTAAAAACAAAAAATATTAAACAAATCCTAAGCAATTTAAATTTTTTTAAAAGTGGGTTCCGGAAATAACACATCACTGTCAAAAAACACCTTTTCTATTAGTCGGCACACAAATAGATCTTCGAGATGATGCAGCTACGATTGAAAAATTGGCAAAAAATAAACAAAAACCAATAACATTTGAACAAGGAGAAAAATTAGCTAAAGAACTAAAAGCTGTAAAATATGTTGAATGTTCAGCTTTGACTCAGGTATTTAATATGTGATTATAATAAATTATTATTAAGATTATTAATATTATATTTCGATTTTTAAATATTATGTTAAGGTTTTATCTATTCTGAAGACGATTACTTTTAAATAAACGTAATTACGTAATTACATATTAACTTAATATATTTTTTCTCTTTTTTTCAATCTATCATAGTTCTTATTATTATTATCACTTCACAAACAACACGAAAAGTCATTGTATGTATATGATGTACTTTAAATATATTTTCTTAAGCCTTTCATGAAATTGTTAGGTTGTATTTAAAATTTCTTTGAAAAATTTCAAAATCTGTTTTTATTCTTCGGAATAATTGACAAGTGCATATAAGAAATATTACTATAATATTTGTGAAGTTGAATTTTCAAAGAAATATAAATATTATAAATATAAATACCCTCAAATTATAATATTAAATAATAATAAAATATTAAAATTAAAAAAGACCTCTTTATAAATATTATACAAACATTACCAATTTTATAAATAAAAAAAAATTAATTATTTTTTAATAAGCATCATAATTCCTATTTTCTAATTTATTATTTATATTTGCAGAAGGGATTGAAGAATGTTTTTGATGAAGCCATATTAGCTGCATTAGAACCTCCAGAGCCAGTTAAGCGAAGAAAGTGTGTTCTTCTCTAAATCCGCGTTTTCCATCTATCCCAATTCTTCTCTTTTTTCTTCCTATGTATTATTTTCAGATTCACTTTCAAAAAAAAAACATCATCAAATGAAATTAGAATGAACGAGCATGCGCTCCAGCCATCATATTTTATTTATCTTAAAAATGCAGCACCATTTGAATTAAAGCAGCATAAAGCCCTTCTATAAACATTTTTTGTATCATTAATCATTCTCTTTTTCTCTATTTTGAGAAATCTTCCCTCCATAATACAATCTATCATATTATTTTCAATAATATTAAAATAGAAATCGCGGCATTAGATTTTATAATTACAAGGCTGTTAAACATAAATTGAGAAAAACGATAAATTATTTTTTTTATAAATATGAGATAATTAAGCAGCGTTGTTTGGAGACTAAATAATATATACTGTACTATGTTAAGAAAATAAATGCTCCCTATTCTTTAATAATAAATTTTAAAGTAAATTTGCGTGTTCTAAAAAAGTTTAAAAAGTGGAATATCAATTATATATGTTTTTTTGTGCATTTTTAAAGCCTTTTTTAATAATATGAAACAATTATTATAATAATATATTTTATAGATTTTAATTTATTTTATTTCATTCCTATATTTTAATAAGAACACGTAAATTTTCCATTTTCGAATACCAACCAAATATATGCTCTTGCATATTTATGCATAGAAATAATAAATATACATATATATATATATATTCATATAATATGTCATATTATTTATATATGATTGAGTTTCTTTTGCTTGAGCGCTAGAGTGTGTATGAGGATGTTTGACGGTATGTTTCTGTGAATGAATGTGAATTATTGTATATTTTTGCGTTTGCATCTTGTTAAGAGATCAAAATTGCAAAATGACTTTAAAACACAGTGTGTTTGTATTTAAATGAACTCTTCCCTTTGGTTTACATATATTATTCTAATGAAGCAATATGAAATTTCTTATCAAATCATTTCTTTATCTTTTTTTAATTTCAAACTAATCTTTTTTTTTTCATTTTACCATTCTATTTTTGAATAGCATTTATCATCAAATTAATTCACTAAATTATATTATTTAATATTTACTAATTTTAGTAAAAATGAATAGTTATAAATTAATTAAACTGTAAAACATCTCTGTATTTGATATTTATACTCTAACATAAACTAAATAAATTTAAATTCTTTAGAGATATTTATATTTTTTGTTTAATATTCTCACATTTAAAAAGGCAGCTGTGAGATTAATTAATTCATTTTATTAATATAAATGTATTTATAATTGGAAAAACTCTTAATTATCAAATGAATTTGTACTGTAAATTCTTTTGAAAATTCATACATTTTTTTTACCAGATTTATTATATTAAGGTTTATTTATATATATGAATAGCTTATTCTAATATACTTTTTTTAATTACTAATTGTTGATTTATTTAATATATATCTTTTTCATGTATTTTATTTTACGTGCATCTTGAAATTTATTTAATTTCTTTTAAATATATTTTTAAAACTAAGTTAAAAAAAATGTTAAAAAAAATTATTTATTGGAAATATATTTACATAAGTTCATTGATATTCAAATTAAATAGAATAAATAATAGTTATTTTTATTAATGTTTTAGGATTTTTATTAACGAATGCTATGATTATATTTATTTAAACCACACACACATTTAAAAAAAACATACAAAAAATCTTTCTGAAACGGATTTCACATTTATTCTAAAATATAAAAATAAATTTAATTATTTTGTTAATTATTGAATTGAACTCAACAATCAGTAGTGGAATCTGAATCAGAATTTTAATGATATTTTACGGAAATTAAAATGTTAACAATTGGGCGAACTGTTTAGAGATTTTGAAAATTTATTTTATAAATGGGTGAATTTATAAGCAATTTTGAAATGATCAAAACAAATAGTCATGATGTTTTTATACCTATTCTTCTTTTAATGTATTATGAATTAATAGTTATAATGAAATAGGAGTGAAAACATCATGTTATTAATAAGATTTTAATTCTTTATTGATGTCAACTCCAAAAACTACAAATCAAAACTAAGAGCTTTTAAATTCTATAAATTATAAATTCTGAATTATGTATAGTTAAATGATAACATTATTATTTGCATTTATTTATCATATTTCAAGATGAATAATCTCATTAATATTTATTTAATCCCTGTAAATATGTAGGCTATATTATAGATAAAATTAAAACAAAAATATTTTTCCCAGTCAAATCATTTTTTATTGTTAAACATGGAATATTTCTCTAAGACAATCTTTTTTGACTATAAAATTGAGGCTATATAAAAAAATAAAAATAATTTTTAAAAGCTTTTGATTTGTTATTATAAATATTTTTTTATTTTTAATCTATTTTAATTGTTTAAATAGAACCTTATTTTAAAATTTCCTTGAATAAAATTTTAAATTTAATACCTATATACATAGATTTTATTTTAAATTTATTGTACATACTTTATCAAATATGAATTGAGGAATGTTTTATTTAATAATTGATAAATTAAGTACATCATTAAAAAATAAATTTAAAAAAAAATTAAATCTCATTCGATATCTTTAGTTAATATTAATGGTATTTAAATAAATCATATTAAATAAATAAATATTTGTATAGATTAAAAAAAAAATAATTTTTAATGCCTGTAAATTATTTACAATTTTATTTACATACCATTAATATTATCCCTTGATATTATGTTTATTTCTAATTTTACTAAATTCTAAATTTAGAATACACGACATTTATGACTTGGATTCATTGGCGTTCCTCGTGGGCATCCATAATCTCGAGAAAATTCCGGAGCATTTGATAAAGGTCCAAGAACTCGAAATTGTCCTGGTGAATGTACTCCTGTGGTTACTCTATTACGCATAAATTCCTTTCGAAATTTTGAACACCAAGCCTAAAAACATTTTTTCAATAATAATTCATCATTAAGTCGTATTTCTTAAATAATAGTAAAATACTATAAAAATCTTAAAAGTAGTGGTTCTCAACCTTTTTGGACCAAACGCCCACTTCGTAAAGCTTATTAATTCGCCCCCCCCCCCCCCCTATAAATTTTAACAGATAAAAATTCAAAATCATGTTTTTTTTAGAACCATATTGAAAAAAGCAGAAAAAGCGTTTTCGCAAAATACCTTTTTTTAAGAGTTAAAAATGATTTCTCCCCCCAAAATCGTATCAAATCGCCCCCTTTAAGATGACGATCGCCCAGGTTGAGAATCACCAAATTTTAAAGTCATATATTAATATAAAAATTATATAATACTAAAGTGAGTTTAATACAAAGTAAATATTTTTTTTATTTATTTTGTAAATTAGAATTTGATTTTCGTTTTAATTAATATATTTCTTACTTGAGCGGCACTTATCCAAAAGGCTCGTTGAGGTGTGAGACCTGGAAGGCCTGGTAGAGAAGCTTCGGGTTCCTTTTGTCTCGAAAGCCATTTTTGATAGGCATTATAAGCAAGTCTTATTCCTCCATTATCGGCAATATTCTCACCTTGGGTATTGATGCCATTTAACTAATCCAAACAAATTAATTGATAATATAATACATTTTTGTTTTATTTATTCAGTATGAGAATAACTTACTTTAAGGCCTGTTAAAGGCTCCGTATAGTTTCCATATTGGTAAATAATACATCTAGCTTTATCAAGATATCTGGTTTTCGTTTCCGTTTCCCACCAATCAACTAAATTACCCTCAGAATCAAACTGACGACCTTGATCATCAAAACCATGAGTAATTTCATGGCCAATTACAAATCCTATAGCACCATAATTCATAAAACGTGGTCTGCTATTATCGAAAAAAACTCCTTGTAAAATTCCAGCAGGAAACTCTACAAAATTCAAGATTATGAAATTATTACCAAATTTTCAATCAAATCTTGTATATTATTAATACATACGTATACTATTTTCAATTGAACTATAAAATGCATTAACTATGGCAGGACGTCCATGGCTAATCCATTCTGTTTTGTTGACTGGCTGTCGTAGTCGTCGGAATGAAAAATTAGTTCCAAATTTAGTGAGATTCAAAATACTTTCCATATAATTTTTAGGATCAACATGAAGCTAAAATAGGAAGAATTATTAAGAGTATTATTATTATTTTTTTTGTAATTTTATATTTTTTTTTTACATTTACTTACATCTTGGTAAAATTTAGAAAGTTTATCTGAATCAACTAATTCATCAGGATATCCGATATGAACTGCCATAGATTTGGCTTTTTCAATACCTTTTTTCCTAAAAATTTACATAAATAAAGTTAAAATTGGAATAAAAAAAAAAAAAACTCAAAACAAACTTGTTTTAACTTTTATAAAATATCATTTTTATTATATTAAAAAATCAAATTATCATTTTTATTTGAAAAAATAAATTTTCAATGAACTTAACTTATATTTTATTAATAAAACCAAAAATCCAGTGATAATTTTTTAAAAATTAATCTTGATAATTTTAGTTTATATAATATATTAACATGTTCAACTAGTTAAAACGATTAAATGTATCTTTATAGAAATATATAAAAACAAATTTATTTTTATTATCAAATAAATGTTCTTACCTGGTGATATCATCCATCCAATCTAATTCAGTTAATGTTTCAACCATTTCGCTTTGAATATCAGATACAATTTCAAGTGCTGATTGTTTAGCTGCATTATCAAAATAACGTGTAACGTAGAGAGAGCCCACTGATAGACTAACACCACCAGATACTACATCTACACATTCCTTCAAATACACAAATATAAATCAATTGCTATTATTTATTATTCAAAAACAAAATAATTCTTACATGCCAACGAGGTTCCCTCTCTGTTTTTCCACTGAGTACGGTAGCAAATTGTAATTGACGCTTTCTGACATCTTCAGTCAGGTATGGCACTGTTACAGCGGTTGCTCTCCATAATAAATAATTAGCCAACACTCTATAAAATAATAATAATAAATAGCGTAGGTTCACTCCAAAAGTTATTATATAGAGTTTAGTGGATGGAGATAAAACAAATTTTTTAACTTTACTCTCAAATTTGATCATCTCAAGGTGGAATGGGTGGGTGCAGTTTTAAAAATCTCCAATTTAAACCTATTTTTTATTCATGGACTTTACGAAACATTCAATTATCAACAGAAAATATTAAAATTATTTATTTGTTTACCTAGTTAATTTTTAATATCATTATGTTAATGTCATACCATGATATTTTTATTTCTTTATTTCTTATTTTCACTCTTTTGATATAAACAATAAAAATATAACAAAAAAACTTTTTAAAAACACGCTTTTATTTAAATGCACTAAAAAGGAGAAAATAATTTCTCCACACACATCACGATTTCCTTACAATTAATCATATGTAAAAAATGAAAGCATGGGCGCCAAACATGCAGGGAAAAACGCAAATTCTACTTCAAATAGACATAGTTATCAAGTATAGTGGAAAAGGAAAAAAAACAAAACAGAAAGGTTTATGCATATACAATGAAATGTTCTACGTATTCTTTTCCTTTCCCTGCATGTTTGGCCACCACGCTTTCATTTTTTAGATATGATTAATTGTAAGGGAATCGTGATGGGTGTGGAGAAATTATATCCACTGACGAATGGATCATCAAATTATTTCCTCCTTTTTAAGTGCATTTAAATAAAAGCGTGTTTTTAAAAAGTTTTTTTTTATATTTTTTTTATTTTTTAATTTTTTATTCTTGACAGAAATTTCGGCTGGTTTATGTGATTTCAGGTTATGGTATTAAAAATTAATTAATTTATTAATAATTAATAATAATAATATTATTATTAATTAATAATACCTCCGAGGTCACCTATGACTTGGGATGAACGTGAATATTGCATTGTCATCGGAGTTACATATGTATGCAAAATTTCAACTCATTAGAACATTGGGAAGTGGGTCGAATTCACCTTGCAAGATTTGACGACAGGACAAGGTGTGAAACTAAATAAAAGCTTATAATAAAAAGAGGCAGGGTAATAAAAAGAGGCAGGGTACCTTTTTTCAGTTTGTGCTAGTAATGGTTCCAATTTACGCAGATACTCCGGAACTGTAACTACGATGATCTCAGAATTATTTACCTTGGACTCGGAAGGCAAAATAGAATTTAAATAAGACAACCAGGGAATCGACGAATAATTAGATTGAAGTTCTTCAACTGTCATAGGATTATATAATTTAGTACCATTTCGTCGTTCTTCAGCTGGTAAAGATATCTATAAAAAGAATATGTTTAAAATACATGTTTTACAATATTGTAATATATAAATATTTCTGCATACGTTTGCAAGGCTCATTTCCAATTCAAGAACTTGAAGTAATTCTTTTTCTGCCCTCTTTTTGTTAGCTCCCAGAATGACAGCGATATCTACCATGTAACTAAGATATCCACTGACGAATGGATCATCAAGTCCTTTAATTAAAAATTCTCGGCTAAGACCCAGGGAGGCTTGATCTAACTAGAATGAAATAATAAACATTATATAACATAATTAACTATAACTATAATTTACAAGGATACACATTTTTATTTGATATGGCTCGATTATATATATATATTATTATTATTATCAGATTTATCAGGGATATAATCACGTATTTTTGTGAGATTGTTTTCTCGACGTTTCGACACCCATTTAGACGCCATTTTCAAGAGATTTAGGTGGAAAATGGCGTCTAAATGGGTGTCGAAACGTCGAGAAAACAATCTCACAAAAATACGTGATTATATCCCTGATAAATCTGATAATAATAATAATAATAATAATAATAACATTCACGGAATACTAAACCAACATATATATATATTCTAAATATTTTATTGAAAAAATATTATATTATAATATTAATTAATATTCATTACATATTTTCTATTTCAATTTCCTTTAAATTTTTTCATTAAATAAATGAATAATAAATCAGATTTATATAAGTATAATGTCAATATTAATAAAATATGTATGTCAAAAGAACAATGTTGAAAGAGAACAATAATTTCATAGATAAACTTAATGGAACATCCGGAAATGTACGCTTTATTGTTCATTAAAAAAATTTGTATAAAAATAAATATACTTACACTTATAATACGTTGCTGGGAATTTTTTGTATCTGTTGAAACACTAAAATCAATAATATAATCTACACTATATCCATTTCGACGAAATTTATAAACAGTCTCCCGCCAATCAAATGACCCCATGTCCCACTTTTCGCCTTCGAGTACAGGCCAACCTCCCAATTTCTTCAGCATTTCCAATAAAGGATTCAGACCTCGTTTCTCGATTGCACCTAAAATAATAATAATAATAATAATAATAAAACAAAAACATTATTTTCATATTTTTATATACAAGTCTATTCTACTGATAGAATGAAAAGATCTTTATTCGAAGACTTCAAGTAATTCATTTCAAATTTTATTGAAATTAAGTCCTTATTATTATTGTTATTATTATAAACAATTTTAGAGCGCTTTATTTTCTTTAGAAAAAAAATAAAATCTTCTTTTATACTATTTTTTAAGATTTTTTTTTTTTTTTGAGTTAATTATTTACTTAAAAATACTTTTTATATATACCTTTCTTCTTTTTACAGAATTCATGATATCAATTAAATATGTGAAATATTTATTCGAATCAATCAGTTTATGAACCAATGAAGATTATTACTATCTCGCTAGAGGTTGAGAAAAAGGTCTGTGTGTGTGTATGTATGTATGTAGACAAGATTATGCAAAAACGGTTTGAGCTAGAATCATGAAATTTGGTATAGTTATTCAAAATTCGTAGTTTTCTATCAACTTTTGAAAAAAGTAGCTCAACCGGAAGAGGGTCATTACTTACAACGTTTTGATTTTTTTCCTCTAAACTGACTGTAAAATTAAAGATATATGTTTGATTGTTTTTCAAATTCAAAACTGCTATATATAAAATTTCAGCTTGATTGAATCGCTGTAAGTACCAGAATTATAATTTTTTAACACTGCAAATCTCAGTCGCCAACATGTGACGTGGTGCCATCAACAAAGAGCCAAACATGCGCTGGTTTAATAAATATTATTTTTTTATTTTAATTTATAATTTATAATTAAATATAATATATGTTATTTATTCCAATTCAATTTGCGAGATAGTCGAGTAGAGACACTCCAGCTTATTTTTTATTAAAATTAATATATTTAAACATTTAACACTCATAGTTTTTTAATTCTATCTATCAATCTCTGTAGCTATAAGCAACTCGAAAATTCTTGGCCGCAGCAACCACATTTCTCCAAACGACCCTATCCTAAGCCACTCCAATCCAATTCCTATTTTCTCCCATTTCTTTTACATCCCTTCCTTCATTGTCTGTTCAATATGTCTTTGCTCTTCCAATCGGTCGCTTCCCAATCAGTCTCCCCACAAATAGGTTTGTCGCCAGTCTTCCCTCTCCTACTCTTGCCACATGTACTCGATTTTATGACCCTAACTAAGACCAGAGGTGCATAGAGGCCATGCAATTCCTCGTAATGCAGACTCCGCCATTCCCCGGTGACCTCTTCTTTCTTTGGCCCATAAATACTGCGAAGAACCTTATTTTCAAATCATCAAAAATTCTAAATTTATTATATTATTAATTCTTATTTATATTATAAACAAATAAATAATTAAACATTAATAGATAATATTTTATTTTACATTTTTTATTGTTCTATAAAAAAAAAAACACTGACAACGCCTATCAAGTCGGTTATATCAATGAGGTGTCCTATGATCAGTAGAACGGGTCCTCTCTACCTTTACCTTGATTTTCTTGATCGGAGGCGCTATCAAGTAGCTTTTCCCCAATATTGTTCGCTGGGTTGAATCCGTCCCATAGACCCCAGCTAGTGAAATTTCCTTGCCAGGCCCGGGACTTGAACCCGGGACCATGTGAATGTAAGGCAGGTTCGCTACCCACACACCCAATGGCGCCCTTTTGTGTTCTATACTTATAGCTATTTTATACTTACTTGTATTCATACATGCTTTGTATAGTTGCTTCGCTAATTTTACATGATGGGGTTGATTTGGTTCCTCTTTTTCTTCTAAAACTACTCGTAATTGCTTACTTAATTGGTCACTTAAATCATTAAACCTATGATAAAAATATTTATATTATCTCTTATTCATATATACTTAAATATTATTTCAAAAGTTTTTCGATTGATACCTTGTTAAGGATGATTTATCATCTGCTATATGAGAATTAGCTATATATCCTCCACAGGCATAGGTATAAAAATCCTCACATGGATCTACTTTCTGATCCAAAGATTTCAAAATAAATGAGGCTAAAATAAGAATAAAATTATTAATTATTAATTTGAAAAAAATAAACATATAAATGTAAATAATAGGTAGCTAAGTAATTAATAATTATGAAAAAATTAATATAATGTATTTTTCAAATTTTTTAAAATAAGAACGAATGGAGTGATTTAAACTTTTCTCAAATAACAAGATGGTATATGAAGAATTTAATTTAGGTATTTCTTGATGAACGGTTCTCTCGGTTCATCAATTCATTACATTTCTATTTCAAGGTTACTTGGGGTCATTCCAAGGTCTCACCTGAAAATGATTCGACTCTCACCTGCATGAATGCATCCTTCCGTTAGGCAGATTTTATCTTTTTTCTCATTTGGCCCTCCAATTTCATTTGTCATTGTCATATTTTTTTCCAAAGCAGCTGCTATTGTAGGTAGTGACTCTATGGACATACAAATTTAATTTCAATAAGAAAATTAATTTACAATTACATAGAAATAAATATAAAAGATGTTTTTCTAAATTTTTAACTTATTCGGAAAACATTTATCATCCAGGAAAATATAAAAAGAAAATTTCATAAAAATTTTATCTGTTTATTTTATTTTTAAAGAGTAAGGAGACTAAACATTTTTTGATTATTTTATATTCTATAAATTCTTTCATATTTCAATTATATATCAATATATAAGTATATCATATTATTAATATTCTTATAAATAAATATTTAGTGAGTTTTTACCCATGTATATCTCTTTCAGAAGATGAAATAATATTATAAAAAAATACTTTGACTAAGGAAAGAAGCTCTATCTTGACTTAAAATGTTTAGGGGGGGGGAGGAAGGGTGTTAGAAATAATAACATAAAATAAAATAATAATAGGAGGAAGTTAATTTGTGAGATTTATCAATAATACACCTTCTTAAAATGTATTAAAAAATCATTTAATCTTTATTTACTCTTTAACTTATTTCTTTTATTTGGGTGTAATTACGTATCTGTATAAATATATTATAGATGCTTATACTTATATTATACAAGGATGGGGTGAAAAGTTTCCGGCCTGACCAAGAAAAACGATGTTTTTAAATTTTTTTTTGTTTTATTTTTCAATATAATCTCCATCACCACTGATACATTTCTCATAACGGTGTTCTAATTAATTTAATTAATTTAATAAATTAATTAATTAAATTTGATTTAATTTAATTTAAGTCTCATCAACAGTTATTAATCGACGCAAAAATTCGTTTGGATTACGCCTATAGTGCCAAATTGTCGGTAGAAATGGTTTTTCGAAGCAGTTTTTGGTCTAACGTTAGCAAACGCGGCACCCACGTTGCACACAGCTTTCCATATTTAAAGACTTGTGCAAAATATTTCGCACCCGTTCAGCTGACATCGTACAGGTCTCAGCTATCTTGAATGTTGAAAAATCAAGCAAAAAAAAAAAGAAATTTAAAAACATCGTTTTTCTTTGTCTGGTCGGAAACTTTTCACCTCACCCTCGTAATTAAAAAGTAATTTAATCAGGAGAATAATATAAATAATAATAATAATCTCTATATCTTAATCTTATATTTTCTATAATATTATTGTGGTATTGAATCAATTGAGGTGAAACATTTTATATGAGTGGATGAAAGAAATCGTACCTAATAGAAAAAAGTAAAGAGAAAGTATAAATGATAGTCAAAAATACTGAATTCTAAAAAAAAAGTGTGAAAGCTTTGATATTCTTTTCTTATTAAATTTATTAAATAAGATTTGTTTATAAAAAGTTAAAAACAAATTAAATAATAATATAGCTATACAATATATATATACATATTTATAATGCAATATACTTTAATCTTTCAAAAAAAGAAATTAATATTTTTTTATTTCTTTTTTTATCAATCACAACACAATTCATTTAATTTTATTTCTTAAACATTTGGTTTGCCTAATAATAGTAACTTGAGGTAAAGAATTCTTCATATTTCTTTCTTCCTCTTAAAAAAAATCTTATCTATTTCTATTTTTTAACGCTGAAGTATGTACTATTTATTATCTTCAATAACAATAATATATTATAAATTTTGCCTCCCCTTCCATTACATATAAACCCTGGAATTTAGTATTTCCAATCCTTTTCCCCTGTTTATTTATTATTATATTATTAGTGATTGGAACATTTACACTTTCTCATTTTACAATGTTTTTTTTTTATATTTTATAAATTATTATATTAGATAACAATTATCACATCTTTTTTTGTAGTACATTCTTATGGATATAGGAAATATTTTGGTATCAAATTTTTTTCCTTTTCGTGTTTCCAATGTAATTTTAAAAAGATAATATTTCTAGATTTTTTTCCCTCATTGGATAAAATTAATAATAATTATTAATAAAATAGGTAGTACCTCCTTCAAAGGAATTGCTCATTATTCCAATTACTGCAAAACTTAAACCGGCAATGACTAGAGCTGATAAAAGGGTGAAAACGAAGAGACTCTTCTCTAGATGAGTTCTTCTACTCCACCATCCAGGACGTCTGAAATAAATATTCATTTACATTATTAATATCGATAACATTTATTTTAATATACATAAGTAAATAAATATCCAATCCAAAAAGTAGGTATTATATTATTTCATTAAGTCATTGATCTCTTCATAAAAAAACAGATGGATAAAAATCAATGTTATCAAGAGTATGATTACAAATACTTCAATTAAAATTTCATAATACATCGAATAATACAATGTAATACTATTTAGTAACATTCATATTAAAGTTTATTGTAAAAACAACAATAAAATACATTTACTTTGTGAATTGGTTTATTTTATAAATAATTTGTCCCTAAAATCTCTAAAATATTTATTTTTTAATAATTAAGTTATTGGTATACGATAAGGTGGTAAACTTTGGTATTTTTTTTACTATCTCGCTCTCGCTAGAGATATCCTCTAAACTGACCGTAAAAGTAAAGATATATGTTTGATTGTTTTTCACATGATTAAAAATTGTATAAAACTGCTATATATAGAATTTCAGCTTGATTGAATCGCTGAAAGTACCGGAATTAATTTTTTAACACTGCAAATCACACGCCAGCATGTGACGTGGTGCCATCAAAGAGTTAATTTAATAATTTTAATTTATAATTTAATTAATTAAATTTAATTTAAATATAATATATGTGTTAATTAATCCAATTCAAATTTGCAAGATAGTCGAGTGGAGACACTCCAGATTTTTAAGTAAGTTATATTATTTATAGATTCAACTTTTTCAGTCATATTAATGTTGATTTTCATTTCTCTGGACCGGTCTCTATTTAATTTATTAATTTATTCAACCTAACAATATTCGACATCGTCTCCGGAAATAGACAATGACAAGATATGTCTAGATTTCAAAATGAAGTTGATCCCTTATAAATATGCCTAGGATAGTGAAGAGTTAGGGCCCATAGGACAGGTGTCCTCTGGACGTCCTGAGGTCGGTTGGAGCGTTCACAAGTGCATTCCTGTCACGACCACACGTCGAAAGTCGAGGTTCTGCGGCGCCCCCACAATCGCCTCCAAGTCAAGGCCCTGAGTCGTGGGTTGGTTCCAAATGGAAATGGGACAGACCGCTTGGTAAGCCCCCAATCTCGGTCACTGGAGATTGGAGATGCATTGCATTTTGCATTGACATCGGAGAATATAATAATTTTTCACCAGATATCTTTGATTTACTATAGTTATAAGGGTACTTATTAAATAAACTAACAAAATCAAAAAAAAAAAAAAAAAAATTTCAAAAATATTGGATCATAAGAATACAATGTTTTTAATAAGGTTCAAAAGATTATTCTTTATATAACATTATTCCAATTTTATTTTTAAATATTTTCGATTCACAAATTAATAAAATATAAATAGAATATTCTAAATATACTTACATAATTGATATGAATATTATTAAAAAGGCTATCATATTCAATTTGATCTTTAATTAGTGTTTAATATTTATTTTATAATATATAATATATTTTATATCTATATTATCTATTCTATATATATAAAGGAGAGTGTTTGTATGTATGTAATTTGTTTACTTTTTTGCTGTCATAGAAACAAAAACTATATATTAGAACCTCTATCCACCTCTCTCTCTCCCTCTATTTGAAATTTTAATAAGTTGACCTGTGGCCAGGTCCGAACCGACCAACGGTTTGAAGTAAATTAATTTCCAGCTACAGAAACAATTTCAAATAATTTTAATATATCTATTAATGTAATAAAAAACAGATATGGATATAAAATAAATATTTTTAATTTATTTTATTTATAATATATATGCAAGACCAGGCTGTGACGTCATGAATGGCTGGGTGACGTCATATAATTTTAAATTAAGAAAAAACTAATAAAGATGATTTTTCTCGAGAATAAAACCAATACAAAGTGCATGATTCGTGGTGATATTTAAAAAATCTTCTCATGTGAAATTTGGTGTGAAAATAACCCTTCCCTTCCTATCGTCGATCGGTAATACTACCACTTCCGGTTTACGGATTTGCACCAAAAGTTGATCAATTCATCTACTGATGCATTAAGTAAATATACCAAATTTCATCAAAATCCGTTGAGCCGTTCAAGCTGTACACATCTGGACGGACGGACGGACGGACAGACATCATGCTAAAAATACTTTTTTCTGTTAAGAAAATGCTTGATTCGTGGAGATATGTAAAAATCTCCACATGCGAAATTTGGTGTGAAAACAATACCACTCTTACTATCGTTGGTCGGTAAAAAACGGAGTGTTTTAGCTAAATTAAGAAATTTAAATGCCTTATGCAACATGGATAGGTAAATGAATAGGACTGAAGAAGAGGCATGTGATTAGAGAAATTGGGGAAAAATCAACCTAAATGTAATTAAACAAAAAAATTCAAGAATACGACTTAAATATAATACGAGATTCGACAACTGCAATTAAAGATAGCGTAAGAAAATTAATCGAAGCAGGAAAAGAGGCGGTGTTAAAAATTAATAGTGCTAGAACAAAGTATTTAGTGACAGAGAGGAATAGTATTAACACACAGTCTTAACATACAAAATGTAGAATTTAAAAAAGTGTAAATATTTAAATACTTAAGATCTGTAATCACGAAGGATAATAATATTCGAGAAGAATTTAAATCGACGTTGTAATTGAGTAACGCCTGTTATTATGCAGTAAAGGAGCTTAGAGAAATGTGGATGCTGCGGCTAAGAACTTTCGAAAACTGTAGAGACACAGAGTTAGATAAATATAACATACAATAATAATATATAATTAATTTACTGATTAAATATTAAATATTTTACAAGAAAACAAATACATGTCTTATCTACTTATACTGATTGAAACCAAATGGATGAAAACCTTTTACATACATACTTTCAACCAAATACTATGTATCACTCGGGGGTACAGGGGCGGAGCCCCCGTCTAGATGTGAAGAGCGCCGAAGGCGCTCGAAGCAGCTAGTGTATATATATATATATATATATATATACAGGGTGTTCGGGATAAATTTGACATATTTATAATTGATTATATTTTTCTGTAGGTTAGAGGTATTAACATAAACTACTACTCATTTAAAAGTTTGAACCTTTCTTTATTCATATTAAAGATGGCAGAAAGATTGGATGACTGGAAGTCACCTGAATCATGGAAGAGAATAACTTGCATCATGATGATACGCGCCGGCCATCAAAATAAGGATTTTATGACAAATACCCAAAGCTCCCTGAACACAATAAAAACAATCAGGCATAAACTAGAGACTTTCAATGGTGACTAGGAGGATATAGAAAGAAGAAAGATCCCAAGTAGACGATCTGATTGCGTTTGTACAGCAGAAATCCTCGCAAATCTGCAGAAACAGGTGTTAAAGAACCCTGGCATTGGAATTCGGGCTTTGTCACGTGAAATGAATGTTGCAACCTCTACTGTGAAGCTTGCACTCAATGAAGACCTTCGCTACAATTCATACAAGCGCCTTAAAGTTCAGCTACTCACAGAAAATAGTTATCTGGAAATTTCTACGACTTCACCAGTCCAAATGTTTGGCCTCCAAACTCCCCAGACCTTAACCCCATGCATTATTTTGTATGTGGCACATTTGAAAAAAAGACACCAATCATACTTCCAGTAATACAAAAGCCCAGTTTATGGTAAAATTAAAACAGTTTTTGAGGCCCTTCTCAGAGAGACTGTAGCATCAGCTTGTTCGAGGTTCCGAAGCAGGATTGAAGCTGTGATTGATGCTAATGGTGGTTATTTTGAGTGAATCTTGTTGATAGTATTGTCTGTAATTTTTATTGTCAATTCATTAAATTTAATAGTTAGAAAGAAGATTTTATTTTTCCTTACGAAACTGTCAAATTTATCCCGAACACCCTTTATATATATTATTATTACTATCAGATTTATCAGGGATATAATCATGTATTTTTGTGAATATTTTTGGGATTAGTCTGAATCCCAAAAATATTCCCACCTAAATAATCTCTTGAAAATGACGCCAAAATGGGTGTCGTCTAGAAAACAATCACACAAAAATACGTGATTATATCCCTGATAAATCTGATAATAATAATAATAACATTCACGGAAATCTAAACCAACATATATATATAAAGAGTCATATATGTATCTATTAAATCTAAAAATCTATAATTAAATAAAATTATATTTTTCATCCTCTATGAAGAGCTCATTTATAACGACCGCATCAAAACCATTTGGAATGAGAAATAAATAAATCTTTTCAAAATAACTTGATATTTAATAAAATTTATAATATACAAATGCCAAAAATAAAAATTAAGAAAATCTGAAAAAATTTTATTTAAGAATTATTGACCAAAAATATATTTATTAAAATTATTCCAATTCTTTTTCCATTTGTATCTCTTTCTCTCTATCACAAAAAAGAGACAGCTTATAAATATCAAGGTATTCAAAGAATTAATAGTTCAAATCATATACTTTAAAAAATGCTAGACGATACATGCTAGACTTGTTTTAGTAACTCACAGATGACATTCCAATACAAAATAAATGTTAAAACAAGTAGAAAACAAATTGGAACTCTGATCAGATATAAAGTAAACAGATATATCGTATAAATTTAAAATAAAATATAAATAAAATAATCTTATACAAGTTCTTGTATTGTTTTAAACAAACTATAATAAGTTTTATAGTTAAGAATCAAAAAGTGTAGAACATAATAAAGGGTTGTATTCAGGATCCAAACTACAGTGGAAAGAAGGATGTTATAAAATATTTATTAAATAAAATTTGGTAATTATTTATAAACCGTAAGCTTCATGGATTTGGATGAAACTTTGCAAGTGGATTCCTTTTTTAATTCTTTTCCTTATGCAATATTTCTCGGCCGCTTCTAGTTTCCGAGAAAAAAATTATTAAAGTTTGATAGATAAACTAGCAATGTATGAACAGTCATTTAGTAATATTTTATTGGCTAATTCACTAATTATTCACTTATTCACTAATTTAGTAAATGAAAATTAATTAATTAATAATAATAATTAATTAAATAAGTTTCCTATATCCAAACCGATCCAAAAAAAACAACAGAAAATTAGTGAAGCCCTCTGCTGTCCAAATGTATAAAACATGGTATCTAAATCGAATGACAATGGATTTATATGCAAATAATAATTTTTATCTCGGAAGCTAGAAGTGACCGAAAAATATTGCTTAAGAAAAGTTTCCTTGGAATTAAAAAAGGAATACATTGGCAAAGTTTCATCCAAATCTTTTTAAACAATTACCAATATTTTTTATTTTTGATTAATTATATTTTAATACTATTTAGTAAGTTATATGTTAAATGAAATTAAAGAAAAATGTATTTTTCTTTTAGTCATTGTAAGTTAATATTTAAACAATTTTTATTTTCAAAAATAATTTGATAATAATTGTTTAATGAATATATACAATTCAAGTTAATATATTAATCAATTGATCAATCGCAAGAAATAAATAAAGGACGATTATAATAACTTACTTAATGATTGTGTCGGTCGTCATGGTAGAAGAGGATGCGATTCAGCTTTACAAAGACTCCTGCTGAAACATAAACAAATTATTTTCTTAAGGTAACTTAACCTTGAATTTCGTAATGATAATGAGAAATAGTTAAACTAAATGATTCTGCGACTTTTTTTTTTTTATTTATTTATTTTTTTTTAATAATAAATTATTTCTTAAATCATAACTTTTTTGAAAAAAAAATTCAATTAAATTAAAAAAATATTTAAAAAGTTTATGTAATCTACTATGGGATTTATTTCATAGGTAAACAGTCGATTTAATATTTTATTATAAAAGAAATTGTAAGAATGACATTCTTCTACTGGTTTTTCTTGAAAAGGAAGTGAGACATCAACATGGAAATACATCTGTCATTACATTTAGGGATAGAATAATTTAAGAAACTTGATTATAAATTGTTTTTCTTGCATTCGAACTTGAGGCGGAGGATTGAACTTTGTCAAGTTCATTTAGGTTTAAGATTTAAAATGACATTATATGAATGATTCACTAAAATGGGCTTAGATCCTGATAGCAAAAAAAAAAATCAGAATTTTAATTTTATTTATTCATCTAAAATAAGTTTTCTTTGATTTGTTAAAAAAAATTTGTTCCTTTCAGAGAGTTCTACAGAAACATAATAACAAACAATTATAATACATAATTTTAGTTTAGTTCACAATATATAGCATATATATATTTACATAAATTTCATTTTGTGACAAGTCCATTATATTGTGATTTTACTGTTTGATAAGATAACGAAGTTGAATAAGTTTGATTCTAGAGCTCAGAACTGCTATGATTTCAATTTTACAATAAACGATCAATCCATGTGAAAATTTAATTCGATTTTTTTTTTAATTGGTTTTATGCTTAAAGGATGACTTATGAAATTATCCTACTATTCGGTGAGAGAGAGATTTATTTATTCCTTAAAAAAGTAGTTGAATTTTTATTTAACAATTTAAGGAAAAATGATTTTTGAGTCATCCCTTAAGTATAAAACCAAGTTAAAAAAAACTAATTAAATTTTCACATGGATTGATCGTTTATTGTCAAATTGAAATCATACGACTCTTGAGTATAGAAACAAACATTTTCAACTTCGTCATCTTATCAATCAGTAAAATCACAATATATGATGGACTTGCCACAAAATGAAATCATATTATATAGAAATCAAGATGATTCCATTTGATATCATTTGATATCATTTAAATTTAAAGTTTTTTTTTAGACGATGAGATATTATTTTTACTATCTCGCCAGAGATAGTATTGCGATCACGAAAATTTTCGATGTCGAGATTTTGATGTTTTTATACGTTTTGAAGGTTCCTGAATCATTTTCACTGAGGTTGAGAAAAATGTCTCTCTGTGTGTGTATATGTGTGTGTGTACGTGTGTATGTATGTAGACAAGATTACGCAAAAACGGTTTGAACTAGAATCATGAAATTTGGTATAAGGGCATTATTCAAAATTCGTAGTTTTCTATCAACTTTTGAGAAATGTAGCTCATCCCGAAGAGGGTCATTACCTACAACGTTTTCATTTTTTTCCTCTAAAGTGACCGAAAAAATAAAGATATATGTTTGATAGTTTTTCCACATGATTAAAAATTGTATAAAACTGCTATATATAGAATTTCAGCTTGATTGAATCCCTGAAAGTTCCAAAATTAATTTTTTAACACTGCAAATCTCACGCGCCAACACGTATCGTGGTGCCATCAACAAAGAGCCAAACATGCGCTGGTTTAATAAATATTATTTATTAATTTTAAATTATAATTTATAATTAATTAAATTTAATTTAAATATAATATATGTTATTTAATCCAATTCAAATTGCGAGATAGTCGAGTGGAGACACTCCAGCTTATTTATTTATTTAATTACGAGTAAATTTAAAATTCGTTAGAGTAATTTTCAAAAATGTTTACCTTATTATATTTTATTGAGAATTTATATAATCATCAACTCGCAATTGCAATAATTGAAAATTACCATTTAATATGAAATAAATATAGATCATATAAATATAATTTCTGATGTCTAGAATGACAATGCATAAGTAATATTATAGAGATACCATTAAAAATATTGTATGTTATAGTTAATTCTACTAAGGCCAAAATGAAGTATAAGCAATGATTAAATAAAAGATAACAACGTGTCTAGAAAAATAATGCTTTAATTGTCAGTATAATTTTACGATTATCATCAAATGTATACTTTTATCTTTTATTTATTGCATACAATAGAAAATTCAATTATTAAATATAAATGAATAACAAACTTATTAGATTTATATATATACACACACATACACGAAGTCTGTTCAAAAGAAAAGGTGAATTTTGATTTATTTCGCAAAGTATTTATTTATTCATCAATACCCATTTTTTTTTTCAAAATTCACCTTTTCACAGACCTCGTTTGTATTCAATTGAAATCTTAATTAGAATTACTTAAATTTAAAAAAAAAATGGTTAATTAAGAAATGACATTAACTATTTTTAAAAACTATTTAATGAATTCAACTACATTATTTTATAATATTGATAAAATCTTGTTTTAAATAGGAAGAAGAAAAATCACATAAAAACTAAGATTACATCGAATATTATTCGATTATTTAATTATTAATTCACCCCTCTGCCTTTATTTATATCATTTGAATTTTCTTTATTTTATACTATAAAAAAAATTAATTCAATAAAATAATTATGAAATTATTTTTTGGACTTAATTTAATTATATTTTGAATACATAATGAAAAAGTACATTTTTTGTATTATAATCAATGATGCCTTGTTTTATAAATATCAAAATTTAATAATTAATAAAATTTTTATATAAATACTAATAAGATTTTTTTTCAATATTAACTCACCATCTTTAAGATAAATAAGCGTTTAAAATTTAGATATTCATATTTAAAACATCCTTAAATTTAATCGGATCTTATTTAAAATTTTTAAATAATTTATAATTTTATAAAATTTAAAACAATTGTTAATTTTAATAATGATTTAAAAATTAATTTTCAAAATGTTCCCAAATTAAATATGTTCAATGAAATTTTTAAAATTTAGAAATTAAAACAGTCGTGGCCTTAGAGAATAAAATAAAAATAAATCAATAATTTCATTAATATTGTAATGTAAAGATGTACAAAATTTTTGACTTTCTAATTGAAATATTTTACATATTTTAAAATATCATGTAATCTTTTTTCTCAATAGATAATTATTTATTATAGAATAGTAAATTTATTTATTTTGAAATAATAATAATAATAATAATAATAATAATTATAGAATTAGTATTTTAAGACTTTTAAATTACATATTCTGAAAAAAAGTTTGTTTTTATCGAAATTATATTCTTTGAATAGTTATTAAATTTAAATATTTTTTAAGAGTAATTAGATATAAATATTATATTATAGAATATAGAAATCAAAATAAACTTACCCGTTTATAAATATTAATTTGATTTTAATAATTGTTAATGACAACAAAAAAAAAAAAATACAAATACAAAATATAAATAAAACAAAATATTATATATTAAACGTCAGTAAATGAATCGTGTACTGCATACAAGTTGTTTGGTTAATGGTTCGGGTCACTGGTCAGTTGGGTTGAGGTTTGTCCCTCTATTATAAACAAAATACAATACCGTTAACTGATATATTAGGAAATTTCAATATCCATCTCCCAATAGGTCGATAGGTACATGTATTGTACATGTAAAAGAAACAAAAAACATATTTTAAGATATTATTTATTTATTATTTATTATTTTTCAGGAAAATGAATCTTAACATAAGAAAATAGCATGAAATTAACAATTCTCTTTATTGATTGATTAATGGTATAATTATATATTATATAATCTCGAATGGGAAAGATAAAAATAAAAATTTCTCAAGAATAAAATAACTTATAAAAATGACCAAGGTCTCTCTTTTCTTTCATAGTTATGTACCTATAGTAATTGCAATAAATGTTTTCATTTAAAATGCTTCTTTATTTATTTAATTAAAAATCAATTGTAGATATAATCCTAATCTACAAGGTTGAGTTGAAAGAAAAATTGATATTAATAACAATTATTATTAGATAAAATATTTAAATTCTTTCTTTGTCTCTCAGTCAGTGAAATAGAAAAATAATTCAATAATAACTAACGAATTAAATTTAAAAAAAAAAAAAATAAAAAATTAAAGTTTTATTTTATATTTGTAATTCTTCTAACCTAATCAGTTCGTATTTGGAATGTGAAGAATATATATTACCTTATAAAAAAAAAATTATAAATACCCCCCTTCCTTGAGGTTCACTATGTTCAGGGATGGGCAAGTTACTCGATTTTGAGTAATCAGATACCAAATACCAATTACTTCAGATTTGTGTAACTAAATACAAGATACCAATTACTCGGGGGTGTGTGTAACGAAATACAAGATACCAATTACGTATTTGAAATACATTGAAAATACCAATTACATTCAAATTTTCCCTTGATTTTAATTCTTTTTTTGTGTGTGTGTGTGTGGGGGGGGGGGGTAATTCTGGAACTCTAAATTATATATAAATTTAGTTAGGAAAGTGGCAACTAAACTTATATTGGATAATACCTTTGGAAAATCGAAAACAATAAAATTAATCATGATATTAAAAAACATTTATTTATAAAAATGCGAAAAGGTTATTCATGAGGGAATTTTGTAAATAATACGATAATACCACATCATAATATTTTATTGTAAACAAAGAAAATTTGACATATAAACATATTAAGTATTATATACTTTGTAATTATGATTACCTTTCAAAAAAACCAAGTTTTCAAAATTTTTGTCGGATAATCTGGACCTTGATGGAGAATGAATGAACCCCGCAAATGAAAACAATCTTTCAACCGGGGAAGAAGAACAAAGATGTGTATTAAATATTATAAATAATTCTTTTATTAAAGGATAATTGTTCAAAGAAGTAAAATGTTTGCTCTTATCATTAAAATAGGATACAATTTCTAAGTCCATCTTTGAGTCCATTTTATCTTCTGGTGAGCTCAATAAAACATGAAAGTTGTCTTCCTCATCACTATTAGATGAAGAGTTGTCATTATTATTCATGCATTCTTTAAATTGTTTTGAGGTATTTATACATAAATTATAAATTCTTTTTTTTTCACTTTCAGGTGTATTTGTTAACCATCTTAATTTAAAAGTTGGATGTAAACATGTAGCCAAAATGGCTTCGTTTACTCCAGGAGATAATTGAAAAAATAATTGAAATCTTCTTTCAAGAGCTTCTAATAAAGGTGGAATTTAATTACCAACATAGCGTAATCTCTCTGATTTCAAAGATTCAAGTTTAATCTTTAGCGAAATAAGTTGACCTGTGGCCAGGTCCGAACCGACCGACGGTTTGAAATAAATTAATTTCCAGTTACAGAAACAATTTCAAATAATTTTAATATATCTATTAATGTAATAAAAAACAGATAGGCATAGAACATAAATATTTGTAATTTTATTTTATTTAGAATATATATGCAAGACCAGGCTGTGACAGCATGAATGGCTGGATGACGTCATTTAATTTTAAATTAAGAAAAACCTATAAAGATGATTTTTCTCGAGGATAAAACCAATACAAAGTGAATAATTCGTGATGATATGTAAAAAATCACCTCATGTGAAATTTGGTGTGAAAATAACCCTTTCCTTCCTATCGTCGATCGCTAATACTACCACTTCCGGTTTCCGGATTTGCACCAAAAGGTGATCAATTCATCCTACTGATGTATTAAGTAAATATACCAAATTTCATCAAAATCAGTTGAGCCGTTCAGGCTGTACACATCTATACGGACGGACGGACAGACAGACAGACGGACGGACGGACAGACAGACAGACGGACGGACGGACAGACATCATGCTAAAAATACTTTTTTCTGTTAAGCAAATGCATGATTCGTGGAGATATGTAAAAATCTCCACATGTGAAATTTGGTGTGAAAACAATACCTCCCTTACTATCGTCGGTCGGTAAAAAGTGTTGGAATCAAATTACCATAATATGAATTATTTTCACCTTGCAAATGATTGCAATAGGTTTCATTAAAATTATTATTTCGGATAAATAATCCAAATCACTATCTTTGAAAGACTTTATTTCTAGTTGTTTGCAAACAATATTAAGTTTATCTTTATATTTTAATAATTGGATCAAAATGAATCGTACAATGAGTTCCACCGGGTGGGTAGCTAAATTTCATAAGGCTGCAAATTTAAAAAAAAAGTATTTGGTATCTAAAATTTCAGATACCAATTACTTAAAACTGTAACGAAATACAAGATACCAATTACTCAGGGGTGTGTGTAACGAGTTACAAGATACCAATTACAATTGTAATTGGTATCTTGTATTTCAAATACATGTAACTGATTAACGCCCATCCTTGACTATGTTTATAATATATTTATGCACTAACCCCTCTCCGAGCAAGAAAAATTTCTGATTGCGTCCCTGCCTACTATAATTGATCAGTATGCTACAAAGAAATGCTCACGCTACATTGATTGAGTTTATAGATCATTGGACAGCAATGTTTTTTTTTTAAATATTTAAAAATAACGAAGTACAAAGTATATTATTATGTCCTAAATTCCACAAATAAATATATTTTCTCAATTATGATCATGTTATCTATAATTACATGTTAATTAAAACCATTTAAATTATCTAAACTACTTATGAATACATATTATATCTAGATAAATAGGGCCTATTTACTGATTGCCATCTTTCTGACTCCAAATACATAGCTTAGGAAAAAATAAGTTGACCTGTGGCCAGGTCCGAACCGACCGACGGTTTGAAATAAATTAATTTCCAGCTACAGAAACAATTCCAAATAATTTTAATATATCTATTAATGTAATAAAAAACAGATATGGATACATAAATATAAACATTTTTAATTTTATTTTATTTATAATATATATGCAAGACCAGGCTGTGACGTCATATAATTTTAAATCAAGAAAAAACTAATAAATATGATTTTTCTCGAGGATAAAACCAATACAAAGTGCATGATTCGTGATAATATGTAAAAAATCCTCTCATGTGAAATTTGGTGTGAAAATAACCCTTCCCTTCCTATCGTCGATCGCTAATACTACCACTTCCGGTTTCCGGATTTGCACCAAAAGTTGATCAATTCATCCCACTGATGCATTAAGTAAATATACCAAATTTCATCAAAATCGGTTGAGCCGTTCAGGCTGTACACATCTATACGGACGGACAGACGGACAGACGGACGGACAGACATCATGCTAAAAATACTTTTTTCTGTTAAGAAAATGCATGATTCGTGGAGATATGTAAAAATCTCCACATGTGAAATTTGGTGTGAAAACAATACCTCCCTTACTATCGTCGGTCGGTAAAAAACAATTTTGTTGGCCATAAATTTCAGATATTTAGATTTTAAGAAATATATACATGAACTATTACCTTTAGTATACATATGACTTTCTGAACAGACTAAATCATTAAGATTTTTATTTTTTATAAATTAATTAAAATTAAGAATTTTAAAAATTTTTAAAATAGACTTTTTTTTACCCAAATTATTTCATTGAAAAAAGTGGTGATTTTAAGAAAATTGATTTTAACAAAACAAAAAAAAAAAAAATAGGAAATAAACATGGCTAAAAAAGTTGTTGAAAATTGTTGATACTGTCATCACACAAATAAAATAAAAACTTAATCGAAAAATTAAATTAATTAAGATTACAAATATTATTTAAAAAGAAATAAAATAAAATATTTTCAATATTTTTCATCGAAAGTAGAGAATGAATAATTTTTAATATTTTAGACGAGGTTAAAAAAAATCAATTTCTGATCAATATTATCAAATTGAGAACATTATCGAACTTATTCAAATAAAAGAAAAATATTTGGCCTTAATTCAGACTTTAAAAATCATTTTGCTCAATTTCTGCATCATGTTAATTTTAGAAACATTGTAGAAATTCTACTTTGCAAAATAATTAATATTAAATTGAAAATGCAAGATAGTATAAATGATAAAATCTCTAATTTTAAAACGACTATAAAGGGTTCATTCCTTGTTTGTGATTATTAAGTAGTAGGGTTGGAATATTAAACGCAAATGTCATTCATTCATTTTAATTATATTTTGTAAGATAAATGCCTATAAACATTTTACGGATAATAAAAAGAAATGTAATTAAACTTGATCAGTTCGTTAAATAAACTAATATATATATATATATATATATATATATATATATACATATGAAAGTAATTTATAAATAATAATTTAGTTAATTAAACCTGTTTTCTTTCGAGAATTGACATTTGCCTCAGCATTATGGCTGCATGAACTCTCTTGGTGAAATTGAATCCTATGTAGATGACCCAGTGGCCGACCAACGGACACAGAAGAAGGTCACAGAATTCGGGGCCGGGGCGAATACATATACTCAGCTCTACTTGAATCCAAAGTAATAAATTAGAAAACTATTAGCAAATATTATGCATCCGCTACTGTTACACCCCCATCCCATTTATTAATTCAGTCAAAAAAACTATTTCTAGCTCTATGCATTATTTTTATAATGTATACCTATTATTCATTTTATATAACCGTCCTTCACCCATCCTTTCTCTATCAACTTGCATTTCTCCACCTGCACTTATATCCATTAAATGGACAGTCTATATATCCCAGTCATTTTTCTATATATAATATAAAATTTATCTCTTAAAACTTAGATTTTTTTTTTCCCATTTCCAAAACAAAGTGAATTATATAATATTATTAAACATTAATAATAATATTATAAGTATTATAAGTAGGTATTTCTTTGTTTTGTTTTGAACTTGGGAACAATGAAATTCCTCAAATATATTCTATTTTCTGTATTTTGTAAGGAGATGAGATTTGTTATCTTATAATTTAAGTTATATAAAATCCAATTTATATATTTTAATTACATGTAAATTACATTTAAAAGATTTCGTTAAAACCTTTCTCTCGTTTTTTTTAATCAAGTCAACTTAATAATTTAATTAATTATATATAAATAGAATACGAGTGTAGGTCAATAAGTCCGTGACTTTTGGAATTTCCCGTCTCTGAAATGAAAAATGGCAACACAGCTCCTGTCGAAATTGGAACCAACTGGGTCTTTTAGTTTTTGTTTGACATGCATTAATAGCAGACTATCTCGTGATTTGAAAAGAAAATGGAAAAAAGTGAATTTCCATAAAAATCCATGAATTGGGATCACGAATTGCTCCCTCATCCGCCCTATTTAGCCTCAAGTGACTATTTCTTGTTTTCAAACCTGAAAAAATGGCTCGGCGGAAAGAGATTTGACTTCCACGATGAAATCATCTCAAAAACAAATACCTACCTCCAATCCTCGACAAATCTTATTTTTTGGAAGGGATAAAAAAATTGGAGAAACGTTGGACGAAGTATAGAGCTCAAAGGAGACTACGTTGAAAAATACAATAATTTTTTATTCAAAAACTTGTGTTTCATTCAAATAGTCATAAACTTATTGACCTGTCCTCGTAAATAAAATATCTATAGCTTTCTTGAAAATTAGTGTTATTGTACTCTTACAATTAAATCAATTTCGATTAAGTAAAAAATAATCTAATAATAGATTGTAATCCCAAAATTTATAATATTAATAAAAGGCAGATAATTATATAATGTTTTAATAGGATTATAGTTTTTAATAATTATTACTATTAGGTTGAGTTGTTTAATTTCTAACTATGGAACAATTTGTCGATTTTGATCATCGGAATATTTGTAAAATTTTATTCAAATGTATTTAATTTAAGTTTTTTCCAATAGATTTTTATATAAAATTCATCAATTTTTTTAAACATTTTATGTAGATAGAAAACAGAGATTGCAAAAGGAATATTACTAAGGGATGTAGCGGAAATTATTTCCAGATTAGAATCGCAATTTATGTCGGGGAGAAAGTAAATGTCTCATCCCCCATAGTAAATATTTTCATAAATCAGATATTATTAGTAAAGGTATTTTTATATTCTTAGAAATACATACAATCATTATCTATTTTCTCTTAAAAATAATATTTATATACCTACAACTATATTTAAATAGATTAATTAATAGATATAAAAATAAATAAATAAATAAATTAGCATAATGAGATTTGTCAAAACGTGTAAAAATAATTCTTCTTCGAGGATTTCTGGAATTTACAAATTAATTTTAAAGTAGAAATTGATCAAATCACTATTTAAAGCAATCCAAAAGTAATATAAATACAATTGTTTCAATCAGATGTAATAATTTTAAAATATTTATTGGAATGGATGACGGAAAAGAAACCAATCATTATCAGCCGATTAAAACAAGTTACATGAAAATTGAAATGTGTTTAAAAAAATTCAATGTTCTTTAACAAACTTAAAGGAAAAACCTGTAGAACAGTAAATGACATTCAGTATAGTACAAGCTTTTAATTAATGATGACGTTACTGTTCAAATGATCATAAAGTTGAATAAAAATTTATTTTGAAACAAAAAAAACCCGAGTGTTGTTAATAATAACTTATCTTTAACCATTTAATTTTATTAATAATTTTCAATTACATTTATAAATTGAAAGTTGTTATAAAAAAAAGAAAAAAAAATGTTTATTCAGGTTTAATCTACATGTTTCAAATCTGGCAATTCACTTACTAGTTATCTATTATACATATAACTACAGGGTCCGCCATGTAACATTTTTTTTTTAAATGCAATAAAACAAAAACGGTTGGATGAATTTTCAAATTTATTTTTTCATAGTGAAGTATAGACCTTCCGATTATTTATGAAATACTATTTCATTCAAATGGCTGCCTCGGCTGGCCTTGCAGTACGTCATTGAAGGAGACGCCGATTTTGGCCAAAAATAATCTTTTCGGATGAGGCGCATTTCCATATTGGCGGATACGTCAACAAACAAAATAGCCGCATCTGGGGGACGAAAAACCCACATGTTATCATGGAGAAGACAATGCATCCTCAGAGAGTGACGGTTTGGTGCGGATTTTGGTCTGGCGGCATCATTGGGCCATTTTTTCTTTGAAAATGAGGCAGGAACCGCCGTT
Source organism: Labia minor (assembly GCA_963082975.1). Lineage (NCBI taxonomy): Eukaryota > Metazoa > Arthropoda > Insecta > Dermaptera > Spongiphoridae > Labia > Labia minor. The sequence goes on from OY720345.1 coordinate 83,198,756, forward strand.
ACGGTTAATGGCGACCGCTAACTGATTGATTGTTCCCGAAACTTGAAGAGGAAGACTTGGAAAACATTTGGTTTCAACACACAGCTGAACTTACAATCTATCTTTTGCGCACTGTCTTCGGAGACCGAATTATCAGCAGAAATTCTGTCGTTTGGCCGCCTCGGAACTGCGATTTGACACCGTTAGACTATTTTATATGTGGGGAGCCGTCAAAGACAAATGTTATGCAGACAAACCAGAGACAATTCAAGCTTTGAAGGACAACATTCGTGCAGCCATAGCTAAAATAGAGTCGTATACTATGACAAATGTACTCAAAAATTGGACCGACCGTATGGCGTACTGCAAAGAGAGCCGAGGCAGCCATTTGAATGAAATAGTATTACATAAATAATCGGAAGGTCTATATTTCACTATGAAAAAATAAATTTGAAAATTTATTCAACCGTTTTTGTTTCATTGCATTTAAAAAAAATGTTACATGGCGGACCCTATAAATATAATCCAATGAAACATCTAAAAAATCCCAATTTATTAAATTCTTTGCTTTCCTGCTAAAAAAAATATATTTATTTCCTTTGAACACAATTATCTACTTACACCTACATCATTAAATTTATGATTGTATAAAATTAGAATCCAAATTATTATATCTTCTATTAATTCAAATATTATTATATAAAAAAATGTGAATTTGTGTGTGTGTGTGTGATTATTGTTAGAATAAAATGTGAATTATACTTTTCAATTAAATGACGCTTCAAACAAGGTTAAGCACTATCACTAGCACCATTTAATTATGTCCTAGAAGAACAAAACTAAACTGGAATAAACGTATCAAAATAATAAATATAAATAAATATAGACGATATCATTTGATAGCAAAAATTTAAAGTCTAGAAATAAACTATAAAAAATCAACATTTATGGCTTTCAGAACACAAATAAACATTGAATTAAATGACAAATTATCATACATCAACTTTAAACAAACAATAATTTATTACAACGATAAATAAGCTTAAAAGATAAATGAATAAAAAAAATGTGAAAAAAAAATAAATCAAAGTTAGAATTAATATTTATAATGGTCATTAGGAATATTTATTTAATTTTTTAAAATTAAAATTTTTAAAGAATAAATAATATTCCATCTATATATGTACATATATATGTTCACATATATGTACATGGTCAGTTATCAAAAACGATTCAATCAAGCTGAAATTCTATATATAGCAGTTTTATACAATTTTTAATCATGTGAAAAATTATTAAACATATATCTTTATTTTTACTGTCACTTTAGAGAAAAAAAATCAAAACGTTGTAGGTAATGACCCTCTTCCAGTTGAGCTACATTTCTCAAAAATTGATAGAAAACTACGAATTTTGAATAATTCCCATGTACCAAATTTCATGATTCTAGCTCAAACCGTTTTTGCGTAATCTTGTCTAAATACACACACACACACGACGAGATAGTAAAAAGAAGAGATAAAATAAAGGATTAATTCTTTCATAAAATAACACAACAAAACATAGAAAATATAATTAAAGAATAAAAATGAAAGTGGTCATTTTGCATCATAAGATTGTAAAATGTCAGTCAAAGATAGTAACTAAATGGTGACCAAATCACACAATAACACAAAAATGGAATATACCATGTAAAATAAAGAATAGAACCGATAATGATTGAACAAGATTAAGAAAAAAAAGATAAATAAATAATTCAATATAAAAATGACATTCTCTAAAAATAAACTTCCTATTAAATTTGATTAAAACATTGGAATTGTCTCAAATCCAAAAATTATTATATGATATGATTTAAATTTTTTGATGAATATACATACATATATATATATATATATATATATACACTAGTAAATATATCTACTACTGTCATATCTTTTTATATATTTACTCTAAATTCCAATATTGCTTAGTAGTATTTATTTATTTAGTAGCATCTTTCAAGGCCATTAGATTATTACTCTATTAAAAGATATTAAAAAAAAGATTTTTTATGTAAATAATAAGATTTTCATATTGACTCAGTATTCCACCCTGACTAATTTATAAAATAAAATATGTTTACGAATATATTAGATGATTAAATATAATATGAATTAAACGTGTAAATATAAGTATATATATATATATATATATATATATATATATATATATAAAAGAGAATGATGTCTGTTTTTTGTTCCATTGTGAAATTTGGCTCATACATTTATATACGGGGTCTATTCAAAAGAAAAAGTGAATTTTGAATTTTCGCGGGGTGTATACATTCCGATTAACGAATTCTTTTTGTTATGTTGGTACACACATGTTGTTACACATAAGTTAACACTATCAGCCATTTTGGATTAGTAGTTTGTTTTTGAAAACTGAAAAAGTTAGTCAGGATTTGTGTGTTATTCGAGTTTTTACTTAAAAAATAAAAATAAGGAATACTACAAGGAAGTTATGCAACGCTTGCGTGAAGTAATATGGCTCAAACGATTGGAATTGTGGAAAAACAAATCATGGATTCTACATCACGATAATGCACAAGTTCACATATCAATGCTTGTTCGTCATTTTTTGTCCAAAAACAACACCGTAATCATGCATCAACCACCGTATTCTCCAGATTTGGCTCCCTGCAACTTTTTCCTATTCCCAAACCTGAAGAGACCATTGAAAGGAAAGCGTTTTGCCATTATTGGTGAATAAAGTCGGAATCGAAGAACGAGCTGATGGCCATATACCGAAAAGCGCATTTCAGAAGTGCTTCGAAGATTGGAAAAAGCGCTAACATAAGTGCATTATGTCTGAGGGGAATTTCTTTGAAGGTGACAAAATGGATATTGTGACGAATAAATAAATACTTTTCGAAATAATTCAAAATTCATCTTTTCTTTTGAACAGACCTCGTACATCAAATAATCAGAAATAATTAGTTTGACTTGCACTAGAATAAAAAAATAAATTAGCTGATTTATTTATTGGTTCAAATAAAATGTATTTAATTCAACGTAAAAAATATAATAAAAATAAAAATATAAAATTGAAGAATCTAAATTAATAGAAATAGAAATAGAAAAAAAAATAAAAATGGATAACGATAATATTAATAAAAGTTCAATAAAATGTATAGATATAATTTCTTTCAATAGTAAAATGATTGGGATGATGGTTTTAATTTCATTTCAAAAGGAAATAAACTTATAAGTTAATTTGATTATTAGTTCTTTTTTTATTAGATACTTTCTAATAAACTTTTACTTTTGTATGTAACTTGTTTAACAATTTGAATATGTAGGAATATATATATTTTAAATATTCATGTAATACAGTATGAGGATATCACAGTAAAACATTTAAATTTGGATAAAATAGAAATTTATCTTTTAAAGAATGCAAATAAATAATTATTTAAAATTAATTCCGCTAAATTTAATTAATTCTAGAATGCTTCATGCATTAATCAAAGTTTCTATAACAAGAAAAAAAACTTATTAAATACTCTTTATAATTACTCATCTATTTATTGTAAATATTTATTGAATTAATTGTCGACTATATTAAAAAATTATCATAAAAATAAAAGTAAAAATTTTAAATTTTTTTATAAAATTTAACATGACCATCAATTTCAAATATTATAGACTTTATTATTCTATTAAATTTTGTTGAATTGTATATAAGTATCTATATATGCTAGTATATTGTTGTTTTTTAATGAAATATTTCAAATCTTTTTCAAATGAAGTAAGATTCTTAAAAAAAATAAGCTGGAATGTCTCCACTCAACTATCTCGCAAATTGAATTGGATTAAATAACATAATTTATTATATTAAAATTAAATTTAATTAAGTATAAATAATAAATTAAAATTAATAAATAATATTTATTAAACCAGCGCATGTTTGGCTCTTTGTTCACCAACAAGAGATTTGCAGTTTTAAAAAATTAATTCTGGTACTTTCAGCGATTCAATCAAGCTGAAATTTTATATATAGCAGTTTTATACAATTTTTAATCATGTGAAAAACAATCAAACATATATCTTTATTATGACGGTCAGTTTAGAGAAAAAAAAATCAAAACGTTGTAGGTAATGACCCTCTTCCGGTTGAGTTACATTTTTCAAAAGTTGTTAAAAAACTATGAATTTTGAATAATGCCCGTATACCAAATTTCATGATTCTAGCTCAAACCGTTTTTGCGTAATCTTGGTTACATACATACATACACATACGGACATGGTTTTCAACCTTAGTGAAAATGACTCAGGGACCTTTAAAACGTATAAAAACATCAAAATCTCGAAAATTTTCGTCATCGCGATACTATTTCTGGCAAGATAGTAAAAAATAGAAGACCTTTTGCTTTCAAAAAAGAAGACATTTTTCAAATATACATCTACATATGTTCTAATATTCAAATCAGATCTTGATTTTAAATAAGTTGACCTGTGGCCAGGTCCGAACCGACCGACTGTTTGAAATAAATTAATTTCCAGCTACAGAAACAATTTCAAATAATTTTAATATATCTATTAATGTAATAAAAAACAGATATCGATATAACATAAATATTTTTAATTTTATTTTATTTATAATATATATGTAAGACCAGACTGTGACGTCATGAATGGCTGGAGGACGTCATATAATTTTAAATCAAGAAAAAACTAATAAATATGATTTTTCTCGAGGATAAAACCAATACAAAGTGCATGATTCGTGGTGATATATAAAAAAATCTCCTTTGGTGTGAAAATAACCCTTTCCTTCCTATCGTCGATCGCTAATACTACCACTTCCGGTTTCCGGAATTGCACCAAAAGTTGATCAATTCATCCCACTGATGCATTAAGTAAATATACCAAATTTCATCAAAATCGGTTGAGCCGTTCAGGCTGTACACATCTATACGGACGGACAGACGGACAGACGGACAGACGGACAGACGGACGGACAGACATCATGCTAAAAATACTTTTTTCTGTTTAGAAAATGCATGATTCGTGGAGATATGTAAAAATCTCCACATGTGAAATTTGGTGTGAAAACAATACCTCCCTTACTATCGTCGGTCGGTAAAAATATAAAACATATGAAAATCTTTTTGTTAGAATTAAATTATTAATAAATGATCATATATACAAATTTGTTTTATATTTCATCAGAAAGAGGTAAACTTAGTAAAATTGTTAAATTAGATATTTAGTTTTAATAAATCTATTAAAATATGTAAATGGTAAAATATTTTAAATTATTTTTAAAAGTTTATAATATAATAAGAATGTTTAAATTTGCTGAATGGTGAAAGTATGTTTTAATAATTTTTTAAATAAATAATAAAAATCTGATATTTAACCAACTACTGCAATTATTTAGAATATTATTAATTTTTATATAGTTATAAATATTAGTTTGAAGATTGGCAAAATAATACTAATATTTATTGTTCAAAAAACAATCTGTTTAAGAAATATTACTTGATTAGACAATAATTATGATTTTAATTACGGCTATAATTACAGAGGAGGGAGAGAGAGAGGTAGATAAAAAGAGAGGTAGGAGTAACCTCCTCTTCTTCTCCCTCAAAGGAGGAAATTAGAGACTTCATGAAAACTAACCAATATATAACACAATATTATTTAATTATAAATTATTTGTATTAATGAATTTAAAATGAGTTTCTTTTATAAATAACAATATTAAAGGAAAGTAGTGATACGATTATTATATCATTTGTAAATTAATTTGAGAATATTTTATGAAATTTATAAATTAATTAAGTATACATTTTACTTATTCAATATTTCATTCTTATGTATGTATTTGATATATAAAGTTCCAAAATTAATCTAAAAAGAACACATTTACCATTCATTTTTACTATCTCTGGCGATTTTCGATGTTGAGATTTTGATGTTTTTATATGTTTTGAAGATTCCTGAATCATTTTAACTAAGGTTGAGAAAAATGTCTGTGTGTGTATGTGTGTGTGTGTGTGTGCGTGTGTATGTATGTTGACAAGATTACGTGAAAATGGTTTGAGCTAGAATAATGAAATTTGGTACATGGGCATTATTCAAAATTTGTAGTTTTCTTTCAACTTTTGAGAAATGTAGCTTAACCGGAAGAGGGTCATTACCTACAACGTTTTGATTTTTTTTCTCTAAACTGACCGTAAAAATAAAGATATATGTTTGATTGTTTTTCAAATTGTATAAAACTGCTATATATAAAATTTCAGTTTGATTGAATCGCTGAAAGTACCAGAATTAATTTTTTAACACTGCAAATCTTACCCCCCAACATGTGACGTGGTGCCATCAACATAGGGCCAAACAGACACTGATTTAATAAATATTATTTATTAATTTTAATTTATAATTAATTAAATTTAATTTAAATATAATATATGTTATTTAATTCAATTTAAATTGCGAGTGGAGACACTCCAACTAATTTTCATTCAATTTCTACCTACTATTAGTTCACACACTCCCTATGTTTAGGTATATATTCGTATATAAATATTTCTCTTGTATAAATTTTCAATCGTTAAAAAAAATACGTTTTTTTCATAAACTCAAGTTCAAATACATTTTTTTTATTCTTGTACTGGTTGACATTTGTTATTAATAAAGTATTTTCAAATAATAATTCATTAAATAAATTTAATTGATTAATTTTATTTCTATATGAAAGGAAAAATTCTCTTATATAAGATATTTAGCAGAATAACTATAAATTTGTTTTGCAATGGCTAAGTTGATTGAATTCATGACTTTAGATCGAAGCATACAACTTTTTTATTATTTTAGTTTTAGCAGTTATTGCTAGGAATTCCCTTCTCCTTAAGTATATCCAAATCCATGTGGTTATTTCTTCTTGTACCTTTTGCACTTCAATTGATGCTTTTTAAAAATCCTGTCTAACGTGTAAATAATTAATTGAGTATTTAGATATAAATAGTGACACATTTTGACTAACTGCGGGCAGATGTAAAAAATTCATAAGAAAATAAAAAAAACAGGTTTTAGTAGTTATACCTAGGATTTAATTTTAAATTTTTTTTATATTACTTGTTAGCTTTAATATGTAAAATATATAACTATAATAATAATAATATATTAAAAATAAATTTAATAAATTAAAGAAAAACTATATTTTCTCTCAATCATGCTTAACCAAAAAGCTATATTTTTTTAATAGGAATCGATAATTGTAACTTGAATTAATATTCTTTCATACCCTACTAAAAATAAAAAAGGTCATAACCGCAGTGGATCAGATACACCTGAAACAGGTTTTCATGTTTTGTATTTTCTAAATAGTATCCTTATTTCTTTACTTAGGAACAAAATAATTTCTAAAAAAATTTAAATTAAATTACTAATGATAGTTTATGTTGAAATATGCAAAAAAGAACCAAATAAATCAATTTAAGATCAATCCAAGTGCATAAATAATAATTAACTATTTAATTTATTATTAATTTACTTATATACATTTTTTTAATCATAAATATTTTAAAGATTTTATTTAAATTTTAAATTAACAGATAAAAAATATTTTTATAAAATTTTATTTATTTATTTATTTTAGAAAAAATTGAAACTAAATTGATTCCAATGGAACAATGATTCAATGCACAATATTATATGTACATATACATAACTGATATTTAATTCATTTTTGAGTTATATAATAATTTTATAATTTTAAAATATTAACCATTTATTTTTTTTTCTTATTGAATTTACATATTAGTTAATTAGTTAATAATATAAGTATAAATTATGAGTTTATTATTATTAGTACAATGAAAAGAATATCATGTTATAAAGTATACACTCTAATTATTTAGATCACTTTAGATCTCAATATTTTTATTCAAAATATGTATTAATGAAAATGTTAATGTTTTCTAATTAATATATCATTTTCTAAATATGTTATATAACTTTAGATAATTATTTTTTCTATTACAATAAAGACATTTGAACTGTTTCCAAATTAATTATTTTACTTCTCAATATTTTTTCGATGCGGGATTGTAACCCGCATTAACGTAATAGATATTTGATGTAACTCTTTTTACACCTTTTGTAAGAAATAACCATTTGGACAACTTCTACCTCCATTAATAACTTTTCATATTAATTGTAAAACTCCATTGAACAATATTGATTTGACAATTTAGAGGAAGAATAAATATAAAATTTCTACTTTCATTATTTTTTTTTGTTGTATAAATAAAAAACATTTAATTTCATTAAGAGTAATGATTAAATTATTAATCAATAATAAAATATAGGTAATATAAAAGGTGAAAGAGATATGATTCATTATTGAACTAACGATATCGGAAGAAATACTAATAATAATAAAGACAAATAAAATTAAAAAAAATAATCAAATAAAAGATAATTTTTCTATTTTGAACAAAGAATGGAAAATATTAGGTGTATTTATTTAATTTTTATTAAATATGTAAAATGAAGATCCATCAATGTTCTTTTACCTTATTAAATTTTACAGAAAATATTCAAATTTATAAGAAATTTATTTTTAATTTGATAGAAAAAATTATTACTAAGATATATAAAATTATTCAATTTTCATTATTTTTATTTTAATCACAAGTAAAAATTGGTTCTTTACAATCCTTTCAATGGAAAGAATTTAAAATATTTTTGAGATTTAGTTTAAATACTTCAATTTTAATTTCAATTATGTTTATGGTGAATAATTTTTCCGCAATGTTGATTAATTTATTTATTTTATTTCTTCAGCCGTTGGAATTAAATTTACATAATTTTTTTTTTGTATTTGCATGACATTAGAAAATATTTTAACAAAAACTTATAGAAATAAAAAAAAAGAGAAAATTTGTTATTCTTTATATATGTCTAAATTTTACATTTATCAAGAGTTACGTTTACAATTCATATTTATGATTTTAACTTTTTTATTTTATGCTTTATGAAAAAATGACTCTAATTAATTTTGTATAAATTTTATGAAAATCCTCTATTTATTTAAATGGTTTGCATAGTTTACATTTTTTAGTCTAATAATTATTTTTAAATTCCGATTCAGCATATGGGTTATATAAAATTCATTCTTTCTCTTTATTATAACATATCTATAAAAAATTAAACAATTGATCAATATTATTAAGATGTTGACTGATCGAATATATTATAATGTAAGGAATTGTTTAATTAATTTTACTAAATTAATATATTCGATAAAGTATTAAGAGCATTTTAGTTTAACCTTTATTATTGTAATTTTTTTTTAATAATTTAAATTATTTCTGTTTGGATTAAATAGAATTAGATATGTTTAACATCATAGTTATAGATTGGTTGAATAATTGTAAAAATGTTTTTATTCCTCTCTGTTTTATTAGTTTGTTCTAAAAAAATAAATCAATAATTGTTCTAAATAATTCTTGTAATGAGTTAGAAATTCATTAAATGCGTTTCCCCAAAAAAACCTTGACTTATGAATCTCTTTGGTCTCTTCCCTTATTTATGATTTAAACTTGAATTTAGAAAAAAAAAAATATTTATTTTCATAAAAAAAAAAAATCGTTATTAATGTAATTAAAAAAATAAATACCATTAAATAAATCCATGCTTTGTTTACAAAATTGTTCCTTAAAAAGTTTTAACTTTTTTTCCAATAGATAACATATTTAAGGAAATAAATAAAAACTTTTTTTAAAACTTAATGTCATATCTAGATTCCAAGTTTGAAAAATATCGTTTATATTTTTTTGTGATCAAATGTTTATTTTATAAACTTTTTTACGTTGTAATTTTTATCAATATTTTTTTCAATTAAAAAGATATAACAGAAATTTTTTTTTACACTCTCATTAGTTATATATTAATAAAAACATTTTATTTAAACATAGAAAGATTATCAAACCAACATAAATAAATAAAATAAAAAAATTTAAAGAATTTTCATATAAAACTATAATATAATAATTTACTTTAGACAGTAATAAATTAGTATCCAATCTTAAAAAAAAATATTTAACAAATTTTATATTCATTATAAAATTTATGTTAATAGAATTGTTGTTTGTGTTTGACAAGTGATCTAAAATTAAGAAAATTTCCATTTATTATATTAAAATATACAAATAATATCTCATTTAAAATATATTATATTAAATATTTATTTAATATTAAACTTTCAGATAATTTTTTGTTGTTACCTTTTTTAAATTCCAAACAAATATTCACATTTAATTTTTATAGATAAATTATATTTCAAAATAATTACAGTATATATACCTATATATAATAACTAATATATAATTTACTAAAAACATTCATTACCTTAATGCTCAATAGAATCTAGAAAATATAATTATAACATTAACAATTAATATTTTATATAGTATTAAAAATTAAATCTTGTTTTGATAAAATTATAATTTAAAATTATATAGTATAATTTACAATAATTTTTCAAATTTCTTTTTATTTAAGAATATGCTAGTAATAATTTTTCCTATTTAGATGATAATAGTGAATTGATTGGCCTTGGATTTAATTTATGTAATTTTGGATGTCATATGGGTAATATAGAAGGTTGCATAACTTTCTGGCGTCTCATCTTCTATAAGAAAACAATATATAGAAGGTATAGTGAATGCGAGGTTGAATTTGAGAATATTCTATTTACAAAAAATTATATTTACTATAATTATTAAATTTTTTCTTTTTTTCTTTAATTAAATTAATAATTAGATAAGAGAGTGATAGATGCATACCTAATACTTAAAAAAAAAAAATTTTTATATATATCAGAAAATGATAATAAATAAACAATTAATCTCTGCAAAGAATTGTAGAAATATATATATATATATTATTACCTAACTCTATTCTATTTCTTAAGTAAAAATGAAAAATTTCTAAAATACATTTTTTTACACTAATTTTTTTGCACCTAAATTTATTAAATTATATTATTATCAAATTTTTAATGTATGGTATGGTAGGAATACTCGAATTGAATAGAAATGATTTTCTAATACTACTTTAAAATATCGATATAAAAAATATATTGATTTGTTTTTATTTGTGCCGGAAGCCGCGGTCCACTTTCTATTAAAGCTTCTCTAACTTACTATCATTATTGTTAATTAATGCATATAATTTGGATATAATAATCATACTATTTAAAAATAGAAAGATTTATTTTTATTAAGGGAATAGAATATAGAACGAATGAAATAAAAAACACGATTAAATTAAATTTACGTGTTAGAATTCAAAAACTAAAGTTTTTAAATACTATCATCATTTTTTATATAATCACATATCAATATATATAATTTCCGTCGTATGTATGGGATCTCTGTAACCTTATGAAGTTAGTTAAAAATTGTCAAAATTATTATTTTGTACCTAACTTCATTTTTTTAAAATTTTGTTTTGTTAGTATTAAATATTGGAAAAAAAAAATAAAAAAATTATTACGACGATTTAAATAAAGTGAATTATTTTATATTCTACGAAGAGTTTTTTGTCGCTGGGATTTTTATTTATAATTATTGAAATAAATAAATTCATTAAAAATTTCTATAAATTTTATTTTATTTTTTTTTTATTAAAATACAAATATCTTTCAATGAATTTTCAAAAGAAAAAAATATATTTATAATTTATATTTCTATAATTTTTAAACGAATTTAATAAATTTATTAAATATTATTACAAGAGATTAATATTACTTAATTTTAAAATTTATGAAACAAGAGTGATTGACTAAATACGAATTTTAGTAAACACAAGTGCAGTCGTGAAATAAACACGTTAATTGAAGAGGGGGTGGAGACATTCCAGGGCACAAATTAATTTACGTTTTATTAATTAATAGTTAACACTTTGATTATATATTTATCTTTTATGAATTAGATTAAAAGTGTTATTATTATTATTATTATTATTATATTTATGTAAGAGTTCTAATAAAATAAAAGATAAGTTTTTTTCACTTTATGTATATTCTATTTAATCTAAATTTATATTAAATATTTTTTTTTTAATTCGATACCAAATGACCTGAATAATCAGGTAATAGCTAAATTAAAAAATTCTTACAATTTCCTAGACTATTTCATTTACTTATCTCCATTGATCGTAGGTTTATTACAAGTAACCTCATTAATTATTCAACCCAGTAAATCATTTTATGGAAATTTCACTTTTGATCAAATTCTCATTTGGTTAAGAAAGCCCCTGCAACAAAGTAATCTGTTGTCCAGCTTTGCTTCTCTGCCATCCTGAGATAAAATGCTAATTTAAATTGAATTGATAATTATTTATTTTATTAATTATTAAAATTGTTATATAATCCAAAAAAATAATTAAATAAATATTTTTAATCAATATTAATTTATTTAGTCTAGTTTATAATAAAATAATAGAACTTTTTAGATTCTCAAAATATATAAATTATGTAATCTTGATTTAACTATATTTTTAATTTTTTTTATTTAAAATAAAAAAATTAAATTTTTTCGGAGGAAAAACTATATGATGACTAAATTTTTATAAAATTTAAAATACTTGTACTTATCTATCTTTGTGACTCTACCGAACTCGAAGGTTCTTGGTCGCAGCAACCACACTTCTACAAGTATCCCTATCCTGAGCCACCACCCTCCAATCCCTGCCCTCCCCCATCTCTATCACGTCCTTCCTATATTATCCACCCACCTCGTCTTTGGTCTTCTAAGCGGACATTTCCTACTCGGTCTCCCCACCAATATATTTTTCGCAAAATACTTGTACTTAGATAAATTAAAATTAAATTAAATGCTTTTTTTTTAAATACTAACCTAAAATATTTAACATTTTACATTCAACATTCATTATTATTTAATAAAATTATTACTGATTTATTGATTGATAATTAAAATATAAATGTACAAATATGTTTTAATATGATAATTTTGTTTATTTATGTAGTATAATTAAGTTAAATAAATCAATTCTAATTATTTAAATATAATATTTAGAGAAAACAATGGAGTAAATTATTTAAATTTTTAAAAAATATTGAATTTTATTGTTAGTATGATTCAAATAAATATATGCTTATATCATGTTGAAATAGATTTATTCTGAGTTTAGACAATAATATGATAAGAAGAAATATTGTTTTTTTAAATTAAAAGGAAATCAAAATGTATGTAATTATTTAATATCTAAAAATATAGAAACAAATAATAATTTATTTTAGTTTAAGACAAAAAAAAAACAAACTAATGTTAATGTCAATTGTCTCCATTAAGCATCAACAAATCGCAAACTTTATATTAAAAGTTTTTATGATATATATTGTATTTAATCAAGAAAATTATTGAAATACAATTGCAATTGTCTCATTTTGCAGGTGACTCGACAACTTATCTATCCTCTTAGCCAATCTTATGAAAGGAAAAACGGTTTAAATAGGAAACTCCAATATAAATTATAATATCATTTTTCTATTTAATACTTAATACTCAATAATTTACATTATTAAATAACTAAATTTTGATAAAAATTAATATTTAAAACTGTAAAATCCACTGATTAATATTATAAGAAATGTTTCATTTATTTAATAGAATAAGTATTTATTTGCACACTGATAATAAATAATAAAAGAAAAATATATTATTTTTTTACATTTTAGAAATATTGAAAGATTAAATTAGTGAAAGGCATAATGGAAATTATATTTGTAGCAACCAACTGACCTTTTTACTAATTTTAACGCTCTCTATAGGTACAGTAATACATAATGATTAAATTATTTAAATATTCTTAGTAAATAATTCGAAAATTCATAATAATATACAATAACACTATTCATCAAGGAAAAAAATTGTAATTATGAGTTGTTTAATTACTTTTCAATTTCTAGACAAAGTATACTGAAACTAAAATAATTTATAATCATAAATAAAGAAAATAAGTTTGTAATATTTGATTTATATTGACTTTTATATTTAAAAATCAATTTTTTCAATATTTTTCCTTGTGTTAAGGTTTTTTCCAACAAAAAATATTTAGTGAAACTGTCTAGTTGATAAAACTTAATATAATATTTAGTTATGATGAAGAAAATATCCCAAATATTTATTATCAATTACAAAAATTTTCAGGATGTGGTTGAAAAGTTTCATAGTTGCCATGACCTCACCAAGAGGTGCCTTATTAAACCAGACAGGAATCCTCCTTATTCTTTTTTAATTAAAATATGATAAATTCAAATTAATATTTTTTAAAACTTGAAAATATTCATTAAAATATTATCTAGATAAATTTAAAATTTGTTAAAAAAAAAACCAAAAGAATGTTCATTTTTAGTTTTAGATAAATTTTTAGTATATAAGTTTAATTCAAAGAAAAAACATAACTGCCTTTCAGAATGAACATTTTTCCCAAAATATAATATTAATCTTAAGTAAATATAAATAAATTTGTTTATAGTCGATGAAAACGATAATAGTTAAAAAATTAAAAATATAAAGTTTATATAATATTAAGGAAAATTTAAAATAGTTGAAGTGTAAACAGGATGAATTGAATGAAAACATTATTCGATTCTTTTTGTCAATTTTCAAAGTTTTGTTAGATAAATCGAACCAAATCATAAAATCAAAATATCTAGAGAATACAATTTGTTATCTATCCACTGAAGCTAAAAATTATATGTTTTAATTGGAAAGTTGTTATTCCCATATAAATTATTCAAATATCTAGCGTTAAGATATTTCATTAAAAGAATGAAATTTATTCAATGTAATAATTTATATACATATTTGTAGATATAAAAGTACAATTTATTTTATCTATTTAGATTGTAGAAATTTAAGAATAGTGTCATGAATTTGAGGGATATATCATATAGTTAAAAAAAAGAAAAAAAAATTAAAAAATATTTAATTAATTTTATACGATCATGATTAAAGAGAAGAAAAAACGCTCATTCACATATATTTACTGTTGACATATTCAATTAATTAATTTCATATTATATTGTTATTAATTACATTTAAAGTATAAATAATATATATATAATGATATTATGCTCTTTTATAAATATTTACTATATATTTGAAATTTTCTTATACAAATAATGCAAGTTAATTGCGTGTGATGAACACGTCAGCTGTTTATTTAGAATTATAAGAATAAATTATATTAAGTTATTATGTTTGGTAAACGTTTGATTTTAGTTTACTAGCATCCTAGCTTTATTAAATAAATATGAATATATACTTAAAATCTAAACTACTCTTTATATATATATATATATATACTATTCATGTTTAGAAAATTATTTATATAATTAATATGACTATACCTATTTGTATAGAACGAAGAGTGGTAATAAAAAGTATAAATTCCAACATGCCAACAACATTGATACTTTACATATTTGTAATTTATATAGGTATTTATTTATTATTTAGTATTTATTTTTTTTATTTATATATTTTTAAAAAATTTTATTTTAAAAATTTTTATAAATTTTTAATCATTTTAATAATATATATATATTTGTAAATATTGAAAAATTTAATACTCGCAACTTTTTGAAAAAAATTTATAAGAATTAATCTGAAAAATATGTATGAATTATTTATTATTACTCTGATGATAACTCATTTGGCAATCGATAATAAATATAATAAAAAAAAAATAATTTTTTCGTTAATATTAGCAGAAAATGAAGTATTCCTATGTTACCTATAGTTAGTATTAGTATATTTTCAAGAACATTTAAGTGATATTTTTGAATGATGATTATAAGTTTTCTTTCTCAAAATATACTTTTTTCGAGTTGTTCCAATACATTTTTAGTTGAATTTTATATATAGAACTCGTTGCTGGTAATATTAACGAATTAATTAAAATAAAAATAATATTGGATTCTTCTTCACAGTTACAGACAGGATCATATTTGGAAAATGAGTTTTTTAAATTTCAATTTCAAGTTTATGGCAATAATAACTTAATATTAAAATAAAATATATTTTTAAAAATTTTTCTCTATGTACATTTACTTACCCTTATACTTGTATCTTTTTTCTCATAAATTCCAAATGTTAATGAAAGGTAATAAGCGAAATCAAATAAATAATAAAAAAGTTTTCGTAGGATATGTAATATATTAACAAATTTACATAATTTGTTTATAGTATAATATTACCCAAGAATTATATTTAATATAATAAATCAAATATAATAATAAAAATATACGATAAAATATTTTTTTATTTAGATATTGTATTTACCAATAGGTTAATAATTATCAGGCCATTGCATTTCATATAAATAAACATAGATTTCATAAATTTATAAATATCCATTAATAGGTATTTGGTGCAATATCAAATATTAGAATAAAAAATAAAAAATAAAATAGCGAAAATAATTGTTATTAAAAAAAACTGCGTTCATTTCTTTAAAATTATATATTATTATAAATATATGAATTATTCATTTTACAAAATGTTTATTTCACTTTTGAAAAAGGCATTTTTTCCTCTCCCTTGATGTATTGTTAAAATAAGAAGTAATGGAAAGCATAGTGGGAGCAAAACAAAGTCCTATTTTCAGAAAACTATTTTTTTCCTTAGAAGTTTTTATTTATTCTTATTCTTAATTACAAAAAAAGCAATTCTAACAGTAGATTTAAGTGGGAGTTGTCGAGACATGAAAAAGTACTGGAACGCGTTCTTGTTCTGAAAAAAGGTAAGGGAACATTCCCCTCCCAATACACCACTGGTGTTGATTCATGTTAATTTTTTTATTTTTTTATTTTTAATGTGACAATGCAAATAAAAAAATATGCAGGTGACCAAGATAGGAACAGAAATATTGATAAAATACATTAATTTTAAAATAAATTTCCCATTTTTTTGGAGATTATTAACGTATAAAACATTTGGTTTTAATACTGTATCTAAATTTTATTTTTATTTCTTAAATATTTCATCAAATTTAATTATTATTATTTATATATGGTATCAGAGGTGTATTGGGAGTTGAACGACGTTCCCTTACCTTTTTTCACGCGTTCCAGTACTTTTTCATTTCCCGACAACTTCCACTTAAATCTACTGTTAGAATTGCTTTTTTCGTGCTCGTTAATATTTTGTATAGTAAGAATAAGGAAAAATAAAAACTTATATGGAAAAAAATAGTTTGCTGAAAATAGGCCTTTTTTCCTCCCACTATGCGTTCCCTTACTTCTTATTTTAGGTATTTAATTGTATTTAATTGTCATAAAATAATAAGATTTTTTTAAAGGTAAGAGATATAAATAAGATAAAATCAACTAGTCTAGATTAAATGAAATATTAAATAAATCTAACTAATCTAAATGGAAATTAAAATTTAAATGTAGAAAATCTGGAGCTCATATCAGATGATACATCCGTAACTCCCCCACAAATCTATTCCAGTTATTTTAATAAATACAAATTTCTCTAGTCACATATTATCTGACCTGGATCTATTGTACTTTTTTTAACAACATCGACATCTAGTTTAACGACTAATCGTTTTTTCAATTTACCATAACCCAAATTAATGTTCGCCTTTTCTTCATTTCATTTTTCATTATTCAATCCCTTTCTCCACCTTTAATTGAAGATGAACTATTTCTTTTAATGCTAATATTTTCATATATTAGAATATAACGTGTGTTATGTTACTATGAAAAATATGAAAAAGACGCCATATTTGAAACGAACAATGTTGACTGTTGAGAATTGAACTCATATTAAGATCCATCGGAACTTAGAATAACTAAATTACATAGGATAATATTTATAAAAAGAATAACTAGCAATGTTAAATTTTAAACTACTATTCAATTTTATATGTTCTATGAATTTTTATTGTATACTATATTTCAATTTACTAAATAAGTTATAACAAAGACAAACATATTAAATTTGAAGCCATATACATTTTACACATTGTGTACAATTCTATTTGTTATAATATCCTTTCGTATCAGACATATTATAAACAATTCGAACGGGTGTATATTTATCTCTATTGTGATGAGACATTATTCATTTTGGATGCTCCAAATAAGAGTCCAATATTAATATTTAGTATATGAAACTAACTGAATCAACACCAGTGGTGTATTGGGAGGGGAACGTTCCCTTACCTTTTTTCAGAACGCGTTCCAGTACTTTTTCATGTCACGACAACTCCCACTTAAATCTACTATAGAATTTCTTTTTTTGTGTTCGTTAATATTTTATATAGTAAGAATAAGAAAAAATAAAAACTTAAATGGAAAAAATAGTTTGTTGAAAATAGGACTTTTTTTTGCTCCCATTATGCGTTCCCTTACTTCTTATTTTACCAATACATCACTGATCAACACATATTTAATTTGTGGATAAAATCTTGTCCACTATGTAACATGTAACTAAATTCTAAAGTTTCTAAAACGCCTTAAAGTGGTCTACGT
This sequence comes from Labia minor, assembly GCA_963082975.1. Lineage (NCBI taxonomy): Eukaryota > Metazoa > Arthropoda > Insecta > Dermaptera > Spongiphoridae > Labia > Labia minor. The sequence continues at coordinate 83,217,308 of OY720345.1, forward strand.
TTGCATTGTTAGTTAAAAAAATCTTATATATACCTACTTGTCTAAAAAATATTAAATATTTATTAAGTTAAAAATTATAATTAATTCGATTTTCTCATTTTTACCATCTCGTCGGAGATAGTATTGCGATCACGAAAATTTTCGTTATCGAGATTTTGATGTTTTTATACGTTTTAAAGGTTCCTGAATCATTTTCACTAAGGTTGAGAAAAATGTCTGTCTGTGTGTGTGTGTGTGTGTGTGTTTGTGTATGTAGACAAGATTATGCAAAAACAGTTTGAGTTAGAATCATGAAATTTGGTATACGGGCATTATTCAAAATTCGTAGTTTTCTATCAACTTTTGAGAAATGTAGCTCAACCGGAAGAGGGTCATTACCTAAAGCGTTTTGATTTTTTTTCCTCTTAAGAGACCGTAAAAATAAAGATATATGTTTGAAAGTTTTTCACATGATTAAAAATTGTATAAAACTGCTATATCTAGAATTTCAGCTTGATTGAATTGCTGAAAGTACCAGAATTAATTTTTTAACACGTGACGTGGTGCCATCAACAGAGTCAAAGACGTGCTGGTTTAATAAATATTATCTATTAATTTTAATTTATAATTTATAATTAATTAAATTTAATTTAAATATAATATATTATGTTATTTAATCCAATTCTAATTGCGAGATAGTCGAGTGGAGACACTCCAGCTTATTTTATTTATTTGCATGTTATCTTTAATTTAATTTAATATATGAAGAAAATTATATATAAAAACTATAATATAAAACAATTAGAAAATGGAATATTTAATTTTTATTTAGTTGGTAGGGAGAAGAAATATTAATTTGGGAAACAAAACATTGGCGTCATAAATCCCGGGATGTTTAAATTTCGATTGTTAAAACTTGTTCCTTCATGTTCTTTCAACTATGAACTTTACAATTCAATGAGTTTCAATTTTTTTTTTAATTTAATTATGTCATTCTATAAAATTAATGCCATTTAAATTATAATCAAGGGAGTGGTGGTTTGCATGTTGAAATATATTATAAAGATTAAATTTAAATATTATTCATTAATATTAAATTAAAATATCTTTGATTAAAATGTAATCATTTAGTAAAGTGTTATTGAGAATTATTATAATACGAGGTCTGTTTAAAAAAAAGATGAATTTTTAATTATCTCGGGCCTTGTAGATTCGATTATCGAAATTTTTTTGTTATGTTGATACACACATGTTGTTACACATAAGTTGACACTATCAGCCATTTTGGATTAGTGGGTTTTTTTTGACAACTGAAAAAGTTAGTCACGTTTTAAGTGTTCTTCGATTTTTTATTTAAAAAAACAATAAGGAATACTACAAGGAAGTTATGCAACGCTTGCGTGAAGTAATATGGCTCAAACGAATGGAATTGTGGAAAAACAAATCATGGATTCTACAAGATAATGGACAAGATCACATATCAACGCTTGTTCGTGATTTTTTGGCCCAAAACAACACCGTAACATGCCTCAATCACCGTATTTACCAGATTTGGCTCCCTGCGAATTTTTCTTATTCCCAAAACTGAAGAGACCAAAGAAAGGAAAGCGTTTTGCTGAGACAATTGATGAGATAAAGTCGGAATTGAAGAACGAGCAAATGGCCATACCGAAAAGCGCATTTCAGAAGTGCTTCAACAATTGGAAGAAGCGCTAGCATAAGTACATTATATCTGAGGGGAATTACTTTGAGGGGACAAAATGGTTATTGATGAATAAATAAATACTTTTCGAAATAATTCAAAATTCACCTTTTCTTTTGAACATACCTCGTATATGAATGATATTAATTTTTTGTTTCTATAAAATATATTAAAACTCATTTGTTAATATTTTTGAATTAATTACAAACATTTAATTTAATTTAATTTTCTTTATTTTTTGATTAATTATGTATTTATTTATAAGTTGATCTCACATTGGACTAATTTGACTCTCCCAATAATATTTCTCTGATTGGTTTTTGGAAGATGTGCTGTTGGTGTGTGTATGTGTTGTTAGGCTCACCTGTGTGGGGTTGTCGGTGGTGTGTTTTTATGGTAGAGATGAATTGATTGCTGTCTCCGGCGCTGCCGCGTCGGACTGAGCCCGCTGCGAGTCCTCGCGCACGTTTTTACGTTGCCTGCGCTCCTCCCTCCGTTACCTTCGTCCCCTTTCTACCGGTCCAACGCCTCGAACGTCACCTGTGGAAAAGGGGACGCCGTGGCTCTTCGAGGAACCTGGTCCCGGAATTCCCATTTTCTCCAGTTTCCTCTCGGGGACCTGTCTTCATGATGTATTGATATTTACTCTTTCAGCAATCCGGTTCAACAGTCTCTCTTGTCAATGGTTACTTTTAATTAATATTAATACTAACCACCATTAAAAAAAAATATATTAACTTCTCATTATAAAAAAAAAAAGTAAAATAAAATAAAATAAATAACATTGATCAATCATGAAGAGAAAACAGATTTTATTAAAGTTTATACTGATTGAATCTATTGTAAATAAATTAGGTCTGTTTATTATAAGTATTATATATATATATACTTCTATCTATTATAATAAATAGATTTCAATATGTTCTTAAAAAAAAAAAAAATTAAAAATATAGGAAATATTTTACACACCTATTATGAAATGTAAAGAATATTTGATACGCGACCCAATATTTTTTTTATGGGGTGTGAGGCAACTACTACTAAGATATTAAGAGAACAATATATAAAATTATATTTTTTTTTCTCTTCAGAAATATTTACAAAATGTAACTATGCACATGAAGGCAGTAATGGATCATAACACCAACTTTATGCTCCCTTTATCAGCATTCTACTATTTATTTTACATCTAGGTCCTTCCTTTTTACTATCTCGTCAGAGATAGTATTGATATCACGAAGATTTTCGATGTATAGATTTTGATGTTTTTATAATTTTGAAGGTCCCTGAGTCATATTCACTAAATGTTTTTAAATTTTTTTTTTTTGCTTTATTTTTCAAAATTCAAGATAGGTAACACCTGTATGATGTCAGCTGAACATGTGCGAAATATTTTGCATTATTTATATTATTCTCTTGATTAAATTACTTTTTAGTTACAAGGGTGGGATGAAAAGTTTCCGGCCTGACAAAGAAAAACGATGTTTTTAATTTTTTTTTTTTGCTTTATTTTTCAACATTCAAGATAGCTGAGACGTGTACGATGTCAGCTGAACGTGTGCGAAATATTTTGCACAAGCCTTTGAATATGGAAAAGCTGTGTGCAGCGTGGGTGCCGCGTTTGCTAACGTTAGACCAAAAACTGCTTCGAAAAACCATTTCTACCGACAATTTGGCGCTGTAGACGTAATCCAAACAAATTTTTGGGTCGATTCATAACTGTTGATGAGACTTAAATTAAATTAAATCAAATCAAATTAAATTAATTAATTAAATTAATTAGAACACCGTTATGAGAAATGTTATGTTATGTTGAAAAATATAGCAAAAAAAAAAATTAAAAACATCGTTTTTCTTGGTCAGGCCGGAAACTTTTCACCTCACCCTCGTAACATTCAGATTGAGAGAGAGAGAGGGGGGAGTGATTTCAATAAAATTGTTTTATTTTATATTTCTGTTCCATGTTTACATTTAAAATATGTATACCATATTAAATTCTACAAATTTAAAATAAAACATTATCAATATCTATAGAAAATAATTTAAATTTCATTTTTTTACGGGGAGGAGGAAAATGTCTAATCTACATCTCAAGCGTGTTGTCATATACACTGTCTTGGTATGTGGGGTTTGAATCCATTAAAAAACCCCGAATCAGAAAAGGAGCATGTTTCTACCTGGGGATCACTTTCGTATTATATTGCTTCAAGGTGGTGCTCCTTTATCAGCATTTTACTATTTATTTTACATCTAGGTCCTTCCTTTTTACTATCTCGCCAGAGATAGTATTGCGATCACGAAAATTTTCGATGTCGAGATTTTGATGTTTTTATACGTTTTGAATGTCCCTGAGTCATTTTCACTAAGGTTGAAAAATATTTCCGTGTGTGTGTGTATGTATTTATGTTAAAAATTAAGCAAAAACGGTTTGAGCTAAAATAATGCAATTTGGTACACAGGCCTTATTCAAAATTCGTACTTGTCTAGCAACTTTTAAGAAATGTGGCTTATTTGGAAGAGGACCATGACCTACCTTTCATTTATTTTCCTCTAAACCAGTGATTCTCAACCTATGTGCCGCGGCACTTTTGTGTGCCGCGAGATATCAAAATGTGCCGCCAAATTATTACAAATGTAAAGAGGCTCTTAAACATTTCCGACTTTTTTTTCTAAATTTTTAGGGGACCACTTTTTTCCAATATTGTAAACTTTTACACAAACTACACAAATTTTTAAACCGTTAAAATTGTGCCGCGGTAAAAAAAAGGTTGAGAATCATTTCTCTAAACTGACCGTAAAAATAAAGATATATGTTTGATAGTTTTTCACATGATTAAAAATTGTATAAAACTGCTATATATAGAATTTCAGCTTGATTGAATCGCTGAAAGTACCGGAATTAATTTTTTAACACGTTGACTGCGAATCATGCGCCAGCACGTGACGTGGTATCATCAAAAAAGAGCCAAACACGCGAATTAATTTTTTAAATTTTAACTTAAAAATGAAGGTAAAGGTTTTATAAATTTAATATATGTTAATTAATTAATTTAATTTAATAACAATACTATACTGTAAATTTAAAATTTCTAATTAATTAATTAATTAATCCAATTCAAATATGCGAAATAGTCGCGTAGAGACACTCCAGATTTTTTTTCCTAAGCAACAGCCCATGGACAAAAGATTTTACTATACTACGATTTATATATACTTATAGATAATTAACATTTCAATTAATTTAAAAAAAACTAAGTTGACCTGTGGCCAGGTCCGAACCGACCGACGGTTTGAAGTAAATTAATTAGCAGCTACAGAAACAATTTCAAATAATTTTAATATATCTATTAATGTAATAAAAAACTGATATGAATACATAATTAATAAATATAAACATTTTTAATTTTATTTTATTTATAATATATATGCAAGACCAGGCTGTGACGTCATGAATGGCTGGATGACGTCACATAATTTTAAATCAAGAAAAAACTAATAAATATGATTTTCCCGAGGATAAAACCAATACAAAGTGCATGATTCGTGGTGATATATAAAAAAATCTCCTCATGTGAAATTTGGTGTGAAAATAACCCTTCCCTTCCTATCGTCGATCGCTAATACTACCACTTCCGGTTTCCGAATTTGCACCAAAAGTTGATCAATCCATCCCACTGATGCATTAAGTAAATATACCAAATTTCATCAAAATCGGTTGAGCCGTTCAGGCTGTACACATCTATACGGACAGACGGACAGACGGACGGACGGACAGACATCATGCTAAAAATACTTTTTTCTGTTAAGAAAATGCATGATTCGTGGAGATATGTAAAAATCTCCACATGTGAAATTTGGTGTGAAAACAATACCTCCCTTACTATCGTCGGTCGGTAAAAATATTTTTAAATTACACGTGAAGTTTTAGCACAGATCCACCAATATAAATATTATATAAATCAAACATTCAAAAAACATAAAATTTAATCTTTTTAATAATTTTGGATATATTATTAGTAATTTAGGTGTCAATTGATGTGAATAATATATAATGTCAAATTAACAATTATTACCATAACATCTTATTTTGTATTTCTATACAATAAATTAAATTAAACTTTGAGTATAATAAATACATAATATGATCTTTTAGAATTTGTATTTTTTTATATTATTTTGAATAATAAATATATTCGGCCCCAAAAATAATATAATAGATAGATAGATTATATACCGTTTACATATTTACTGTCTTGTTGAATTCCCGTTAATATCTTAAAAATAGATCTTGAATAGATCATGTGGCATGTAATACCATATAAATTTGACATGACTGTTTTAGCGTATACTCAAGTTCACGGTCATAGCGATCAATCATATTCTTGTAAGCATCTTCATTCTCAATCTGCCCATCACGACCCACACCCGACCTTCTCTTCTAATCTTTCATAAAGTCTGATTTAAAGTGTTCTGCGTATGTCTAACGTTCTAATTTCTAATTATAAATTATTTGTAAAATTTATAATATATATTATAAATTAGCTGGACTGTCTCCACTCGACTATCTCGCAAATTTGAATTGGATTAATTAACACATTTATTATATTTAAATTAAATTTAATTAATTATAAATTAAAATTAATAGATAATATTTATTAAACCAGCGCATGTTTGGCTCTTTGTTGAAGGAACCACGTCACGTTTTGGCGCGTGAGATTTGCAGTGTTAAAAAATTAATTCTGGTACTTTGAACGATTCGATCAAGCTGAAATTCTATATATAGTAGTTTTATACAAATTTTAATCATGTGAAAAATTATCAAATATATATCTTTATTTTTACGGTAACTTTAGAGGAAAAAAATCAAAACGTTGTAGGTTATGACCCTCTTCTGGTTGAGCTACATTTCTCAAAAGTTGATAGAAAACTACGAATTTTGAATAATGCCCATGTACCAACATTCATGATTCTAGCTCAAACAGTTTTTGCGTAATCTCGACTACATACATACACATACACACACAGAGAGAGAGAGAGAGACATTTTTCCCAACCTTAGTGAAAATGATTCAGGAACCTTCAAAACGTATAAAAACATCAAAATCTCAACATGGAAAATTTTCGTGATCGCAATACTATAAAAAACTAGTAAAAAACAATTTCTATTAATTATTATTTTTTAAATCATAAGCTGATGTCTTTAAAACATATATCACATATTACTTCTCAAATTAAATCTAAAATTTTCATTTTTTTTTCTTTTTATAATATAATCCATGAATTATATTTTTGTTATACATTACAACGTTTGTAATAACCAAAGAGAAACAAAAAAAAAAAAATTAGTTTGGTTAATTAAATGATTTTCTAAAGTCATTAAAAAAAACATAATAATAATAATAATAATAATAATAATTATACCAGTCGTCAAGTAATCTAACTGACATTTAACTCTGTCTTATAATAAAAGAACATAATTTTAAAGAACATTTTTCAATTTGTGTTTATCAAAAGAATTTAAAATACCCATTTCCTTATAAAAAGAATAATGCATTCAAAAAAAATTTTTTTTTTAATATTATATTAAAATGAAATCCATTTAGAATAAACTAATTATTTAAGTATGAATTAATAGGTTATAATAAAAATATATTATTTTATATTTATAATACATATTATATGTGTACACACTATAAATAAATTTATTATTATTCATTGGTTATGCATTCTCTTGATAAAAAAACATTGTACAATAAAAAGAATGAATGCATTTGATTCTAATCAAAATCAAATAAAAATCAAATAAGAATGACTGGTTGTGATTGAATCATCTATTCAGTCATTTAGTCAGTTATCGATTTTCCTTATCAATAGGAAATTAAAATTTCCCAATGAATATGTATCAATAGTATTTCAACTAAATTAATTTAATTTTACATTTAAATATTTTATTTTTAAATACTATAAAAATAAATTTAAAAAATCTCTCTTTTTCTTAAATTTTAATTTTACTTATAAAGAGGGGGTGATCAAAATTTTTACTATCTCACCAGAAAATTTTCGATGTTGAGATTTTGATGTTTTTATACGTTTTGAAGGTTCCTGAATCATTTTCACTAAGGTTGAGAAAAATGTCTCTCTGTGTGTGTGTCTGTATGTAGACGAGATTACTCAAAAACAGTTAGAACTTTTCAACTTTTGAGAAATGTAGCTTAACCGGAAGAGGGTCATTACCTACAACATTTTGATTTTTTTTCCTCTAAAGAGACCGTAAAAATAAAGATATATGTTTGATAATTTTTCACATGATTAAAAATTGTATAAAACTGCTATATATAGAATTTCAGTTTGATTGAAGGGCTGAAAGTACCAGAATTAATTTTTTAACACTGCAAATCCACGCGCCAACACGTATCGTGGTGCCATCAACAAAGAGCCAAACATGCGCTGGTTTAATAAATATTATCTATTAATTTTAATTTATAATTTATAAAATTAATTAAATTTAATTTAAATATAATATATTATGTTATTTAATCCAATTCAAATTGCGAGATAGTCGAGTGGAGACACTCCAGCCAATTTTTTTTATCCCAAATACTCTTCCTGTTTTGATTTTATTTATTATTTTTTCTTCCTATTCATCAACCAACGAATGATAATAATAACTCATCGCAAACATCAATCGTCCATTCGTCAAATCAACTTAAACTTTTTAGATTATATAATATGAAAATATTGAATAATAAAAATCAATTACTTTTTTTTATAAATAAATGATTGAATGATTTGACATTGTCAATATTTTATTATAAATTTTAATGATATATATATATATATATATATATATGCAATAATATATGTTCTACATTTACTAGATAAATCTTGTTTCTCTCCAATTTTTATTATTTATTTAATAAAATGAATATATCGACTATAATTTAAAATAAATTTTTAATTATAAATAATATTATAATTGTTAAAAGGAAGTAAAGACGCAAGTGACCAAAGGAGCCAAAGGATCTGGATGCCTACACAATTTAATATGGAAGAAGAAATATATGCAGTGGCGGATTAAGTTGATTTGGGGGCCCCGGGCGGTAAAATTGAAATGGGCCCTCTGTTATTTACAATTATAATTGAAAGACAAATTTTGTTTATATTATAATTTAGAATGTTTTATACTTACATATATAGTATTTATGTAAAAAATACAATTTTTACTGTGGTCGCCGAGACCCAAAATTGATTATTTTTTCTTAAGTTAGTCGGGGTTCAAACACGACCGAATAAAGACCTGTTGTTCAATAAAGATCTGTATCAAGAATAACTTGTTTTATTTAAACTCCGATTATTAGAATTTCATCTTGATTGAATCGCTGAAAGTACCAGAATTATTTTTTTAACAGTGCAAATCTCACGCGCCAACAAGTGACGTGGTGCCATCAACAAAGAGCCAAACATGAGCTGGTTTACTAAATATTATTTTTTTATTTATAATTTATAATTAATTAAATTTAATTTAAATATAATATATTATGTTATTTAATCCAATTCAAATTTGCGAGATAGTCGAGTGGAGACAGTTCAGCTAATTTTCATTCAATCCATTTTCTTTCCCCTTATAGACTGTCTCCCATTATTATTCTTGTCCGCTTTTGTTTTTTCTTCATTTCTTTTTTGTTATTTACTCTAAATACGATTCTAAACTCATATTACTAAATTCCATTTTTATTTTCATATGATATTTGCAGTTCTCTATTCTAATCCACATTTCTTGTATTTCCCTGACCTAGGCTAATACCATTTATCAGAATTAGGCATTCTATTTTCTAGATTCTTCATAAATTATCGCTTGATTATTTCTATATTTTTGTTTTTGTTTCGACCAAAAAGTTATACCCGGAATCAAAGATGAATTGAATTATTTCATTAGAGTAGAGGTTATTATTTTTATATTCTTTGGCTAACTCTATTGTATTTACTTTTCCATTACTTGATTTTCTTATATGAACCAAAATATTTATATTCCTTTCTTTTCCTCAAGCGTCTCTTCTTTCCCAACTCCACATCCTTCACATTCAATTTTCTACTCATCTTAGAATTTTTTCTATTTAATTAATTTTGTTATTTAGTTAATTCCATTTTATTCCTCTCAGTTGGTATATTAAGTATTAATACGATAGTAATAATTTTATTAAATATAATAGAGATTATATATATTATATTGGAATGATATTTTAAAAATATCATTAATACATAAAAAAAAAAAAATTATTTATTTAAAAATAAATTTATTTTTGGAAAGGATTATTATTGTAAGACTTTTCCCCAGAAGAGACTAGTTGTTGAAAAGATACAAGGGCATTCGTTCGTGTGCTGCCGTCGAGAGCAAACGGACTTTATTGGAAGAAAAAAAGGACCAACATTACACTCGGTCGTCCACGGACTATCTCTTACAAAAAGACCGGCTACAATATTAACAAAAAATATTATTTTTCATGAAGGATTGATTTTTTAATTTTTTTATTCTAAGAATTAAAAAAAATGTTTCACAACAAATATTGGTTTATCTATAATTTTTATAAAACGTCTTTTTTTCTTTTTTTTATAAAAAATATAAAAGAATTACTGTATATAATTTCATAATTTAAAATCTTTACATTTAAATCTTTAAAGGTTTTGAAAATTTATATTTAAACATTAAATATAATAAATCTTATTATAAATTTTATTCTTAATGATAAATTTAATTTTTGAAGTGAAAACTTCTTTAGCGGCGTTAAGCACTTTTGCGGGATGGGGAAAAAATATAGATTTCGCGTGAGATTCCAAAACGACACCGACCCGACCGATATACGCATGCGCAATACGCCAGAATGTTAGACACTAAACTTCTGATACATTCTTTACAAAATTTTACATATTTGCCATATTAAATATTATTATTTATATTTACATTAATAATCAGTATTACTAAATTATGTATATATAAAATAAAATATTTTAATATATTATTATGTGTTAAATTATATTAAATTAATTTCTAATATATTTATATAATTTAAAATTAATTTCAGAATATATATATATATATATATTAAATTATATACTATATATAATATATTATATAATATATATTTTAATAAATTAATTTTTAAATATGTGTGTGTGTGTGTGTGTGTGTGTGTGTGACCGTAAAAATAAAGATATATGTTTGATAATTTTTCACATGATTAATAATTGTATAAAACTGCTATATATAGAATTTCAGCTTGATAGAATCGCTGAAAGTACCAGAATTAATTTTTTAACACTGGAAATCTCACGCTCCAACACGTGACGTGGTGCCATCAACAAAGAGCCAAACACTCCACTATCCACTCGACTATCTCGCAAATTTGAATTTGTTTAAATAATATTTATTAATTTAAATTAAATTATGATTTAATAAATATTATTTATAACATCAAAAACATCAAAATCTCAACATCGAAAATTGAATTGCTGAAAGTACCAGAATTAATTTTTTAACACTGGAAATCTCACGCGCCAACACGTGACGTGGTGCCATCAAAAAAGAGCCAAACTTTCGCTGGTTTAATAAATATTATTTATTAATTTTAATTTATAATTGAATTAATTTAATTTAATTTAAATTAATATATGTTATTTAATCCAATTCAAATTTGCGAGATATGCTGAATATGCTTTTAAATAAAAAAATTTCAAGAAAGTAATTGGAATTATTAATATTAAGAATCAATAAATAAATTTATTAAATATACATTTAAACATGTAAATTAATCTATATATAAATTTAATAAATATTCAAACAATAATTGAAACAATATAAATAAAACGATTCAATATTTTACTTACATTGTGATTTATATTTTTATTTTTATTACAACTATTATTATGGGTATGTTATTTTTGGCATTTTAAAAAAAATTAAAAATATTAATAAAATTTATCAAAATAATAAGTTGAAAAGATTTCCAATTATTTTTATTTATTTATTGTAAATTTTTCAATGTAACCATGGTAACCATAAATAGACTTTTACCAAAATATTACTATTTAAATTAATTTTGGATAAATTAATTTTGGATTTAACTACACTAAAACCTTCCCTGGGACGCCCACAACAATCCCTGAAAGTTTCATCGCAATCGGACGGGTAGTTTTTGAGTATTTGACAGACACACACACACAGACAGACAGACAGACAGACATATATATATATATTCATACACATCGTATTTTTAATATTTTTGTAATAATAATCAGTTTGCTGAAAAAAATAATTATGAATTTTATATATATATATATACGTATATAAATTTCATTTTTCTCGTGAAGCTGGTGCGCATTCCGTCTGCTTTCAAATTTCTTACGCACAAGTTTTCACTTCTGTCGGCCAGTCCCACGACTGCCAATTCGACTTTTTTTTTTTAGTCCAGATCTCCAGATAAGTTCACGCCGATTCAAAGTCCACCCTTTTCCATTACACTTATGAGACCAACCCTTCTTTTTCTTCGATTTTCCCCTGCAATATCCACCCATATACAAAAAAATCATTACAAAATCTATTAGCATTGAAATATTGTAAAAATGTGATTTAAAGTTTCAGACATAAATCATAACTTTCCTGTATCATTGCAATTATATTCATGATTTTATACAGGACCCCCTCATACCCTAAATAAATGGAAGTTAGAAAAAAATTAAGTACAATATTCGACATAAGCATACAAAGAAAATGAAAATAAAGTATACTAGGTAAGAATGGTTTAAATCAGTGATTCTCAAGCACTTTAGTGTGCAGCGAGATTATGAGGTTATGGTTCTAAAAACAAAAAAAAAGGTAAACCGTTTTTGAAGGCGCCATTTGGTGTGTTGGTAAGCGAATCTGCCTTACATTCACATGGTCCCGGGCCTGGCAAGGGAATTTCCCGAGCTGGGGTCTATGGGACGGAGTCAACCCAGCCTACGGGAACAACATTGGGGAAAAGCTACTTGATAGTGCCTCCGATCAAGAAAATCAAGGTAAAGGTTGAGAGGACCCGTTCTACTGATCATAGGACACCTCATTGATATAACCGGCTTGATAGGCGTTGTCCTTGCGTAGGACGTACAAAGTCAGAGGTTTTTTTTTAAAAAACCGTTTTTGGGACCACTTTTTTTCAATATGATAAACTTTTACACTTAACTTTTTCTTTGTGTGCCGCCAAATTTTTAAACCGTTAAAAGTGTGCCGCGGTAAAAAAAAGTTGAGAATCACTGGTTTAAAATCAAATCAATGTAAACTTAATTTATGTAATTTACTTAAACTCTTAATATTTTTCAAATTATAATTATCGACTAATAAATATTTAAAATTCATTTTTATTGATATCTTCAGGGAATGATAATTTATAGTTTCGGAAAAAGAATCTTAATAGATATTTAATAAACATAATTTGAAATTTAAAATTGTAAAGTTTTTATTATAAACTGAAAAATAATTATACAAAAAAATAAAATAACTTAATGTCTTTATTAATAATTCATTTTTATAATATGTATATAAAGATGAATTCTTCTAAACCTGTATTACTTATAGGATAATATAAAAAAGTTCAAAAGAAAAGAAAGTTTAAAAATATATTAATATATAATATTATTATATTTAGAAATCTTTTTAAATAGACATTCTATGTTAAAATTAATTAAAAAGTAATATTCCTTTCAAGAAATTTCAATATATTCTATTGATATTATTAAACGTACTATATATTAATTAACATTTTGATTTTCTTTCGTTATTTGTTATGCGATTGGTTCTCCATTCTCCATTCTAAAGAGGTAAGTGTGCCACAACCAAAACAATTTTATTTTATACCTTTTCAATAACATCTTCTGCTTTTGTAAACTATAAATAATGAAAAGAATAATACAAAGGCAAATGTAATTTTAATTGATTTAGACAAATAGGAATATGATATAAATAAATTTTTTTCTCTCAAAATTCACTCTCATAACAATAATTTCTTCATTTTAATATTTTCACTATATTTCTTCGTTGAAGATGGTTAAGTTAATTGTATAACAGAAAATAATGGAGTAAAAATATTTTAATAAAATTTCTAACTAGTAAATTTTATTATTATATTATATTATTAAATTATTTATATCGAATGTACTAATATAACACACACACAAGGTCTGTTCAAAAGAAAAGGTGAATTTTGAATTTTCGCAAACTGTATACATTCGATTATCGAAATTTTTTTTTGTTATGTACATTATCAGCCATTTTGGATTAGTAGTCTGTTTTTGACAATTCAAAAAGTTAGTCACATTTTTGTGTGTTCTTCGATTTTTTACTTTAAAAAAAAAAATGGATCAAAGAATCTGTATTAAATTTTGCATTAAAAATTGAATAAATTTGGCGAGTCTACTTTATGTCAAAAAAATGTACAAGCGCTTTAAAAACAGCACGCCAAGTTTGATCAAATGTGTAGTTTTTGCTCACTGTTTTCTTCGATTACAATGGCCTGGTACATCATGAGTTCTTGCCAAGAGGTCGTACTGTTAATAAGGAATACTACTAGGAAGTTATGCAACGCTTGCGTGAAGTAATATGGCTCAAACGATTGGAATTGTGGAAAAACAAATCATGGATTCTGCATCACGATAATGCACCAGCTGAAACATCATTACTTGTTCTTGATTTTATGGCCAAAAACAACACCGTTATCATGCCTCAACCACCGTATTCACCAAATTTGGCTCCCTGTGACTTTTTCCTATTCCGAAAACTTAAGAGACCACTTGCGTTTTGCCACAATTGATGAGATAAAGTCGGAATCGAAGAACGAGTTGATGGCCATACCGAAAAGCGCATTTCAGAAGTGCTACGAAGATTGGAAGAAGCACTGGCATAAGTGCATTAACTTTGAAGGAGACAAAATGGATATTGATGAATAAATAAATACTTTTCGAAATAATTCAAAATTTTCTTTTGAACAAACCTCGTATATACTATATAAAGTAATCAATTTGTATGTATTTTCAAAATTTAGCATTTTTATTTTATTTTTATTATTATTTTAATTATAAAATTACGATTTTTTCTTTGATTTCAATAATAATGTTTAGTTGATATTAGTTATGTTTTTTATATCACAAGTAGCATCATAAGTAGTTGTATCCTAATTTTATTTATTAATTATAGAATAGAATTAATGAACTTTATTGAGTGCTAAGTAAATAATAAAAGAGAAAATCTTGGTATTTAACACCGTTCAAAGAAAAATAGTTTTATACGGTAATTTGTTGGAATCCAAAAAAAAAAAAAAAGAAAAAAATTAGTTTGTTGAACTATTTATGTCATTAAATGACAGTATAATTATTTTTACCGCCCACTATATACTTAGATAATATCAGTGTTTTAGTGTTCTTAATTAATACTTCTATTGTGCGTATTTAATATAGTCTATAATTATTTCTAGGTTTTTTTCTTTATTAATTTCAAATAAAGCTTTATTTCCATAATAATTGTTTTACTCTATCATATCACATTAATTTCATTGATTTAATTTAGAATAATTTTAATTTCTAAAATACCTAATTCACTTGTTGTCAATCTCATCTCTTTTGTCTTAGGGAAAATTTAATTCTATTTTTAATTATATACTTAAATATTATATAATTAAATTATTTTCTATTAATTAAAAACTACAAAGCAGCAAATAGTTGAAATGTCATTTTTAAAAATATTTGATGATACAAACACATTATTTATTTAATAATAAATTAATTTAATTGAAATTAGTTCAGTGAATTGAGGTAATTTTATTCAATTTTTTAAATGTACTCTTTTTTGGGTGTTTGAATTAATTCGTAGCGTTTTCTAATAGATGCCTTGACAAGTGTCGTTTTACAATAGATGGCGTGACTAGTATTTTCCGTAAACCTACTATCATTGAGCATCGTTATTAGTATATGTCGTTTGGTTGAACCATAAGTAAAGTAATTTTTTATTTAATCGAATCTGTGTGTCTAGCTTTTAAAAAGAATCTTATGAAAACTTATTATTTCAAAGAAAATAAAGGAATAGACGTGATATAAATAAGGAAAATAATATTTTATTTTTATTGCAGTAAAAAAATAAAATGAAATGATTAGAAATTATTACTTAAGAAAAAATTGTAGCTTGTGAAAAATTCTGTTCAAGTATTCTTATTAGAAAATTCTTTAGAAGAAAATAAAATATTTTCATTATCACATCACATTTTTCTCTAAAAGCTCTTCGATTCATCAAAATTCTATACACATTCAACAATTTCGTAATTTTTAAAAATAATAATAAAAGATCATGCCAAATTACCAAGTGTTCATTTGTGAAGGATTTATAATCTAAGAATCAATGGACAACACAGACAGCCCTTTCACTTAAATATCTATAAACATTCACAGGTATAATTGTAATAAATACTCATAAATGGATTAGTTGCTTTAAACGTAAAAAATTAGAAAAAGCTTATTGTAATGATATTGGCCTGGGAAATGAAGTCTCCATCTTGATTTACTTTACTATTTATTTACATATTTTATATTATGGGTTTATAAATATGGTTTCATTAAAACCAATCGATACAATAATAAGAAAGCCAATGAAATACCTATCGTTTTTCAATTTATTTTTAAATTAAACTAGAAAATGTATGAATGTGTTTAGAAAACTTTCATTTAATCAATCCTTATAATCTTGTTTCAATATCAATAAACGGGATGGTATGAAAAAAATAGATAATTGAAAAAGGAGCTCCATTCTTTTACATAATTTATTTATGTACTTATGATAATTTTGAAAAAAAAGAGATAAAATATTATGAATTATTTTATTAATAATAATTTTATAAAAATTTATAATCAATTTTATTAATTAGATAAAAGAATCTAAGAAATAAATTCAATAAATTTAATATTTTTAGAGTATAAACATACTTACTATGAAATTAAAGAAAAAAAGAAAGTGGATATTAATTTTAATCTAAAATTAAATAATCATCTAATAGCAATTGGTTAAATAAAAAAAAATAATTTAACATTAAAAAGAAAAATTATAAATCAATAAAACAAATATCTCTTTCTCTCTATATTTTTTTAATTATAAAAATTCATTTTTTCTTCTAATTTTAGCGGAAATTAAAAGAATATTCATTTCTAATGGTTATATATATATATACACACACACATACAAGGTATGTTCAGAAGAAAAGGTGAATTTTGAATTTTCTCGGGCTGTGTAGATTCGATTATGTGGGTACACACATGTTTCTCTTAAGTGGCCACTATCAGCCATTTTGGATTAGTAGTTTGTTTTTGACAACTGGAAAAGTTAGTCAAGTTTTGTGTGTTCTTCGAGTTTTTACTTAAAAAATAAAAATAAGGAATACCAAGTTATGCAAAGTTTGCGTGAAGCAATACTGATCAAACGATCAGAATTGTGGAAAAACAAACCATGGATTCTGCATCACGATAATGCACCAGCTCAAACATCATTGCTTGTTCGTGATTTTTTGGCCCAAAACAATACCGTAATCATGCCTCAAGCACCGTATTCACCAGATTTGACTCCCTGCGATTTTTTCTATTCCCAAAATTGAAAAGACCTATAAAAGGAAAGCGTTTTGCCACAATTGAAGAGATAAAGTCGGAATTGAAGTACGAGCAAATGGCCATACCGAAAAGCGCATTTCAGAAGTGCTTTAACGATTGGAAGAAGCGTTGGTATAAGTGCATTATATCTGAGGGGAATTACTTTAAAGGGGACAAAATGGTTATTGATGAATAAATAAATACTTTTCGAAATAATTCAAAATTCACCTGTTTCTGTTGAGAACACCCCTCGTATATATATTTCTGACATATCGTATTAATATTATTATTTATTTAATAATTTTCAAAATATATAAAAAATAATTTAATAAAATTAGATAGCTATTCAAATTTCAAATATAATTTTTAATAAACAAAAGTTGTGCAAAAAAAACAAAAAAAAAAAACAAAATGAATTTTAATATTATATATTGACAAAACCTTTGTCATTTATAAATATATAAGTATTATTCAAAATTGAATTTTTTTGAATCAAATCTTGTAGATTCAAATTAACGAAAAAACGTTGAACTAACACTATTCATCTCTGTAATAAAAACATTTTCTATTTACATTTCCATACTATTAAATTTTTTTAAATAAAATCAAATCTATATTAATATCTACCAACTTTTTAAACGTATATGCAACCATTTTTTATTTATATTTTTCATAGTTGGCCTGTGTTTTTAAAAAATATGATATTAAAAGATATTTCAATATATTGAAAAAAAATTTAATATTTCTAAAAGTTGAGAATGTTTGTAAACAAACACACTAATTAATGAAGATTTAATTTTATTTTACTTTTAATTATTTCAAAATAAAAAAAACAAAACAATTATTTCAAAATAATAAAAAAAAAAAATATTGATAAATAAATTGAAGTTTCTATTTAGAATATTTTTAAAGATGTTAATTCAATTTATAACTGATCGATAATATAATAAATTAAATTATTAAGAATGTGTACTCACCAAATTAATAATGGAATCAATTGTGAGGCAATTCTCAAGTCACGATTAATGTGCCACTGTTTGCGAGTTCATTTTCATTCCTGGTTGTTGCTTCGGTTGACATAAAAACGAATTCTGAATTATATAAGACATTCCTAAGCCAATTGGTTTCTTTAAACCCATATTAGCCAAAACAGAGCTGACCGATATTTCAAGGTTATTGAAATTATCTTAAATCCTATTTAAAATTTTACTTTTATTTACACGTGTTATGTATATTGAACTATTATTCTATTAAACCAAATTTGCGAATAGATTAGATTTTTAGAAGAAAGAGAGCAACCCCGAGTTAAAAAAAAACAATTTTCAGAATTTGTAAAACAAACAAATCTAGTGGGAAAATATTTAATAAAACATTTTTATTCAAATTAATACCTTTTAAAGTAGCTTTAAGGGAAAATATTGAAAAAGATCAAAAATTTGAATTCGAGTTTTCAATAGAAATTGACGTTTCAAGGTACCCTGAGACCAAAAAACAAAATAATTATTCCGTAATAATGGTCTCTGTATGTTTGTTTGAGGGTTGCTGTTAAAGCCTCTCCCTGATTTAGATTTAGTTATTTTATTATGAATTTATTTTTTATATAATTTTATTAGTTTTTATTTTTATATATATTTTTTTTGTATATTAAAGTCAACACGTGGTTATTTAAATTGGAAATAAATTTAATTAAAAAGAAATCTTTTTAAAAAACACACTTTACTTAAAATTGCACTAAAAAGTAAAAAATAAAATCACTGTAAAGTGTGTGTGCTCAAATTATAATAACACCAAATGGAAGCTAATGTTTTACGGCAGAGGTTCTTAAACTGTGGTCCGCGGACCCCTGGGGGTCCGCAAAGCCTTTACTGGGGGTCCGCAAAGCCATCGTACAGGTGCACGAGAAAATGATGAGTCGGTTAAAACTTTATTTAATATAAAAGAAGCGATGGCATGCCTTTGTGAGGAAACAGAGATCAAATACCCAAATTCAACGAAATGTGCAAGAAAACTATTGCTACCGTTTCCATCTTCATATTTAGCAGAATTTTCTTTCTTCAATATTATAATTTCTAATAAAATGTGTTCTACAATATGCAAAAAAATCGTTATTCACCAATCACTGTTAGAAATATTCATCATATATCCTTGTTCTTATGAGATCGTAAGCCAGAAATTAACTAATAAAATGACGTAAAGTACCTAAAGTTGGAATGGGGTCCGTCAAAAAAAATTTTTTCAAGTGGGGGTCCGCAGAGTACATAAGATTAAGAACCTCTGTTTTACGGTGTATATATATATTTTCCACTATTGGTACATATATATAATATGTATGTGTATGTTTATTTATTTATTTATATGTATAATATAAGAAGACAACCGATTCCTGCAACTTCTAATGGGCCAGAAGAAGAAATATTACGTGGTTAATTAGAGATGTTTTGACATTTGTAAATATAATGTGTTGCAAAAACTTTTAGTTTAAAACAGGGCTTCAGTGCCTCTAAAACTACTATTGCCATCTATGATTGAAATAGTGAACTATTCCATATTCCGCATATGAAAGTTTAGTTAATTAATTACCACTAACAGATAAATAATTCAGTGGATTTTTCAGTGGAAGCAAATGTTTTACGGTGTTATTATAATTTGAGCGCACACACTTTACAGTGATTTTATTTTTTACTTTTTAGTGCAATTTTAAGTAAAGTGTGTTTTTTAAAAAGATTTCTTTTTAATTAAATTTATTTTATACTTTTTAGTCGTACGTAAATAAATGTAGTCGTTATTTTAAATATTTCTTATTAATAACATGTGTAACATTTTTTTACAACGAATGATGTCTAAATTTTCCAAATGTTCAGTGACAACAACGATTGCTGCATCATTTGAAGATCTAGGCAACATGTTTGGTAGCTTTTCACTTATTTCGAATATATCCTGTCCACGAAAACCGTACTGTCCAAAGAGACCTGAGAATTTGACAACTTTGGTGAAGGGATTAACTCTTGCCAGTAATCTCAATTCGGATTGAGTAAGGTTACTAATAACATCGGGAATCACACCTGGATCAAGATTATTCCAGAAAGCCTTAGGCGGTGATATATTCTTATTACTCGAAATGTGACTTCTACATCTGTAACAAACTTTGAGAACTTTTGTTTCAATTCATGTGGCAGGTATGTGAGGGCTTGATTACTTGGACGATATGTTGCGATTTGCTTCGGATAGCATCGTTTGGTACATATTTGACAAATGCTATCACAGAAGGTGTTAATGGATGCATTGAATATTGTCACATCTGAATTCAATCTTTCTCGAAGTTGGGCACGTCGTTGTCGTTGTTGTTCCAATCGTAACTCACGCTGTTGTGATGTTTCAGCTGCTCTAATTTGAGATTGTCGTTGTCGTTGTTGTTCCAATCGAAACTCACGCTGTTGTGATGTTTCAGCTGCTCTAATTTGAGATTGTCGTTGTCGTTGTTGTTCCAATCGAAACTCACGTTGTTGTGGTGTTTCAGCTGCTCTAATTTGAGATTTTCGTTGTCGTTGTTGTTTCAATCGTAACTCACGCTGTTGTGGTGTTTCAGTTGCTTTTACGCGGGACTCACGCTTCGGTCTTTTCTTCTCCAATCGTCATTTACGTTGTGCTGCGGTTTCGGTTTTCATTTTTTATATATATATATATATTATTATTATTATTTATATAATTTATTTACATATATATATATATAATATGTATGTGTATGTTTATTTACATATATATATATATATATATATAAGAAGACAACCGCATATGAAAGTTTAGTTAATTAATTACCACTAATAGATAAATAATTCAGTGGATTTTTCAATTGATTCGTGTATTATTAGCAGGAGCAAGCGTGTATGCAAAATTTCAAGTTGATTGAATGACGGGAAGTTGTTGAAATATCGATTATAAAATGCCGCGGACAAACAACCGGACAGTGTGAGTTAAGTAAAGTGTATTAAAAAGGGTCACGTGATTCCTTACAACCAATCACCTTGTGGCATGGTCGATTTTGGCCAAGGGCTACTTCCCTTGGCTTCGAGAGTTGGTCTCATCCACTTGCTTTTTGGACGCGTTGTTGTTCACATGTTTTTAGCTTTTTAGCTGTGAATTTGCCATTTTTAGATTTGTTGTTGACCACGTGCTTTGTAAACTGTGTTGAGGTATTATTATTATTTTTTTTTTGTAAACTTGTTTTGTTTTAGCTGAACACTAGCTAGCATTTATTCCTCATTATTTTTATATCATTTTCATTTTTTTATTTTTATTTTATATTAATTTTCTTTTCATTAAATATTATAACGTGGCAACGAATCTTTTTCTTTTATTTGTAAAAAAAGTGAATATAATTTTTCCTTTGCAGATCCATATGTTAGCATTGGATATTTTGATTAATTTAATTTTGTTATTATTTCTTTCTGATTTTGGTTCCCCAAGGCGAAACGCCTAAGCACTAATAGTCAAACGTACTGCATTCTTTGGGTGAAATTTATTTCAGGGTTCCTTTCCCAACTAATTTTATTCCAACACGTGTGAAAGAGTCAAGAATTCTTCTTTTAACTCCTTCACTAGTGGCCCAGGTGATCGGACAGGCTCAACAATATTTTATTATGTTTCGGCTTGTCCAGTTGCCTTTTAAATTTTTTCAATCAATTGTTTCTTCGGTTGTTCTGGACGGACATGTCGCAACCATCACATTAGAGGAACTGTAAATGCCGAATGGCATACAACAATTTGTTTGTCAACAGTCTTCGATGAAATAAGCTAAAAGAACAAAAACTTCATCACGACTATGCCAGCTTCTTTCCATAAAGTAGGTCAAATAACTGAATATTTGAAAGAGAAAAACATCAAATTAATGTCTCATTGATTGTATTCACCAAATTTATCGCCCAATGACATTTTCTTGTTGCCCCCCTGAAACAAAAGATTCGCGGACATAAGCTTTTGAAGACTTTAAAAACAATGTTTCTACGATATCAGCTCCAGCGTGGAAAAAAAGGTTTCCAAAATTGGTTTGAGCGTATGTAAAAATGTATAGAGACTTTAAGATTCGAACCTTTTCGTTTCTGATTTATTTTTTGTAAAAACTCAAAAGGCAACCCTCGTATGTGGTTAAGTGAACCTGTTTGAAACTAAAACTTCATATTTAAGATATGTACGAAATATGATCCAAAAATAGGGTGACCATTTGGTCATTGAAATGTTGATAAGGACATACAATAATTCTATTCTGAGTAATAAAAATTAATAGTAAGTGGTACAAGCTTCGAAGAATGACGAATCTTTCATCCTGGTCGTTTTTCCTCTTTTTTTTGATTACCATAAAGTATTGCATTAAGAGTTTTTTTAGTTCTATCATACGGTTCACTCGGTTCAGCACGGTTAATAAGAAGTATTACTTTGAAGTATCAAGAATATCTTTTTAATATCAATAAGATTTTATTAATTTAAAGAATATTTTATTTTTTTTATTTTAAATATTGATTTAGTCAATAGTCCTAAAAGTTGAAATGAATAAATATATTAAGTATATAATAAAGAAAAAATTTTGGAAAAAAATGAAAAAGTAGGGTGGTAAATGAAAGTTGCGTAATGATCTCCTACTAGCTAAGTAAAAAATTTTTCTTAATATGTAATTTTGATCTTTATTTAACACTAACTAATTAAAAAAATAATAATTAACTTTAAGATTAATAGTAGTTCTGGATTTATAAATTTTTAGCCGCAGCAATTAAATTCCTACTACAGTTCCTTTTCCAATATATTGATAACAGTTTTTATATTTCCTCGATATTTTCGTATGATTGATTCATACTGGTCATTTTCCAATTGGTATATCCATAAATAAATGGTTCCACAACCATATAATTATTATAACGTTTTTCTCAACTTAACTTGGCGGCAGTCTCTCTGTCTGTCTGTCTGTTCGCCCTTTTGACAAATTGAAATCGATTTTTCATCATCTTTAAATTGAAATAGACTTTTGAAAATTTTTATAGATATTTCAATCGATCCCTAGAACGTATAGAAGAAATATAATTGAATTATAATTAATTAATTGAAATATAATTAGCGTTAATTACTTTTAGTAACTAGCCTCTTTTGTATTGCTCCGATTAATTTTTTTTCAACGGATTCTGAAGCTGATAGATTTTCATTTTGAATGTAATTAAGATTATTTTATAGCATAAAAATTACTGATGAATTCTTATTAATCAGCACTAGCGTCGATGAAGTAGGGGGAGTTTTCACCTCAAATGGCTTAGAAAAAAGATTCTTTTTTTATATATGTCCCCGAAAGAAAAAAAAAGCAATGACCTTTTTTGAAGACAATATGAGCATATAAATGCATCCAACGTTTTTCGTTGAACATGAAGCAATTCATCCATAAACTTTGTCAGGCTTATAGAAAAATTATTTTATTCTTTTTAGTCCATGAGAAAAACGTCATTTTATAAAATTTTTTTATATTTATATTTTTCACTTATTCATAACTAACATTAAATACCCATAACGCATCTTAACCATCTTAATCTTAAGTTGGATTTTATTTTATTTCCTTAAAATAAAACTTTAATTATTATAATTAATTTATATTAATCATTAAAAAAAATTAATATAAAATAAAAATCTTAATGATTCAGGTTCGGAATGTCGTATGGGATTTTAAAATAGAACAAATTAATTTTTATTATGTATATTTGATTTTTTTTTTAAATTGATGTATAAGATTAATACCATTTAAAATGCATTAAAAACAAACTGTAGACAATAAATCTTTATCTTGTCATTTAATTGACATTTATGTCAATAATCTATTTTATTTATTGAAAAGTTAAATGAGAGGGTAGTGAACCCATTACCAAATCAATATTATCAATATTTGTACAATATTTATGGGAATTTAATCCATTTTCTGGTGTGTAGTTTCTATTTTGAATTTTTCTTTATAATCATTGTGAACAGGAGTATAATAACTAAATATAGTAAGTGGTTGCAAAATTTTGATATTTATCGAAAAAATATTAATAATAATTTCTAAAAATAATGTAATTTTAATTATTTAAAAAAAAACTGATTATATTTTTCATATCCCCGAAAAGGGAGTGTGAAGAACCCATAATACACAAGATAAACAAGTTTTTGATCCAAAACAAATGTCTACTATCTATCTCTGTAATTCTACGGAACTCGAAAGTTCTTGGTCGCAGTAACCACATTTCTCCAAGTTTCCCTGTCCTGAGCCACAACCATCCAACCCCTATTCTCTCTCACGCCCTTTCCTACATTGTTCACCCACCGT
Source organism: Labia minor (assembly GCA_963082975.1). Classification (NCBI taxonomy): domain Eukaryota; kingdom Metazoa; phylum Arthropoda; class Insecta; order Dermaptera; family Spongiphoridae; genus Labia; species Labia minor. The sequence continues at coordinate 83,241,972 of OY720345.1, forward strand.
GTATTTAAATTTTTCACATTTTCAAATTCTCTTCTGTTAAGATTTTGTGGGTTCATACTATTCCTCTCTTTTAATACTTTGTCTTAGCACTATTAATTTCCAGCCCCACCTCTTTTCCTGTTTCGATTAATTTTTCTACGCTATCTATAATTTCAATTGCCGAATCTCCTTTTATATTTAAGTCGTCTGCGTAGCCTAATACTTGCATTTTTTTTTTGTTTAATTGAATTCCTTTTGATTTTCTCCCAATTTGTATCAAAACATATGTCATTATTACTTATTAATAAAAAATGCACAATATTATTATATTTTGTAAAAATGTCTAAATTAATTTGTCAAAATATTCATTTTTTGTATATATATTCATTAATATCAAGGGATGTGTGTGTGTGTTAATACCTACAAACAATTCTATAAATAAATTTATTTTAATTTTTATAAAAATGTTAAAGAACAGAAAATAATTATTTAGTTAATAATTCAGGTTTAATATTAGAAAGTATAATTATTTTCATTAGTTGTATTAATTTAATAAATAATATCTTGAAGAAAAAAATAAGTTGAATGAACTTGCAGAGAGATTTTAAATATACAGGGTAGGTACTATTTTAAGTTTTATAATGTTCAGGGCAATTTCTAGGGTTTTGACCGCCCCGAATAAAACAAAATTATCATACAGGAATATATAAATTTTCTGCAAATAAAAAATAAAATAGTAAAAAAGCAAAAAAATCAAAATTACACAATAAAGAACTATGTAAAAAAATTATTTATTTGAAAAATAATACTATAGTTATTTACTTACAAGGGTTGCAATATATGGAAGAACAAACGAGACCATTTAATAAAATAAAAATCTATAAAAATAAAAAAATAATTAATTCCACAACGAATAAGTAACAAACGTTTTTTACTTTAAAAATTAAAATTAAACTTTTTAGAGATTAAAAAACATTTGTCTGCATCAATGTTATATTATAAAAGTTATAAAAATTCATTTTTATTCTCGTTTCATTATGTTTATTAGTATATTTTTGTTTTAGTCTATTAATCTTTTTTTTGAGTTATTATGAATTCTGACTATATAAATTGTTTTGTTTTTTTATAAATAATATTGCAATTATTCAATCTATTAACAAAATAAAAAAATAATTATGATATATTTTTAGTTTATTAAATGTAAAAAATAACTGTATCATCTGGCTTGCCAAGAGAGCCATTCATATCGTCATTGAAGAGGAATATTTGGCCATACGTTGCAAGATTGTTGAACACTTTTGTAGCTCGAATGAAAAGTTCGACCGCACCCAGCGTATTCACCAAACATAGCGCCTTCTGATTACCACTTGTTCAGATCAATGCACCATGGCTTGGCTGGCACACGGTTTCCAAATGCTGAAGAAGTGCGAAAATGTATCGATGATTGGATCGCTGCCAGACCAATATCGTTTTTTCGACACGGTATCGTCATATGTTGCAAGAAAGATGGGTAAAAGTTGTAGAAAATGATGGAAAATATTTTGTTAATATATCGTGTATCAATTTTTTGGAATAAATGCCTTTTTAAAGTGGAAAATGATCAGAATACATGTAAGCACCTAATATATAGAGATTAAATGACTAAATTATATATTTAAGCAGTAATAAAAAATAATTTATAATTTTAACACTTTTAATTGGTGTTGTACAATTAATAGGATAAATAGATATATCTATAATAATTATAAGTCAGATCATAAAAATAAACATGTCACTAGTACTTAATGAATAATTTTAAGTGCCTCAATTTTTCACTCATATAATTATGCTTATTGTTCAGGTCTTGGAGATTCCTCGCCATAAATGTATGGACGTGTTTGTTTATCGGTTAGTGTGACATTGGAAACGATTTTGTTCCCTATTGCTGTGTGTCTCTTTTGCTTCTGATATAGTACCGTTACTTAAAAATATAAAACACTATGAGTTGCAAATTATCTTTTGTTTGTTTAGATCATTTATTATTTTATCAGAATTAGAAATCATACAACTTAAAATAATGAATAAAATATTAAAATTAATAGAAATTTCAAAAAATATGGAGTGTCTCCACTCGACTATCTCGCAAATTTGAATTGGATTAAATAACATAATATATTATATTTAAATTAAATTTAATTAATTAGAAATAAAATTAATAAATAATATTTAAGAAACCAGCGCTTTTGACTCTTTGTTGATGGCACCACGTCACGTGTTGGCGCGTGAGATTTGCAGTGTTAAAAAATTAATTCTGGAACTTTCGGGGATTCAAGTTGAAAATTTTTTTTCTCATCATCACTTCCATCCTTCTCATTAATATTATCTCTGTATATTTTCAATTATATCTAAATAAAACATTTTATAATAATATCAAAAATTTTATCATTACTACAATAAAGAATTTGTATATTTTTGCTTATGTTGATAAGTTGTATTTAATTTCCTGATATATTTTATTTAGTGAAACAAATGGTCGTTTTCTATTGTGTTCGATGAAAAAAGTTTTGCAGAGAATCCATGGATGTAGTATATATCTATATATATGTATGTATTAATGCAATAAAAATACATTATATATTGTTTTTCACTATACTAGATACAGAAGTAAAAATATTCAATGTTAATGAGGTAGTTGAAAATTAAAAAATCATGCCTTGGGATAATTTAAGCAGATTCCTTGATTGGATTTATTTCCCGGCCCACAGCAGTTCCCCCCCCCCCCCACACACACAAGAAACAAATGAGAACTGAAGATCTGACCTTGTCGTTACAATATGAATTTATAATTAATATATTATTCAGACATTTATTAATTAATTAAATTGTGAGTTAGTTACAATTAATTTTATTATGGGCTAATTATTGATTTAATTATTACTACTGAAATGTTATTAAAATAAATAATTCAAATTTATTTTTATGCAGTCTCAGTTATTATTATTTAATTTTTCATTTATATTTTGTTTGCTAGGAAACTCAGTAGTTGTGTCAGTGGATCATTTAAGGCAACTAGCATAGAATCCCTTAGCCAGTCTCAGTTTATGGCACACAAATAAATTTATATATATACAAAATACTGATCAAACTTTAAAATATTCATAAATTTAATTACTATCAGAATAAGTATGTGTAATTTCTACATCTACTTAAAATTTAAGAAAACCCATTTTAGAAGTCGGTCCATCGATAGAAACTTTTCCCTAAAAGTTGAAAATAAGAAAGTTTCTATTGTAAAAACCAAAATGCGTCTGAAGTAAATAATTCGATCAACTTTGAACTTCAACAACTATCTTTAATAGGAATTAATTGAGTTATTAAGGTTTTTATTTTTAAGTTGCATTTTAAATTACATAACAAATAAATAATAATTTATATATTTATAAGTTTTATATTTAAATATATTTAGTTTTTTTTAAATAAAATGAAAATATTAGGTGAATTTGAAAGGTATTAAAATGGAAAATGAATGTTACTGTAACAATATCCCCCACGAGTTTCATTATTAATTTCATTGGTTATCTTTCAGAGGCGAAAATTAAATTTTGTATTTTATCATATGTAACAATATTTTGTAATTAAACAATGTCGAATATGTTAGAAATAATTTATATAGATATATTATTAGTATTATTTTGAGATAATGGGTATTTTAGTATATTTTAATATAGTTGATAAATTATCAAATAAGTTAAAAGTTTTAAGACAAAATAATCGGTATTATATAAAATCCCTTTAAAAAATTGCAATAAAAACGTAATGATTCATTGAACAAATAAATATATTATTCATAAGTATTTTGAAAATTGGTATTCTTTAAGACATTACCATTTCCATTGATATCCATTAGAAATTCCTTAATTCTTCAACGATCCATCGAATTGATTGAATTTGCTGTACGTTTAAACTTTATTCTATTTTAACATCCGCTGCCAGTCGTCTAACTTGAATAGATACCTCATTCTTCTTAAAAAAAAACTCAATACAGTTGATAAGTAAATTGATATACCATGTATACATACATTTACGATACATAATAGGGTATATAAAAATTCGGCTCTCTTTTTGATACCATTTTAAAGAGAATATTCAGGAAAGAATCCTTTTGGTCTTAGTCTGTGTGACCAAAAAACATTTGATATATTTGGTTGAATGTGAGGGGGGGGAGTAATCTTTCACATACTGTGTTTGAAGATCTGAAGAATCTTCGGCACTAGCATTGAAACTAACATACGCCTGACTACCCACCCAAATCAACTGAAAATGGCCTCAAATGTTGAACATGTGAAAATAACCCGGAAATAATTCCTCATAACATATATTATATTATATTATAATAATATTAATAAGAGCTATAGTTCAAACACTGTTTTTCTTAAACAAAAAATAATAATAATAATAATAATAATAATTCAATATCTTCATATGTAAATAATTCTGTAGTTTTTTAATTGCAATTTCACTATTCTAGATATCTAGATCATCTAGATTTTTCAGATTTTCATGATATATTCATATTACATTCCACTTATAATAAATTAATATATTATCAATGAAAATGTTTCTTAAATTAATGAGAATTTCTAATTTTGATTTTATATAACTATATTAATTAACTAATTGTTCTGGTTAAAAAGAAATCATAAAAATAATAAAGTAAAATTATAAACTTCTAAGGAAAAAATACAAAATTTTATTTTAAATATCTATTTATTATAATTAGAATTATGGTAAATGTAATTTTAGAAATTAACTTTATATAAGTACTTGTGTTATTTAATTTCAATCATCAACCGAATGAGATTATAAATAATTATAATCGTATCTTATTTACTTTATTGTTTTATGTATTTTATTCGTAAAAATAATAAATTAAATGAAAATGTTATATAAAAGTAAGAAAAAAGTAATACAAAATAATAATTTATTCCTAAACAATGATAAATATATCTATTATGTTAAAATGAAATTACACAATTTTAGGCAAAAATATATCAAATAAATTTTTTTTTTTAATCTATTAATTTATATATTAATTTAATAATATATTGATATTAATGTGAAATTATTTATTTATACATGTTATAAAAATGAATCATATTTATTAATTACTATTTTATTATTAATATTAATTTTTAATTAATATATTAATTCATTATTATTTATTAAGATCAATAATTCAAATTCTTATAAAGGAATGAAAATGTTTATTTATTTTTTTTTTTTTTAAATTCAATTCTTCTCATTTTCTGCGTCAAATTACTTTTATTGTTTTGTGAAATATAATCTTATTTATTATATTAGATAAATAGCATTAATTTAATAAAAATTTAAAATTTTCCGGCTCTTCTAGTTCAATGACAAGTTCGATTTTGTGATGCTCTCTATAGGCAAGCTAGCTAACTATTTTTAAAATTGGTGGGTAAAACCAAATTCAAAATTTATCAATTTTCAATTCTAATAATAGAAATAAATTTAAAATCAATTAATTCAATTTCATATAATAAAGGTTATTATATTGTATAAAAAATATTTAAAAAAAATTTTATTATGAAAATATATATTTAATATTAAATTTCACTAATAAAAATGGTTTTACTAATTTACCAATTGAACTTCATAAATTTAACTGAATGCACATTTTTAATTCGTATAATAAAGTATATAGAGTTATAAAGTATTAAACTTAAAAATATATATATATATATTTATATATATATGTATATAAATCTTAATAAAAATATTTTTTTTTTAAATTATAATAAAAAGATTTGGTGAAGTTTTAATTTAAGTAATCTTCATAAAACCATGTATGAGAATGAGAGTATTTTTAATTAAAATTTTTATTTTTAGAGAAAAAAAAAATGAAATTTCGCCCCATCGTAATAAGTTTTTTTTATGTGTTTTGATATAATTAATTATCTCGAAACTCTTAAAAAAATCTTCCTATTTCTCTCTTTCTTTCTCTCTCTCTCTTATTCGATTAGTAGAATCATCTCTCTCTCTCTCTAAAATATGAATATTATAAAAATCAAAAAGACATTAGAATTTAGATAGATATATAAATTGAATATTAAATTTATAAATAAAATAATTGAATTGTATAAATTTATATTCATATTAGAGACAAAATTTGTAGGTTGTGTTAATTTAAAGAAGAAAGCTTGAGCAGTTATTTTATTATATATTATTATTACATTATCCACATAACCCTCATACATTTTATAATAGAATTTATATCATATGTTGTGAAAAAGAGTTACTGGATGCTTACTATTACGAGTATATATCATTTTGTTTTATTTATACATATAAACTTTATAGTATAAATATTAGGTATCATTACAATTCTACAAGTTTTTAAAGTTTCTTCGACTCTTAAGAAATAATTATTCACTAAAATAAATAAATTTTAACTATAATATAACTGATTATATAATTATAATTGTGTATATATTAAAGAATAGAATAATCACATTCCTTAATAAACAAATTCTAAACAAAACAGAACCAAAGTAATTTATATTATACATTCAATTTAAAACATTAAAAATAAAATGACATTTTTTTATAAGTGAAGAAAGAATTTGTTACATTTTGATGATTATTTAAATTTCAAATTAAATAGTGTCTTCAATGTTCAATCGATTTCTCCGGTTAGTTTTTCATGTTCATGAGAGTGGAAAATTCATGTTCTCAAAGGTAGGTGGTCGAAAAAGGCAACAACTTTTTGTATATCTCTCCTCATGTGCAATTTTCCAGTTTCTGACATCCTAAAATAGAACAAATCTGCCTTGTATTTATTCAAATGATTATCTTTCTAACTTTTTTTTTCTACCTATGTCCTCATTACTTACATACTCGTAAGAATTTTTAAATTTATTTCTCTTCTTGTGTATTATAACTAATAATAATCTAAATAATAATAGTGATGATGAAAAAGTCTAACCCAATTGGAAAATAATAATAAAAAAAAAACCTCTGACTTTGTACGTCCTACACAAGGACAACGCCTATCAAGCCGGTTATATCAATGAGGTGTCCTATGATCAGTAGGACGGTTCCTCTCAACGGTTTCCTTGATTTTCTTGATCGGAGGCGCTATCAAGTAGCTTTTCCCCAATGTTGTTCCCGGAGGCTGGGTTGACTCCGACATAGACCTCAGCCAGCTAGGGAAATTCCCTTGCCAGACCCGAGACTTGAACCCGGGGCCATGTGAATATGAGGCAGGTTCGCTACCCACACACCCAATGGCGCCTTCTTAATAATAATAATAATGATAAAATTAAATTAATTATTAAAACAATTATTTTGCCTGTTGTATTATATGGGTGTGAAGCGTGGTCTATAATCTTGGGGGACAAGAGTAAATTTAAAGTTTTGAAAAAGGATTCCTCGCAGCATTTATTCAAAGTCAAAGAAATATTAAGTCGCCAAGGTATGGCGTAGCTTGCATAACGAGGAATTGCATTACCTCTATGCATCTTCAGACATAGTTAGGATTATAAAGTTATAAGTTTGCATTTTGGATGGCACTGGTGACTAGAATCGGAAATGAAAGACTGGAGAAAAATATATTTGTAGGGAAACCGATTGGGAGGAAATGTCAGCTTGAAATGATAATGAATGATAAAGGAACATGAGATAGAAGGGGAAAAATAGAAGTTGGTTGAGTGTGGCTCAGGATAGGGACACTTGAAGAAATGTGGTTGCTGCGGCAAAGTATAGATAAATTAAAAACCATAATTAATTAATTATTGGATAATTTTTGTATTAAATAAATTATTTGTTTTTTTAAATTAGAGAGAAGTAATTTCTAAAATTGAAATCGATAATATATATTATATATATATAAAATATAAAAATATCCCTTCTCTCTCTTTTTCTCTCTTTGATTCATTCTTTTTTAATGTAAAGACTTCTTTCGATAGCTTATCTTTTTGGTCCAAATTACTTGAATCCCTTCTGAATTAATAAATGAAGAAAATTGTGGGGATGATATCTTATATTTCTCATATAAACATTAATAAAAGTAATTTATAGAAGAATAAAAAATGATTAGATCAAACCAATAGTTTTAATTGAATTAAGGATTGGTCTCTATATTTATTAGCTTAATGTTTAAATTAGCTTATAAATTTCTAAAAATAAATTAATTTAAAAATATATTTTCATTAAATTTTATTTATTTTATTAGCGTTGAGTGTTTTTACTATTACACAATAGTTTTTTTCTTATTTAAGCTTTTTTTGATTAGACTTTGTAAGTTTGATTTTAACTTATATATTTACCTACATTAAAAATAATTTCCATTCATATAAGACACGGAATATTAATATTTAAAAGTTTCATTTTAAATATTCCTTTTTACATAAAACTCTTTTAGAATTTATAGATATCATTAAAAATAAACTAAATATTAAGAAATGAAAAAAAAAACAAACTTCGATTGATATATAGATATGTACTTAAATACTGATTTTTCAAGTAAGTAATTATATTTATTTTGGTTTAATTAATACATATGTTTTTCAATAAGAAATGAAAGGTAACTTTCAAAGGTTTTTGATATGTTTTAGATACACGGCAAAAGGAAGCCGCTTTAATTAACTTTCTGTTGATTTTCTACTTAAAATAAATATTAGGGAACCAACTTGAAAAAGTATAATAAGAAGAAAAAATGTTGACAATTTTTTTTTAAGTTTAGAAATTAATGAAATTATCAATTTTGTATAAATAATTTTTTTTTTTCTTTTTCATTTTATAAAGATGATGAAAATATAAAAAAATGAAATAATATTCTATCAATTATTTATATTATTTTTATAGTTTAATTACATTTAAGAATGCAGTTAATTTTTATGCAAATAATATTCAAAGGATAATTAATTTAAATACAATTCAATTAATAATAAGTAATAATTAAATATTTAAATAAATATTCTAAATATATGAATAAAGTAGTTATGTGTAAAATTGAAAATAAATCAATAATAAATAAAGGAGTAGACTCTATCTGGGGGAATAAATAAATAATCTATTCTAGTATATATATACATCCGAAATATTAAGAGAATAATATATCCTACTATAAACACAGATACAACTCATACAATTATTTTAATTTATTTGTGATATGTTTTCAATAAAACCAATTCTAAGATTTTAATTTTTTTTTTTTAATTATGAACGATCCATTGATAGATTCCGAATGGAAAATATTTTCAAATCAATAGCATAATATTAATAGGTGATTATAATACATATTGTCCTTTAGTTTGGAAATAAAGTGAAGGAGATTGTTTTGTAGTGGTCATTTAATACCATATTTAAAAATTTTATACCATATTTAAGAATTATATTAAAATATAAATAATAAGTGATTTTTATTAGATATAAGTAAATATTAGAGTATTTCATTATTATATCAATATTATTAGACTACCTAATTGAAATCACTGCAGCTTTAAGAATAACATTTGTAAATTTATTTCAATATATCATCAGTATTCATGTGTATGTTTGAAAATTGGATTTTTATAAGCTCAACATTGGGAAAAATAAAAAAAAAATATTCTAATAAGAATTCAATATTTTAATTAATATTTATTTTTAATTATTTTAATTAATATACAATAGAAAGAGAATAATAAAAACATTTTTACCACTTGGAAAAAGAATGTCGATAGATCAAGAACATAGTGATTGAATGTGTGTAACTCTTGTCTAAAAGGTAAATCCACCCCATAAGGTTAATAAATATATATATAAATCTCATTTTGATATAGCCGATATGTTTGCTAACTGGATTTATTGATTCTAAGGAAGGAGCTAGGAAGTTTGTTAGGTCAGCAAGTGAACTTATTAATAAGCATAATATTATGACAGTTGAGAAATCATCGCTCGAATCCTTTTTCTAATTTTTTATATATTTATGGATAGGTAAAAGATATATATATATATATATCGTTGAGAACTCAATTAAAGATTCAGAACTATCTAATCCATCAACGAGATTCTCATTTGGATAGTTTACTTCAGGTTCTCAGCCACTGGGTTTTATTATTTAAGTAAGAACTATAATTCATTTAAGAAATTGAATTAGTTTCTATTGAATTAATTATTATAATAGATAGAGAGTGAAAACTTTTTATTTATACTAATATTTCTAATGCATATGTAATATAGGAATTTATATTAAATAAATAAGTAAATCAATAATAAGTAATATATATTTAAAGATGAACGGTTTGAATGATTAAATCAAACCTCAATCACAAAAAAGCAAAAAAATATTAAATAATATTATTAAATATTAAATATTAATAAAATTAGATGTTAATAAGTAGGTATATATTGTAAATACTCGTATAACAAAATGATAATAATATATAGTAAATTTTATTATAATATAATATTAAATATAAAAAGTGTTATTATGCATTATAAAAACACAGCTGTTGTTTTGGTTGCCTATATAACAGGCGGGATCGCTAGGTTATTGACTAATCCTATTATTACTACTATACGTTATTTAAAAAGAATATTTATTAGAAACATTTCTTTTTATTACTACATTTTATCATCAAACGAGTATGTTTAGGTAATAAAAATTAAAATAAATAATACCTTAAAAATTATTGAGTTTTTTTTAACATTATTTAAATTTACCTAAATATTAATCATTCCATCATAGAATTGGTTTTGAATTCGTTCCGAAATTTTATTGATATTACTCAATGTTTATTATCTTGTCCTTGATTACTTGATTATATTTATTATCTCATTCATGGAACATTAATGTCACTAATTCAATTATAATTTCATATAATACTAATATTATTTTGGACAAATTCAAATTTTTGAATTTAATTTATAATAAAAATAAATCGCATATTCATAAATTGATTTGTCTGAAATGAATAAGATTATTAATTAAATGATATTAGTGAGTGAATAAGTAGGAGAAAAAGAAAAAAAAATTCTATGGGGGAATTTTATTTTAATATAATCCGCTTAGGAATGAATTAAAAGAAAGAATCTTAATAAAATTAAAAACTCTTTTATTATAAATAATTGATATTTTTTTTATAATTAAAATAATCTCAATATTCCATTATGGTAAATTGATAATAAAAAATATTTTTTTTTTAAATTGATCTTAATATATTAATTGTAATAAGAATGTAATAATGATAAGAGTTTTAATATTTTACGTATTTTTAAAATTTAAAATGTGTGTATATTAGAAAAATATTAATTGAATCGAGTTGATAATCACTCGGTATAGTTTTAAATTAATTAATTAATTTACTTATTATTTATTATTTTACATAAACACTTATCCTAATAATTTATTTTAATATTTATTAATATTTTTGAATTTACCTTGTAAAACAATCATTTATTTAAAAAAAATTAGCTGGAGTGTTGTTGATGGCACGACGTCACGTGTTGGCGCGTGAGATTTGCAGTGTTAAAAAATTAATTCTGGTACTTTCAGCCATTCAATCAAGCTGAAATTCTATATATAGCAGTTTTATACAATTTTTAATCATGTGAAAAACTATCAAATATATATCTTTATATTTACGGTCACTTTAGAGGAAAAAAATGAAAACGTTGTAGGTAATGGCCCTCTTCCGAATGAGCTAAATTTTTCAAAAATTGATAGAAAACTACAAATTTTGAATAATGCCCTTGTTTCAAATTGCATTATTCTAGCTCAAACTGTTTTGGCGTAATCTTGTCTAAATACATACACACACACACAAACTCATAAAGACAGACATTTTTCCCAACCTTAGTGAAAATGATTCAGGAACTTTCAATACGTATAAAAACATCAAAATCTCGACATCGGAAATTTTCGTGATCGCAATACTATCTCTGGCGAGATAGTAAAAATAATGTCTCATCGTCTAAAAATTTAAATGATATAAAATTATATCAAATGGAATTATCTTTATTTCTATATTATATGATTTCATTTTGTGGCAAGTCCAACATATTACTGATTGATAAGATGACGAAGTTGAAAATGTTTGTTTCTATACTCAAGAGTCGTATGATTTCAATTTGACAATAAACGATCAATCCATGTGAAAATTTAATTAGTTTTTTAGCGATTCAATCAATTCTATATATAGCAGTTTTATACAATTTTTAATCATGTGAAAAACTATTAAACATATATCTTTATTTTTACGGTCACTTTAGAGGAAAAAAAATCAAAACGTTGTAGGTAATGACCCTCTTCCGGTTGAGCTACATTTCTCAAAAGTTGATAGAAAACTACGAATTTTGAATAATGCCCGTATACCAAATTTCATGATTCTAGCTCAAACCGTTTTTGCGTAATCTTGTCCACATACACACATACACAGACACACACACAGACATTTTTTTCAACCTTAGTGAAAATGATTCAGGAACCTACAAAACGTATAAAAATATCAAAATTTCTTCATCGAAAATTTTCGTGATCGCAATACTATCTCTTGCGAGATACTAAATAGTATTATCTACAATTAGTTTTTCTTTAGTTTAATTTAATTCTCTTTAAATTAATATCTTTGATAATTTATATTATAACTATCAATGTGGTTATAGAAACTGGCTTAAACAGGAAATTCATGTTTTTTTTTCTTATATATAAATATATCTACAAGTATATATTTCTCTCTCTTTGTATTTTTTTATTGATTATATCTTCTTTTTCGTTTAATACCTCTGCCTAATAAACCAACATCTCTCCAATATCAATAATTCTCATACAATTTACCAGATTGAGTGGAAATATTTCTCTTTTTAAGGGATTTCAATGAAATCAATGAAGTGTGTGTGTCTGTGTGTGTGTGTGTGTGAGTTTTTACATCGAGGTTTGCAAATGACGGCATGAAGGTTTCTAAAGATGAATTATCAGAAGGCAATCTGGAATTTTCCCTGGAACGTTCATCTCGGTGCTTATTTATTAGAAAGAAGTAAGTTGAACTGGTCTGTCTCTGCGAGATCGTCGCCTCCTGGCCGGCGCCAAGGTCTCTCTTCTCTCGGCTTCCAGATCCAAGGCCACTGCTCTCCCCCGTCCTCTGCCTCCACTTCTCGCCTATGGCATGTTCACCGGAATCCAAAACATCGGCAACCTTCCAATTCGTCGCTTCCTTTTCATAAGTGGTCAATGCTTCTTGCAACCAGGCTCATAGGAAAAATTGCACAAACCGTTCCTTATGCACCGCCCAACATTTCTTAGGAAGAACGAACGGCAACCGGCCAACTCAAATAAAACACGCAATCATTTCCATTTTAGATTTTGGATTTTTCTCAATTATACGTAAATATTTTCGTTATTCTTTCATATTATCGAATATCAATTATTTACTAATATTTTTTCTATTATTTTTATACAATGAATAACAAATAAAAAAAAAAAAATTCTACATCTTTAATATCAAAATTTTAAGGTTAAGATGATCTACTGTTTGGAGTTAAAAGAATAAAATCTTTATTTCACCAATAAAACACAACTTCCGGACATACATTTTACATGACCAATTTACAATGACATTTTAAGCCCTTTTCAGGTGTTTTATTTCAATAAACATTAAAAAAAGGACATTGAAATTAAAAATAATTCGGAATTTAGTAGAAATATTCCAATTCAAATCTTATACTTCTTTCAAGTACATTTACCGAATTTTTTAGTTCCTTAACGTAATCCATAATAAAATATTATTAATAACGTATTAAGTGGATACAAATTCTTAATTTAGACTTTTTTTTCTTATATGTAATTCTCGAATATTTTAATTAACAATATTCAAGAAATTTAGGGGAACCTTTGGGAATATTGAAGAATCCTAAAGTTATGTAACATTCACGGTTGGGAATCATTTACTCAAGCTAATGTTATAATATATATATATAGATAGATATACGAGTGCAGGCCAATAATTTTGAATGTCCCGTCTATTAAATGAAATGGCAACACTACTTTTCTCAGCAGGCAGCTATCAGCTGACTCCTGTTGAAATTTGAATCAGCTGGGTCTTTTAGTTTTTGTTTGGCATTCATTAATACCAGGCTACCTCGTGATTTGAGAAGAAAATGGCAAAAGTGAATTTACATAAAAATCCATGAATTGAGATACAAATTGCATCCTCATCCGCCCTATTCTCCGGATTTAGCCCCAAGTGACTATTTCTTATATCCAAACCTGAAAAAATGGCTCGGCGGAAAGAGATTTGACTTCAACGATGAAATCATCTCACAAACAAATACCTATTTTGATGTCCTCGACAAACTTATTTTTTGGAAGGAATAAAAATAATTAGAGAAAAACGTTGGTCGAAGTGTATAAAACTCAAAGGCGAGAGAGACTACGTTAAAAAATAAAATAAGTTTTTATTCAAAAACTTGTATTTCATTCAAAAAGTCACGGATTTATTGACCCGTCCTCGTATATAGCAATTTAGAATTTCCTTAAAAATTCCTTAATTCCTATATTCTTCAATACTAATATTTTTATTATAATTGCCATTTTTACAATCACACTTTCTTATTAAAATTATATTTAAAAAAAATGTCTTCGAACTAAAATAAAGGTAATATTTTATTTATTTTTTAAATTGATTAATAAATTACTAAAAAGTAAAGATTATTGATTATAAATATTCAAAATGAGAAAAAAGTTTGTTAACAATATTTATCTATTTAATAGAATTGAACTGAACTGGGCTTTTTTTTCTTGACTAGTCAAAAATATTTTGAAATTAAAAAAAAATCTGGAGTGTCTCCACTCGACTATCTGGCAAATTTGATTTGAATTAAATAACATATATTAATTTAAATTAAATTTAATTAATTAAATTATAAATTAAAATTATATTTAATATATTAATAATATAAACCAGCGCATGTTTGGCTCTTTGTTGATGGCACCAGGTCACGTGTTGGCGCGTGAGATTTGCAGTGATTCAATCAAGCTGAAATTCTATATATAGCAGTTTTATACAATTATTAATCAGGTGAAAAATTATCAAACATATATCTTTATTTTTACGGTCACTTTAGAGGAAAAAAAATCAAAACGTTGTAGGTAATGACCCTCTTCCGGTTGAGCTACATTTCTCAAAAGTTGATAGAAAACTATGAATTTTGAATAATGCCCATGTACCAAATTTCATGATTCTAGCTCAAACCGTTTTTGCGTAATCTTGGTTACATACATACACACACACACACAGACATTTTTCTCAACCTTAGTGAAAATGATTCAGGAACCTTCAAAATGTATAAAAACATCAAAATCTCAACAGACGGTTTCGATTCCAATTTTTATATAGAATTTATCGAAAAATATTATTTTGAAATTGTCTAGTCAGATGTATTTGATTTTTGTCAACTAAGAATCTAAATCCAAATCTAATTTTAATACAATAATTAATTTTTCTTGACTAAAAATGATAAAGTTAATTTCAATTGAAATATGTAGATAGATTAAGAGGAAAGAGAAAAGAAAAAATATATTGTAATTTTGAGGAAAAAAAAAAGAAAATTGTTTAACGGGCTTCAGTGCTAAAATGAATTGAGATATTCATAAAAAAAAAAGAACGCTTACTATTTATTAAATAATAGGTTGTAGAAGATTAACGGAGTCAGACTTTTTGGAAGGTCGAGTCTGCCTTAGGATTTATTCATTGAATAAAAAAAAAAGGCGGCTGGGTGTCAGGATCATGTCGCCTGAGGGGTGATGTCCAATTGGCTCCAGGATTCGACTTCAATCCACACATTGCTAACATTCTACCTTTGTTCAATTTAATTCCCATCCTTGGTGAATATCAGATATCCTTTTGAAATTTATCCATAAAAATAAAATAAAATATTGATCATTTAAATCTAAATAGAAATATCATTGATGTGATTCAAATTACGTTGCGATGACAATTTATTTTATTTTATCTTTTTGTCTATTCAATTTAATTAAAAAAAAATATATGAATTTAAATCTTTATTATTAATCAAATGATTACTATTTGCAACTTTATTTTTATCTCTATTATCAATTGAGACAACAGAAATTAATTAAATAAATTTTAATTTATTCTACAATACTCGTAATATTAGGAATTTAACAATTTTAAATTATTTTCCAAAAACCTTTAAGAAAAAACAAAATATAAATTTAATTTAATTACTGAATAAAATGTACACAATAAACCAGTAAAAATTGATTTATCGAAATTTTAAAACATAGAGAATCTATTTTAAAGAATATTACAACACTTTTCGGTACTTTGTGAGTGTATGTTCTATTATATTTTTGGAAATTCAACCTGAAAACTTTTTGTTTTTATGACTATTTCTATAAATCTAAAAATGGTAATAAAAATTCAAGGAAAATTATTAAAAACACACGGTTTTATGTTTCAATTTAATTTAATAATCATTTCGACAGTTACGTCATCATCAGAACTTTACAATATCATGATAGTACATAAATTTAAAAATGATAATTAATATTTTTCATATTAATTAATATTTTTTTTTATATATAAAATAAATTAGAATTAGAATTTTAACTGGTAATTGTGTAAGAATATTTCTGAAAACGCCTGATGTATATGCAACCATTTCTAATATTGTTCTTAAAAGACAAAAGACAATTGTACAATACAATCATGTGCATATGTTTATCAACATCTTTGTTTGGTCAAAGAAGCTGATTTAAACATGCAAGCCATTAGATAATTATAACTTTTTTTCTTAATTTAACTTTTAATGCAATAACGTTTTATCACTTAATGAGTTATCATCATTAATGTATTATTTCCTTTGTTTTTGCTAAAATTGTTAAGTATTTATATATATTAAAATAATATTATCTTATTATAGAAGTAAAAAGTATACTATAGGCATATTCTATATCAATAGAATGGTATTGTGATTTCAATCTTCTATTTTACTATTTTTACCGACCGACGATAGTAAAGGAGGTATTGTTTTCACACCAAATTTCACATGTGGAGATTTTTACATATCTCCACGAATCATGCATTTTCTAAACAGAAAAAAGTATTTTTAGCATGATGTCTGTCCGTCCGTCCGTATAGATGTGTACAGCCTGAACGGCTCAACCGATTTTGATGAAATTTGGTATATTTACTTAATGCATCAGTGGGATGAATTGATCAACTTTTGGTGCAAATCCGGAAACCGGAAGTGGTAGTATTAGCGATCGACGATAGGAAGGAAAGGGTTATTTTCACACTAAAGAAGATTTTTTTATATATCACCACGAATCATGCACTTTGTATTGGTTTTATCCACGAGAAAAATCATATTTATTAGCTTTTTCTTGATTTAAAATTATATGACGTCATCCAGCCATTCATGAGGTCACAGCCTGGTCTTGCATATATATTATAAATAAAATAAAATTAAAAATGTTTATATTTATTATTTATGTATCCATATCTGTTTTTTATTACATTAATAGATATATGAAAATTATTTGAAATTGTTTCTGTACCTGGAAATTAATTTATTTCAACCGTCGGTCGGTTCGGACCTGGCCACAGGTCAACATATTAAAAATTATTTTCTTGTAATTCTAATATTTCTTAAACATTTTCTTAACCTATCTATGTAAGATATATATATAATAAGTAATTAGTAAAAGTGTATTGGCGTCAATTTTTATTTATGAAATAATTTTATCTAATTGTATATAAAAGTATGTAATATAAGATTATAGGATTATATATATATATATAATCTCCACTCGAAATCGCCCTGAGATTTTTATTTGACATTCTCCTTTTACCGAGTCTTTTAATCAGAAAAATGGATTTTGCGAGATTTCTTTTTCTGGCAAACTCATTTTAATTAAAGTAATTAAAGGATATTAAAATAATTTTAAACATTTCACTGATACAAATTTGATTTGATTTTTAATTTTATAAAATACATGATTTTTTTTTTTAAATAACAATAAATATAGCATTAATCAGATGAAGGTAGTCTAGGGATCTTAGAATTATGAATTATAAAAACGGGACACTTTAAATGTTATTAAAAAAATGTTTTTCTCAGGTATGTATTTCCATTTTATTTGAAAAAAAATAACATTTTATTTATCAAAATATCCACTTTCCTTGGTTGTAGTATATTTTTCACTCTAATCAACTTTTTCCAAGACAGTTGGATATAATATTTTCAAAATGTGACCTGGCTATAAGAATATTGAATTAATTGTTTCTAAGCTCAATCGATATCTAATTCTTTGGAAAATATAATTGAAAAATTTAGGGTTTATTAGACGATAAATAGTATTTTTTATTTTTTTTCAAATATGAATTACATAAAAAAAAATATTTTATTATTTATTAGTATCATATTATTGAGTAGATATATTCGATAATAAATATATTTACACATTCACCAGATATATTTCAATAAAATATTTTTCCAATATTTAGTATGTAAAAAAAAAAAAGAAATAATAATGCAAATATTCTACAATAATAAACCTAATTAAAAAATAACTAATTCAAACAAAATATTAAAACCTTTAAAAGATATAAAAGATTAAATACATATTCTTAATTTCAAAAATTTTATTGTATTTTTAGAAATGAAAATAAAAAGTTAAAAAAATAATTGCGATATTCAATTATTTTTTTAATATTAATTACATTTTTAATATTACATTTTTAATATTAATTACATAAAAAAAAACAATTGAATATTTAATAAGGCCTTCTACCCCCCCACCCCCTCCCCATAAATTAGCCCTTCCAACCCTCGTCTTGCGAAATTTTGAAAAAGTAATGAAAAAGAAAGTTCGGTTTATATTAAAAAAATAATAATAAGGCGTTTGGTCTGCAAGCCTCTTTGAATCAGCTGAGAGGGTCTTTGATTTTTTAGATCAGGAAAAAAATCTTCACATTCGCTGCAATCTGAAATAGAACCTACCTAAAGCCCAATTTACACGGGCTTACTACTTATCATTAGTTCAGGCGCTGGCTTTTTGAAAAAGTTGGCTCTTATTTTGATTTTTCGTTCAATATGTCTCTAAAAAAAAAGATAAATTTTTTTTTATTAGTGTTTTCGAAATATGGTCCTCCGGCCCGGAAGTCATTTTGAAAATTTCATTTTGGCCCGCGCTTAAAAGTATTTGCCCACCCCTGAACTAATGACAAGTACTAAGCCCGTGTAAATTGGGCTTAAGGAGTGCTTAGTCACAACCAATATGGGTGGATCATCTCTCTCTCTCTCCTTGAAAAGGCCCTACGCTCCAAAGTCAACCAACAATTTTTTCCTCTTCGGGCTATTCCCATTTCAATACTCTGCTGAATTACCTTCTCGAATGCTCGTTTATTCGATCCACCTCAACTACCACCTCAGCAATACAAAAAGGCACAATTCCGACCTGACATATTTACAATAAGGCTTTGCCCACCCCTTAATAGTGGCATCGCACTTTTTTATCCACCCACATTTTGTTTTATTTATTAATTCTAATCTTATCTATGGATTAGTAGGATGTGAAGAACATGCATCCCTTAGATAGGTAGGTTCTATTTCAGGTTGCAGCGAATGTGACGATTTTTTTTCGAGATCCACAAAATCAGCTGATTCAAAGAGGCTTGCAGACCAAACGCCTTACTATTATTTTTTAATAAACCGAACTTTCTTTATCATTACTTTTTCGAAATTTCGCAAGGCGAGGGTTGGAAGGGCTAATTTATGGGAGGGGGGAGGTAGAAGGCCCTATTAAATATTCAATTGTTTTTTTTATGTAATTAATATTTAAAAAAAAAATAATTGAATATCGCGATTAATTTTTAACTTTTTATTTTCATTTCTAAAAATACAATAAATTTTTTGAAATTAAGAATATGTATTTTATCTTTTATATCTTTTAAAGATTTTAATATTTTGGTTGAATTAGTTATTTTTTAATTAGGTTTATTATTGCTTACGCAACCCTTCGTTCAATCCCTAATAAGTTAGGGGGTGTGATCGCCTTAATCTTTTCCATTGCTATTTTATTTATTGTACCACTCCTCCACCAAAATCGTCTGTTTCAAGGACTTCAATTCTACCCCCTAAATCAAATTACCTTTTGAATTATAGTAAATTTAGTTATTCTTTTAACCTGAATCGGGGCTCGCCCCGTTGAAGAACCATACATTTTAACTGGCCAACTTCTCCTACTTCTAATCGTATATACATATATATAGAGTAAGATCTGCTCACTGAAAATTTAAAGGGCCGCGGTATTTTGACCGTGCAAAGGTAGCATAATCAATAGTTTTTTAATTGGAGACTGGAATGAAGGATTAAATGAAATTTTTACTGTCTCGATTTAACAATTGAATTTAACTTTTTGGTAAAAAGGCAAAAATGTATTAAAAAGACGAGAAGACCCTATAGATTTTTATTAATAATTAAAATGATGCGTATTATAACAATTAAATTGATTTTTGCATTATTATTTCTTTTTTTTTTTTTTACTAACTAAATATTGGAAAAATATTTTATTGAAATATATCTGGTGAATGTGTAAATATATTTGTTATCGAATATATCTACTCAATAATATGATACTTATCCATCTTTTAATAGTGGCATGGCACTTTTTTATCCACCCACATTTTTTTTTATTTATTAATTCTTATTTTATCTATGGTTTAGTAGGAGGTGAAGAACATGCAAAACAATCTCTTGAAAAAATCTCTAACATCAAAATAATAATAAGATTAATATAATAATAATAAGATTACTTTTTAATGCTTTGAAACCGACTAATTCTAATTACCTTTCTCTCTTCTGCATCCTTTATCAATGCTCATCCTTGACAGGTATGCTCTGAAATTTCCTGATTTCACTTAAATCTATAATATTATATTTCTCTATAATCTCCTAATGTCTCGTGTTACGAGTTTAATTATTTTTTAAATTGGGTTATTAACCCAAAATGCTCGTAAACCGAATCAACTTTTTCCATAAAAAATGCAATTAATTTGTTCCAGACGCCAAAATATTACAATACTATATAAAATAAAAATAATTTTCAATAATAAACAGTTTTATTTATTATAATGCTTATAATAACGTGCATAACATATACTAATTTATACATATTAAATATTAAATATTATTAAAACAATTGTTTATTCACATATAATTTAACTTTTCACTGGTTCACATTTTTTCAGAAACAAATTAATAATTGAAAATTTAATTTTGACGACTTTTTAGCAAGAAGATGAAATGAGCCATTACTACATTATCAAATAAATTAATAGTTCTAATTAACTACTGCTTCATTAGGATAGTTTTGTTTTTACAATTTGTTTAAATTTTAACCACATTGAACGATGTTCTTGAATTTCTGATGTCCTCAGTTTCTTTTTTATTCCTCTTACCTCGACAAAAACTCGTTTAGCTTCAACTCATTCGACGTCGTGTTCTGCAACGAGTTTCGTCTATATCAAGGCATGGAGATTTTTCTGGTGACACAATTTCTTCGACAGGCTTCTTTTCATCAAGTGTCTTCCTAAAAGCATGTGGATGAGTTTTAAGCAACATATTGCTGATCTAAGGCAAGCACAGCGTATGATCCACAAAATAGGCAGCGCAGTTGAAAATAATTCCCACCAAAAGCTGTTCATGCGATTCGTAACCCGAGGTTCCATTGAATTGTTAAAATAAAATAAAAAGCAATTTAAATTCAATCATACCATACTTTCTAATGTATTATATATTTGTTAAATCTAACTTTAAATATTACATTTACATTTGGAAATTAATAAAACTTATACCCATTTTATAATGCTAAATAAAGAACAATGTTTAATTATATTTGGTGAGCTATAATGTACAGGGTGCGCCAGAGAAACTTACTTATTTGAAAAAATTCCCGCGCGGTGAGTAGAGGGGCGAGAGGGGGCACATCTGTGGAGGGGAAATTTCCCTTCAATTTCATCCTTATAAATTGGCTGTTGTGCAAGAAATAACTGAAGGCGATTTTGTTGCCCGTCAAAATGCATGTGAAATGCTGATTGACAACCTGCATTCCACATTTCCGGCTGCGTCAACAAACAAAACATGTGTTATTGGTGTGGTGTAAATCCACGTGAGCTTCACCAGAAGCCACTTAATTGTGAGCGAGTTACTGTCTGGTGTGCGATGTCGGTAATGGGAATAATTGGTCCTTATTTTTTTGAAGAAAACAAACGCGCAGTTACCGTGAATGGAACTCGTTACAGGAACATGATCGAGGAATTTTTTCATCCAAGACTCGAAGAAATGAACGTTAGGAACGTGTGGTTTCATCAAGATGGAGCAACAGCACACACAGCACGAGACTCAATGAATTTGTTGCGACAACATTTCCCCGACCGTCTCATCTCTCTCAGAGGGGATTTCCAATGGCCGGCACGCTCTTCAGATTTGACTCCATGTGATTTCTTTTTATGGAGTTATTTGAAATCCCTGGTTTATGTCGATCGACCACGGACCATAGCACACATCAAGAACAACATTCGCGACGCCATTGCCAACATACCGATTGATATGCTGCAAAGAGTGGATACGAATTTCAAAAATCGACTTCATCAGTGTATGCGCAATGGGGGTCGCCATTTATCCGATGTCATTTTTAAGACTGCATGAAAAAAAATTGGGATATTGTATTCTCAAATAAATAAAAAATTAAAACAATAACTGAAGTACTTTTGTTTTTATTGACCTTTCAAATAAGTAAGTTTTTCTGGCGCACCCTGTATGTAGATCATTTCATCATCATCAGAGATGGAGAAGATAATCAAGAATTCAAATCAACATTCAATTGCAGATTAAACCATGCAATAGAAATAAATAATAACATATTAGATTATATAATTTTAAAATAAGTAAATTTACATTGAATTAAAAATCAAATAATAATAAATACTGACCTCGGAGTCAATTTAGGGTTGCTATGAATATCTCGAAGACCATTTCTTCAAGTCTTACTTAGATTGGTGTCCCAGCACTCCAAACAAGATAAATAAGCAATAAGAAAATAAAAAGAAAGATATAAAAATAAATAAATAATAATTAATATGATTCAATTTTGAATCTTCTGTGATATTAAAATACTAAAATACGTTAAAATTGAAAAATATTTAACATGTTTTAAAGATGATTTTTATTTAAAAAAATATTATTTGAATAAAATTATATTTAATGAAAATAAATCATATAGATGATATTTTTAATGTTTAAATAATTTTCATTTAACTTTTAATAAAATTAAACTAATGAACATATATATTTATGAGTAATATATAAGTAAAAAATAATAAAAATGCATTTTACAAAATTTAATTATTATTAAAATATTTTACCTTACCTTGGTTGGGGTGTAGCACGTCGAGATGTCATTTATCGTTGCATTATGCTTCATTCTGTGTTTTCACTGCACTTTACATTCGTACAACCAATAATAACAAATGTAAAAGACCAACACATCACTTCTTTGATAGTACGCAATAGACTGACTAACAAAATATATTTCTATTCATTTAAATAATAATCAGGGTCAATAATCTCCTCTTTAAATTTTTTTTTTTTTATACTAATCGGATTATCTTTTTTTTTAAATTAAAGAATTTAAATGATTTAATTAAAAATAGCAGTTAATTTTACTTGTTACTAGCTTCGCTCTTTGCATCTAGACAAGGGGCTCCGCCCCTCTAAACCGCTTCACCGTTAATATCTTTGTATATCCTGTACAAAAGTGTGTGTTCTACATTTAAATATTAAACTTTATATCACAAAAAAGTAAAATGATTATTAAATACTATTATATACTAATTGGAATGTATTTTTGATAAAAATTCATATTCATAAAGATGATCTATTTTACTTGTTATATTCTGATTATTTTTTTTAAAAAAGAACAAACGGAATTATTAAAAATAAAAACAAAAAACTAAAATAGCACTTATTAATATATTCTGTATTTTTCTTTTGTAAGCTTTATAATTTTTATTATATTTATATATATAATTATATATAATTAAATTATATATATAATTGTATAAAAAATAAATAAATATTTTAAATGAATTTTAAAATGACTGTTTCAGTTCAATCAACTAATTAATACTTGATAATGATTCACCGGAAATAACCCAATTTAAATTTTAAATTATGTTTATCAAAATGATTCTTCTATTTATCAGTAAAAAGAAAATTAAAAATTAATTTTGTAAGTCATTTATTCGTAAATAAGAGAATAAATTGAATTGAAAGAATATTTATTCAAATTTGATTGACATTTTATAAATTTATATATATATATATATTATATTTAAGAAATATTAGAAATAAATTAAGGGGAAATAAGAGAAATGATTATATGTGATATAGAGACACTAAAAATGAAAATAAAACATAATTACGAGTATAATATGTAATTATAAAGAAATTGATTGGGCTATGTTTTTCTATTTATTTTCTAACTCAGTAATTCGCAAGACTACGAGGCTCTTAAACTTTTTGGTTCTAAAAAAAAAGGTAAAACGTTTTTGGGACTAGGCTCTTAAATATTTCCGACTTTTTTTCTAAATTTTTTCAATTTGGTTCTAAAAACAGGGTAAACTTTTTTTGGGACCACTTATTTCAATATTTTTTTTTCAACTTTTACACTTATCTTTTTCTTTGTGTGCCGCGGTAAAAAAAATCACTCCTCTAACTGCTTGTATTACATTGAATCTTCATCTCTAGTGAGTGAATGTAAATTGAAGGGTGAAAATCGATGATTGATGACAGCTGTTGAATATAAATATTTGTTTATAATACGTTCACAAATTTGGAATATGCAAGATGTTAAATTTATTCCTATTGATACAATAAATTTAGTGCATTTTTTTTGATGTATAAACTTGATTACTAGAATTGCATTAAAAAGTCTTGATCTCTGTTTAGTTCAATTTAGTTCCTTCGACCGGTAACAGGGGTTCTATGTCAATGCTTTGATACTATATATATGCCACCTGTTGTTCAAGTCATCATCAGTCGTTATGTTATGTGATACCTTGTAGTTTTATCTAATATTAATAATTCAATTTAATATTAACTAATAGTTCAAATTTTCTATATATATATATATATATATAAAGTAATAAAAATTCTATTGGTCTTAAAAAATTTATTTTTTTAAAATCTTTTCATTTCAATATGCATTGTTTTTTTAGATCATTCTGCAACTTTTTTTATTTTGGTTAAAATTTTATATTGGTCTTTTTGTATTTCTATTACATCTAATTACTTATGAAATTTATATAGTATCTTTTCATTTTTTTTATTAAAATAAAATTTTTATTTTTTAACAGAAATTTGTTTAGTATTTGGATATTTTATTTTATTTTTATTATTATAATGATATTCACTTTCATTATTTGAAACTTCTATTCTATATCTAGGCTATGTAATAGAATAATAATTTTTTATTAAAGCGAGACGGTATTTCTATTTAAAGTGAAGAGCTTGGCCCCACTTCTTCCCACGAGCTCTATATTAGCATATGACTTGCAATCCTATTATATCCAAAATAGATGCCGATTTTCAAGCATGAAATTATAGGATGAAACCATTTATTCTAGAAACATAAAATAATAATAAATTAAAAAAAATAATAATAATAAAAAATTTAAAATAAATGTACTAAACTTGTAAAAAACAATTAAAATTGTTGTACACCTCTGACTTTTGTACGTCCTACGCAAGGACAACGCCTATCAAGCCGGTTATATCAATGAGGTGTCCTATGATCAGTAGAACGGGTCCTCTCAACCTTTACCTTGATTTTCTTGATCGGAGGCGCTATCAAGTAGCTTTTCCCCAATGTTGTTCCCGGAGGCTGGGTTGACTCCTTCCCATAGACGCCATCTAGGGAAATTCCCTTACCAGGCCCGGGACTTAAACGTGAGGCAGGTTCGCTACCCACACACCCAATGGCGCATGTTGTACACCTATTGTATCTATTATCAGTGTGTTGCTATAATTACTCTCTAATCTCTATTTTAATATTTTCAGATTCTGAAATTGCTTTTGCCAATAACTACTAATTTGAGTTTACTAGTTTATTTATATAAAAAGAGGATTTCTCAGTTAAATATTATAAAATATTATAAAATGTTTTCTAAATTGTTTAACTTTAACACTTTATTCCTCACAAATAATTATTTAATTGATTTAATCAAAGGGAACAAGTGATTGTTTTTTTTTTACAAAAATTCATTTCTTTGTAGTGTATATGTACCTACCATATCCATTATAATAGATGGATAGACTTGTACATATTATATTACTTAAATATAAATGAAAATTAATATGGAACAAATAAAAACATTAATATACATTTTAATACTTTGTATAGGTATTGTATTATATAATAATTGATCTGTAACATAAAGAGTATGCGCCTGACATTTATGCAACACTATACGAAAATATATTAATAATCGTGATGGTTGCATAACAATTAGGCGAGATTTTTAATTTTTAATTGATAATTTTGGATTTCATTGAAAAAATTATTAATTTTAAGAAAAAAAAAATTATCTACATATACATATACTTATAATTATTTTTTTTTTTAAATATGATATGTTTCAATATATTTTAAAATTATTAATTTAAATATGATAAGATATTAAATAGATGTAATTTAATAAATTATATTATATTCTTTTACATAGATTGTGCAATAGGGTTTTTATAAGATTAGTGGTACAGTTATATCAAATAAAATAAGCATAAATTAAAAATCGAGAAAACTGATAATTTATTAAATTGATTAACAAATAAAAATAATTTAAAATAAACAAATAAAATGGAAATTAATTGAAAAACTAGTAGGGAATTTTTGAAACGCAATATATATATATATATATATATGTATATAAATTAGAATGAATGAACATGAAATGCTATTTTGCTAATGGTTTATTCCATTGCATATGTATAGTTATTATCATAATAAATTTCTAGTAAATAATATATCGTAATGTTTTTTTCTTGATGAAGTAAATATCTTTGGAATGGTTAGTAGTTTAGTGTTAATAACAATTCGAAAACTATTGACTCGTTCGTCATATGATCAACTCTTAGTGAATGTTAATCAAAGTGGCTTATAGCGTCGCTGATGTCGTCGGAGCGATGATGGTAGGGATAAGAGGGGAGGGGAATGCCGTCGGAGTGGGGGTCGGCGCCGGGCTGCCATTTTGACCGGAGAGCTCAGTTGGTGTTCGCGGCTACAGCGAGTGCTACATTACAAGAGGCATTTCCCAATCGGACTTTTTTTTTTTAATAAAATAGAAAAGAAATAAATAAAGAAAAAGAAAATATATACTTATATCCCATTTATATACGGGAACAACTATTTCAATGGTTGATTAAAAAAAAAAACAAAAAAAAAAAAAAAAAAGAAAAGGGGGGCTGATATTTTTCTTTTTTTTTTCAAACTATGTGCCTGTGATCAGTGGTGGCAGTTCGTGGGTGTTTTTTTTTATTTTTGTTTAAATTATTTATTTATTTAATTTATTTATTATAATAATTTAAATTTTACTGGGGTAAAAAAGAAGAATTCTAAGGAGAAGTGTTCCTTATTGACTTTACTTTTGATTGGCCTGCTGACTTTGGCAGGTCCCTGACCAGATCCGAGACAGAGATAACAGCACGCGGACACAGGTAGGAGGAATGCAACAAGTCCCCAATCGATTCGGGCAACCATATCAAAACCAAAAAACAGCCCCAAATTCATGTTTTTGTTTGTTTGTTTTTTTTAAAAAAACAATTCTTTTTTTTTTTTTTTTTTGCTGAAATTAATCAACCTAATTTCCAATTTTGATTAGTAAGTTCGTTAAAAAAAAATAAATAAATAAATAATATTTATTATATTTACATTCAATATTCACATTCATTAATTGATATTTTTTCATATGGAAATTTACTGAACGTAGTATATTATATATATATATATATATCTTCGAAATAAGATATTCATTCAAAAAACATATATAATAGAATAACCTAATGAAATTGATATAGCTCGTCGTAATAGATATTACAACAAAATAATCATTATTTTAAAATATTTCAATTCAATTTTAGTGTTTAATACACTTTTATTTTTATTTTTATATTAATACTACACATATATTATATATTTAACTTTGATTTTTCTTTTATATTAAATTTTCAGTATTTTTTTCTTTTTACTTATTTTATTATATTAATCTAGAAGGTTTTTTTTACCAATGTATGGTAAAGCGATAAGTACTCCATTACTAGTATTTATATTTTCTAATAATTTGAAATTTAAAATTTATAAGACTCTTATATAAATCCTACAGGCCAGATGAAAATCTTATTCATTCAATGAGGGCTGGTCCGATTAACGCAAGGCCTGATACAAGGACAACACTCACAAAATACATAAAAAAAATAATATATTTATAATATAATATAATATAATAGAAATTAAAATTTAAAATTCAATGTGTTACTTTTTTTTCTTATTTCACCATCTGAAATTTACCTAAATCACTAAATACTTTATTATTTATTGATTTAATTTTCATTAAGTATTATCATTTTTAATTATCTATTAACTATTAAATGGCTATTAATCATTATTTTATTATTTTTCTATTATAATTTTAAATGTTTTAATTAAATTAAAATTATAAAAGAGTAAATATTTATGAAATTTATTGCAAATCATTCATTCATCAGTAAAAAAAAAAAAAAAAAAAACAAACAAACAAAATATAATTATAATTACTTACTTACCTAAATATTAAAAAATATTTCGCTTTTTTTATATTTTTATAAAATAAAAATAATACCATCATTAGAATTTATTTTCAGTAGAAATTATTTCAAGGGACATGTATATAATATAATATGAAATTATAGAACAAAATATAATTATAATTACTTACCTAAATATTAAAAAATATTTCGCTTTTTTTTTTTATATTTTTATAAAATAAAAATAATACCATCATTAGAACTTATTTTCGGTAGAAATTATTTCAAGAGACATTTATATAATATAATATAATATGAAATTATAGTAACTCTATTAAAATAGATATATCATATATGAAATTGTCTTTAGATATAAAAAAATAACATTATACATATTATATTATATTATTTTCTAACTAATAGAATCATATATTTTTAATGGACTAAAATTTATTATGAATTTAATCATCTTTAAAGTTTTCATTTAAATAACATCTCTTTTATATATATATATATAAATTTCGAAAAGCAAATTATTATTAAAATTTATTAATAAAGCTAATATATAGTTTATATAATTATATATATATATATATATATATATATAGATTAATTATAATAAATTAAATCAAATTACTTTCTCTCTCTCTCTTTCCTTATCTCTATTAAACATTTTGATAAATACATGATAGACATCGAATATTTAAAATAATAATAATAATAATAATAATTACCTTTTTTTTAATTTTTCTTGTAATTTTTTTTTTTTTATTTTTTTTATTTTTTTTTTTTTTTTGAATTGAAATCTTTCAATAAGAAGTAATTAAATAAATAAATAAATAAATGGTTAATTCTAATTAAATTGTAGAAATAGAATGAATATAATATATATATATATATATATATATAGGTGTGTGTGTGTGTGTTTGTGTGTAGGTATCCGTATGTGTAAATAGCAAGCGGCGGCGGCCGCGTGCCACCAGCCTTGGCGGTTTGGCAAGCTATCAAAGCTTCACGTCTCTTGCATGGTCTTTACAGGACCCCCTCGTGCTCTCTGTCTCAGTTCCACTCTCTATTTCTGCCTCTCTCTCTCTCTCTTTCTCTTTCTCTTTCTCTCTTCTTCTCCATTCCTTTCTTTTTTTTTCTTTCGCGTGCTATCGAAGCGACACACGCTTTAGCTATTAGAATACTCATTATATCTACCTATCACGTAGATACCAGCTTAGTGAGATTTACACATTAATCATTTTTACAGCTCGATTGGTACATAAGATTCTCTCCATAAATTCATTGTTTATTAAATTTATTATAAATAGAGAATATTTTTTTTTCGAAGTATATATATATATATATATATATACTCTTTTAATAGAATACTAGTATCTATTAAAATAATCAGAATTCCTTAATGAATGAACTCGAAGAATATTTCATTTAAAATACAAGAGTTTATTTGTATAAAAAATTTAGATCGGATCAATCACCTTTCACAAATAGGTAAAGTAATTATTACTGTACTATTTAATAAAGAGTGTCAAATTGTAAATATAACGTGAAAAGTTAAAATACAAAAAAAAAAAAAAATCAATTTTATCCGTTACAGAATAAATAGGTTATAATATATTTAATTTTTTTTTTTTTTTTTTTTTAAATGGTCAAGTCGATAGATTTATGGATATCTTGATATGAAAAATCTTTGGATTCATAAAAATCAACTGTGGTAAGGCACAGAATCCACCAATGATTTGAAATAAATCAATTTCCAAAGAACATTATATTTATATATATAAATTATAAAAAATAAAAAAATATTTTTAAAACTTGAATTTAAAAGGAGTAAATTATATAAACTTGGTTTTTAATTTGAATTTTTTTTTTAATTATTAAGTACTACTATAGTTTAAATGAAAATTTCCGATAATGAATATAAAATTAATACTTTGTAAACTACCACTTCCTGTTCTCGGATATACACCAAAAGTTGATAAATTCATGCTACTGATGCATTAAGTAAATATAAATATTTTAATTTGAATACGTGTCATTCCAATCTTTAAATATAAATAAAACTATAATTAAATAAGTTGACCTGTGGCCAGGTTCTAGAACCGACCGACGATTTGAAATAAATTAATTTCCAGCTACAGAAACAATTTCAAATAATTTAAATGTATCTATTAGTTTAATAAAAATCAGATATGGATATAACATAAATATTTTTAATTTTATTTTATTTATAACATATAAGGAGGCACTGGCTGTGAAGTCATGAAGGGCTGGGTGACGTTATATAATTTTAAATTAAGAAAAAACGAATAAAGATGATTTTCCCGAGGATAAAACCAATACAAAGTGCATGATTTGTGGAGATATGTACAAAACTCCTCATGTGAAATTTGGTGTGAAAATAACCCTTCCCTTCCTATCGTCGAACGGTAATACTACCACTTCCGGTTTTCGGATATACACCAAAAGTTGATCAAATCATCATACTGATGCATTAAGTAAATATACCAAATTTGATCGAAATCCGTCGAGCCGTTCAAGCTATACACGTCTATACGGACATACAATGGACAGATGGACGGATGGAGAGACGGACAGACCTCATGCTAAAAATTCTTTTTTCTGTAAACAAAATGCATGATTCGTGGAGATATGTAAAAATCTCCACATGTGAAATTTAGTGTGAAAACCTTCCCTTCCTATCATCGGTCGGTAAAAATCATTTAAAAAAAATCATTTACCTAAGAATTGTTGGATCCTTTCAATTCGATTGAGGTGGAGATAAATAGATAGATTGGTAACCCTTTCTCACTCAGATAACAAACTCTATCAATATTGTACAATTCAATGAATATGAATTATTTGAAACTCTTTGTTTAGTTTCATTGAAAATGGAGTTTTATTTTTTAAATGTTTATTGTGTTTGCGTGTGTGTGTTTGAAAAAGAAGAAAAAAAAGTTTTATTTCACACAAATAGCCTCTCTGTATATATAAATATTAATATTTCATTAATAATCGCTATTTACTATATGATTCTAATATTTGGATAGATAGTTTTATTAAAAAAAAAAAAATTATAATAAATTTCTTAAAATTATTAAATTAGGAATACAATATATAAGTATATATATTTGTTTAGATTATAATATTTATTTTAAAAGAATGAAATTTAAAAAAAAAATGTTCAATTAATAAAAGTTTATTGAACTGGCAAAATGACAACTTCTGACATTTATATTGAAAGTTTCTTGACTTTTTAATATCTTTTAAATAAATCTTTTTTTTTTTTTATTTTTGAAAATCATAATTTTTCAAGAAATATATAAATATATATTTAAATATTAATAGTAAATGTTTTAATTTAATATTTAGCATCTTATTATATTTCTTTTATAATTATATTTAAGAATGATTAAAAAAAAAATTCAGTGACTGGACATTTTCTATAAAAAATTAATTTTGTTTTTAGGTATAATTTAATCTTAAATCATTTCTGATTCAGGACGAATTAAAAAAAAAATATTAGAATACTATGAGGTCATTGATTCATTTTGCATTTTGCTGGCATCCTCTTATCAAATTACCTTTCGTAAAAGCATTTCAAATATGAATAAAGAAGAAAAAAATGACTATTTTAAAAAAAATTACTAAATGACTTCAATTTAATTTGTTGGAAACTTCTTGAATTTATTTCCTTGGAAATATTAAAAAAAATTTCAAAAATTTAACATATTTTATCTGCCCCTTTAAAATGAAAAAAAAATCAATTAAACTGAATAATAATTCTAAAGAAAGGGTGAGCACCTTCTTTTTTATCAAAGGGCTAAAGGGCAGCAAATAAAAAAAATAAATTTAATAAATTATTAATCTCTAAATATTTAATGAACAATTCTCTAAATACCTGTCTCTTTCAAGGTTCAAAATATTGTTTTATAATTGTATAACTTATTATAATATATATTTAAACTTAACAGTAATCAAGTGACCCGAAATAAGTTTAGATTACAATAAAATGAAACTATTATTATGCTTGGCGGGCCGCACAATTTTATTCGACGGGCCGAATGCAGCCCGCGGGCCATCGTCTGCTCATCCCTGTTCTAAAGCATAAAACATTAATATTTTTTAAAAAAAACAATATATTTTATCAATAAATTATGAAATTATTTATTATTGTAAAATAATACAAAATAGACAGCATTAAGAATAAATATTATATATTTACATAAACAAAAGAAAACAAAAAAAAAATTCAATGTAAAAATTTTTTTCATTCTTAATAAATTTTCATCTTCTTATTATTATAGTATAACTTTTCTATTTTTATTAATATCTAATCAAATAATAATTAATATCTTTACGAGATGATCAATCTTTTTTTTATATTTTAAGAATAAATTGAAAAAAAAATAATGCAATTAATGCAATCACAAAATTAAATTACTTAAATTTAATTTTTTTTTAAAAAAACTAACTTAATTCAACTTTTAATTTACAATCGCCAATTTTTTTTTAAAAAAATACATTTTTATCAAAATTTTAATGTAAAACAATAAAATTTCGTGAAATTTAATTATTATTTATTAAAAAAAAATATTCAATAAACTTTTACTATCTCGCCAGATTCGATCACGAAAATTATCGATGTCGAGATTTTGATGTTTTTTAAACGTTTTGAAGGTTCCTGAATCATTTTCACTAAGGTTGAGAAAAATGTCTGTCTGTGTGTGTGTGTGTATGCATGTAACCAAGATTATGCAAAAACGGTTTGAGCTAGAATGATGAAATTTGGTACATGGGCATTATTCAAAATTCGTAGTTTTCTATCAACTTTTGACAAATGTAGCTCATCCGGAAGAGGGTCATTACCTACAACGTTTTGATTTTTTCCCTCTAAAGTGACCGTAAAAATAAAGATATATGTTTGAAAATTTTTCACATGATTAAAAACTTTATAAAACTGCTATATATAGAATTTCAGCTTGATTGAATCACTGAAAGTACCAGAATTAATTTTTTAACACTGCAAATCACGCGCCAACACGTGACGTAGTGCCATCAACAAAGAGCCAAACATACGCTGATTTAATAAATATTATTTATTAATTTTAATTTATAATTAATTAAATTTAATTTAAATATAATAAATATGTTAATTAATCCAATTCAAATTTGCGAGATAGTCGAGTGGAGACACTCCACTTTATTTTTTTATAATTTTAATTTATTTATTGTATGTGTACTAATGCATTACTAAAATTAATAAATTTTTTTTTTTGTTTTTTATTGATTTTAAAACAAATCCAAAAAACAGATCAATAACTTTAAATACATTCATTGAGTATGGAATACAAATATTTATTTTATTAGAAAGAATCAGCAATCATTTTATTTCTATTACTTTATCAGATGAAATAGAAAAAATTATAAATAAATAAAAAAAATAAATAAATAAATAAAATAAATCAATATTAAATAGATTCAGAAGAGAAGAAATCTTCTCCATTTATAAATGAAAGTCACTCACTCTTTCAATATTATCGTCTTATCGTTTGTTCCTTGAGACACACCACTGTCTCTGAAACCACAACCAACTCACACTCGTGATCTTATCCATTCCCCTATTTTTTTTTTCTTTTTTTTTTCTTTTTTTATTTAACCCCTCCTGCCCTTCCTCTTTTCTCTCTTTCTCTCTCTCTCTCTCTCTACTCACTCACATACAGACACATATGCTGTCTCTTTTTTTCAATCTGACTTGTTCTTCTTCTTCTACTTCTTCTTCTTCCTAGCATTAGCAGCGTTGAGATTAAAGACAGAATGCTGTTCGATAATGAGTAAATCCTTGACGGCCGGAAGTTGTTATAGCCTGTTAGTTCTTTGTACTCACAAAATGTCAACATATAGATATCTATCATTCACAAATCATATATATATATATATATATATATTTTTGTATATACGAGTATACAATACGATATTTTTTTTTTTTTTTTTTTTTTGGAGAATTTTATTTATTTTTATTAATAATTGTTTTCTTTTAATTAAAACAAATGCCAATCATTGATATATCATGATCAATATATATATATATATATATATATTAAAAAGTAGAAACAAACAATTTATTTATTTTGTTTTTTATTTTTAAAACTTCTCTCTTACTCATTTTAATTTATATTTTGAATCAATAGTAAAACTAAATATGTGAATTTTTTAAATAAAATAGGATAGAAATATATTATTTATTTATTTATTTGTTTGCATATACACGCAGTTTGAAAATATTTAATTTAAACATTATTTTCATGGTATTATTCAATTCGAAACACCTTTTTGTATTTTTATTTTTTTAAATTACCTTTTTTTAATATATAGATTACAATATAGAGATATATACATATATCCAGTGATGTATTGGTAAAATAAGAAGTAAGGGAACGCATAGGGGGAAGCAAAAAAAAGTCCTATTTTCAGCAAAGTATTTTTTTCCAAATAAGTTTTTATTTTTTCTTATTCTTATTATACAAAATATTAACGAACACGAAAAAAGAAATTCTAACAGTAGATTTAAGTGGGAGTTCTCGTGTCATGAAAAAGTACTGAAAAAGTTCTGGTTCTGAAAAAAGGTAAGGGAACGTCGTTCCACCGTGTTCCCCTCCCAATATACCACTGCATATATCCAAACTCCAACATCTTAAATATTTATAATTTTCAATATTTTTGTTTTTTATTTTTTTAAATATATGTATATATTAAATGAATTAAATGTAAATAAAAATATCTTAAATAAAAAACCATGACAGAAAATAAACAAAAGATAATACACGAGTACTTATATTAACTCTAGATATATATTTTATCATTTGTTCAATATTAATCTGATTAAAATTTATTAATTTTTTTTTTGTTTTATTGTAATCTTTGACTATAAAAAAAAAGACATAGACGTAAAAAAAAGATTTTCTAATTATATTTTAAATAAAATAAAAACTGAACATCCTAACAACAAAACATCCATCCAATTCAAACTAAATATAAATCAAATAAAGTCCCGAATTATTAATTTCTAAACTTGTTTTATACACAATATTAAATATTGAGTGAAAGATAAGAATTAAATATGAATATCTTCTTCACTTTATTCAATTTTATGAAAATTCTATCTAAATTATAATGTAAAAGACAATATTGCAACAAAAATAAAAAAAAGTTAAATTTTTAATTGAACCCTTTGAGTCAAAGACATAAATTAAATTTTAAAATGTCTCTTTGTTTGTTTTGCTCTTCTCATCTGATAAATACACCTTCATATACATGTACATATATACCATAGACTTGTATTAAAGATGTATAGGCCGTATTTTGATAAAAGTTTCAGACAAAATATAAAAGTTTTTTAATAAATATTATTAAAACTTAAGATTGAAGTGTGTATTTTTCTTTTTTATTAAATTTAAAATTTTTCTAATAAAAAAATTCATCTATATAAGTAATTAGAAATAGATATTTATTAAAACTAGAATATTTCTTATTTTTAATAATATACTTTTCTATATATAAATATATACAGTGGTGTATTGGAAGGGGAACTCCAGTACTTTTTCATGTCCCGACAACTTAAAAAATATTAATCTAATTTATAAATAAGAATGGCAACAAATTTGTTATAAAATGATTTTTTTTTTAATATATTGATGTTTGATATATTATAGACTTTTTTAATGAATATGTATTCATCTTTTTAATAAAAAAAAAAGAAATATATCTCTTTATTTATATTAGTACATTGTTTTTTTTCGTTTTATATTTTTAACCCTTGCAAATATTAAATTTTCTCTAGGATCTCAAAATAGAAGTTTATTTGATGTAATGACCATTTGATTATAGATACAAATCTTTTATTGTTCAGATTGTAAACAGAAATTGAACTGTATTTATTAAAGCTTTTGTGGTTATTTTGATAATTGAGGGAATTTTTATTAAAAGACCACATTGTTTGTATAAAATTATTTATTAAATTAAATTAAAATAATAATAATAATAATAATAATAATAATAAATAATAATAATTAGAAATTGGACTGTTGGAGCATAATCTAGAGATTTTGATGCATACTGGCTACTAAAGTCACAAATGAATTTTTTTCAACTATGTGTTGTTAATTATATTTAATTTTAATAATTATTACATATTAT
This sequence comes from Labia minor, assembly GCA_963082975.1. Taxonomy (NCBI): domain Eukaryota; kingdom Metazoa; phylum Arthropoda; class Insecta; order Dermaptera; family Spongiphoridae; genus Labia; species Labia minor. The sequence goes on from OY720345.1 coordinate 83,279,001, forward strand.
TCTTATTTAGATACATATAAGACATGAGGTGAAGTAAGGGATTGGTTATTTTACTTATAATTTTGCACAGAATAAGGTACTTATATAGGGTTGCCAACTCTATAAAGTTACAAAAAAGGACACCCTTAAAAAATTAGGTACACTTACATAGGACAGTCGAGCGTATTTAAAAACGGACTGTCCTTTCCAAAAAAGGCCAGTTTATTTAACTATTGAATTGGCGAGGTAATTTTTAATATTACTTTGAATATTATTATAGAATGTATTCGAAAATATAAATAGAATGCCACAGTCAACAATTTTTATTCAATTTTTAACGCAAAATTTAATACAGATTCTTTAAAAAATCGAAGAACACACAAAAACATGAGTAACTTTTACAGTTGTCAAAAATAAATACTAATCCAAAATGACTGATTATTTCAACATATGTGTACCAACATAACAAAAAAAAAATAATTTGATATTCGAATGTAAACACCCCACGAAAATTAAAAAATCACCTTTTCTTTTGAACGTACCTCGTATATAAATATATATATATTACCAGTATATAAATAATTATAATAAAGTATATAGTTATATGTATATATAGAATAATTTTATTTATAATTTATATATTTATCGACACAAAATTTTGGAAGAATCTAATTTTTTTATAAAATGTTTATTTTATGGAGAGCTAGTAAAATAAAATATAGAGATTTGAATATATTTAATTTTTCTATTTTTCTAGATTATTATTATTTTAATAAAATTTAAATCAAAAGAGATAAATTTTCAAGATTACAAATATATAATTTTTAAATTTCTTAGAGTTTTATTAAAAACAAAAAGCAAGTAAAATTAAAAAAAAAAAATTTTATGAAAATCTATTTTTTAGAAATAAGTTGAATAAAATTTTGAAATTTTGAAGAAAAATAATTGAAAATAATTTGTTAAAATATGTAAAATCAAACATTTTATTGACATGTTTAATAGAAAAAGGAAGGGTGATTAATTAATTAAATACTTGAATTTATTTTTTAATATCTATACTTGATATATATAACAATATTTATTTAATATACAAATATTTTCATAATTTTATATCTTTTAAAAGTGAAAGAAGACATCTGTTAACATTCATTTAGTAATTTCAAGCCAGTTCGAATACCTTCCCTATTGAAAAGAGTTTAATTGTCATTTGAAATTAAAATAGAATATAATGAATATAAATTACGAATTGAATTTAAAAAAGTGACTCATTCAAATTTGAAAATTTATTTTAATATCATTAATTCCATCCATATATTGTATATGAAAATATATACAATGTATATATTATATGTATGTTGTCATTAACATAATAAATAAGGAAAATTATTTGATTTGATTTATTTAATATCAATATGAAATAAAATAAGAAAATAATTTTTATATTTTCATAAATTTCAGTATATTTTGACATCCTTTAATACAATGTTTTTATATTTTTTTTACCGACCGACGATAGTAAGGGAGGTATTGTTTTCACACTAAATTCCACATGTGGAGATTTTTACATATCTCCACGAATCATGCATTTTGTAAACAGAAAAAAGTATTTTTAGCATGATGTCTGTCCATCCGTCCATCTGTCCATTGTGTGTCCGTATAGACTGTATAACTTGAACGGCTCGACGGATTTTGATCAAATTTGGTATATTTACTTAATGCATCAGTAGCATGAATTTATCAACTTTTGGTATATATCCGAGAACAGGAAGTGGTAGTTTACAAAGTATTAATTTTATATTCATTATCGGAAATTTTCATTTAAACTATATATATATATAGTATAGTACCTAATAATTAAAAAATTCCATCTGTTCGTCCGTAAAGATGTGTACAGCTTGATCGGCTCAACAGATTTTGATAAAATTTGCTTTATTTACTTAATGCATCAGTATGATGATTTGATCAACTTTTGGTGTATATCCGAAAACCGGAAGTGGTAGTATTACCGATCGACGATAGGAAGGGAAGGGTTATTGTCACTTCAAATTTTACATGATGAGTTTTTTTACATATCTCCTCAAATCATGCACATTGTATTGGTTTTCTCGGGTATTATCGGGAAAAATCATCTTTATCAGTCTTTTCTTAATTTAAAATTATATGACGTCACCCAGCCCTTCATGACTTCACAGCCAGCGCCTCCTTATATGTTATAAATAAAATAAAATTAAAAATATTTATGTTATATCCATATCTGTTTTTTATTCCATTAATAGATATACACCTATTAAAATTGTTTCTCTAGCTGGAAATTTATTTAGTTCCAACTGTCGGTTGGTTCTGGGCCTGGCCACAGGTCAACTTATTTAATTATAGTTTTATTTATATTTAAAGATTGGACTGACACGTATTCAAATTAAAATATTTAATATATGATTAATTATTATAATTAAGTGTATATGTGGTAATTGGATGATGGTGGTTTAGTGTGGGTTTAGTTTTCTCTTTTTAACCACCATTATCAACGACTATGCATAATTTAAATTACAATTTTTATTACATTTTAATTAAACAAAAGTGAAAAAAATGTTGTTTATAATTTTAGAAATTTTAATTTTTAATTTATTTTCCATTTATGTAAAAATTGCTCATCATCGTCATGATTCTATTATTCCCTTTTCTTTTCTCGAATGATGCTGTCTGAATCCCTCCCCCCCCCCCCCCATTGAATCCACGCAATCGAATCGCTTCAAACTTCAACGCCTTTAACTCCAAAGGTCAAGGATCGGATTTCATATATTCTACTTTACGCGACCTTAGAGATAAAAAAAAATGTAATGTTGACAATGCCATTTTACATGATTTTGAAAATCAATCACCTACAAACAAACCAATCTCCAACCTCCTTCTAAATTGTTGAAAATTTAACTTTAACTTTAATATTTAATTCGTTATATTTATTTTCTTAATAAATGGTTTTGATTACCTTTTTTAAATATAAATTGATATTAATTATCAATCAATTTTAAATAAAGATTATAATAACATTAAAACCTTTAAATTAAAATCTTACAATTATTACCTGATTAATTACCTGCTGATGTTATATTTTTGAAATAATAAATTGTTAAAATCACATTGATGGTAATTTATAAAATTATTTATATTTAATAATAATAGTAATAAATCTACAATCAATATATTTTATAAAAAAAATTATATTTCATCTATTAATTATAAATTAAATAAGTTTAAAAACTAATAAATAAAATAATGAGAATATCATTGAGACAAAAAATTATTTATTTATTTATTTATTTATTTATTTATTTGTATTCTTTTTTAATATTATTTATACTTAAATAAAAAGGCACACAATTTTCAAAGGAGCCTAGTCTGAATAAATATTGAAAAGTTTTAATTCATTTTTTTTTTCCATTTTCTTACGAGTGTGTATTTGCGATCCAATAATAATATTTTTCTAAACTCGTTTCTTTAATGGATAAAATAAAAATCAAATCGATTATCAAAATAAATATATAATTAATCTAAGTGAGATGATGAATTATAACCTTCAAAAGATTTATAGTAAATAAGGAGAGAGAAAAGAAAATTTCGGGTTATCAAGTGTTATCAAATTCTAATGTTATTTCACAAACTTTGCATTCAAAAAAATAAAAAAAATATCAGAGAAATATTAAGAGCAGTGATTCTCAACCACTGTGTCACGAGATTATGAGGCTCTTAAACATTTCCGACTTTTTTTCTAAATTTTTTCAATTTGGTTCTAAAAAAAAAGTCTTTGGGACCACTTTTTTCAATATGGTAAATTTTTACACTTATCTTTTTCTTTGTGTGTCGCCAAATTTTTAAACCGTTAAAAGTGTGCCGCGGTAAAAAAAAGATGAGAATCACTGATTTAGGGTTAAACATATCGGTGTTTATTAAATTGTTTATTAATTAAAAATTTTCAAATACGAGTAGGAGTAGGTATAATAACCTTAAAAAATAATTAAATATATTAAATTTGATTATATTATTATAATGCATTAATTTCAAATTAAATTACATTAAAGTGTAGAATTTTTAATTGAATTGCTCACCGGAAGAAATATTTTTTCTTTTTTTATTATTTCGAAAATCTTGAAATCACAAATTATAACTTTTGAATCGCTCACATTCATATTTTATTTAAATATTCATTTAACGAGTAGTACTTACTTCTATATTATAATATACTAGTACAAGTAGGGAAGTGAAACTAAAAATTAAAATAGCTATCTACTTGCGATTAGAAATTACACAAATAAAAAAAACAGCTTTATCACATTACTTCGAAATAATCATAAGCAGGAATTCTGTAAAAAAATACATTATTATTATTATTATTATTATTATTATTTCGAATGATTCACTGATAAATTTTTCCATATATTTTCATTTCTTTTTTTTTATTCTAAAGCGAAAGGAGGAAGAAGTATCAGGCATTCTTTACTTGATTCAATAATATTTATAATAAATAATTTTAATTGTAAATTATATAAAGATAAATATTAATTGATTACTATAATTATCATAAGTTATTGTCTTATTATAAAAGATTTTGATCTAGAGAAAAAGATAAAAAGTATTGTAAAATAAAATACTATTTGGTTATCTGATACTAAGTTCTTTTTTTTTATTTGAAATTTTAATGTATTTGTATATAGGTACATATGTTTTTATTACCTTGGACATTACACATTTTAATAAAAAAAAGTTATCATTAGTTAATATGATTTATTATTATTATATATACGAGTATATATATATATATAATAGATATAAAAGAAACATTAACATAATATCTACTTTTGTTAGTACAATCTTTTTGATATGTATTATTTTTTAATTAATTAAAATGGAAATGTATTTTATTTTATTTTATTTTTTTATTTATTTTCGAATATAATATAATTAAGTAAAATATTATTGAAAGTTCATTCTCGAATTGTATTTCACCTCGTAATTGACATGAATAATGGCTATCTAATAATAAAATCTTTTTTTGTTTCTTTAAATCAGCGTTTCCAAACATTTATTCTACGTCGACAGTCCCCCTATTTTTTTTAATGTAATATAAGTTTATTAATAATGTTTAACATAGAATTAAAATCATTATACTACATGAGCTGAAAAGTCCCGGAATTTTTCAATAGGTGACGCCACTAGAAAATGAACATGACTCATTTCGAGAGGCTCATCTGTCACTTGTTTATGTATGAAGTATCATGACATTTCGTCCATTCGTTTACAAGCTACAGTCGTTTGAGTGGCGCTACTTTCGCCTTCATAAGAAAAATGGAAAAACAAGAATATAGCGTCTTGATAAACTGTTGTTCTCGAAGGAGCAGATGTGGGATAAATTCCTACAACCACGGCAATGTTTGTTTACAAGTTTTTCCTATTAAAAAACAATGCTTAATCAAGGCGCGATATTCCTGTTTTTCCATCTTTCTTATGAAGCAGCGAAAGTAGTGTGACTCAAACGACTGTAGTTTGTAAACGTATGGACGAAATGTCATGATACTTCATACATAAACTAGTGACAGATGAGTCTCTCGGAATGGGTCATGTTTATTTTCTAGTGGCGTCACCTATTGAAAAATCCCGGGACTTTTCAGCCCATGTTATAAAGATTAAATTTTAAACATTATTATATTAGTAGTAGTAGAACTAATATTATTTAACAAAATTTACAATTCAATATTTTATAAATTAATAATTGCATAAATGATTAATAGACATTAAATTCTAACTGAAATAAATAATATGACGGTTGAGGCTGATAGTTTTTTGATAATATTTTTGATATCAGGTTCAAATTTTGATTGATAATAAATTTCAAAACTTTCTCTACGTTAATATAGCTAATAAATATTATCAAATATTTTATTATATAAAAATTATTGGAAAAAATATTACTATAATTTACAAAGAAATATACTTAATCAAAAAAAAAATATTTAATTTGAATGGTATTTTATTTATAGAATAAAAATTTAAAATAAAAATTCCAATGAGAAATTCCTTAAAAAATACATTAAAACATGGATGATTATATAAATAAAGAAAAGTATAATAAATATATATAAGTTTAATGAATATATTACTAGTATTAAGGACTTTCAGGATCCGTTGGCAATTGTTTGAATTTACTTTTTTATATTTTAGTTTTTATTTTGTAAAGAAATCCTTTACTATTTTTATAGTAATTGAAAGAAGAATTTCGTTACCACCTTCCCCTCCTCCTCCCCTTATTAGGTTCTTTCGACCCCATTAAAAGCTCGATAAACCCCCAAGGAGTCTACGTGGACCCCGTTGAGAATCCTTACTTCAAACGATTACTGGAATGAACTTAATTTTCATTTACAAATGTAATTTTACTTTTTAATTAAAATCTTTAAGATTATTTTTTTTCAAAAAATAATTATTATCTCCATTTAAAAAAAGAAATTATGTATTTTTATGATTATTTAAAATTTGCGATTTATTGTTTACATCACGGGTGTCTAAACTATGACCATTCGAGGGCCACATTGCAAAAAAAAAATATGCTGGGCCGCACATAAATAACATTTTACCTTTGTTTTTAGAACCATATTGAAAAATTTAAAGTCGGAAATATTTAAAAGTTTAATCACAAAATCATTTTACCTTTTTTTTTAGAACCATATTGAAAAAATAAAATTTAAATATTTTCATAATTTGAGTTTGGCAGTTTAGACACCCCTGGTTTACATATTATTTTTCAAGAAAGAACTAAAATACTATAATCTTTTGAAAAATTTTTGTATATCTTCATATTTCATGAGCTGAACTATCTAAATATAGTTTTAAAATTTTTCATGTTGGAAGGGAGGAAATATGTATCTTCTAATATCAAGAGAATATCTCTATGTAATCATATAAATATTGTTTGTAAACTTTAGCAAAGTTTATAGCTCAATATAATGTGAATTTGTTTTTTAAATTTTAATTTTATTCGAAAATATTAAGTAAAGAAATTATAAATATTTCTCCAAAATATGTTTAAATTTTAATACAAATGGACAAATGTAAATTAAAAATAAAGGAAAAAATTATAGGAAAAATGCATAAATATTATATTAAATATACAGGTTTATAGAATAAATAGATAAAAGATGGATTAATCAGTGGCGTACCTAGAACTTTTGCCGCCCGGGGCGATCTCCAGTTTGCCGCCCTTTTTATTATAAGTCAATCAAATAGTGGTATTTATAAATTAATGCACATAAATAAATTATTAAGTTATTTAATCAATATTAATTAATACACAGAGTAAATTTTTTTACACATTTGTATGCACTCGTAAACATATTAATATAATATTTACTCTTCTTGCTTTCATACTAGAAAAATCGTGTATAATGCTCTTAAAATTTATATTTATATTTTTTCCGCCGGCTCTGCTTTTCAAAAGAAAAATCGATGATTTAAAAAAATATTGGTATATCACTTCGAAGTAATCATATAAACTTTTCAAAAGAAATAACATTTATAAACTGATATCAAAAAATTTTAGTTAGGAAAAATTGCTGAACAAAATCGTTAAGATGCGTTTACGAATTCAACGAATTTTAATGAATACAATAAAATAAAATTATTATCCTGTTCTTGGAATTAGAATTCAAAATTTACACTAAAATGCATTTATATACACCGAGGAATAATATTCGAAATCATATAGTTAATCATAATTTATATACCGGGACCCCGAGCCTCGGCTCGGTACTTAAGTTAAAAAAAATGATTCATTATTATTGGGTTTGGCTGGTAATATTAATACCTGGGACACCGAGCTGTCGCTCGACCCTTTAAAAAATATTAATCTACAATTAATTATTTATTACAATTATTAAATGTTGCATCATTGCATCAATCTGATTAAAATGAATTGAACTGGGGTCCTCAATAATACAAACAAACAATTTTAGCTAGCATAATAAGATTAATCCAAGTAATATCGTCTATTTCTATTCGACACTATTTTCAGTTATGAAATGAACAGTCAGTAGAGAGTAAAAAAATTGTAATTGAAGACCGTTGTTTTTAAAAATAATTAAATTATTTTATAGATTATAAAATAAAAATTATTGTATTAACATTAAAAATATTGAAATAAAAAAATAATAGTTTGATTTAATAAACTAAAATATTATAAACATTTTTAATGTGAATTTCTCAGGGAGGTAGGGAGCCCAATTCATTTAACCATCCATGTTGTATAAGGAATCTTAATTTCTTAACACTCCGTTTTTTCAAATTTAAAATAGAGGGAGAGAAAGAGTTTCAATTATATTCGAATAGTCTATATATTCTATATATGAGTATTTTTTTTTTCTGAATTTAATACCAAGTTGATTTTCAAAATTTTCTATTCTTTATGCATATGATTGATTACATGTGTTAAAATTTAAACAAATTCAAATATTCTAATTTATAAATTTATATAAAATTTAATATTATTTTTTCGAGACTAATGGCAAATACCGGTGGCCCTAGTCAGAGCAAGAGAAGACTCCTTTTGGTAGCGGCCCAGTCGATGATGTTATATGGATCGGAGATTTGGGCTTTACAACTATATTTTAAGTGAAAAAATGATTTCTTGGTTATATAAAAATTAAAATATGATTCTTTATATCTTTATTATACAGAAAAGTAGGCGTGTTAATATAAAATATATACCTGGGACACCGAACTATCACTCGACCCTTTAACCAATTTATACAATTTATTTTTATATACTTTAAAAATTTTACAATTTTTTAATTATTTATTATAATTGTTAAATGGGATTTCTAAAAATGACCCATTAAAAATTTGTTTCCTAAAATGTTTCAAATTAATTAAAATAAATTGTATAAATGTTCATTTATAAAATCTATATATCTGTGAGTTTGTTTTTCGATTTTTTAAATTTTGATTTTGGATTCGATTAGAGCTTAAAATGTGTAAATGTAAAGTGGTCTTGGTTTTTTTAAAATTCGTTTGGGAACATGGTCAAATCGGCAGTCAAAGTTGAAAATTCCCCATATATTATAACTACTGTAATTAGTATTATTATAATGTAAAATTATAAAGAAAAAATGTTTAGACATTATTATAGACATTTTCATTCTGTAAATTAAATAATTTTATTTCATTTAAATAAATATCTATTTTTAAATATTTTTTTCTCTCTACATTATTTATCTAATTCTCACAATATATTAAGATCATACCGGGACCCCGAGCCTCGGCTCTGTAATTAAGTTAAAAAAAAAAAATTCATTATTATTGATAAATATATATCGTAATTTATAATTATAAAATATTATTAAAATATATATTTTTAATTTTATTTCGAAATTAAATAAAAAATTTTAAAATATTTTAAATATAAAAAAAATATATATTTTTAATTTTATTTCGAAATTAAATAAAAAATTTTAAAATATTTTAAATATAAAAAAAATATTAATACAATATTCTTTAAAAAAAGGCGGGAGTCAAATTTCAATATAAATGTCATTTGTGATGTCATCAATATATAAATTAATAATAAATAATATTAATAAATATTAAATTTAATAAAAGAACAATGAATAAATAAATATAAAATAGTAATTTATTAAAATGTAAACAATAGATAAAAAGAAAAAAAATAACAAATTCATTATTTTCATTTTCATTTTTAAATAACGATTCACCCGGCGAGTTTCGAACCGACGAAATCCACTCGTTAAAACATCTCTCTAGCCACTGTACTATATATGTTTAGATAAAAAATTGTCATTTTTTTACTGTCTTAGCAGGCAGATTTGATGTTTTTTATTTTATTTTTTACCGACCGACGATAGTAAGGGAGGTATTGTTTTCACACCAAATTTCACATGTGGAGATTTTTACATATCTCCACGAATCATGCATTTTCTAAACAGAAAAAAGTATTTTTAGCATGATGTCTGTCCGTCCGTCTGTCCGTCTGTCCGTCTGTCCGTCCGTCTGTCCGTCCGTCTGTCCGTCTGTCCGTCCGTATAGATGTGTACAGCCTGAACGGCTCAACCGATTTTGATGAAATTTGGTATATTTACTTAATGCATCAGTGGGATGAATTGATCAACTTTTGGTGCAAATCCGTGAACCGGAAGTGGTAGTATTAGCGATCGACGAATGGAAGGGAAGGGTTATTTTCACACTAAATTTCACATGAGGAGATTTTTTTATATATCACCACGAATCATGCACTTTGTATTGGTTTTATCCTCGGGAAAATCATATTTATTAGTTTTTTCTTGATTTAAAATTATATTACTTCATCCAGCCATTCATGACGTCACAGCCTGGTCTTACATATAAATATATACATATATTATAAATAAAATAAAATTAAAAATATTTATGTTATATGCCTATATGTTTTTTATTACATTAATAGATATATTAAAATTATTTGAAATTGTTTCTGTAGCTGGAAATTAATTTACTTCAAACCGTCGGTCGGTTCGGACCTGGCCACAGGTCAACTTATTTTTTTTTTGAGAGAGATTAATAAATATCTATATATATTTTATTAAAAATAAATATTTTTAATTTTATTTCGAAATTAAATAATAAATTTTAAAATATTTTAAATAAAAAAAAATATTAATACAAATAAAAATGGAGGCCAATTTTGACGTTTTCCATATATAATTTTCAATTAAGAAATTAATAATGAAGCTGAATGTTTCAAGAGATATCATCAATAAAACTTAATTTTTCTTTATAAATACTATATCTAGTGTGAATTTGAAAAAAATCGTTAGAGCGGTTTTTGAGAACCAATATATATAGATAGATAGATATATACAATTTTAGCTAGCATAATAAGATAAGATAAATCAAATAGTAAACTTATAATAATCATAATAATCATTTATTATTCAAGAAAGAAAAAAAAATAAATATGAAATGAATAAGTTGCTTTTTACAACTATAACTAAATATAAAAAATGCCGCTCCAAGATAAGTGCCGCCCGGTGCGGAGCGCACCCTCCGCACCCCCCTAGGTACGCCACTGATTAATAATAATGTAATATACTCTTTTAATATAAATTTTTACTATCTCGTAAGAGATAGTATTGTGATCACGAAAATTTTCGATGTTGAAATTTTTTATTATTTAAAAAGCGGACACGTCCTTGTTCAAGTGCGAAGAACGCTAAATTTTGTGATTTATACTAGAAATAATAATCTTAATTAATTAAGTGTCTCAATTACAATCATGAATAGATTTTAATATTTATGAATATTTAAAATAAAAATAATGTTTGTGTTTTTGACGATTATAAATTTATTAAAAAAAAAAAAAACATATTTGAAAATAAACTTTAATTAAAACGAACGAGTCAAAGAGTTGCATATGTATATGTAAATCATTTTATTTCAACTGTTATTTGTGAGGACGAACCATTATACTCAAATCAATTGATACAGAACAAACGACGTGCTTTAATCATTAATGGAAGATTGAGTTCGATAAACTTGTTAACTTTCAATTGGCTCCAAATGATATTCCAATTACTTTTTCAATGACACTCAACAATTCATCACAATTTCCCTCTCTCTCTCTTATTCTCTCTATCTCCCTATATATATGTATATATATATATATATATATATATATATATATATATACATAAATATATATATATATTAGACTATTGACTTTCACAATTCAAAATGAAGTTAATTTTCAAGAAGTTATCTCTTCCTTTGATCTTCAAATGGCTCTTATATCATCAACCAATGTTTTTTTTTTTTTGGGAAATAAATTTTCATTTTGTGTTCTCTACAATTTTTTTTTTAATTTAAAAAAAATAAAGAAATTTTCTTAAATTCATATAACCCTTTTAAACAACAGTTTAAATTTTTTATGAATTTCATATTTTTTTTGTTTTTTTTGGAAATATATATATATATATATATATATATATATATATATTTGATTACGAATTTGACAGATGTGAATAAATAAATGAATATATAAAAAAATATTTTTTCTCTACACATTGTTCAGAATTTAAAATTTTTTGCATATTTTAACGTTAAATGACCTCTAGAATCCAATATATATAAATATATAATACATATATCCATGTATATATGTCCGGAAAATTGTGACATTATAGACTCCAAGAGTGAGAAAGACAAGCAAGAAACTTGGTTGGTAGCGCGGAGACCAATTGAGAAATCATCAGTTGGTAGAACGAAAGCAAAGGAGAACTTGAAGAAGTTGGAAGAGAATAGGAGTTGGATGGAAGTGGGTCAGAACAGAGACCGTTTAGGGAATGTATTTGGTGTATGTATAATTTTCGAATCTGCCAGTGCCACATAGTTAGATAAGTTTCTTCTAAGGAAGGAGGATAACTAATGTCTAAAAGAATTAAAAATAAATAAACTAATAAAAAACAAATAAATCAATTAATTAAATTAATACTATTAATGATATTATGTTATTGAATTTTAAATTTTATTAAAAAAATATAAAATGAAAATCTTTAATTAATAAACATTGAATAGATAAAAAAAAGATAAAAAAACAAACTTAAATCACATATTGAAAAATAAATATATCTTTATTTTCTATATAGAAAAATGTTTAATTAGACTCATGTTCTAGGAGTACTTACAATAATATATAATAAACTCTTTTTTATTTATTTACTTTTAAAAAGTGTCCTATTATTACTATTATTAATGTATATTAATACGTTATATTTTAATTTATTTAAATTGAAAATATATACTTACTGTTTTATCGATATCGGCTTACTAATAATATGATATAATATTTACTAAAAATTAAATTATAATAATTATATATATGTATATATATATATATATCATTAATAAAACAAATTATCAATCATTGCAAGTCAATAGGTTTGCTACTTTATTAACATTTAATTATTCTCTTGAAATTTTATATATTATCTATATAATTTGAAATATCAAATCATGATAATAGCAATAATAATAATAATAATAATAATAATAGGAGAACGAAAACTTTTATTAAAATTAATAATCAGTAAATTGATTAATTAATTGAATTTTATTTCATATTTACTTTAATAACTATGATTTCTTCAAATTAAGAAGTAAATTCATTATCTAATCAAAAACATACCTGTTAAAAAGGGGGCCAAGTTCCTATGGGCTATTTGTTTGCCTAAAAAAGGGTTCAAATCCATCCCAATGCCAAGTTTAGATGCACTTCAAAATCATTCATAATCATTTTTATCAACAGCCTGATCCACTGGTAAACATTTTGCATTCCAAAGAATCGCCACCACACCCAGTCCTCCGCCTCCTGCATCCAGGCACGCCACTTTATTCACGTCAACGGTCCATCTGGCCGAAATTCACTTTACCATACACCCAACTTAAAATATGGTATAGTTGTTAAAATACGTAGGTACATGGTTTAAAATATCTAAAATTATAATACTTAGAAATTTGAACTTGGCAGGTTTTCGTACTGTACGTAACACTAGATTAATTGTATATAATTATACTTATTATTTAAATATATAAATTAACCTGCTAATTCTAAGTATTAAAATTGTAGATATTTTAAACCAAGTACCTACGTATTTTAACAACTATACAATATTTTAAGTTGGGTATATGGTAAATTGAATTTCGGTAGATGAACCGTTGACGTGAATAAAGTGGCGTGTAGTGTGCCTGGATGCAGGAGGCGGAGGACTTGGTGTGGGACTGAGTGTTTTGTACAGCACGAAAACCTGCCAAGTTCAAATTTCTAAGTATTATAATTTTAGATATTTTAAACCATGTACCTACGTATTTTAACAACTATACCATATTTTAAGTTGGGTGTATGGTAAAGTGAATTTCGGCCAGATGGACCGTTGACGTGAATAAAGTGTCGTGCCTGGATGCAGGAGGCGGAGGACTGGGTGTGGTGGCGATTCTTTGGAATGCAAAATGTTTACCAGTGGATCAGGCTGTTGATAAAAATGATTATGAATGATTTTGAAGTGCATCTAAACTTGGCATTGGGATGGATTTGAACCCTTTTTTAGGCAAACAAATAGCCCATAGGAACTTGGCCCCCTTTTTAACAGGTATGTTTTTGATTAGATTTCAATACTTTTTTTTAAGAAAGCTTCCTATTTTTTCCTTTTGGTGCCGCGCCCGCGTCCATTCTTAGCCTTTGAAGTAATTTTGTGTTTAAAAAAATTGCATATTTTTTTAAATTAAAATTATATTTGTTTATATATTAAATATAATAATTTTATTCGTTCTTTTATTTTATAGTTCTGAATTTCCAACTTGTATTGAATAATAAATAATTAGAACTATTAATATTAATTGAAAATTATATAGAAACTGTTAAGTTATAACAATAAAAATAAACAAACTAATTAATTTAAATTATAAAGTAAAATGGTTTAACACTATTATATATATTTATAATTTACACCTAACGCTACTTGTATAGGTAAAATGTCACTTCCGGTAATCAGATCATGATGAAATTTGGTATCTGAATTTTTTTCATATTTTTAAATCTATATACAAAATATGAAGCAAATATCTCGAAGCAAACTGGTACTTTACTTGAAAGGTAAACGCAACCAGTGTAGGTAAAGTACCACTTCCGGTTAACCGATTTTGACGAAATTTTAAAGGAAATCTACAAACTGTGAATAATATCGGTGTACCAAATTTCGAAGTCCTAGCTTGATTAGTTTCTGACAAAACCAATGAATTCGTTTGAATTCGTTAAAATCGCATTGATATTCGATTATAACAACTCAAGCTTGACCGATTTCTTAAATTTCATAATTTTTTGTTAACCTACTTATAACACACGACCTGTATGCCAAAGTTCATAGCGCTAGGACAATTGGAAATACCCTAAGAATTTTGTTGACCAATCAGTGAATCAGTTCCAAAATAAGCTATTTTCACAGGGTCATATTTCAGGATCTACTGAAGCTATAACTATGAAATTTGGCATACTGCTTTAGTTCTAGTATATGACTACGTAGATAAAATTTTATCTCTGTACTTGCAATAGAAACTGAGATACAGGGGGGTCAAAAGTGACTCCAAACCATTCGTGTAAATATACTTACGGCATGCGCGCGGCTTGCTGGAACTTGGCCGGCGCACTGCCGTGCGCATAGATAATGTAAAGATTTTAGTCAAAATTGAAATTTAATCAATCAATTTTATTGAAAAATTACCAAATATATTTATTTATTTTTTTAATTATTATTAATTTTGTTTAATTATTAATGAAAAATAAAAATTCATTTAGTTTTCAAAATTTAAATTCTAGTATATCGAGTAGACAAGCAAAAATTTAATCTCCCATCACATCTTGGAGAATTCTATAAAAAAACATATTTTAACATAAATTTTTTTTTTAACATTTAAAATGTCTCTTATTCTATTTTGATTCATAATTTATATTATTCTTACACATATGTAAATTTTCATTCATTACTATTCTAGGATTTATATTCTTATTCAAATTAGGCTTTTGCTGATTCTTTCAATTTCAAAGAATTTTTGTGTTGATTCTTTTTTTTCTGTTCTGAATAAACTTTCCATCTTTCTCACCTCCCTTTTTTTCTTATCTTTAGTTTAATCACTCTTCTCACTCATAGTCTTATCGTTTTCTCTGTCTCAGCAGAGAAAAATGCTGATTTAGAATTCTTTTAACATGTTTATCTTTTTTTCCCCTTTATGAATGATTCTATTTGCCCACTCGGAAGTTAACTTCTAGTCAACAGGTTGATAGTCCCATGCTACAGGTGGTGGGGAGCTATTAGTGTTGCTTGCACTTTTGCTCTCTCCATCAGAGAGACACTCACACAAATCATTCCATTCATTGAGTATATACATCGTACATCATGAAAAAAAAACACTATATTTCATTACCTAATTAATGATGAATGAAATTTTCCATTGAAATATTTGAATATAATTTTTTTGAAACTATAAATAATATATATTGAAGAAAAACAGAAGAATGATATTTATTCTTCT
Organism: Labia minor; assembly: GCA_963082975.1. Lineage (NCBI taxonomy): Eukaryota > Metazoa > Arthropoda > Insecta > Dermaptera > Spongiphoridae > Labia > Labia minor. The sequence continues at coordinate 83,295,093 of OY720345.1, forward strand.
TCTTCTTCAGATCATTCATACATTCTAGAGATAGATAATAATTATGATAATTGAAAATTTATATTAATTGGATAGAATAAAAATTTTATTTTTTTAAATTAATCTATATAATTGAAGGCGCCATTGGGTGTGTGGGTAGAGAACCTGCCTCAAGTCCCGGACCTGGCAAGGAAATTTCTCTAGCTGGGGTCTATGGCACGGAGTCAACCCAGCTTCTGGGATCAACATTGGGAAGCCACTTGATAAAAAGTAGCGCCTCCGATCAAGAAAATCAAGGTAAAGGTTGATATGACCCGATCTACTGATCATAGGACACTTAATTGATATAACCGACTTGATAGGCGTTGTCCTTGCGAGATTTTTTTTTATATATATAATCGGACTATATTATTATTTTTATTAAAATATAATTTTAATTTTTTCACCTTTAAAAGCAGTATAAAATTATAATTATAATCATATTAAAAATGATCATCAAAATATAAAATAAATATAATAATAAAAAAACATTAATTTTTAAACGAGAAAAACCTTTATTTTTGAATGTTTACAATATATATCAACCTATAAGTATTTAAAATATATTTGTAAAAAAATATATAAAATTCTAATGAATATTAAAATTAAATTGAACGACACAAAATCAAGAAAAAAATTATAAATATGTATTTAAATTTTTCTTAAATCTTTTTCTCTCGATTATTGATATTCAATAATTATAAAAAAAAATATTAAATTTCTAACGTCAATTACAAAGTTAACTGACAAAAAGGGTGGAAAAGGTTTTATTCATGTAACCCTTTATAGGTCATTCCACATGATAGTAGGGGTAGGATTTTTATGCCAATGACATGCCAGCTTGAAAATTTAATTAAATTTAATTTTATATGTTTTCAAGTAGAAATTAGTGAAATATTGTCATAATATATATTTATATATAGAATATAGGTATATAATTAAATAATAATTTTAAATTAGAGAAGTTAATATAAAAAAGGAAAAAAAAAAAAAATTAAAATCCTTAGATTATAGAAAGATTATTATATCATAATTTATAAAGATAAGATAAGTTCAATTATTAGTTTGAAGTCAATGATTATGAATGGGTTGAAAGATGATTTATGTTTAAAGTTTTTATTTACTAAGTTTATAATAAAAAAAAAAAAATGAAAAACAAATAATGGCCTTTGAGTTTCATCTTTTTCTTTTTTCAAGTAAAATTTATCTAGATTGTAATTTTAATACAAAATAATAATTTTATTTCTTAACGGGGATAAGATCAATTCTAGATAATAAATATGATTATTTTGGTTTTAATTAATTATATTTTTTTATTAAAAAAAAGATTCATCTCTGAATTTTTTTTTAATATATTTAATATTCTTACACATATTTAGAATAAATATGATTAAACGTATCAAACCGAGACTATGCCTATTTCTAAGTGTATTAGATTTTGAAGCCTAATATCTATAACTCTGGGAAAGTGAAGAAATTTTCTCTAATCAGATATAATTGGTGTTTCATTAGAGTAAGTACGATAATCAGGTTTATGATACGGTTAAATTGTTATTTTTCTTATTCAATATTGATTGACCCATTTCCGAGCAAAAATTAATGCAGCCGTGTTGCAGTCATATATTATTTAGATTGGACTTTAATAATTTATGTTTAAAAAACTTTTTACTTTTTAGATTTTAGGATATAACTACACATTTGCTATAATTATCATTATTCACTAAGATCATATGAAAGTTTTTTCGAGAAAATTATTTGTATTTAATAAATAAAAGAATAGTATTATTATATATAAATAGGGCGACGAAACGTCCCGTTTTTCCGGAATTGTCCCGTTTTTAGGTGCTCTGTCCCGGCGTCCCGAAAAATGTCTTCGGGACAGGCTATTATCCCGTTTTTTTTTAAATATTTAGGTCATATCGTACTTTTTTTCAAAATTTGGTTATAAAAAAAGGTAAAACGTTTTCTGGACTAAGCTCTTAAACATTTCCGACTTTTTTCTAAATTTTTTCAATTTGGTTCTAAAAAAATCTGGAGTATCTCCACTCGACTATCTCGCAAATTTAAATTGGATTAAATAACATATATTAATTTAAATAAATTAAATTAATTAAATTATAAATTAAAATTAATAAATATTATTTATTGAACTAGCGCATGTTTGGCTCTTTGTTGATGGCACCACGTCACGTGTTGGCGCGTGAGATTTGCAGTGTTAAAAAATTAATTTTGGTACTTTCAGCGATTCAATCAAACTGAAATTCTATATATAGCAGTTTTATACAATTTTTAATCATGTGAAAAACTATCAAACATATATCTTTATTTTTACGGTCACTTTAGAGGAAAAAAAATCAAAACGTTGTAGGTAATGACCCTCTTCCGGTTGAGCTACATTTCTCAAAAGTTGATAGAAAACTATTAATTTTGAATAATGCCCATGTACCAAATTTCATCATTCTAGCTCAAACCGTTTTTGCGTAACCTTGGTTACATACATACACACAAACACACACAGACATTTTTCTCATACTTAGTGAAAATGATTCAGGAACCTTCAAAACGTATAAAAACATCAAAATCTCAACATCGAAAATTTTCGTGATCGCAATACTATCTCGGGCGAGATAGTAAAAAGGTAAACCGTTTGTCCCGGTTTGGTGTTTTCGAACTATGGTCACCCTATATATAAATAATAATTTTGGAGCTAAAATGCTAAACAATGTTGAATTAATTGAATTTAATGTGTAAGTTAAATTTAAAAATAATTATAATAATTTTTTTATATTAAAAACGAAATAAGAGGAGATTGATTGATTATTTTCTTTATGCGCATTTCGGTTGTTACATCATCATTAGAAGCTTACTTTATTTCAATTCAAATCTTAAATTTATTAATTTCATGTGATTGAATAGAAATTATTTTTATTTTTTGTTTTCTTTATAGCATTTACAGATTTAAAAATTGATTATCTTTTATTATTTTTGTTTTAATGCAGCTTCATCCTCGTAATCATGTTAGCGCCTATTCAAAAAACGAAGATGATTATTATTATCTATTTGAATTGTTTTCAATATAAATCCAATTTTGAAAAATTTGCTTATCAAAACCCATTATAGAATATTTTTTTAATTTTAATAAATATATATATTTCATTAAAAAAAAAACTCAAACATGACTTAGATTTTATTAATATTAATATTATTTTATTAATGTTTTTTTTCAGATTGATTGGTTGTTGAATCTCTTGACGGTGAAGAACAGATGTGGCACGCAACGCGGCCCGGGGGTGGGCCCCGAGGGGCGCAGCTCCCTCCAACAACCCTGCCGCTAAGGTTTGCTGTTTGTTTTCTACTTTTAGAAAATAAATAAATAAATAAAAACAATTATTAATTATTAGTGAGTGCTCATTCACAAATAGGAGAGTTCAACTTCGCCATTATTTTTTTTTTTTAACTTTAACTTCAAGGGTGAATTCTGACATTTCAGACAAAAAAAAGCTTTATAGAAAGATAATATTGTCAAAGGATGCTTTGTTTTTGTTGTTGTTGTTTTATTATTATAATTTTATATTTTTTATATAAATTTCATCACTGAGTAAAATGACATTCAAAGAGTTGACATAATAAAAAGACAAGACTCGTATTTTATTAAATATATATCATATATTATTTAAAAAAAAGAACATTTGACATTTTCTTTTTCAATTAAGATAGGATGTTCAAGCATATCATTCCAATTAAATAAATTCAAGTTCAATATTCACTAAATTCTCAATTTATAGAAATATATTAATACTAGGCCATTCCCGGCATCATTTGCTGCCGGTGACATAAAACTCTTCTTAGAGCAGTGATTCTCAACCTTTTTTTTTTTTACCGCGGCACACTTTTAACGGTTTAAAAATTTGGCGGCACACAAAGAAAAAGATAAATGTAAATGTTTACCATATTGAAAAAAAGTGGTCCCAAAAACGGTTTTGTTTTGTTTTCTTCTTTTTGAGCGATATTGAAAAAATGTAGAAAAAAAGTCGGAAATGTTTAAGAGCCTAGTCCCAAAAACGTTTTACTTATTTTTTTTAGAACCAAATTGAAAAAATTTATAAAAAAGTCGGAAATGTTTACATTTGAAATAATTTGGCGGCACATTTTAATAATTTTGGGGCACACTTTTGAAAATCTCGCGGCACACAAAAGTGGTTGAGAATCACTGTCTTAGAGGGACAGGCGGGTTCTAGCAAATACTTACAATACAACACAATGTTTAAATATAAAATTATCAACTTTATTTAAATCGTCGTAATAATTTTTTAATTTTTTTTTATAATCAACACTTATTTAATTTAACAAAACAAAATTTTAAAAAAATGAAGTTAGTTACAAATTGTGAATTAATTTGTAACATACATATGAAATTATATATATTAGATTATTCTAATTTTTTAAATACAATATTATAATATAAACATTTAGGACCCAAGCAGACTAGGCAATCAGACCCTTCCCACTAGGTTACCTGGTTAGGTAAGCCAAAATGTTGACTTACCACATATCAGCAAAAGTTTGACTTGAAAACAATCAGGGCAATATATAATTTTTATGAAATTCACGTATTTGTTCGTGGGGAGGGGAGGAGTGATTTCAACTGAAGAATCGAAGATCTGTATTGATTTTGATTTTGAGTAAAAATATTTCAATTTGTTTTTTTTTATAACGTTTTTCTTAACTTCACTTGGCGTCTGTCTCTCTGTCTGTATGTTCGCTCTTTTGACGAATTGAAATCGATTTTTCATCGACTTTTTATCGAGATAGGCTTTTGAAAATTTCTATAGATATTTCAATGGATCCCTAGAAGGTATAGAAGAAATATATAATTGAATTATAATTATTTAATTGTAATTAATTAGCGATTAATTACTTTTAGTAACTAACTCCTTTCGTATTGCTCCGATTAATTATTTTTCAACCGATTTTGAAACATAAATATTTATTTCAGGATAGATTTTCATTTTGAATGTATTTAAAAATATTTCATACCATTAAAATTAATGATGAATTCTTATTAATCAATTGTAACGCCAATGCGGAGGGGTTTCTTCCCTTCAAATGGTATAGAAAAAATATCTTTTTTTATACATTGTATATGTTCCCAATAGAAAGGAAACAAAATAATAGAATAACCTTTTTTTTATGAAGACAATATATATATATATTTATAAAATATACATTTATATATATATTAATGTATATATTTATATATATATATATATATATACATTTATAAAATCTCATATTAATAAAAATTATTTATTTATAATATAATAAAATAATTATTATTCAATAATAACATTTACTTAACATAAATGCATAAAATCAATTTTGGAAGATTAATATATTTTTTGTTTTATTCAATTTCTCTTGTTATATTAAATAAATTTATCATATTAAAATCGCACTAACAAGAATAAAATAATATAAATATAAAAAATTTTTATAAAATAATTTTTTTCCAATGGACTAAAAAGAATAAAATAATTTTTCTATAAGCCTGACAAAGTTTATGGATGAATTGCTTCATATTCAACGAAAAACGTTGGGCGCATTTAGTTCTATGCAATTAGCTTCCTTTATAGAACTATAATTCATATATATATATATAGACTTGCCATACGTCCCGGTTTCGCCGGGACATTCCCGGATATACTGGGTTGTCCCGGCGTCCCGCCCGGTTGTTGAAATTTTCCCGGTTTAGATTCAGGGCACAGTTTCTTGGAAATAATTGAGCAAAATTATTAGATCAGAGAATGATTAATCTGCTCTTGTGTGATTAGTAACGTTTTGGCAAGTAACACAGTAATACAAATTTTTTGAACCAAAATTTTCATTGGGAAAAATCAAATGTGAGGCTATAATATTAAATGTATTAGCACCTTTAGCGCTGGAAGAATTAAAGAATGATTTAATAAATGCACATTTTGTTGCACTAAGTATGGATGCTTATTATCTATTCTATATTTTAAGTGTTTTTGACATTACTGTTTTCATAACCCCCTCCCCCCCCCCGAAACCGACATCCCTAAACCTAAAGTAAAATAGACAGAACTGTCCCGGTTGGTCCGTGAAAAAATATGGCAACCCTATATATATATATATATACTAAGATACATACCAAACTAAAACACTTAATTAACAAGTAACACTATTTCTTCAAATATAATCAACCATTTTGGATTTAATTGATAATATGTAAATTTAATAAAAGCTCTTTTAAATTTTGATACATACTTTGATATAATAATAAAAGATTAATTTCTTAGCTCATAACCTATCAATTTTATTGCATGATAAAAAAATTTGTCAGTTTATGTATTTAATAAAATTTTTATTATTACAAAAATTTGACTTGATTGTTCATATAAATAAATAAAACTAAATGCGCTCAAAGTTTTTCGTTGATTATGAAGCAATCCATTCATAAATTTTGTCAGGTTTATAGAGAAATTATTTTATTCTTTTTAGTCCATTGGAAAAACGTTATTTTATAAAATCTTTTTATATTTATATTATTCTTATTTAACACGTTCCCGCCGGCATGTACCACCGGTGGCTCATGCCGCCACATAAAATAAATAGATAAATTATGGAACCGGCGGGAACGTGTTAAAAATCATTATTAGAAGGCAAGTGTAAAAAATATTATCAAAATTATCTAATAAATTATTATAATTCAAGGTGGCTTAGTGAATTTGACTTTGAAAAGAAAAATTAAATTAAAATTTCTTTTATAAAATTACAATATTATTTAGGAAAAATTTTTCTATTTCTTTTATTTTCCTATTAAAAACTTACTTATATTTATATATATTATTACTAATAACTGGTTTAAATATTATTAATTCGAATTTTAAACATTTATTATTTAAAAATATTGATACTAATTGTGTGTGTTTTAACATTTAAACTAATCTTAGTAGAGTAAAATTAGACAAAATCATTGCAATGGACAATTTAATTATATTGGGGTAGCTAAAGCGTGAAACAAAATCCAATCCAATTGAGTTTAATTATCTAACCATGTATACAACAAGGATATCAACGATAATTGGGAATGTAGGTATATACATTCAGATTGAGTTCTAATTAAATATGTATTTCAAAGAAATGACCGAGAAATTTATGTATTTCAAAGTAGAAATTGTGGTAATGAATTTTCTATTTGAAATGTTATAAAATAATTAAGTTTTAGATAAGCATTTATTTGATAAATAATCAATAAATAAATAATAAAAAAAAAATATTATCTATTTAATCTTAATATACAAATAAAAATTCTAAGTCTGTTTATATTACACTCTTTTATTTAGTTTCACATCGTGTCCTGTCGTCAAATCTTGCAAAGTGAATTTGACCCACTTCTAGTTAAGCGATTTCACTCAAATTTGAAAAGTATATTAAAAGTCGATGACACTGCAATAATCAAAAAGAAATATTTTGAATTTTTCAAAAATACGGATTTTTAAAATTTGTGAATTAAAAAAAAAATAATAAAAATAAATTAATATTAAACAAAAATTTAATTGAATTCCAATTATTTTAAATTAATTTTAATAAAATTAAAACTTTTTAAATATTCCAATTGATTAATAATGAATAATATTATATAAATAATTATTTTTTTTTATAATGTTAATTAAAAGGGTATTTCAAATTTTTTTTAGAACTAAATTGAAATTAGTTAATAAATATAAATTTTGTAAAATTCAATAAAGCTATGTGAAAAGCCAAGTCGAAAATAAAGAGAAAATACACGTAGCGCCCTGTGAGTAATTATGTATAAATTTATACGAATAAAGAATTTTCTAACTTTAACTTTATAATGTTTTATATAACTTAAAACTTATAAATAAATTATAAATTTATAATAATAAATGATATTATTATTAATTATTATTAAATTAATTAATTCTTAACATTTCTACTACAAAATTCTACTTCTAATAGAAATTGTCAAGTAAAATCGAAAAGGAAAAAAACGAAAGGTTTTATATTTAGGACATTTCGTACTTTTTTCAAAAATTTTTCAATTTAGTTCTAAAAATAAGGTAAACCGTTTGTCCCGGTTTGGTGTTTTCGAAATATAGTCACCCTAGAGGTATAGGTCATTTTTGTTATTTTTTTTTTTTTTTTTTTTTTTTTTAATAACCATTTAAAAAGTACGAAATGAGAAATAAATATGTATATAATGCAAGTACTAATAATAAATTTTTATTAATAATTAGTTTTTAATTATGCTTATATAATAAGAGTATAAATCAATGAACATTTCAAGTATCAAATATTTTTATTATAATTTAATTACTAAGTGAAGAGATTTTATAATAAATAAATTTATTATTATTATTATTATATAGTATAGATTTAACGTCAAATTAATAATTTCTATTAGGATAAATTATAAATCAAATAAATGTACATTTTTATAGATTTTTGTCTAATTATTAGGCCATTTGTTTTCCAATTGGTTATCTGTATCTTTTACAAGAATCATTTATATTTATCTTAATATATTACAACTTTCAAAGTATTATGTTAATATTATTAATTAAGAGATAGCGCATCAGATGTGCTTTGATAAGTTTATTTATATTACTTGAATCTTATATAATTGATTTATTTTACATTTAAGTTATTATCTATCTATCGAATTGATGATTTTATTAAAATTATATTCATATTTTGGAGAAATATTAGATATTAATAACGTATTTAGGCAAAATTATTCCACTTTCAATCACTAGAATATTTCTGTACATCAATTATTCGTATGATTTGAACTTGTCAAGATAGTAGAATAAGGCAGAAACTTTTAAAATACAAAATGTCATGAAACAAGAACACTATATCACCCAATTTATTTTATCTTACAAAGGATTGTTTTATCTAACAAGGGAATAAGTGATTAGACAAATTGGACAAAAATTGAAAATCCAATTACATAAAACATTAAAATTCTAATATTAGGTAACATGGACGATATTTAAAAAAAAATATTAGAACTCGCAACAAATATTATCTTGGATAACATAAATAATTAAAAGAGGTATTTGAAATTAATTGTGTGATGTAAGTCAAAATATTTATTCCAGAAACAGAGTCAATCTATTAATTAATATATTATAACACAGAATTTGAAAAATTAGAAATTTGGGTAATTGTTTACAAAACGGGAAGCTTCAGGGATTTGGATGAAACTTTGCCAGTGGATTTTTTTATTAATTACAAAGAATCTTTCCTTATGCAATATTTTCGGTGTCTTCTAGTCTATAAAATAAAAATTAAATTAAATTAATTCACTATTTATTCAACTTATTCACTAATTTTCGGTTCGGTTTGGAAAAATTATTTAATTAATTAATTTTTTAATTTTCATATATCCAAATCGAACTGAGAAAAAAACCCCGAAAGTGAAACCTTCTGCTGGCCAAAAAATAAAACATGATAGCTTAATTGAATGTTAATGAATTTACATGCAAATTTTAATAATTTTTATCTCATAAACTAGAAGAGACCGAGACATATTGCATAAGGAAAGTTTTTTTGAGATTAATAAAGGAATCTACTGGCAAAGATTCATCCAAATACCAGAGGTTTCCTGTTTCGTAAACAATTACCAAAAATTGTGATTATAAATATTCAAGAATAATATCAATTAAGGTTTCAATTGGTTAACGCATGTTTATTATATTTATTTGAAGGGCATCACAAAATTGAAATATATATTATGTTTTTTAAGTTGAATTATTATATATGGGGATTAATGACATAGTGAATCCTAATAGTATTAGATAATATAAATTCAAAATAATTGAAAATAGGATTGTAGACCCTAAAAAAAATTATAAATCGTTGGAGAATGTCAACAATTGTTTCACAAGGAAAATATAAAAACTAAATTAAAATAATTTAAACAGAAATATTTTCAATTTTAGATCAAATAATTTAAGACCTATATAATATAATAATATATATTGATATATTAAAATTAATTATTATAAAAAAATATAGGGAATATATTTATATATAATTTATGTAAAGGAATCGAATTAAATACTCCATGATTAAAAAAAGTTTATTGACCAGTGATTTCAGATTCAAATAAGTCACTTACGTTAAGTGATTCGTGAGTCTTTTTTAGTCATTTGCCACTAGAGAACTCAGTTTGGAGTGAAAAAAATTCATGAATTCACGTTTTATAGGCCTCAGAGATGAAAGAGTTAACAACAAACCATGATTAATTTATTCTCTAATGAAATGCTAAATATATTTTCCATTTGTATAGTCTATAAATTTTATTCTAATAAAATTCACGTCTTTTATTTATATGTATTTCAAATTTGAAAATTAAAATTACAAAAAAGTATACGTAATTGGTATAATTTCATTGTAAATAATGAAGAGAGACATACGAAATGAATAGTAGCAATTAGCAATGAATGGGATTGACCAGAAAGATTCATTCAGAAAAATCAAATGAATGGATTTTTTTACTAGACTCACTTCAGTGATTTTCAAGGGTATGTTAACTCAACCAAAACTTGTATTATATGTTTGTATTTTACGTATCGAGCCTATGATGAACAACACAGAAATCTAAAAGTTTAATTAAATATAAATAAGACTAATATTCTTCTTAATGACAAATTGAACAGTCAAAGAGTAAGAATTATCAGATTGAAATTTAATTTAAGAAAATATATTGAAATTTTATTAATTGTTTTCATATTATTTAAAATTAAATATTTCATTAATATCAGGAAAAAAATCACTTTGAAAAACTATCAGATATGTTTTATTTTATTAAAACACTTTAAACATAATTTTAATAATTTTTTAAATTTTTTTTATGAATCTTTCAAATATCATTAATTTTTACATTGAAATCAATTACTATTTTATATGCCCCTAACAGATTACATCTATTTTAGCACATTAGCTATATAAATAAATTTCTTTATTTATCAAAAATATTAAAAAATTAATTTTAGATGTAGTTTTTTTTTTCTTATCTATATATTTAAAAAACAGTTTTATCACATACTCCTCCTAAACGACTAATGCGATTTAGGCCATTCCAATGGCGTTTAAGACCGCTCGGACTAATCTATTAATAGCGTGAAATTCATTGGAAAACAATAAATACTATTTGAGAAAAGTGAAAAAATAATTTTTTTCTTACTTTTTATTATTTTTGACGTTATTTGTGACGTCACATCCAGTGCCTCTTATATCTTATAATATTTTTCAAACTTTTGCGTTTCAATTTCTTTGCGTGTGAGGGCTCTCACACTGGTCCGCTAATATATAATTAATTTACTGATTAAATTAAAATATATTTTAAATAAGACACAAAAAGAAATGAATGTTTTATGTAATATACTGATTGAAACAAAATGGATGAAAACCTTTTACTACTTTCAACCAACTATGTACCTACCCCTGTCTAGGTGTGAAGAGCGCCGAAGGCGCTCTGAGCAGCTAGTATATTTAATCTGAGGTTTCAAACCTCACCAAGTTCACATATATAAATATTTAAATATGTCCAATTTATTTTAATTTTTTCTTATTATATGTTACATATTATATTCAATTATTAAATCATAAACAAGCTGAATTGATTTTAAAAAATAAACAGTTAATGTTAGTGGGTTAAAGAAATAAACAAAATTTGAAACTACAATATATTATATTTTTTTATATATTTAGTTTTAGTTTAGTGAAAGAGAATTATTAATAAATTATAATTAAATCATAGGTAGGTGAGTAATTAATAGATAAAATAGAAAGATAGATAGAAATAATATACACTATACCTTGTATCAAGGCTTCTTGAAGAAATAAATAAATTATAAATAATTATAAAAAATAATTACTTATCAATATTTTAATTTTATTAATAACGATCCCGACAATATTTTAATTTAAAATGAAATTGAAATGGTAATTAGAATTTTATTGTTTAAATTGAAAAATAAAACTTTTTAAAAATTATTCAAAAGTCCATTAAGACTTTTAAAGAATAATAACATCTTGTTATTTTTTTTATTATTAAAATATTAAAATATTATTTTTATTCATGAATTTATTATATAGTATAGGTATTTTTTATTTATTTAAATAAATTATTTAATTAATATTTTTAATATTCAATAAAATAACCTAATAAGAAACTTGTGAGAATCTACTCTATTTTTCAAACGAAATTTAAATATGTAGATTTGGGTTTGTTAAGATAGCCTCTCTCTCTCTCTCTTATGTGATCTCATTTATTTTTATTCTATCTAAGTACTTACATTTTATTATCTTTGCTTACCAATTAGTACAAATTTATTGATTGTTTATATATGAATATTTTTTATTTTATTTATCATAGAAATAAACACAAGAAACCAGTGGCGGATCATGACAGATCGAGGCCCTAGATAGAAAGATAGATAGAAATAATATACACTATACATTGTATAAAGATTTCTTGAAGAAATAAATAAATAATTATAAAAATTATTACTTACCTATATTTTAATTTTTTTTAAGCGATATAAATAAGAAAGGCGCCACAGGGTGAGAGGTTAGCGTAACCGGCTCAGGCCCGGGCCTGGCAAGAGAATTTCTCTAGCTGGGATCTATGGGACGGAGTCCTTCCAGCCAATGGGAAAGCTACTTGATAGCGTCTCCGATCAAGAAAATCAAGATAAAGGTTGTTAGGACCCGTTCTACTGATCATAGGACACCTAATTGATATAACCGACTTGTTAAAGGTTGTCCTTGCGTAGGATGTACTAAATTCAAAGAAATAAGAGGATCTCCAAAATTAATTATGCGAAAAATAAGGTTATTTGAATCAATTTACTAATTAATTTAAAAATTTTAAACTGTAAAACAATTTTGTTGTAGATACAAGTAAAACCGCTTATCCCGCATACCGTATAACCCGCCACTGTAAGAAACTGTAGATTAGGCATTGATTATTAAGAATAAATCTTTATAAATGAGTATAATGATTAATACATATTAAGGAGAGATTATTTCAGAGATATTAAGAGAAATATAATTTTAATTGGATATTCATTAAAAAAAAAATAATATCTAATGATTTCGTCAAAAGATGTATCATCTATTTTTCTTCCAAGATTTTTTTTATCTAATCATGCCATCTCATTGATATAAAAAATTACATTTTTTTAGAATTTTTAATATATAATATAGTGAATTAAAATGTTACAATTTAAAATACATGTAAATATTCTTTTTTTTTACATATGAATTTTTGAGAATCCTACAAAACAATAAATTATAAAATTGAATAAACATTTTTCATTTTATTTTAAATATTCTGGAGAATGATTTTAAATAATAATAATAATAATAATAATAATAAAATTAATTTGCACTAATTCCTTTTTTTTTAATTTAATTAAAATTGAAATGTTTACTTAATAATATTTGATGAAATGGTCATGTTTAAATATAAATTTAGCATAAATTAAATTAAATAAATAAAATGATCAATATTCTATTTTATATTAATTGCTTTGGCACTTTCCTCTGTATTTTTCATTAAATAATTTTTAGTTATATCATTTAAAATGGCTCACTTATCACAGATTTAGGATCAATAAGTTGACCTCAAATCGATTCATTACGTTAAAAGAAAGCAAAGTATTTAGTTCCTTTCTTCAAAAGATATTCAAAGAGTTTCAGTTAACAAAATTTGTCTTTTATTGATAATATCTAATATGGGATGCTGTCAACAGGTCTGACGATAATGATGTCAATTTAGGGTTTATAGCCTGGCTAAGGCGATTGTCACAAGTAGGAGGGTCAAGGGGAGCAAAGTCCCTTTGGATAGATATATAGAGTATGCCTAAGGCAGTTGAAACAACTGCATATTAGGTATTCTCTATTAAATATTATAAATTATTATTATTTTTATAATTTGTGAAGATGATATTAATTATAAATTTAAAATTAATGTTCCATCTCTCTTTCTCCTTTATTCTTTTTTTTTATCTCTCTCTGTCTGTTCGCTCTTTTGACAAATTGAAATTGATTTTTCATCATCTTTAAATTGAGATAGAGTTTTGAAAATTTTATAGATATTTCAATGGATCCCTAGAAAATATTAAATAAATATAATTGAATTATAATTAATTAATTATAATATAATTATCGATTAATTATTTTTAGTAACTAACTCCTTTTGTATTGCTCTGATTAATTTTTATTTTTCAACAGATTCTGAAGCATAAATATTGATTTCATGATAGATTTTCATTTTGAAAGTAATTAAAATTATTTTATTGCATTAAAATTAATGATGGTTTCTTATTAATCTGCACTAGCGTCAATGAAGTAGACTAGTAGAACTAAATGCGCCCAACGTTTTTCATTGAAAATGAAGCAATTCATACATCATAAACTTTGTCAGGTTTATAGAGAAATTATTTTATTCTTTTTAGTCCATTGGAAAAACGTTATTTTATAAAATCTTTTTATATTTATATTATTTCAATCTCTCGTCCCCTAAGGTTATTTTCAGTCAACATGGCCTGTTTCACTCCATCCAAATACTTCAATTATCAAAACAATCTCTGATTTCTGTAGTATAATTGCATGAAGTTTAGTATTATGTAATTTATATTATTATTAAAATTATTGTTCTTATAAAATGTATTATTTTTATATTTCATACTCAGGTTTCCATGCTATCTTTCAAAATATAACAATCATATATTTAGAAAAAGAGTTTCGATGTGCTTGTTCTATTTGTTTAAAATTCGAAATTGTTTAAACAATTCTAGTACTCTTAAAAATACACAAAAACGTCCATTGAGAACGATTCATGAGTCAGATTAGTGAATTCATTGAATCGATAATATTTATTTCATTAAATGATGACAGGTTATTTTTGGAATGAAACGCGATCCATTCGTTTGTTAGTTTCTTATTGACGGATCAATTCCAAATCATGTAATCTTAAAACCTTGTAGTAATCAGGTGTTTGACAATTGACCTACATCGAGTCCTGTGGAACATCCTCAGGCAGATCCTCATTATGATGGGGAGCGGAGGTACACAAACACCAATCATTAAAAGTTTCCAAGAGTCTACAAAAAACAAAAACAAAAAAAACAAAACAATTATTAAAAACATTAAATAAAATGTGTTCTGGATTTTATTAATTAACTGGAAACTAATATTTTTCTTTAAGGCGGCAAGTGAAGAAATGTTATATAAAATTATATAGATATTATATACTATAAATTACATAGATAAGGGGAGGGGAAGTTTTTTACTCAGATTTAATGGTCTCACAAATTAAAATTTCATTTATAATATTGATTATTTCGTTTTCCCACCTATTTCCCATTTGTAATCTCGATCTGCAGCAATATAGTTGTGTGTGTGTGCCCCAGGTTTTATTCCCTCCTCCTTCACTCAACTCTAAACTGAAAGATGCCCACCTAATCTACTCTATCGGAAATAAGCTGGAGTGTCTCCACTCGACTATCTCGCAATTTTGAATTGGATTGATTAACATATATTATATTTAAATTAAATTAAATTAATTATAAATTAAAATTAATAAATAATATTTATTAAATCAGCGCAGGTTTGGATCTTTGTTGATAGCACCACGTCACGTGTTGGCGCGTTAGATTTGCAGTGTTTAAAATTAATTCTGGTACTTTCAGAGATTCAATCAAGCGGAAATTCTATATATAGCTGTTTTATACAATTTTTAATCATGTGAAAAATTATCTATATATATATATATATAACATATATCTTTATTTTTACGGTCACTCTAGAGCAGAGGTTCTTAAACTTATGTACTCCGCGAACCCCCACTTGAAAAAAAAATTTTTGACGGGCCCCATCCCAACTTTAGGTACTTTACGTAATTTTATTAGTTAATTTCTGGCTTACGATCTCATAAGAACAAGGATATTTGATGAATATTTCTAACAGTGATTGGTGAATAACGATTTTTTTGCATATTGTAGAACACATTTTATTAGAAATTATAATATTGAAGAAAGAAAATTCAGCTTTGCGGACCCTCAGTAAAGGCTTCGCGGACCCCCAGGGGTCCGCGGACCACAGTTTAAGAACCTCTGCTCTAGAGGAAAAAAAATCAAAACGTTGTAGGTAATGACCCTCTTCTGGTTGAGCTACATTTCTCAAAAGTTGATAGAAAACTACGAATTTTGAATAATGCCCGTATACCAAATTTCATGATTCTAGCTCAAACCGTTTTTGAGTAATCTTGTCTACATACATACACACATACACACACAGAGACAGACATTTTTCTCAACCTTAGTGAAAATGATTCAGGAACCTTCAAAACGTATAAAAACATCAAAATCTCTACATGATCGCAATACTATCTCTGCCGAGATAGTAAAAATAGCCCATGCTGGTACTCCCTATCTAATACTCTCTATTTCATCCTTTTCATACAATTCTCCAGTAATTAAAGTTTTAATTATTATTATAAACAATTTATTATTGCACAAAGTAAGGGCAGTTGTAGATTTTATTTGGAAAATAAAAAAAAAGTTATAATATTCCTGCACTAGTTAAGACAACTTTATCTATTTGTTAAATACTATTGAATATATAGGCTCTTATTAATATACTAGCCATTCCCAGTATCATATGCTGCCGGCGGCATAAAACTCTTTTTAAAATATAAAATTATTAACTTTCTTCAAATCCTCGTAATAATTTTTTTTATTTTTTTTATTTGGTCCTTAATTAATTTAATAAAACAAAATTATTTAAAAAAAATGAAGTTAGTTACAAATTAATAATTTTTACAATTTGTAAATAACACCATAATGTTACAGACATCACATACATACAACGGAAATTATAAATAAAATGATGATTTGTAGAGAATTATTATTTTTCAAAATTATACATTTATATAAAATATTATGTAATTAGTAATTGTTATAAAATAAAGTACCGGGACCCCGAGCCTCGGCTCGGTAATAAGTTAAAAAAAATGATTCATTATTATTGGGTTTGGCTAGTAATATTAATACCTGATTCACCGAATCGCCAATCAAATAATAACATAAGTTTGTTTATATGTACCCTCCATTATGTTTGTATTTTCTAATTCTTTTGATAGGAAAATCTTCCCTCTCTGTTAAAAAATACCATGCATATTAGATTTTTAGTTTTATACATTAAAATTTGTAAAAAAATATATTTTATGTGATCAGGCTCACAATAGTTTAAAAAAAGAAATTTCAAAAATTTATCAAATAACTATTTGTATAAATTATATGACTTTTTTATAAATTTAAATTTTAAATTTTTATATTATTATATTATTATATATTCTTTTTCTATAGTTCATAAATTTTACCATATTTTGTAATAAATATATTATTTCTTATCAA
Organism: Labia minor; assembly: GCA_963082975.1. Classification (NCBI taxonomy): domain Eukaryota; kingdom Metazoa; phylum Arthropoda; class Insecta; order Dermaptera; family Spongiphoridae; genus Labia; species Labia minor. The sequence goes on from OY720345.1 coordinate 83,312,588, forward strand.
AAAATATATTATGTTTTTAAGTGATATTTATGATATAAAATTAAATTATTATTTATATTATTAATTTCTTCTTTTTATTTATTTTATCTAATTTAAACATTTAAGACAAAATGATAAATGATCATAAACAAATGTAAGTAATTTCCTTGAAATTATATGATTCATATAAAATAATATAGAAGGAACGAACGGTTTATTTTCATCCGGTATTTTTATAAATATTTATAAATATATATATATATATATATATATATATATATATATATGTGTATGCTATTACATGTTCTTAAAATATATAAGTATAATTTATGAAAAATAAAAATAAAAATATTTTCAAAGTACGTATATATTTATTTATTCTCGTTACATTAACTGGATATATAATTTTTAATAGATAACCTGAAAATTTGTAGTTTTTATTTAATAATTATACAAATTATAATAGGGAAGAAATTTTAATTAATGTGCATCATCGGTTATCAAATTGGGAGACGCTCCTGCTTAGGTGGCACGGATTATTGCTAGGGAGACGCCAAAATCTTTTTTATTTAATTCTTTATTTTTATGAGTACAGATACCATTTGTTAAAATTTTTATGATTTCTTTATGAAGGGAAGGTATTGTTTTCACACCAAATTTCACATGTAGAGATTTTTACATATCTCCACGAATCTTGCATTTTGTTAACAGATAAAAGTATTTTAGCATGATCTCTGTCCGTCCGTCTGTCCATTGTGTGACCGTATAAACGTGTACAGATTAACCGGCTCATTTTGATAAAATTTGGTATATTTATTTAATGCATAAGTAGCATGGATTCATCAACTTTTGGTGTATATCCGAAAACCGAAACTGCTAGTTTACAAATTATTAATTTTATATCCATAGTCGGAAAATATTTCATTTAAAATATAGTAGTAATTAATAATTCAGTAATTAAACTAAAAATAAAAAAACCAAGATAATATAATTTTTTCATTTTAATTCAAGTTTTAAAAATATTTTTTTTATATAATTTATATATATATATATAAATATAATGTTGTTTGGAAATTAATAAATTTCAAATCGTCTGTCCGTTCTGTGCCTAGCCACAGCTCATTTGTTGATATTGAAGATGACGAATTTATACTCACAACCATTAAAAATAAAAATATTATTCAAATATAGTTCAAGAAGTTGCAAAATGAAACTTATTTAAAATGCGTTTATATTATTATATCTATTAAATATAAAAAATAAATAAATAAAAGATGGGGAGGAACCGGAATTTTCGGGGGAACAAATTAGCATAAAGATTGGAAACTACTGATATACATATATAAATAATATTCCAATAAATTTTAAGTTAAAATCCCCATAAATTGTTATTTATGTATAAGTATTGATTTAAATATTCAACGAACTTTTAGTTCGTTTATAAAATCTATATGTCTGTGGGTCTGGCCCCCCCCAAATTTTCGATTTTTTAAATTTTGATTTTGAATTCAAGTAGAGCTTAAAAAAGTGTAAATGTAAAGTGGTCTTGGTTTTTTAAAATTCGGTTGGGAACATGGTCAAATCGGCGGTTAAAGTTGAAAATTTCCCATATTTTCAGCCCATAATTATAAATAAGCGATTTTTTCAGCGCATCTTCGATCGTATCATTATAATTATAATTATTATTCCATTATTATTTAAATATTTAATATTACAATTTATATTTATATATTGTAATTATAAATTTTGAAAACATTTTAATCAAAAACATTGTTTCTTATTTAGATTAAAATTACATTTTCATTCTGTAAATTAAATAATTTTATTTCATTTAAATAAAATTATCTATTTTTCAATATTTTTTGCTCTCTACATTATTTATCTAATTCTCACAATCTATTAAGATCATATAAATTGGAATTATTTATGCAATTTTGTGATAAATATGAATAATATAAAGTTCGTTGATAGTAATACTTCCTAGCATTCCCAGATGTTTTTAAATTTAATATATTAAAACATTATAAAAATATAAAAACAAAAAAATTGAAATTTCTTATGACAATGTAATTATGATTAAATTATATTGCAATAAAATTATAGCTGAACTTAATCTTTATCAATTATGACTAAAGTTCTAATAATATACTTTTCTGGTCATTCACTCGCATAGTAAAAGAACTGACATTAATAAAAATGGTTTGTGAGGTCAGACATTCAGGAATATGGCTGCGTGTGCAAATTGTATTCATAGTCAATAAAAGAGAAATGTTGTCATTTGTTATAGCAATGTGTAATTTGGTGGAAATCTCGACAGTCAAATTCTCTCTTATGGGCATATCGAGATTTCCGTTTTTGTATATTTTTCAAGTAATACTTTATTTATTTATGTATGAACACAGCTCCTCTCGTTTATGTATATTTAATTAATAAATTAGTTAGGAAAGAACTCATTACCTTGAGTGATCTCAAAAAGAGTGAAAATTTTGAGGCAATCAACCCAAGTTTCTATCTATCTTGGCCGCAACAACCACATTTCTCCAAGTGTCCCTGTCCTGAGCCACAACCATCCCTCCTACCCTCTCCCATCTCTTTCCCTTCCCTTCCTACAATGCCCACTCACCAAGTGGACCCCACAAATATATTTTTCATCAACCCAAGTTTACTTGCAACAAAAGTTCATAGTTCTTTTGTTGTATTGTTGGTATGTTTGTACTGATTTCTACTTAGAAAATCTATTGTTCTGAATAGCACTTGCTGTCCCGTTGATATCTGTCGAGATCTCCCGCACTTATATATTTTTTTTATTGTATTTTATTGTATTTAGGATGATTTTATGGCAAACCAAACATTGTGATTCTAATATACGAATAAATCTTTTCTGAAAAACATATGATTAAATCCTTAAATGTTAACCATCATCATTTTCTCTTAATGTGTCGAAATGTCCCTAAATGACGTTATATATATTACTTTCATTTACAATACATTTGTAAATAAATATAAGAACGGGAGATTAGAAAGGAAATTTATGAAATATAATGGGGATATATATATATAATAGAATTGAAATTGGTTGAAAATGGAATCAAATAAGGATAGTTGGAGGAATAATTTTACTGAAGACAATAATTTTCTACTTTTGTATCGATATAGAAAGAATTAGATAAATATAAAGTAGATATTTTGAAGTGCTTCGAAAATAAACAAATAAATTACAGTTAAATTATTTAAATTTTATTGTTATTTAATGAAATGTAATTTTTTTATTAATATTAAAGAAATATTTCTGTAAACACATTTAATTTCTTTTTTCTTAATTCATAAAATTTGGACTTCATATGCCTTTTTTTCGTATTAAAATATTACAACCTGAATGACTATAGCTTGCTATTCGGTTCACTCCCCCCCCCCCTTCCATAAACACACTCCCATCCCCTCAACGTAAGTTTTTGTGAGATTGAATAAATCGTATTATATTCAATAACCTAAATGAACATTTATTTAAAAAAAAAGTCTTTTTTATAATATTAAATGAAATATAATGATAAAAACACGAATAGTTTATAAAATTAAAAGGAAAATTACTATTATCATGTATCATATAGTCTCTCTTATCATTAAAAGATGATAAAACCTCACGCAGACAAATTTTTCTCTGACGTTGCGTAAATTTATACTATACAATAGTTAGGAAATTTTTTTCCATATGATACGTAAAAAAAAAAAAAAAAAAAATAATAAATCGATCCTATTTTTCATTTCATTTTCATTAATTATCATTGGTATGAATGTAAATAATGGATTATAATTATTTTTAATGTAATATAATATATATTTACCAATAAAAGTTAAATATTATTTTTATAGAATAGTTTTTTTTATAATTGATTAAACTATTGGGACAAGCCGAAACAAAATAGAATATTGTTGAGCCTGTCTGATCACCTGGGCCACTAGTGAAGAAGTTAAAAAAAAAGGAATTCTTAACTCCTTCCCCCGGGTTGGAATAAAGTTAGTTGGGAAAGGAACCCTGAACAAATTTCACCGAAAAAAAGCAGTACGTTAAACTATCAGTGCTTAGGCGTTTCGTCTTGGAGAACCTGATTAAATGCAACTATCCAATCATAATATAATATGTATGGATCTGTAAAACAAAAGGTTAGGTTCACTTTTTACAAATAAAAGAATAAAATGTTTCTTGCCACGTTATAAATTTAATGCAATATGATAGAAGAAATTTATATAAAATAAAATTAATATAAAAATTTAGAAAGGAGATAATCCTTTAAATTTATAAATTAGATATAAAAATAATGAGGAATAAATGCTCAGCTAAACAAAACAGGTTACAAAATATAATATTAATGCCTCAAACAAAATTTACAATGCACGTGGTCCACAAGTCTAAAAGGCAAATTCACAAGAAAAAATCTAAAAAGCAAGTGGGGCGCCAAGCTCTCGACGCCAAGGTAGCTAGCCCTTGGTGCTATATGCCAAAATCGAGCATTGGTTGCACGGAATCACATGACTCTTTTTTCCAAACCATCCGTTGCTACAAAATTTACATGACCGGTGTTGACTTAAAATATACAAAAAAATTAAAAAAAATTATATAAAAAATAAATTGATAATAAAATAACTAAATCTAAATTAGGGAGAGGCTTTAACACTATTCAATATTTAATCTACCTATATACATTACATATTTATAAATCTATTTCATCTAATTTGATATTAAATATAGTAAATTGTAAATATTCTAAATTTTAATATCCTATCATTTTTTGCAATTTATTTATTTTTCTTTTAACTATAATTATCTTGCTGAAATTGTATGTTATTTTTTTCTTTATATATGATGCTGTATAAATTAAAACTAGAAAATTTAGATTATAAGAAAAGATTGCCATTGCATCCCAGAATTCTTATAATAACCTATTATTGACATGATTTGTTTTATTTTAAATTTACCAATTACATTCGTAAATAATAATTACATAGATTAAAGAGTGAATACAAAGATATTTGATTTGAAACTTTTCTAAGGTTTATGGCGGATAACCCATATAACAGAAGTGTTAGATTAGTTCACTTCACAATCAACTGATAGTGATAAAACCCCTTTTCAAACATTAACTATGTATACCAATTGGATATCATCTATAAATGTAGAGGTACAAATTCAGGATTGATTGAAATTGATTATCTAGTGATTCAATTTAATTGACAAACTTCCATTTATATATAACTTTGAACAACACCGAGACGGTTGATTGATATTATACAATATAAATATTATTTAGGTATGATGTGAAAATAAAATTTCTTTGATTAACACTGGTATTAATCAAAATTAACTAAAAAGTAAAATTATTATTAAATTTGTATAAAAACCTTTATTGGTGGTGGTACAGTAAATAGATGAAAAGTTGGGCAAATAGTTTTTGATATTACTTACTAGAAAACAGAATTACTTGAAACGTGGAGATGTGTCAAAAACAAAATATTGGTAGTCAATCGGGATTATAATACCTTTACTCTCAAAACACTTTTTTTCGATTGAAAGGTAAAAATAAAGTTAACACAGTTTATAAAAGAGAGATATTTAAAGAAATTAAAATCAGGGACATTGATTGTTGTTGTGATCAAAATGAAGAAACATTTTCTCATATTTATGAAGTAGAACAAAATCGATTACCTACAAGCAGGTAAATATATGGAAGAGTATGGTTTATCAGAACAAATAGAAGAGACAAAATATCTATGATAATTATTTTCTTCATCATAATTTAGAATTAATCTACATACTAATGATACCTCAGAAATTATTTTAAATCTAGTATTAGTGAAAATAAATATAAATATTATTTATAGTATACATATTTCTTCATTACAATACAACGTTTTTGTATGGATAGCATTAAATATGAAATTGAATTTGTTCTTGTAAGCAAACTTAGACTAATTGTCGAGGTTTAAACAACATTTAAAACATTTAAAGCATTTTTACTTCTAGATATATGATAAAGATTATGATTATTTTTTTTTATTCATTTAAAATTATTGGTTTTTGATATAATTTGACAAAATTTAAAAAGTTGAACAGAAATTAGAGAAATTTGTTTGGATTTGAATTTGTTAATATCTACATATTTATTCATTTTTAATTACATAAAATTACAAAAATTATAAACACTTACTTATATATTATTAAAAATATTATAAATTAGATTTCGATCAGTAAAATATAAAATAATAATATCGAGGATTTATAGTCGGAGAGTAATAATTATTATTATTATTTTTTTTTTTATTCGTATTATTATTTAGGAAGGTAAATATGAGGGAAATTCACAAAGTAGGTTACGTTGTGGAATTAAGGAAAATGTTTTTTTTTATATACATTTGAAAGAGCAACTTAAATACTATGTTTCTACATAATCGCCAAAAAAAGTTGAGACATTTATCGTAGCGATGTACGAGATTCGAAATTCCTTCCTCATAGAAATCCGCCGCCTGAGTGTTGAGCCAGTCAGCGGAGATCGTGTTTTTTTGAGAGAATGTGTGTGCCCCCACTCCATAGACTGCAATTTTGTCTCACACGTCACGTGTTTCACCCAAGTCTCGTCTCCCGTTACGATTCGATCAAGAAATGAATCACCGTGGTGCTCGTAGGCCTCCAAAAATGACAAAGAGGCAGCCATTCACTGACCCTTGTGATGGTCTGTCAGAAGCTTCGGTACCCACCTTGCACCAAACTTATGTTAGCCTAACTTTTGAGAACCAATTTCGTACAATAAAGTGCGTGAAATTTGCGGAAAACTGAAGGAAAGTTGAGTTATAGCGAAATGACTGGCTCAACACTCAGACGTAACCTACTTTGTAAATTGCCCTCGTAGGTATATACAATATAAATAAAAAGAAAAGCAAAAATAACTGTTAATGTACATAATATATAAGTATAGATCAAATTAATTTTCTCAACCATAAAGAGAGAAATAAAGTTTTAAAATTAATATTGATTATTTAAAAATATAAGTTGTAGGAATGTACGATAAATTTGTCGTATAAATTTGATGCACACACACGACTAATCTTATATTATTTTAATAATCTTATTTCTTCATTATATTGGTAATTTTCTGAACAATTTCTTGGAAAAGTTAATTAGCGATAAGCAGTACCAGAATCCCTAGTGAACAATTTCCGAGGAGCTAATATTCTCTAGTATAATCAACATTCAGGAGACTCATAAATAAAGAAGAATAGCTTTAATGTAAATTTATAATAAAATCCTATTGAACATACAAATACATATTCTAGGAATATGAATATTTATTTGTGATACATAATATATCTTTCTTTACCCTTTGATTGCTCTAAGAAACCATTTATTATTATTATTATTATTATATTATATTTATTTTATTTTATTTTGTTAAACAATTTTTGAATTTATGAATGAATTTATTCCATCTTCAAAATAGGATAATAATTTATTTTTTATTTTATTCATTTATTTTTTTCTTGTTACATTTTTATTTCAATCAACAGTGATTAGTTTAAAGTAATTAGAGTTAATCTGAGAACAAATAATATTCATTAGATCATTAAATAAATATTGTATATATACAAATGTGGACTTTAGGATTAATATTTATTTACAAATACCTACATTCTTTTGAAAATATATCTACTTAGCGAATATCTTATACATAAATATAAAATTTTAATATATATAATATTTTATTTTAGAATAAATAAATAATTAAATCTACAATAAGTTTATTTTGTTGGAGACACATTAATTTAAAATAACCAACATATTTTTACATAAATACATCTCTCAATTTATCTGTTTTAATTGTAAGTTATTAGTATATAATAAATATATTTGATTATAATAAATTTGTTCACATGTAGTATTTATGTATGTATAACTTTAAACATTTTTTTTTTATCAAATATGCATGTGCAGTTGAAAACAAAATATTATTATTTTTAAATTTTTAAATATTATTAATATTATAGGATATTAGAATTAAAAATGAATTATTTTTTATACACATGAATTAAAAAATAATATTTTATTTATTTACATATTCTTAAAATTTTTTTTTCATTTTGAGCAACAACTAACAGCTATGTTACTAATCCAGAGTAATTTCTAATATTGATTGAATGATATCGTCATGATAAATATTAAAGTTAATTTAATAGCATTAAATTAATTAATTAATTTATTTATTAATGAATTTAAATATGAAAATTCTTCATTAATACTGACAGTATGGCGTTCATTGCCTGGGATGCAATTCAACATATAGGGTGACCAAACGTCCCGTTTTTTCCGGATTGTCCAATTTTTAGGTGCTCTGTCCCTGCGTCCCCAAAAATGTCTTCGGGACAGCTTATTGTCCCGTTTTTTTAAATATTTAGGACATCTCGTACTTTGTTTCAAAATTTTTTCAATTTGGTTCTAAAAAAAACAATCAAAAAGGTAAAACGTTTCCTGCACTAAGCTCTTAAACATTTCCTACTTTTTTTTCTAAATTTTTTCAATTTGGTTCTAAAAAAAAACAAAAAGGTAAAACGTTTTCTGCACAAGCTCTTAAACATTTCCTACTTTTTTTCTAAATTTTTTCAATTTAGTTCTAAAAAAAAAACAAAAAGGTAAAACGTTTTCTGCTCTAAGCTCTTAAACATTTCCGACTTTTTTTTCTAAATTTTTTCAATTTGGTTCTAAAAAAAAAACAAATGGTAAACCGTTTGTCCCGTTTTGGTGTTTTCGAAATATGGTCACCCTAAACACATCTAATAATAATAATAATAATAATAATAATTTATCCACATACATTGAACTGAAAGAGAGAGTGATGACACAATTGTTTTTATCAAATGACATCTTTTCCGTAGAATAAATTTTTGATAATATTATTCGTGTTCATAATTGTAAAAGTTTATAATTGATAGACATTCGTCTATTTTATATAATATATATATATATATATATATATATTTATAAAAACAAAGAGGGATAAAGTCTTATCATTGAAGAGGAGGGTTTTTCTTATCTGTCCACTGTTTTTTTTCTTTCCGGATTAACGTTCTTCGAATATTCAACTTCACTTTTAAACAAATATGTTTTAGGTATTTATTCTATCCTTATTAAATAAAAAAATCCAAAAAAAAACAAACAATTTATATCTTGTATGGGAGTGATTAATAAAATCTTTTTTTTTTTTAATTATGAAACTAAATCCACAGTCTCATACAAAAATATTAATGAACACTAGATACATCGAAATATAATCTGATAGAAAAATGATTAGATGACCTTGATTCCGTATCAGAAAAGAGAAAAAAATAAGTCTTCTTTTAAAGTTGAAATTGTAGAAAGATATCAATTTTTCTGTTCATCTATTTATTTGAACATTGCTTTTAATTTTGTTGGATTCTGTAATAGAATCGTCTAATGAATAAATCGAGAATTTCAAAAACCAAACTAAATTTTTTCCTATCTTTTGTAAATATAGAAAAAATCATTCTATTTATTGATATTCTAAATCTAAATTTATCATAGAGAAATCGATATTTTTATTAACCACAATTATATCCATGCAATTGAGTTGTTCATTCCCTTTGAAGATATCAAATTAATTTGATGTTTTTACAAAATAATCACAGAATGAAAATCATTCTGTTTGTTAGAACATTTAGAACATATTTATTCTAAGGTCTGTTCAAAAGATAAGGTGAATTTTGAATTATTTTGAAAAGTATTTATTTATTCAGCAATATCCATTTTGTCCCCTTCAAAGTACTCAATGCACTTATGCCAGCGCTTCTTAAATGCGCTTTTCAGTATCAGCTCGTTCTTCGATTCCGAGTTTGTCACATCAATTGTAGCAAAACGCTTTCCTTTCATTAGAGTCTTCTGTTTTGGAAATAGAAAAAAGTCGCAAGGAGCCACATCTGGTGAATATGGTAGTTGAGGCATGATAACGGTGTTGTTTTTGGCTATAAAATCACGAACAAGTAATGATGTGTGAGCTGATGCATTATCGTGATGCAGAATCCATGATTTGTTTTTTCACAATTCCGATCGTTTGAGCCGTATTGCTTCACGCAAACGTTGTATAACTAACTCCCTTGTAGTATTTCTTATTTTTTTTTAAGTAAAAAATCGAAGAACGTTCAAAACATTACTAACTTTTTCAGTTGTCAAAAACAAACTACTAATCCGAAATGGCTGATAATGTCAACACATAAGAAACATGTGTCTACCAACATAACAAAAAAATTTCGATAACCGAATATACACAGTCCGAGAAAATGCAAAATTAATCTATTCTTTTGATCAGACTTCGTATTATAACTGATTTTGTTCTGATACTTAATTTTGACAATAAATATAACAGAAATGGTTATAAATATAATTTTCTATTTAATTTTAAAAATATATTTCCTTTAATATGTAATAATATATAATTATTATAAGTTACTATGTATTTTATACTAGATTCCTAAAACTTTTATACAATTTTATTTTTATTTTATTTTCTTTTTCAATTTCATTTAAAAATTATTTTCTATTTATCTATGTGATTGGTTTATTCAATTAGTAGATAGATTCTTGTGATTGTCGTCCCAAAAAAGATGGTTAATCGGGCGCGTATTAGACTCACATATTTTTCAATTACTTACTTCCTTAAGAAAGGAATTCGTAAATTAATTTATCATTCAACTAAGAGATGAAATTTATTATCTACTGCTAATGAATGCAGATTAGATACTCTCAATAGAATGACAATAACAAACCGATGAACGAACATGGATGGCATGCAAAATTTATTCAATCCAATTCAATTTGAAAAGTTCAGCTCAGACAGAATTAAATAAATAAATAAAAGCTAAATTTAAAGATATTTATTGATAAACATTTTTTTTAAATATTTTCCTGCACTTTTCTATAAGAACTGATAATTATAAAATAACTAAGAAAATAGTTGATGTTAAATTTGCTTAAGCTCAAATATATAAAATAAGTAATCATATCATTATCCTTTAAAATTTAATCTTTATATCATATATTATATTATAGATGATTCTATGGGCCAATAATTAAATACAATTTATTAAAACAAATTTTTGGTTAAAAATGTGTATCTAAATTTTTCGTTGTTTGTTCTCTCTACCCACGAAGTATAATGTCTAGTATTTTGTTGTGTACATAAATCTCTATGCAATAGATTTTTATTTATTTTATTTCAAACAGTAAATTATTGATATGCTTTATTACTATCTCGCCAAAATTTTTCGATGTTGAGATTTTGATGTTTTTATACGCTTTGAAGGTTCCTGAATTATTTTCACTATGGTTGAGAAAAATGTCTGTGTGTGTGTATGTGTGTATGTATGTAGACAAGATTAAGCAAAAACGGTTTGAGCTAGAATCATGAAATTTGGTATACGGGCATTATTCAAAATTCGTAGTTTTCTATCAACTTTTGAGAAATGTAGCTCAACCGGAAGAGGGTCATTACCTACAACGTTTTGATTTTTTTTCTTCTAAAGTGACCGTAAAAATAAAGATATATGTTTGATAATTTTTCACATGATTAATAATTGTATAAAACTGCTATATATAGAATATCAGCTTGATTGAATCACTGAAAGTACCAGAATTAATTTTTTAACACTGCAGATCTCACGAACCATCAACAAAGAGCCAAACATGCGCTGGTTTAAAAATATTATTTATAAATTTTAATTTATAATTTAATTAATTAAATTTAATTTAAATTAATATATGTTATTTAATCCAATTCAAATTTGCAAGATAGTCGAGTGGAGCCACTCCAGATTTTTATTTATTTCATTTCAAACAGTAAATTATTGATATGCTTTATTGTATATTTTATAATGGAATACAAAATTTTTTAATATTCATTTTATTATAATTGGACAAATGTTGTGTAATCATATGTAAAGAAATCTAAAAATAGAAATATAAGACATTTGATAAAACTAAAACTAACATGTTTAACGTTTTATAAAAACTATAGATAATCTTAAAATATAAATATTTAATAATGATAATTTAAATTAATGCATTTATTTTTTTGTTCCTTAAGAGAAAAACTTATCTATCAATTTATATATATATATGGCGCTAGGGAACTCCAACCATCTCTATCATCATCAGCCACCTCCATCCAATTTCTATTCTTTCCCAACTTTCTTACGTCTTAATGTCTGCCCATCGCTTTTTTGACCTACAAACCAATCGCTTATCAATCACTCTCCCCAAACGCAAGTTTTCAGTTAGTCTTTCTTCACTCTTCCACCTATCGGATTTACAATTGATTATTTATATTAAAATTTAAACCTATATTGGAAAAATAATAATTTCTTCATTTAATATTTTTGTATAACATTTTTTCATAAATATAAACAAAAAGAAAATATTGTAATAGAAACGAAGCGGAATCAATATTAAAATTAAAATTTAAAAAACAAATTTGCAATATATTGAGCTAAAGTTTACCAACAATATTTAATATATATGATTTAATGTTAACCGATTTGGCTAAATTCCACAGAGACATTCTCTTGAGAGGAGATAGGCATGGATATCCATGATAGAGTTTCCAAACAACAAAAAGCTTTGAAGAGCTTAATATATATTTCAAAAAAAAAAAATTTCTTTGTTTTTTGATTAAATATTGATATAATCTATAGTCAATGTTCAATTAACAAAAATTCTGCCAATTTTACATTTTAATAGGTCTTTAGTGACATAATTACCCGGATAGGCAAACATTCTAAAGTTATTTTTGGTTTCTATAGTTATGAAACGTGAAGATTTATAAAAAAAAAAAATTTAAATTCTGAACAATGTGCAGACAAAAATAAATCCTTTTCTCTATATATAGATTATAATGTTTTGACGCTAATCATAATTTACTATAAATCTTAAAATTGAAAAATTAATATTAAATTTATTGAATATAGATATGCGTAGTAAAATAATTATTACTAGTATATTTAATAATAAATTCATTTTTTTACACAATAGTGTCTTTAAATACTTAAATTAGGGTGACCAAACGTCCAGTTTTTAGGTGCTCTGTCCCGGCGTCCCGAAAAATGTCTTCGGGACAGCCTATTTAGGACATTTTGTACTTTTTTTCAAAATTTTTTCAATTTTTTTTAAAAAAAGGTAAAACGTTTTCTGGACTAAGCTCTTAAACATTTCAGAATTTTTTTTCTAAATTTCTTCTTAATTTGGTTCTAAAAAAAAGGTAAAATGTCCCGGTTTGGAGCTTTCAAAATATGGTCACCCTAACTTAAATAGTCAAATAATATTCATGAAATCTATTTGTATATTAATATTAATATTGAATAAGGATTTATAACTCTTAATATAAAATTTTTAATTATATAATATATCTATTTAAGTAGGTATATTAAATGGATCATAATAAATAAAAATAAATGAATAAATGAGCCTACATACCAAAATTGGTTTTGTCAAACCTATCCTACAAAAAATAATAATAATAATAATAATAGAAGAAGACTTATTTGTTTATTATATAATACGAATCAATATTAAGCTTTATCAATGAATATAAGTGGTTGTTGATTTGGTAAAATACCATTGATAAAGCCATATAGGTTTCAATAATCACTCGTACAATAAAATTGGTATTCTAAATGAAATTTCCTGCCAACATGACACCAGTTGTTTTATTTATTTTCTAATCATTATCAGTGACTGACTATCTTGCATTGTTTATGTTCATGTTTATGACGTCAATTGAAATGGATTTTCGATGCCTATCGAATTGAAAGTATAATATCAGGATATCAGGTGGCATCTGCCAGTGGCGCCTCAATGTCTCTTTAATCGTCCCCTATCACCAAAATTCTGAAAAATATATCATTAATTTATTATATTTTAATTGTGGGGATTTACTTATTTTACTATTTATTTTATTTTATTAAGGGTTTTTTTTTAATGAATTTTTTTTTATAAAAATGAATTGATTTATTTTATTCAGATTATATTTTTATAAATATTTCCAAAAAATTGTCACAAATTTTTCATATATATAATATAGGGTGTCCCAAAATGAAAGAGCAGATTTCAATTTCGTATTACACTCTGTATATATATATATATATATATATATATATATACAATACACACATATTAAGAATATACATTAAGTTAAAAAAATAAATATTTTTTTTTATTTTTGAGTTTTACCATATGTATCTTCGGTGGACGAAAAAAATTTTTACAAATAGTTTTATAAATTTATTGATTTTAGTTATCATTAAATTTTATTTATGAATTTTAATGAAAGAGACATATTAACAACTAAATTATCCTACAAATCGTAGAAATTATTGTTTTTTTATTGAAATATTTTTCATTTTTACTATCTCGCCAGAAAATTATAGGATTTAAAAGTTCCTGAATCATTTTCACTAAGGTTGAGAAAGATTACTCAAAAACTGTTTGTGCTAGAATTATGAAATTTGGTACATGGGCATTATTCAAAATTCGTAGTTTTCTATCAACTTTTGAGAAATGTAGTTCAACCGGAAGAGGGTCATTACCTACAACGTTTTGATTTTTTTTCTTCTAAAGTGACCGTAAAAATAAAGATATATGTTTGATAATTTTTCACATGATTAATAATTGTATAAAACTTCTATATATAGAATTTCAGCTTGATTGAATCACTGAAAGTACCAGAATTCATTTTTTAACAGTGCAAATCTCACGCGCCAACTCGTGACGTGGTGCCATCAACAAAGAATCAAACATTCGTTGGTTTAATAAATATTATTTATTAATTTTAATTTAGAATTTAGAATTAATTAAATTTAATTTAAATATTATATATTATATTATTTAATCCAATTCAAATTGCGAGATAGTCGAGTGGAGACACTCCAGCTAATTTTTTTTTCAAATTCATAATTTAAAATCTTCATTTAAAAATGATTCTTAAAATAAATAAAAATAATATAAAAAATAATATTATTATATTATTATTAATAATAATAATAATAATAAAAAGAGTTCTAAAATCAAAATTATATTCTATTAAAATAATTATTTTTCAATTAACTTCGATTACCATTTTTTTTTTTTTTTTAAATGATAAAAGACTTCATCCAAGTCTCTATTGATCTTCTCCAAGTTGGTTTTCTCCCTGTCTCAGTTGATTTATCCCTATGAAAACATCACGAATCCGTCGAAGGTTGACAGAACGACGCAAATAACCGTAGTGAATGCGCATCGTCAGCCGATAGAAGCCTTTTGAGTTGGCTGCCTATTTACAAGCGATGGATCATGGCGCCTTCTTTACTCGCCATCTTTCAATTGGTTCCAAACTAATAAGGTGAACAAAGTCAACCATATTCATTTTAACCACCAAACGACAATTTGGGTGGCTTTACTTGATTCTTTATTGGATGTAACAAATAAATCCAAAAACCTTAATCATCGTATCAGTTAAAGCGTAGCCCAATTTCTTAAAGAGAGAAGGCATGGTTGGTTGCCTGACACAAACAAATCATGGAAAAAGAGACTTTGTTTTACACAAACAATCATCCAGAAAACCTCTAAAAAAAATTGTGTATATAGGAGTAAAGCCAATATATAATATTTTTGAATTTATTTTGTTTTTTTTTATATTTCATATATAATACTAAGAAAATTACCAAAGGATTTTATAATAAGCTGGAGTGTCTCCACTCGACTATCTCGCAATTTAAATTGGATTAAATAACATAATATATTATATTTAAATAAAATTTAATTAATTATAAAGTATAAATTAAAATTAATAAATAATATTTATTAAACCAACGAATGTTTGACTCTTTGTTGATGGCACCACGTCACGTGTTGGCGCGTGAGATTGGCAGTGTTAAAAAATTAATTCTGGTACTTTCAGTGATTCAATCAAGCTGAAATTCTATATATAGAAGTTTTATACAATTATTAATCATGTGAAAAATTATCAAACATATATCTTTATTTTTACGGTCACTTTAGAAGAAAAAAAATCATAACGTTGTAGGTAATGACCCTCTTCCGGTTGAGCTACATTTCTCAAAAGTTGATAGAAAACTACGAATTTTGAATAATGCCCATGTACCAAATTTCATAATTCTAGCTCAAACCGTTTTTGAGTAATCTTCATTAGTTTTTTTTTAATTTAAAATTATATGACGTCACAGCCAGATCTTACTTATATATTATAAATAAAATAAAATTAAAAATATTTATGTTATAACCATATCTGTTTTTTTATTGCATTAATAGATACATCTAAATTATTTGAAATTATTTATTGAGCTAAAATCATGAAATTGTCTACATACATACACACATACACACAGACAGACATTTTTCTCAACCTTAGTGAAAATGATTCAGGATCCTTCAAAACGTATATAAACATCAAAATCTCAAAATCGAAAATTTTCCCTAGTGAGATAGTAAAAAGGAATTAATTATAAAATAAAGTTATGTAATTGATACTATAAATTAAATCAGACTTAGTATTTAATTAGAAATTTCATTTTATTAAGGGCCGACCACTTAGCTGTTAATGATAATATAAATAGTTCAGTGTACATAGAAATTTCATTTCTTCAAGGTATTTCTATGAGCTTGCAACTCCTTCCTTGACCTGAGGGATTATCCTGGAGGGTGAAGACACTCCGATCTATGCCGAAGAATGACTTACTTTCTTCTCCATCCTGAGGAAAACTCTTCCCCCTCCGAAGTAGTCTTTGGCTACCTTTCCAATAACTCACCCCTATCCTGCACACATAAAGAAACATGTCATTTAATTTTAATTTTAAAAGTTTAATTCACATGACAATAGTTTCTCTTCTTCAATCTAGAACCTTTCTTTATATTATTCACGTCTTGGTCCCAAAACGTGAGGATATCAGTATTTAGTATAAACGTTTATTTATAGCATTATAATGCTATTTCTCTATTATAGGGCATATATATTACAATATAAAATATAAAAAAAAATAATTTTAAAACTTGAATTAAAATTACTAAATTATATTATCTTGGTTTGTATTTTTACCGACCGACGATAGTAAGGGAGGTATTGTTTTCACACCAAATTTCACATGTAGAGATTTTTACATATCTCCACGAATCATGCATTTTCTTAACAGAAAAAAGTATTTTTAGCATCATGTCTGTCCGTCCGTCCGTCCATCCATCCGTATAGATGTGTACAGCTTGAACGGCTCAACGGATTTGATGAAATTTGGTATATTTTCTTAATGCATCAGTATGATGAATTCTTCATTAGTTTTTTCTTAATTTAAAATTATATGACGTCACAGCCAGCTTTTACTTATATATTATAAATAAAATAAAATTAAAAATATTTATGTTATAACCATATCTGTTTTTTATTGCATTAATAGATAAATCTAAATTATTTGAAATTATTTCTGTAACTGGAAATTAATTTATTTCAAACCGTCGGTCGGTTCTGCGCTTGGCCACAGGTCTACTTATTAGTTTTATTACTGAATTATGAATTACTACTATATTTTCCGACATATCAATATAAAATTAATACTTTATAAACTACCACTTTCGATTTCCGGATATACATCAAAAGTTGATGAATTCATGCTACTGATGCATTAAATAAATATACCAAATTTTATCAAATTGAGCCGGTTAATCTGTACACGTTTATACGGTCACACAATGGACAGATGGACGGTAGGATAGACATCATGCTAAAAATACTTTTTTCGTTTAACAAAATGCATGATTCGTGGAGATATGTAAAAACCTTCACATGTGAAATTTGGCGTGAAAACAATACTTTCTCTTCCTCTCGTCGGATGGTAAAAAATCATAATAAATAAAATATAAGAATAGTATTTTGTTATATATTATCTTTTTAAACTAATTATATAAAAGAAGTGAAAAAGAACAATAAAGGAAAAAATTAAATTTATATTGTATTATTATAAATTTTAAATAATTTAATTTTCAATTTTTTCAAAGAAATAAGTATATAAAAAAAAAGAAAATTTAATTTTTTACTAGAACTGTTTAGATATTATTTTGCTGATTGGATTTTCCACCTGATGCTTAACATATGTTTTATGATACTACTTAAATTTGGGTTAAGTATATGTTCTATTCTTTAATCAAATAACAACTGCTATTATTCAACTACTAGAATAAGCTCAAATTATCAACCAATTAGAAAAGTTATTAAGATTCACAATTGGTATTTCATTCAGTACTAATAAATTTAATTTTAGATAAATTATACTCGTTTTTGTATTTGTTTGTTTCTATTCTTTCTTATTATCTCAAGCGTTTGATTCTGTAGACAAATCTAACAAACTTGTTGGCCATTGACTTATAACAAAGTTGGATAACTCATAGATGGTTGGGTAGAGGAGGAAAGGGGGGTGGGGGTGGAGGTTGGGCGCGGGTGTTTAATGAGATTTAAACTTACCCTGGCAAACAATATTCTTAACTCTTAAGCATTTTATGATAAAAATTGCAACTTGGAACAACATGAAATTTGAGGCCCAGTAGAAGAAGAAACCCTTCCCAAAAGTTTATTCAAATGAAATGGTAAGAAGCTTTTGTCGCACTTAAACAGTCACCAAACTTTCTTTCTCATTCTATTCAATTTTCAATTTTGCTTTGCAATTTATTTATATTAAAAAAATATTTTCATAATATTATTATTTTCATGATAGAAAAATTAGAAACATTAAAATATTAATATCTTTAGAAATTTTAGAAATTTCTTATAGAAATTTGACATGGGTTTTTTATGGGTTGGAATAGTGACATTTGAAGATCATCACTATCCAAGGGACGAATAAGGCAGTAATCTGAGTAAAGCGTGGAATTAACACAACATTCCGTCGACAAAAATATGACGGTCTTATTTTGGGATATATACTTTACATCCACTATCTTAAAAATAGTGAAAACAATCATTAATGACTATTATATAGTGTTAAAGAACGATTTCGCTAAGATTCGCATTTAAAGAAGAAAAAGTGTTTTCTAATGCTCGCAGTAATTTGTTCCCCAACCCCCGTATACTCCAGACCTAGCTCCAATAACTAATTCCCTGTCCTGTCAAGAGGATGCTATTTTCTACTAACACATATTTAAATTCTTATTTAACTGATGAAAAAATTTGTTAACGCATTTGGAGAATAAAACCGTTTAATTAGTTTTGTTAGTTAAAAAATTAATATTTTAAAAATTTAGCATAAGAAAATGGAACCAATTTAAATGCCAGTCAAATATATCAGACATATTTTAGAAATAACAATTATTTTTTAAAATTTATTATCGTAAGTTTAAAAAAAAATAAAGACAAATTAAATTTAACTTTATCTTTATTTATATGATATTATTATATTGATAAATTAGGTAATTTAATTTTAATGTTAAAATTAAAAATAAAACAGGATGAGAACCAATCAACATTGTACTTTATTTATTTCCTGACTTTGATAGATAGTTAATAGATAGACAATAATAATAATAATAATTATAATAATACCTAAAATACGGAAGAAGTAGCAAAAAAATTATGTAATGAATCTCATAGAGGTTTTTATTGTTGATAAAATACCAAATAGTTTAGAAAATGAATTATCATAATATTTGTATTTATTGTTATACTTACTTATATTATTTTAATTTAAAAATAATTTTATAATATAAAATTACTAATTATGTTTTAAATTTTGTATTGCATAGTAAATTTTATGTGGTCGAATTGCGGCAGCAACAAATAGAATAATTAAAAAAAAAAATAAATAATTAATATGTGTAGTTATTTAGTAATAATAAATTATATCTAATCACACATATATATTATCCATATCAAGTAGATATTTATTATTAAAATTTTTCTATAAATTATATATATATATATATAATATATTTACCTATACGTATTAAAATTTATTATAATTTTTATTCCTAAGATTTTAGTAAAAAAAAAATGAGCTGTGACCAGGCTCAGAACCGACTTACGATTTAAAATAAATTAATTTACAAACAAGATTATTGATATATATGTAAAGATGTTAATTTTTTTTGAAATTTTATTCTGTTAAAAGAATATACAAAAATATATTAAAATTATTAAACATTAATTACATTAATTAAGAACATTAAATTACAAATAATTACCTGTTAAAAGAATTAAATTATTCGTTAATTAACAGTAGTATAGATTTTTACACAATATACAGTTAAATATCCAATGATAAAAATAATTATAATCTTATTAAGAAAAACTTAATTTTATTTATATTGGAAACCAGTGTCCTAGATCTAATGAAGATGTCGTAGTAAGCGTAGCTTTACACCTCCCCCTCCCAGGAATCTATATATATGAGAACGGAATTAATTTGCTTGAATGAAATAAATTAGATTTTCGTTTATTGTTACTAGTGACCTCATAAAATGATTGTGAAATTCGTCTAATTATTGGAAAGGGTCCAATACGAACTTTGCTTAATTTAGACCTATTTAATTTACTCCCATTCTCAATATATACTAAATCTCCAGGACTGAAGGTATACTCTCGTCTGGTTTTGTCTATTCGCTTCTTGTTTGTTTCAAAATTCTTCATGGAGTTTTTAAAAGCTGTCTTCCGATCTTCTTTAAGGTTTAAATCTTTTTCTTCTCGAAAAGGAGATATAATTTCCTTTTTCCCAAACAGAAGGTATGATGGTGCAAAACGTGTTGAGCTGTGAATTGTATCATTATATTCGTTTACGCATTCTTGTGCTAGGGTTGACCAAGCTTTATTATTATTATTGTCATTTATTTTACATCTGAGACGATTTACTAAAGTTTGGTTCAATCGCTCGTTTAGCCCATTTGATTCAGGGTGATCGATACATGTAAAAACGATCTGTATTCCCATATTTTCTAGAAAATTCTTAAAATAATTAGAATTTATACCAGTGTATTGGTCTGCTAATAAAATTGAAATTTTATTTTTTTTTGCAATTGGGCTTATTAAATTTATAAAATCCTGGGCGTTCTGACCTTTTGTTGTCGATATCCAAGCATATCTGGTGAAGTGATCTACCAAGATATGCATATATTTTTTTGGGGATCTGTTTCCACTAAATCCTCCTACAGAATCGATCGACATAATTTGGAATGGTTCCGTAGCAGGTCCTAATTGTGATAATAAACCAATAGCACGCCTACGTCGAACTTTATTTTCAATACATATTTTACAATACCGGCAGTATGTCTTTATAGCTTTGTCAAGTCCTTTAAAATAATAATGTGGTCTAATTGTGGAGAGCATTTGTGCTGGACCAATGTGACCATATCTTTTATGTACAAGATCGATTATTTTGTTTCCAAATACTGGAGATACAAATATTTTTGGTTTGCCTTTTGTTTTCTTTAATAATAACCCTTTTCTATATTCGATCTGTTTCTCTTTTTCTAATTCTGAAAGATGTTCTTTCTGATCCTTTAATATCTCAGGTAAATCTATTAAATTCACAACCTGAATTGTATCTTCATCTTCAAAGTATTCAAGCACTGGGTACCTGCTCAAAAGGTCAGCTAATACATTTTCACTTCCTTTTTTATATATAATATTGAAGTTGAATTGTGATAAATAAAGAATCAAATCTCCAAGGATCTCGTCAGTTCTAGCTTTTGTTTTCAGATTTTCTAAAGGTTTATGATCACTACAGACTGTAAATTTTCGTCCAATTAAATAGTATTGCCAAAATTTAATTGCATCTTTTATGGCTTTACACTCCAAATGAATGATATCAAACCGTTTTTCTCTTTCTGAAAGTTTTCGAGAATAATATGCCACTGGATGTAGAATTCCGTCTTCTTGTGGCTGTTTAAGTGTTGCACCTATTCCTTTGTAACTTGCATCTGTTTCAATAAAAACGGGTTTCTTTATATCATAAATAGCTAGAATTGGTGCGGAACATAGATAATCTTTTATGGTATTGAAAGACCGTTCACAATCCTCACACCATATAAACTTAACATCTTTTCTCAATAAACGATGTAATGGCTCTAATATTTGGCTGCTCTTTTCTATATATTTTAGATAAAAATTTATCGAGCCCAGAATGCTACGCACACCACTTTTATCGGATGGCCTTTGAAGATTTTGAATTGATATTAAATTCTCTTGATTAGGCGAATGTTTATTCTTTGAGATTGTATGTCCCAGATATTTGATTGATTTAGCTCCAAATAAACATTTCTCTAGTTTTAATTTCAATCCCTCAGTTTTTATAACCTTTAAAAATCTCTCTATATTTTGAAGATGTTCTTCCCAATTTTTAGAGAAAATTAGTATGTCATCTATATAATTTATGCAAAATTCATCCAAGTTATTTCTTCTGATAATGTTTGATAATATCCTCTGAAACGTTGCAGGAGCATTTTTCAAACCAAATGGAAGAACTTTAAACATAAATTTTCCGTATTTTGTGATAAATGATGTTTTTTCTCGATCTTGAGTTTTTAATGGTATACACCAAAATGCCGAATTTATGTCTAGAACTGTAAAATATTCGCAATTTCCAACTTTGTCAATCACATCCTGAATTGTAGGAAATGGAAAACATTCTGAGACTATAAGTTTATTTAATCTTCTAAAATCTATACAGAGACGGCTCTTCCTTCCTTCATCTTTTTTAAATGCTAATGTTACAGGGAATGCGTAAGGAGAGTCCGATTCTTCAATAATTCCTGCTTCTAACAAAAATTTTATTTGAGTTTTTATTTCTTTATCGTCAGGAATTGAACATTTATAAGGTCGACAAGCGACATATTCTTCTTTAATTAGTTTTATCTCTGCCTCGCTTGATTTTATTTTTCCAATATCATATTTATTTTTAGCAAACATATCCTTATATTTTCTTATTAATGGTAAAATTATATCTTTTTTTTTCTTATCTTCGATATGATCTAATTTAATAAAAAATTCATCACTATCTTTTTCATTATTATTATTTTCATTTTTATTAAAATTTGAATTATCATTCTGTAAATCTTTCAATTTTCTTTTATTTAGACGCTGAGAAATTTTTAAATTCTCGTTTTGAATTAATTGGAACTTCTTTATAGCGTCGATTCCCAGTAATAGATCGTAGGAAAAATTATTATTTTTAACAACATAGGTGGTTATATCATCTGTGATGTTTCCGATTTGTAATTTTATTTTTGCCCGGGCCGAAGTAGAATTTATACCGGTGATGGTTTTAATTGTGCCTTTATGCTCTATTAGTTTTAATTTAAGCAAATCAGTTAATTGTTGATTTATAAGGGTTACATTTGAACCAGTATCATAAAGGGCTTTAATTTCTAATTTATCATTTATTAATACATTTACTTTAATCAACGGTTCCAACTTCTCCCGGTTATCTAGTTTAAATTCTCGTCGACATTTATTTCTAATATTTCCATGTCGTTCGGATTAGTTGTATATTCGCTTATATTTGTTTTTAATTTTTCCTTTTCTAAATTTTTATACCAGCATACAGCTACAGGGTGATATCGGTTTGGAACACCATTGGCTTCGCAAATCGTGCATGGTATTCTTTTTGTATTTTTACTTGGTTTGAATCTTTCAGTTGTTGGTTTTTTTACATAGTGTTCAGACACCGAGTGATATCGATCTTGTGCATCAAATGTTTCATGATTTTGTTGAATTTTATCTTTAGAAATATAGAAAATATTTTTATTTATTTTTCTTTTTGGTATTTCTTCTTTTGTTATTTTTATAAGTGAATCTTCCAATTTTCTAAGCTCTGTATATAGTAAATCCAGAGTTATTGTTTGTTCTCTATCTATATTCTCTTGGACTTTACTTGGTAAATTGAAAACTATGTGGTTAATAAGGCTGGATTCTGTTGCTTTAGGTTCCATTTCACGACATAGTTTTTCTTTTGTGAGAGCATAATCGATTAAAGATCCTCCTAAATATTTAAAATTAAATGCTCTTTTTACAATAGACCAACCTTTGTTAATGAATACTTTGAAAAATGACATTTTCCATGATTTCCATGTGTCTGTCAATCCAATCTTACTTAAATTTATTTCATACCAGTCTTTTGCCGATCCAGTAATAAAAAAAATACAAAGCCTGAATTTTAATGCTATCGGAATTTATTTCAAATCGACTGCATTCCTTTTCAAATTTCGACATCCATTCTCTAGGATCGTGACATTTTTTTTCAAATTTTTCTAAAATAAATTTTTTTTCTATATTTTGCAATTTTGATTCTTCTTTCAATATGTTTAATTTCAGCTGATCTTCTAAAAATTTTATTCGATCTTCTAACTCATCTGTTAAAGGTTGAGTTGATCGTACATTTAAAAGAGGAAATCCTTCCTCTAATGGCAATTCATTAAAACAAAAGTTACCTATTTCATCGAAGTATTCTTTTTGAATGTCCTCTTCCAATTTCAATGTAACAGTTCGAAATCCGTTAATTTTGTTAATGGCTGCCAACGCACCTTTTATAATTTTGTGTTTTAACATAATCGGATGGTTTATTATGCAAGCATTTTCCTCTGGTAATAAGTACCATGTGTTCTTGTCTAATGATATGCATCTCAAAATGAAGTCTTTTTCATTTATTTTTACAATTTGTGCGAAAAATATTTTTTGAGACATTATAATTTTTTTTTTTTTTTTACTGAATAATTTAATTTGTAAAGATGTTAATTTTTTTTGAAATTTTATTCTGTTAAAAGAATATACAAAAATATATTAAAATTATTAAACATTAATTACATTAATTAAGAACATTAAATTACAAATAATTACCTGTTAAAAGAATTAAATTATTCGTTAATTAACAGTAGTATAGATTTTTACACAATATACAGTTAAATATCCAATGATAAAAATAATTATAATCTTATTAAGAAAAACTTAATTTTATTTATATTGGAAACCAGTGTCCTAGATCTAATGAAGATGTCGTAGTAAGCGTAGCTTTACATATATATATATATAAAGAATCAAAAAACAAAATATTTTTAAAACTTGAATTAAAATGTCTTGATTTGTATTTATAGTTTAATTACTCAATTATTAATTACTACTATATTTTAAGTGAAATATTTTCCGACAATGAATATAAAATTAATACATTGTAAACTACCACTTCCGTTTCCAGATAAACAGTCTAAAGTTGATGAATACATAAATATACTAAATTTTATCAACATCCGTTGAGCCGTTCGAGCTGTACACGTCTATACGTACACACAACGGATGGACAGACGGACAGACATCGTGCTAAAAATACTTTTTTCTGTTAACAAAATGCATGATTCCTGGAGATATGTAAAAATCCCCACATGTGATATTTAGTGTGAAAACAATACCTTCCCTTCCTATCATCGGTCGGTATAAATATATTTTAACTAAATTATACAATCTTTATTATTTTAAGAATTTAAATTTTAATTTAAAAAAATTGAGTAGGTATATTATTAGACAATTAACATAAATTTAAAAAAAAAATCGTTATATTTATTGAAGTTATCTACAAATAGGGTGAGCATATTTCAAAAACACCAAACCGGGACAAACGGTTTACCATGTTGTTTTGTTTTTTTTAGAACCAAATTGAAAAAAATTTGAAAAAAAGTACGAAATGTTTAAGAGCTTAGTTCAGAAAACGTTTTAAATTTGAAAAAAGTAGGACATGTGCTAAATATTTAAAAAACAGGACAATAGGCTGTCCCGAAGACATTTTTCGGGATGCTGGAGCAGAGCCCCTAAAAACAGGACAATCCCGAAAAAACGGGATGTTTGGTCACCCTATCTAAAAATCATTTTTTTTATTTTTATTTTTTTTTTTTTGTTATTTAAAATGAAAAGATAAACAAAATTATAATTAAATATCATTAGAATAGGATAAAAAAAAATAATAATAAATCCTAACATGTTCATCTGTATTTCTCTTTTTTTTCTTATTTATATTCTTTGATTTATCTGTCTATTAGTGTTTCTCTCTACTAAGCTGTTCACATTTAAGGGTCTGGATCTTGATCGTTTTCAAAGCCAATGACTTGACCAAAATAGGACATGTTTATGAATTTATCCAACCCATTATATATCTACATAAATGATTTCCCTTTACAGGCATAAAAAAAAGTCTATATTTCTCATGACTTAATTCTTCGTTTAAAAGGAGAGCTGCAAGAGCGCAAAGAGGAAGCTACTTGAGACCTGTCTGGTTGGTGAAGCCTGTGCGTTTGCAAGGGCATTGCATGAATCATGGCCATGTCCTCTCACTCGTCTTTTCTTTTCCTCTTTCACTACATGTGCACATTTTAAATAAAGCAACTCGGCTCCACTGGTGACAGGCTCGTACTTGATACTTGATTGCATCAGCAAATCTATTCAATTTTTGCTTCTTCTGCAAATTAGTTTAAACAGAAAAAAAAAGGAAGGAGAACGAACACACATTTAAATAGGTGAAAAAGATTAAGAAAAAGGACAAAATGAATTCATAATGAAAAAACAAGCGCATTCATTCATTGAACTTCAGTTTAATCATCCACCTATACACAATTTAATTTAATTTTCATAATAAAATCAGCTTTAATTCACTCTCATTAATGTTTTTTTTATTTCTATTAAAAATACAGAAAAAATTCTAAATGTATAATAATAATAATAAATTATTGACATTTTATGTTGTTATTTTTAGGAGACCCTCTTTACTACTTTGATCTTATCAATTATAACCAGTAATTTAGTTATCTTGTCCTTTTCATAAATGGATACTATTCTAATGATAATATTTCTGCTCTTATTTATTTACGTTTAATTAATTATAATTAAATTAAACTTTTATTTTTATTTATTTTAATAAAATTAGATCAAAAAATACATACTTATAAAATATATTGGCGAATATTGGAGGCTTAGAGTATGGGTTGAGTTATAAAAAAAATGGATTTTAAAATTAATAAATTTGATGTTTAATTTAATTTTGGTAGCATTCGAGTTTATTATTATTAGAAAATAGTGGGATGATAAGGGAAAAGGTAAAGTTGAATTCATTCAGAATAAAAATCAAATATTAAATTAAGATAAAATTAATATTTAAATTTTAATATAATTATATTAAATATATAATATAATTATAATTGGTATCATAAGAAATTATAAAGAGGTGATTGATAATAAAAAAGTAAAGTTATTTATTTAATATTAGAAATTAAATCAAAATTTATAATTAATAAGCAATTGCAATTTAATAATGGTCGACAACTTAGATGTTTAATTTAATGGACAAATAGAGATACGAGTCTTCAGTTGGTACTTCAGGTTTTAATGCGACATCTTTTGTGGGCTGGAAGTCGGCCGGGATGTCTGCTCCTGGGACCGGAATCCCCTTAAAGATGATTTCTCTCTCTCCTGAAGACTGATTAAAATTTTCCCTTACATCCATAAGGAAAACTCTTCATCCCCTCCCTTCCAATAACCCACCCCCGTCTTGTACACATGTCTTGACTCTCACAAATATTCAGACACCACATATCATGCAATTTATGAGTATTTAAAATAAGTTGACCTGTTGCCAGGTCCGAACCGACCGACGGTTTGAAGTAAAATAATTTCCAGCTACAGAAACAATTTCAAGTAATTTAAATGTATCTATTAATGTAATAAAAAACAGATATGGATATAACATAAATATTTTTAATTTTATTTTATTTATAAAATATATGTAAGACCATGAATGGCTGGATGACGTCATATAATTTTAAATTAAGAAAAAACTAATAAAGATTATTTTCCCAAGGATAAAACCAATACAAAGTGCATGATTTGTGTGGAGATATATAAAAAAATCTCCTCATTTGAAATTTGGTGTGAAAATAACCCTTCCCTTCCTATCTTCGTTCGCTAATACTACCACTTCCGGTTTCCGGATTTGCACCAAAACTTGATCAATTCATTCTACTGGTGCATTAAGTAAATATACCAAATTTCATCAAAATCCGTTAAGCCGTTCAAGCTGTACACATCTATACGGACGGACAGACAGACGGACGGATGGACGGACAGACATCATGCTAAAAATACTTTTTTCTGTTAAGAAAATGCATGATTAGTGGAGATATGTAAAAATTTCCACATGTGAAATTTGGTGTGAAAACAATACCTCCATTACTATCGTCGGTCGGTAAAAAGGAATTTATGAA
Source organism: Labia minor (assembly GCA_963082975.1). NCBI lineage: Eukaryota > Metazoa > Arthropoda > Insecta > Dermaptera > Spongiphoridae > Labia > Labia minor. The sequence continues at coordinate 83,340,882 of OY720345.1, forward strand.
ATATTTTCTCTTCTTCAATTGAAAATATTTATTTTATCTTTTCGGCTTTTTTTTGGTTTTTTGTTTTTTTAAAGTTTTAAGAAACTCTCTCTTATCTTGAAATTTATTGTGTGTGTTGACGTGAGGTCAATGTTTGTTATAAATGTTAATTTATAGTATTTTTACTATATTTCTCTACTAAATGGCATTTTTATGCTTATATATTATAATACATATAAAATATTATAATTACATAAATTAAAATTTTTGTTCATAAATCAGTAATAAGTATAATAAATATGTATCTGATCAAGACAACCACTTGGTTATAATTTATAATTAAATAGCTATTGGTTTTGAATATAGAGAAAAATATTTTTTCAACCAAACTATTAACTATTAAGTGTTCTGATGATTTAATACGAATAATAATAATAAGTATTTCTAAGCAAGTTAATCGAGAGATGTAATTAATGTAAATGAATATTTATTTTAATGATCGCATCATGTCAAACAAACAACCCTCAGGTTAATTTCCGTTCAAAATTAGATTTCAACCTTCTACCTTATGATAATTCATAAATAACTTATTCCCTCTAACGAAAATTCAACTAAATCCAATTAAGACCCTTTAATGTTAAAATGTTATTTATAAAATTGAATTGGAATCCCTTTTACTTTTATAGTAATATATATATATATATATATATATTCATTTTCGAATGGATTCTTTACTGAAAAAAAAATTATCTATTTTTAAATTAATCCTATTATTAATAAACTTTGATGATTAACTCTTCGATCAATAAATTATTTCATTTTCATTTTATATTAATTTTTTTTTTTTTTTGTATATTTACCTATCATTTTTTATATCTCGCCAGAGATAGTATTGCGATCACGAAAATTTTCGATGTCGAGATTTTTATGTTTTTATACGTTTTGAAGGTTCCTGAATCAATTTTATTAAGGTTGAGAAAAATGTCTGTATGTGTGTGTACGGTTTGAGCTAGAATGATGAAATTTGGTTCATGGGCATTATTCAAAATTCATAGTTTTCTATCAACTTTTGAGAAATGTAGCTCAACCGGAAGAGGGTCATTACTTACAACATTTTGATTTTTTTTCCTCTAAAGTGACCGTAAAAATAAAGATATATGTTTGATAGTTTTTCACATTATTAAAAATTGTATAAAACTGCTATATATAGATTTTCAGCTTGATTGAATCGCTGAAAGTACCAGAATTAATTTTTTAACACTGCAAATCTCACGCGCCAACACGTGACGTGGTGCCATCAACAAAGAGTCAAACATGCGCTGGTTTAATTTTAATTTATAATTTATAATTAATTAAATTTAATTTAAATATAATATATTATGTTATTTAATCCAATTTAAATTGCGAGATAGTCGAGTGGAGACACTCCAGCTAATTTTAACTGAATCTTTTTTTAAAAAAAAAATTTCTTTATTAATATTTAATAATTTGTATAATTATAATTTCAATTAAATCCATCCAATTGTATGATAATATTATTAATAAAATTCAAAATCAATGAATTTAAAATGTTTTCATTTATTTCAAAGTAAAATATTGTAGTATATGTATAAAAAAAATGGCATGATTATTTTTATGATTTCTTAACGGAGAGCAGAGATAGGAAAAAAAAATAGGAAATCAATTCAGTTAAGTAACACTTGTGTCCATTGATTGGGTATCATAGTGCGCCATCCCCCTTGAATGCCCTCCTGTTCGATACTGTCAGTCACGCGAATATGTGTGCGTGAATTTGTTTGTGTTTAATTCTGTTCGTTTGATTATGAACCAAGCCACATACTCACACGCTGTCGTGGCTTCGGTCTGAAACCGTCCGAGGAGGAGGATTGGGGTTTATAATTAAATATTGATTCAGTTTTAGACGACGTCAGAGGGGGGCGGAACAGGAGGCGGGTACAGGTAAAAGAGGAACAACTCTCCTGAAGAGAAATTGATAATTTAACAAAATATCAAAGGGAAAGGAGGTGGTGGGGGTGGGGGTGGGTGGGTGGGTGAACGGGGGTGAGACAATGGATAATAAACTGTAACAACTCCTTCCTTTCAAGACTATTTCACCAGACAAATAACTAAAGCAGAATAAGTGCAAAAAAAGAAAAATATTTCGTTTCCATTTTATTTTATAAGTAGATTTTTCTTTTCTTTTTATTCGTTTACTTCAGTGGTTCTTAAACTGTGGTCCGCGGACCCCTGGGGGTCCGCGAAGCCTTTACTGGGGGTCCGCGGTCCTCGGAAAAAAATCATCGTAAAAATATATACATATATAAATATTTAAAGTTCATTGTTTAACTATATCCTCCTAGAGAATTACGGCTATAATTTAATACTATTAATAATACTATTTTATTTTATTAAATTGATAATTATGTCAATTAATTTTTTGTGAATAAATAAACATATATAAAAAACTATATATAAAATTTGAATTTTCATCCATTCATTCATTTAAAATCATTTTTCGATTGTTCCTTTAAAATAACCCCTCTTAGGGGCTCGGAAGGGGAGGCATATAAGGGAATTTTCTTTCACTTTGTTATTGGGGAAAACCAGGGGAGGGGACAGTCTTACCCGGAAAAACCCAAATTGTCAGCGTCCACTCTGGGGTTTTAAACAGTTTTAAAGCAAATGTTAATTATAAGTTCATTTCTCAACGAGTTGTATCTTTAAATTATTTTTATTAATTTAATTAATTATAATTAAATTATAGCTAATAATAGTTTATTATAGCTAATAATTTTTTTTAATTTTTAGTGTAATTTGCATGATCATTATTTTATAAAAACACTAAACACATTTTGCAATTTCCCAGAAAGGCTGTTTTTGAGAGTAAGTATAAGTTAGTTTTATGAATAAAAAATATTTATTTTAATAATATTTTAGAATCAAATTACGAAATTAATAATATTTTAGAATCAAATTACGAAATATATTTATTATATAAATTAATATTCATTTAAAATGATATTAAATCATTTATTTAAAATGATTTAAAACATTTATTAAAATGATTTAAAACATTCATTTAAAATGATATTAAAACATTCATTTAAAATCATATTAAAACATAGCTAGTAAATAATAATTCGTTATATTTATATTATATTTATATTATATTTATATTATTGTAGTTCAATGTTAATAAATTACTCCATAAAATGGATCGTTGGCTACAAACTGGTTCAACACAGAAACGGAAAGAATCAGATGATGAGGCATCAACAGCAAACTCTACCAAGAAACGCAAAACTAGAAAATATTCGGATGATTATTTATCATTTGGATTTACTTATATTTGCAACAATGATGTGGAAAGACCAGTCTGCGTTCTATGTCAGGAAAGTTTATCCAATGAAAGTATGAAACCTGCTAATCTCAGACGTCATTTACAAACAAAGCACAGCGAGCATGTTAGTAAGTCTATCGAATTTTTTAAAATGAAAAAAGAAGAACTTAATTCAAGTCAGAAATTGATGGTAAAGACGGGATCTGGTGGTATGAGTAAGAAAGCAGTAATGGCATCATATGAAGTAGCTCTACTTATTGCTAAAGCAGGAAAGCCGCATAATATAGCAGAGCAATTAATTCTTCCTGCTACAAAAGTAATTACAAATATAATGTTAGGAACTAAAGCATAAATTTGATTTCATTATCAAATGATACGGTTAAGAATAGGATTGAAGACATGTCATGTAATATAAAAGAAGAATTAATATCGAGAGTGCGCAAAAGTCACTATTACTCATTACAATTGGATGAAAGTACTGATGTCACTAATAATGCCAATTTGTTAGCTTTCATTAGATATGAGTTTGAAAATCAAATACAAGAAGATGTATTGTTTTGTGATTCACTACCTTCACGAACGACAGCTAATGACATATTTAACAGTTTGAATAATTTTATAACCGAAAATGAAATAGAGTGGCCAAAATGTGTTGGAATTTGCACTGATGGTGCTCGTGCAATGTCAGGTACAAGAACTGGATTGATTGCTCTTATTAAAAATGTTGCGCCTCAGGTTGTTTGGAATCATTGCTGCATTCACAGAGAATCATTAGCAGCCAAAAATATGTCACCAGATTTGAAAAGAACATTAGACGAAGTAGTTAAAATTGTCAATTTCATTAAGGCTCGTCCACTTAATTCCAGAGTTTTTAAAATTTTGTGTGAGGAAATGGGTAGTCAACATACACATTTATTATTACATACAGATGTACGTTGGTTGTCCCGCGGGAAAGTACTCATTCGCCTTTTTGAGCTTCGAGATGAAATACGATTGTTTTTAATAGATGCGCATTTTGAACTGACCGAATGTTTCAATGATTTTATCTGGTTAGCTAAGGTGGCTTACTTGACTGATATTTTTACAAAATTGAACGAACTTAATTTGAGCCTGCAAGGTACTGTTGTAAATATATTTAAAGTTGAAGATAAAATAGAAGCAATGATTAAAAAAATCGACTTGTGGTCGAAACGCATCCAGAACGGTGTATATGAGTCTTTTCCAACTCTCAATGATTTCATAGAAAGCTCCAGTGAAAAATTGCTTAATCAAACGCGTCAATTATTTGTTGAACATTTAATTACTTTGAAAAGCAACTTCAGGAAGTATTTTTCTACTCCTGATCCTTGCAATAACTGGATCAGAGATCCATTTAATATGGAAATTACAAATGCTAAACATTTATCTGCACCTGAACAAGATATTCTCGTGGAATTATCATGTAACAACTTATAAACTAAAATTTAACAAAACTGAATTGAGCAACTTTTGGTTACTTCTCAGGTCAGATTATCCTGCGCTTGCAAATAAAGCACTTCAACACTTGATTCCATTCTGCACAACATATTTATGCGAACAAGCTTTTTCGGTACTATTTTATATTAAGTCTAAATATAGAAACAAATTAAATGTAGAGCCGGATCTTAGATTAAAAGTTTCCAATATTAAGCCAGATATTGAGATTCTTGTTTCAAGAAAACAACTGCATACATCTCATTAAATATGTAAGTTATATTTAATGAGATAGATGCAGTTATTTTTTAAAATATTTCTTATTTAATATTTTCTGAAAAAAATTATAAAATATTTATATGAATTTAATGTAAGTACCCATTATAATTTGTGAGATTTGTTGCTATGACAATGTTTGTATTTTCTTTCTTCAATATTATAATTTCTAATAAAATGTGTTCTACAATATGCAAAAAAATCGTTATTCACCAATCACTGTTAGAAATATTCATCATATATCCTTGTCCTTATGAGATCGTAAGCCAGAAATTAATTAATAAAATGACGTAAAGTACCTAAAGTTGTGATGGGGGTCCGTCAAAAAAAATTTTTTCAAGTGGGGGTCCGTGGAGTACATAAGTTTAAGAACCTATGGTTTACTTAATAGAATTTTATTTGAAAATGTGGTTAAAAAAAAATGAAATCATTTTTCAATTCTTATAAAAATTCCAATTGGAAATTACCTATATAATTTCAAAAACAATTCCATTTATTTTTATTTTATGAGTATTATACCTTCTTCGTTCCAATAAAAAAAATCAATCTGATTCAGGTGTAGTAATTCTGATCAATTGATACTTTTCGTTTATCATCAAGTGCATAATTCGTTGATATATTTTTAAAGAAAAAAAAACAAAATTAAGATTGAAACCCAAAATTTCTTGCTTAAACTACGAGGGCGGGGTAAAAAGTTACCGGCCTGACCAAGAAAAAATTAATTTAAATTTTAAATTTAATTTAATGAAGAAATAAGAAATTAAAAAAGTTTTGTAAAATTCTTATAATTTTTCTATAAAAATAATTTTAATGTTGATATACAAGGGTGGAGTGAAAAGTTTCCGGCTTAGCCAAGAAAAACGATGTTTTTAATTTTTTTTTTTGCTTTATTTTTAAAAATAATCAACACTGATACATTTCTCATAACGGTGTTCTAATTTAGTTAATTAAATTTAATTTAATTTAAGTCTCATCAACAGTTATGAATCGACGCAAAAATTCGTTTGGATTACGCCTACAGCGCCAAATTGTCGGTAGAAATGTTTTTTCGAAGCAGTTTTTGGTCTAACGTTAGCAAACGCGGCACCCACGTTGCACACAGCTTTTCCATGTTCAATTGGTTGTGCAAAATATTTCGCACACGTTCAGCTGACATCGTACAGGTCTTAGCTATCTTGAATGTTGAAAAATAAAGGGTAAAAAAAATAATTTAAAAAGCATCGTTTTTCTTGGTCAGGCCGGAAACTTTCCACCTCATCCACGTATATCAACATTAAAATTATTTTTATAGAAAAATTATAAGAATTTTACAAAAAAATTTTATTTTCTTATTTCTTCATTAAATTAAAAATTAATTTAATTATTTTTATTACTCATAACCAATTTTCAATGATTTAAGCATGTCTCGGAATACATTTTTAATATAAAAAAAAAAACCTATGAAAAGCAATTATTATATAATTTCTCGATAATATAGATTGAATTCATAGTTCTTTCCTATGTTCTTTTGGTAAAAAAAAAAGAAAATTCTTCAAAGATGAAAAAGTTTTAAAGAATTCATTTTTCCTCTTTGGTATTTATTTATTATTTTTGATAACAATATATATATAAATATATATCAGAAAAGTTTATCTCTCTTTAAATTGAAGTTTTTCCATTATGATTGAATTCCCTTATCAAAATCTCATTTTATTTCTCTTGTGCCAATTTTTTTTTCTTCTAAAATACAATCGATAGATATGAGTTATTTATGGTCCTTGGAAGAAAATTCGGATATCATGACAGGTCTCTTACGTTTCCTTTATGAAGAAATGTAATAGTAAAATCAACCAAATGTCAAAATCACTACATCCATTTACCAAACACGATATAATATATATATATATATATATAAAATATTCAATAGATACATAGAATGTCAATTTGGTTTAACTAGTTATAAGGTAATTTGTTTCTATTGTATACACAATTTACAATTCATATATATTTAATATATATATATATATATTCCTTGGTTCAAATTTTAGAATTCGAAATTTTTATCTCTTCCTTAAATTTATCAGAAGGAAATTGAAAATGAAATTTAGAATTGACAATTTATTTTTTGTTACTTTACAATATCTCCCTCCATCTTCTCCACTCCTTTTAATAACGTTTTTTTTTATCAACTTCACTTCATGTCTGTTTGTCTGTTCGATCTTATGACAAATTGAAATCGATTTTTCATCAACTTTAAATTCCTATAGACTTTTGAAAATTTTTATAGATATTTCAATGGATCTATAGAAGGTATGGAAGAAATATAATTGAATTTTAACTAATTAATTGTAATGTAATTAGCAATTAATTACTTTAATATTTGAATTTTCATTCACGTCATCTGACGGATAAATATTGAGTTGGTTTTCATTTTGAAAATAATTCAAAATAATTTAAAACATTAATAGAGTAATTTTTAATTAATATAATAATTATAATCAATATTTTGATTTAACATTCTTCAATAATAACATTTACTTAATATAATTATAATTATTTTTTGAAGATTAATATTTTCATTTTGTTTTATTCTCTTTACAAATTCTCGTATAACATCATCTTTATCTATTTCTCATCTTAGATCCTTTTCTATTAATAATATTATTTCATCGAATTAAAATCGAACTAAAAAGAATAAAATAATTTTTCTATAAGCCTGACAAAGTCTATGGATGAATTGTTTCATATTCGACTAAACGCTTTCATTTAGTTTCTATTATATTTCTATGAAATTAAAATCCTTTATATAGATATAATTTATATTTATACTTACACAACACACTAAAAAAATTCATTAACAAGTAACACTATTTCTTCTAATATAATCAACTGTTTTGGATTTGATTGATAATTTGTAAATTTAAGAAAATTTTCTCTTAAAATTTGTTACATACTTTGATATAAGTATATTACAGTGAAAAATAATAAAAGATTAATTTCTAAGCTCTTAATCTATCAATTTTATTGCTTAATAAAAAAATTGCAAATTTATGTGTTTAATAAAATTTTTATTATTACAAAAATTTGACTTGATGTGTTTCATATAAATAAATAAAACTAAATGCGCCCAACGTTTTTCGTTGAAAATGAAGCAATTCATACATCATAAACTTTGTCAGGCACATAGAAAAATTATTTTATTCTCTTTAGTCCACGAAAAAACGTTATTAATTAAAATTAGAATTAATGATTATATTCATCAAAAGGGATTTCTTGAAATATAACATTCGTTATGCATCTGCTTCTTGTGTACATACTACTTGTAAATACTACGATTTTATATATAAAATAGATTTGATTTAAAATATTTTATTATAAAAGGAAATTTAAATGCATTATGAAAAAAAATTTCAAATTTTAAATTTGGAAAATAAAATAAAAAAAAAAAACAAATAATATAATAAATATATTAAAATTAAATATTTACAAATTTCAAGTTTTTATTAGAAATTATTTAATATTTCTAATCATTGTGTGTTTGAAATTATTGTATTCCATTAAAACATCAAATAATGTCAATTTTTTTTTTATGAAAATACTTAATCGGTGATTTTATCAAGGATAATGAATGATGATTAAGGTGGACGGTGAACGAAGATGGATGAAATCAGTGCGATGGTCTCCTTACTAAATTCAATATTCTAATTCCTGATTTGCCAATTAAGTTAATTGAACATCTCACTAAATGGGACGTCAATTGATCCGTTTACAGACTGATTGACCCCATGTTGTCCTCGAGAAATGTTTGTCCTCTTTTGGTACTCTCCTCTTTTTCTCTGTCATTCTCCATCTCTCTCTCTCTCTCTCTCTCTCTCTCGTTGATAGTTAACACAACGAGCAAAACTTATGGATCATTTATATTAAGTCCAATAAGGCTATACATTTACAAATTGTACTTGAGCATTAATAATATTCTAGTATTGCGAACATACAAATCTATAGGGAATAATTATCAGAAATTGTCGTCCGTTGTCAACACGAATAAAACGATCCAAGATAATTTACAAGTTCATTCAGTTAATTAATTATCTCCATTTATGAAATTAACTAATAATTAAATTAAGTTTCATTTTAATTTGATTAAAAAATAAAAAAAAAAAAGTTAATTGACTCATATAAATAACGGTCGTTTGCCACAATGATGAGAGAGTGATTAATGAAAATGAATGAGAACAAATAGCTCTGGGGTTCGAACTGAGATCCTTGCAGAATACAAATATTCTTTAATCTCTTTTTGAAAAGTTGAGATTGATTACCTAAAAAAAAAAACGCTTTATATTATTAATCTTAATATGTATATTAAATAACTCTGTATATTTTAATTGGATTTTACTGATTATTATATTTTTTTACTAGAATTTGAACCATTATTATTATTTTTATAATTTAATAATATTAATTATAGTTCTTCCTCCTAATGCTTTTTTAATATTATTTACCTACCTATTTACTTCAATACTAAATTCTAATAGAATATGAAATTAAATTTAGTAATTGTTTACAAAACGGGAACCATCAAGGATTTGGATGAAACTTTGCTAGTGGATTCCTTTTTTAATTCCAAAGAAACTTTCCTTATGCAATATTTCTCGGTCTTTTCTAGTTTACGAGAGAAAAATTTTATTAAATTAATTCACTAATTATTCATTTATTCACTAATTTTTCGGTTTTTTTTCGGTTCGGTTTGGATATAGAAAAATTATTTAAATAATTAATTTTTTTAATTTTCATATATCCAAATCGAATTGAGAAAAAAACCCCGAAAATTAGTGAAGTCCTCTGATGGCTAAATAATAAAACATGATAGTTAGTTTGACATATTAGGCGGTTATGAATGACCAGCCATTGAATAATGTTTTATTGACTAATTCACTAATTATTCAATTATTCACTAATTTTCGGTTTATTTAATTAATTATTTTTTTTAATTTTCATATATCCAAACCGAACTGAAAAAAACTGAAAATTAATGCAGCCCTCTGCTGGCAAAATAATAAAACATGACAGCTAAATTGAATACTAATGGTTTATATTCAAATTTCAATAATTTTTATCTCGTAAATTAGAAGAGACCAAGAAATATTGCATAAGGAAATTTTCTTTGGAATTAAGAAAGGAATCCACTATGGAAAGTTTCATCCAAATCCCTGAAGCTTCCCATTTTGTAAACAATTGCCTTAAATTTTTATTTTAATAAATTATTTAATGAATAATTCTATTAATGATAATTATATACTATAATAGTAATGTCAAGTAAATTTTTGTTTAAATTAAAAAACAAAAATCTCAACTAGAATAAAATAATTTCGGGTCTAATAAAATTGTAAGTGGCTTAAAACGTATGCATGAAATCTTGTCCAATTACATCTTTTAATTGGTAAATTTACACTGATATTTTTTTTATAAATCAAAATAAATAAAAGTGATATTTTTGAATGACCATTACATATATAATATATCATACCTAAATTTAATATAATAATGTTTAAGTATAACATCATCGTTTTATAATCATTCTTTAAACATTCGTATATCTATTCAGAATAATTTGTATTCTTAAAACACTTTCGATTACAGGAAAATTCTTTCCAATTGATTTGTTATTTGGAAGTATAATTTTTTTTCTTTTTCAATTCCTATATAATTAATAACTTCCTCAAAATTTCTTCTCGGATATTTCTACATTTATTTTAATATTTATTTCCCAAAGTATCTACAAATAACCATTTTCTTCTTTGTTTAAAAAAATTATATATATTTACTTTCTTAAAATTAACAAACATTCAATGGTTGGTGGTTAGATGGTTGTATAAAATAAGAAAGAGTAGGTTTTTTTGAAATAATATACATTTGCTATACTATATTTATTAGAATGATACATGTGACTGATCAAAAATAAACATTCTCTGGCATTAAATAATTCTTTAACATTCTTCAACATAATTATTATATACAATTATACATTTTTATTTTAATAGTACAGAAAAAATCGGGAGTGTCCTCCCCTAGACTTTCCCGCATATAAATAGGTAATTAGGTTATTATTATTATGTTTTAACAACAATAAAAATAAACAAACTAATTAATTTAAATTATAAAGTAAAATGGTTTAACACTCTATTATATATATTTATAATTTACACCTAACGCTACTTGTATAGGTAAAATGTCACTTCCGGTAGTCAGATCATGATGAAATTTGGTATCTGAATTTTTTTCATATTTTTAAATCTATATACAAAATAGGAAGCAAATATCTCGAAGCAAACTGGTACTTTACTTGAAAGGTAAACGCAACCAGTGTAGGTAAAGTACCACTTCCGGTTAACCGATTTTGACGAAATTTTGATAGAAATCTAAAAACTGTGAATAATATCGGTGTACCAAATTTCGAAGTCCTAGCTTGATTAGTTTCTGAGTAAATTTGCTCACAGACAAACATTACATACTTCCATACATCCATACATACACACACACAAACTTAATTCGAAAAATGGTATTTTCCGACTCAGGGAGGTCTAAAACGTCAAGATCTATCGAAATCTCGAAGTCGAAATTTTTGACGATTCCAATACTTCCCTTATACGAAGTATGCGGGAAAGTAAAAATTAATAAAAAAAATAATATTGACATTTCATTTATTATTTATTTATGTATTTGTATATTCTATTCTATGAAATTAAGGTTGTATAATGTATATAATTAAATGAATGACTATCTATCTCGAAAATTCCCGATCACAACATCACATTGCTACAACCGAAGTTAAAGCCAACTTAATTCAACTTTTAATTTCTACCAACTCCATCAGATCCTTCTTTATTATTTATAGAAACAAATTGTGTCATTTCACTATTGGCCCTTCAATAAACCAGTTTCTGGCTAGTCTTTCCTCACCGATTCTAGCCACATGTCCTTGTATATCTCAACCTACTAGCAATTTTTCGTTATGTATAACCCAATGATTTCATTTTCTTTGATCTATTTCTTTGGTACTTAGAAATGTTTAAAAATAAACACCGATAATTAAAATATTTTATAAATGATTTTGTTGATTGATCGTCAAATTAACACTTCTCTGTGCACAAGGACAGTTATGTATATTTTTTCTTTTTCTTTTCTCTTTCTAGATCTTTTAGCAAGGTGTTTGAATTATTTTAATCTAAATATCACTATTTTCCTGTAAATTGTTCTAAAAATATTTTTCTTCTTAGATAAATATATTAGTAAAAAATAGTACATTGTTTTGTGTGTGTGTGTGTGAATTGATTTCTTTTTTTGAATAATTAATAATAATTCGAGTAAAAAACAAAAATAAAATATTTAAAAGTTTAAATATTAAAAGGAGCCAAATAACATGAAAGCAAGAAACCACTAGAGACACTTCTTTTCGTTACATTTTCTAAAAAGGGTTTTTTTTATCAAAACTATATTCTGTAAAGAAATATTTTATATCCAATTTTTATTTTGCCATACATTCGATTTTTCTAAAATAACCCAGACATATAACTATTACAGTTTTTTTCTCGACATTATTATTAAACGATGATAAATTCAATAATTTAATATGTAGGTATATAAAAATATGTAGAATAATATAATGTTCTTAGCTAAATTGGCTTCAAAATAAAATATAAAAAATTTTATGATTTGGGGAATTTTATTCAAAGTTATTTATTTATTTTAAAAATAATTTTTACGATATTGATAAGAACTTTTGTGGTTTATTTTTTATACGCTTTTTATTACCTTTCTGGGGTGCATATAATTATATTAAATTCTTTACCTGTACTACTTATGTTCATCTCCACCCACGCTTTTCTGTTGGGCATATGTAAAGGATAATATTCAAGGTTTAATTAACATTTTATTTTCTATTTTTTGATTAAAAAGCTTGTATATTAAAAAGTTTTTTTTTATTAATTTATTTTCCAAAAGCCTTTAATAAATCCAGAAATAATATCTTGAGTCTAAACTTAACTAATTTCCCCCCCCCCCCCCTTTCAAACTATATAGGTATACATATATAACTTTTTTTATCAAAATAAAAAAAAACAATCTTTTCAAAAATAACTAGAAAAGTTTTTTCTTTAATTAAAATTTAAATATATATATATTAATATAGGATTAAACCATAAATATTATTTTTTTTTAATTTGATAGATTTTATTATCATATATTATTTTTACTTTTTAAATAAAAATTATATTTTTCTTAAATTATAATTTAAAAAAATAATATTCATTATAATGTATAAACATTTTTTTTTATGTTAGAATATATATGTAAAAATTTTCCCTTGAGTGTCCTCTCAGATATTTTTAGGGATCCATTTTCTCAAGAGTCAATATCTTCTTCAATGACACTACAACAAACTTGACATTCGATAAAATAAGAAGTTGAGACTCAAAATAAAAAAATAAAATGATTAAAAATAATATCCAAGAGATATTTTTAATATGTTTGAATCAACTTTTTAAGGGAATTATTCAAGAAGAAATATAGAAGTGTTCTATTCTATTATATTTTTTAAATCAATAAGATATCCTATAAAAAAAATTCACTGTTGTTAGAATGTTTATTTCAAAATAAAAATATATTCTATTTTTGTTATATAGAATATAGCAGTGATTCCCAAACTGTGTGAGCCGCGAAAAAATTTCCTAATACTTGAAATTTTTTGGTTCTAAAAAAAAAGGTAAGATGATTTTGTGGGGAAACTTTTGAAATTTTTGAAAAAAGCTCAACCATTTTTTGGACCAAACTTTTGAACATTTCGTACTTTTTTTTCAAAATCTTTTCAATTTGTCTCTAAAAGAAAAAGCTAAACCGTTTGTCCAGGTTTGGTGTTTTCGAAATATTGTCACCCTAATTAAGGGAGCCGCGGAAAAAATCCGATGTATTATGGGAGCCGTATACCGAAAAAGTTTGGTATATAGCCTTCTTATTTTTATTCAATTTATCTAATTCTTCTTTTATTTTTGATAAATATTTGGTAAATTTATTAATGTATCAATATTAGTGGCAGATTATGGTCGTCTGGGGAATCTAGGCAACTCCCCCCTCTCTTGATATATTATTATTGTAATTATTTTAAAAACAAAAATAAAATAAAATTGACAAATTTTGTACATTATTTTTAAAGTTAAGTTACAGAGTAGAATTAACACAGAAAAACAAAGTATATTCATAAATTCATAATATAATATATTTGGTAAATTGATCACAACAAAATACAATAAAAAAACCCTCTGACTTTGTACGTCCTACGCAAGGACAACTCCTATCAAGCCGGTTATATCAATGAGGTGTCCTATGATCAGTAGAACGGCTCCTCTTAACCTTTATCTTGATTATCTTGATCGGAGGCGCTATCAAGTAGCTATTCCCCAATGATGTTCCCGGAGGCTGGGTTGACTCCGTCCCATAGACCCCAGCTAGCGAAATTCATGTGAGGCAGGTTCGCTACCCACACACCAAATGGCGCCTTCAAAAAAATACAATAACATCATAATTTTAAATTGTATTGTACCTATATTAATTTATATAAAATTATAATATACGAGTATATTCCTTTTTTCTTTCTATGAAATTCTGTCTATCTTCAGAAGAAACCTTCTTTGGTGACCATCCTCCCTGCTATAGCACTGTACTTTTTATTTAAAATTTTCAAAAGAATATTTATTTTATTTTTTATAAATTTTGCTTTGTGCTGTTATTTTAAAATTTTATTTAATATATATTAATAAATTTAAGGGCGTCACAGAGTGGGAAGTAGCGAAGCTGCCCCACTTTCTGGTGTACCCGGGTTCAAGTCCCGGGCCTAGCAAGGGAATTTCTATAATTTGGGTCTATGGGACGGAGTCAATCCATCCTACGGGATCAACATTGGGAAGCTACTTGATAAAAAGTAGCGCCTCCGATCAAGAAAATCAAGGTAAAGGTTGAGAGGACCCGTTCTACTGATCATAGGACACCTCATTAATATAACTGACTTGATAGACGTTGTGGATACAAAAATCAGAGAGTTTTTTTTATATTAATAAATTTATAATTTTGTTTTAATTCTTCATTTAAGAATTAATATTTTGATAATCGAAAATAAATTTATGTCAAATACTAGCTTACCAATTTATTCAGTTTTTTTCTAAGTATAATTAATGATGATTATAAATAAAAAGTCGAATCTATCCTAAAATATAAGTAACCATATTCCGTAAATATATATTAAATGTTTCAAATTTATTCAGCTGATCCTCTCAACTTTTACTAAAAGTACCTACTTTTCTAAAAGTATTGGAAACAAACATATGGTATTTAAGTAGTTACACAATTATCATAAATTTTATTTAATATATAATAATTAATTTATAATTTTGTTTTAATGAAAATATTGTTGATTTAAAAATTAATACAGTATTAGAAACATATTAATAAAAAAATAAATTAAAATTATTTTAGAATAGTTTGTTACTTTATTTGATATTATTTTTAATATTTTCAATAAAATTAATCTTTATCTTACTTACAAGATGTAAAATAATTTGTACCATGCCTATAATTTATAATTTATAAACGGAATTTAAATAAATGTTAAATAAATAATTTAAAAATGTTCTTTGTCTTTAGATATTCTAATTACGTAGTAAGTACTTAAAAATAAAATTGTTTTTCATTCATATGTTTTAAATATAAATAAATAACTTTAAGAAAATCAGTCTTTAATTGTATCATCAAAATGATTAGATTATATCTTTGATAAAATATCAGATAAAATTAACGGGTGTAATTATATTATTTATTTAGGAATATTTCGTTTGAAATCATTATATTTTAATTTTTTTCCTATTATTTAAAAAATTTATCTTCATCTAATCAGTTTAATCGCTGTGTGAAGATTAGTATCATTTAATCACATAATTGCTAAACATTCATTCACTTATCGATTATTTTACCAAATAAACGATTTTTCCGAATATATTGCGAAGTATCCCATTTATATATTTAAAGAAATTAACTGGAGTGTCTCCACTCGACTATCTCGCAATTTGAATTGGATTAATTAACACATATATTATATTTAAATTAAATTTAATTAATTATAAATTAAATTTAATAGATAATATTTATTAAACCAGCGCATGTTTGGCTCTTTGTTGATGGTACCACGTCACGTGTTGGCGCGTGACATTTGCAATGTTAAAAAATTAATTCTGGAACTTTCAGCGATTCAATCAAGCTGAAATTCTATATATAGCAGTTTTATACAATTTTTAATCATGTGAAAAATTATCAAACATATATCTTTATTATTACGGTTACTTTAGAGAAAAAATATCAAAACGTTGTAGGTAATGACCCTCTTCCGGTTGAGCTACATTTCTCAAAAGTTGATAGAAAACTACGAATTTTGAATAATGCCCATGTACCAAATTTCATGATTCTAACTCAAACCGTTTTTGAGTAATCTTTTCTACATACATACACACACATATGCATACACACACATATACATACACACATATATATTTTTCTCAACCTTAGTGAAAATGATTCAGGAACCTTCAACACCTATAAAAACATCGAAAATTTTCGTGATCGCAATACTACCTCTGGCGAGATAGTAAAAATGCTTCTTTCTACTTTTTATATTTTAATTAATTTCCGATTGTATATTTTCCTAAATATTTACATTCATTTGTACAACTGTCTCTATCCTACCATGGTCCGATCTAAAGTGCGGCAAACCAGGCATTTATCCGGGGCGGCAATTCTAAAGGGCGGCATTTTTATCATGAATTAAATCAATTTTACCGAAATTTATTATATTGCCAGTAGCGTAAATGTTAGAGTGGGCGTTGATCCTACAATATCTAACACGATCCAATCCTTATCTTTTTTTCAATTTCTTGATATGTCTCGATTATTATATTGGAAATTTATTCTTTTCTTATTCTAAATACCTACTCCTACTTAAACGTTTTGAATAAATTACTCTTATATTATAAAAAATTTGGGATAATTATTATATATTTAATTAATATAACAAACAAGCATTAAAACATTATAAAATCTTTTGCACACTTTGATTAAAATGGTAAAGTTTATTTTTTTTTAAATTATAATTTTGATATCCTTCACAACCACTGTGCCAAAGAAGTTATCATAATATAATAATATACGCTCTAATAATTCATAATCAACTAGTATTCGTTCTTTTACTAATTGAATTGTGTTGATTATTTTAAAAGAAAACATGTTATAGAGTACGTGTCAAAACAAAAATTCAATAAAAATGTTTTCCCAACTGAGTAATATATTAAAGACTAAATAATTTCCGATTTACTTTTACAATTACTTCACTTCCATCAATTCTTTTTCAATTGCTTAATTTATCAATTAATTAGCCTTTGTCTTTTTATTCATTTCCATTATCAAGACTCATTAATTAGTTTGAAATCAATATTTCAATTCATAAATTATTTACTTTAATGTTTGAACATTCAACTACAATATTCCCCATTGATTTATAATAATATCTGACTAATTAAGTGTGAAGATTGCTTTTATTAACATACAAAATCGAAATTAAAATTATTTAATTGGTTGTCCTTTACTCTTTTTTTTCTTGATAAGTTAACTTATCATTCACAAGATTTCTTATTTTATGTTTATTTTTTTTCTCATTGCATTTTCACTTTTGTATTGTCTCAAATCTTCAAGATGAAATGAAAGATTAAGATTAAGCCAGCAAAGACACACAAAAGAGATTTCATCCAAAACATTGAAAAGCTTTAAAACACCTCCTTAAATAAATTGCAAACACATGACAGGCTGTTACGTCTTGACAAGGCTAATTCCAACATTTTTTATGTACAAATCTCCTTTAAAAAATTAAAAAAAAAAAAACTTTATTAGAGGATTTAATTAGGAAATCAACATTGAAAAATTATTATAACTACTTTCTTTAAGAATACAATTTTAAATTTGAAAATCAACTTTCACTCTCAATTATAGAAATTTTACAGTATTATTAATATATCACTATAAAAATAATAATTAATTAATTAAAATCAATTTTGATTGTATAATATGTATATATATACACCCACATATGTGTGTATAATTAAATTTTAATTTATTATTTTTAAATATGATTTAAAATTATTTAATATTTCTTTGTATAATATTTTTAATCTAATTAAACAAATTGTTATCAGTTTGTGATATCAATTAAACTAACCTAATTATTACATATTATATGGATTTTGAATTGTGAAGATCATTTAATAATAAATAATTAATATTCAGTCATATATAATTAAATAACTTAATACTAGTACTATAATAAACTATAAACTAAAGGTAGATTTATTATATTATTTTTTTTATCTATACATTTAACAATCTAATATAAAATTCATTCATTTTATAAATGTCTAACTCTTATTTTTTTTTTTTGCTTTTTCGAAATATATCTCCATTTAGCCAATTTTCTTAAAATTGTTTATTATTATTATTTTTATTTTTATTTAAATATCGATGCACTCGGCGAGGTTCGATCCCTCGAACTCGAATCAGCGGACCAGTCACTTTAACCGCACGGCTAAGCTCCCGGTCATGTATAACTCTTAAGCTTTATAAAAAAAAGTAAAAAAAAAATATACGTGATATATTTATAAATCTTTCCCTTAAATCAATTTCATGGATGAAAATAAACATTCCTAAAACTCATTTTGTTTTTGCCAAGCAATTATTTCCTATTTACCTATTCTCCAAAATGTTAATCAAAGAATAAACAGGAGGTTTTATTTAGGTAAATAACTTTGTAAAAATAGTAAAAATCTTCGAAATTATAATTATTTCTTTATTTTTATATATTTATAATTATTTTCAAGCATATAAATTATAGATAGATCTAGGGAGGAGATGAAAATTAATATTGAATAGAAAGAAGTATTATTCTTCTGATTAACAACAGAGTCTATTAATGATGGTTAGACAGCTGATAGTGAATTGTCAAATAAGTTGATAACATGTAAAAAGATAAGATCATTTTGATATTAACACATCAAGGAGAATATTGTTATATGAAGGTAAATAATTGAAAATATAAACTTGTATTTAATATCTGTAACAAGTTAATATTATATTACAGTCATACTATTATAAAAGAAATAAAATGGTTTACAATGTTTAGTTGTACGTATGAATATGTACATACTTGTCATATGTAATGTAAATTGCTAATCTCTACAATTTCCCCCAATTAATCCCAAACATGTGTCCTCACTGAATTTCCATGGTATGAATCGTCGTCATGATTTATAAACATAAAACAAATAAAAAAAATGACCAATAATTTTTGACCAATTATCTAAAAAGTTTATGGAGGCGGGATGGAGGAAGGATTAAATTATTAATTAATTATTAATTTTGATATCATGAAAATTAATCAGTATATTATTTATATTATTTATTTTATTATCTAATATCGTAAAAATGTATATTTATCTTATCCTATTAAAATTGATATTTTTTTTTTGTAATCAAATTAAATCATTGATATACCTAAGTATACAATATATATATATATATATATATATATATATATATATATATTTAATAGAATATAATACATTTAATACATACCTAAATAAAGATTTTAATATATATTTTTGTCATTGTATTTTATCTATATAACTCTTAATTAAAACCTTAAAATTAATGTGATAAGTTATCTATCTATCTATCTAAATCCTGATATTATTATTAATATTTGAACATTAAATAAAAATAATTGAAAATGATTTACTATAAATTTTACTATTAAAAAATATTAATATAGGTAAGCATTTTATATTGTAAAATTAATATTTAAAAAATTAATAAAATTATATTATAAGGCATGTGTCTGTCTTTCTATTTACGATCTACTAAATATGGTAATTGTTTAGTCTAACCGATGTATGATGGATTTTAATAAAACTTTACCAATAGATTCCTTTTTTGATCCAAAGCAAACTTTCCATAAGAAGTATGTGGCGGTCTCGTACTTTATGATATAAAGGAAACAGGGAAATTATTTAATTAATTAATTTTTTTATCCAAACCGAACTTATAAAAACAGAAAATGAGAGGAGCCCTCTGGTGGTTAAATAATAAAACATAGTAGCTAAATAGAATATCAATGGTTTTATTATGCAAACTTTAATAATTTTTATTTCGAATACTAGAAACGACCGCCACAAACATCTTAAGGAAAGTTTGTTTTGAATCAAAAAAGGAATCCACTGGTAAAATTTTATCCAAATCCATGATAAATTGGTTAGACTAAACAATTACCCTAAATATATATATATATACAAGTATATGTATATTAATTTTATTTAAACAGTTTTTCTTTTCTTTGTTTCATTTCCCTTTCATATTGACAAAATATTCTAATGTTTCTAATTAGTAAAATTATGTTAAATATTCTTATTAGATATTAATTAATACAACGTATCAAGTTAAATGATTATTTAACTCATTCATGTTTGTTAAAATGTATAAATCGATCTTACCATTTTAAATAAAGGTGGGTCGCAATTAATTGCAACTGATTAACACCCCCCCCAATCAAAAACAAATTAACTTCCGACCATCATCAAATAATTCATAAAGAAACATATTAATAAATTCTTCATAAAAAAATATTAAAATATTTAATCAAAATATCGATTTTATATATTAATCTATTTACTTAATTAATAAAATAATATTTATTTTCCATCCTTATTTATTTTTAATTTTATAAATTAAATAATAAATAAAATACATTCATTTTTTTTTCTATGGAAAATTGTTTGTCTTTTGTTTTTACATATTCAATTAAACTCAAAATTATTAATTTTATCTTTTTACTTTTCTGAATTCAATAATTTTTTTTTCTATCATTCTTATTAAAACAATCACTCTACCTAAAATAAATAAAAATCAAATTGATTTTGTACTTTTCTTTATTAGATTTGAAGTTTCTTTGTTTCATTTCGAAAAATAAAATCTAATTGTCTATCTTACAAATATATCTGTACTAATGAAACTCTTTGAAAAATAAAATGTTGAAAAATAATTGGAACAAAAAAAAAAAAAAAAATTGAACAAAAACAAAATAATGAATAATATATATATATATATATATACAAGTATATAATACTCTACATATGAAACATGATAGATAAAAATAAAAACACATCAATTTATTATCTATAATGTTTTCACATAAACCTATAATTACATTAATAAATATGACATTGTGGCTTTAAAATATTGGCTAGGATACAAATAATTTTAATTTTAAATTTCTCTATTAAAATTATATTTTATGTTGCTTATGTACAAAATCATTCTCATTTTTAATTATTTTTAAAGATAATCGTTGAAATTTTGATAATATTTAGCTAGGTAAAAGTAAATAAATTTATTTGGAAATTTAACCTCAAAAAATATTTTTTTTTTTTACAAATTTTAATTTATAAATGGAACTGAAAATTAATGATAAAATCAATAGGTGAAAGGTAAGTTACTTTTAGTATAACAAGCTTCCGAGGATGAGTGTCGAAATAATCATAAAGTTTAATAAAATTTATCTTGAAACTTAAAACCGTGTGTTTATAATAACTTACCTTTAACCAAATGATTTTATTATTAATTTTCACATTTTTTTTATAAATTAAAAATTGTTAAAAAAAAATTCATAAATAAAGTTAAATTTCCAAATAAATACAATGTTTCAACGAACACTGTCCAAACTTTAAATATAATTAATTAAATTCGATTAAACTTTCAGTTAAAAAATTCTACTTTATAAAATTGAAATATATCTAAGTTATAAGAAGTTAAACATCATTATGTTTTTTTTTTTTGAGTTGAGTCTTTTGACTTACTGTCTGTGTGTGTGTGTATGTGTGTATGTATGTAGACAAGATTACGCAAAAACGGTTTGAGCTAGAATCATGAAATTAGGTATACGGGAATTATTCAAGATTCGTAGTTTTCTATCAACTTTTGAGAAATGTAGCTCAACCGGAAGAGGTTCATTACCTACAACGTTTTGATTTTTTCTCTCTAAAGTGACCGTAATAATAAAGATGTATGTTTGATAATTTTTCACATGATTAAAAATTGTTTAAAACTGTTATATATAGAATTTCAGCTTGATTGAATTGCTGAAAGTTCCAGAATTAATTTTTTAACACTGCAAATATCACGCGCCAACACGTGTCGTGGTGCCATCATCAGATCGGTTTAATAAATATTATTTATTAATTTTTATTTATAATTTATAATTAATTAAATTTAATTTAAATATAATATATGTTATTTAATCCAATTCAAATTGTGAGATAGTCGAGTGGAGACACTCCAGCTTATTTTTGTGTGTGTTTGTTTGTGTTATGTCGTGAGAAAAATAAAAACTCCAAATATTTCATTAAAAATATTTTTATATTTAAAATAAATATATTTTTTTTTTATTTCAAAGTATAGTGTTAGTTTATTTTATTAGTTTTAAAATGTTTTAAATACTTATAATTCTTTAAATATTAGATAATTTTCTCTAAAATTTTGATTATAAAAATTTCATTTGAATGATCAATAAATGGAGAATCATTTTTTGAATTAATTTCCATTAACTATATTATAAATAAATAAATATATATATATATTTCTATAAATCTTATTTCTTTTTATAAATATGTTACAGTTGGTTAGGTGTGTTCTGCTTTATTTTATCTGAAATCCTTCTCCTTGTTGGTGAAAGAGGTTCTTTTCTTTTGAAACAATTAAATTAACAACAAAATAGGACATCCGCGTGAGCAATCGTCTCTCGGTCTCTCTTGAAGGAAGAGATGAACGGGAAAAAGAATAATAGCATCGAGATGGTGGTACAAAGAGCGTAAGTTTAACTCGGACTTAAGTGCAGCTTCCAGGAAGCGGGCGGCCCACGTCTGGTCCAAGAGGAGGATGACGATGTCGCACGAATGAGCAAACATCCTATGATCTGATATGATGCTCATGATCGTTGGGTAGCCGACCCAGGAAGAACGAGTCGCTCTCGTTAGTCGCATTCTGACATCATCACCTTGGTACAGCCAAATGGGAAATACCCCTCGACACATTCCATTCCATTTAGGCAAGCACACTCACCATTCATTTTCGTGTTTGTTCAGATTCAAATCAACGTTTCGATCTTTGGAACATTCAAAACACCTTTTTCTCTTTTTTTTCGTTTTTGTTTAAAAAACAAACATTTTAATTAAATTTCATTGATTATTTGTTTTTCATTTTTTCTCAATTTAACTATATTAAATGTTATAATGGAAGAATTGTTTTAAACTGACTTAAATATCTGAATTTTTACTATGTACATATTTTCATCAATTGCATTTGTTTGCCTTAAATAAATATTGTTTGGATGGTGATCAAATAAATTGCAACAAATACTAGCAGATGAATGTAAACTTTTTCTATTTAGAAAATATCAATATTATTATGTGCTTATGTTCTATAGATATATAAATATTCTATATTTATTCTCTCTCTCTCTCTATCTATATATATAATATATATATATATATATTATATATATATATATATTTATTAAAGCTTTTGTGGTTATTTTGATAATTATTAAGGGAATTTTTATTAAAAGACCACATTGTTTGTATAGAATTATTTATTAAATTATAATAACTGTACAACGTTTCGACTGCTCTTATATATAATGAGTCAGTCCGCTTGAATCGGAGCAAGCGTACGGTACTTGAAAACGACTGCAGAATAAGCAGTCGAAACGTTGTACAGTTATTTTAATTTAATAAATAATTTTATACAAATAATGTGGTCTTTTAATAAAAATTCCCTTAATAATATATATATATATATACACTAGGATTGTTCAAAAAAAAGGTGAATTTTGAATTATTTCAAAAAGTATTTATTTATTCATCAATATCCATTTTGTTCCCTTCAAAGTAATTCCCCTCAGATATAATGCAATTATACCAGCGCTTTTTCCAATCGTCAACCCACTTCTGAAATGCGCTTTTTGGTATGGCCATCTACTCGTTCTTTGATTTCGACTTTATCGTTTGAGCCGTATTGCTTCACGCAAACGATGCATAACTTCCTTGTAGTATTTCTTATTAACAGTAAGACCTGTTAGCAAGAACTCATGATGCACTACACCATTGTAATCGAAGAAAACAGTGAGCAAAACCTTCTCTTTTGATCGAACTTGGCGTGCTTTTTTCGGTCTTGGCTCTTCTGGCCGTTTCCATGATGATTGGGCCTCGGTTTCCACGTCAAAACCATATACTCACGTTTCGTCTCACCAGTTATGACCTTTGTGAGCAAATCTGGATCGTCGTTGACATTATTCAACAACTCTTGAGCGATACTAATGCGACGTTGCTTTTGCTCAAAATTTAACAATTTCGGAACAAACTTTGCTGCCATACGTTTCATGCCCATAACATCAGAGAATATTGCATGAGCCAATTGATATGCCAACTTCCTTTGCAACTTCCCTAATAGTGATTCGACGATTTTCTAAAACCATTTTCTTCACTGTTTCGATGTTTTCTTCGCTTGTTGACGTGGTTGCAATTCCAGGACGCTCATCGTCATCAACATCTTCTCGACCTTTTGTAAAGCTCTTGTACCACTTATAAACATTTTTTTGAGACAAAGTAGACTCGCCAAATGCCTCAGCCAAGTGTGTTGGTTCACTTTTTTTCATTTTCAACTCAAAATTTAATACAGATTCTTTAATCCATTTTTTAAAGTAAAAAATCAAAGAACACACAAAAACTTGACTAACTTTTTCAGATGTCAAAAACAAACTACTAATCCAAAATGGTTGATAATGTCAACATACAAGAAACATATGTGTACCAACATAATAAAAATAAAAGATTTCGATAATCGAATGTACACAACCCGCGAAAATTCAAAATTGACCTTTTCTTTTGAACAGGTCTAGTATTCTCTCTCTCTCTCTTTCTATATATATATATATATATATATATATTCCAAGAGATGAGAAGTCAGATGGGATTAAATTAAATAAAGTGTTAAGAAAATAAACATGGTTATTGGATATAATGTTAAATTAAAGTTGTAAATGAAAGTCATTAATTTTAATCGATCAATAAATAAAGAAGATGAAATAAACTCTCAGGTAAGGATCAATGAATGGATAGAACATCCCGAAAACCATTTATGACATTTTAACGCTGTTTCTTTGAAAAAGAAAGAAGGGATGATAGATACCGATTATCAAATGGACTTTGAATTTAGTACATTAATTATAAACCACTTAAAAAAAAACAATTATTATAAACCCTTTTATTTTTTAAATGTGTTCTTTATAAGAAAATCATTGATTCCTTAGAATAATTAATTTTTATTTCTACAAGACATATAAAAAAATTAGCTGGAGTGTCTTCACTCGACTATCTCGCAATTTGATTAAATAACATAATATATTATATTTAAATTTAATTTAATTAATTATAAATTATAAATTAAAATTAATTGATGATATTTATTAAAACAGCGCATATTTGACTTTGTTGATGGCACCACGTCACGTTCCTGCGCGTGAGATTTGCAGTGTTAAAAAATTAATTCTGGTACTTTCAGCGATTCAATCAAGCTGAAAATCTATATATAGCAGTTTTATACAATTTTTAATCATGTGAAAAACTATCAAACATATATCATTATTTTTACAGTCACTTTAGAGGGAAAAAAATGAAAACGTTGTAGGTAATAACCCTCTTCCGGTTGAGCTAAATTTCTCAAAAGTTGATAGAAAACTAGGAATCTTGAATAATTCCCGTATACCAAATTTCATGATTCTAGCTCAAACCGTTTTTGCTTAATCTTGTCTACATACATACACACATACACACACACACAGACATTTTTCTCAACCTCAGTGAAAATAATTCAGGAACTTTCACAACGTATAAAAACATCAAAATCTCAACATCGAAAATTTTCGTGATCGCAATACTATCTCTTACGAGATAGTAAAAATATTAAAAATTTATCAGATGATTATCAAAAATTATCAAAAATAAATGTCAAAAAAAAATAAATAAAAAAATTATAATTATCTTTTACATATATAAGCAATGATTTTTTTTGATTGGACAGTGATTTGCTTTTAAAACCAATTGAATTAAAATTAAGAATTTTTTTTTCTCCTTATATTGATAACTGTTCTATAATAACATTCATAAAACAATACCAAGTTGTTTTTTTCGCGATTATTAATGTATAAATGACTTATTAATGTTGTCAATAAGTTTTTCTAAACATATTTAATCAAAATGCAGATTTTATCATTGAAATATTTTGTTCTCTTAAATCATTTCTTGAATATTTTATTAATATTGTTGTAAAATAATATAATTATATCCTACCATAAGATAATACCACAATGTAGAATACTTATCTGTATCTACAATCTTTTAAGTTAATAAAAGAAAATAAATAATTTCAATTTTCATAAGGTTACATTATATTAGTTTAAGAGTTTAGATCAGGGGTCGCCAAACTTTTTTGATTACCCCTATACAATTTTTCGAAATCTCCATCGACCCCCATAAAGGTAATTTTCAGGTAAACAATCAGCCTTATTATTTAATAAATCAGAAACAATAATAAAGTAGCTATAGATTTTTTACTTCTTTTCACTCCAATAAATACATACACGTATATACGTTTATTATTTTATATTCTATAAAGAAAATGATATTAAGTCAATTATAAAAAAAATTTAAAATTTTACATGCGCAGTTAGTCCTTCGAGTTCTAATCGACCCCCATTCGACCCCCACTGTTGTTAAATAGACCCGTGGGGGTCTAAATAGACCACTTTGGCTACCCCTGGTTTAGATATTTAGGTATATACGGATTACCCTACTTTTTCTTTAACTTTTACTATGCACTTACTATATATAGCGAGAAAAACTTTACATTTATTTTAATAAAAAATGACCATAATGGTACCTAGTACTGATTTGTTATACTTGAAGTCAAGTTCATATAATTTATAATTTAATAATCATAATAAAATACAATATATTTATGTATTTGAATAAAATAAAGAAATATTTATAGTAGATGTATGTGATTGTGGTATAAACCGGAAGTCAATATAAAAATAATTAAAATATATTATAATTAGAACAAATTCAGGAGAGTGAATATATGTAGTAATTTATACCTTTATATTCCCCTATAATAAGTATATAAGTAAATACATAATTTTAAATCATCTATAAAAGTAGATAGTCAAGAGAATAGGTACACCTCCGCTTGAAAATTAAAAATGAGCTGTGGCCAGGCACAGAACCGACCTACGATTTAAAATAAATTAATTTCCAAACAACATTATATTTATATATATATATATATATAAACTATCAAAAAACAAAATATTTTTAAAACTTGAATTAAAATGACTAAATTATATTATCTTGGTTTGCCTTTTTAGTTTAATTACTCAATTATTAATTACTACTATATTTTAAGTGAAGTATTTTCCGACAATGAATATAAAATTAATACTTTGTAAACTACCACTTTCGGTTTCCGAATATACACCAAAAGTTGACGAATTCATGCTAAGTAAATATACCCAATTTTATCAAAATCCGGTGAGCCGGTTAAGCTGTACACGTCTATACGGATACATAATGGACAGATGGACGGACGGGGAGACATCATGCTAAAAATATTTTTTTTCTGTTAACAAAATGCAAGATTCGTGTATATCTGTAAAAATCTTCACATTTGAAATTAGGTGTGAAAACAATACTTTTCCTTCCTATCGTCAGTAGGTAAAAATTTACAGGAATAGTCCATGTCGATTCAGTAAGACGCTAAATTAGAATAATAATCATTAAATTTAGAATTTTTTTTTATAATTAATATTTAAAATTGTTAATAAATCATAGATGATGATGATGATACCTTTATGATGATTTGATGAACTCGGGTGACTCGTAAACAATGTTGTTTACTTTGTAAACAAATGTTTCATGATAACAGAGAAACCAGCCTTAATTTATCTAATGTTTCTCCTCGTTCTTTTTTACTTATTCATTTCTATTCTTTTTCATTCCCCTCTTCTGCCTGGTTCTCTATTAAAGAATCATCTTTGCATAAATTATTCCGCCTTGTTTGATATCAAATACATCTACATTATATTGTGAATTTAAAAAAAAAAAAAAAAATTAGAACAAGCATTTATCATTTGAATAAATGTGATTTCGTTTTAGTATAATAAAAAAAATTCATCTTTTATAATTATAATTTGATTACTTAATTAAAAATTGAAATCAATACTTGGCGAACATTTTTTTTTTTTTTTTTTAAAAAAACAAAAAAAGCTTACAAACCAAAGTTGATTAGATCGAACGTAATTATAAAAAAAATCCGTTTCTTTATTTTTAAGATTTTCATTAACTAATTAATTAAATAAAAAAAAATCCCTCCATTCATGGAATTATTTCACCTTCTTTGATCCAATAGAAAAGTAACAACTCTTTTTTTTCATTTGCGCTAATCGTTTTCTAGAACAATATGATTTATCTATCAACATTAATTTTCTAAGATTAGAAAAAATAAATATTTCTGGGGTTTAATTATAATTTACTCATAATTTATAATATATATTTTTATTTAAAAGATAAAAATGATTTTTTGATGAAAATTTATTATTATTTTTTATAGAAAAGTCGAAATAACTGTCAATACTTTTTAAAAGAATATTGTAATTAATATATAATACATATTCATAAATTAAAATTTTAATATTTAAAAATGTCTTTGTTTTCTTTATTTACATATACATATTTTTTTTTTAATTCACCAAGGATTACTCCGGATGGGAATAACAACGTTACCTTTTGTCCATTGGATTTTATACGAAAAAATAAAATAGCATTATATGTTTTTAGAAAAATACTTTAAACATAATCAAATATGAAGAATATTTATTATTTATTAACTTAAATAAATTTAAAAATTATAATCATTTTTTTTTATTATTATTTTTTTTACCATGAGAAAACATTACAATTGCTTTTGCAAAAAAAAAAAAATAAATAAAAAAAAAACTATGAAAAAATTATTTATAAACTTAAATATTTTATTAATATTAAATAAAAATTTTAAATAAGTTTTATATTAAATAAAATATCAAATTAAGATTTTAAGACCAAATCGCACATTTAGAGAGGCGTGTGGCCAGTATCTGATGTGTACTGGAACTGAATTCTGTGTATGGGACTTTGGTCGGTCAATTCGGGAAGTGGCCGGAACACTCTGGCCAATGTTTGATGTGATAAAGCAAGACTGTTCGGTAGGGGAAGCAGCTGTCGATTCCGGTGTGATGACGTCTTGCACATGGTAGCAAGGTGAGAAAGGTGTAGACAAATAAATCTACACATTGGGCCGAGAATTTCAAATTCATTCAATTCATGAAAAATCGTTCTTTTCATCAAGGAATTCAGCAATTACCTTAGAAGCCTATGTTTGGCTGCAAAGCAAAAGTGGGACTGAGCACCTCAAATCTGTTTATAGAGGTGTTATCGATAACTTAGTTACAGACAAACATCTAAAGAACGTTGAACAAGAAATGAATGATGCTCTAAATACTGTACAATTCAAAATAGCAAATATCGAATATTGTAACAAGTGATGATACTGATAATTTTCTGTAAAAAAATATTTCAGTAGATAATGTGATTATCTTTTTGTTTGTTTTCAAATTTTCATAAGAGATCAGGAGATTTCTGTTACTGCGAGAGATCCTTACTCACTTAAACTTCCTCCTTTAGACTACAGCAAACCTAGGGCTACCTACTTGGCCTTTGTTCCGAAGGACCTTTTTCTTCTGACTTTGGCCTATCGCCCCTTACCATTTCGCGATTTTGCTGGACAAACCCCGAAATCAAGGAGAGATCGGACATTGGTCGGTCATTGTCAGGTGATATTGTTTAATATGCGATTTGGTCGGTCAATTCGGGAAGTGGCCAACTTCAGGCTTCGGCCGTAACATATATATTTTAGTTCAACATTTATTGATTTTGTCTCGGTAGCAAGTAAAGATTGTCGTTCTTTAAGAGATGAATTCTTAATTATATTATACTTTGTGGATTCATGCTCTCAAATGAATTCATTATTTCTTTTTCCCTCTCTTTCTCTTTCTCATTGGTCCTACTGACCCCCCCCCCCCCTCATAAATATATATAAATAAATTTTTCTAATTTTTATTTCAATATCTATTCATACTTTCAATAGTACTAAGATATTAAATATCATTGTTGATATGTATCAAATAATTAATAATGATCATAATAATATATTATATATATATTTAAAGATTAAGAGATGTATACATTTTTTCTATCAATTATTCAAGATGAAAAGAACTTTACTATAAATATTTTTTTAAAAAACTGCGTTTTCACTAATATTATTAGTAGTAATAACAATGTACACCCTCCATTCCAAAAGAAACCGAACTTTTAAAAAAAATAGTACCACTAGTGCCATCTGTTGTAATATTTTACCCTTAGATGGCTTAGTCCCTCATTGACAACTGGTAGAAATTGTATGACATTTAGATGCATACAACAAAAGTTATTGCGTTTCAAATGTCAGTGTGTTTTGTACATCGGTCAGAAAATGAGTTTCAAACAAAGAGCTCCAATTGATTTATGTGTTAAACTTTGTAAAACTTTTATTGAAACGCACCAAATGCTACAAAATGCATATGGTGATGATTGTCTATCCCGTACGCAAATTTACGAGTGGTTCGGGCGATTCAAATCGTGTAGAGAGACGCTGGATGATGACGAAAGATCAGGCCTTCCTAGAACCGGATTTTTACGATTCAAAAGGATTATCCACAAAGAATTTGTTCTACCCGGCCAGACAGTCACTGGAAAGTTTTACTTGGGCATCATGAAGCGTTTGCTGGCAAGAATTCGTCGTATTCGGCCAGAATATCGAGAAATCGGCAGTTGGACTCTTTTACACGATAATGCACCATCACATCGTTCGTGACTTGTAACTGAATTTTTGGTCAAAAATCACGTTATTCCTTTGCATCATTCACCCTATTCACCAGATCTGGCTCCGTGCGACTTCTATCTCCCTAAACTGCATTTGGCGATGAAAGGAAAGTGGCATGCATCGATTGAAGCCATTGAGAAGGCGACGACCGACGTCCTAAAGACCATTCCAATATAGGACATGGAGAAATCGTTTGACAACTTGTTGGAGCGTGCAAATTTGTGTATCGATGCAGAAGGGGAATACATTGATTAATAAAAATGATTTGTTCCAAAATGTATATTGGTTTTTTGTTTTTTTAAAAAGTTCGGTTTCTTTTGGAATGGAAAGTGTATTAGTAGAGGAAGTTTTCCAAAGTAAATATATTTCCTTTGTTTCCATTAGGAAGTATCATCCGATCGATCATTGTATCAGCAAACGCAGATGCTTCAATAGTTTCGAGGTATGATTAGTGTGAAACTGTGAAATAACTCTTCCATTGTATTTAATCTAATTACATGATCATACTTGCTAATAGAATCCACCGAAATGTAAACCTTCATTTTGATGAAGCTAATTAAATTAATAATTAATCTCCCTCTCTCTCTTTCTATCTGTCTGTCTGTCTTTCACTCTCACTATTTATTAGCCAGAACTAAAAGATAAACTTCATTTGTGTATTTTCTAGAAGGATGACCTCATTCTGTTGTTTCTTTTTTTTAAAGAAACAAGAATGCATTACCTTTATTTATATTATATTACGATTATACATATTATATATATATCTATATATATCTTATATGATATACTAAGATAAAAATGAAAAAAATAACAAACAAAACAAAACGAAACAAAAAACATTTGATATTTATTTTTCTAATTCAAACCTGAGCTTTCTTTATATATACTATTTATTAATAATAAATTCTTTATAATCAAATGAAAACAAAATAGTTAAAATTAACTAATTTCTTGTTAATTTAAATTTGCCTTTATCGTTTTGTTTCAACAAACTATTTTCAATGAATACGAATTTTTAAATAAATATTTAAGTATTTGTTTCTATTTAAAAAACAAAAATAATAATAATAATTGAAACATATTATATATATGAATGTTGTTATATAAACCAAATTATTTAGAAAAATATAATCTATTCATATGTTACGTCTATATACAAAAAAAAGTTAAATTGCATGTAGATTTTTAAAATATTTTTAAGTAATTAAATTTGTTATATTTTATTTGTATTAAAATGAATGAATTTGAGTAATTAAAAAAATAAACGTTTTTAATTTATAAATTGCCTAAATAAGATAAATAAAGAGATATATAAATTAAGTAGAATATTTATTTTTGGAAAAATATTCTTAAATTTTATTCATAAGAGTTGTTATGATCCTTTGACAGTCGATTTTATATTTGTACAGTACTAAAAAAAATATTTCTTTTGAGAAAAAGGTTAAACGTGGGCAGAGTCGGCTCAACATTCACCCAATATTATTATTATTATTGATGGAAAGCAGAGGAGAGGCAAGGGGGGGGGGGGGCAAGTTGGGATATCATGCCCCGGGCGCCACTTGCAGAGGGGCGCCAAATGGACTAAAAGACGAATATTACGTGTTTTAGAGGAGTAAAGGGTCAAAGGATGGGGCGCAAAAAAATAGCATGTCCCGGGCGCCAGTTATTGCCGCTACGCCTCTGATGGAAAGCACAAATTTATTGTATTGTAAACAAGTAACAATATAATTCTTTGTTTATATTCAATGATTACAAAACATTAAAAAAAAATAACTCAAGTGACTGACTACCCTTTTTCCTCAACATTTATTTAATAAAATTCAAATATTCAAAAATATTAGTATTTATGATAATGTTTTTAATTATTAATAATAATATTATAGTTACTTATTTCATTATATGTTTTAGTACTTTATTACATTCATATATTACTATTATTATCAAATGATGAGTACCAAAGAAGATATAAATAAGGTTTTGAAATTCACACCATTTTTATAAAGAAAAATCGATCTATATTGGTTTCAGCCTCGGGAAAAATCATTTTTGATTGTTTTTTTTCTTAATTTAACATAGTATATTTAAATGACGTCAGCAACTACGTCAGACAGTGCTTCTTTAAATATAAAATATTATAAATAAAATAAAATTAAAAATATTTATGTTATATCTACAGGTCATACTTTTCTGTCTTTCAGTGCATTAATACG
Source organism: Labia minor (assembly GCA_963082975.1). NCBI lineage: Eukaryota > Metazoa > Arthropoda > Insecta > Dermaptera > Spongiphoridae > Labia > Labia minor. The sequence continues at coordinate 83,374,320 of OY720345.1, forward strand.
TACGTTTAAGGGCTGTATGTTTTATGACTATTTTTTTTTTAAATTTATGTTCTTTTAAATTTCATATATTTTGTCGTTTAATTTTGTTAACTAATAATCTTAATCTTAAATATTCATAGTTCATAAGGAATAATCTTTTTAAAGTACCGAGCGACAGCTCTGTGAACCAGGTACTTTATATTATATTAATAATATTATAATCTTATCTTGAATGAGTTCAGGTGTAGATTCTTCTTATTATGATGAATGTAAGTACCAATGGTAAAGATATTTAATTTATTAATCTTTAGGATCCTTCTCTATAAACCTTGATCTTTGAGCTCTTCCTGAATGACTAGCCTATCTATACTTAAATAGGGCCTATCGAATTTTTGAACCAACTTCCACTAAGACATTGTGTAAATGAGAAAAATATTGTCTCTTCATTTCAATATTAAATTTGTTTGATAGTTAAAGTATTTAGATTTTCTAATTTCTATAAGTAATTAATAAAATTGAAATTTATGTAGATTTAATAAAGAGAAGATGACATTTAATATCAACATAATAAAATTAATTTAATTGAAAGGGTTGGTTTCAAGAGACTACTTGATCTTTAATCTTTGTTTTCTCATTTGTGACCGTTGTTTGTTCCCTTTGCTTTTGAATCAGTCCTGCGTTGTTCATTTATTTTTAATTCCATTTATTTGAGTGTTTATTAAATTTATAACTTCACTTCACTGTTATAATCATTCAGCGAGAGAGAACTAAAATTAATTGACTGAGTAGTTCTTAGATTTCATGGCAAGCAAAAGTTTTAGAGACTCATCTCGTTATCGTTCTTGAGCTGTGATGCCAATCAAAGTTGATTCATTTGGGAAATATGACACTGCCAATTTACAAATTGAAAATTGTATCTTTACCTTCAGAGAACATCTAACCAGGGACGAGTTCAAAATAAATATTTATTATTATTTATTATTATATTATACAATAGAGATATTAAATAATATTATTTGTTTTGTTTTTTTAATATATATATATATCGTCTAAGTACGTTTTAAAAAAGGTTAAAGCTTCCAAAAGCTAAAGCCATAAAAAATGAAAGTTGATTGTTAACACAAAGGGGATACCAATTACCGGTTACCTGTTACGGACTCGCCAAAAGAAATTATGCAAAAGCGCATAAACAAATCCCCTACTTGCATTAACTATTTTTAATTATTGTATAAAGACTGATAATCCACGGTCGCCAGCAATTTTTTTTTAAAAGGAGATTAGCTTAAACTTTTAATTCATTTAATACATACCTAAATAATTAGGAGTTTACTTGTTGGACTCAAATACTTCTTAAATTATAAGGAATATTTTTAAATCGTCGCTAATTGATCCAAAAAATGAAAAAATGAGGTTTTTATTCTTTATTTAAAGAAATAAATAAAAACACCGGAAGTTCTTAAAACCACAATTAATTCAACTCACCTGCGTTTCTTAATGTAACAAGAAAATATTTATTTAATAAAACGAAAATTCAATTGATTTTCTGATTTATTTATAAAATTAAATGCGTAACAAATACAAAGTATTACACAAAAGCAAAAATGTAGTTACAACAATAGAAGAGGAATCTTAAACATTAAAATAAATTAATTAATAACAAATCTAACTTATATAACCAAATTTGAGGTCGTTCAATTTGCAAAAAAAGAAAATCTTTTAACCAGTAAACAATATTTCAAATTATAATTTAAAAATAAATCAACAAATTAATTAATATAAATTCAAATACCTGAGCATCAATAATTAAACAAAAGGATAATTTATCAAACCTTAAATCAGTGATTCTCAACGACTGTGCCGCGGCACTTTTGTTTGCCGCGAGATTTTCAAATTGTAAGAAAAAGTACTTATTTATTTTATATGTATGTAAAAAAAAGGTAAAATGTTTTTGCATTCAGGCTCTTAAACGTTTTCGACTTTTTTTCAATATGGCAAATAAGTAAATAACTTTTACACTTATCTTTTTCTTTGTGTGCCGCCAAATCTTTAAACCAGCCCCTCCTTATATATTATAAATAAAATAAAATTAAAAAAATTTATGTTATATTCATAACTGTTTTTTATTGCATTAATAGATACATTTAAATTATTTGAAATTGTTTCTGTAGCTGGAAATTAATTTATTTCAAACCGTCGCACAGTGGTCTGAAACGCCCAAATAGCTGGCCAAAAATGAAGATGTTGGTGAAACAGCTTGAAATTTTGTAGGCAATAGTTTTGAGAGTCAGGAAATTTAAATTTGACAAAAAAAAAAAAAAAAAAAAAAAAAAAAAATGGCGAATTCAAAATGGCGGACAGATTTTTAGAAAAGTGACGTCAGATGCGATTTTTTGAGCCGAAAATTTCGGAATTGAAGTTAGATTGTACGAAAAAAAATGATAAATTTCAAATGATGTGTTGATTGATATTAATCGCGCTACCCTGCAGGTACCTGTGGGTCCCATAGGCCCTAGTCTGTTGACGTTCGCGCGCTCGGAAAAAAATTCATAGGAACAAATGGGGCAAAAAGGAGCAATTTTTTCTTCATGTTTCTTTATCTATAGACCTTTATCTTTATGATTCAAATGAGATTGTCACCAATGGTCACCAATGTAAAAAATGCGGAATGTTTTTTGAAAAGTTTTTCGTCAGGTTACATTTTCTGACACAAGCGGTTTAAATCAGCCAATATCAATATAATACATGCATTTCTAGCAAACAAAATAAAAAAAGTCCATGTACGTACCTCCAGCAACAGTTTCCATGTCGCAAGTTGCAAATGAAACTTTTCTATGAAACGAAACACCAATTTTGACTGAGCTCGAATTTCAGACATTTTGTGAAATCTTGGAGAAAGTAAAAACAGCTGACTTTGAGATGTTCGGAAAACTCGTAGAGTCATGGTAGTGCTCTACATTTTCAGCTTTTCGTACATAAATATGTCTTCAACAAAATACCATAAACGACATGCAAAAAAAAAAAATTTTCAATTTTCGATTTTTGGCCAGCTTTTTTGGCGTTTCAGACCACTGTGCGTCGGTCGGTTCTTTGCCTGGCCACAGGTCAACTTATTTGTTATATTAATAAGCCAGAAAAACTATATAAAAAGTAACCCAACTAATAATAGGTATTAATTTTATTATATAGATAACAGATATGTCTTTTGTTAGAATATATATTTGTGATAGACATTTCAACATTATAATTTATTGTAAAATGAATAAATTAAAATATTTTACAATTTCTAATAATATTAATAATTATTATTATTATTATTATTATTATAGGAAGGATTTCGGTTGTTGTGAGATGGGAAAGGGAGATTTAAAAATTAGTTGCATTCATGTTATAACATAAGATGTGTTTGGATCCGTTTTAGGTAGAAATTTTATTGCAGAGGATCATAAACCGTTTACTATTTTAGCAGATTTTACTTAAATACATAATAAAATGATTAAATTCAAGTTGTATATTTTGCTCAGGTAAATTCTTACATTTCATACAATTTCTTTATTAATCAATGAGATTAATAAAATATTTGCTCTGACAATCAAAATAAAAAAAAAACAAAAAATAAGTTGACCTGTGGCCAGGTCCGAACCGACCGACTGTTTGAAATAAATTAATTTCCAGCTACAGAAACAATTTCAAATAATTTTCATATATCTATTAATGTATAAAAAACAGATATGGATACATAAATAATAAATATAAACATTTTTAATTTTATTTTATTTATAATATATATGCAAGACCAGGCTGTGACGTCATGAATGGCTGGATGACGTCATATAATTTTAAATCAAGAAAAAACTAATAAATATGATTTTTCTCGAGGATAAAACCAATACAAAGTGCATGATTCGTGGTGATATATAAAAAAATCTCCTTTGGTGTGAAAATAACCCTTTCCTTACTATCGTCGATCGCTAATACTACCACTTCCGGTTTCCGGAATTGCACCAAAAGTTGATCAATTCATCCCACTGATGCATTAAGTAAATATACCAAATTTCATCAAAATCGGTTGAGCCGTTCAGGCTGTACACATCTATACGGACGGACGGACGGACAGACGGACAGACGGACGGACGGACGGACAGACATCATGCTAAAAATACTTTTTTCTGTTTAGAAAATGCATGATTCGTGGAGATATGTAAAAATCTCCACATGTGAAATTTGGTGTGAAAACAATACCTCCCTTACTATCGTCGGTCGGTAAAAAACGATGTTGTTGTAGATGTGTTGACTTATAATATCATATTAAACAAAAGTAAATATTTGTAATCATTAAGAAAATATTATTTTTAATTTATTATATTTAATTTAAAAACATTTTTAATTTATTATATTTAATTTAAAAACATTATTGAATCTACATATTCAGGTAATAATAAAAAGTGACCTAAATCAAGATAAACATTATAATATGACTTATAAAAGTATATAGAATATTTAATTTTTATTTTTTTTCAACTATTTTTTTTTTCTTATACCAGATGTAGAAGTATAAAATCGGAATTTTTTTGTAAACGTCTGTTATTTTTTGTAAACCATTATTTGAAGATTATAAAAAAATATTTTATTCAAAATAGTCTCCATTGGAATTTATACATTCTTCCCACCTCTTCGGCAGGTTATCAATGCCATGCTAAAAAAACATTTCTTCCTTTGAAGAGAACCAGTTGTCGTGCCATTTTCGTACATTTTCATACGAATCGAAGTGTTGTTCGGCGAGTGCGTTTCCCAATGAAGCGAATATATAGATGGTAATCAGAGGGAGCAAAGTCTGGAGAATAAGCCGCATGCGCTAGTACTTCTCAATGGAGTGCTTCGAACGTATCCGTGACCCGTCTTGCTGTGTGTGAGGGGGAATTATCATGAAGCAAAATTACTTTACATTGCCTTTTTGCGTATACTGTTCGTTTTTCACGTATTGCTAAAATCGATCATTTGTGACTTCTTGTCGAGTCTGAGTAACGTCTTCATCCAACAAGGCTTGCAAGTCCTTGTCTTCAAACTTTTTTGGTGGTTTCCCACGCTCCTCGTCAAAATCATCACTTTTAAATTTTTAAACCACAAAAATCATTGAGTTTTGCCAAGAGCATGTTCACCGTATGCTTCAACAAGCATCCTATGCGATTCTGCAACAGTTTTTTTTTCAAATGATAGCAGAAAACCAATGGTGTTTGTAAATCATAGTTCGTAGGCACAAAACTCGACATGTTTGAGGTTATAGAAAAATATTCCCGAGTATGAAACTTAGGTTATTGTGTGATGAGAAACTTCGTCAGATGTTAGATGGAGAAGATGGCGCTACAGAAGCGGTCTTATGATCTTTAAACTGATCGAGCACCATCTATAGTGAAATTCCAGTTTCATACTTCTACATCTGGTATCTACTCATTTTTGATTTTATGTACCAAAGTAAGTATGTATTTTATTGGAAAACTTAAAAATTATATATTATGTTATTATAAACATATAAGATATACATATACATATATTTCCTTGTATATTTTACATAACAACATATCTATTGATGAAAAAAATAAAAACCTTAAACACACAAAATTCTTAGAAAACTCTGTTAATACTTTGTAGCTTTGAATATTATCTCGATAACAACCGGATAGGGAACTTTTCTTCTTTCTAATCCAAAAATATACCTGAATAAAAACGACAACTTATTAGAGAGTAAACAAATTCATAGAAGTTATATTTGTGTGTTTATATGCCTATTAACATGATTAATTCCATTTGCATTCTAAATTTAGTTTTATAATTCATTGGTAGAAACACTCTTAGAGAGAGAGAGAGAGAGTGGGGGAGGTGTATACGTATACTTTTTGCTCTTGCCCCAGTCTACCTTAAATTGTTCAAGAATATGCTCCTTAAATATTCACTCTACCTTATCTACACAGGAACTACCTGGGGATTTGATCTAATATACAATGTTATCTCGTTTTTTTTTAATTGAATTTCGTATTTTAGAGAGAAAGGCGCTTAATCCTTATTTAAATAATCTCTTCTTTGCATCCGTCTTAAAAGCTTACTTACATCCCAGCTTAGTAGGTCAGAAATGACACGGAAGGATTCACCATTCCTTCCACTTCATAGATTTCAATTATCATTCACTCCCACATTAATAAAAAAACAATATTAGTTTCATTTCAACTAAACTACATCCTATTATAAACTTTATCAAAAAAAAAAAAAAAAAAATATTAATTGATCTAATAAACTTAACGAGAGCATTGAATTAAAATTATAAAATTGATGTACAGGAGAGGCACAATTTTTTGAAATGAAATGAATAAAAAAATTATCGAAGGAAAAACTTAAATTATTTATTTCAAGCCATTGGCATATACTTTGGGGTTATGGGGTCAAACTCTTCCCCTTTACAAATTATTAGAAAGTAAAAAGAAAAAAAAGTTTTGAGTATGTAAATGAAATAAAATAATTTTATTGAAATTTTTTCTTCATATTCTCAAAATTCTCCAACGTTTCAAACTTGAAATTAAAATTTACTACTAGGATAGACTACAACTTATATTGAAATAATTTTTTTTTTTTTTTTTTTGGATTTTCAATTAATGATGGAAATTATTCGATTGTTTCAATTAAATTTATTATTATATTATTATTATTATTATACGATATTAAAACTAATAGTTTTATCAAAGGTACTATTTATATGTTCTAGAATAGTTTGGAATACTTTTTTTTTAAATGACATTTCATTAATAAGCAATTGAAAATGTTTATGTCATTGAGTGTTCAAATTCGTTTCAGTTCGATCGTCAATTCCAATTAAAAAGTCTTTCTGATTTTATTTTATCATTTGGTAATCCTTGTAAATTTTAAACTTTTTTTTTTATTTGTTAATTTGCATATTTAATGAAAATAATGGAATTATTACTTTTGATTAATATTAATTTTCTATTTCATTTCATTTTCATTAATTTATTGTGTTCTGGTGAAAATTATGTCATGTATGAATTGCCAAAGTTAATTATTCTCGAATTGTCTTTCTTGTTTATCATCAAAGGATATTTTGAATCTTAATTATACCATTATAGCATCCAATGTAGAATAAAAGCCAAATCATAAAATATGTATGTATTTATTAACGTTATTGCATAAGGTTTAATTAATTAAATTCATTAAAAATACTATTTTCTAAAGATAATAATAATTCTAATTTACTTTTTGACTATTAAACAATAGTACCTGGTTCACCGAGCAGCCGCTCGGTCATTAAAAAAAATTATTCCTTATTATCGGGTTTGGCTGGTAATATTAATACCTGGTTCACTCAGCCGCCGTTCAAATAATTTGAAAGAACATAAATTAAAAAAAAAATAGTCATATAACGTAAGTATTATTGCAGTAAAAGGCATAAAAGAATGGACTGTGGATATAACATAATATTTATTTCGTAATTTGATTTTATTTATATTTATAATATTTTTCATTTAAGGATGCGCTGACTGACGTAGTTGCTGACAACATTTAAATTTCCAAATTAAATTAAGAAAAAAAACTAATAAAGATGATTTTTTCCCGAGGTTGTAACCAATAAATATCGATTTTTCTTTATAAAAATTATCTATGGTGTGAATTTCAATAAAATCCTTCGAGCGGTTTAATATTTCAAAAATACAAATATATATAAATAAATATATATACATGCAATTTTTGCTAGTATAAGATAAGATAAGATAAGTAAAATATTATTATTATTATTATTATATATTAATATTATATATTTATATTACTATTGTTTTCTATTAATCCATATGTATTTAAATTCTATCTATTTAATAGATTATACCTTTTGGTGAAATTTTTCTTATGAATGTAGCAATTTAACATTTAATTAAAAAATTTAGATAAAAAATAATAAATAGTATTCTAAAGATACTTTGAAATATTTATAAATTGAAACAAGATGAAATGACGAAAACTTTTAAATTTATAGGGAAACCAATTGGGAGAAGTTAAGTGAGAATAGAGAAAATAATACATTTATGGACATACTACTTTTAAGTTTAAATACAAGATAAATAAAAAATAAATAATTAAAATAAATTTATTTATTATTTTATTTTTATTTTTTTAAATTTTTTTATTATAAATTTTCTTTCCAATTTGAGAGTAAGACAACAAATAATCACGAAATAGGAAGGAGCGAAGGAGGAGGAGGAGGAGGAGTGAGGGTAAGGAGAAAGGGAAGGGATGGGGTTTAAGCCTTTCATTAATTAATCAGGTTTATAAAGAAGAAAAGAGAATGGGAAATGAGATTATCATTATTTCTTTGTATATCCAAATGATAGATCCTTTTAGAACAATCCTCGAAGACGAAGATTTCGTTGAAAGGTTGAGGGGATGGAAACGATCGCCCGAGGGTGTTTACCATCTCGATCCGATAGAGTTTGTGCTGAGCGTCGACGTTGTTGCCCGGGATTGCCTCGTGTGTTGTTTTCAATTAACTGTGCTTGCTGTTCTCGCCATCTCCCGTCCGTTGGGAGCAGTGATGTTGTTGGTTGGCAAGGGCCATTCCAGTCCGCAAGCAAATGACCGCCTTAGCCTCATTGTAATCGTGTTAAACGACCACTTGGCATTCGAAAGACACGACCACGACCTCAGGACGCACGCCCGACGACTTCCGGTCATTAGTGACGAACGTGGCGTGTGTGGCTAAGTCGCCGTACGTTCACGGCCCTTTGGCCAGGACCTCCAGGAGGGGGCCAGGTATTCGTCTTCACGCCTTCACACCTGACAATTCACTACACTCCATTATTTACATTCAGTGACTTGAATTGAAATTTTTGCCAAACGATAAATACAGTGATACTTTTTTTGCTTTTTTTGTTTTGGAAGAGTTTTCGTTTCTAAAAGAAAACTACAATACTTACTACAAAAAAAACAAAACAAACAAACAAAAACTACCAGGTATTTTATTAAATAATTTTACTACTCAAATATAATTATTCTATGTATTCGATCGTATATGATTCTATGCTTGCAACCCTCCCAATAAATTCCAATTTTAGCTAAATCTCTGTCAAATACACATCAAAAGATAATTAGTTAAATTTACAACTTTTCCTATCCTACACATTCAAAAACAAAATCAATTTCATTTTATCTCTTTGCTTGACTCACAAACTTAACATACCATTTACATAAATCGATTTTAAATAATAAATTTTGGCAACCTTGTATTAAAATGATATCAACATTAGATTAATATTCATTTAATAGAAATATAACAGAGATTTATTTTAAAGAGTATTCCTATATACATTAGAATTAAATTAAAAATTCATTTTTTAATATCTCGCTAAAATTTTCGATGTCGAGATTTTGATGTTTTTATACGTCTTGATGGTTCCTGAATCATTTTCACTAAGGTTGAGAAAAATCTCTGTGAGTGTATGTGTATGTGTGTATGTATGTAGACAAGATTACGCAAAAACGGTTTGAGCTAGAATAATGAAATTTGGTACATGGGCATTATTCAAAATTTGTAGTTTTCTATCAACTTTTGAGAAATTTAGCTCAACTGGAAGAGGGTCATTACTTACAACGTTTTGATATTTTCTCCTCTAAAGTGACCGTAAAAATAAAGATATTTGTTTGATAGTTTTCACATGATTAAAAATTGTATAAAACTGCTATATATAGAATATCAGCTTGATTGAATCGCTGAAAGTACCAGAATTAATTTTTTAACACTGCAAATCTCACGCGCAGGAATGTGACGTGGTGCCATCAACACAAAGCCAAACAGGCGCTGGTTTAATAAATATTATTTATTAATTCTAATTTATAATTTATAATTAATTAAATTTAATTTAAATATAATATATTATGTTATTTAATCCAATTCAAATTGCGAGATAGTCGTGTAGAGACACTCCAGCTTATTTATTTTATCAAAGCCTATTTAGGTTTTTATTTTATTTTAATTGATATTTTCTGTTATTGATTTAAACTATTATACTAGTATCTAATAAAAATAGAAAATTTTTCTACATTTATGTTTATAAAATCGTTTTTTTTTTTTTTTTTTTTTTTTTTTTTTCGTTTTTCTGGGTAAGGAAACTTGAAAAATTCTTATTTAAAAAATGTTTTCTTTTTTTTATTAGAATATTAAATTTATTAACAAATGGGAATGAACACAAAAATCGAAATGAGGAAAATATTCTAGTTTAGTTTTTCATTCATTTTTTTTTTCTATTTTTTTTTTTTTTTTTAAATCTTTGGCTTGAGTGGCGTAATCGACTCGAGGATGTTTTATTTGCCCTGGAGCCTTGTTCTGATGTTGTCAATATCGTCGATGGAGGACTTCTTTTCGAACGTGATTTGGCGTTAATTGAAAATTTTGTGCCTCATTGCATTCCTCCCTTCCAATTTCTCATGACGTTATTGATAGCAATCGCAAGAGTTAAGGATGAATTTGATTGGCTTTTCTTTGTAAGACATCTCCACTGGCTTCAAACGAATTCAATTCACCCCTTCCATATCTTCTACCCTTTTCTATTTTCTTTTAACTTTGTTTTAAGATAATAAGCGTTTTATATCATCAAATTTGTACTTTTTAAACAATTATTAATATTAATTATTTTACTTATCTTATTTAAAATGACATTGACATATAAAATAAATTATATTTTTAACTATTTAACTACAATTATAAATATTATTTTATTACAAAAAATAAAAAAAAAATAGTGATTGTATTATTGTAGATATATTTAGGAGTACTTATAGTAAAATGACAATAAGAAATTAATTTTATGAAAATTTTTTTTTTTTTTTTAAAAATTATTCTTATGATTGGTCCATCTTAAATTAATTTAATGATAATAATATAATTTAATTTAGAACATATCATAATTATATAAGTAATTATAATAATAAAACATGTTGTGTTTACATTAAAACTGAATGTAATTATTCAAATGGCAAGGACAACATACAGTAAGCATTCAAAACAATTATTTACCCTTTAAAAATTAAATAAATTAAATTTTGTTGATTTTTTTTGTTAGTGTTTTAAGAATGCAAATTAAATTAGTCATTTACAAACTGATATATATATATATATTCAGAATTTTAATTATTTGATGTATACTATTATATATCGTAAATTACACTCCTCTACTTATTATTTTAACGTTTTTCTCAACTTCACTTGGCGTCTGTCTCTCTGTCTGTTCGCTCTTTTGACAAATTGAAATCGATTGAAAATTAATAAAAGATTAATTTCTTAGCTCTTAAGCTATCAATATAATTGCATGATAAAAAAATTTGTCAGTTTATGTGTTTAATAAAATTTTTATTATAACGTAAAATTTGACTTGATTTTTCATATCAGTAAATAAAACTAAATGCGCCCAACGTTTTTCGTTGAATATGAAGCAATTCATCCATAAACTTTGTCAGGCTTATAGAAAAATTATTTTATTCTTTTTAGTCCATCAGAAAAACGTTATTTTATAAAAAAAATTTTTATATTTATATTATTTATTATTTCTTTTATAAATTTCAATCATTTAAAAAAATACTTCCCATTCATCCACTCAAATTCAAACACATTTTTTTAAACTAGTAGTTGATTACAACCGATGTTAATACAGTTTTTTTTTCAAATATTAATTAATTAATATATGGGAGAAATAATTTCTCTTAATTTTTAATAATATTTATCTGGATAAAAATGGTTGCAGTTGGTAGATATAACACACCTCGGATCGAAGCTCGTCGATGTATAAAGTTTGTTTATTTGATTTTCAAATAATTTTTAATACTTACTTTAGTATTAACTTTGAAATAACAAAACTACTTTTATATTAATACTTGTTTTAAACTAAACTCAAGCCATGTTTATTATTATAAACTAATCCTTATATTTTAATAATATAAAATAATATAAAATTATTAAAATTTGTATATAAATTATTTAAAAAATGTTAAAAAATTAATTCTTTTTATGATAATCAATATTTTACATCCAATATTTATTCTATTTAAAAGACTGCAACTATTTCATTAATTTTATTTACTGATTTTTCTTATTCGTTTTTATTTTATGAAGCACAATGCAAATGAATTAAAAACAAATATAATATACCAATTAGTTTGATATATCATTTGTTTCGATATATGCTACCTAAAAATGTTTATATTCGTTTATATATTAAAATATATATATCATTTAAATAAAACCTAATTTTCTTTATATTAATTGTCTTTCATCTCTTTCGTATTATTTGAATGGATGAAGTATTTTTTCTTATTCCTTATTTTTTAATAATTAACAATATATATATATATTTGTATTAAATCAATTAAATCTACTCTTTTTGTATTGCATTTTAAAAGTCAAATGAAATGTATTATATAAATTAAAATTATAAGTGGTTAAATATAAAAAAAAATATCTACAACCTTTTTGATTCGATTTTTGTCTCTAGGGATAACTTTATTAGAAATTAACTAAAAAAAAAATATTTCAAAAAACAAATCAACAAAATAAATATAAATATTCAATTGAAACTCACTTAAATGTTAAAATTATATAAATTAATACAAAATAAATGCTTTCTTTTTGATTAAATTGAACTTTTTTTTTTTTGATTAATTTATAATTTAGATTCATACATAACATATCTTTTCTTATAACCTAAAATAATTATAAAAAATGTTTTTAAGATTCAGCATTTTAATGAAATTTTATTAAAACTATTACAATTAATTTAATTAATGAAGATAGGCTACTATAATAGAAAAACTAGAAATTAACATTTTTCTTTTAATTTCATTTTTATTTTCTTTCATATCCACGCCATTACATGGATTTATTATACTTACTAAAACTAAAACAATTAATATTTAACTTATTTGGTACAATACATTATAGAATAATTAATAAATTATAAAGTAAACATTTCTATTGTACTTTGATTCATTGATTAGCACTTAATATATATAAATATAGACAATTAATATTTCATTTTTTTTTATATATTTTTATTTTCTGCCTATTAGTTGTATTATTAATTGAAATTCCCATTTCCTTCTTTTTAATTGTAAAACCGGATGTGTGGTCCAACACAGAAAAGGTGCCAACAACAAATCTGGAAACATTCAATCTCGTTTCAAATTAGAATTTATTTGTTTGAAGAGTGGTGCACAGGAAGTTGAATCAAATAAAATTATATTTATATATATAAATGTGTGTGTGTATGTATTTCATGTAAAACATAATTCCAATCTTATGTTTATTCCTTTATGATGATGTTGTTTAAATATATTTTAAAAGACATATTTTTTTTTCCAAAATAAAATTACTAATTATTAACGTCATCCTTTAATTATCAGCCATTCTATATGGTTTCATACTAATTTAAGCGAAATATAGATTTTCTTATATTGGGTGTGTGGGTAGCGAACCTGCCTCGCCCGGGTTCAAGTCCCGGGCCTGGCAAGAGAATTTCTCTAGCTGGGGTCTATGGGATGGAGTCAACCCAACCTCCGGGAACAACATTGGGGAAAAGCTACTTGATAGCGCCTCCGATCAAGAAAATCAAGGTAAAGGTTGAGAGGATCCGTTCTACTGATCATAGGATACCTCATTGATATAACCGGCTTGATAGGTGTTGTTCTTGCGTAGGACGTACAAAGTCAGAGGTTTTTTTTCTATAGATTCTCTTATTGATTCCTAATCCTTTAATTTCTTATAATGTTATATTATTTGTTTGTTTGAATGAGATTTAAAATCTTATAAAAACTAAAGTAGAACTCTTGATACTAAATAAAAAAAAAAAAAATTATAAATTTATTTCTTCATTTATAATAATTTATGTATATTGATATTATTTCTCAACAACTCACTTATTCGTTAAAATTATTTTCATTGCTCAGTATTATATTATATCAGAGATGTTATTTTGATATTTAAAATAAGCAGTTTTTTACCGACCGACCATTGTTTTCACACCAAATTTCACATGTGGAGATTTTTACAGATGTGTACAGCCTGAACGGCTCAACCGATTTTGATGAAATTTGGTATATTTACTTAATGCATCAGTGGGATGAATTGATCAACTTTTGGTGTAAATCCGGAAACCGGAAGTGGTAGTATTAGCGATCGACGATAGGAAGGAAAGGGTTATTTTCACACGAAATTTCACATGAGGAGATTTTTTTATATATCACCACGAATCATGCACTTTGTATTGGTTTTATCCTCGGGAAAATCATATTTATTAGTTTTTTCTTGATTTAAAATTATATGACGTCATCCAGCCATTCATGACGTCACAGCCTGGTCTTACATATATATTATAAATAAAATAAAATTAAAAATGTTTATATTTATTATTTATGTATTCATATCTGTTTTTTATTACATTAATAGATATATTAAAATTATTTGAAATTGTTTCTGTAGCTGAAAATTAATTTACTTCAAACCGTCGGTCGGTTCGGATCTGGCCACAGGTCAACTTATTTAATATAATTCCATCGATTGTATTCAAAGATTTCGTTTATTGGAGAATCTTCAGAGTGAGTCACAGTGCTTACCTACATCTGCTTGAAGTGCATTTTTCTATCTTAAAAAAAAAAAAAAAAAAAGATACGAGCCAAAATCTTGATGGCCTGTCAAAGTTTGTTTGCATTACATGGAAAATATTACAATATTTTTTCAAACTTTTTTCCATCCACATTTTGATATTCTGGATAAATATCTTGGACCATCCTTCATAATTAGTCCACTTATTCTGTCTGTCAAGAGTTAAACGGAGTGTTATAGTCTTTACCAAACTTGCTTGCATGTCTGTCATTTCTTCTACTTGTAGATTTATGATATATGAGTAATAATCCAACAATTATTAGGGTAATCAATTTCAGGACAGAGAGATATTAAATAGAATAAAACCATAAGGACAGCTGACACGAGTTGTTTTCGTTTGAATGACCCATAACCTCCAATAATATTAGAAATTATTGATCTTTTCTATTGTTTTCATTCTTATTTAACCTTATCGGTGTGAATTGTTCCTTTACTTTTGATCTTAAATCTATAAAAATTAATTTTAATTTCTGATGAAATTTTTTTTCTATTTTTTTTTTTTTTTTTTTTTATTAATTTATAATAAAATGAATATATTTTAATAATAAGAGAGGCAGGTTAATTATGATAAATCTAATAGTATTCATAATTATTGTTATTATTATTATTATATATAAATAATAATTTTAGTGTTGTTTATATATTACATCAAAAAAAAAAAAAAAAAATATAATATAAACAAGATGAATGGTTGACTAATCTTGTTCAGTTTCTTGTCTTGCTATCCATCATTCTTTTTTTTAGAAAGAATAGCATTAATCTATTACTAATGGAATATCAAAAATGACACTTATTTTTTCAATATTTTTGCATTTTTTTTTTATAAATGTAAATTAATTTAATATAATAATCTAAATACATAGTAGGTATAGTATTTGTAATAATTTTCATATGATTTTTGTGAATTACAAAAAAAAAATGCTCCATTTCAAAAATTCTTATAAATATCATTTTTATGCCATATTTTTAATTTTAGGGTTAAATCTAAACAATTTTTATTTTATTTATGTAAAATATTAAAGAGAGGTGGAATAGGATATATAAAAATAAAAAATTTCAAGTTATGTATGCTTTTGGTACAGGAGATCATCGTATGGAATAGACTTTTTAGAAATTTTATAATTTTTATCATTCGTTTCAAACTTGAAAGAGGGACATCAATCAACATTGTGTTTTTTTTTGAATGTGTACCAATTGACGTTCTATATTCTATACAATATAACTACTCATAGATCTCTACTAAATACAATTTCCTATACTTTTATAAATAAAAAAGACTTAAGGTAATTGTTAAAATATTTTTATTATAATTCCAATGTGATAAAACAAATAAGAACAGATATATAATTAAATTTTTAAGTGGATCAAGAACATTTGAATTATTTTTTAAAATTATTAATATATATTAACCCATATTAGAATTAATATAATATGTATTAATAATCTAACATTTATTCTTATATTTTATTGATATAAAATGTTAAAAAAAAATTAAGTTTTTAAAAAATAAATAAATAATATAAATAAGAATATCTTTCCCTTTGCTTCACTCGCACTGTTATTTCTTATAAATTTATTTTTATTAAATATGGATTATGTAGGGCAGGGGTGTCTAAACTATGATCATTCGAGGGCCACATTGCAAAAAAAAAAAAAAAAAAAAAATATGCTGGGCCGCACATAAATATTATTTTACCTTTTTTTTAGAGAACCATATTAGAAAATTTAAAAAAGTCGGAAATATTAAAAGTCTAATCCCAAAATCATTTTACCTTTTTTTTTAAAAACCATATTGAAAATTTTAGATATTTTCATAATTTGCGTTTGGGCCGCATCTCAAAGAGTGTTAGACCGTATGCGGCCCGGGGGGCGCAGTTTAGACACCCCTGATGTAGAGTCTTCTCCTGTTACTCCAATTTTTCAATATACTCCTTATTAGTGTATTTATAATCAAAATTATTTGATTGATTAAAAGCCACCAATATGTTGTATTCATTATTTATTTATTTTTTAATGTTTAAGCCTCTTTTTAGTTTAGTGTACATATATATTCTCTTGTATATGCAAGTATATTATTCATATTTGAAAAACTTAGAAATTAATTTTTTTTTTTTAAATTATTTAGCTATTAATTATTTTGTTGAAAGTTCAATATATGTTATAAGTAATGACAACAATTCAATAAATTAAAAAATCCACATGAATATTTATTATATTTTTTATTTATTTAAATTATTTAAAAATTGAAATTGAAATGGGAATTACTACGAGATGAAATTCAAAAAAACGAGTTTTGCACCAAATTACAACAAAAAAAAAAAAAACCCCTCAAAAATCAACACCTTGCATTAAATTTTATAATTTTTTTTTTTTAATTGAAGACTAATTTATATCATCTTTTTATATTAACCCATGCTCTAATAGATATTTACCACTTCAAATACCGAATGGAGGTATAATATTATTTTTGGAAAAATTGATTAAATGAATTTCAATTTTTGATAACTTCAATATATTCTCATTACCAATGAATATTGGTAGTTTCAAAATATAATGTCATTAGACCCTTCTCATTCCTCAAACTCTTAATATCCTTTTTATTTATTATATTTACTTGTATAGTATAGCGTTTATTTATCATTTTCTAAAATTTAATACAATATTGAAATTTAATTAAATTTTTTTTTTTAATTTCAAGTGAACTTTGAAAGCTTTTATTATATAAACAGGAAGAAGATAATTTTTATAATTTTATTAACAAATTATCTATAGAACAATTGTATAGTGAGTGAGTGAGTGAGTGAATGAGTACTCTTATGAATATTTAACTAATTTGTGCTTATTTCATATTCAAGCTGGAATTTGTAACCCGCACCATTCAATCCCTTCCATAGTCCAATTGGCGCCTGCATATGAATCGAGTTATTTGGCGTTCAGGTGGCCCCATCACCTGTGCCCGTATCCGATCATCTTTTTATTATTGTTTTTATATAAAAGTTGCATCAGTATTATATATTGATTGAATCAAGGAAACCCTATTTGACCTGACTGATTGACATACACATAAATTACATTTATATATATAGACATATATAATATATACCGGTAGTTAGTAGATTTAAAATACGTTTTAACTTGATATTATTAAATTTGTAATTTTATTTTATTTATTTATTTCGACATAATAAATTTGCAATCAATAGAAATTAATTTCAAACAAAAAATAATCAGGTTTAAAAATATTATATTTGTTAGAAATAAAATAATATCTATTATTAATAATCCTATTAGTAAGGATTATAATTTTCAAATATTATATAAGAAGGTGCCACAGGGTGGGAGGCAACAGCGTTGGCTCACATTCTCGTTGACCCGGGAATATCTCTAGCTGGAGTCTAAGGGACCGAGTCAATCCAGCCTCGGGGATCAACATTAGGAAGTTACTTGATAAAAAGTAGCGCCTCCGATCAAGAAAATCAAGACAAAGGTTGATACGACCCGTTCTACTGATCATAGGACACTTCATCATATATATATTACCGACTTGATAGGCGCTTCCTTGCGTAGGATATACAAAAGTCAGAGGTTTTATATAATATTATATACTAGTATGTATATAATAAATAAGAGCTTATTGTTTATTATTATATGTATAATGTTTATGTAGAGTAGTAGTTGTATTTTCTATATTTATGTATATCATTTGTAGATAGATAGATACTCGTTGAAATAACATGATAGGGAAATGGAATGTCAAATAAACAGATTAGAGGGGGTGATATCGTTTGGTTTTCAAAGGTGTTACATTTAGACCAGATAGCGAGGTTTCCCATGACACTACTTTAGTGACAACTTGGCCGTCACCAACAACACGAAACAAATGATGGAGGGGACTTATCAAGGCATCTTATCTTTTGTATCTTTTGTCTTGGCACAAATTTTCCTAAAAATCATCTGACAAGGGACTTACTGCCGTTGTTGTTGTTGTGTTCTTTATATATTTTCTTTACTAAACAATTTAACAAGGTGAATTTATGAAATTTTACAAGATGTTCTTTAAGCTCAATGAAGATATTTATAATTATAATCAAGAGTCAAATAAGAGCAAGTTAATGAGAAAGGACAGGGATAACATTAAGATGAAGAGATTTTATAAGCTTTATTATTATCCACATTCAAAAAGAAAGATGAAAACTCCCACGCTTCTTCTTTTAATGGGCTATCTCTCTCTCACTCTCTCGCATCTCTCGTTTTTATCCCTTTATATTTTCTAAATGCATTTTAACCAATATTCATTATGAAAAGTGGCAAATATTAATTTTCAATTTTTTTTTTCTTTTTTTTTTTAATATTTAATATTTAATTTATTTGTTATCTAATCAAGAAAAAAAAAATAATAAAAATAATATGTATTGAATATATTTTATTTTTAAGTACTATTTGAAATGAAAAAAATATAATTTTAACATATTTTTTTCTTATGATTATAATCGACTTCTAATTTTTATTTAATTAATATCATATATTAAATACTATTGAAAGAAAATGTATGGTTGCATATCTATTAGGCGATTATATTTTTAGTTTCTGTTATATCTTATTAATTATTATTTCTATGATTTTAGAATATAATAATAATAATAATAATAATAATGTATTTATATTAATAATTTAATTTGTATTTTATTATATTTAAATACAAATAAAATTGTTGATATAAATCATTTATAACATTGCAAGAATATGAAGATAAAAAAAAGATCATATTTGTGGGTTAATCCCAACCATTATTCAATCATGATTTTAAATTTCAATTGGCAAAGTCCAATTTTCATAAGCAATTCTTCCACTCACTTAACAATTTTATTTTTCTTTAAATCAACTTTTCTTTCTTTCTTTTTTTTTTTTTTTTTGTTATTTTCTTCATTAAATTATTCGATGAACGACTTTTATTATGTTATTTATTTATATATTTTCCCTTTCCAAATCGTTTTTTTAGGCTTCATTGAATTTTATTTATTTATTTATTTTTGTTTGGGTTTGTTCTCCTCTCTATTTATCATGCCAAATGCCAAAGGGGTAAAAATTGATTTTTTTTCTATTTCTTCTAATCAACCTCTAAAAAGTTATACTCACATTCCTATATAATCATATTATTTTTTATATTATTATTATTATTATTATTATTATTTTCATTTCCCTATAATTTTATTTTTATTTCGTAAGATATATCTTGAAAATATTGAAAATGTAGAAAGAAATATTTTAGATAAATGAATAAAATTGGATTGAGACAAAATTTAATTTCTAAACTTTTATTTTGTTAAAGATTCTTTGAATTTATTATTCAATTGAAAATAAATATCCAATCCATTGAACCTTTAAATGTTGTTTAATTGTCGAGAATTTTCATTTTTACCAATTATGAAATTTCCAATTATAAAATATCAAATAATTTTATATGATTATTCGATTTGTGATTGATTATCGGGTTTTTTTAATAATTGAAAGAAGAAGAAAAAAAGAATTTCCTTACTTTTACCTACCTACCTACCTATTTAAATAGGATAGAGGAAATTAATTTCTTCACAAGAGCCTCCATTAATTTTATTAATTATTAATTATCAATTAATTATTAAAAGTAACATTAGTACGGGTATATTCATCATCATTCAAAACTATATGTCATAAATTAATTCAAATTTTGATTAAATGTTTGAAACTAATGTAATTCTATTTAATATTGGAATTTATATATATTTATAATTATATACAAATATTGATTATGAATCTATTATTATATCTGTTAAAATAACAATTTATCAAATTAATAATTATCATTGTGTTTTTTTTCTTTAGTTTCTTTAGGAAGGGTTGTGATGGTTAATTTTTATTATTTTTTTAAGAATCTAAAATTTGTATTTTTTTTTTCTTTCTTTTTTCGAAATTATTTTATATTTAATTAATTATGGTTGAATTGTTACAGGCGAGCAAATTGGTAGAAGCAGTATGCCATGGCCGGTAAGGCCATTGTAGCGCCTCCAGGCGCGCCGAGCGCCAATCATTGCCAACATCAGGTGTCGCCGCCGGCGTCGCTTTCTACGCTTTCGACGCCAGCGCCATCTGTGGCACCAACGCGCACCGTCCGTTGCCTGGTGGGCGCCAGAAGAGAGACAATTGCATTTCCTGCTGATATACCAGTTGATCAGCTTAAAGGTATAAACGCAGATTGTCTACCTAAAATAATATTTAAACAAATTTCTTACTCAATAATAAATGCTATGAATGACAAAAATTTAAAATATATTTTTATTAAAATATACACTTAACCTACATATTCTTAATAAGCTAATACAAATTAAGAGAAAAATTTGAGTAGTCTTATATATCATATATTCTCATTATTATTATACAATTATTTATAATATTCAATTTACAAAATACTTATTAAATATTATATAAGATTTAATGATAATTAAAAATGATAATTAAATTTACATCAAGTATATTTTTCTTCTAACTTTATTCTCTCTCGATTTTAAAAGCAAGTCGTGCCATTCAAATGAATAAAGTTGAAAAATACTAATTAAAAATTTATGATTATGGTTTATGGGAATTTTTTGTTATTAATTTATAACTAGTCATACAATCAAACAAAAATCAACAACATCCTACAAATATTCAATATTATAGATCTTTTGTTGTTGTTTTTTATTATACAAGTTCTTAATTTGTTAATATTCATCTGCCAAATATGAAATCATCTCTAATATATCTTGAGGAATATAATAATACCAACAGAAATAATAGGAAAACTTGCAAAAAGCCAATTCGCAATTTTTTTTTCTTTTTTGTTCTCTAAGACGTTCCAATAGCAAGACGGTGTGCCTTAAATGTAAAAAAAAGACCGTGTCAATCCAGATTTCCAGAGTGCCTTATAAGTACAAAAGCACTTCAAAAGACTGGCACCAGATACAAAGAACAGGCCCCCCAATCCCACCATTCATTTCTCTCAGAGGTTCAATGTCTGATTCGGTCGGTCGTGAGGAGAGGGGAGGAAGAATATTCCTTATTGCTTTCTCCTTCAATTTATTTCAACAGTATTATACCTACTATGTTCTATGTAAACTATGCACTTTTTCATAGAAACATTGTTTTAAATTTTTAAAATCAAACTTTTTTTTTTACGTTTTTTAAATCATTTATTAGATAAAAAATTTAGCAAATTTATCTCTCTTTATCGTGAAAATTAAATGTTCTTATTACCACAAATTAGAAAAACAAGAAATACTTAACCATAAATAACAAAGTACACACACCTTTAAAGAGTAAATAAAAAAAATAAAAAAAAAAAAATAATAAAATAAAAAGTGAATTACCAAGTCAAATTATTTGGTTTTTGAATTAATAAATTTATATTAAGATTATTTTACTTACTATATTTATTATTCATATATTTCTTTTTAATATTATTTTTTTTATCATATTCAAACAGAATTGCTATCAACATCTAAAATTGTATATATTTATAAATTTGTATAAATATATTCATAATTCTTATCTACATATTTTTTTAATTGTATTTACTGTAGATTCGTTCGATTCAAAGTGAAGAAATATCCAATCATTTCAGTTTTTTTTTTTTCTTTTTTTTTAATATTTACATTTTCTTCTTAATTCAGACTTCTTTTCAGAAGTATGAATTGGAAAAGCGAGAAGGATTTGAAAATGAAAGAGATAAACCCTCGATCTCATCATATACGCTTTATATATTCTCTGTACTTTTTATTTAAAAACACTTTTATTAATCATTTTGTTTTAAATTTTTCCAATTAAAATTTTAATTACAGTTTCATTCCTATTCTATAATAAAATATATATTTAACAGAAAGAATAACAAAATTTTAATAATTTAATAAATAATTTAAAATTTTCACATTTATTACTGTCTCGCCCTTTTTTTAGGTTCCTGAATCATTTTCACTAAGGATGAGAAAAAGGTCTGTCTGTCTCTCTCTCTGTGTGTGTGTGTGTGTGTGCTGACAAGATTACGCAAACGGTTTGAGCTAGAATCATTAAATTTAGTATACCCCATTATTCAAAATTCGTAGTTTCAACCGGAAGAGGGTCATTACCTACAACGTTTTGATTTTTTCTCTTCTAAAATGACCGTAAAAATAAAGATATATGTTTGATAGTTTTGATGAATATTAAAAATTGTATAAAACTGCTATATACATAATTTCAGTTTGATTGAATAGCTGAACCATCAACAAAGAGGAAAACATGCGCTGGTTTAATAAATATTATTTATTAATTTTAATTTATAATTTATAATTAATTAAAAAAAACCTCTGACTTTTGTACGTCCTACACAAGGACAACGCCTATCAAGCCGGTTATATCAATGAGGTGTCCTATGATCAGTAGAACGGGTCCTCTCAACCTTAACCTTGATTTTCTTGATCGGAGGCGCTATCAAGTAGCTTTTTCCCAATGTTGTTCCCGGAGGCTGGGTTGACTCCATCCCATAAACCCCAGCTAGAGAAATTCTCTTGCCAGGCCCGGGACTATATGAATGTGAGGCAGGTTCGCTACCCACACACCCAATGGCGCCTTTATAATTAATTAAATTAAATTTAAATATAATATATTATGTTATTTAATCCAATTCAAATTGCGAGATAGTCGAGTGGAGACACTCCAGCTTATTTTTTATTAAATATCGATAATTAATATGGATGAAGGATAATAACTGGGAAAATTTCAATTCTAGTGTTTCTAATATGCAAACGTAAAACAATACACACAAGAAAATAATTTATTAAATGTATTATTAGTGTTGATCTTCCTGATCTTGCATCGTGAAAGGAATTATATACATTCAAGACACACACATATATATATATATATATATATATATATACACAAGATTTTGTAATACGCACAAACACCACTTCAGCTCCATTCATCATTTTATAATGAGATCGACGCAAATAACAGGTCTTACGCAAAGACAATATTATTTATATCTGACTACCTTCATTCTCTCTCTCTCTCTCTCTTCTCTCTTCCCCATCTCCTTCTTAATCTCTCTCTTTAACTCAATATCAATATATAAAATATATAATTGAAAATTTGAAAATTTTATTCAATTCCATTAAAAATGAAAAATATATGGTACAATCATGTATTAGAAATTTATATGAATACAAATAATATTATTAAATTGAAAGTTGAATTAATATTTTTATAAAATTTACAAAATTTGCAATAAAAAATTTAAATCAATTTCATTTCACATTTTAATTAATTTTATTATTATTATTATTTATTTATTTTATACCATATATTGACCCTTTTGGGATCACGCAAACCCTCCATCAAATTATTTTCCAAGCTGAAGCAACGTATTGATGGTATTAAACGAGAGTTTTTGTTAATGTTAATTTGACGTGATTGTCTGGATCCCCAGAATCCGAATGCCCGGTTGCTGGGCGGATTGGTAACAACCTGGAGTAATTTTTATTTTTTTTATTTTTTTTTCTCATGTTTCATGGATGCTTGTACGATAATGAAATCGTACTGCACATCTGCTAGATTTTATTCAAAACTAAAAATTGACAGTTTTTGAAGAAGCTGGAAAAACAATTTTTCTTATTTATTTAATTAAAATGAATGAAATTAAATTACATTAAATAGATTTTTATAAAAATCCTGTGAAATAGACATTACTTTTATTATTTGTATAAATAAGTATTCATAAAGCATGAATCAATTCGGATATTAAATAAATATCAAATACTAAATACAATATTTACACTCTTGTAACATTAAGATTGTAACATAAGATTTATAATATTTAAATATTTGTATATTCATTAGAAAAATATTTATTTATAATTTTTATTTAAATTTTTAAACATTATAAAGACAATTTCAAAATTAAAATCATCAATTAATCTCTTCTAAATTTGATCCTTTAATAGTTTAATAGATAAATCATTGATTTTTTCAAATTTAAAATTCCATTTTTTCTTACATACATTCATTGAATTGAATTTTGAAGAATAATATAAAAATAATGTTCCTTTCAGAAAATATTTTATTTTTTTTTATTAACTTGAAAACGTAATTTTAATATAAATGATCATTTATTTAAAGTTTTTTTTTGTTTTTTTTTTTTGTTTTTTTTTTGTAAATGTTCTTTTTTTATAATGTGTAAGTGTAGTACACATATTTATACAATATATATTAACAATAATTTACTTTTAAAGATTACTTTTACATTCAACTTTATTTTTGGCAATGATTTTTCTTCTGGGTCATTGATTCTTAGGTGAATATATTTCAAAAAGAGAAACATTGATTTTTTTCAGGCTCAAACAATTTTCAGATTTACTAATTTAAAATTCAATTCATTCACGAACACATGGATTGGAGTTGATCCTTTCACGAATGGTCACTTTGCCCCCGCCCCCTCCTCAGAGAAAATGAAATAAATACTTACCACTTATTCAACGTCATTTCTATACTCCCCTCCTCTCTTCTCCTCCTCAAAAGATAAATATTTGTCATCCAACAAATTACATTTTTTTTTAAAGAAACAAAATTGAATTCATTATTTTATTTAAATATTTTAATGGTATCATTTGTTATTATCAATTAAATTACATTTTTTATTAGTTACTTTATTCTATTCTCCAGGATTATTAATTAATATTATATTAAACCCTTAAATAAAGATCTTATCGTAAACTACCCTTAGATGTATCGACATTTAAAGAAAAAAATAAAAAATCGTAGTATAAAAATCATTAGAAATAGAATATTATTGACTTCAGACAATCGGAAGTGGTCGTTTATCTAAAAAAATTTCCCAAATATTATCTTTAAAACTTATCAAAGAACATTCAAGATTATTATTGTTCATATTAATCATATGACAAATGTAAAAAATTCATTATCTTGCTATAAGGAAAATTTTTTTTTTTCTAGAAAATTGTTAAAAAGTTGTTAATTTTTATTTTTTTTCCCGATTTGGCTGTTAAACATTTTCGATTTTTCAATATGGCTCTAAGTATCAACAAGAGTAGCCACCCCTGCTATATAATATCTTTAACAAAAAATGTTATTTTTCCAATTTTACTCAATTTAATTTTTTGTACTTAAACATAACTTTTTGCATTTTTCCTGATACTAGGTCAATAAGTCAGTGACTTTATGAATTTCCCGTTTCTGAAATGAAATGGCAACACTATTCCTATTAGTATGGAACTATCAGATGGCTCCTGTCGAAATTTGAACCAGCTGAGTCTTTTAGCTTTAGTTTTGTTTGACATCCATTAATAGCAGACTACCTCGTGATTGAAGGAGAAAATGGAAAAAAGTGAATTTCCATGAAAATCCATTTCCAAACTGGAATAAATGTCTCGGTGGAACAAGTTTGGACCCATTCGATGAAATCACCTCACAAACAAATACCTATTTTGATGTCCTCTACAAATCTTATTTTTTAGAAGGGATAAAAAAATTGGAGAAACGTTGGACGAAGTTTATAGAACTCAAAGGAGACTACGTTGAAAAATAAAATAATTTTTTAAAAATCTGATTTCAGGTCTATGCAATGTTGAAAGTACAAACGTTTAAAATACTTAAGAAAAGTCTTACATAAGTAAAAATTAATTCGTCAAGTTAACCCATAAAATCGCCCTATGATTGTTGGTTATACAGAAAATGGTGTCAAAACGGGTACCGTATCATCGAGGCTCAAACGTGAAAAGAACCTGGAAATAATTTCTCATTATATATTTGATTATAAAACTGAAATTAAAGTTTTAGGGCAATTGATAGGAGAATTTAGTTTGAATGAGAGAGAGAGAGAGAGAGAAATATAGCTAAATTGTTGTTTCAACTTCAATTAATTGTCTTTCATTGAAAATTTGAGATCTTGCAATGTTTTAAATATGTCAACTAGTCATTATTTTTAATTTAATTTTGTCTATTAAATTTTAATTTAAATGATTCGTTCAATATTAAATTTCTATTTTAATTAAAAGAGAATGTTATCAAACTTTAATTTCTTTCAATAGATATCTTTTCAATTTCCTTTTCTATTGGTCATTCCGGGGGGTTGATTAATCTCTAACAAATACAAACCATATCTCAAGTCGTTTATTTGTTCAACGTATCATCATATGCTTCTATTTATTCGATTTAAAAAAAAATGAAAATTAACAATTAATTTTCACTTTATTGATTTTGAATTTTATAATATACGTATATTGATATACGTATCTACCTATAGAATGAGAAAGATTAATTTCTAAATTTTAATAATAGATACTTGCGAGTTTCCTTGCCTTGATGAAATGAATATAAAATCTACGCAAAGGAAATGAAGATGTGTTATTTTGGTTGCCTACCATGAAAGGATTCGATAATAATTTTCAATACTGTTTTTAATATAATCTTTTCTTAAAATAATTCTCTTTGAATATGTTACATTAAATTAAAATAACAATGATAATAATAATATAAATAATTTAATGCCTTTAATTGTCAATGATTGATTTAGTTATTTTATTTATTTTGTTTTGCATTTTAATTTGAAATTTATCTAAATGATAAAATGTCAATATTTACTTTAATTCTAAAGCATTCGTAAAAGCCGATTAACTAATTAATTTGATTCGATATTGTTTATTATTATTATTATTATTACAATTAAATTTCTCTCTCAGCATTTTTTTTTCTACGATATTATCAATGGACTTTATCTAGCTTCCAAATAAGTTTCAGTGGACAGCGAGTTTCTAAATTCTTTTTTTCTTTTCTTTTTCTATTTTCTTAATATTATGGATAAGAGGAACCAATATTATAAATAAAGTGGTCGTGTTATTTAATATTTTAATGAGATTTATATCGGGCCTATTTTAGATTCTTTTAGTGAGAACAGTCCTATCCCAATATAAAATAAAATTCTTTTTTTTTCTACTATTGGCGCTCGGTTGTATTTATAGTAAGGCGGTAATGAGATGCATAACAGATCATATTTAATCTATAGTTGTTGATTTATTTCAATTAATTTTGCCTGTTGGTTGTGAATGTTTAAATAAGCGTTTTCTGCCACCAGAGGACATCATTTTTTGGAAGAGACTTCTTCGAAGTCGGATTTGTATTTTGAGTGATTGATATTTAGGTTTTGTTGCAGATCCAGGTATTTATAAGTATCTTGAGTCGTTATTTATTGGATATTTTCCATTAAATCCCTTGAATGGGATATTTCACCTCTTTTAACATTAATCATTGCACACTTTTCAAGGCCAAATGACATCTTTATAACATCACTAAAAAAACCACTTCACTATAGAAATCAAAAAGTGATGTTTAATACAATTTTCAGCAAATAGCTTTAAATCACCCATATCAAGAAGATGATTTATTTTTTAGTGATTTTTAATTAAGTTAATTTTAATTTTGTATCCAATCTTTTTTTAAGCAACGCTCAGAGTAGATTGATAGCGAGACAGAACCATACCAATCTTGGAATATTCCTCTTGTAACATCGACACTACCTATGCTGACGTTACTCATATACAAGTTGCTCTTCCATGATTTCATAACAGTTTTAAGGCAATTAACTAAATTTTGAGGAATCTCACAAATTGGAGTTGAGTCAAACGCTTTGGTGTAGTCAATGTAAGCCATGGATATATTATATTTTTTTAATTGAGCGAGTTTTTTAGAACGATGATGCCAA
The DNA here is from genome assembly GCA_963082975.1 of Labia minor. Taxonomy (NCBI): domain Eukaryota; kingdom Metazoa; phylum Arthropoda; class Insecta; order Dermaptera; family Spongiphoridae; genus Labia; species Labia minor. Next base: position 83,402,759 of record OY720345.1, read on the forward strand.
TTGTGAGTTGTTGTTTAGATCTAAACGCTCCACGAATACACCCCCTTTTGCTCTTCCTCAATCTGGTTGTTAGCCGCACAATGTTCATATATTTTAGTTGTTGATAAAGTCGTAAACAATTTATAAACAACCTATAAAACAGGGGGTGGCCGATCATTTTTTTTGATTTATAGTTGTGTTGTTTTCAGTTTGTGCTCCTCTCCGTTTCTCCTCCCTTTTGATAAATTTCATAACCCACTTCTTGACAGACTGACTCAATTTCTGAGTGTGATAAATCTTTGCGAATGATGGAATTTCTTTTGTCAACTAAGTTTTGTTCGTTCAGTTGAAATTGAAAATAAGTTCTTGAACATTCCAAATGAAAAAGGTGTCTATAATCAGGAAGTGGATAGTTTTTGCATTTTTTGACCCGGTAAAAAACTTTTAGAACTTGGTTACTCAGGCAGTGACATTTTTCATTCTCATATTCCTATTGTACTGGGTTGACTCCCGTGAGGGAAGGAACATCGTCGCCTTTCTGCTCCTTGGAGATGCTGTACTCCGTAAGAGATTAAAATAATAGATTGGAATTATGGAAGGGACTTGATAAGCCTCTCATAATCTGATTAGGATAAATCAAGGCATCACGAAAAGGCAGGGTCGCGTACCTAAAGTAGGTCTCTCCTCAATCAAGAACGTAAAAGAGTTCCTACCCGCTACCCTTCTTCTTCTTATTATTATTATTATTTTAAATAAATATAATTAAAACAAATGAATTTATTTTAAGACAAATAATAATAATCTTTTTTATAATTGATAATTAAAGATTATTTTAATGAAAATTAAGTTATAATATAAATTTACTTTTTAATATACTTATTATCATTATTTGTAGAAATCGACCATTGTTCAAAATTAGAGAAAAATTTTGATATAATTCTTCATAAAACATAAAAAATTTGAAAAAATTAATTTTTAAATAATTTAATTTTTATTATTATATTTAAGGAATAATTCTATCAAAAATCTATTTTATTCAATTTAATCAATCTCAAGAAAAAATATTAATAAACCAACATTTTATCCTTTCATTTTAAATTACAGATAAAATAAATGTATCTACTTATATACATATTTAGTGTATACAAATTTATATTAAATAAAGTGTAAATTTTTACCATAAAGCATAAATCTTTATAACTAAAACTATAAATAACAAAAAAATAATGCTTTAATTTAAATAAAGTATTTTATTTTTAATTTCCTAAAAACCAGTAATAGTTTATAATTTGAAATTTATCTCTTTATTGTATTCCTTAAAAATGTTCATTATATGAAATTTCATTTTATATTATCTATATCTCTGTTTATTCTCTTATTCTATTCAATTATTAACGTTTATTTATTTAATTTTATGGTTCATTAACAATTTAAAAATATTTATAAAAATTAAAATAATACATGATCTCGAGAATTCTAATATCAATTAAAAATAAATTTATCTATTACAATAACTTCATTTATCAAGAATGTATCACAAAATAAAAAAAATAAATTAATTAAAATAAATATATAAAAATATATAAACACACAATCTATATCTTAAAATTGATCAACCTTTAATATTTTTATTTATATATATGAAGGTGCATATTAATACAACATTAAGCGGTCGAGGGAATATGTTTAATTCGGAAATTAATAATAATTCATTTATGTGGGTGGTTGACCTTAAATGAATACCTAAAATAAATCAAGAAATTTTATACAAAAAATTGATATATGTGTATATTATTTTTTAAGGAGCCACAGGGTGAGAGGTTAGCGTAGCTGGCTCACATTCACGTGGTCCCGGGTTCAAGTCCCGGGGCTGGCAAGGGAATTTCTCTCGTTGATGTTTATAGGACGCAGTCAATCCAGCCTCTGGGATCAAAATTGGGAAGCTACTTGATAAAAAGTAGCGCCTCCGATCAAGAAAATCAAGGTAAAGATTGATAGAACCCGTTCTACTGATCATAGTACAACTAATTGATATAACCTATTTGATAGGCGCTTCCTTGCGTAGGATATACAAAAGTCAGAAGTTTTTTTTTATTTTTAATTATTTTAAAAGATAAAAAAAATAAATTTAATAAAAATATGTTATGAAAAAAAATATAAAACATAACATAATCATAATAATAATAATAATAATAATAATAATAACAATGATAGAGAGTTGAATTTAGAAAAATATTTTTTTTATTTAAGTAATCATGTAAAAATAATTAAATGTTTGCTCCTTTAATTAAATATAAAATTAATATAAAAAAATATTATAAAAAAAATAAAAATTTAATTTAAAAGATAAGATTAGGTGTGAGATCCAGAAATAAATTAAAAGTTTCATAAAAAGATTTTTTTTCTTACTAAAAACAACATTTTTTTAATAAATCAATTTTATTTCAACATGTTTTTTTTTTCATCTAATTTTGTCAAACTATGTAGCTATATTGATTATTAATTAATTATCTTATTAATCCAGAAGAGAAAAACTATTGGTTTGGTTTATATAATTGTTTTTGTATTAAAATTTAAGATGGGATTCAATTTGGTTACAAAATACACACATCATTATTATGTGGTTATTGTGGCCAAGAAATTTCCTATGCTAGATATATAAATAATGGTGGAGAGGGGGGGGGGGAGAAGTAATTAAACTAGAATTGTAAATAATTTCAGTTTTTATGATAAATAAATAATGAACTAAACAACATTTTACTATATTAAAATGCATAACTGCATAACTTATAAAATGCATAACTTATTATAATTATTAATAATAATAATAACAAATAAACTAAATATTAAATTCGTATTTCATCACATATAACTAAAAAGTATTATAAAATTCACAGATAAAAAAATAACAGTAATAAATATTATATATAATACGTAGATAAAATATAATTAGAGAATGAATAATGAACAAAATATTTAAATAACTCGAGATAAAAAAAAAACAATTTCATGTTACTTAAATTTAATAATTATAATATTATATTTTGGATTTGTGTGGATAATTAAATTTATAAATGAAAATATACATTAATTCCAAATTTCATATGAATTATAATTAATTCTATGAATGCATAAAATTAAATTAAATTTTTATTATTATTATTATTATTATTATTGTAAATTTTAATGTATTTATTATAATAAATGAAGATGGTGGACGCATAGGACATTTTCTTTTTATTATTGTATATTTATCTGTAACGAATGTGCGATGTGATTCTCATCAAAAGGATAGAGTTTGCTTTGCTTCCTTTTCTTGTCTAATGGACAGTGATATGTTAAATGAAAGCTCCTATAAACAGAGGAAATCGATAGGTCAGCTCTTTGGATAAAAGGTACTAACTTGCTTTGTCTCATAGATAGATAGATAGACAGAGAGGGAGGAAGGGGGAGAGAAAGAGAGAAACGTTTAGAGTGGGTTGTATTTATTTATTCGATGGTTAGAGAGCTGTAAAATGAAAGAGAAGGGGTTAAAATTAAATAGCCAACTACAATAATTAACCAGTTAATTGAAAATGTTTAATACATTTTTTTTATCGATATTGAAATATATTAAATATACTTCAATTTTTTTAATTTTTTAGACCCCAGCTTGAGAAATTTCCTTGCCAGGCCCGGAACTTGAACCCGAGAACACGAGAATGTAGGTCAGCTACGCTGCCTCCCACCCTGTGGCGCCTTCTTTATTAAATAGATAGATAAAAAATATTCTCGCGCTTGTTAAATAAGATAAAAAAAAATATATGTATGTATGAATAAAATTTTGATAAAAATTATTATATGCTAGTTATTTTACTTACAATAAAAAACAAGTAAATGATTTTTAATAGAATTTATTTCTCATTTTTAATACGATTATTAATTTGAATTTACGAATGTGGTTTATATTTAAAATATTAATTAAAAATTTAAAAATAAAAATTTGGATAATTTTAAATATCAATACTCATTTAATATCATATTTTTTTGATAATAGACTTATTTTAGTAATTGTAATAATTGTAATATTAATAATTAAATAAATAAATAAATATACGTAGAGAAGAGAGAGAGAGAATGTAAGAAAGGAATGTATTTTCTCTTTTTATTTTTTTATTTTATATTTTTTCCACCTAATTTTTCACTGATTTTGGTATCCCATGCGAGAAAGGGCTGTCTGCCTGTCTGTTTCTGCCATTTTCTAAAAACACAATAGATTCAAGAAGCTACTTAAGAAAAGACGATAGTCTAATTGAAATCTCGAGGGACGAAATCGAATTGGGAGTAAACACTTCTCTCAATATCAAAACAGCCGAATCATTTCCTTTAGAACAAGCTAAACATTGCTCTGATGAAATAGCTGCCCGGGTAAATAACAAGAACCAGGTTTTGCTTTCAATCCCTGGATTTTGATGGCAAGTCATTAATCCCGAACAGGAAAAGCGGGAGAAAATCCTTGAAAGAAAATAAAACAACCAACATACGAAAGAAAATTATCTCATTTAACAGAACTTTAATTATCATGTCATTTTTATTAAAAAAGAAAAAAAAAATAAATACAAAAATCAATATTGCAGAAATATAATTTCAATTTAATCCAAAACAATAATAAAATATGAAATATAAAAAAATGGAACAGAAAAGTTTATAAAGATTAATTCTCAGTTAAATAAAAACATAAATCTATTTGTACGTATTAATAACTAAATATTTCTATCGAAATATCGAACTCAAAAGTATTTCATCCAATTGTCAATCTTTTTACAATTCTCTTATAAAAATTATATTTTCAAATACCCTGAGTATATTCTCTTCTTCTAAAGTCATGACCCACGACACACGTTGATATAATACAACAGATAAAATATTATATTTTTTTAATTTGACAATAATTCAGAATAATATAAATAAAAAAAATTTCTGGCTTTTGAACATTTTATAAAATGAGTGATTATCAAACAGGCTGTTGTCTAAACGGGTAGATGTGTTGTATAATCAGTACATCGGATCCTCTCAATATTTATCTTGATTTTCTCTTGATTGGAGATCCCTTTTCTTCTTATTTCAAGTTTTTTTTCTCAATTTGGATAATACAGCTTAACTACACAAACTTGAAAGGCAAGCATGTTGCTCCCCATACTTCAATGGAGCTTTTCATAAAAACATTATTTTCTAAATTATATATAAATAAATATTTTAATAAAAAATTAAATAATTCTAGTGAAAAATTATTGACATATATATTTTAAACCTTAATGAATAATAAATAAAAGGAAAAATAAAAATTCTATCGTTTAATGAAATTTTCATAATTTGATATAAAATTAAAATAATTAAAATGAAATATATTAACTTTAGTACTTATAATATATATAAATATGTATGATTTATTTTGTAATGTGAAATTGACATGCATTATCTGCTTCCTATCTAATAATATCACATCATATATTGTAATATCAAAACAAAATATTATTATAAATATTATGAATCTAATGCCCATTTAAATCTCTACATCCGCTTATTTTATATTTTATTTTATTCATTATAATTAATGATTATAAAATATATAAAATATTATAACCATTTTTATTTCTTTATATTTATTTTTTATTTCATAGACTTTCATAATTAATAGAATACAATAAATAATTAGATAGATCATAAGACAGTACATATTTTCTCAATTTTAAAATTTATTACATGAAAACATTCAAACTGACCATTTATTTTCATAAATGAAGATTTATTATTGATAGAATATTTTTTTTTTAGATAAAGTTGTAATTTATTAAATATTGAATTTATTTTTTTAGTAATTTAAGGAAAAATTGAATTTTCTTAATATTATTATTTATTACTCGTATTATTCCAGTTATGGTCTCTTACTCACCATCCACAGTGCCAGTAGAATTTTAACTGGCTGAACTGTTTTTCCAAAGACGCCACGCAGTGTGTGGGTCAACGCCATTGACTCAGATCCTTGTGGTCCCGACCCAGCCTCCTGGGAAACTACTTGATAAAATGTAGCGCCTCCGATCAAGATAATCAAGATAAAGGTTGAGGAGGACCGTTATTTTGATGATCATGGAAAACCCTTACCCCGTTTAGACGGCATCCTCCTTGTCTTTTCATAGGATGAACAAAAGTCAGTAACTGTTTTTCCCTGTGGATTATACTCAGAATTCATGCTTTCATTATTTCGTCACAATACAAATTTACCAAAGAAGTTCTTAGGACGCAACAATCACTAATTTTATGAAATTTCTACATTCAGCATCAATACCTATGGAGAAAAACAAATTATTGAGTATTAAAACCCACAACCAAAAGGATCTTTTGAAACTGGTATCACAACACAATGGAAGAAGTGTGTTAGAAAATTTAGAAATAAAAAATTACTTGGTCAATGTATGTGGTATAATTATTTCTAATCTTTTTAAAATCGTTTATTTCTTAAAAGTCTTGTTATAAACATAAAAGATGCAAAATTCACCCACTAATTAAAATTGATCTTACTTTTCTTTATACAAATTTAACCATAAATAGATTTTATTTCGATTTACGACAAACTCAAACTCAATTAAAAAAAAATAAATAAATAAATTCTTAAATTGCTTTCTTAAAATAAATGTATACATAAAAACTATTTAATTAAATAGATTGTAATTTCGATTGGCTAGTATTTAATTTACTTAAGTGTTTTGATGGCGAAATTGGAATTCTTATTATCCTTTTAAATGCAATTCATTTGAATATTGTTTTTTCTTTTTCTTTTTTAATTATAATTCATCAGAATAATCTCGAATGAGAAGGTAACTCACGGATTAAATCGTATAGAATGGTCTTTATTGTAGAGAAATTGTAAATTTATTTGATATTCCCTACATTATTGTAGTATCTTCAATTATTTGTTTAATTCATATCATATATATGTGGTATGTATAATAGCTTGTAGCTAGGCTATACTACCAGTTCGTTTTATTTGCATTTGAATATCCTTTTAATTCAAAACCATATACAACTTTTCATTAAATTCTAAGCAAATATGGTAAAAGTTTATAAATTTATAATTTTCGAGATTGAAAATTGGAATGATAAAAATAAAGCTTCTTACAATTTAAGAATATAATATTATGATTAAACTAAAAATAAATTTAGATTCTATATTGCCTATAAACTTTGTAATATTGGAGAAGTTACATGCAGATATTGTTAAGGGTTAAAGTAATTAAATCATGGAGATTAGGATGGGTGAATTTTCAATGGGGTAAAGAGCGAATACTGATGGTTAACAGGAGAGAAACGATTTCGAAGCTGACCGCAATATTGATGGGAAAATAACGATACAAGCTAATATAAAGGAGATCTTTGAAGGGATGTAAAGGCAATGAAATGGGTAAAGAATGAACACAATAGAGAAAAATTAAAAGTTGAGTGTTTTTTTTTTATCGATTTTGATCAAAGTTTTTGCATGAATAATAATAATAAAGAATAAATAATTATAATAATATTTATTGTCTTTTAATTAATTAGTCTTCTTTAGTATTTAATTTTGGTATTTGCTTTACTTTTTTTGTTTAAAATTCTTATTATTTAGAATAGTGATTCTCAACCTGGGCGATCAACATCTTAAAGGGGGTGATTATTTAACTATACGATTTTGGGGGGCGGTAAGTTATTTTTGGGGGCGATAGTTTTATTTTTTGGGGGCGAAATTTATAAGATAATTTTGCGAACAGGCTTTTAAACATTTCCGCTTTTTTTCAATATGGTTCTAAAAAAAAGGTCAGATGATTTTGCTATCAGGTTCTTAAACTCGATTTTTCAATATGGCTCTAAGTATTACCAAGTGTACCTACCTTATATTATCATGCAATTTGTATCTGTTAAAATTTATAGGGGGAGAATTATGAAGCCGGCCTTTGGTCCAAAAAGGTTGAGAAACACTAATTTAGAAAATAAATATATTGAATTTTAATTCTTACATTTTTTTAAGTAGGCATACATATGTAATATCTATGTATTTTTCATTTATTTATTTGTTAAAAAAAAACTTGTTGCAAAAACATAACAGATTATTTTTTAATGTAAAATTTAAACAAATAAATTTGATAATATAGAATTCAAAATGTAATACAATCTTTATTAATGAAATATGAAATTTTATATATATATGTTGATACTGCTTATATTATTAATATATAAATGATTAAATGTAATTCCTTTTTTTATCTATTTCATTTTAATTTAAAATCAAAAGAATTTATGAGAAATGAACAAAAAACATGCTGACGAAACATTTGATTGAGGAAAGCTTTTTGCCAATTGATTCCGATGGATTGGAAATCAAATCAAAAGAATTGAAATTCTTTTGTTCTTGTCTCAAAACAACGTATAAATAGAAAAATGGAAATAGATACTCGTTTTATTTTTTGATAACTTTCCAGATAAATCAATCTAATAAAGTGAAGTGAGAAATAGAATAGAATAAAAATATATACTTAGAACAATTCTTTTTATACTTACTTACATAATTTTTATTATCGACCGACGATAGACACCAAATTTCACATGTGGAGATTTTTTTACATATCTTCACGAATCATGCATTTTGTTAACAGAAAAAAGTATCTATCCGTCCGTCTGTCCGTTGTGTTTCCGTATAAAACGGCTCAACGGATTTTGATAAATTTTGGTATATACTATTTACTTAATGCATCAGTAGCGTGAATTCTTCAACTTTTGGTGTATATTCGGAAACCGGAACTGGTAGTTTATAAAGTATTAATTTTATATTCATTGTCGGAAATTTTTCACAAAAAATATTGTAGTAATTAATAATTTAGTAATTAAACTAAAAATATATTCATTTTAATTCAAGTTTTAAAATATTTTTTATACTACTTTATATATATATATATATTAGGTTGGGGAAAAAGAAATCCATTATTTTTTCGGTAGATGGCTGTAGTGATCGATATCTCGTAAATTATCGATCAAACAATTTCAAATTTATGCTCGTTGTCAAGGTAACAGTTCGCACTAAAAGAATTCGTTTGCAGTTTTTTGTTTTGTCCATTCAGTTCTGAGTTACACGGCGTTAAAGTTGGAAGTCAACAAAGAGAAAATTCGGTACATTTTACAGTTTTTCTTTGATAAGGGCGAAAATGCAAGTCAGGTGGCTGAAAATGTGAATAGTGTTTATGGTCCCGATACTGTAACAGCTAATTACGCGCAATTTTGGTTTCGTCGATTCCGTTCGGGTATTTTTGACGTTAAGGATGCCCCTCGCACAGGCAGGCCCGTCGTCGAAAATGTCGACAAAGTCACTGAAATCATCGAAGTGGACCGGCATGTTAGTAGTCGTAGCATCGCCCAGGAGTTAAAGATCGACCACAAAACAGTTTTAAACCATTTGCACAAAGCTGGGTTTAAAAAAAAGCTTGATGTTTGGGTGCCACACCAATTAACACCAAAAAACATGATGGATCGAATTTCCATCTGCGAAGCCTTGGCCAAACGTAATGAAATCAACCCATTTCTTAAACGGATGGTGACTGGGGATGAGAAATGGGTCACATACGACAACATTATGCGAAAGCGATCGTGGTCAAAGCGTGTTTTAGTGATAAGAAATTGGCATCAAGGGAAGAGTGTGAAAATCAATTGCTGGAGTTTTTCGCTAATAAGGACCAAGACTTTTATGAGAGAGGCATAATGAAGCTACCATTAAAATGGCAACAAATTATAGAATAAAATGGTGCATATTTGACCTAAATCGGACAATGCAAAACATGTTAAATAAAGTCTTGAAGTTCACGTAAAAATAATGGATTTCTTTTTCCCCAACCTATTATATATATATATATATAATGTTGTTTGGAAATTAATTTATATCAAATTTTTTTATAAATTTTGCTGTTATGTTGGTTTTTTTTTAAATTTTAATTTACAAAATATGTACTTATTTATTTTATAAGATTCTTTATAATATTTAATCTAATTTTAATTTACTGAAAATTAAAAACAAAAAAACAAAATATTTGGTTATTGAAAAATAAATAATTTAATTTATTAATAAACAGTTAATGAAATTTTTGATTATAATCCTTCATTTTAGTTGAGGGATTCAAACAAAATACAATAAAAAACTTTAATTGATATGCATAAATCATCATCATCATCAGTTTTAGTCATTGTTGCTTAATTACAATTCATTTTTTTTATTCTTTACGACGCGACATGACAAGATCCCAAGGTTGTTGTAATGTATTATATACGAGTATACAACAGGTAGATAACGATAAATAAACTTAGTAGCCACACACGTAGTGTTATTTTTTTTTATTTTTTTTTTTGAGGAAATGTGTATAGTCTAGGCCTTGAGGATTTCCTTAACCACACCTTTGCCCACACACGAGCTTCGAAACTCCTTAATTTATATTAAATTATTATCCTGAACATTGTAAAATTCTATTATTTATATTTTAATATTTATCAAAGCGACTTATCAATTATTCATTGAGGGAGGGGATTGGGATAACATACGATTAGAATTCAAAGGGAGTTGTCATTCTTTTTGACAACAACGATTTGACTTGTAATCACTAGCGATTGTTCAATAAGGGCTTATACCAAATTTGAGTTCAATTGGTTAATCAACGAGACGCTATCGTTTTCATACTAATACTAATACGAGTAATCGTATCTAAAAAAAATGTTATAAATAATTCTTAAAACATAAAAAAACATCACTACCGAAATTTTATAAAAATACAAATCTTTTTTTATATACTTTTCTTGTCATATCAAATCATATGATTGCATTTTTGGGTTGGAATATACTCAGGGCCGTTCCTAGGGTATATGCCGCCCGGGTGCGAGAATAATTTTGCCGCCCCTTCCCCCCAAAGTTGTTAAAAATTTACTAATAAATTAGCTGGAGTGTATCCACTCGACTCTATCTCGCAATTTGAATTGGATTAAATAACATAATATATTATATTTAAATTAAATTTAATTAATTATAAATTAAAATTAATAAATAATAAATAATATTTATTAAACCAGCCCATGTTTGTCTTTTTGTTGATGGCACCACGGAGTGTTGGCTGTGTTAAAAAATTAATTCTGGTACTTTCAGCTATTCAATCAAGCTGAAATTCTATATATAGCAGTTTTATACAATTTTTAATCATGTGAAAAACTATCAAAAATATATTTTGATTTTTACGGTCAGTTTAGAGGAAAAAAAATCAAAACGGTTGGTAATGACCCTCTTTCAGTTGAGCTACATTTCTCAAAAGTCTATAGAAAACTACGAATTTTGAATAATGCCCGTATACCAAATTGCATGATTCTAGCTCAAACCGTTTTTGCGTAATCTTGTCTACCAACATACACACATACATACACACACACACAGATTTTTCTGAACCTTAATGAAAATGATTCAGGAACCTTCAAAACGTATAAAAACATCAAAATCTCGACATCGAAAATTTTCGTGATCGCAATACTATCTCTGGCGAGATAGTAAAAAGATAAAGTAAATTTAAGTTAATTTAGTTTTTTAAAAAATTGAAAAAAAAGTCGAAAGTATTTAAGATCCTGATCGCAAAATCATTTGACCTTTTTTTTAGAACCATATTGAAAAAAATTGAAAAAATATATGAAATGGCTAAGTACTTTTAAGTACTTTTTTGCGCCCCCCCTAGGCTTGCTGCATGGGTGCCCCCCCGGATCGGATCGGATCGGCTCTGAATATATACTCATATGAAAGTTTTTTTTTTTTAATATGTATAATTTTTTCCAAAATGAGAAAAATCATAAAAAGACTGAAATATGAAATACAGTATAAATGAGTTAATCTCCTTTCTAAAGTTGATAGATCCATTAGAGACGACAAAATTAATTTCAATATGTGAAGATAATTGGGGAACGGAGGGGAGGGGGGTGGATGTGAATGGAAGATAAAGTCTCAAACCTCTTCTTTGAGATTAAATTAATGAAATGAAGTTAAATCTAAATTAAATTGATTACAAGAAATATAATAAAATTTATAATTAAATACATAGTAGTATAGTAGTAGCAGTACCTTTTAAATTAATTAATATATTTTCTAAATATAATATTTGAAATGGAAAATTTGAATCATGCAAAATTCAAATAAAAAAAAAATCTATAAAATATACATATATATTATTAGAAAAAAATATTTAATTAAATAATTATATAATTTTATTATTTTATGTGCAGAGCTTTTTCGTGCAGTTGGAGAAGCTGGACCACGCGATATCATCAAACTCTACGATCAGGCTGGCCGGATCGTGAACATCGGTCCTGAACTCGAACCACTCGTTACATATCGACTGGAAGTGGTAGCCTCGCATTGCAACGGTAACAAATTTTTTTAATTAATACTTTAAAACCAACCCTCTTAATAAAATAAGAATAAACTTTTTAATAAATAAAAGAAAATAATAATATTTCATAATCAATAAAAAAAAAACAAAAAAAAAAAAAAAAAAAAAAAAAATAAGCTGCGGCCAGGCACGGAACCGACCGACGATTGGAAATAAATTAATTTCCAAACAAGATTATATATAAAGTATAAAAAAAAATATTTTTAAAACTTGAATTAAAATCACTAAATTATACTATCTTGGTTTTATTTTTAGTTTAATTACTAAATTATTAATTACTACAATATTTTAAGTGAAAAATTTCCGACAATGAATATAAAATTAATACTTTGTAAACTATCATTTCCGGTTTCCGAATATACATCAAAAGTTGAAGAATTCATGCTACTGATGCATTAAGTAAATAGTATATACCCAAATTTTTCAAAATCAAGCTGTACAAGTCTATATGGACACACAATGGACAGACGGACAGACATCATGCAAAAAATACAAAATGCATGATTGACGGAGATATGTAAAAATCTCCACATGTAAAATTTGGTGTGAAAATACCTTCCCTTCCGTCAGTCGGTAAAAAAAAATTAAAAGATTTTAATCCTTTAAGAATTTAGATGATATCAATTGAAATTTATTGAATAATTGGAGATGTAAAATGTATCTTTTATTTTATCTAAAAGTTAAATCACTGGTGGATTAATATTTGGAGAAAATTTCTTTCTAATGGACCTAATCGATATTAAATAGATTCCCAAAAACTTGAGAGATTAGTTAAACCAAAAATATACTTTTGAACAAAACTACTTTTTTTGTTTTGTTTTTTTTTATTCATTCAAATGATAATTGTTTTATTCAAATTGAATTAATAATTTTACTGTATTTTTCTATTTTAACTGAACTCATAAAACTCAATTTAGCCAGGAATTACTTCATTTTCAAAAAGTAATTAAAATTTAAAGTTATGTATTTCTAAAATAAATAATACAGTTTATAATTGAATATATTAATATTAGTATTATAGTAGTTGTATGTTTTGAAAAAAAAGCTTTTTAATTTGTTATAAGAATTGATTTCTTCTTATCATTTAATGTCATTTCTCCTGGTTTAAATTTTTATTGGTATTTATGGTAGACTTATTAGATTAGGTTTTTATAAGTCGAAAAGTTTATTTATTATTATTATTATTATTATTATTATTATTATTATTATTATTATGTTTTTCTATCTTTTTACGGAATAAGACGTTAAAGTTGGGGAAACAGTTACGTTAATTAATAGACAACAAAATCGATTCATTCGATAAGTCAATGTCGTCCTATGGGATTCAATCGATTTAATATTATAGCTACATCTAATATAACATGCATTAGATATTATTATTATTATTATTTCATTATATATATATCAGTGATGTATTAGTAAAATAAGAACTAAGGGAACGCATATTTGGAGCAAAGTCCTATTTTCAGCAAACTATTTTTTCTATATAAGTTTTTATTTTTTCTTATTCTTTCTATACAAAATATTAACGAACACAAAAAAGATATTCTAATAGTAGATATAAGTGGGAATTGTCGGGACATGAAAAAGTACTGGAACGCGTTCCGGTTCTGAAAAAAGGTAAGGGAACGTCGTTCCCCCGCGTTCCCCTCCCAATACACCACTGATATATATATATAACACTATAGAATACTATTTTCTAACATCATGCAGTAAATTATTGTTTTTATTAAAACATACAATATATATATCAATAATAAAAATAATACAGATAATAAAATTTTATTATAATTTAATATTTAATATAAAAAAAGGTAAAAAAAAGGTAAAATCCTTTTTTGTTTTCACTTTAACATTGTTTTGTGAATTTATTCCATTTCACGTTTGTTGTTGTAAGATTTAATGCAAAAGGTTATTCCAAGCTGAACAGGTGAATGAAATAAATTCATTTACATTAAGAATTCAACGAAATAGAAACTTTTCTCTTCTGATGAGAAAATATGAAAAGTTGGCAAAGCAATATTCATTCTTTTAACCAAATTTTTCTGACTCTCCTGCTTTCTTTGGAATCTTTTATCAACATACATATATCGTTATATATAATGTTAATAAAAGATACTTCACTTCCAACCACCCCTTTGAGACAGTAAAGCATCTAAACCAGTGTATCCCAACCTTTTTTTAAATCATGCTCCACCTAAAATTCTTATGCCTCCCTACGTAACATATACTTAATTTTTACCGACCGACGATAGTAAGGGAGGTATTGTTTTCACACCAAATTTCACATGTGGAGATTTTTACATATCTCCACGAATCATGCATTTTCTTAACAGAAAAAAGTATTTTTAGCATGATGTCTGTCCGTCCGTCCGTCCGTCCGTATAGATGTGAACGGCTCAACCGATTTTGATGAAATTTGGTATATTTACTTAATGCTTCAGTGGGATGAATTGATCAACTTTTGGTGCAATTCCGGAAACCGGAAGTGGTATTATTAGCGATCGACGATAGGAAGGGAAGGGTTATTTTCACACCAAATTTCACATGAGGAGATTTTTTTATATATCCCCACGAATCATGCACTTTGTATTGGTTTTATCCTCGAGAAAAATCATATTTATTAGTTTTTTCTTAATTTAAAATTATATGACGTCATCCAGCCATTCATGACGTCACAGCCTGGTTTTGCATATATATTATAAATAAAATAAAATTAAAAATGTTTATATTTATTATTTATGTATCCATATCTGTTTTTTATTACATTAATAGATATATTAAAATTATTTGAAATTGTTTCTGTAGCTGGAAATTAATTTATTTCAAACCGTCGGTCGGTTCGGACCTGGCCACAGGTCAAATTATTAATATTAAAAAATTGAATTGTTCAATTAAGTAACTTAAATGATAGGTTTTAGGAAGAAATCATTAGGAAATTGTAAACACAGTAAACAAATAATCAAAACATATACTTAATGAAAAACTAAAATTCAAATTCGAAATAATTTTAATAAAGATTTTTCTATAAGAATTTAATATTTTAATTTAGTGAGATTCTTGCGCTTGATGCTTGTTGGACAGAGATTTTTGATTAGCTTCCAATTTGGATATCTTAGGTCTCAAGTATCACCTTTCTGTTATATCCTGACGAATTTTTTTTTATCAGTAAATCATTTACATCACTTATTTAAATGGCCCAGAGCAAAAGGGTTAAAATATAGACTAGGTTTTCTTTATACATAGCCTTTTCCTAGTTAGTAAATGAAATAAAAAAAAATTATTTTAATATTATGTAGAATGTAAATAATGAAATTCACTGTAAAAATAAAAATGTAAATGTATACTAATTACGACCATGAGTCACCAATTGTAAAAATTATTGTAAGCCCTTTTTTGTTATGTTATAGGATAAAAAAAATAAAATTTATGTATCACAAATTGCCAATGCTAATAAACATAGTTTTTTCAACTAAAAAAAAAGCAAAAGGGTTAAACTCGTCACGTCTATTTCCGAATTGCTCCCTTTTCATGCCCCTATGAGGCGTGGGCAAACACTGATTTATATAACTCAAATTAAACATAAAAAACCTCTGACTTTTGTACGTCCTACGCAAGGACAACGCCTATCAAGTTAGTTATATCACTGAGGTGTCCTATGATCAGTAGAACGGGTCCTCTCAACCTTTGCCTTGATTTTCTTGATCGGAGGCGCTACTTTTTATCAAGTACCTTCCCAATGTTGATTCCGGAGGCTGAGTTGACTCCGTCCCATAGACCACAGGCTCGGGACTTGAACCCGGGACCACGTAAATGTGAGACAGCGACGCTAGCCTCTTACCCAGTGGCGCCTTCAAATTAAATATAGAATAATTAAATTCATTCTAAATAGTGAATTAGCTAAAGATTAAACTAAGGCATGGTTGTTTTTTATGGTTGTGTGAAGATTTTACCACGTATATTCTCTTAAAATTCTCTTTTTCGATTAGAGAAAAAATTCTACTTAATACATAATAATATCATTTTTTTTTAATTGAATTAAATTTATGAAAAAAATTTATAGATATAACAAATATTAAATGTTTATGACAAAATAGAAGGAAGAGAAGGCTAAGTAAGAAAAATTAAGAAAGAGACTTGACACAATTTTTTTTGAAGAAATTGAGTTATCATGACCAAAAAATTTTTCAATTAACTTGAAAATATTTTAAAGTTATTAACAGTAATATATAAAGTTAAATTTTTTAAAATAATTAATTTTAATAGAATAGTACACACTAATGTTATTATATTTATTTTCAGGCATGCTGGTGGAAGAATTTGGAATTGATTTGGCTTCATTAGAGGAGAGGTAATCTAAACAAGAAATTTTTAATTTTATTAAATATGAAAAAAATGTATACACATATTAATAATATTCATTATAATCAAGAAATTAATAAAAAAATATTATTATTATAGTTATTATGAATTTTTGAACTAATTTGTTGCAAAGGTCATTAGAAACAATGATTTTTCATTCATATTACCTTCTATAGCAGTGATTCTCAACCACTGTGCCGCGGCACTTTAGTGAGCAGCGAGATTTTCAAAAGTATACCGCAAGATTATGAAGCTCTTAAACATTTCCGACTTTTTTCTAATTTTTTTTCAATTTGGTTCTAAAAAAAAGGAAAAAGGTTTTTGGGACTAGGCTCTTAAACATTTCCTACTTTCTAAATTTTTTCCAATATGGTTCTAAAAAAAAAGGTAAACCGTTTTTGGGACCACTTTTTTTCAATATGGTAAACTTTTACACTTATCTTTTTCTTTGTGTGCCGCCAAATTTTTAAACCGTTAAAAGGTTGAGAATGACTGTTTTATAGGTATATATAAGTTCTTTGAAATTAATTTTCATTTATTTTATGGAATTTTTCAATTATAGAAATCAATGATACTAATATAATCGATTCGATTCATTTTACTCTTCAAAAGAATCAAAAAAATTATCTTAAAATAACACATTTCTAAATAATATTCATTTTCATTAACCCAATTACTGGTCAAGTTTTCAAAAAAAGAATATATTTTATGGATTTTCTATGAATATAAATTCTGAAATTTTTAATTTTCAAATTTATATAGCATACAAATTACTGTATAATATTTCAAATTTTATTAATAAGTAGAATTTCTGGTAGGATTTAAAAAAAAATGAACCTTACAAAATTGAAAACAGTAAAAAAATGACAAAAGAGAATTGCAAATTTTAGTTTGTAAAGAAACAGAAATGAATTCAACGAATACGAACATTTCAAAAAAGAGAAAGAGAAGTGAAAGAGAGGAGAAAGAGAGAGAAATTTCATTTCATGGATATAGTGAAGAGTCACTGAGTCGAAGTGTAATTCAACCTTGAAGATTTCTCTACCACCCTTTGACTTGTCAAAGTTAACAGGGTACAAAATTAACTTTTATAATTGTCGGTCGTTTCTTAAAACGAAGCTTATGTTCTTCAGATCTCTTTAATAATCTTTATGTTTACATTTGCTCTTGAATTAAAATTAAGTTCAATTACTCATGCACTGCAAAAGATTCTAAAAAAAATATATAAAAATTCATTGAATTGATTACACTTTTATTGGTTTTCCGTTAAAGAAAAAAAGAAATCTTATAGTATACATATATATATATCTTATCTTCATTTGTTATACTTTAATTTAAAATGTCATTTTTTTTCTTTTAATCGATTATGCATAAATCAAAAAAAAAAATCTTCTAATCGAACCTCAATTACTTTTCAGTTTAGCGAATGTTTGCTAAATTAAATTGTTTTTTTTTTTTTCTTGTTTTTAATGACAAATTTTTATTTGTTCAGTATCATGTCCAAATATCGGTTTGGTGTTGTTGGCAGAGACTAATTGAAAAAAATATCCAATAGCCAATCGAAAATTGAAATTTGAAATTGTTAAAATGAATGAATGCATCTGAGAGATCCACTATCAACGTAACTAACAATTCCTATTTGTTTTGTGTATTTGTTGTAAATTCATGCAAATACAATAATTTATTTCTTAATTAAATGTATATTATATTCATTCTTATTATATATAAATATTAGATTAATAATTTTTATAGAGTGTAAATATAATCATCCTTTATCAATTACATTAAAATTACATTGAAAATTCCTAAATCTCGAGTCAATATAAAATATATATTTGTAACATGATACGAGAAAAGTAAATTTTGTTTAAATGGATTATTTTGAGAATAAATAACATACTATAGTTCTCATCATCAGTAGTCATTTTGTAAGATTTCAATAAAAGGAAGGCATGCATCATCATCCCCGAAATTACTGTATATTTGAATAATTGTGTTTTTATTTATATATTAAAAATTTCCTAAAAAAAAAAAATATTCATTCTTTATTTTAATGCATATATGGTACATACTTAAATATATTATGTACATTTTTTAAGTTATGCTTTATATACTACTACTAGTACTACTACTACTATTACTACTAGTACTAGTAGGGTGGTCTGAAAAGTTTCCGACCTGACCAAGAAAAACGATGTTTTTAAATTTTTTTATTGCTATATTTTTCAACATAATCTCCATCAACACTGATACGTTTCTCATAACGGTGTTCTAATTAATTTAATTAATTAAATTTGATTTAATTTAATTTAAGTCTCATCAACAGTTATGAATCGACGCAAAAATTCGTTTGGATTACGCCTACAGCGCCAAATTGTCGTTAGAATTGGTTTTTCGAAGCAATTTTTGGTCTAACGTTAGGGAATGCGGCACCCTTGTTGCACACAGCTTTCCATATTCAAATGGTTTTGCAAAATATTTCGCACACGTTCAGCTGACATCGTACAGGTCTCAATTATCTTGAATTTTGAAAAATTAAACAAAAAAAAAATTGAAAAACATCGTTTTTCTTGGTCAGGTCGGAAACTTTGCAGACCACCCTCGTACTACTAGTGCTACTACTACTACTACTACTACTACAAGTACTACTACTACTAGTAGTCAGTAGTAGTAGTAGTAGTAGTACTAAATAATTTTGTTTTTGATAAAAATAAACTTCGGAAATATGATTTTTTTTATTTTTTGAGAATATTAAAAATAAAAATAAAGATTTAAATTTTATAAAAGAAATATACAATCATATTTTAAATATAATTTAGTCCATTTAATGATATGCATTATATATTTATATAATAACAAATATATTATTTATATAATCTATTCTTTATTGATAAGTTCACTTATTATATTTTTTCTATCGTCGTATAATTAAGAGATATAATATATTATATTCATTCTAAATAAATAAATAAATAACTGATGTTGAGTTGAAATGTTAAAATGATTGTTTTATCACTTTCGAATTCTAATCCGATATTTTCTCTTCTTAAATACTACAATTTCTTTACTTTACTTAAAATATGTATGTTTAATTTCCGTCATATTCTAGAATGTGTGTGTTTTTCTCCCAGTAGCTATGCTGATAGATATGCTATCCTGAATAGAAATGAATGAATAGTCTTTTCTCTTGGCATTGAATAGCTTGTCAGATGAATAAACGTCAATCGTTTTGGTTCTGTTGCAGAGTGTGTCGCCTGGAGCGAACACTCCGAGTTCATTCAGAAAATTTACCTCCGGAAATAATCGAATTAAAACAACAAGTAGACAAATTTAAAGCCAAGTTAGAGAAAACGGAACACCTGAGCTGGCTCGGTAAGTAACGTTTTGATTTTTAAAGTTTTTTCTTAATTAGATTAAAAAAAAAAAGAAAATAAAAAGCTGAGTGAGGTCATCCTCTGCAATGAATTGGAACAGATTTACTATGAAACACTTAAATCTATTATAAAATGCTAATCGGACTTAAAGTCGGTTGGGTAGAATGTTGGGGGAAAATGGGGGAGGGAATGAGGAAGGGACAAATAGAGGGATGGGTGGGTGGGTGGTGGATTTAACAAGAAAATGTCATCTAAGCACGAAGTGAATTCAATTTCTTTTTTAAATTTGTTGTCTAAACTCTTGTTTGTTTATTATCTTTTTAACTTAATTACACTCATTCATTATTTTTATAACGTTCGTGCCTTAAAAACGTTTCTAGTAAATTCTACAACTGTTTATCTTCTTTATATTGAAAATTTATTACATTCAGAGAAAATTTTATAGGATTTAATTGGAAAATCAATGAATAACAAAAAAAGCATACAAACATTATATTCATTTATACATTTATTTTTGTTTTAAAAATCTTTTTAAATTTTAAAAACTATTAATAATATATGTACCTTTATGTAAGTAACTTTTAACTATTAGGTTTAATTTTTTTTTTTATATAATTTCGAAATTATATTAATAATTAAAAAAATGGTAATCAAATTTACTTAAGAATATTTATTAACATCATTAATTTTATTCTTAGATTTTCTGATACTAATACATACAAATATATTTAGAATTTAAAGATAAATAATTATTTTTTATTATTATAACAGGAAAATCTCTATTTTCATGTATACTGTGAAAAAACTTTCACAATTTTCAAATTAATCTTAATTAAATGAATACAATTACACAAAAAAAAAGTGTTTGAATGGCAAGGTGTGTGTTATATAATAATTCATTCATATACATAAAAAAAGGGTAGATGATTAATTATTTATATGAAAGATGAAAGTTGACAGGGAGATATTATAATCTCACTTGAATTTTTTGATGTCTACATGGTCGGTTCTAGGGGTTTTGAGGTCAAACAAAATTTCATACAAGAAAAAAAAAGTAGAAAGGCAAAAATCGCAATTATATAAAAATACTAAATGTAAAAAAAAATATTTTATTTTTTTATCGGCGCCCCTAAAAATTTGGCGCCCCGGGGAGTCGCCAGGTTTGCCCGCACCTATATCCGCCGATGGATGTATGTACACATTGTGCATACTCTGTCTAATTACTAATGATTAATAATTTAAAAAATTCAAATACATAGAAATGTTTATCTAGATATATTTTTGAATATTTAAGAATAAAAAGTAATGTTTTTAAAGAAAAAGACATGGATGGACGACTGTTTTTGTCAGATAAACCCCTTTGAATGCTTATTGAGTATCATACTTTATATTTTATATAAAAACACACTTAATACTCTGTTATATATTTTCTCATGAATAACTTAATAATTAGTAGATATTATAATAAATATATCAAAAGAAATGATGAAAGGAAAATGAATTTGAAAAGAAAAACAAAGTTGATAATTATAATATTATAATGTCAATATGTGAGAGAAATAAAATAAAACTTAATTTCTACGCGTAGTTATTATTTAGACAAGTTGGAACTATAAAATAAATAAATAGTATTTATTATTATAAAAAATAAATAAATAAAAAAATAAAAAAATTGATTTGTCTTCATAAATGTAGATTTGTTGTTTTACTTGATAATCAAATCAGACCAATGGATAAACAATAACAAAAAAAAGAGCTTAAAAATATAAATACTCTTTGAGTTTGTTTAATTAAAATTTCTGAATACCATGTTCGAATTTCATTTTAATAAAAACCATTATAATTGAACGCCATCATTGAAATGGAAAGCAGGCTAGCAATTTAATTAAATCTTACTTCACTTTTCAGATTTAATTTGATTATTTCTTTGCACATGATGATTCGAGTCAAATAACTCCCTCAAGTATTTTTCTTCAATTGTTGTTGTTTTAGGGTTCAACAAAACCAACACTACACCATTGCCTACGGAACCTATGGCCCCACAATATCGTCGCACCAGCACACCTGACAAAGTTCGTGTCAGAGAGTTATTCATGCAAAGCAGGTTAGTCGAATTATTCATCTATTATAGTAATATATACCTTCAGACATAACAATATTTGTGTTAAAGCTTTATTTAAAGAGCACTCAATTGGATTTATTTATTTAACTCCACCCCCCATTTGCTTCAGTAAATTCACTTATTATATTTATTTTGTTTTTATCATCATTTATATTTCTTTATTTCACTTTCTGAAAATTTTTAAAATAATATATATATATATATATTTGTAAAAGTAACGAACCAGCCACAGAACCGAACGACGATTTAAAAATAATTAAAAACAACATTATAATTATATATATATATATTGTCGTATATTGAATGGCTTAGGTATCGTGATTTAATGTGAAAAATGGATTGAAAATTAATAATTATTAAATTGGTAGCACTCTGGGTTAATTTTGAAGAATAAATGGGTAATTGAATCCGCGAAGGTTGATAAGGGAAATGATAAAATGGGATTCGTTCATATTAAAAATGGAGATATAAAAAATTAAATATTTAATAAAAATAAAAGAATTAATATGATAATAATGGATACAGAGTAATTATCAAGAGTTGATATGGTACCGTTGTAAATATGAATATTATAAATTAAATTAAATTTAATTTCATTAAGCAATTGCAATTATATTCATAAGCAAGGGTCGACCACTTAGCTGTATTATCATTAAGGATAGTTGGAGAATTCTAGAGACTTGAGTCTTCCGTTTCAATCATCGATGAATCCTCCTGGGAGGGGTCCTCTCAGGAATGAATTGGTCTCTCTCTCAACATCATGAAGACTAATCTCAAAATTCTTGTTCCATCAATAACGAAAACTCTTCATCCCTCTCCATTCAACTTGGCAAAATTGTCCAACCCCTCACTCCCTCTTGGATATCGAATAGGAATGCCATATGGGGACCAGATGGGGTGCATTTTTACGAGTTTTTAAAATAAGGAATTCAAGTATTATTTTAACTTTCAATTGAAGATATTTCGATTGTCTCTGTCGGCCGGTCCACCCGATGTTTTATGAAAAAAAGGTCTTTCATTCTCCAGCCCAGTAAACATTATATCATTTCACATGTTTTAAAAAATATCTTTCTAGAAGGTTACCCCATCATTGTATATTAAAATGCATTTTTATGCTTATATATTACAATATACATATATGTATTTTTATTTCATCAGTTAGTTTAATGTAATAAAAAAAATTTCCGACAATGAATATAAAATTAATAATTTGTAAACTATCACTTCCGGTTTCCGGATATACACCAAAAAAAGCAGATGGATTCATGATACTGATCTATTAAATAAATATATCAAATTTTATCAAAATTCATTAAGACGTTCAAGCTATACAAGTCTATACCGACACATAAGGGACAGACGGACGGACCGACAGATGGACAGACATCATGCTAAAAATGCATGATTCGTGATGATATGTAAAAATCTCCACATTTGAAATTTTTTGTTAAAACAAGACCTTCCCTTCCTATCATCGGTCGTTAATAATGCAAAATGAAATGAAAAATAAAAATGAAAAATTTTATTAAACCAAAATTAAACAGAAAACTAACAAGAAATGACTAATCAATGTTATTTTTGTTTATGGTCCTTAAAAATGTCCAAAAAAAACGGATCAGGACTTTTCATATAAAAACTCAATAAAAAAAAATTTGCACAATTTTATTTAAATTTACTTCTCAATTAATTTTATTTTCTTTCTATTTTGTTTAGTTTAACCAATTTCAATATCGACTTGTAGGGTACAGTTATATTTATTTTAATAATACAATATATTAATAGATTAATTATTATAAATAAATAATGTCATTAATTTACTCCCTCCCCCACTCTCCATTTCTCTCTCTCTCTCTCTCTCTCTCTCTCTCTCTTTATGCTTTATCTATTGTAATTTCATTAAACCTCATTAAACACTCTCCGTTGTTCATTAACATAAAGATTTCTGGGGAAGATAATTTAAGGAGTGTCAAATAGAGATTCGAAACTAACTAACAGTAAGTCGGAGGTAATGAGGACAGACAGATAAGGTTAATTTGGGATAGGACATGATTTCAGAATTAATAATGGAGGTAAAAGGGTCAAATAAGGATATCCATGAATTATCTCCCTTCCCACCTCACTTGCTTTTCATTCATACTATATCATTTATTATAATATTTTTTTTTTAAATTATTTAAGTATAATATATAAAGTAAGTATTACCACATACTGTTTATTCTACTTACAAAATTATATTTTATTTATAAAATATTATTTATAAACTGATAAGTAAAGAAAATTAAAATTTTTATTTTTATAATTGAAATTGAATTAAATTGAAATTAAATTGATATTAAAGAAATTTTACAAATCAAATCAATCAATTTTGTCATGCATAAGCTGGCTAAAATTGATTTAGATCTTAAAAATCAATAAAAATTAAAAATAAAAAAAAACGTTATTTTATTTATTTTTAACAATATTATTTTTATGTGAAACTATTTGGTCTACCAATTCCAATTTATCTTTTAACTTTTAGTTTCAGTTGAATAGTAATGGAATAATTTGCATTTAAATTAGAATACCATTCCATTTTAATCCATAAAAAAGGTATCACTATATAGATCAATATGAAATTGGGTTGAATAAGAAATGAGAAAACTAGCGTACTAGAAAATAATTATATACAAGTAAATATACATATTACTTAGCCACCATGAAATTACGTTCAACTTTTGATGGACTTATAAAATTCATGCTTATAATGTATTTATTTATTATTTTTCATCTATAATATGCAGGATCGATCGCCGATAGGTTCATTTCATATTTCTAATAAATGAGAAGACTAGCTAAATTGGGTTGGGATCCTGAATATAAATAAAATTAAAAAAAATATAGTATATTTACAATCTCTACAAAAGTCTTAAAATACATAGATATATAAGTATATATAAATAAAACAAAAACCTCTGATTTTTGTACATCTTACGAAATGACAACCCCTATCAAGTCGGTTATATCGATAAGGTGTTCTATGATCAGTAGAATGGGTCTTATCAACCTTTACCTTGATTTTCTTGATCGGAGGCGCTACTTTTTATCACCCAATTTTGATCCCGGAGGCTGGGTTGATCCCGTCCCATAGTCCCTAGCTAGAGAAAATTCCTTGCCTGACCCGGGACTTGAACCCGGGATCACGAGAATGTGAGCCAGTTACGCTGTCCCTTATCCTGTGGCGCCTTCTATATATTTAAATATAATTATTTATATTTTTTTTCTTAAGAATTCTACTAATTTAAACTCTAATTAATTTAAATTTGAAAAAATAATAAAACATTTTTATTAAGATTTATTTTAGTTTATAATATTGAGATTCAAAGTGATCTATAACATGACCTATAGAATTTAATAATGGCAAATTAATAAATTGGCGCTCCATATTCATAAAATTTATTACATTTATAAACAAAATGCCGCCCTTCAGATTTTCCTTCAGGACAAACGCCCGGTTGGCCGTCTTCTAAAGCGGGCCCTGCCTATAATTTAATGACCCACAGGATTCAACGTTAACGAAAAAAATTATTCGTGGTTTAGGGATTTTAGCAAATATGGGTCCTCATTAGTGAATTTTCACATATATATATATATAAAAATTCCGTAATTATTATTTTATTTTATTATATAATATAATAAATTATATAAACAAAATGGAAAAGAATCCACCGATTCTAGCCAATCTTTACTATTAATATTAAAAGGCCAATTTAGAGATTTAATAAAATTATTAAGGAAATAAATATAGGTTTTTCACACATTACATTTGACAATTAGTAATTTATTAAAATGCATTTGATTTCAATGAATTTACAATTTATATTGCAATATTAATGTTGCTGAGCGGTCTCAATCTGTAAAACATTTACGTCGAAAAATATTTAAGAACCATTTAAATAAATTCATAATTATTTTTAACTTAATAATATTACAGTGAATTTATAGACATTTAATATTTAAGATAAATAATTAATTATATTAAAAAAAATTTTGAATAATTTATTTTATTATTTTAAGATGCATAAGTTCTGTAAGATTGGTTATCTATCTCAAAGGAGATCAATTAAAATCTTTAATAGTTTAATTTCTATACTAAAAATATTATCAATTCTGGAATAGTAGTTTATAAATTATAATATATAAATTATTATTATTATTAATATTTGACTTTAATTAGTTAATAAATAAATAAATAAATCATTATTTGAAATTAATGAAATAAATTATTTTTTAAATAATAATATCATAAATCTTTATTTCTTTTTCTTCATTTTTTTTTAATTTACATTTCATTTTAATATTTGATTATAGTTGATTTTATCCGATTTTCTTCTCCCTCCCAGTGTGTGCTATTGAATTTATTAAGTACATCAAGAATATTTTGGTTAGATTGACTAAAGCGCTTAAATGATTACAGATTGACAATAGTACTTGTTTTTTCCCTTTAGATAAGACAATTTTACACGTAATCCAAAGGGTTTTGTGAGAAAAAGCTTTTAAGGCGCTTCTTGGCTAGAAAAGGCTTTATCTTTTAATACTCTTTCTTTAGAATGATAGTAACTTTCATCAGTCCATTTATCTAAAATATATTTCTTTATATGTAAAGATAATATAGGTATAAACAACCAATTTAAAAATAAAAATAAATTTTATTCTGTACAATTTATTAAAAAAAAAAAAAATTAAATCTATGATATAATTCATATCATATTAATTTGAGGGAGAGATATTAAAGAATTAAAAAATTATAAAACGTAATGTGTGTTGTTCATTTTTCTTTGTGGTTTTTTTTTTCAATTTGAAAATTTGGAATAAATTTATTTAAAATATATAAATACGAATAGTAATCTACATGTATTTATTGAGAGATGAATAAAATAAAATAAAATAAATATTAATGAGATATAGGTAGTAAAGATTGAACAGTACTTGAAATGATTAAAATTTTGATCATTAAAATTAATAATTTATAAAAATATTATTCATTGATTTTTTAAATTTTTTAAATTTTCAAAGAAAAAAATAGATACTTATTATTGAAAATATTATGATGTTGAAAATAAAATTAATGTTTTAATTTATTAGAATAGTTATTGATTTTATTTTATTTATTTTTTTTCATTTTTATGAAATTTAAAAAGATATTTTGAATATATTGATATATTAAATAAAATAAAAAAAAAATTATTTTTTTTTTAGTGAAAGTCAAATTACTGCGGAGGTCGCAGCTGCCCTTCGTCTTCCTTCTTTTGATCCCAGTAATTGGGACGATGCCGAAATGCTTCTTTTGCTCTACCGAATGTTCATCGAGTTTGAATTATGTGAACGATTTGGACTTGACCGAACAATATTGAAAAATTTTCTTTATCAAGTTTATAAAAGTTACAACGAGGTGCCTTTTCATAACTTCAGGCACTGCTTTTGCGTCGCGCAAATGGTAAAAAAAAGAAAAAAATTAAAAATATTATTACTTTTATTATTTATTCTATGTGTAATAATTATAATAGTATTAACGGAATTTTGTAAATTAAACCACCTATTGATATTTGTTATTGTAAATTTATTCAAAAAATACAAAAATATATACAACGTTTCGATTGCTACTTCTGCAATCGTTATCAACCGACTGCACTGTTCGAGCGTCCAGTGACGAGTCGAGACGTCACTGGAATCGAAACGTTGTGTATATTTTTGTATTTTTTGAATAAATTTACAATAACAAATATCAATAGGTGGTTTAATTTACAAAATTCCGTTATAAATAAAAACAACCACCAAAGCTTTAATAATTTAATATCTACAAATTATAATAGTAACTTTATTATTATTTAAGTTAGAAAATGTTTAAAAAATACCCGTTAATTTCCTGTTTTTTTTTCAAGATGTACTCGATGATATGGGCTGCCGATCTCATCACTAAACTTGGACACCAAGAAGTATTAATTTTACTCCTATCCTGTATTTGCCATGATCTCGATCATCCTGGCTATAACAATATTTACCAAATAAATGCTTGCACAGAATTAGCTCTTAGGTAATTCTTTATAAATCAAAATAAACTAAAAATAAAATAAATTATGTCTTTGTTATTAAATAACTGACCATTGACAGGTATAATGACATTTCTCCTCTTGAGAATCATCATTGCTGTGTGGCTTTTCGCGTCCTTTCCCGGCCAGAATGCGCTATTCTTGCTGGAATGCCTGCTGCACAATACCGTGCCATTCGTGAAGGGGTTATCCGATGTATTCTGGCAACAGACATGGCCAGACACAATCAGATTCTTTCCCAATTCCAAGAGTTGTTACCTTCATTTGACTATGATGATCCACAACATGTTCACATGGTTAGCAATTCTTTCACTCTAACCTTGGAATATACCCAATTTCTTTCTTTCTTTCTTTCTTTATTTATTTCTTTATTTATTATTTTTCTTTCAATTTTTTCTGATAGCTATCAATGGTTTTGATAAAAGTCGCAGACATTTCTAATGAAGCACGCCCATTGGAAGTAGCAGAGCCTTGGTTAGATCGTCTTCTACAAGAATTTTTCAAACAATCAGATGCAGAAAAATTAGAAGGTCTCCCAGTAACACCTTTTATGGATCGGGACAAGATAACGAAACCGTCCTCGCAGTGTAGCTTCATCGGCCTTGTACTCTTGCCTTTATTTGAAGCTCTTGGAGAACTTTTGACAGAGCTTCAGGTGTGATTTCATTTAAATTCTCTTTATAAATTTATTAATTAATTTAAAATGGTTTTATAAAAAAAAAATGCATAATATCAATTTATAGGATTTAATGGTGGCGCCTGTTCGAGCTGCTTTAGAATATTATCGCCGATTAAATGATGCTGAACGAATGCACCGAAAAAGTGTGGTAGATTCGACTACTGCAGCAGCAGCAGCTGCGGCTGCTGTAGTCAATGAAGAAAGTGTAAATTCTGGTGGTACAGGTAGGGGTCTTTCTCCAAATCTTCCCGAAAGTGAAGGCGGGGGAGTAAGCCCGCTGGCTGTCACTGGGGTGCCTAAGTCTTTAAGTAGTCACAGCAGAAGAAGTCTAACCAGGTTAGTGGAATAGAAAATCTTGATCTTATTTCTTAGAAAATCCAAAAACGATGCATGTTCTTTGTTTAAAATGTGTTTTTTTTTATTGTAGTGCTCGATCTCGATCCGGCGAAGAGGATCCTGCAACGGTCTCTGGGTTGACGCAGACAGCCAATTCGGATGCTGGTAGTTTACAAGCCCCAGGAACTACATTTAGTGATGAACACAGCGGATTAGGCATGGATGACGATGAAGATGAAACTGAAACAGAAGTCGCTGTTAGTGAAAAGGCTCTTAAGGTACATGGAACAAGATTTTACGATTTTTTGTTTTTTTAAATTTAATTTAAATTTAATTCTTATAAATTGATTTCTATCCAAATTTAATTTTTAGTTTAAAATTTCTACGGAAACACCAGCGTATCCGACGCCAGGAAGCAGAAAAAGTTCTCGCGATAAACCTCCCCCCACTTCTCTATCAACTGTGATTTCAACATCCATGATGCACTCATCGTTAAGTAATAACAAGGATTCTGTAACTGGAAGTCCTCCCGGATCCCCTTCGATTGTCTCACCTCCGCCGGCAATGGCCCCACCTCCAACACCAGCTGTTAGTTTACCATGCAATGGTGATGAACGCGGCCATTTCAAACCACCTTCACTCTTTGCAAGGTAATCCATTCCATTTTAGTTCCATTCTTTATGGAAATTGTATTTGTCTTTGCGTTTTGTTTCAACTACTGTTTAAAAGGGCAAATGGTTTCAATGTTTTCATTTTACCCCTTTCGTTTCCCAAGCACAAACATCTTTTCTGAAAAATTATAAAATAAATAAATAAAAAGTCTGTCTTTTTTAGTTCCCAATGATGTTTTTTTTTTATTATTATTAACTAAATATTCTCGGTCGTTCAATTAATAACAGGAATACGATTTTTTTATTATTTATTCGAAACATTCATTCACTTAAAAAAAAAATAAAATAAAATCCTCTTTGAGTTTTAGTAGTACAATTTTAGTAATCATTGTGTTTGATCAAATTTTCAAATTTTTAGGTTACGTTCTCTAACTGAACGGATATCCCTTTCGGATAAACAAGTAACATCGTCCCCGAGTCCTGGATCTGGAGGTCCAGCCTCCCCTTTGAAAAAAGATAGCCGAGAAACGCAAAGTTTATCAAAATCGCGTGGTGCAGCCTGGAGGGTGATACTCGGCCGAAGTGCCGGGAGTAAAGGGGCATCCCTTGAAAGACTGCCGCCGAACCATAGGTAAAGGAATGTAGGTTAAATCCAAAATTAATTCGAAATCTTTTTTTTTCACTTTCTTCTCTTTTTCTTATATTATTCTATCACTACAAAAAAAAATGTTTTATTATTATTTTATTCTTTGTGTTCGAGTTAAATTTAAAAGGGGCTTTAAAAAAATAACATAAATATAACCGATATATCTGAATTATGGCCACGATATAATTTAACAGGTTTGATATATAGTTTTGGAAAAATTAGTATTGACAAATACTCTTACAAGAAAAATTGTGTTGGAAATCATTTGTATCCATTGTTCTATCCATTGTGTATGTTTTTTTTTGTGCTATAAACTTAAAATATTTTATTATTTAAATATATTTTACACTTTTTTTTAATTGAAAGATTTAAATATTTCTTTTAACATATTAAAAATAATTATAATAATCATTTATTAATAATATAAAAATATGAGGGCAATTTACAAAGTAGGTTACGTTTTGCAATTAAGACAAAACTAATACAGGAAAATGTTTTTTATATATACATTTGAAAGAGCAACTAAAATACCATTTTTCTACATAATCGCCAAAAAAGTTGGGACATTTATCGTAACGATGGACGAGCTTCGAAATTCCTTCCTCATAGAAATCCGCCGCCTGAGTGTTGAGTCAGTTTATGTGGGCAAAAAAACTTAACCCCATAGAAATTTATCGGCAACTGTATGAACTGGTGGAAAAGATCAATGAAAAAATTAGAGGAAACCGTCGTTTCACCTTAACCGAACTTTCCTTCAGTTTTCCACAAATTTTACTCATGATCTCCGCGCGGACATGACTGACTGGCTCAACACTCAGGCGGCGGATATTCTTATTCTAAAAAGAAATGTTATTATTATTATATCACATTATTTTAAAATCATATCAATTAAATTTCTATTGTACTATTATAAATAAATTCTTATATGAGAGTTGGTATAGTCAGAAAAATGTTGAATTATGGTACTATTAGTTTATGCATCGCATTCAATTATGACGATAACTTTAATGGTAAATTTTTCTTTTATTTTAATAATAAATAGTTATATTATTTAAAAGAAAAAAAAATAGAATTTAGGTTGAAAAAATTCAAAGATGGATGCTGAAAGGAATTTTTTTTTAAATCTTATAATATTAATAAAACTACTTACAATTAAATAGGAATTTGCCTCGTCGCTGTGGAAAAAAAAAATAAATCAAAATTTTATTTCAATGTTTATTTAAGAATTTCTTATTCTCCTATTGAAAAGTTTTGATAAAATAGATTTTTTATTTCTTTTCCAATTTTTATTTAAATAAATTAGTATGTGTTCTTCAATATTTCTCAGTTTTCTTAATTCTTGTCTTTCTTATTTAGTAGATTTGGGTTTGAATTTGGATTTGGAAGTATTTTGAATGTTTGTGTTCCATTTTCAGGAGCGCCAGTACAACTTCTTCGCCACGCCATGCTGGTAGTCTCGACAGTCTTCAAGGAAATGGGAGCAGCGTCGCCGGCGGTGTCGGTTGCAGCAGCAGCGGGGGAAGACGAAGTGGCCGTTGGTTGAGTGGTCTTCGGCATAGTCTTCGTAGACATGATTCCACACCCGCCACCACCACTGCTACCCCCACCCCCTCCTCCAAATGAACCAATATCGCCTCCCTTGCCTTTCATTCTATTTGCTATCTTCCTTTCTATTTATTATGGTGAGACTCCTGAAAACAGAGATTGAAGTGACATTTTACGAATTCCAGAGAGAATTAATTTATCCATCACCACAACATTTATTTTTTCTTCTTCTCTCCCCAATATAAGACAAAAGAAAAATATCATATCTTCAAGTCTCAATCAAGTTTTCCATTAAATCTTAAATTAAATTTTATCTAAACACTTTATAGTTTTTCATCATCATTAATTTGTATTTGTCACTATTGTATCGCTCGTTAAAATGTCACTTTAGTTGTCTAATTAGACCGAATTATTACTTAGTTTAGCCCAATTCTTTTAAAGAATCTTATGTATTTTAGGTTAGTGAAGAGAGAGTATCATTTACCATTTGGATTAAAAAAACAAACAAACAATAAATCATAAAAATAAAATACACACAAAGAATGTAAATCAAAAAAACAAAAAACAAAAAAATAAATAAAAAAAATTGTATTTTAATCTTTAAATGTGATTAAAATTTTTTATTAATTTTGTATATTTAGATCAATAGAAATTCACTATTATTATCAATATAGTATCAGAAGAAAAAAAACAAACAAATAAATATAAATATAAATAATTTTCTTTCGGTTTGTAGGTATTAACTAAAAATTTCATTTGACTATTTTGAATAGAGAAAGAGAATCGTAAATTGTTATCACATATAAATTTAATTTTTTTTTTCTAATGATTATAATATTCATAATAATATTAAATAATAATAATAATAATAATTTTATTCACTCCCCTTCCTCTTTTTATAATTCAGATAAATAAACGGACAATCATTTTTCCAATTTAAATGGTAAATCTTTATAAATATTATTTTCTTTATAATTTCTACATTTATTATTTTTTTTTTTTTTTGATATGAAAAATGAAAATCAATTATATGGAAAATAATATTATATCTACCATATATATGGTGGATGAATAGATTTTTTTATAAGCCTGTTTTATTTAAAAAAAAAAAAAAAACTTTTAAGAAAAAATAGTGATATATTTTTACTTTGAAATTTGATTTAAATTAGTCATTATATTATTATATAAAGTAATCAAATTGCAATTGTTATATATTTATATTTTATTTATTTATTATGAATATATATATATATATATATATATATATATATATTATAGAATGAAAAATATATATTTTAAATTCTAGTATACATAAATGTACACATATCGTTTTTAAGAATTTTATTCATTTTGATTTAGATAATTTTGAAATTATCTTTTTATGATTCTGATATCAATCAAGAAGCGCTTGTTTAGTATTTAAACATTTGTTTCAATAGCATATCAAAAGTATAAAAATTATGAAGGAAATATGCACTTTTACGATTTAAACGTCCCAAGTATGCTGCGCCTCTTATAATTTTTTAACTAAATTTGATCTGATATTGAAACATAATCTCTATCATTGATCATTGGCTTTAAAAGATACCATTTTAAACTAACATTTATTCTTATTTTTTTTTTTTCATTTATTAAACCATAAATCTGACTTTACCACTAATTAAAATGATTTGAAATGAAAAAAAAAGAAATGAACACAATTTCCTTTGTAAAATTTTTGAAATATTAATAATTTCTTCAATGTTAATAAATGAAAGTAGCCTAAATGTTAATTATTATAATTGAAGAAGAAATAATTATATAATTTTTTAAGATAAGTTTGTTTAAAATAGCAATTTATATAAGTAATAGATACTTTTTTTACAATTAAATAGCTATTTGACATAACCATATCAAATCTATTTGTTTTACAATATTGTAATGTGATTTCAAATGATTTCGCCCAATGACCAAATATTTGTATCTATTGAATGATTGATTGACTATTTATGACTATATTTACATAGAAATACAATAATTGCCAAGTGCCAAGAAAATTAAATTATTAAAATAGAAAATATCAGATAATCAATTTTGTTTTGTTTTTTTTTTATAAATTTATAAAAGTGGCCCACTATTATAGACATTATGGACATCGTATTTTGATTGTATAATAAAATATTTACAATGGTTTAAAAAAGACGATTCCATGTTCAATTATTTTGTTCCATTTCTTTCATTTGGTACAAATTATTTAATCATGGAAACGACTGTTCAAATAAAATCATTATAAATTCAAAAATTAAAATTGTAAAATAGAAACAAATTTTTTCAATTAATAATATTAATTTATGAATGAATTTTTAAAACTCAGCGGTCCAAAGCAAATCATCTACCGATGTATCCATTAAAAATTAATTAATCAATTAATTTGTTTAATTTACTAAATCAGTATACAAAACGCCGCATATATTAAATACCTGTTAAAAAGTAATTATCTAACTATGACATATCATAAGAGCTTCATTAAATTGTTAATATTGAATATATTGTTAAATTTCAAATATATTCTCTGAATATAGTATTTTTACTATACATATATATATATATATATATCTAATATTTTTCCTTTTAATCTCATATTCAAAAATATTATTAGGCCTATAAATAAATCTCCCTTATTGTTGGGCAAAATCATAGATCACAAAATAAAATAAAATAAAAAATAAAAAAATATGGTGCCAAACAAGCATTTTGTCTTATTTGTTTTTAATTTAAGAGAGATTCCAAATAAAAAAAAAAAAAAACTAACGAGATTATTTGATACAGAATTTTATTTATTTATTTATATTAAGAAAGAAAATTTTTTCCAATACTTAATTGGAATAATTTTTCATAACAATTTGAATGACCATTGAAAATCAATGTAA
The DNA here is from genome assembly GCA_963082975.1 of Labia minor. Lineage (NCBI taxonomy): Eukaryota > Metazoa > Arthropoda > Insecta > Dermaptera > Spongiphoridae > Labia > Labia minor. The sequence continues at coordinate 83,437,875 of OY720345.1, forward strand.
ATCTATGTATGATTACCATCTAGTCAAATTTCTCCCTTGCCTCATATGAAGACTTTCATGTTCTTACTTCCATTTGGTTAGAGGCTTGTTATAAAATTTCCTTTCCAAGATAATTTTTTTTTTAATTCAAAATAAAAAAAAAAAAAACAAATTATTTAAACATTATTTTTAATTAATTTGTATCTGTATTTTAATCCGTGTTGGATGTATAATAATTTTAAGATTATTCGATTAAATAAAATATTTTTTATTTCATATCGATCAAATTGGAAGAGAAACGTTCAATTTACAAATTTAAATATATTTTTGTAAAAAAAAGAAGAAAGTATGCCCAAGATCTAATATGAAAAATTAAAATAATGTGTATACATTATATCATAGAATAATTTGTATAATAAAATAAATCTAGATAGGATAGAGATTATAGCTACAGTATGATTATATATTTCAAAGATCAACGGAATAACGATTTTCCTAATTAGAATTTCATTTTGTATTTAATATATATATATATATATATATATTAAAATAAAAGTTATTCTATCAAATATTAATAAATAAATCTGATTTAATTTTCATTTTTAATAATTTTTTTTAATTATATTTAAAAAAAATTGAATAGATTAATATTATTTTATTTATTATTCATCTAATTCATAAAATCAAAAATGATGACGAGTTTTGGTTTAAATCCCTTTGAGAATTTGAGTAAATCAAGTCATTCATCATTTGAAAGTATACATACATAAATTTGTTTTTGTCTTTTTTAAAATATATATATTTATAATTTATAATTTTTATAAAACAAATACAAAAACAAAATTCCTTAAGATATCTTTAACATTCTTTGATCTTTAATTCATGTAAATTAATTGAATCCATTGCATATATAGGTATTAAAAATAATTCTTTAAACAAGAAAAAAAAAAAAATAGAAAAATTGTCTTGGAAGGAATTCTTTAATATTAATCAATTAGAGAATTTATTTTACCATTTTAAAAGTGAAATAATAAATAGAAAATAGAAATAAAATTTATTGATGTAAAAGTTTATTTTATTGTTTTTCCAAAACTAAAATTTTTCATTATAAATCGATTTGAAAAATTACATTAAAAAAAAAAAAAAAATAAAAAATAATGTACATTCAAATGAAAAACAATAAAATAATCATGAATTAATTTCAATTCCTCTGTTGTTTGTTGTTTAAAAAGAAAGCTCTCTAAACAACTCTCTTTACCTTATAGATCAATTAATAATTGTATACATATGTTTATTCATAGTTAATATCCAGAAAATACAAGCTAAAACCAATTTACACAATTTTATAATAAGAACATCTAGTTCATCCAAATCTTCATCGTCAATTGCAAATAATGTATTATCAATTAAAATTTAAAAGATCAATGTGCGTAGTTGTTAGTTTGAGAGAAATGAATGTTGTGTATATAAAAAAATATATAAATATATATATCCTAAAACAATCATAGACTATCCAAATATATATATATATATATATTTATATAATATAATAAATATATAAATGTGAACTGAATTCTATCTTAGATACCCTATTTTTCCAATGTTTGTCTATTCATTTACATATATATATATATATATATATATATATATATATGAAGAATTAAAGTTTAATTTGTCTATGATAATTTCTCAAAAATTTTTTTCTTCTAATAAACCTACTACAAATATACCGCTCTGAAATAACTAATTATGATGCGCCTTTTTATTTTTTAGAATAAATACGTTTATCACATCCAGTCATTTTCTCTTTTTTTTTAATCATTCAATATTTATTTATTTATTTTTTATTTATTATTACATTGGCTCGGCCAGTGGCCATACAATGGAGGCATTGCCTCAAAGGATAAAATACATTACACACACAACTATTAAATTTAATTACAAATACAAATTCAAATGCTTGTGAACTTCATCTTCTGATTCCTCCCGCGTCAATTAATCCTAATCTTCTCCATCAATCATCATTCATTCATCATGAAAGATCTCAGTTGCATTGCCATTTTCATATACAGATAAACGTTCCTCATCCAAAGTTCACCTGGAAGCCTAAAAAGACCACACTTTAGATCCGCCTCACATCCAATGCCAATTACCTGAGGGATATAGTAACTTCTGTAAGGCTCGTAAATAGGACAGGCACAGACTAAATGGTATATCGTCTCCTCCTGAAGTAGATTGCAGATAGAGCAAACCTGCGTCTGATCAACCACATAGCTACAACACCCAAAAGTAAGCCTAACCTGATGTTTACTTGCCATTCTCAACTGTGATATAACCCTGACCATCTGAAAGTTTATATCTCGTCCCAAATAATCCTGGGGAGAGAACTCCCCACCGAGAACGATTAGTTCTTTATAATAGCTACTGAAACATGAGTTGTTAATAAAATCAATATCACTCATGATTAAGTTAGTTCTGAACGAACCCAATCCATCCAAAGCCTCTATAATAGAGGTCACATTACTTAGACGGACAGCAGTGATCCCAGCAGAGTCCAGCAGACCTCTCAACTGGCTGACCCAGTTATACCTACCAGTCCCCGTGGAATCCAGTTCACATAGTCTAAGGTGAGTAGCCCCAGGATACCTGAATCGCTCCATTCTTAACACCTTAATCACCCAACTCAACGTCATCACCAAGATCTTGTAGCTCAGCTTGACCACCCCCACCTCAAGCCTCACAACTGAGTCCGGTGTTCCTTTCGGTAGCCCCAATAACCTCTTGAAAAAGCCGACCTGGACCCTCCCCAAGACATCCAAATATCGCAGACTCCAAACAGGTGCTGCATATAAAACTGTATTTAGAAGCAAAGCCTCAAAAAGTCTTCCACAAGAAGCCCAAGAGCGGCATCTTGCCCTTCATAAAACGCTCAAAATGGTCAAAGTAGCAGCAGAGAACCTAGAGACAAAGCTTTTCGCAGCATGGAGAAAGAGTCCCGACTCAGCAAAAGGGACACCTAAGTACACGTAACTCTTGACACATTCAATAGTTTCATCCCTATAGACAAAGTCCCTACACCCCGATATTCTACCGTTGTGAAAAATAACTATCTTTGTCTTCTTTATGTTTACCCTTAAATCGTTCTCCAAACAGTAACTATGCAGAGCACAAACTTTTCTATTGACCTCCGCTGGTGTATCACTTAATAAGATAAGGTCGTCCGCATATAGAAGACACAAAATATCTAGCGAAAAATTAACATTGACACCAGCGCAACCGGATTCTCTGAGATGTTGCTCCAGGTCAGACAGGTAGAGCGAAAACAACAGTGGACTCAGCGTCTTACCCTGGAGAACTCCCCGCGTGATATCAACCCTCTCTGTAAGCGTACAGCCCACCCGGATTCGCGCGCTTGAACCTGTATAAAGGTCACGCACAATCCTAATAAACTTAGAGCTTACACCCAAACCAAATAACTTTAGCCACAATTTTGAGTGAGGATCGAATCAAAGGCACGCTGAAAATCCACAAAGGTTGCATAAACCCTCCTATTAGAGCCAGAGAGAACAATGTTAACAACATTGTTAAAAGTAAATAAATTGTCCATGCAACCCCTTCCTCTACGAAAACCAGATTGAGCTTCCGGTATTACCTCCGTCAACAAACACCAATTCTCCAGACGTGCAAGTAGTATCTGCGTAAAGATCTTTGTTATGCAATTGATCATAAAAATATAAAAATATTAAAAAAATATATTATTGATATTTCTGATGAATAATTATTTTTTTATGCCGAAAACGGAGGGCCATCCTACGATGACCTTTCATAATTTTTACGGTAAAATTAAAAAAATGAAATTTTTAAAATTAAATCATAAATTCGTTCATTTTACATGATAAAAATATTAAAAAAATATATTATTCATATTATAATTATTTTTAATGACGAAAACGGAGGGTCGTCCTACGATGACCTTTCATAATTTTGACGGTAAAATTAAAAAATGAAATTTTTAAAAATAAATAATAAATTCATTCATTTTACATCATAAAAATATTAAAAAAATATATTATTGATATTTTTGATGAATAATTATTTTTTTATGCCCAATACGGAGGGTCATCGTAGGCCAACGATTTAATATTGATATAATAATATATTTCATTTAAGATTGTGAGAAAATGGGTTGTAATGTAAAAATTATTTCTTTCCTATACATCAGTGGTCTTCAAACTTTCTGGAGTCGCGGAACCCTATACAGTAATGTATTTTTAATAATAAATTTATCACATTTTCTTCCATTTCGGATTCTAAACACGAATCAAATCATATTTCATCGTTATATTAATTATTTTCATTGAATTCATAGATAAAGCGTAATTTTTTACTAATATTTTACGGAAAAATCTACATTTTTATATACAAGGGATAAATTTATGTATTATATATGATTTTCTACATTTTCTCATTCTAAACACAAATTAATACATAGATCCCCGATAACTTAATTATTTTCACTGTATTCATAGAAAAAGGGTAATTATTTACAAATATTTTATGGAAAAATCTACTTTTTTAATTACGAGGGATAAATGTATGTATTATATATAATGTTTTTTCATTTTCTGATCCTAAATACGAATAAATTCATATTTCAGGACTATTTTTTTATCGTATATTATTATATTATATTAAATAATATAATATTTATATATTAATTTTTAAAATCATTTTTCAAGAATAAAAATATTCAGGTATCTGAAATATAGATGAAACTATTTTTTTGCTAACTTGGTTCCTTGTTCTTTAACAATTGAATTTTGTTTACTTGTAGAAGAATGAAAAAAAGGTCAAACCAATACAAAAGGACTTTTTCAAACCTTTGAAAATATAGTAATATCCATGTATATATTTCACTTTAAGAAAACAAATGTTATTATTTGATGATTTTTTATAATAGTATTAAGGAAATATTTGTTTTTATAAAATATTTTAGAAAATGTTTTTAGAAAATATTTTCTCTAAGTCACTTTTTTCTACCCGTTAAATTTTTTTAAGTTTTTTAGAAATATCTTTCTAGAATTTTCTGCATCTTTGTTTATTAAAAGCAGCATAATCATGCGAATATGTTACAATATATTATATTTAAATTAAATTTAATTAATTATAAATTAAAATCAATAAATAATTTTTATTAAACCAGCACATGTTTGGCTTTTTGTTAATGGCACATGATTTGCAGTGTTTGAAAATTAATTCCGGTCCTTTCAGCGATTCAATCAAGCTAAAATTCTATATATAGCAGTTTTATACAATTTTTAATCACGTGGAAAAAGTATCTCACATATTTCTTTATTTTTACGGTCACTTTAAAGGAAAAAAACATCAAAACGTTGTAGGTATTGACCCTCTTCCGGTTGAGCTACATTTCTCAAAAGTTGATCAAAAACTACGAATTTTGAATAATGCCCGTATACCAAATTTCATTATTCTAGCTAAAACCGTTTTTGCCTACACTTGTCTACATACACATATACACATAGACATTTTTCTCAGCCTTATCTGGCGAGATAGTAAAAATATTATGTACATTTTTTAAACATAGATTAAAAGGCTATTTTATGAACAATTTTCACTTTTTTAATAATTATAATTATGACTTTTTAATAATTAAATATAAAATCATTAGAAATTTATAATTTTATCTTTACAAAGAGAGATTAAAAAAAATAAGAAAATCAAAATATTGGAAAAAATATATAATAGCGAGGTAGAAAAAAGGTTCGAACCCCACTCTTGTTATTTTTACTTAAGGGGTCTTCTGATTGGTTACCTATTTTGACACACCCCTTTGTTCGACTTAAACGGCACCCACAATTTCATTCAGTTACCATTTGCTCTCTGCATCTCATCAAGTGAACATATTAGCGCGCTTGCTACCTGAGTGTAATTTTCAAATTTTTTTGTTTTTGATTTGATTTTTTGTTTTTTAATCATGCCATCCAAAAAGATGAAAAAAACCAACCATTGTGTGTGTGTTCAGATGATGACTCCTCAATATCAACAGTAAGTATTGTGCATTTTTAAAAGCTATTTATGTAGAATAATAATAAAAAAGAAACATTTTTTAATTTTGTAAATCCGTTTATCTGTTAATTCTAGTGATGATGAAGAATTCGATCAACATATGAGGAGATTACCGCAAGAATTAGTAGGTAATATTCTGCAATATACAACAATCCAAGAATTGGTTCTCTTTAGTGAAGATCCATATTATTATGATGTGATTATCAATACTGGAATTGTCTATTCTTTACCAGCTATTTCATTCGACGGTCCAAATTCCTACTACGCTGAACAGTTTTTTGAACGATTCCATTTTTTAATAGAAACTGTTGATGTAAGTGAATCGAATTTGGAATTTTTAATCATGTTGCTAAAACATTCATCCATGCCAAGATTAAAAAAAATTGTTTTTCAAGATTTCTCCAAAAGTCAATTAATTATAATAGGAAATCTTCTACTCAAATTATCAAGTGAACTCCAAGAAGGTAAATTGCCAAATTGTCCTATTTTCAATAAGGTAGAAGAAATTATTATAAATGGGTCCAGATTAAATTATGATATTTTTCTAAGGGATATTAATTTGTTTTTTCCAAATTTAAAAAAGTTAAGTCTTCCAAATGAATTTTTTTGTGGTAAAAGTATAAATAACTTAATAATGAAAATGAACAAACTTGTAACATTAAATTTGCCGATATTAAAGATAAAAACAATGGAACCCTTGAAATCCATAGTTAACTTTTCTAATTTAAGAAAATTGGAAATCGCTTTTCATTCTGATAATAAAACCTGGCCATCTTATTTGTCAAAATTACAAAATTTAGAACATCTACAAATTAGATATAATGGCCCTGAAGAAATTCTGAGGAGTTATTTTGAAATTGCACCATTAGGTAAATTGAAAAAAGTAATGTTAATAGAAATAAAATCCTTTACAAAACAACTAGTTAAAGTGTTTCTTGACAAAAGGTTACCATTAACAAATTTGAAAATAGAATCATGCGACGATATTCATAGAAATGCCTTGAAAATGCTTAATCAGTTTGAAAATTTAACAGATCTCCGATTAGAATACTGTGATTTATTAAGAAGTAGTTATCTAAAAGATATCCATCAAATAAAAAAATTAAATATTTTATCATTGTTTGCATGTGAAAAAATATCGAATAAAGTACTTCCATACATTTTGAAATGTAAAAAATTATATCAATTAATTCTTCCATTGACAAAAAAGACACAAGTTAATTCATTAATTAAAATGAACAAATACTTGCGTCTTCATACATTGAACGTTTATACAACTGATACCAATGATGATGATGATGATACAATAACAGAGGAGGTTGGCATTTGTAAAAAATTGTTACCTTCTGCAAGTAATATCGAAATTATTTCAATGTATATGATGGATATTTTATAATATACCTAAGTATATAATAATAAGATTTATAGAAACTTTTTATTGATTAAAAATACATCTTTAAGAAAAAAAACCTCAAATAAATAGCGTATAGGTGTATTTATATGTAATTATATTAAAATGAATAAAAATAGATTTATATGTACTTTTTAAGAATTATGTATATATAAAACTTTAATATGAAAAATGTAAAAAATTATCAATGTATATTGAAATGGAAAAGAAATTGTTAAAGTTAAATCATATTGTCATCAATGTTTTTTTTTTTTTTTTTTTGTAAGTTAATAAAAGCAACTTTAATATAAAAATTTAACAAAATACTCATTGAATTTTGAATATTATTACGATGTGAAAATATTACTTTAATATAAAAATTAAATAAATTACTCTTGTGTTTTTGTATTTAAATGTAAAATTGATGTTTTATTTAAAAAAGACGATTGTATTTAATATTTTTAACGTATATATTAATTAATATTAATTATTAAATATAATAATAATTCATTAATGTTAATAAATATTATAAAATGAAATTTGTGAATTTATTTTGTTTTACTTATATCCCATATCCTTTACCATATTCTTTATATATATTATAAATAAATAAATAAATAAATAAATCGTTATATAATATATGTACATATTATTTATTATATGATTTCTCAAACTTTAGTCTCATAAATTAATACAAGTTTGTAAAAATTTAAATAATTAAGAATATTTTTAATAGATAGAATCCATGAATATTTTTTACTTGATATTTAAATTAATATCATATATTATAATAATTAATAATTAATATCAAATATTAATTTAAATAAAAAAAGACAAAAAATATTCTCGATTGGGTGTTGAAACAAAGGATAAGAAAAAACAAAAAAATTAATAAAACACGTTTTCCTTAATTTATATTTTGTTAATTTTTTTAAAATATTCTATAAAATAGAAAGCATTTATTAAAGCTTTGGAATGATATAAAAATATTTCATATGAAACAAAACAATTTATATATATATATTTTACTAAAGTCTACAAATAATTAGTGAACAGAAATTTTGAATTTGTGGTTGTCATAATGAAAATATATTAATTAATATTGAACGATTTGGCCTTAAGCCGCAATTATATCTCATAATACATCATCCGTCTATAGTCCATAAGTATTTTTTAAGTTGGCCAAACTTTCATAATTTTAGCGGTAAAATTAAAAAAAGAAATTTTTAAAAATAAATAATATATTCTTTCATTTTACATAATAAAAATATTAAAAAAATATATTATAAATATTATAATTAATTTTTACCTCTCATAATTTTTACGGTAAAATTAAAAATTGAAATTTTTAAAAATAAATAATAAATTCGTTCATTTTACATCATAAAATAATTATTTTTTTATGCCGAAAACGTAGGGTCATCGTCGGCCAACCTCTCATAATTTTTACGGTAAAATTATAAAATTAAATTTTTAAAAATAAATAATAAATTCGTTCATTTTACATCATAAAATAATTATTTTTTTATGCCGAAAACGAAGGGTCATCGTCGGCCAACATTTCATAATTAAAATAATAATAATCAAAATAAATAATACAATAAATAAAGTAATTGAAAAATGAAATTAATGATGAAAATGAATACAGATCATTTGTTACAATGTATTCCTATGTTTAAGGGCGAGTCAAACGTACTCCAAAGATTTAATAATACGGTAGATAAAATTTATAGCGCATTTCCTTATGACCAGCACGAATTTCTCCTCAGGTACGTTAGAGATAAAATTCAAGGCCGTGTCAATGAAATGCTGACCCACGTAAATCTAACTATCTGGGAAGATTTAAGAAAGGATCCTAGGCACATATTTCGCGAAACAAAAAGCGAGAGTAATCCCTACGATTCAAATTACAATAGACAATTCGCTCCCAGAAATCACTCTCATTCTAATAATTATCAAAATTACCACCCCCCTCCCCGCTACCACAATTCGCAAGGCCCTTTTAATCATTTCACCTCACGAAATGTTAACCAACTCCCCCAATTTAGAAACAATGGCATGCCCCAACAAATTCTGAACCTAATGAAACCAGACGTAGAAGCGGGTAGACAGTCAGATTTTAATAGGCAAAAATTAAAAATAGAGCAAATCAAAAAAATAGAGGGTCAAAATGAAAATGTATCGTTTATAGACAATATAACTAAGTCAGACAAAATTGAAAAAATAAATATTTTGGGTTGGAAAATAGAGAAATTGTAATAAAAGAGCAGGTACCAGAAATAGTAAATTTAAAAGAAAGAATTGACCAGGCCCCGGAGGCAATGTCTATTAGCAAAATTCAAATTTCAAAAAGTCCAAATAGGGATAATAAAGAAAATATAGAAACAATAGGGAAGGGACCAGAGTGGAGAAAATTAAAAGAAAAAATTGACACATGCATGAAAATAATTCCCAGTGTCCCGATAAAAGAATTTACAAAAAGGAAAAATATACCGATGGACGCAGTCAAAATAAATTCTAAGAAGCCCACAGAGGTAAGGTCATGGAGAAAGATGCCCATTGTTCTGATAGGTGTAGTGTCAGGTAGCGAAGAGCAAGAGAAATTAGAAATGGAAAGTACCTGCAATATAATTGATAAATTTAAAACACACACCCCCCTTGGGCCCATTCAAATTAGAATAAATAAAAACAATAATTTTTTTTCAATCTCCTATAGAAAATACACGGGAGTTATATCGAATAAAATTTTAATAATAAATAATAAAAACAAGGCATCGCATATTTCGAGACATTCAAAGCAAGGCACCCGTCCCAAGCTTTTTTATAGAAATCAATTAGTAGTTGTTTGCAAAATTAAATATCATATTGTGTTAGTAAATTATATTAGATCATGAAGTTAATGATAGTCATAATATTAATAATAGTAATAATAATTCGTCTTGTCCGTATTCTGTAAATTTAAATAATAAAACTTTTGATACCGTAAATGAAATTGATAATAAGAACAATGATAGTGTTAAAATTAATAGAAATAATAGTTCTTCTTGTCTGTCTTCTGTAAATTTAAATATTAAAACGTTTATTACAGTAATTGAATTTGATAATAAAAATTGTGATAGTGTTAAAATTAATAGTAATAAGAAGCCTTTTAGTCCGTCTTCTGTAGATTTAAATAATGAAACTTTTATTACAGTAAGTGAAATTGATAATAAGAATAATGATAGTGTTAATATTAATAGTGATAATAATTCTTCTTGTCCGTCTTATGTAAAATTAAATGAAAAAACTTTTGATCCATTAATTGAAATTAATAGTGTTAATGATATTAATAATATTAGTCCTGCTAGTCCGTCCAGTGTAAATTTAAATAATAAACCTTTTGATACGGAAATTGAAATTAATAATAACACTAATCATAATGTTAAAAATAATTGTAATAAAAGAAAAAATTTGTGAATCAATAATTGAAATTAATGTTAATAGTAATTAATACTAATAGTAATAATTGTCCTGATAGTCTGTCTTATGTCGTTCTGTCTGTGAATGAAAAGCCATCATTAACAGAAACCGAGCCTGAAATTAGCCAACGAAATGATCTCTCAAATAAACATCCTAATGAATTTTTCCAGCACTTAAAAAATAAAATCGAGTCTATAAAAGTAACTAAAAACATACCTGCGGATATTGTCAATCGTACGTCCCATCATAGTCTAAATAAATCATTAATAAATGAAATTCTGTCTGAGTCTAGTCTGTTAACGGTTAGAAATAAAAAAATTGCTAAGTCTCCAAGTTTAAATGCAATAAGTCATGAACCAAATATAGAAAAATATGTCCCGTCTCTCATAAAAAATTGGGAATTAGATAAAAGTCTGTCGTATAAAAAATATTTCTTGTTCAATAATTTCTCGTTCATGAGAGACAAAATAATTAAATTATCCCGTCTAGTCGTACCATTGTTTTTTTTTTAAATTTAATAGGCAATTCATTTCAAGTTTATAATAGTCACTTTGGTATAGCTAAAAAGAAAAACCAAATGATTAGCCGTTCAGATTTATATTAGAAAAATTTAATTAAAATTGTAATGTCTGATTTCAATGCATTTAATTGTCTGTCACAAAGTCTGTTTTAAGAATTAGTTTTGAAGTATAAATGGAATAGAGGTTTCCAACTGTTTTGTCATTATCTTATAGGGAATGGTAAATTTCATTGGAAAATGATGTGTCTATAAAAAAATATAAATAAGAAATAATTGTCATTAAAATGAATAAAATTGGAAAATTATATACTTATAATTATGATAGAGGTGTATTTTGTATTGAAACTAACAAAAAGAAAAAGTTAAATTTTTTAATTTATATTTTTAAAAAAAATAAAATTGTATAATATGAAATACTATTTATATAAATGTCTTAATAAATTATAATATTAAAATTTCACTCTCTTGTGAAAGTTCACCAGAAATAAAATCTTTAATTTCAACGTTTTGAGATTCCATTTCTTGACGTATAGTTGCAGCATTCTAAAACAAAAAAAATAATTGTTGAATTCGCAAAAATAAACCATTTTCTCTTTTTTCTTTATAATTACTAAATTTTATAAATTTATTTATACATAAAAAATAGTTTTTTTTCCCTCAGAATCAATTTTCATCAAGTTATCTCAGAAACTCTAGTCTGACTTAAAAAGTTATGTTTCATCATTTTATTTAAAATACAAAATTAAAATATGCATGTAAAATTAATTATAAATAATATAAACTGATTTATTATTCATTACCTGAGTCTTCACAATTATTTGAAATAAATGAGGAAGAAGTTTAGAACAATCAATATCTTTAATTTTAATAGCATCTCGGAATTGAGCCCAAGAAATGGATTTCGAAGTAATAAGTGGGGCTAAAAAAAATGAAAATACATTAAATAATAACTTATTATAGAAATATATCAAATCAAAATAATAATTTAGTTTTTTCAGCCCTGTTGAGCTTCAATCCATCATAGAGATCCGTAAATAAATTATCATCATGTTTAAATTATTTATTATATATATAAAATGCTTAAGATGGAAAAAAATATTAAAAAAGTTTAATTACCAAGGAAATCCGCAGCAAAGTTCCAAAACTTGGGAACATCAATGATAATATCTTTAGCTAAATCAAATATATCCATAAAACTAAAAATATAAATAATATTAAAATAATATAAATAATTATTAATTAAATATAAAAATTAAGTTTAAACATACCCATTCAAGATATCATCAACTTTCAAAATATCATTTGATACAAGATGTATTAACATTTTAGAAATGCTTTCGCGAACATTAACCGATCTTTCAATTCCAAGGTTAAGTAAAATATTAACAAATTCAGATCGTTGTTCTTCAATTAATTCCTCAAGAACATTATCTGAGAGTTCCTATAATTCAAATAATTATAATTAATTGAAAGAAAATAATAAGATATATATAATTTAAAATCTATATAAAATTCAGTAACGAGGAATTCCAAAATAAATCTTGAATGAAATTAATAAGAAAAAGAATATTCATCATATATATTACATATATATATATATATATAAAAGTGTGTATGAATCAAGAAAATATAATTACTTTTAAATTGTCGTTTGATAAATATTCATCAAGAATATTTGATGTATGTAGTTTCAGTTGATTTTCATCTAATTTTACTGGAGCTTTCAATAGTCCAGATGTTGAATTGAGATTATGTGATGTATTTGGAGGAATAATTGGTCTTGTAGTTGGAGTAATATTTGAAGTTTGTCCAACTCCACTTGAAGATGTTACTGATGGGGATATCCCAACATTTGAAAAAGGGATAGAATTATGGGCATCTCTATGTGATGATGATGAATTATCCCTTGAATTAGAACGAGAAACCGGAGGAGTTGCTCTAGCTAAATTGAAAAATATTCAAATAAAATAAGGTATTGCTAAAAATTTAAATAAATAGTTTATTATCATTATTATGCATTTATGGTTTTACCTTCATTTTTATGTGAGCTAAGCATTCTTTTACGTTCACTTTCTACGTCCAATCCTAAAGTATTTGAAGATCTCATGAGATCTGAAGAACGTTTATCATCACTTGTATCTAATGCAGCAAATTTGTTACTATTAAATGAAGCTGATTTTTTCTCAACCGTTTTCGTGGAAACTCCTCTGCGCCATTGTGAAAATTTGCCTTTATAGCCAAGTTGTAAATGGGTATCAAGTGACCCTTGCTATATAAGAGAAAAACATTATAAGAAAAATGAACTTTAAAACAAAATAATAATAAATTTATTTCAATACTGTTGATTATATTATATATTATTAGGATGTTAAAGTAAATTATTTATAATTTTCGAAATAATATATATTAAAAAATTATTTTGATGAAAATTTGAGATTATATTAAAAATAAAGTGTTAACTAACTAACCTTTAATTGTTTAATTTTTGTTAAATCAAAAGGAGCAGGCCTTCTCCAAGATACCGATTGCCATTCCTCATTTTCTGAAAAAATTTAATTTTTGATAAATTAATGAATTCACAAGAAACGAATATCAATCAATGGTTTTAATATATAATTAATGATTATTTATTTTTAAGGCAAATCTAACTTGAGTGGACATGCTTTTACATTATTTTTCATTTTAAAGTCAATAGGAGCGAACTTACTAAGTTTTCTACGATCTTGAAGTCTATCATCCTTTCGAGGAGTATTCATAGTATTTAAATTAAGAGTTTCTATTGTCTCTCTTTCACGATCAGCTTCTTTTTGAATTTGATCGATAGTTTTTGGATTAGATTCATCTCTTCTGGGAACCCATTTATTTAATCGCAATTCTTCCACATCTTGTACCATAAAACGGACCCGAGATGAAATTTCTCCTCTTCGATTTGCAAGCTGTTTCATTTGATCTATATAGGGACCGAGATCCTAAAAAAAATATTAAGATTAAAATTAAAAAATAATTATATATAATAGAAAGATTAAAATTATTAAATAATTACCTGATAATTATTATTACTTTTACTTTCAAGATCTTTTCCAATTGTCGTAAGTAATTTACATAGACATTCTAAACTTTCTTCATCACCTCCGCTTAGTAAATGTTTGATACATCGGATCATTATATTTACAGTCAACATCGATAATTTGTATAATTCTCCAATGAATCTAAAAATATATTTGTAGTTAAATGATAAATAGATGAACATATAAGAGAAGAAATAGAAACTTTAATTTATAATGTTCAGATTTTAAAATCGTCAAAGATACTCAGAAACTCTAGTCTGACATAAAAAATAGTTTCATCATTTAAAAATAAAGACAAGTGTTCTAAATAAATATTCAATCTTTCTTTTCTATTAAACAAATTATTAGTACCTTATATTTCCCAAGGATTTCATTCGAATTTTTCTCCAATCTTCATCAAATTGCAATTGTAATTCTTTCTTTTTTTCCTAAAAATACAATTTTTTTCACACAATTATTAAAGAACGATTTATTAATATTTTCATTTTTTATTAATTATATTTAATCATAAAGAAATTATCCTTAAAATATTTTTAGCTTCACTACTTTCATTAAATAATGTAATAATCATTTTATTGTTTTATTTAATCTGTATATATAATATAATAACTTACGGGATCTACACAATTTTTAATTTCCTCAAGCTTTTTATCTTTATCAATTTCTGCTTCTTTATTTTTTTCAAATTCTTCTTGACATCTATTGATTAAAATTTTTCGAAAATTACCCGTTTCAACTTTTTCACCAGGTTTTGTATTGGAAGAATTAGGGACCGCCATGTTTTGAAGAACTTTACACATTGTAGCGTAAGCAACTGAAAATGATGGCTCATCGACGGCCTAGAAGTAAACAATTAAATTTGAAATAAAAAGAAAAAGAAAATAATAATTTATTAAAAAAATTGGATTAATTTAATACACACCTTATCGAAAACTAAATCGATTACACCTTTCAATCTTTGTGAATTATCAATCGGTAATTCTTTAACTTGATTTACCAAAGTATCGAACTTTTGAGGTGTTAATTTATTCAAAACACCTCTAACTCTTTTATATAAATCGTCTGTTTTTTGAATTTCATTATCTACATTAGGTATGGAAGTTCCTTTAAATCTTCCAGGTTTCCAAGCATTATCTGATTCATGAAGCTTAACATCTTCTTTGAGTGATATTGAAAATTGAATTAAATTTTGTTTTCCTCCTTTGTTAGGCTTGCCTTGTTGACTATTTCGTTTTGATAAGGTTTGCTATAGAATATAAAAAAAAATATTTGTAAATTCATTTATATTTATTTTTATTAGTTGAGAAATTTTAAATTTTAAAATTTGATATTTACAGGCCGTAATTTAATTTAATAATTATTCTTTTAAAATAACAAGTAATAAATAGAAAATAATTTACCCTGGTACTATTCATAACAACATCTAAATCTGGAAGATTATCAGGTTTCTTCTTTGATTCAGGATCATTCATTAACTCCAAAAGGAATTCTCGGCCATATTTCTTTTTACCAAGAGGATTAACCGGGCTCCATTGATCTAAATGTCAAAAATCAATTATTTAGAAATACAAAATATAAAAATCTAATTATATATATATATATATTGCAAATTTTGGCCAGGAATAAAAATTTACCTTGTGAATATTTAAGATTACTTCGAGGAGTTGGCTCCGTTTTGTTTACAACAGGAACTGAAGGTTCAGTTTTTGTTTCGGTTAAGTGATTAGTAGTTTCTGTAGTTTCTGTATTTATATCATTTTTATTATCTAATTTCTCTTTTTCATCATTTTCAGATGATTCATTAGCTTTAAGAAACATGTTTGGAACAACGGCTAGTTTCTGCTCAAAATTATTATTTTGAATTGTAGGTGATTCAGGTCTTGAAGAAGAATTCGAAATACTATTGGATATATTGGAATTTTTATCTTCAATTTGTGAAGGTATATTGTTAGAAGTTTTAACTTGTAAATATTTTTCATCTTCTATAGATGAAAGATCTTTCATTATAGTTGGGGCCTGGTTGGCAGATACAGGAGGAGATGGCTCTCCAGAAACAAGTTGATCAATTGTTGGAGTAGCACTATCCGACAATTCAGGCTCAACACTTTTGGAGGTTGTAGTGAAAACGGAAGTGTTTGTACTTCCAACTTGACTTCCTCTTTTGGATTTTTTCTCGTTTGAACCTGAAAATCAAATAAAAAAAAACAAATTTAGAAAATGTTTATTTATATTAAAAATTAATTCAAAAATTCTGCAATAATATTCAATATATATAAGTGCAAAAAACTAAAATAGTTTTCAAAAATGCAATTTCTGCCAAGACAATTTCAAATTTTCTGAATAATATCAAAATGTAAAATAGAAAAATTTTTCTATTTTTCAAAAAACTTTGATTAAATTTGATAATAAAAGAAAGTCTTCTAGAATTGAAACTTTAAAAAGTTGGTTAATACATTATTTCAACAACTCTAGTTTCGTCATTTTAATAATTAAAAATATAAAACTATCTATTTCACTTATATGATACATAAATAAATGGTACTTACTTTCATCATCGCTAGAATTAGAATTTACATCAGCCTGAGAATGAGTAGTTTCAGCAGGTTGAACATTTGATAAATCAGGTAACGGTGAAAATTCAACAGGTAAAGCATTATTTTCAGCTTTAGTGGTGGTGAAACCACTAGTAGGAATCGAATCTTTAGATGGAGAAGGTTTCACCAATCTGAAACCATCAATATTATATTAAAACAAAATATATTTTTCTAATTTACTTAATTTATTTTCAATATAATTTGTTTTTTAAAAAAGTCCCATTTTTAATGAAGACAATCTAAATTATATTTATTAAATATCCATAGTAAACACATTTAACCAGTATCATTTTTGTAATATTTTATTTTTTTCTATGTCCTCTATAATAAAACTAATTTATGTGAATTTTAAATTCCTACTCTTATCAAATTTGTTTTTTTCACTTAAAATTTATAATATATAATAACTTTTATGGAATGGAATCATGATTACTATAATTAAATGTATGAATTAAATGGAATCAAATATATATCAAATGGGAAAATATTAGAAGAAAAATAATTGAATTAAAATATATTAGCATAAAAGACAAATTACTTGTTAAAAGAATGAAATATTTATAATTATAATAAAAGCGGATCATGAAATTAATATAATGAAATGAAAAAATTGAAAATTACAAGACTAGTTTCGAGAATTAAAATATTAAGATAGCAATTAAAGAAATTCTTGTTTATATATATATATATATGTATATGAGATCAGTTTTAGATGTAAACTTTAAATGTTTTTGTGATAAAAAGTGATTTTATTTCTAACTATTTCCATTAATTTTATGTATAAATTAATTATTTCTATTTTTATTAACTAGATCGAATATTTTATTTACGTTAAATATGAAACAACCTAAAAAAACTTATTATTGAAAATGATTTACCCGTCAAGATATCCCGCAGGAACAAAACGGCAAGATTCGTTAGATGCAATATTTGATAAGGGGATTTCCCTCGGAATTGGACCAGTATTACAAGACAAAGTCTCGTTTGACGGAGCATTGCTCCCCGGAGCCGCACTAGGACGCTCCCGATCTTTCGACTTGGAAGTTTTCTCAGAGCGTTTCTAGAAAAAAAATATCAGTTTTAATAATAATCATAAAATTTGCTTAAGAATTTATTTTAAGAATCTCAATTTCGAGAATTTAAGGCTCGTGAATGAATGAACTATATAATGAATCTTTATAATTAAATCTTGGAACCTAATACGTGAAATATACCTAATAAATGAAAATTATTCATCGTTTTTCGATAATTGTGTTTAAAAATTGATGAATAAGAGAAAAATGTGTCTCTATATGTTAATGTTAAAATAATAAAAATTTGAAGTGAAAATTATATACCCCCATATTTCTAATTTATTATGTTTATGTCAGGCGTGAAAATTAGTAAAAAATTTCAATTAATTTACCTTACAGAAGCAAAAACATTTGAGACAACCCATATTTAATAAATATCCCCTGATAAGATTACCAGGGTACTGCCTATTATTTCAAATTTATTATTGAAGAAAAAAAAATGGATTGTTAACTGGTAAACATAAACAAACTCGCTATATCTAAATTCTTCAAACTCCTTAACATGAATAAATACGCAATCACTAAAATTAATGCGTAACAAGAAAGCAGAAAAACTCAAAATGCGTCCCAATTACAAAGGACTAAATTCCATAAACCTTTCTTTAATCAAAATAGTCTAGTGGTTCATTTAAAATCAATTCTAATTAGAGTATATAAATTATTTATCTTGGAGGAAAAATATATAACTTATCTATTAGTATGATTGTTAGGAAAAATTACAATTTAGAATATTCATAAATTTTTTTCTTTTTAAGAATCAATTTTTATCTATCACTTGGATTATTAATTAATAACTATTTATTTAGAGAATAAAAATACCTTAGCTGTATGTTTATTTTGATTAGCAGAAGGCTGTATATTTTTAGTTAAAAGTCAACGGGAGGAGATTGCTCCTTTTCATCTTTTATTTTTCCTTTGTCTTGAGAAAGATTGTTTGAGCTTTGATTAATCGTTGGCCTAACATTTTTAATATTACTTGCTTTAATTTGTGAGCTATCTGACGTATTCATTTTTTTAACACACATGAACTGCTGGTGCATTGGTATTTGCAGATACAACAGGGGGGTGTAAGTTCTACAGTCTGAAAAAATCAAGAAAATATTGTGATTTATTATAAAAAAAATCAAGAATGTAAAATTTTATAATTTCATAAAATAATTATAAGATAAAAATTATATAAAATATTCTAATTATATATAATTCTTATTTAACCCCATTTTCAAAATTTTATTAAGAAAATAATTTTTATCTGTTTCAAAAAAATAAAATAATTATAAGAAAAAAATTATATAAAATATTCTAATTTTTAAAAATAAATAATAAATTCGTTCATTTTACATCATAAAAATATTAAAAAAATATATTATTCATATTTATTACTAAAAATTATTTTTTTATACCGAAAACCTAGGGTCATCCTACGATGACCTTTCATAATTTTTACGGGAAAATTAAAAAATGAAATTTTTAAAAATAAATAATAAATTCGTTCATTTTACATCATAAAAATATTAAAAAAATATATTATTCATATTTCTTAATAAAAATTATTTTTTTATGCCGAAACCCTAGGGTCATCCTACGATGACCTTTCATAATTTTTACGGTAAAATTAAAAAATGAAATTTTTAAAAATAAATAATAAATTCGTTCATTTTACTCCATAAAAATATTAAAAAAACATATTATTCATATTTCTTACTAAAAATTATTTTTTTATGCCGAAAACCTAGGGTCATCCTACGATGACCTTTCATAATTTTTACGGGAAAATTAAAAAATGAAATTTTTAAAAATAAATAATAAATTCGTTCATTTTACATTATAAAAATATTAAAAAAATATATTATTGATATTTCTGATGAATAATTATTTTTTTATGCCGAAAACCTAGGGTCATCCTACGATGACCTTTCATAATTTTTACGGGAAAATTAAAAAATGAAATTTTTAAAAATAAATAATAAATTCGTTCATTTTACATCATAAAAATATTAAAAAAATATATTATTGATATTTCTGATGAATAATGATTTTTTTATGCCGAAAACCTAGGGTCATCCTAAGATGACCTTTCCTAATTTTTACGGGAAAATTAAAAAATGAAATTTTTAAAAATAAATTATAAATTCGTTCATTTTACATCATAAAAATATTAAAAAAATATATTATTGATATTTATGATGAATAATTATTTTTTTATGCCGAAAACCTAGGGTCATCCTACGATGACCTTTCATAATTTTTGCGGGAAAATTAAAAAATGGAATTTTTAAAAATAAATAATAAATTCGTTCATTTTACATCATAAAAATATTAAAAAAATATATTATTGATATTTCTGATGAATAATTATTTTTTTATGCCGAAAACCTAGGGTCATCCTACGATGACCTTTCCTAATTTTTACGGGAAAATTAAAAAATGAAATTTTTAAAAATAAATAATAAATTCGTTCATTTTACATCATAAAAATATTAAAAAAATATATTATTCATATTTCTTACTAAAAATTATTTTTTTATGCCGAAAACCTAGGGTCATCCTACGATGACCTTTCATAATTTTTACGGGAAAATTAAAAAATGAAATTTTTAAAAATAAATAATAAATTCGTTCATTTTACATCATAAAAATATTAAAAAAATATATTATTGATATTTCTGATGAATAATGATTTTTTTATGCCGAAAACCTAGGGTCATCCTACGATGACCTTTCCTAATTTTTACGGGAAAATTAAAAAATGAAATTTTTAAAAATAAATAATAAATTCGTTCATTTTACATCATAAAAATATTAAAAAAATATATTATTCATATTTCTTACTAAAAATTATTTTTTTATGCCGAAAACCTAGGGTCATCCTACGATGACCTTTCATAATTTTTACGGGAAAATTAAAAAATGAAATTTTTAAAAATAAATAATAAATTCGTTCATTTTACATCATAAAAATATTAAAAAAATATATTATTGATATTTCTGATGAATAATGATTTTTTTATGCCGAAAACCTAGGGTCATCCTAAGATGACCTTTCCTAATTTTTACGGGAAAATTAAAAAATGAAATTTTTAAAAATAAATTATAAATTCGTTCATTTTACATCATAAAAATATTAAAAAAATATATTATTGATATTTATGATGAATAATTATTTTTTTATGCCGAAAACCTAGGGTCATCCTACGATGACCTTTCATAATTTTTGCGGGAAAATTAAAAAATGGAATTTTTAAAAATAAATAATAAATTCGTTCATTTTACATCATAAAAATATTAAAAAAATATATTATTGATATTTCTGATGAATAATTATTTTTTTATGCCGAAAACCTAGGGTCATCCTACGATGACCTTTCCTAATTTTTACGGGAAAATTAAAAAATGAAATTTTTAAAAATAAATAATAAATTCGTTCATTTTACATCATAAAAATATTAAAAAAATATATTATTCATATTTATTACTAAAAATTATTTTTTTATGCCGAAAACCTAGGGTCATCCTACGATGACCTTTCATAATTTTTACGGGAAAATTAAAAAATGAAATTTTTAAAAATAAATAATAAATTCGTTCATTTTACATCATAAAAATATTAAAAAAATATATTATTCATATTTCTTAATAAAAATTATTTTTTTATGCCGAAAACCTAGGGTCATCCTACGATGACCTTTCATAATTTTTACGGGAAAATTAAAAAATGAAATTTTTAAAAATAAATAATAAATTCGTTCATTTTACATCATAAAAATATTAAAAAAATATATTATTGATATTTCTGATGAATAATGATTTTTTTATGCCGAAAACCTAGGGTCATCCTAAGATGACCTTTCCTAATTTTTACGGGAAAATTAAAAAATGAAATTTTTAAAAATAAATTATAAATTCGTTCATTTTACATCATAAAAATATTAAAAAAATATATTATTGATATTTATGATGAATAATTATTTTTTTATGCCGAAAACCTAGGGTCATCCTACGATGACCTTTCATAATTTTTGCGGGAAAATTAAAAAATGGAATTTTTAAAAATAAATAATAAATTCGTTCATTTTACATCATAAAAATATTAAAAAAATATATTATTGATATTTCTGATGAATAATTATTTTTTTATGCCGAAAACCTAGGGTCATCCTACGATGACCTTTCCTAATTTTTACGGGAAAATTAAAAAATGAAATTTTTAAAAATAAATAATAAATTCGTTCATTTTACATCATAAAAATATTAAAAAAATATATTATTCATATTTATTACTAAAAATTATTTTTTTATGCCGAAAACCTAGGGTCATCCTACGATGACCTTTCATAATTTTTACGGGAAAATTAAAAAATGAAATTTTTAAAAATAAATAATAAATTCGTTCATTTTACATCATAAAAATATTAAAAAAATATATTATTGATATTTCTGATGAATAATGATTTTTTTATGCCGAAAACCTAGGGTCATCCTACGATGACCTTTCCTAATTTTTACGGGAAAATTAAAAAATGAAATTTTTAAAAATAAATAATAAATTCGTTCATTTTACATCATAAAAATATTAAAAAAATATATTATTCATATTTCTTACTAAAAATTATTTTTTTATGCCGAAAACCTAGGGTCATCCTACGATGACCTTTCATAATTTTTACGGGAAAATTAAAAAATGAAATTTTTAAAAATAAATAATAAATTCGTTCATTTTACATCATAAAAATATTAAAAAAATATATTATTGATATTTCTGATGAATAATGATTTTTTTATGCCGAAAACCTAGGGTCATCCTAAGATGACCTTTCCTAATTTTTACGGGAAAATTAAAAAATGAAATTTTTAAAAATAAATTATAAATTCGTTCATTTTACATCATAAAAATATTAAAAAAATATATTATTGATATTTATGATGAATAATTATTTTTTTATGCCGAAAACCTAGGGTCATCCTACGATGACCTTTCATAATTTTTGCGGGAAAATTAAAAAATGGAATTTTTAAAAATAAATAATAAATTCGTTCATTTTACATCATAAAAATATTAAAAAAATATATTATTGATATTTCTGATGAATAATTATTTTTTTATGCCGAAAACCTAGGGTCATCCTACGATGACCTTTCCTAATTTTTACGGGAAAATTAAAAAATGAAATTTTTAAAAATAAATAATAAATTCGTTCATTTTACATCATAAAAATATTAAAAAAATATATTATTCATATTTATTACTAAAAATTATTTTTTTATGCCGAAAACCTAGGGTCATCCTACGATGACCTTTCATAATTTTTACGGGAAAATTAAAAAATGAAATTTTTAAAAATAAATAATAAATTCGTTCATTTTACATCATAAAAATATTAAAAAAATATATTATTGATATTTCTGATGAATAATGATTTTTTTATGCCGAAAACCTAGGGTCATCCTACGATGACCTTTCCTAATTTTTACGGGAAAATTAAAAAATGAAATTTTTAAAAATAAATAATAAATTCGTTCATTTTACATCATAAAAATATTAAAAAAATATATTATTCATATTTCTTACTAAAAATTATTTTTTTATGCCGAAAACCTAGGGTCATCCTACGATGACCTTTCATAATTTTTACGGGAAAATTAAAAAATGAAATTTTTAAAAATAAATAATAAATTCGTTCATTTTACATCATAAAAATATTAAAAAAATATATTATTGATATTTCTGATGAATAATGATTTTTTTATGCCGAAAACCTAGGGTCATCCTAAGATGACCTTTCCTAATTTTTACGGGAAAATTAAAAAATGAAATTTTTAAAAATAAATTATAAATTCGTTCATTTTACATCATAAAAATATTAAAAAAATATATTATTGATATTTATGATGAATAATTATTTTTTTATGCCGAAAACCTAGGGTCATCCTACGATGACCTTTCATAATTTTTGCGGGAAAATTAAAAAATGAAATTTTTAAAAATAAATAATAAATTCGTTCATTTTACATCATAAAAATATTAAAAAAATATATTATTGATATTTCTGATGAATAATGATTTTTTTATGCCGAAAACCTAGGGTCATCCTACGATGACCTTTCCTAATTTTTACGGGAAAATTAAAAAATGAAATTTTTAAAAATAAATAATAAATTCGTTCATTTTACATCATAAAAATATTAAAAAAATATATTATTCATATTTCTTACTAAAAATTATTTTTTTATGCCGAAAACCTAGGGTCATCCTACGATGACCTTTCATAATTTTTACGGGAAAATTAAAAAATGAAATTTTTAAAAATAAATAATAAATTCGTTCATTTTACATCATAAAAATATTAAAAAAATATATTATTGATATTTCTGATGAATAATGATTTTTTTATGCCGAAAACCTAGGGTCATCCTAAGATGACCTTTCCTAATTTTTACGGGAAAATTAAAAAATGAAATTTTTAAAAATAAATTATAAATTCGTTCATTTTACATCATAAAAATATTAAAAAAATATATTATTGATATTTATGATGAATAATTATTTTTTTATGCCGAAAACCTAGGGTCATCCTACGATGACCTTTCATAATTTTTGCGGGAAAATTAAAAAATGGAATTTTTAAAAATAAATAATAAATTCGTTCATTTTACATCATAAAAATATTAAAAAAATATATTATTGATATTTCTGATGAATAATTATTTTTTTATGCCGAAAACCTAGGGTCATCCTACGATGACCTTTCATAATTTTTACGGGAAAATTAAAAAATGAAATTTTTAAAAATAAATAATAAATTCGTTCATTTTACATCATAAAAATATTAAAAAAATATATTATTGATATTTCTGATGAATAATGATTTTTTTATGCCGAAAACCTAGGGTCATCCTAAGATGACCTTTCCTAATTTTTACGGGAAAATTAAAAAATGAAATTTTTAAAAATAAATTATAAATTCGTTCATTTTACATCATAAAAATATTAAAAAAATATATTATTGATATTTATGATGAATAATTATTTTTTTATGCCGAAAACCTAGGGTCATCCTACGATGACCTTTCCTAATTTTTACGGGAAAATTAAAAAATGAAATTTTTAAAAATAAATAATAAATTCGTTCATTTTACATCATAAAAATATTAAAAAAATATATTATTCATATTTCTTACTAAAAATTATTTTTTTATGCCGAAAACCTAGGGTCATCCTACGATGACCTTTCATAATTTTTACGGGAAAATTAAAAAATGAAATTTTTAAAAATAAATAATAAATTCGTTCATTTTACATCATAAAAATATTAAAAAAATATATTATTGATATTTCTGATGAATAATGATTTTTTTATGCCGAAAACCTAGGGTCATCCTAAGATGACCTTTCCTAATTTTTACGGGAAAATTAAAAAATGAAATTTTTAAAAATAAATTATAAATTCGTTCATTTTACATCATAAAAATATTAAAAAAATATATTATTGATATTTATGATGAATAATTATTTTTTTATGCCGAAAACCTAGGGTCATCCTACGATGACCTTTCATAATTTTTGCGGGAAAATTAAAAAATGGAATTTTTAAAAAAAAATAATAAATTCGTTCATTTTACATCATAAAAATATTAAAAAAATATATTATTGATATTTCTGATGAATAATTATTTTTTTATGCCGAAAACCTAGGGTCATCCTACGATGACCTTTCCTAATTTTTACGGGAAAATTAAAAAATGAAATTTTTAAAAATAAATAATAAATTCGTTCATTTTACATCATAAAAATATTAAAAAAATATATTATTCATATTTCTTACTAAAAATTATTTTTTTATGCCGAAAACCTAGGGTCATCCTACGATGACCTTTCATAATTTTTACGGGAAAATTAAAAAATGAAATTTTTAAAAATAAATAATAAATTCGTTCATTTTACATCATAAAAATATTAAAAAAATATATTATTGATATTTCTGATGAATAATTATTTTTTTATGCCGAAAACCTAGGGTCATCCTACGATGACCTTTCCTAATTTTTACGGGAAAATTAAAAAATGAAATTTTTAAAAATAAATAATAAATTCGTTCATTTTACATCATAAAAATATTAAAAAAATATATTATTCATATTTCTTACTAAAAATTATTTTTTTATGCCGAAAACCTAGGGTCATCCTACGATGACCTTTCATAATTTTTACGGGAAAATTAAAAAATGAAATTTTTAAAAATAAATAATAAATTCGTTCATTTTACATCATAAAAATATTAAAAAAATATATTATTGATATTTCTGATGAATAATGATTTTTTTATGCCGAAAACCTAGGGTCATCCTAAGATGACCTTTCCTAATTTTTACGGGAAAATTAAAAAATGAAATTTTTAAAAATAAATTATAAATTCGTTCATTTTACATCATAAAAATATTAAAAAAATATATTATTGATATTTATGATGAATAATTATTTTTTTATGCCGAAAACCTAGGGTCATCCTACGATGACCTTTCATAATTTTTGCGGGAAAATTAAAAAATGGAATTTTTAAAAATAAATAATAAATTCGTTCATTTTACATCATAAAAATATTAAAAAAATATATTATTGATATTTCTGATGAATAATTATTTTTTTATGCCGAAAACCTAGGGTCATCCTACGATGACCTTTCCTAATTTTTACGGGAAAATTAAAAAATGAAATTTTTAAAAATAAATAATAAATTCGTTCATTTTACATCATAAAAATATTAAAAAAATATATTATTCATATTTATTACTAAAAATTATTTTTTTATGCCGAAAAACTAGGGTCATCCTACGATGACCTTTCATAATTTTTACGGGAAAATTAAAAAATGAAATTTTTAAAAATAAATAATAAATTCGTTCATTTTACATCATAAAAATATTAAAAAAATATATTATTCATATTTCTTAATAAAAATTATTTTTTTATGCCGAAACCCTAGGGTCATCCTACGATGACCTTTCATAATTTTTACGGTAAAATTAAAAAATGAAATTTTTAAAAATAAATAATAAATTCGTTCATTTTACTCCATAAAAATATTAAAAAAACATATTATTCATATTTCTTACTAAAAATTATTTTTTTATGCCGAAAACCTAGGGTCATCCTACGATGACCTTTCATAATTTTTACGGGAAAATTAAAAAATGAAATTTTTAAAAATAAATAATAAATTCGTTCATTTTACATCATAAAAATATTAAAAAAATATATTATTGATATTTATGATGAATAATTATTTTTTTATGCCGAAAACCTAGGGTCATCCTACGATGACCTTTCCTAATTTTTACGGGAAAATTAAAAAATGAAATTTTTAAAAATAAATAATAAATTCGTTCATTTTACATCATAAAAATATTAAAAAAATATATTATTGATATTTCTGATGAATAATTATTTTTTTATGCCGAAAACCTAGGGTCATCCTACGATGACCTTTCCTAATTTTTACGGGAAAATTAAAAAATGAAATTTTTAAAAATAAATAAAAAATTCGTTCATTTTCCATCATAAAAATATTAAAAAATTGTTCATATTTCTTAATAAAAATTATTTTTTTATGCCGAAAACCTAGGGTCGTCCTACGATGACCTTTCATAATTTTTACGGTAAAATTAAAAAATGAAATTTTTAAAAATAAATAATAAATTCGTTCATTTTACTCCATAAAAATATTAAAAAAACATATTATTCATATTTCTTACTAAAAATTATTTTTTTATGCCGAAAACCTAGGGTCATCCTACGATGACCTTTCATAATTTTTACGGGAAAATTAAAAAATGAAATTTTTAAAAATAAATAATAAATTCGTTCATTTTACATCATAAAAATATTAAAAAAATATATTATTGATATTTCTGATGAATAATTATTTTTTTATGCCGAAAACCTAGGGTCATCCTACGATGACCTTTCCTAATTTTTACGGGAAAATTAAAAAATGAAATTTTTAAAAATAAATAATAAATTCGTTCATTTTACATCATAAAAATATTAAAAAAATATATTATTCATATTTATTACTAAAAATTATTTTTTTATGCCGAAAACCTAGGGTCATCCTACGATGACCTTTCATAATTTTTACGGGAAAATTAAAAAATGAAATTTTTAAAAATAAATAATAAATTCTTTCATTTTACATCATAAAAATATTAAAAAAATATATTATTCATATTTCTTAATAAAAATTATTTTTTTATGCCGAAACCCTAGGGTCATCCTACGATGACCTTTCATAATTTTTACGGGAAAATTAAAAAATGGAATTTTTAAAAATAAATAATAAATTCGTTCATTTTACATCATAAAAATATTAAAAAAATATATTATTGATATTTATGATGAATAATTATTTTTTTATGCCGAAAACCTAGGGTCATCCTACGATGACCTTTCATAATTTTTGCGGGAAAATTAAAAAATGGAATTTTTAAAAATAAATAATAAATTCGTTCATTTTACATCATAAAAATATTAAAAAAATATATTATTGATATTTCTGATGAATAATTATTTTTTTATGCCGAAAACCTAGGGTCATCCTACGATGACCTTTCCTAATGTTTACGGGAAGATTAAAAAATGAAATTTTTAAAAATAAATAATAAATTCGTTCATTTTACATCATAAAAATATTAAAAAAATATATTATTCATATTTATTACTAAAAATTATTTTTTTATGCCGAAAACCTAGGGTCATCCTACGATGACCTTTCATAATTTTTACGGGAAAATTAAAAAATGAAATTTTTAAAAATAAATAATAAATTCGTTCATTTTACATCATAAAAATATTAAAAAAATATATTATTCATATTTCTTAATAAAAATTATTTTTTTATGCCGAAACCCTAGGGTCATCCTACGATGACCTTTCATAATTTTTACGGTAAAATTAAAAAATGAAATTTTTAAAAATAAATAATAAATTCGTTCATTTTACTCCATAAAAATATTAAAAAAACATATTATTCATATTTCTTACTAAAAATTATTTTTTTATGCCGAAAACCTAGGGTCATCCTACGATGACCTTTCATAATTTTTACGGGAAAATTAAAAAATGAAATTTTTAAAAATAAATAATAAATTCGTTCATTTTACATTATAAAAATATTAAAAAAATATATTATTGATATTTCTGATGAATAATTATTTTTTTATGCCGAAAACCTAGGGTCATCCTACGATGACCTTTCATAATTTTTACGGGAAAATTAAAAAATGAAATTTTTAAAAATAAATAATAAATTCGTTCATTTTACATCATAAAAATATTAAAAAAATATATTATTGATATTTCTGATGAATAATGATTTTTTTATGCCGAAAACCTAGGGTCATCCTAAGATGACCTTTCCTAATTTTTACGGGAAAATTAAAAAATGGAATTTTTAAAAATAAATAATAAATTCGTTCATTTTACATCATAAAAATATTAAAAAAATATATTATTGATATTTATGATGAATAATTATTTTTTTATGCCGAAAACCTAGGGTCATCCTACGATGACCTTTCCTAATTTTTACGGGAAAATTAAAAAATGAAATTTTTAAAAATAAATAAAAAATTCGTTCATTTTCCATCATAAAAATATTAAAAAATTGTTCATATTTCTTAATAAAAATTATTTTTTTATGCCGAAAACCTAGGGTCGTCCTACGATGACCTTTCATAATTTTTACGGTAAAATTAAAAAATGAAATTTTTAAAAATAAATAATAAATTCGTTCATTTTACTCCATAAAAATATTAAAAAAACATATTATTCATATTTCTTACTAAAAATTATTTTTTTATGCCGAAAACCTAGGGTCATCCTACGATGACCTTTCATAATTTTTACGGGAAAATTAAAAAATGAAATTTTTAAAAATAAATAATAAATTCGTTCATTTTACATTATAAAAATATTAAAAAAATATATTATTGATATTTCTTAATAGAAATTATTTTTTTATGCCGAAAACCTAGGGTCATCCTACGATGACCTTTCATAATTTTTACGGGAAAATTAAAAAATGAAATTTTTAAAAATAAATAATAAATTCGTTCATTTTACATCATAAAAATATTAAAAAAAATATATTATTGATATTTCTGATGAATAATTATTTTTTTATGCCGAAAACCTAGGGTCATCCTACGATGACCTTTCCTAATTTTTACGGGAAAATTAAAAAATGAAATTTTTAAAAATAAATAATAAATTCGTTCATTTTACATCATAAAAATATTAAAAAAATATATTATTGATATTTCTGATGAATAATGATTTTTTTATGCCGAAAACCTAGGGTCATCCTAAGATGACCTTTCCTAATTTTTACGGGAAAATTAAAAAATGAAATTTTTAAAAATAAATTATAAATTCGTTCATTTTACATCATAAAAATATTAAAAAAATATATTATTGATATTTATGATGAATAATTATTTTTTTATGCCGAAAACCTAGGGTCATCCTACGATGACCTTTCATAATTTTTGCGGGAAAATTAAAAAATGGAATTTTTAAATATAAATAATAAATTCGTTCATTTTACATCATAAAAATATTAAAAAAATATATTATTGATATTTCTGATGAATAATTATTTTTTTATGGCGAAAACCTAGGGTCATCCTACGATGACCTTTCCTAATTTTTACGGGAAAATTAAAAAATGAAATTTTTAAAAATAAATAATAAATTCGTTCATTTTACATCACAAAAATATTAAAAAAATATATTATTCATATTTCTTACTAAAAATTATTTTTTTATGCCGAAAACCTAGGGTCATCCTACGATGACCTTTCATAATTTTTACGGGAAAATTAAAAAATGAAATTTTTAAAAATAAATAATAAATTCTTTCATTTTACATCATAAAAATATTAAAAAAATATATTATTCATATTTCTTAATAAAAATTATTTTTTTATGCCGAAACCCTAGGGTCATCCTACGATGACCTTTCATAATTTTTACGGGAAAATTAAAAAATGGAATTTTTAAAAATAAATAATAAATTCGTTCATTTTACATCATAAAAATATTAAAAAAATATATTATTGATATTTATGATGAATAATTATTTTTTTATGCCGAAAACTTAGGGTCATCCTACGATGACCTTTCCTAATTTTTACGGGAAAATTAAAAAATGAAATTTTTAAAAATAAATAATAAATTCGTTCATTTTACATCATAAAAATATTAAAAAAATATATTATTGATATTTCTGATGAATAATTATTTTTTTATGCCGAAAACCTAGGGTCATCCTACGATGACCTTTCCTAATTTTTACGGGAAAATTGAAAAAATGAAATTTTTAAAAATAAATAAAAAATTCGTTCATTTTCCATCATAAAAATATTAAAAAAATATATTATTCATATTTCTTAATAAAAATTATTTTTTTATGCCGAAAACCTAGGGTCGTCCTACGATGACCTTTCATAATTTTTACGGTAAAATTAAAAAATGAAATTATTAAAAATAAATAATAAATTCGTTCATTTTACTCCATAAAAATATTAAAAAAACATATTATTGATATTTCTTACTAAAAATTATTTTTTTATGCCGAAAACCTAGGGTCATCCTACGATGACCTTTCATAATTTTTACGGGAAAATTAAAAAATGAAATTTTTAAATATAAATAATAAATTCGTTCATTTTACATTATAAAAATATTAAAAAAATATATTGTTGATATTTCTTAATAGAAATTATTTTTTTATGCCGAAAACCTAGGGTCATCCTACGATGACCTTTCATAATTTTTACGGGAAAATTAAAAAATGAAATTTTTAAAAATAAATAATAAATTCGTTCATTTTACATCATAAAAATATTAAAAAAATATATTATTGATATTTCTGATGAATAATGATTTTTTTATGCCGAAAACCTAGGGTCATCCTAAGATGACCTTTCCTAATTTTTACGGGAAAATTAAAAAATGAAATTTTTAAAAATAAATTATAAATTCGTTCATTTTACATCATAAAAATATTAAAAAAATATATTATTGATATTTATGATGAATAATTATTTTTTTATGCCGAAAACCTAGGGTCATCCTACGATGACCTTTCATAATTTTTGCGGGAAAATTAAAAAATGGAATTTTTAAAAATAAATAATAA
This sequence comes from Labia minor, assembly GCA_963082975.1. Classification (NCBI taxonomy): domain Eukaryota; kingdom Metazoa; phylum Arthropoda; class Insecta; order Dermaptera; family Spongiphoridae; genus Labia; species Labia minor. The sequence continues at coordinate 83,470,240 of OY720345.1, forward strand.
ATTCGTTCATTTTACATCATAAAAATATTAAAAAAATATATTATTGATATTTCTGATGAATAATTATTTTTTTATGCCGAAAACCTAGGGTCATCCTACGATGACCTTTCCTAATTTTTACGGGAAAATTAAAAAATGAAATTTTTAAAAATAAATAATAAATTCGTTCATTTTACATCATAAAAATATTAAAAAAATATATTATTCATATTTTTTACTAAAAATTATTTTTTTATGCCGAAAACCTAGGGTCATCCTACGATGACCTTTCATAATTTTTACGGGAAAATTAAAAAATGAAATTTTTAAAAATAAGTAATAAATTCGTTCATTTTACATCATAAAAATATTAAAAAAATATATTATTCATATTTCTTAATAAAAATTATTTTTTTATGCCGAAACCCTAGGGTCATCCTACGATGACCTTTCATAATTTTTACGGGAAAATTAAAAAATGGAATTTTTAAAAATAAATAATAAATTCGTTCATTTTACATCATAAAAATATTAAAAAAATATATTATTGATATTTATGATGAATAATTATTTTTTTATGCCGAAAACCTAGGGTCATCCTACGATGACCTTTCCTAATTTTTATGGGAAAATTAAAAAATGAAATTTTTAAAAATAAATAATAAATTCGTTCATTTTCCATCATAAAAATATTAAAAAATTGTTCATATTTCTTAATAAAAATTATTTTTTTATGCCGAAAACCTAGGGTCGTCCTACGATGACCTTTCATAATTTTTACGGTAAAATTAAAAAATGAAATTTTTAAAAATAAATAATAAATTCGTTCATTTTACTCCATAAAAATATTAAAAAAACATATTATTCATATTTCTTACTAAAAATTATTTTTTTATCCCGAAAACCTAGGGTCATCCTACGATGACCTTTCATAATTTTTACGGGAAAATTAAAAAATGAAATTTTTAAAAATAAATAATAAATTCGTTCATTTTACATTATAAAAATATTAAAAAAATATATTATTGATATTTCTTAATAGAAATTATTTTTTTATGCCGAAAACCTAGGGTCATCCTACGATGACCTTTCATAATTTTTACGGGAAAATTAAAAAATGAAATTTTTAAAAATAAATAATAAATTCGTTCATTTTACATCATAAAAATATTAAAAAAATATATTATTGATATTTCTGATGAATAATTATTTTTTTATGCCGAAAACCTAGGGTCATCCTACGATGACCTTTCCTAATTTTTACGGGAAAATTAAAAAATGAAATTTTTAAAAATAAATAATAAATTCGTTCATTTTACATCATAAAAATATTAAAAAAATATATTATTGATATTTCTGATGAATAATTATTTTTTTATGCCGAAAACCTAGGGTCATCCTACGATGACCTTTCATAATTTTTGCGGGAAAATTAAAAAATGGAATTTTTAAAAATAAATAATAAATTCGTTCATTTTACATCATAAAAATATTAAAAAAATATATTATTGATATTTCTGATGAATAATTATTTTTTTATGCCGAAAACCTAGGGTCATCCTACGATGACCTTTCATAATTTTTGCGGGAAAATTAAAAAATGGAATTTTTAAAAATAAATAATAAATTCGTTCATTTTACATCATAAAAATATTAAAAAAATATATTATTGATATTTCTGATGAATAATTATTTTTTTATGCCGAAAACCTAGGGTCATCCTACGATGACCTTTCCTAATTTTTACGGGAAAATTAAAAAATGAAATTTTTAAAAATAAATAATAAATTCGTTCATTTTACATCATAAAAATATTAAAAAAATATATTATTGATATTTCTGATGAATAATTATTTTTTTATGCCGAAAACCTAGGGTCATCCTACGATGACCTTTCCTAATTTTTACGGGAAAATTAAAAAATGAAATTTTTAAAAATAAATAATAAATTCTTTCATTTTACATCATAAAAATATTAAAAAAATATATTATTCATATTTCTTAATAAAAATTATTTTTTTATGCCGAAAACCTAGGGTCATCCTACGATGACCTTTCATAATTTTTACGGGAAAATTAAAAAATGAAATTTTTAAAAATAAATAATAAATTCGTTCATTTTACATCATAAAAATATTAAAAAAATATATTATTCATATTTCTTAATAAAAATTATTTTTTTATGCCGAAACCCTAGGGTCATCCTACGATGACCTTTCATAATTTTTACGGGAAAATTAAAAAATGGAATTTTTAAAAATAAATAATAAATTCGTTCATTTTACATCATAAAAATATTAAAAAAATATATTATTGATATTTATGATGAATAATTATTTTTTTATGCCGAAAACCTAGGGTCATCCTACGATGACCTTTCCTAATTTTTATGGGAAAATTAAAAAATGAAATTTTTAAAAATAAATAATAAATTCGTTCATTTTACATCATAAAAATATTAAAAAAATATATTATTGATATTTCTGATGAATAATTATTTTTTTATGCCGAAAACCTAGGGTCATCCTACGATGACCTTTCCTAATTTTTACGGGAAAATTAAAAAATGAAATTTTTAAAAATAAATAAAAAATTCGTTCATTTTCCATCATAAAAATATTAAAAAATTGTTCATATTTCTTAATAAAAATTATTTTTTTATGCCGAAAACCTAGGGTCGTCCTACGATGACCTTTCATAATTTTTACGGTAAAATTAAAAAATGAAATTTTTAAAAATAAATAATAAATTCGTTCATTTTACTCCATAAAAATATTAAAAAAACATATTATTCATATTTCTTACTAAAAATTATTTTTTTATCCCGAAAACCTAGGGTCATCCTACGATGACCTTTCATAATTTTTACGGGAAAATTAAAAAATGAAATTTTTAAAAATAAATAATAAATTCGTTCATTTTACATTATAAAAATATTAAAAAAATATATTATTGATATTTCTTAATAGAAATTATTTTTTTATGCCGAAAACCTAGGGTCATCCTACGATGACCTTTCATAATTTTTACGGGAAAATTAAAAAATGAAATTTTTAAAAATAAATAATAAATTCGTTCATTTTACATCATAAAAATATTAAAAAAATATATTATTGATATTTCTGATGAATAATTATTTTTTTATGCCGAAAACCTAGGGTCATCCTACGATGACCTTTCCTAATTTTTACGGGAAAATTAAAAAATGAAATTTTTAAAAATAAATAATAAATTCTTTCATTTTACATCATAAAAATATTAAAAAAATATATTATTCATATTTCTTAATAAAAATTATTTTTTTATGCCGAAAACCTAGGGTCATCCTACGATGACCTTTCATAATTTTTACGGGAAAATTAAAAAATGAAATTTTTAAAAATAAATAATAAATTCGTTCATTTTACATCATAAAAATATTAAAAAAATATATTATTCATATTTCTTAATAAAAATTATTTTTTTATGCCGAAACCCTAGGGTCATCCTACGATGACCTTTCATAATTTTTACGGGAAAATTAAAAAATGGAATTTTTAAAAATAAATAATAAATTCGTTCATTTTACATCATAAAAATATTAAAAAAATATATTATTGATATTTATGATGAATAATTATTTTTTTATGCCGAAAACCTAGGGTCATCCTACGATGACCTTTCCTAATTTTTATGGGAAAATTAAAAAATGAAATTTTTAAAAATAAATAATAAATTCGTTCATTTTACATCATAAAAATATTAAAAAAATATATTATTGATATTTCTGATGAATAATTATTTTTTTATGCCGAAAACCTAGGGTCATCCTACGATGACCTTTCCTAATTTTTACGGGAAAATTAAAAAATGAAATTTTTAAAAATAAATAAAAAATTCGTTCATTTTCCATCATAAAAATATTAAAAAATTGTTCATATTTCTTAATAAAAATTATTTTTTTATGCCGAAAACCTAGGGTCGTCCTACGATGACCTTTCATAATTTTTACGGTAAAATTAAAAAATGAAATTTTTAAAAATAAATAATAAATTCGTTCATTTTACTCCATAAAAATATTAAAAAAACATATTATTCATATTTCTTACTAAAAATTATTTTTTTATCCCGAAAACCTAGGGTCATCCTACGATGACCTTTCATAATTTTTACGGGAAAATTAAAAAATGAAATTTTTAAAAATAAATAATAAATTCGTTCATTTTACATTATAAAAATATTAAAAAAATATATTATTGATATTTCTTAATAGAAATTATTTTTTTATGCCGAAAACCTAGGGTCATCCTACGATGACCTTTCATAATTTTTACGGGAAAATTAAAAAATGAAATTTTTAAAAATAAATAATAAATTCGTTCATTTTACATCATAAAAATATTAAAAAAATATATTATTGATATTTCTGATGAATAATTATTTTTTTATGCCGAAAACCTAGGGTCATCCTACGATGACCTTTCCTAATTTTTACGGGAAAATTAAAAAATGAAATTTTTAAAAATAAATAATAAATTCGTTCATTTTACATCATAAAAATATTAAAAAAATATATTATTGATATTTCTGATGAATAATTATTTTTTTATGCCGAAAACCTAGGGTCATCCTACGATGACCTTTCATAATTTTTGCGGGAAAATTAAAAAATGGAATTTTTAAAAATAAATAATAAATTCGTTCATTTTACATCATAAAAATATTAAAAAAATATATTATTGATATTTCTGATGAATAATTATTTTTTTATGCCGAAAACCTAGGGTCATCCTAAGATGACCTTTCATAATTTTTGCGGGAAAATTAAAAAATGGAATTTTTAAAAATAAATAATAAATTCGTTCATTTTACATCATAAAAATATTAAAAAAATATATTATTGATATTTCTGATGAATAATTATTTTTTTATGCCGAAAACCTAGGGTCATCCTACGATGACCTTTCCTAATTTTTACGGGAAAATTAAAAAATGAAATTTTTAAAAATAAATAATAAATTCGTTCATTTTACATCATAAAAATATTAAAAAAATATATTATTCATATTTCTTACTAAAAATTATTTTTTTATGCCGAAAACCTAGGGTCATCCTACGATGACCTTTCATAATTTTTACGGGAAAATTAAAAAATGAAATTTTTAAAAATAAATAATAAATTCTTTCATTTTACATCATAAAAATATTAAAAAAATATATTATTCATATTTCTTAATAAAAATTATTTTTTTATGCCGAAACCCTAGGGTCATCCTACGATGACCTTTCATAATTTTTACGGGAAAATTAAAAAATGGAATTTTTAAAAATAAATAATAAATTCGTTCATTTTACATCATAAAAATATTAAAAAAATATATTATTGATATTTATGATGAATAATTATTTTTTTATGCCGAAAACCTAGGGTCATCCTACGATGACCTTTCCTAATTTTTACGGGAAAATTAAAAAATGAAATTTTTAAAAATAAATAAAAAATTCGTTCATTTTCCATCATAAAAATATTAAAAAAATATATTATTCATATTTCTTAATAAAAATTATTTTTTTATGCCGAAAACCTAGGGTCGTCCTACGATGACCTTTCATAATTTTTACGGTAAAATTAAAAAATGAAATTTTTAAAAATAAATAATAAATTCGTTCATTTTACTCCATAAAAATATTAAAAAAACATATTATTCATATTTCTTACTAAAAATTATTTTTTTATGCCGAAAACCTAGGGTCATCCTACGATGACCTTTCATAATTTTTACGGGAAAATTAAAAAATGAAATTTTTAAAAATAAATAATAAATTCGTTCATTTTACATTATAAAAATATTAAAAAAATATATTATTGATATTTCTTAATAGAAATTATTTTTTTATGCCGAAAACCTAGGGTCATCCTACGATGACCTTTCATAATTTTTACGGGAAAATTAAAAAATGAAATTTTTAAAAATAAATAATAAATTCGTTCATTTTACATCATAAAAATATTAAAAAAATTTATTATTCATATTTCTTAATAAAAATTATTTTTTTATGCCGAAACTCTAGGGTCATCCTACGATGACCTTTCCTAATTTTTACGGGAAAATTAAAAAATGAAATTTTTAAAAATAAATAAAAAATTCGTTCATTTTCCATCATAAAAATATTAAAAAAATATATTATTGATATTTCTGATGAATAATTATTTTTTTATGCCGAAAACCTAGGGTCATCCTACGATGACCTTTCCTAATTTTTACGGGAAAATTAAAAAATGAAATTTTTAAAAATAAATAAAAAATTCGTTCATTTTCCATCATAAAAATATTAAAAAAATATATTATTCATATTTCTTACTAAAAATTATTTTTTTATGCCGAAAACCTAGGGTCATCCTACGATGACCTTTCATAATTTTTACGGGAAAATTAAAAAATGAAATTTTTAAAAATAAATAATAAATTCGTTCATTTTACATCATAAAAATATTACAAAAATATATTATTCATATTTCTTAATAAAAATTATTTTTTTATGCCGAAAACCTAGGGTCATCCTACGATGACCTTTCATAATTTTTACTGTAAAATTAAAAAATGAAATTATTAAAAATAAATAATAAATTCGTTCATTTTACATCATAAAAATATTAAAAAAATATATTATTGATATTTCTGATGAATAATTATTTTTTTATGCCGAAAACCTAGGGTCATCCTACGATGACCTTTCCTAATTTTTACGGGAACATTAAAAAATGAAATTTTTAAAAATAAATAATAAATTCGTTCATTTTACATCATAAAAATATTAAAAAAATATATTATTGATATTTCTGATGAATAATTATTTTTTTATGCCGAAAACCTAGGGTCATCCTACGATGACCTTTCATAATTTTTACGGGAAAATTAAAAAATGAAATTTTTAAAAATAAATAATAAATTCGTTCATTTGACATCATAAAAATATTAAAAAAATATATTATTCATATTTCTTAATAAAAATTATTTTTTTATGCCTAAAACCTATGGTCATCCTACGATGACCTTTCTTAATTTTTACGGGAAAATTTAAAAATGAAATTTTTAAAAATAAATAATAAATTCGTTCATTTTACATCATAAAAATATTAAAAAAATATATTATTCATATTTCTTACTAAAAATTATTTTTTTATGCCGAAAACCTAGGGTCATCCCTCGATGACCTTTCATAATTTTTACGGGAAAATTAAAAAATGAAATTTTTAAAAATAAATAATAAATTCGTTCATTTTACATCAAAAAAATATTAAAAAAATATATTATTGATATTTCTGATGAATAATTATTTTTTTATGCCGAAAACCTAGGGTCATCCTACGATGACCTTTCATAATTTTTGCGGGAAAATTAAAAAATGGAATTTTTAAAAATAAATAATAAATTCGTTCATTTTACATCATAAAAATATTAAAAAAATATATTATTGATATTTCTGATGAATAATTATTTTTTTATGCCGAAAACCTAGGGTCATCCTACGATGACCTTTCCTAATTTTTACGGGAAAATTAAAAAATGAAATTTTTAAAAATAAATAATAAATTCGTTCATTTTACATCATAAAAATATTAAAAAAATATATTATTGATATTTCTGATGAATAATTATTTTTTTATGCCGAAAACCTAGGGTCATCCTACGATGACCTTTCCTAATTTTTACGGGAAAATTAAAAAATGAAATTTTTAAAAATAAATAAAAAATTCGTTCATTTTCCATCATAAAAATATTAAAAAAATATATTATTCATATTTCTTAATAAAAATTATTTTTTTATGCCGAAAACCTAGGGTCGTCCTACGATGACCTTTCATAATTTTTACGGTAAAATTAAAAAATGAAATTTTTAAAAATAAATAATAAATTCGTTCATTTTACTCCATAAAAATATTAAAAAAATATATTATTCATATTTCTTACTAAAAATTATTTTTTTATGCCGAAAACCTAGGGTCATCCTACGATGACCTTTCATAATTTTTACGGGAAAATTAAAAAATGAAATTTTTAAAAATAAATAATAAATTCGTTCATTTTACATCATAAAAATATTAAAAAAATATATTATTGATATTTCTGATGAATAATGATTTTTTTATGCCGAAAAATTAGGGTCATCCTAAGATGACCTTTCCTAATTTTTACGGGAAAATTAAAAAATGAAATTTTTAAAAATAAATTATAAATTCGTTCATTTTACATCATAAAAATATTAAAAAAATATATTATTGATATTTATGATGAATAATTATTTTTTTATGCCGAAAACCTAGGGTCATCCTACGATGACCTTTCATAATTTTTGCGGGAAAATTAAAAAATGGAATTTTTAAAAATAAATAATAAATTCTTTCATTTTACATCATAAAAATATTAAAAAAATATATTATTGATATTTCTGATGAATAATTATTTTTTTATGCCGAAAACCTAGGGTCATCCTACGATGACCTTTCCTAATTTTTACGGGAAAATTAAAAAATGAAATTTTTAAAAATAAATAATAAATTCGTTCATTTTACATCATAAAAATATTAAAAAAATATATTATTCATATTTCTTACTAAAAATTATTTTTTTATGCCGAAAACCTAGGGTCATCCTACGATGACCTTTCATAATTTTTACGGGAAAATTAAAAAATGAAATTTTTAAAAATAAATAATAAATTCGTTCATTTTACATCATAAAAATATTAAAAAAATATATTATTCATATTTCTTACTAAAAATTATTTTTTTATGCCGAAAACCTAGGGTCATCCTACGATGACCTTTCATAATTTTTACGGGAAAATTAAAAAATGAAATTTTTAAAAATAAATAATAAATTCGTTCATTTTACATCATAAAAATATTAAAAAAATATATTATTCATATTTCTTAATAAAAATTATTTTTTTATGCCGAAACCCTAGGGTCATCCTACGATGACCTTTCATAATTTTTACGGGAAAATTAAAAAATGGAATTTTTAAAAATAAATAATAAATTCGTTCATTTTACATCATAAAAATATTAAAAAAATATATTATTGATATTTATGATGAATAATTATTTTTTTATGCCGAAAACCTAGGGTCATCCTACGATGACCTTTCATAATTTTTACGGGAAAATTAAAAAATGAAATTTTTAAAAATAAGTAATAAATTCGTTCATTTTACATCATAAAAATATTAAAAAAATATATTATTCATATTTCTTAATAAAAATTATTTTTTTATGCCGAAACCCTAGGGTCATCCTACGATGACCTTTCATAATTTTTACGGGAAAATTAAAAAATGGAATTTTTAAAAATAAATAATAAATTCGTTCATTTTACATCATAAAAATATTAAAAAAATATATTATTCATATTTCTTAATAAAAATTATTTTTTTATGCCGAAACCCTAGGGTCATCCTACGATGACCTTTCATAATTTTTACGGGAAAATTAAAAAATGGAATTTTTAAAAATAAATAATAAATTCGTTCATTTTACATCATAAAAATATTAAAAAAATATATTATTGATATTTATGATGAATAATTATTTTTTTATGCCGAAAACCTAGGGTCATCCTACGATGACCTTTCCTAATTTTTACGGGAAAATTAAAAAATGAAATTTTTAAAAATAAATAATAAATTCGTTCATTTTACATCATAAAAATATTAAAAAAATATATTATTGATATTTCTGATGAATAATTATTTTTTTATGCCGAAAACCTAGGGTCATCCTACGATGACCTTTCATAATTTTTGCGGGAAAATTAAAAAATGGAATTTTTAAAAATAAATAATAAATTCGTTCATTTTACATCATAAAAAAATTAAAAAAATATATTATTGATATTTATGATGAATAATTATTTTTTTATGCCGAAAACCTAGGGTCATCCTACGATGACCTTTCATAATTTTTGCGGGAAAATTAAAAAATGGAATTTTTAAAAATAAATAATAAATTCGTTCATTTTACATCATAAAAATATTAAAAAAATATATTATTGATATTTCTGATGAATAATTATTTTTTTATGCCGAAAACCTAGGGTCATCCTACGATGACCTTTCCTAATTTTTACGGGAAAATTAAAAAATGAAATTTTTAAAAATAAATAATAAATTCGTTCATTTTACATCATAAAAATATTAAAAAAATATATTATTGATATTTCTGATGAATAATTATTTTTTTATGCCGAAAACCTAGGGTCATCCTACGATGACCTTTCCTAATTTTTACGGGAAAATTAAAAAATGAAATTTTTAAAAATAAATAAAAAATTCGTTCATTTTCCATCATAAAAATATTAAAAAAATATATTATTCATATTTCTTAATAAAAATTATTTTTTTATGCCGAAAACCTAGGGTCGTCCTACGATGACCTTTCATAATTTTTACGGTAAAATTAAAAAATGAAATTTTTAAAAATAAATAATAAATTCGTTCATTTTACATCATAAAAATATTAAAAAAATATATTATTGATATTTCTGATGAATAATGATTTTTTTATGCCGAAAAATTAGGGTCATCCTAAGATGACCTTTCCTAATTTTTACGGGAAAATTAAAAAATGAAATTTTTAAAAATAAATTATAAATTCGTTCATTTTACATCATAAAAATATTAAAAAAATATATTATTGATATTTATGATGAATAATTATTTTTTTATGCCGAAAACCTAGGGTCATCCTACGATGACCTTTCATAATTTTTGCGGGAAAATTAAAAAATGGAATTTTTAAAAATAAATAATAAATTCGTTCATTTTACATCATAAAAATATTAAAAAAATATATTATTGATATTTCTGATGAATAATTATTTTTTTATGCCGAAAACCTAGGGTCATCCTACGATGACCTTTCCTAATTTTTACGGGAAAATTAAAAAATGAAATTTTTAAAAATAAATAATAAATTCGTTCATTTTACATCATAAAAATATTAAAAAAATATATTATTCATATTTCTTACTAAAAATTATTTTTTTATGCCGAAAACCTAGGGTCATCCTACGATGACCTTTCATAATTTTTACGGGAAAATTAAAAAATGAAATTTTTAAAAATAAATAATAAATTCGTTCATTTTACATCATAAAAATATTAAAAAAATATATTATTCATATTTCTTACTAAAAATTATTTTTTTATGCCGAAAACCTAGGGTCATCCTACGATGACCTTTCATAATTTTTACGGGAAAATTAAAAAATGAAATTTTTAAAAATAAATAATAAATTCGTTCATTTTACATCATAAAAATATTAAAAAAATATATTATTCATATTTCTTAATAAAAATTATTTTTTTATGCCGAAACCCTAGGGTCATCCTACGATGACCTTTCATAATTTTTACGGGAAAATTAAAAAATGGAATTTTTAAAAATAAATAATAAATTCGTTCATTTTACATCATAAAAATATTAAAAAAATATATTATTGATATTTATGATGAATAATTATTTTTTTATGCCGAAAACCTAGGGTCATCCTACGATGACCTTTCCTAATTTTTACGGGAAAATTAAAAAATGAAATTTTTAAAAATAAATAATAAATTCGTTCATTTTACATCATAAAAATATTAAAAAAATATATTATTCATATTTCTTACTAAAAATTATTTTTTTATGCCGAAAACCTAGGGTCATCCTACGATGACCTTTCATAATTTTTACGGGAAAATTAAAAAATGAAATTTTTAAAAATAAATAATAAATTCGTTCATTTTACATCATAAAAATATTAAAAAAATATATTATTCATATTTCTTAATAAAAATTATTTTTTTATGCCGAAACCCTAGGGTCATCCTACGATGACCTTTCATAATTTTTACGGGAAAATTAAAAAATGGAATTTTTAAAAATAAATAATAAATTCGTTCATTTTACATCATAAAAATATTAAAAAAATATATTATTGATATTTATGATGAATAATTATTTTTTTATGCCGAAAACCTAGGGTCATCCTACGATGACCTTTCCTAATTTTTACGGGAAAATTAAAAAATGAAATTTTTAAAAATAAATAATAAATTCGTTCATTTTACATCATAAAAATATTAAAAAAATATATTATTGATATTTCTGATGAATAATTATTTTTTTATGCCGAAAACCTAGGGTCATCCTACGATGACCTTTCATAATTTTTGCGGGAAAATTAAAAAATGGAATTTTTAAAAATAAATAATAAATTCGTTCATTTTACATCATAAAAAAATTAAAAAAATATATTATTGATATTTATGATGAATAATTATTTTTTTATGCCGAAAACCTAGGGTCATCCTACGATGACCTTTCATAATTTTTGCGGGAAAATTAAAAAATGGAATTTTTAAAAATAAATAATAAATTCGTTCATTTTACATCATAAAAATATTAAAAAAATATATTATTGATATTTCTGATGAATAATTATTTTTTTATGCCGAAAACCTAGGGTCATCCTACGATGACCTTTCCTAATTTTTACGGGAAAATTAAAAAATGAAATTTTTAAAAATAAATAATAAATTCGTTCATTTTACATCATAAAAATATTAAAAAAATATATTATTGATATTTCTGATGAATAATTATTTTTTTATGCCGAAAACCTAGGGTCATCCTACGATGACCTTTCCTAATTTTTACGGGAAAATTAAAAAATGAAATTTTTAAAAATAAATAAAAAATTCGTTCATTTTCCATCATAAAAATATTAAAAAAATATATTATTCATATTTCTTAATAAAAATTATTTTTTTATGCCGAAAACCTAGGGTCGTCCTACGATGACCTTTCATAATTTTTACGGTAAAATTAAAAAATGAAATTTTTAAAAATAAATAATAAATTCGTTCATTTTACATCATAAAAATATTAAAAAAATATATTATTGATATTTATGATGAATAATTATTTTTTTATGCCGAAAACCTAGGGTCATCCTACGATGACCTTTCATAATTTTTACGGGAAAATTAAAAAATGAAATTTTTAAAAATAAATAATAAATTCGTTCATTTTACATCATAAAAATATTAAAAAAATATATTATTGATATTTCTGATGAATAATGATTTTTTTATGCCGAAAAATTAGGGTCATCCTAAGATGACCTTTCCTAATTTTTACGGGAAAATTAAAAAATGAAATTTTTAAAAATAAATTATAAATTCGTTCATTTTACATCATAAAAATATTAAAAAAATATATTATTCATATTTCTTACTAAAAATTATTTTTTTATGCCGAAAACCTAGGGTCATCCTACGATGACCTTTCATAATTTTTACGGGAAAATTAAAAAATGAAATTTTTAAAAATAAATAATAAATTCGTTCATTTTACATCATAAAAATATTAAAAAAATATATTATTCATATTTCTTAATAAAAATTATTTTTTTATGCCGAAACCCTAGGGTCATCCTACGATGACCTTTCATAATTTTTACGGGAAAATTAAAAAATGGAATTTTTAAAAATAAATAATAAATTCGTTCATTTTACATCATAAAAATATTAAAAAAATATATTATTGATATTTATGATGAATAATTATTTTTTTATGCCGAAAACCTAGGGTCATCCTACGATGACCTTTCCTAATTTTTACGGGAAAATTAAAAAATGAAATTTTTAAAAATAAATAATAAATTCGTTCATTTTACATCATAAAAATATTAAAAAAATATATTATTGATATTTATGATGAATAATTATTTTTTTATGCCGAAAACCTAGGGTCATCCTACGATGACCTTTCATAATTTTTGCGGGAAAATTAAAAAATGGAATTTTTAAAAATAAATAATAAATTCGTTCATTTTACATCATAAAAAAATTAAAAAAATATATTATTGATATTTATGATGAATAATTATTTTTTTATGCCGAAAACCTAGGGTCATCCTACGATGACCTTTCATAATTTTTGCGGGAAAATTAAAAAATGGAATTTTTAAAAATAAATAATAAATTCGTTCATTTTACATCATAAAAATATTAAAAAAATATATTATTGATATTTCTGATGAATAATTATTTTTTTATGCCGAAAACCTAGGGTCATCCTACGATGACCTTTCCTAATTTTTACGGGAAAATTAAAAAATGAAATTTTTAAAAATAAATAATAAATTCGTTCATTTTACATCATAAAAATATTAAAAAAATATATTATTGATATTTCTGATGAATAATTATTTTTTTATGCCGAAAACCTAGGGTCATCCTACGATGACCTTTCCTAATTTTTACGGGAAAATTAAAAAATGAAATTTTTAAAAATAAATAAAAAATTCGTTCATTTTCCATCATAAAAATATTAAAAAAATATATTATTCATATTTCTTAATAAAAATTATTTTTTTATGCCGAAAACCTAGGGTCGTCCTACGATGACCTTTCATAATTTTTACGGTAAAATTAAAAAATGAAATTTTTAAAAATAAATAATAAATTCGTTCATTTTACTCCATAAAAATATTAAAAAAATATATTATTCATATTTCTTACTAAAAATTATTTTTTTATGCCGAAAACCTAGGGTCATCCTACGATGACCTTTCATAATTTTTACGGGAAAATTAAAAAATGAAATTTTTAAAAATAAATAAAAAATTCGTTCATTTTCCATCATAAAAATATTAAAAAAATATATTATTCATATTTCTTAATAAAAATTATTTTTTTATGCCGAAAACCTAGGGTCGTCCTACGATGACCTTTCATAATTTTTACGGTAAAATTAAAAAATGAAATTTTTAAAAATAAATAATAAATTCGTTCATTTTACTCCATAAAAATATTAAAAAAATATATTATTCATATTTCTTACTAAAAATTATTTTTTTATGCCGAAAACCTAGGGTCATCCTACGATGACCTTTCATAATTTTTACGGGAAAATTAAAAAATGAAATTTTTAAAAATAAATAATAAATTCGTTCATTTTACATCATAAAAATATTAAAAAAATATATTATTGATATTTCTGATGAATAATGATTTTTTTATGCCGAAAAATTAGGGTCATCCTAAGATGACCTTTCCTAATTTTTACGGGAAAATTAAAAAATGAAATTTTTAAAAATAAATTATAAATTCGTTCATTTTACATCATAAAAATATTAAAAAAATATATTATTGATATTTATGATGAATAATTATTTTTTTATGCCGAAAACCTAGGGTCATCCTACGATGACCTTTCATAATTTTTGCGGGAAAATTAAAAAATGGAATTTTTAAAAATAAATAATAAATTCGTTCATTTTACATCATAAAAATATTAAAAAAATATATTATTGATATTTCTGATGAATAATTATTTTTTTATGCCGAAAACCTAGGGTCATCCTACGATGACCTTTCCTAATTTTTACGGGAAAATTAAAAAATGAAATTTTTAAAAATAAATAATAAATTCGTTCATTTTACATCATAAAAATATTAAAAAAATATATTATTCATATTTCTTACTAAAAATTATTTTTTTATGCCGAAAACCTAGGGTCATCCTACGATGACCTTTCATAATTTTTACGGGAAAATTAAAAAATGAAATTTTTAAAAATAAATAATAAATTCGTTCATTTTACATCATAAAAATATTAAAAAAATATATTATTCATATTTCTTACTAAAAATTATTTTTTTATGCCGAAAACCTAGGGTCATCCTACGATGACCTTTCATAATTTTTACGGGAAAATTAAAAAATGAAATTTTTAAAAATAAATAATAAATTCGTTCATTTTACATCATAAAAATATTAAAAAAATATATTATTCATATTTCTTAATAAAAATTATTTTTTTATGCCGAAACCCTAGGGTCATCCTACGATGACCTTTCATAATTTTTACGGGAAAATTAAAAAATGGAATTTTTAAAAATAAATAATAAATTCGTTCATTTTACATCATAAAAATATTAAAAAAATATATTATTGATATTTATGATGAATAATTATTTTTTTATGCCGAAAACCTAGGGTCATCCTACGATGACCTTTCCTAATTTTTACGGGAAAATTAAAAAATGAAATTTTTAAAAATAAATAATAAATTCGTTCATTTTACATCATAAAAATATTAAAAAAATATATTATTCATATTTCTTACTAAAAATTATTTTTTTATGCCGAAAACCTAGGGTCATCCTACGATGACCTTTCATAATTTTTACGGGAAAATTAAAAAATGAAATTTTTAAAAATAAATAATAAATTCGTTCATTTTACATCATAAAAATATTAAAAAAATATATTATTCATATTTCTTAATAAAAATTATTTTTTTATGCCGAAACCCTAGGGTCATCCTACGATGACCTTTCATAATTTTTATGGGAAAATTAAAAAATGGAATTTTTAAAAATAAATAATAAATTCGTTCATTTTACATCATAAAAATATTAAAAAAATATATTATTGATATTTATGATGAATAATTATTTTTTTATGCCGAAAACCTAGGGTCATCCTACGATGACCTTTCCTAATTTTTACGGGAAAATTAAAAAATGAAATTTTTAAAAATAAATAATAAATTCGTTCATTTTACATCATAAAAATATTAAAAAAATATATTATTGATATTTCTGATGAATAATTATTTTTTTATGCCGAAAACCTAGGAACATCCTACGATGACCTTTCATAATTTTTGCGGGAAAATTAAAAAATGGAATTTTTAAAAATAAATAATAAATTCGTTCATTTTACATCATAAAAAAATTAAAAAAATATATTATTGATATTTATGATGAATAATTATTTTTTTATGCCGAAAACCTAGGGTCATCCTACGATGACCTTTCATAATTTTTGCGGGAAAATTAAAAAGTGGAATTTTTAAAAATAAATAATAAATTCGTTCATTTTACATCATAAAAATATTAAAAAAATATATTATTGATATTTCTGATGAATAATTATTTTTTTATGCCGAAAACCTAGGGTCATCCTACGATGACCTTTCATAATTTTTACGGGAAAATTAAAAAATGAAATTTTTAAAAATAAATAAAAAATTCGTTCATTTTCCATCATAAAAATATTAAAAAAATATATTATTCATATTTCTTAATAAAAATTATTTTTTTATGCCGAAAACATAGGGTCATCCTACGATGACCTTTCATAATTTTTACGGGAAAATTAAAAAATGAAATTTTTAAAAATAAATAATAAATTCGTTCATTTTACATCAAAAAAATATTAAAAAAATATATTATTGATATTTCTGATGAATAATTATTTTTTTATGCCGAAAACCTAGGGTCATCCTACGATGACCTTTCATAATTTTTGCGGGAAAATTAAAAAATGGAATTTTTAAAAATAAATAATAAATTCGTTCATTTTACATCATAAAAATATTAAAAAAATATATTATTGATATTTCTGATGAATAATTATTTTTTTATGCCGAAAACCTAGGGTCATCCTACGATGACCTTTCCTAATTTTTACGGGAAAATTAAAAAATGAAATTTTTAAAAATAAATAATAAATTCGTTCATTTTACATCATAAAAATATTAAAAAAATATATTATTGATATTTCTGATGAATAATTATTTTTTTATGCCGAAAACCTAGGGTCATCCTACGATGACCTTTCCTAATTTTTACGGGAAAATTAAAAAATGAAATTTTTAAAAATAAATAAAAAATTCGTTCATTTTCCATCATAAAAATATTAAAAAAATATATTATTCATATTTCTTAATAAAAATTATTTTTTTATGCCGAAAACCTAGGGTCGTCCTACGATGACCTTTCATTATTTTTACGGTAAAATTAAAAAATGAAATTTTTAAAAATAAATAATAAATTCGTTCATTTTACTCCATAAAAATATTAAAAAAACATATTATTCATATTTCTTACTAAAAATTATTTTTTTATGCCGAAAACCTAGGGTCATCCTACGATGACCTTTCATATTTTTTACGGGAAAATTAAAAAATGAAATTTTTAAAAATAAATAATAAATTCGTTCATTTTACATTATAAAAATATTAAAAAAATATATTATTGATATTTCTTAATAGAAATTATTTTTTTATGCCGAAAACCTAGGGTCATCCTAAGATGACCATTCATAATTTTTACGGGAAAATTAAAAAATGAAATTTTTAAAAATAAATAATAAATTCGTTCATTTTACATCATAAAAATATTAAAAAAATATATTATTGATATTTCTGATGAATAATTATTTTTTTATGCCGAAAACCTCGGGTCATCCTACGATGACCTTTCCTAATTTTTACGGGAAAATTAAAAAATGAAATTTTTAAAAATAAATAATAAATTCGTTCATTTTACATCATAAAAATATTAAAAAAATATATTATTGATATTTCTGATGAATAATTATTTTTTTATGCCGAAAACCTAGGGTCATCCTAAGATGACCTTTCCTAATTTTTACGGGAAAATTAAAAAATGAAATTTTTAAAAATAAATAATAAATTCGTTCATTTTACATCATAAAAATATTAAAAAAATATATTATTCATATTTCTTAATAAAAATTATTTTTGTATGCCGAAAACCTAGGATCATCCTACGATGACCTTTCATAATTTTTGCGGGAAAATTAAAAAATGAAATTTTTAAAAATAAATAATAAATTCGTTCATTTTACTTCATAAAAATATTAAAAAAACATATTATTCATATTTCTTACTAAAAATTATTTTTTTATGCCGAAAACCTAGGGTCATCCTACGATGACCTTTCATAATTTTTACGGGAAAATTAAAAAATGAAATTTTTAAAAATAAATAATAAATTCGTTCATT
The DNA here is from genome assembly GCA_963082975.1 of Labia minor. Taxonomy (NCBI): domain Eukaryota; kingdom Metazoa; phylum Arthropoda; class Insecta; order Dermaptera; family Spongiphoridae; genus Labia; species Labia minor. The sequence continues at coordinate 83,489,073 of OY720345.1, forward strand.
TTACATTATAAAAATATTAAAAAAATATATTATTGATATTTCTTAATAAAAATTATTTTTTTATGCCGAAAACCTAGGGTCATCCTACGATGACCTTTCATAATTTTTACGGGAAAATTAAAAATGAAATTTTTAAAAATAAATAATAAATTCGTTCATTTTACATCATAAAAATATTAAAAAAATATATTATTGATATTTCTGATGAATAATTATTTTATTATGCCGAAAACCTAGGGTCATCCTACGATGACCTTTCATAATTTTTACGGGAAAATTAAAAAATGAAATTTTTAAAAATAAATAATAAATTCGTTCATTTTACATCATAAAAATATTAAAAAAATATATTATTCATATTTCTTAATAAAAATTATTTTTTTATGCCGAAAACCTAGGGTCATCCTACGATGACCTTTCCTAATTTTTACGGGAAAATTAAAAAATGAAATTTTTAAAAATAAATAAAAAATTCGTTCATTTTCCATCATAAAAATATTAAAAAAATATATTATTCATATTTCTTAATAAAAATTATTTTTTTATGCCGAAAACCTAGGGTCGTCCTACGATGACCTTTCATTATTTTTACGGTAAAATTAAAAAATGAAATTTTTAAAAATAAATAATAAATTCGTTCATTTTACTCCATAAAAATATTAAAAAAACATATTATTCATATTTCTTACTAAAAATTATTTTTTTATGCCGAAAACCTAGGGTCATCCTACGATGACCTTTCATAATTTTTACGGGAAAATTAAAAATGAAATTTTTAAAAATAAATAATAAATTCGTTCATTTTACATCATTAAAATATTAAAAAAATATATTATTGATATTTCTGATGAATAATTATTTTATTATGCCGAAAACCTAGGGTCATCCTACGATGACCTTTCCTAATTTTTACGGGAAAATTAAAAAATGAAATTTTTAAAAATAAATAATAAATTCGTTCATTTTACTTCATAAAAATATTAAAAAAACATATTATTCATATTTCTTACTAAAAATTATTTTTTTATGCCGAAAACCTAGGGTCATCCTACGATGACCTTTCATAATTTTTACGGGAAAATTAAAAAATGAAATTTTTAAAAATAAATAATAAATTCGTTCATTTTACTCCATAAAAATATTAAAAAAATATATTATTGATATTTCTTAATAAAAATTATTTTTTTATGCCGAAAACCTAGGGTCATCCTACGATGACCTTTCATAATTTTTACGGGAAAATTAAAAATGAAATTTTTAAAAATAAATAATAAATTCGTTCATTTTACATCATTAAAATATTAAAAAAATATATTATTGATATTTCTGATGAATAATTATTTTATTATGCCGAAAACCTAGGGTCATCCTACGATGACCTTTCATAATTTTTACGGGAAAATTAAAAAATGAAATTTTTAAAAATAAATAATAAATTCGTTCATTTTACATCATAAAAATATTAAAAAAATATATTATTCATATTTCTTAATAAAAATTATTTTTTTATGCCGAAAACCTAGGGTCATCCTACGATGACCTTTCCTAATTTTTACGGGAAAATTAAAAAATGAAATTTTTAAAAATAAATAAAAAATTCGTTCATTTTCCATCATAAAAATATTAAAAAAATATATTATTGATATTTCTGATGAATAATTAATTTATTATGCCGAAAACCTAGGGTCATCCTACGATGACCTTTCATTATTTTTACGGTAAAATTAAAAAATGAAATTTTTAAAAATAAATAATAAATTCGTTCATTTTACTCCATAAAAATATTAAAAAAACATATTATTCATATTTCTTACTAAAAATTATTTTTTTATGCCGAAAACCTAGGGTCATCCTACGATGACCTTTCATATTTTTTACGGGAAAATTAAAAAATGAAATTTTTAAAAATAAATAATAAATTCGTTCATTTTACATTATAAAAATATTAAAAAAATATATTATTGATATTTCTTAATAGAAATTATTTTTTTATGCCGAAAACCTAGGGTCATCCTAAGATGACCTTTCATAATTTTTACGGGAAAATTAAAAAATGAAATTTTTAAAAATAAATAATAAATTCGTTCATTTTACATCATAAAAATATTAAAAAAATATATTATTGATGTTTCTGATGAATAATTATTTTTTTATGCCGAAAACCTAGGGTCATCCTACGATGACCTTTCCTAATTTTTACGGGAAAATTAAAAAATGAAATTTTTAAAAATAAATAAAAAATTCGTTCATTTTCCATCATAAAAATATTAAAAAAATATATTATTCATATTTCTTAATAAAAATTATTTTTTTATGCCGAAAACCTAGGGTCGTCCTACGATGACCTTTCCTAATTTTTACGGGAAAATTAAAAAATGAAATTTTTAAAAATAAATAATAAATACGTTCATTTTACATCATAAAAATATTAAAAAAATATATTATTGATATTTCTGATGAATAATTATTTTTTTATGCCGAAAACCTAGGGTCATCCTAAGATGACCTTTCCTAATTTTTACGGGAAAATTAAAAAATGAAATTTTTAAAAATAAATAATAAATTCGTTCATTTTACATCATAAAAATATTAAAAAAATATATTATTCATATTTCTTAATAAAAATTATTTTTGTATGCCGAAAACCTAGGATCATCCTACGATGACCTTTCATAATTTTTGCGGGAAAATTAAAAAATGAAATTTTTAAAAATAAATAATAAATTCGTTCATTTTACTTCATAAAAATATTAAAAAAACATATTATTCATATTTCTTACTAAAAATTATTTTTTTATGCCGAAAACCTAGGGTCATCCTACGATGACCTTTCATAATTTTTACGGGAAAATTAAAAAATGAAATTTTTAAAAATAAATAATAAATTCGTTCATTTTACATCATAAAAATATTAAAAAAATATATTATTCATATTTCTTAATAAAAATTATTTTTTTATGCCGAAACCCTAGGGTCATCCTACGATGACCTTTCATAATTTTTGCGGGAAAATTAAAAAGTGGAATTTTTAAAAATAAATAATAAATTCGTTCATTTTACATCATAAAAATATTACAAAAATATATTATTGATATTTATGATGAATAATTATTTTTTTATGCCGAAAACCTAGGGTCATCCTACGATGACCTTTCCTAATTTTTACGGGAAAATTAAAAAATGAAATTTTTAAAAATAAATAATAAATTCGTTCATTTTACATCATAAAAATATTAAAAAAATATATTATTGATATTTCTGATGAATAATTATTTTTTTATGCCGAAAACCTAGGGTCATCCTACGATGACCTTTCCTAATTTTTACGGGAAAATTAAAAAATGAAATTTTTAAAAATAAATAATAAATTCGTTCATTTTACATCATAAAAATATTAAAAAAATATATAATTCATATTTCTTAATAAAAATTATTTTTGTATTCCGAAAACCTAGGGTCATCCTACGATGACCTTTCATAATTTTTGAGGGAAAATTAAAAAATGAAATTTTTAAAAATAAATAATAAATTCGTTCATTTTACTTCATAAAAATATTAAAAAAACATATTATTCATATTTCTTACTAAAAATTATTTTTGTATTCCGAAAACCTAGGGTCATCCTACGATGACCTTTCATAATTTTTACGGGAAAATTAAAAAATGAAATTTTTAAAAATAAATAATAAATTCGTTCATTTTACATCATAAAAATATTAAAAAAATATATTATTGATATTTCTGATGAATAATTATTTTTTTATGCCGAAAACCTAGGGTCATCCTACGATGACCTTTCCTAATTTTTACGGGAAAATTAAAAAATGAAATTTTTAAAAATAAATAATAAATTCGTTCATTTTACATCATAAAAATATTAAAAAAATATATTATTGATATTTCTGATGAATAATTATTTTTTTATGCCGAAAACCTAGGGTCATCCTACGATGACCTTTCCTAATTTTTACGGGAAAATTAAAAAATGAAATTTTTAAAAATAAATAATAAATTCGTTCATTTTACATCATAAAAATATTAAAAAAATATATTATTCATATTTCTTAATAAAAATTATTTTTGTATTCCGAAAACCTAGGGTCATCCTACGATGACCTTTCATAATTTTTGCGGGAAAATTAAAAAATGAAATTTTTAAAAATAAATAATAAATTCGTTCATTTTACTTCATAAAAATATTAAAAAAACATATTATTCATATTTCTTACTAAAAATTATTTTTTTATGCCGAAAACCTAGGGTCATCCTACGATGACCTTTCATAATTTTTACGGGAAAATTAAAAAATGAAATTTTTAAAAATAAATAATAAATTCGTTCATTTTACATCATAAAAATATTAAAAAAATATATTATTGATATTTCTGATGAATAATTATTTTTTTATGCCGAAAACCTAGGGTCATCCTACGATGACCTTTCCTAATTTTTACGGGAACATTAAAAAATGAAATTTTTAAAAATAAATAATAAATTCGTTCATTTTACATCATAAAAATATTAAAAAAATATATTATTGATATTTCTGATGAATAATTATTTTTTTATGCCGAAAACCTAGGGTCATCCTACGATGACCTTTCATAAATTTTGCGGGAAAATTAAAAAATGAAATTTTTAAAAATAAATAATAAAATCGTTCATTTTTCATAATAAAAATATTAAAAAATTATATTATTGATATTTCTTAATAAAAATTATTTTTTTATGCCGAAAACCTAGGGTCATCCAACGATGACCTTTCATAATTTTTACGGGAAAATTAAAAAATGAAATTTTTAAAAATAAATAATAAATTCGTTCATTTTACATCATTAAAATATTAAAAAAATATATTATTGATATTTCTGATGAATAATTATTTTATTATGCCGAAAACCTAGGGTCATCCTACGATGACCTTTCATAATTTTTACGGGAAAATTAAAAAATGTAATTTTTAAAAATAAATAATAAATTCGTTCATTTGACATCATAAAAATATTAAAAAAATATATTATTCATATTTCTTAATAAAAATTATTTTTTTATGCCTAAAACCTATGGTCATCCTACGATGACCTTTCTTAATTTTTACGGGAAAATTTAAAAATGAAATTTTTAAAAATAAATAATAAATTCGTTCATTTTACATCATAAAAATATTAAAAAAATATGTTATTCATATTTCTTACTAAAAAATTATTTTTTTATGCCGAAAACCTAGGGTCATCCTACGATGACCTTACATAATTTTTACGGGAAAATTAAAAAATGAAATTTTTAAAAATAAATAATAAATTCGTTCATTTTACATCAAAAAAATATTAAAAAAATATATTATTGATATTTCTGATGAATAATTATTTTTTTATGCCGAAAACCTAGGGTCATCCTACGATGACCTTTCCTAATTTTTACGGGAAAATTAAAAAATGAAATTTTTAAAAATAAATAATAAATTCGTTCATTTTACATCATAAAAATATTAAAAAAATATATTATTGATATTTCTGATGAATAATTATTTTTTTATGCCGAAAACCTAGGGTCATCCTACGATGACCTTTCATAATTTTTACGGGAAAATTAAAAAATGAAATTTTTAAAAATAAATTAAAAATTCGTTCATTTTCCATCATAAAAATATTAAAAAAATATATTATTCATATTTCTTTGTTAAAGTATATTAAAGTTGGTAACCCTGCACCTTCTTACCTGTATATATATTTATAGTATGACCTTAGAGTAAATGTTCACCTTGTATTAAAAACACATTCAAACTCGAACAGTGCATTTTCATTAAACACATTTAAAACTCCAACAGGTTATGGGCCCAGGTAAACACTGCGGGTAATTGGGTGATAATTGGAAATATTTTTTAATCTTAAAAGGATTTTTTTAAAAAATGGAATTTCTTAAAATTGAACCACTACACCGACACAACTATGATACCTGGAAGATTCAGATGGAAGCCATCCTAGTAAAAAATGGATATTGGAACATAGTCTCCGGAAACCAAAAAAAGGTCAAATATTGATGAAAAAGATACGAAAGGGATTGAAAAATGGGATCTCCTGGACCAAAAAGCTAAGTCTGATCTAATTTTATCAATAACACCTAGAGAATTAAGGATAGTTAAAAATTTAAATAGCTCAAGTGAAATATGGAATAAATTAAAGGAAACCTTTGAAAGTAAAGGTCCAGCCAAAAAGGCTTATTTGTTAAAGAAACTAATTTTAAGTAAAATGAATATAAGTGATAATATGGATGACTATTTAAATACATTTTGTGAAATTATAGAAAAATTAAAAGATATTGAATTTATAATAAATGATGAACTATTATGTATAATATTATTATATAGTCTACCAGACGAATATGAAAATTTTAGATGTGCTATAGAAACAAGGGACACTTTGCCATCTTTAGATAAATTAAAAATAAAATTATTGGAAGAGTTTGAATGTCGGGGAAGTCAAGGCGATTCCTCAAATCAAAGTAACTTTATTAAAAATAGAAATAAAAATAGACCTATTAATAAAAATTATAATTTTAAAAATAATCCTTACAAAAATAATTCTTTAAATAAATATAATGAAAATAATAATAATAAATATAATACGAATAAAAAACATAATTTTTTCAACAGGGATAAAAGGTAAACTGATTATAATAAATTTAGTAATTCAAATAATGAAATTAAAAATAAAATTATATGTTTCCGTTGTAAGGGAGAAGGCCATAAAATTTCTCAATGTCCATCTAAGTCGACTCATATGTTAGCCCTAAAAGTCACTGATGATAAAAATGATTGGATTTTAGATTCTGGCTGTACAAATCACATGATAAATAATAAAGAATTACTGGAAAATATAAGACATCCAAAACTAAGTTGTTTAACACTAGCCGATAACAGTAAAATAAATATTGATTGTATTGGTGATATGATTATTAACATAAATAATAGACAAATTGAATTAACAGATGTACTATATGTTCCCAAATTAAAAACGAATTTATTATCTGTCGGGTCATTTACTGATAAGAATTTTGAAGTTTTATTTAAAAATCATAATGCATTTATAACGAATAATGACGAACTAATGTTTACAGCTAAGAAAAAGGAGAACGGATTATATTATTTAAATGAAAATATTAAAAATAAAGATAAAAATGATTTTTCATATTATTTAAATAAAAATAAATTATCAAAATTAGACATATGGCATAAAAGATACGGACATTTAAATGAAAGAGATTTAAAACTAATAACCAAATCAGATCAAGTTTTCGGTTTAGACCAAAGTATATTAAATGAAAATTTAAATAATTGTGAAATATGCATTAAAGGAAAATTATCTCAAACACCTTTTAAAAATTCAAATTCACAGAAAAATTTAGAAATATTGGAAATAATCCATACAGATATTTGTGGACCATTTAGAACCACGTCTATCGGTGGAAATAAATATTTCATTACTTTTATAGACGAAGCAAGCAGATATTGCGAAGTTAAATTTCTAAAATACAAAAGTCAAGCTTTTGAAGCATTTATTGAATATAAAAATTATATTGAAAACATGACAGATAAAAGGATTAAATATTTGCAATCAGATAATGGAAAAGAATACATTAATAATAGATTTAATAATTTTTTAAAAAAATCAGGAATTAAGCGAAGATTAACAGTTCCTTATACGCCCCAACAAAATGGATTATCTGAACGTATGAACAAGACTCTATTGGAGATGACGAGATGTATGTTAATACAAGCAAATCTAGAACATTCCTTTTGGGCAGAAGCAGTAATAACTGCATGTTATTTGAGGAACAGAAGCCCAACATCATCTTTAAAGGGACAAATACCTTATAACATCCTTACAAACAAAAAATTTAATGTCTCACATTTAAGAACTTTTGGTATGAGAGTACATTTTTTAAATAAAAATAATACAAATAAATTAAATTCAAGAACAATTGAAGGAATTTTTATAGGTTATTGCGAAGAAAGCAAAGCTTATAGAGTATATGATCCCATGACCAGAAGGGTACATATTACTCGAGATATTAAATTTATAAACGAATTTCATAATAAAAATGGAGATAATTTAAAATATAATGATTTATTAGAAGAAAATTCAAAATACAACAGCTTGGACATAATGATTGATAAACATAATAATGATGCATCTTTAGAAAGTGATATAGACGAAAATAACATTGACCAACAGAGAGGAAGAGGACGTCCTAAAATGATTAAAAGTGGAAATAGGGGAAGACCCAGAAAAGTCTATCAATACAAAAAATCCGAAAGTGAAAATGATGAAGAAACAATTCCCAGCTCTAGAGACAGTGATGTCTTAAGTTCAGAAGATGAACTCTCGATAGAAACGACCGAAGGAGAGGTCCAAGGACTTAATGTAGAACTGAAAATTAAAGATGCACTATTGCAAGAAGACTCGAACTTATGGAAAACAGCCATGAGGAAAGAAATGATTACATTAATTAAAAACGATACTTGGACAATGGTCAGGAAACACGAAAATCAAAATATAGTGGGTAGTCGTTTTGTCTTAACGACCAAAAATGATAATACTAAAAAGGCCAGGTTAGTCGCCAAGGGATATAGCCAAACTTATTCTATAGATTATTTTGATACTTATTCACCTGTCGCCAGAATGAGCAGCGTGAGGACACTAATGGCTAAGTCTATAGAAGAAAAGTGGTACATTGAACAAATGGACGTGGAGGCAGCGTATTTAAATGGTGAACTGGAAGAGAACATTTACATGGAATGTCCTGAAGGGTTTAACCACATATTGAAAGATTTAGTCGAAAATGAAAATGAAAATATAAAAAAGATTGCATTACAAATGATAAAAGACTTAAAAAAGGGGAAAAATATATTAAAATTAAAAAAGGCTATATACGGATTGAAACAATCCGGACGCCAATGGTACAAAAAATTAGACATAAAATTAAAAAATTTAGGAATGTCTCCATTGGAGAGTGATCCATGCATATATATTAAAAATAATAATAATAATAATAAAAACGTATTAATATTAATCATTTACGTGGATGATATAATCATAATAGGATCAAATAAAAAGGATATTAATGAATTTAAAAAGAATTTGTCTAATGATTTTAACATGAAAGACATGGGAGAAATAAATCAATTTTTAGGCATAAAGTTTGAATACGATAGAGATAAAAACGTCTTAAGTATGAATCAAACCAAATATATTGATGAATTGTTAAAAAGGTTTAACATGGAAGATTGCAAAACAATTTCAACTCCGATTGAGAAAAATTTGAAATTGTATAAATCCGAAAATAAAGAAAACTTAAATAAATATCCTTATCAATCATTAATAGGATCATTGAATTATATATCAATCAGCACAAGACCAGATATAACGTATGCGGTGAACTTTTTAAGTCAATTTAACAACTGTTACGATAAAGAACATTTCATAGCGGCAAAAAGAGTTTTAAGGTACTTAAAAGGATCCAAAAATATTGGTTTAAAATTTAACGGGTCGAGTACTCCATTATGTGGATATGTTGATTCTGATTGGGGGAACTCAATAATAGATCGAAAATCCATAACAGGTTACGCTTTTACGTTTAAAGGGGGTGTGATCCAATGGAACTCCAAAAAGCAGAACACAGTCGCACTCTCAAGCACGGAGGCAGAGTACATGGCTATGGGCGAAGCAGCCAAAGAAGCCATATATTTGCAAAATTTTCTAAAAGAAATAAATATCGAGAAAAATAATAAATGCACGACAATATATTGTGATAACCAAGGTGCTAAGTTCATTGCAGAAAACAATGCTTATAAAAATAGAACTAAACATATTGACATTAAACATCATTTTATAAAAAATCTAATAAAAGAAAATAGAATAAAATTAAAGTATTTAAGCACTGAAAATATGCCTGCTGATTTTCTCACGAAAACCGTCTCAAAGGTCAAGCAAGAAGATTGTATGAGAAGACTCAAGCAAATGAATTAATTAAAAAAAAAAAAATGTTTATATTGTAAAATTGTATTTATTTATATTTTAATTATTCACTTGAAGGGGGTGTGTTAAAGTATATTAAAGTTGGTAACCCTGCACCTTCTTACCTGTATATATATTTATAGTATGACCTTAGTAAATGTTCACCTTGTATTAAAAACACATTCAAACTCGAACAGTGCATTTTCATTAAACACATTTAAAACTCCAACATTCTTAATAAAAATTATTTTTTTATGCCGAAAACATAGGGTCATCCTACGATGACCTTTCATAATTTTTACGGGAAAATTAAAAAATGAAATTTTTAAAAATAAATAATAAATTCGTTCATTTTACATCAAAAAAATATTAAAAAAATATATTATTGATATTTCTGATGAATAATTATTTTTTTATGCCGAAAACCTAGGGTCATCCTACGATGACCTTTCATAATTTTTGCGGGAAAATTAAAAAATGGAATTTTTAAAAATAAATAATAAATTCGTTCATTTTACATCATAAAAATATTAAAAAAATATATTATTGATATTTCTGATGAATAATTATTTTTTTATGCCGAAAACCTAGGGTCATCCTACGATGACCTTTCCTAATTTTTACGGGAAAATTAAAAAATGAAATTTTTAAAAATAAATAATAAATTCGTTCATTTTACATCATAAAAATATTAAAAAAATATATTATTGATATTTCTGATGAATAATTATTTTTTTATGCCGAAAACCTAGGGTCATCCTACGATGACCTTTCCTAATTTTTACGGGAAAATTAAAAAATGAAATTTTTAAAAATAAATAAAAAATTCGTTCATTTTCCATCATAAAAATATTAAAAAAATATATTATTCATATTTCTTAATAAAAATTATTTTTTTATGCCGAAAACCTAGGGTCGTCCTACGATGACCTTTCATTATTTTTACGGTAAAATTAAAAAATGAAATTTTTAAAAATAAATAATAAATTCGTTCATTTTACATTATAAAAATATTAAAAAAATATATTATTGATATTTCTTAATAGAAATTATTTTTTTATGCCGAAAACCTAGGGTCATCCTAAGATGACCTTTCATAATTTTTACGGGAAAATTAAAAAATGAAATTTTTAAAAATAAATAATAAATTCGTTCATTTTACATCATAAAAATATTAAAAAAATATATTATTGATATTTCTGATGAATAATTATTTTTTTATGCCGAAAACCTAGGGTCATCCTACGATGACCTTTCCTAATTTTTACGGGAAAATTAAAAAATGAAATTTTTAAAAATAAATAATAAATTCGTTCATTTTACATCATAAAAATATTAAAAAAATATATTATTGATATTTCTGATGAATAATTATTTTTTTATGCCGAAAACCTAGGGTCATCCTAAGATGACCTTTCCTAATTTTTACGGGAAAATTAAAAAATGAAATTTTTAAAAATAAATAATAAATTCGTTCATTTTACATCATAAAAATATTAAAAAAATATATTATTCATATTTCTTAATAAAAATTATTTTTGTATGCCGAAAACCTAGGATCATCCTACGATGACCTTTCATAATTTTTGCGGGAAAATTAAAAAATGAAATTTTTAAAAATAAATAATAAATTCGTTCATTTTACTTCATAAAAATATTAAAAAAACATATTATTCATATTTCTTACTAAAAATTATTTTTTTATGCCGAAAACCTAGGGTCATCCTACGATGACCTTTCATAATTTTTACGGGAAAATTAAAAAATGAAAGTTATAAAAATAAATAATAAATTCGTTCATTTTACATTATAAAAATATTAAAAAAATATATTATTGATATTTCTTAATAAAAATTATTTTTTTATGCCGAAAACCTAGGGTCATCCTACGATGACCTTTCATAATTTTTACGGGAAAATTAAAAATGAAATTTTTAAAAATAAATAATAAATTCGTTCATTTTACATCATTAAAATATTAAAAAAATATATTATTGATATTTCTGATGAATAATTATTTTATTATGCCGAAAACCTAGGGTCATCCTACGATGACCTTTCATAATTTTTACGGGAAAATTAAAAAATGAAATTTTTAAAAATAAATAATAAATTCGTTCATTTTACATCATAAAAATATTAAAAAAATATATTATTCATATTTCTTAATAAAAATTATTTTTTTATGCCGAAAACCTAGGGTCATCCTACGATGACCTTTCATAATTTTTACGGGAAAATTAAAAAATGAAATTTTTAAAAATAAATAATAAATTCGTTCATTTTACATCATAAAAATATTAAAAAAATATATTATTGATATTTCTGATGAATAATTATTTTTTTATGCCGAAAACCTAGGGTCATCCTACGATGACCTTTCCTAATTTTTACGGGAAAATTAAAAAATGAAATTTTTAAAAATAAATAATAAATTCGTTCATTTTACATCATAAAAATATTAAAAAAATATATTATTGATATTTCTGATGAATAATTATTTTTTTATGCCGAAAACCTAGGGTCATCCTACGATGACCTTTCCTAATTTTTACGGGAAAATTAAAAAATGAAATTTTTAAAAATAAATAATAAATTCGTTCATTTTACATCATAAAAATATTAAAAAAATATATTATTCATATTTCTTAATAAAAATTATTTTTGTATTCCGAAAACCTAGGGTCATCCTACGATGACCTTTCATAATTTTTGAGGGAAAATTAAAAAATGAAATTTTTAAAAATAAATAATAAATTCGTTCATTTTACTTCATAAAAATATTAAAAAAACATATTATTCATATTTCTTACTAAAAATTATTTTTGTATTCCGAAAACCTAGGGTCATCCTACGATGACCTTTCATAATTTTTACGGGAAAATTAAAAAATGAAATTTTTAAAAATAAATAATAAATTCGTTCATTTTACATCATAAAAATATTAAAAAAATATATTATTGATATTTCTGATGAATAATTATTTTTTTATGCCGAAAAAATAGGGTCATCCTACGATGACCTTTCCTAATTTTTACGGGAAAATTAAAAAATGAAATTTTTAAAAATAAATAATAAATTCGTTCATTTTACATCATAAAAATATTAAAAAAACATATTATTGATATTTCTGATGAATAATTATTTTTTTATGCCGAAAACCTAGGGTCATCCTACGATGACCTTTCCTAATTTTTACGGGAAAATTAAAAAATGAAATTTTTAAAAATAAATAATAAATTCGTTCATTTTACATCATAAAAATATTAAAAAAATATATTATTCATATTTCTTAATAAAAATTATTTTTGTATTCCGAAAACCTAGGGTCATCCTACGATGACCTTTCATAATTTTTGCGGGAAAATTAAAAAATGAAATTTTTAAAAATAAATAATAAATTCGTTCATTTTACTTCATAAAAATATTAAAAAAACATATTATTCATATTTCTTACTAAAAATTATTTTTTTATGCCGAAAACCTAGGGTCATCCTACGATGACCTTTCATAATTTTTACGGGAAAATTAAAAAATGAAATTTTTAAAAATAAATAATAAATTCGTTCATTTTACATCATAAAAATATTAAAAAAATATATTATTGATATTTCTGATGAATAATTATTTTTTTATGCCGAAAACCTAGGTTCATCCTACGATGACCTTTCCTAATTTTTACGGGAAAATTAAAAAATGAAATTTTTAAAAATAAATAATAAATTCGTTCATTTTACATCATAAAAATATTAAAAAAATATATTATTGATATTTCTGATGAATAATTATTTTTTTATGCCGAAAACCTAGGGTCATCCTAAGATGACCTTTCCTAATTTTTACGGGAAAATTAAAAAATGAAATTTTTAAAAATAAATAATAAATTCGTTCATTTTACATCATAAAAATATTAAAAAAATATATTATTGATATTTATGATGAATAATTATTTTTTTATGCCGAAAACCTAGGGTCATCCTACGATGACCTTTCATAATTTTTGCGGGAAAATTAAAAAATGGAATTTTTAAAAATAAATAATAAATTCGTTCATTTTACATCATAAAAATATTAAAAAAATATATTATTCATATTTCTTACTAAAAATTATTTTTTTATGCCGAAAACCTAGGGTCATCCTACGATGACCTTTCCAAATTTTTACGGGAAAATTAAAAAATGAAATTTTTAAAAATAAATAATAAATTCGTTCATTTTACATCATAAAAATATTAAAAAAATATATTATTCATATTTCTTAATAAAATTATTTTTTTATGCCGAAAACCTAGGGTCATCCTACGATGACCTTTCATAATTTTTACGGTAAAATTAAAAAATGAAATTTTTAAAAATAAATAATAAATTCGTTCATTTTACTCCATAAAAATATTAAAAAAACATATTATTCATATTTCTTACTAAAAATTATTTTTTTATGCCGAAAACCTAGGGTCATCCTACGATGACCTTTCATAATTTTTACTGGAAAATTAAAAAATGAAATTTTTAAAAATAAATAATAAATTCGTTCATTTTACATTATAAAAATATTAAAAAAATATATTATTGATATTTCTTAATAGAAATTATTTTTTTATGCCGAAAACCTATGGTCATCCTACGATGACCTTTCATAATTTTTACGGGAAAATTAAAAAATGAAATTTTTAAAAATAAATAATAAATTCGTTCATTTTACATCATAAAAATATTAAAAAAATATATTATTGATATTTCTGATGAATAATTATTTTTTTATGCCGAAAACCTAGGGTCATCCTACGATGACCTTTCATAATTTTTAAAGGAAAATTAAAAAATGAAATTTTTAAAAATAAATAATAAATTCGTTCATTTTACATCATAAAAATATTAAAAAAATATATTATTGATATTTCTGATGAATAATTATTTTTTTATGCCGAAAACCTAGGGTCATCCTAAGATGATCTTTCTTAATTTTTACGGGAAAATTAAAAAATGAAATTTTTAAAAATAAATTATAAATTCGTTCATTTTACATCATAAAAATATTAAAAAAATATATTATTGATATTTATGATGAATAATTATTTTTTTATGCCGAAAACCTAGGGTCATCTTACGATGACCTTTCATAATTTTTGCGGGAAAATTAAAAAATGGAATTTTTAAAAATAAATAATAAATTCGTTCATTTTACATCATAAAAATATTAAAAAAATATATTATTGATATTTCTGATGAATAATTATTTTTTTATGCCGAAAACCTAGGGTCATCCTACGATGACCTTTCCAAATTTTTACGGGAAAATTAAAAAATGAAATTTTTAAAAATAAATAATAAATTCGTTCATTTTACATCATAAAAATATTAAAAAAATATATTATTCATATTTCTTAATAAAAATTATTTTTTTATGCCAAAAACCTAGGGTCATCCTACGATGACCTTTCATAATTTTTACGGGAAAATTAAAAAATGAAATTTTTAAAAATAAATAATAAATTCGTTCATTTTACATCATAAAAATATTAAAAAAATATATTATTGATAATTCTGATGAATAATTATTTTTTTATGCCGAAAACCTAGGGTCATCCTACGATGACCTTTCCTAATTTTTACGGGAAAATTAAAAAATGAAATTTTTAAAAATAAATAATAAATTCGTTCATTTTACATCATAAAAATATTAAAAAAATATATTATTGATATTTATGATGAATAATTATTTTATTATGCCGAAAACCTAGGGTCATCCTACGATGACCTTTCATAATTTTTACCGGAAAATTAAAAAATGAAATTATTAAAAATAAATAATAAATTCGTTCATTTTACCTCATAAAAATATTAAAAAAACATATTATTCATATTTCTTACTAAAAATCATTCTACGATGACCTTTCATAATTTTTACGGGAAAATTAAAAAATGAAATTTTTAAAAATAAATAATAAATTCGTTCATTTTACATCATAAAAATATTAAAAAAATATATTATTCATATTTCTTAATAAAAATTATTTTTTTATGCCGAAAACCTAGGGTCATTCTACGATGACCTTTCATAATTTTTACGGGAAAATTAAAAAATGAAATTTTTAAAAATAAATAATAAATTCGTTCATTTTACATCATAAAAATATTAAAAAAATATATTATTGATATTTCTTAATAAAAATTATTTTTTTATGCCGAAAACCTAGGGTCATCCTACGATGACCTTTCATAATTTTTACGGGAAAATTAAAAAATGAAATTTTTAAAAATAAATAATAAATTCGTTCATTTTACATCATAAAAATATTAAAAAAATATATTATTGATATTTCTGATGAATAATTATTTTTTTATGCCGAAAACCTAGGGTCATCCTACGATGACCTTTCCTAATTTTTACGGGAAAATTAAAAAATGAAATTTTTAAAAATAAATAATAAATTCGTTCATTTTACATCATAAAAATATTAAAAAAATATATTATTGATATTTCTGATGAATAATTATTTTTTTATGCCGAAAACCTAGGGTCATCCTACGATGACCTTTCCTAATTTTTACGGGAAAATTAAAAAATGAAATTTTTAAAAATAAATAATAAATTCGTTCATTTTACATCATAAAAATATTAAAAAAATATATTATTCATATTTCTTAATAAAAATTATTTTTGTATTCCGAAAACCTAGGGTCATCCTACGATGACCTTTCATAATTTTTGCGGGAAAATTAAAAAATGAAATTTTTAAAAATAAATAATAAATTCGTTCATTTTACTTCATAAAAATATTAAAAAAACATATTATTCATATTTCTTACTAAAAATTATTTTTTTATGCCGAAAACCTAGGGTCATCCTACGATGACCTTTCATAATTTTTACGGGAAAATTAAAAAATGAAATTTTTAAAAATAAATAATAAATTCGTTCATTTTACATCATAAAAATATTAAAAAAATATATTATTGATATTTCTGATGAATAATTATTTTTTTATGCCGAAAACCTAGGTTCATCCTACGATGACCTTTCATAATTTTTACGGGAAAATTAAAAAATGAAATTTTTAAAAATAAATAATAAATTCGTTCATTTTACATCATAAAAATATTAAAAAAATATATTATTGATATTTCTGATGAATAATTATTTTTTTATGCCGAAAACCTAGGGTCATCCTAAGATGACCTTTCCTAATTTTTACGGGAAAATTAAAAAATGAAATTTTTAAAAATAAATAATAAATTCGTTCATTTTACATCATAAAAATATTAAAAAAATATATTATTGATATTTATGATGAATAATTATTTTTTTATGCCGAAAACCTAGGGTCATCCTACGATGACCTTTCATAATTTTTGCGGGAAAATTAAAAAATGGAATTTTTAAAAATAAATAATAAATTCGTTCATTTTACATCATAAAAATATTAAAAAAATATATTATTGATATTTCTGATGAATAATTATTTTTTTATGCCGAAATCCTAGGGTCATCCTACGATGACCTTTCCTAATTTTTACGGGAAAATTAAAAAATGAAATTTTTAAAAATAAATAATAAATTCGTTCATTTTACATCATAAAAATATTAAAAAAATATATTATTCATATTTCTTACTAAAAATTATTTTTTTATGCCGAAAACCTAGGGTCATCCTACGATGACCTTTCCAAATTTTTACGGGAAAATTAAAAAATGAAATTTTTAAAAATAAATAATAAATTCGTTCATTTTACATCATAAAAATATTAAAAAAATATATTATTCATATTTCTTAATAAAAATTATTTTTTTATGCCGAAAACCTAGGGTCATCCTACGATGACCTTTCATAATTTTTACGGTAAAATTAAAAAATGAAATTTTTAAAAATAAATAATAAATTCGTTCATTTTACATCATAAAAATATTAAAAAAATATATTATTGATATTTCTGATGAATAATTATTTTTTTATGCCGAAAACCTAGGGTCATCCTACTATGACCTTTCATAATTTTTAAAGGAAAATTAAAAAATGAAATTTTTAAAAATAAATAATAAATTCGTTCATTTTACATCATAAAAATATTAAAAAAATATATTATTGATATTTCTGATGAATAATTATTTTTTTATGCCGAAAACCTAGGGTCATCCTAAGATGATCTTTCTTAATTTTTACGGGAAAATTAAAAAATGAAATTTTTAAAAATAAATTATAAATTCGTTCATTTTACATCATAAAAATATTAAAAAAATATATTATTGATATTTATGATGAATAATTATTTTTTTATGCCGAAAACCTAGGGTCATCCTACGATGACCTTTCCTAATTTTTACGGGAAAATTAAAAAATGAAATTTTTAAAAATAAATAATAAATTCGTTCATTTTACATCATAAAAATATTAAAAAAATATATTATTCATATTTCTTAATAAAAATTATTTTTTTATGCCAAAAACCTAGGGTCATCCTACGATGACCTTTCATAATTTTTACGGGAAAATTAAAAAATGAAATTTTTAAAAATAAATAATAAATTCGTTCATTTTACATCATAAAAATATTAAAAAAATATATTATTGATAATTCTGCTGAATAATTATTTTTTTATGCCGAAAACCTAGGGTCATCCTACGATGACCTTTCCTAATTTTTACGGGAAAATTAAAAAATGAAATTTTTAAAAATAAATAATAAATTCGTTCATTTTACATCATAAAAATATTAAAAAAATATATTATTGATATTTCTGATGAATAATTATTTTTTTATGCCGAAAACCTAGGGTCATCCTACGATGACCTTTCCTAATTTTTACGGGAAAATTAAAAAATGAAATTTTTAAAAATAAATAATAAATTCGTTCATTTTACATCATAAAAATATTAAAAAAATATATTATTGATATTTATGATGAATAATTATTTTATTATGCCGAAAACCTAGGGTCATCCTACGATGACCTTTCATAATTTTTACCGGAAAATTAAAAAATGAAATTATTAAAAATAAATAATAAATTCGTTCATTTTACTTCATAAAAATATTAAAAAAACATATTATTCATATTTCTTACTAAAAATTATTTTTTTATGCCGAAAACCTAGGGTCATTCTACGATGACCTTTCATAATTTTTACGGGAAAATTAAAAAATGAAATTTTTAAAAATAAATAATAAATTCGTTCATTTTACATCATAAAAATATTAAAAAAATATATTATTGATATTTCTTAATAAAAATTATTTTTTTATGCCGAAAACCTAGGGTAATCCTACGATGACCTTTCCTAATTTTTACGGGAAAATTAAAAAATGAAATTTTTAAAAATAAATAATAAATTCGTTCATTTTACATCATAAAAATATTAAAAAAATATATTATTGATATTTCTGATGAATAATTATTTTTTTATGCCGAAAACCTAGGGTCATCCTACGATGACCTTTCCTAATTTTTACGGGAAAATTAAAAAATGAAATTTTTAAAAATAAATAATAAATTCGTTCATTTTACTTCATAAAAATATTAAAAAAACATATTATTCATATTTCTTACTAAAAATTATTTTTTTATGCCGAAAACCTAGGGTCATCCTACGATGACCTTTCATAATTTTTACGGGAAAATTAAAAAATGAAATTTTTAAAAATAAATAATAAATTCGTTCATTTTACATTATAAAAATATTAAAAAAATATATTATTGATATTTCTTAATAAAAATTATTTTTTTAAGCCGAAAACCTAGGGTCATCCTACGATGACATTTCATAATTTTTACGGGAAAATTAAAAAATGAAATTTTTAAAAATAAATAATAAATTCGTTCATTTTACATCATTAAAATATTAAAAAAATATATTATTCATATTTCTTAATAAAAATTATTTTTTTATGCCGAAAACCTAGGGTCATCCTACGATGACCTTTCTTAATTTTTACGGGAAAATTAAAAAATGAAATTTTTAAAAATAAATAATAAATTCGTTCACTTTACATCATAAAAATATTAAAAAAATATATTATTCATATTTCTTAATAAAAATTATTTTTTTATGCCGAAAACCTAGGGTCATCCTACGATGACCTTTCATAATTTTTACCGGAAAATTAAAAAATGAAATTATTAAAAATAAATAATAAATTCGTTCATTTTACTTCATAAAAATATTAAAAAAACATATTATTCATATTTCTTACTAAAAATTATTTTTTTATGCCGAAAACCTAGGGTCATTCTACGATGACCTTTCATAATTTTTACGGGAAAATTAAAAAATGAAATTTTTAAAAATAAATAATAAATTCGTTCATTTTACATCATAAAAATATTAAAAAAATATATTATTGATATTTCTTAATAAAAATTATTTTTTTATGCCGAAAACCTAGGGTCATCCTACGATGACCTTTCCTAATTTTTACGGGAAAATTAAAAAATGAAATTTTTAAAAATAAATAATAAATTCGTTCATTTTACATCATAAAAATATTAAAAAAATATATTATTGATATTTCTGATGAATAATTATTTTTTTATGCCGAAAACCTAGGGTCATCCTACGATGACCTTTCCTAATTTTTACGGGAAAATTAAAAAATGAAATTTTTAAAAATAAATAATAAATTCGTTCATTTTACATCATAAAAATATTAAAAAAATATATTATTCATATTTCTTAATAAAAATTATTTTTTTATGCCGAAAACCTAGGGTCATCCTACGATGACCTTTCATAATTTTTACGGTAAAATTAAAAAATGAAATTTTTAAAAATAAATAATAAATTCGTTCATTTTACATCATAAAAATATTAAAAAAATATATTATTCATATTTCTTAATAAAAATTATTTTTTTATGCCGAAAACCTAGGGTCATCCTACGATGACCTTTCATAATTTTTACGGTAAAATTAAAAAATGAAATTTTTAAAAATAAATAATAAATTCGTTCATTTTACATCATAAAAATATTAAAAAAATATATTATTGATATTTCTGATGAATAATTATTTTTTTATGCCGAAAACCTAGGGTCATCCTACTATGACCTTTCATAATTTTTAAAGGAAAATTAAAAAATGAAATTTTTAAAAATAAATAATAAATTCGTTCATTTTACATCATAAAAATATTAAAAAAATATATTATTGATATTTCTGATGAATAATTATTTTTTTATGCCGAAAACCTAGGGTCATCCTACGATGACCTTTCCTAATTTTTACGGGAAAATTAAAAAATGAAATTTTTAAAAATAAATAATAAATTCGTTCATTTTACATCATAAAAATATTAAAAAAATATATTATTCATATTTCTTAATAAAAATTATTTTTGTATTCCGAAAACCTAGGGTCATCCTACGATGACCTTTCATAATTTTTGAGGGAAAATTAAAAAATGAAATTTTTAAAAATAAATAATAAATTCGTTCATTTTACTTCATAAAAATATTAAAAAAACATATTATTCATATTTCTTACTAAAAATTATTTTTGTATTCCGAAAACCTAGGGTCATCCTACGATGACCTTTCATAATTTTTACGGGAAAATTAAAAAATGAAATTTTTAAAAATAAATAATAAATTCGTTCATTTTACATCATAAAAATATTAAAAAAATATATTATTGATATTTCTGATGAATAATTATTTTTTTATGCCGAAAACCTAGGGTCATCCTACGATGACCTTTCCTAATTTTTACGGGAAAATTAAAAAATGAAATTTTTAAAAATAAATAATAAATTCGTTCATTTTACATCATAAAAATATTAAAAAAATATATTATTGATATTTCTGATGAATAATTATTTTTTTATGCCGAAAACCTAGGGTCATCCTACGATGACCTTTCCTAATTTTTACGGGAAAATTAAAAAATGAAATTTTTAAAAATAAATAATAAATTCGTTCATTTTACATCATAAAAATATTAAAAAAATATATTATTCATATTTCTTAATAAAAATTATTTTTGTATTCCGAAAACCTAGGGTCATCCTACGATGACCTTTCATAATTTTTGCGGGAAAATTAAAAAATGAAATTTTTAAAAATAAATAATAAATTCGTTCATTTTACTTCATAAAAATATTAAAAAAACATATTATTCATATTTCTTACTAAAAATTATTTTTTTATGCCGAAAACCTCGGGTCATCCTACGATGACCTTTCATAATTTTTACGGGAAAATTAAAAAATGAAATTTTTAAAAATAAATAATAAATTCGTTCATTTTACATCATAAAAATATTAAAAAAATATATTATTGATATTTCTGATGAATAATTATTTTTTTATGCCGAAAACCTAGGTTCATCCTACGATGACCTTTCCTAATTTTTACGGGAAAATTAAAAAATGAAATTTTTAAAAATAAATAATAAATTCGTTCATTTTACATCATAAAAATATTAAAAAAATATATTATTGATATTTCTGATGAATAATTATTTTTTTATGCCGAAAACCTAGGGTCATCCTAAGATGACCTTTCCTAATTTTTATGGGAAAATTAAAAAATGAAATTTTTAAAAATAAATAATAAATTCGTTCATTTTACATCATAAAAATATTAAAAAAATATATTATTGATATTTATGATGAATAATTATTTTTTTATGCCGAAAACCTAGGGTCATCCTACGATGACCTTTCCAAATTTTTACGGGAAAATTAAAAAATGAAATTTTTAAAAATAAATAATAAATTCGTTCATTTTACATCATAAAAATATTAAAAAAATATATTATTCATATTTCTTAATAAAAATTATTTTTTTATGCCGAAAACCTAGGGTCATCCTACGATGACCTTTCATAATTTTTACGGTAAAATTAAAAAATGAAATTTTTAAAAATAAATAATAAATTCGTTCATTTTACTCCATAAAAATATTAAAAAAACATATTATTCATATTTCTTACTAAAAATTATTTTTTTATGCCGAAAACCTAGGGTCATCCTACGATGACCTTTCATAATTTTTACTGGAAAATTAAAAAATGAAATTTTTAAAAATAAATAATAAATTCGTTCATTTTACATTATAAAAATATTAAAAAAATATATTATTGATATTTCTTAATAGAAATTATTTTTTTATGCCGAAAACCTAGGGTCATCCTACGATGACCTTTCATAATTTTTACGGGAAAATTAAAAAATGAAATTTTTAAAAATAAATAATAAATTCGTTCATTTTACATCATAAAAATATTAAAAAAATATATTATTGATATTTCTGATGAATAATTATTTTTTTATGCCGAAAACCTAGGGTCATCCTACGATGACCTTTCATAATTTTTAAAGGAAAATTAAAAAATGAAATTTTTAAAAATAAATAATAAATTCGTTCATTTTACATCATAAAAATATTAAAAAAATATATTATTGATATTTCTGATGAATAATTATTTTTTTATGCCGAAAACCTAGGGTCATCCTAAGATGATCTTTCTTAATTTTTACGGGAAAATTAAAAAATGAAATTTTTAAAAATAAATTATAAATTCGTTCATTTTACATCATAAAAATATTAAAAAAATATATTATTGATATTTATGATGAATAATTATTTTTTTATGCCGAAAACCTAGGGTCATCCTACGATGACCTTTCCTAATTTTTACGGGAAAATTAAAAAATGTAATTTTTAAAAATAAATAATAAATTCGTTCATTTTACATCATAAAAATATTAAAAAAATATATTATTGATATTTCTGATGAATAATTATTTTTTTATGCCGAAAACCTAGGGTCATCCTACGATGACCTTTCCTAATTTTTACGGGAAAATTAAAAAATGAAATTTTTAAAAATAAATAATAAATTCGTTCATTTTACATCATAAAAATATTAAAAAAATATATTATTCATATTTCTTTGTTAAAGTATATTAAAGTTGGTAACCCTGCACCTTCTTACCTGTATATATATTTATAGTATGACCTTAGAGTAAATGTTCACCTTGTATTAAAAACACATTCAAACTCGAACAGTGCATTTTCATTAAACACATTTAAAACTCCAACAGGTTATGGGCCCAGGTAAACACTGCGGGTAATTGGGTGATAATTGGAAATATTTTTTAATCTTAAAAGGATTTTTTTAAAAAATGGAATTTCTTAAAATTGAACCACTACACCGACACAACTATGATACCTGGAAGATTCAGATGGAAGCCATCCTAGTAAAAAATGGATATTGGAACATAGTCTCCGGAAACCAAAAAAAGGTCAAATATTGATGAAAAAGATACGAAAGGGATTGAAAAATGGGATCTCCTGGACCAAAAAGCTAAGTCTGATCTAATTTTATCAATAACACCTAGAGAATTAAGGATAGTTAAAAATTTAAATAGCTCAAGTGAAATATGGAATAAATTAAAGGAAACCTTTGAAAGTAAAGGTCCAGCCAAAAAGGCTTATTTGTTAAAGAAACTAATTTTAAGTAAAATGAATATAAGTGATAATATGGATGACTATTTAAATACATTTTGTGAAATTATAGAAAAATTAAAAGATATTGAATTTATAATAAATGATGAACTATTATGTATAATATTATTATATAGTCTACCAGACGAATATGAAAATTTTAGATGTGCTATAGAAACAAGGGACACTTTGCCATCTTTAGATAAATTAAAAATAAAATTATTGGAAGAGTTTGAATGTCGGGGAAGTCAAGGCGATTCCTCAAATCAAAGTAACTTTATTAAAAATAGAAATAAAAATAGACCTATTAATAAAAATTATAATTTTAAAAATAATCCTTACAAAAATAATTCTTTAAATAAATATAATGAAAATAATAATAATAAATATAATACGAATAAAAAACATAATTTTTTCAACAGGGATAAAAGGTAAACTGATTATAATAAATTTAGTAATTCAAATAATGAAATTAAAAATAAAATTATATGTTTCCGTTGTAAGGGAGAAGGCCATAAAATTTCTCAATGTCCATCTAAGTCGACTCATATGTTAGCCCTAAAAGTCACTGATGATAAAAATGATTGGATTTTAGATTCTGGCTGTACAAATCACATGATAAATAATAAAGAATTACTGGAAAATATAAGACATCCAAAACTAAGTTGTTTAACACTAGCCGATAACAGTAAAATAAATATTGATTGTATTGGTGATATGATTATTAACATAAATAATAGACAAATTGAATTAACAGATGTACTATATGTTCCCAAATTAAAAACGAATTTATTATCTGTCGGGTCATTTACTGATAAGAATTTTGAAGTTTTATTTAAAAATCATAATGCATTTATAACGAATAATGACGAACTAATGTTTACAGCTAAGAAAAAGGAGAACGGATTATATTATTTAAATGAAAATATTAAAAATAAAGATAAAAATGATTTTTCATATTATTTAAATAAAAATAAATTATCAAAATTAGACATATGGCATAAAAGATACGGACATTTAAATGAAAGAGATTTAAAACTAATAACCAAATCAGATCAAGTTTTCGGTTTAGACCAAAGTATATTAAATGAAAATTTAAATAATTGTGAAATATGCATTAAAGGAAAATTATCTCAAACACCTTTTAAAAATTCAAATTCACAGAAAAATTTAGAAATATTGGAAATAATCCATACAGATATTTGTGGACCATTTAGAACCACGTCTATCGGTGGAAATAAATATTTCATTACTTTTATAGACGAAGCAAGCAGATATTGCGAAGTTAAATTTCTAAAATACAAAAGTCAAGCTTTTGAAGCATTTATTGAATATAAAAATTATATTGAAAACATGACAGATAAAAGGATTAAATATTTGCAATCAGATAATGGAAAAGAATACATTAATAATAGATTTAATAATTTTTTAAAAAAATCAGGAATTAAGCGAAGATTAACAGTTCCTTATACGCCCCAACAAAATGGATTATCTGAACGTATGAACAAGACTCTATTGGAGATGACGAGATGTATGTTAATACAAGCAAATCTAGAACATTCCTTTTGGGCAGAAGCAGTAATAACTGCATGTTATTTGAGGAACAGAAGCCCAACATCATCTTTAAAGGGACAAATACCTTATAACATCCTTACAAACAAAAAATTTAATGTCTCACATTTAAGAACTTTTGGTATGAGAGTACATTTTTTAAATAAAAATAATACAAATAAATTAAATTCAAGAACAATTGAAGGAATTTTTATAGGTTATTGCGAAGAAAGCAAAGCTTATAGAGTATATGATCCCATGACCAGAAGGGTACATATTACTCGAGATATTAAATTTATAAACGAATTTCATAATAAAAATGGAGATAATTTAAAATATAATGATTTATTAGAAGAAAATTCAAAATACAACAGCTTGGACATAATGATTGATAAACATAATAATGATGCATCTTTAGAAAGTGATATAGACGAAAATAACATTGACCAACAGAGAGGAAGAGGACGTCCTAAAATGATTAAAAGTGGAAATAGGGGAAGACCCAGAAAAGTCTATCAATACAAAAAATCCGAAAGTGAAAATGATGAAGAAACAATTCCCAGCTCTAGAGACAGTGATGTCTTAAGTTCAGAAGATGAACTCTCGATAGAAACGACCGAAGGAGAGGTCCAAGGACTTAATGTAGAACTGAAAATTAAAGATGCACTATTGCAAGAAGACTCGAACTTATGGAAAACAGCCATGAGGAAAGAAATGATTACATTAATTAAAAACGATACTTGGACAATGGTCAGGAAACACGAAAATCAAAATATAGTGGGTAGTCGTTTTGTCTTAACGACCAAAAATGATAATACTAAAAAGGCCAGGTTAGTCGCCAAGGGATATAGCCAAACTTATTCTATAGATTATTTTGATACTTATTCACCTGTCGCCAGAATGAGCAGCGTGAGGACACTAATGGCTAAGTCTATAGAAGAAAAGTGGTACATTGAACAAATGGACGTGGAGGCAGCGTATTTAAATGGTGAACTGGAAGAGAACATTTACATGGAATGTCCTGAAGGGTTTAACCACATATTGAAAGATTTAGTCGAAAATGAAAATGAAAATATAAAAAAGATTGCATTACAAATGATAAAAGACTTAAAAAAAGGGAAAAATATATTAAAATTAAAAAAGGCTATATACGGATTGAAACAATCCGGACGCCAATGGTACAAAAAATTAGACATAAAATTAAAAAATTTAGGAATGTCTCCATTGGAGAGTGATCCATGCATATATATTAAAAATAATAATAATAATAATAAAAACGTATTAATATTAATCATTTACGTGGATGATATAATCGTAATAGGATCAAATAAAAAGGATATTAATGAATTTAAAAAGAATTTGTCTAATGATTTTAACATGAAAGACATGGGAGAAATAAGTCAATTTTTAGGCATAAAGTTTGAATACGATAGAGATAAAAACGTCTTAAGTATGACTGCTGATTTTCTCACGAAAACCGTCTCAAAGGTCAAGCAAGAAGATTGTATGAGAAGATTCAAGCAAATGAATTAATTAAAAAAAAAAATGTTTATATTGTAAAATTGTATTTATTTATATTTTAATTATTCACTTGAAGGGGGTGTGTTAAAGTATATTAAAGTTGGTAACCCTGCACCTTCTTACCTGTATATATATTTATAGTATGACCTTAGAGTAAATGTTCACCTTGTATTAAAAACACATTCAAACTCGAACAGTGCATTTTCATTAAACACATTTAAAACTCCAACATTCTTAATAAAAATTATTTTTTTATGCCGAAAACATAGGGTCATCCTACGATGACCTTTCATAATTTTTACGGGAAAATTAAAAAATGAAATTTTTAAAAATAAATAATAAATTCGTTCATTTTACATTATAAAAATTTTAAAAAAATATATTATTGATATTTCTTAATAGAAATTATTTTTTTATGCCGAAAACCTAGGGTCATCCTACGATGACCTTTCATAATTTTTACGGGAAAATTAAAAAATGAAATTTTTAAAAATAAATAATAAATTCGTTCATTTTACATCATAAAAATATTAAAAAAATATATTATTGATATTTCTGATGAATAATTATTTTTTTATTCCGAAAACCTAGGGTCATCCTACGATGACCTTTCATAATTTTTACGGGAAAATTAAAAAATGAAATTTTTAAAAATAAATAATAAATTCGTTCATTTTACATCATAAAAATATTAAAAAAATATATTATTGATATTTATGATGAATAATTATTTTTTTATGCCGAAACCCTAGGGTCATCCTACGATGACCTTTCATAATTTTTACGGGAAAATTAAAAAATGGAATTTTTAAAAATAAATAATAAATTCGTTCATTTTACATCATAAAAATATTAAAAAAATATATTATTGATATTTATGATGAATAATTATTTTTTTATGCCGAAAACCTAGGGTCATCCTACGATGACCTTTCATAATTTTTACGGGAAAATTAAAAAATGAAATTTTTAAAAATAAATAATAAATTCGTTCATTTTACATTATAAAAATATTAAAAAAATATATTATTGATATTTCTTAATAGAAATTATTTTTTTATGCCGAAAACCTAGGGTCATCCTACGATGACCTTTCATAATTTTTACGGGAAAATTAAAAAATGAAATTTTTAAAAATAAATAATAAATTCGTTCATTTTACATCATAAAATTATTAAAAAAATATATTATTGATATTTCTGATGAATAATTATTTTTTTATTCCGAAAACCTAGGGTCATCCTACGATGACCTTTCATAATTTTTACGGGTAAATTAAAAAATGAAATTTTTAAAAATAAATAATAAATTCGTTCATTTTACATCATAAAAATATTAAAAAAATATATTATTGATATTTCTGATGAATAATTATTTTTTTATGCCGAAAACCTAGGGTCATCCTAAGATGACCTTTCCTAATTTTTACGGGAAAATTAAAAAATGAAATTTTTAAAAATAAATAATAAATTCGTTCATTTTACATCATAAAAATATTAAAAAAATATATTATTGATATTTCTGATGAATAATTATTTTTTTATTCCGAAAACCTAGGGTCATCCTACGATGACCTTTCATAATTTTTACGGGTAAATTAAAAAATGAAATTTTTAAAAATAAATAATAAATTCGTTCATTTTACATCATAAAAATATTAAAAAAATATATTATTGATATTTCTGATGAATAATTATTTTTTTATGCCGAAAACCTAGGGTCATCCTAAGATGACCTTTCCTAATTTTTACGGGAAAATTAAAAAATGAAATTTTTAAAAATAAATAATAAATTCGTTCATTTTACATCATAAAAATATTAAAAAAATATATTATTGATATTTATGATGAATAATTATTTTTTTATGCCGAAAACCTAGGGTCATCCTACGATGACCTTTCATAATTTTTGCGGGAAAATTAAAAAATGGAATTTTTAAAAATAAATAATAAATTCGTTCATTTTACATCATAAAAATATTAAAAAAATATATTATTGATATTTCTGATGAATAATTATTTTTTTATGCCGAAAACCTAGGGTCATCCTACGATGACCTTTCATAATTTTTACGGGAAAATTAAAAAATGAAATTTTTAAAAATAAATAATAAATTCGTTCATTTTACATCATAAAAATATTAAAAAAATATATTATTGATATTTCTGATGAATAATTATTTTTTTATTCCGAAAACCTAGGGTCATCCTACGATGACCTTTCATAATTTTTACGGGTAAATTAAAAAATGAAATTTTTAAAAATAAATAATAAATTCGTTCATTTTACATCATAAAAATATTAAAAAAATATATTATTGATATTTCTGATGAATAATTATTTTTTTATGCCGAAAACCTAGGGTCATCCTAAGATGACCTTTCCTAATTTTTACGGGAAAATTAAAAAATGAAATTTTTAAAAATAAATAATAAATTCGTTCATTTTACATCATAAAAATATTAAAAAAATATATTATTGATATTTATGATGAATAATTATTTTTTTATGCCGAAAACCTAGGGTCATCCTACGATGACCTTTCATAATTTTTGCGGGAAAATTAAAAAATGGAATTTTTAAAAATAAATAATAAATTCGTTCATTTTACATCATAAAAATATTAAAAAAATATATTATTGATATTTCTGATGAATAATTATTTTTTTATGCCGAAAACCTAGGGTCATCCTACGATGACCTTTCATAATTTTTACGGGAAAATTAAAAAATGAAATTTTTAAAAATAAATAATAAATTCGTTCATTTTACATTATAAAAATATTAAAAAAATATATTATTGATATTTCTTAATAGAAATTATTTTTTTATGCCGAAAACCTAGGGTTATCCTACGATGACCTTTCATAATTTTTACGGGAAAATTAAAAAATGAAATTTTTAAAAATAAATAATAAATTCGTTCATTTTACATCATAAAAATATTAAAAAAATATATTATTGATATTTCTGATGAATAATTATTTTTTTAAGCCGAAAACCTAGGGTCATCCTACTATGACCTTTCATAATTTTTGCGGGAAAATTAAAAAATGGAATTTTTAAAAATAAATAATAAATTCGTTCATTTTACATCATAAAAATATTAAAAAAATATATTATTGATATTTCTGATGAATAATTATTTTTTTATGCCGAAAACCTAGGGTTATCCTACGATGACCTTTCATAATTTTTACGGGAAAATTAAAAAATGAAATTTTTAAAAATAAATAATAAATTCGTTCATTTTACATCATAAAAATATTAAAAAAATATATTATTGATATTTCTGATGAATAATTATTTTTTTAAGCCGAAAACCTAGGGTCATCCTACGATGACCTTTCATAATTTTTACCGGAAAATTAAAAAATGAAATTATTAAAAATAAATAATAAATTCGTTCATTTTACTTCATAAAAATATTAAAAAAACATATTATTCATATTTCTTACTAAAAATTATTTTTTTATGCCGAAAACCTAGGGTCATTCTACGATGACCTTTCATAATTTTTACGGGAAAATTAAAAAATGAAATTTTTAAAAATAAATAATAAATTCGTTCATTTTACATCATAAAAATATTAAAAAAATATATTATTGATATTTCTTAATAAAAATTATTTTTTTATGCCGAAAACCTAGGGTCATCCTACGATGACCTTTCCTAATTTTTACGGGAAAATTAAAAAATGAAATTTTTAAAAATAAATAATAAATTCGTTCATTTTACATCATAAAAATATTAAAAAAATATATTATTGATATTTATGATGAATAATTATTTTTTTATGCCGAAAACCTAGGGTCATCCTACGATGACCTTTCATAATTTTTGCGGGAAAATTAAAAAATGGAATTTTTAAAAATAAATAATAAATTCGTTCATTTTACATCATAAAAATATTAAAAAAAATATATTATTGATATTTATGATGAATAATTATTTTTTTATGCCGAAAC
Source organism: Labia minor (assembly GCA_963082975.1). Lineage (NCBI taxonomy): Eukaryota > Metazoa > Arthropoda > Insecta > Dermaptera > Spongiphoridae > Labia > Labia minor. The sequence goes on from OY720345.1 coordinate 83,520,574, forward strand.
CCTAGGGTCATCCTACGATGACCTTTCATAATTTTTACGGGAAAATTAAAAAATGGAATTTTTAAAAATAAATAATAAATTCGTTCATTTTACATCATAAAAATATTAAAAAAATATATTATTGATATTTATGATGAATAATTATTTTTTTATGCCGAAAACCTAGGGTCATCCTACGATGACCTTTCATAATTTTTACGGGAAAATTAAAAAATGAAATTTTTAAAAATAAATAATAAATTCGTTCATTTTACATCATAAAAATATTAAAAAAATATATTATTGATATTTCTGATGAATAATTATTTTTTTATGCCGAAAACCTAGGGTCATCCTACGATGACCTTTCCTAATTTTTACGGGAAAATTAAAAAATGAAATTTTTAAAAATAAATAATAAATTCGTTCATTTTACATCATAAAAATATTAAAAAAATATATTATTGATATTTATGATGAATAATTATTTTTTTATGCCGAAAACCTAGGGTCATCCTACGATGACCTTTCATAATTTTTGCGGGAAAATTAAAAAATGGAATTTTTAAAAATAAATAATAAATTCGTTCATTTTACATCATAAAAATATTAAAAAAATATATTATTGATATTTCTGATGAATAATTATTTTTTTATGCCGAAAACCTAGGGTCATCCTACGATGACCTTTCCTAATTTTTACGGGAAAATTAAAAAATGAAATTTTTAAAAATAAATAATAAATTCGTTCATTTTACATGATAAAAATATTAAAAAAATATATTATTCATATTTCTTAATAAAAATTATTTTTTTATGCCGAAAACCTAGGGTCATCCTACGATGACCTTTCATAATTTTTACGGGAAAATTAAAAAATGAAATTTTTAAAAATAAATAATAAATTCGTTCATTTTACATCATAAAAATATTAAAAAAATATATTATTGATATTTATGATGAATAATTATTTTTTTATGCCGAAACCCTAGGGTCATCCTACGATGACCTTTCATAATTTTTACGGGAAAATTAAAAAATGGAATTTTTAAAAATAAATAATAAATTCGTTCATTTTACATCATAAAAATATTAAAAAAATATATTATTGATATTTATGATGAATAATTATTTTTTTATGCCGAAAACCTAGGGTCATCCTACGATGACCTTTCATAATTTTTACGGGAAAATTAAAAAATGAAATTTTTAAAAATAAATAATAAATTCGTTCATTTTACATTATAAAAATATTAAAAAAATATATTATTGATATTTCTTAATAGAAATTATTTTTTTATGCCGAAAACCTAGGGTCATCCTACGATGACCTTTCATAATTTTTACGGGAAAATTAAAAAATGAAATTTTTAAAAATAAATAATAAATTCGTTCATTTTACATCATAAAATTATTAAAAAAATATATTATTGATATTTCTGATGAATAATTATTTTTTTATTCCGAAAACCTAGGGTCATCCTACGATGACCTTTCATAATTTTTACGGGTAAATTAAAAAATGAAATTTTTAAAAATAAATAATAAATTCGTTCATTTTACATCATAAAAATATTAAAAAAATATATTATTGATATTTCTGATGAATAATTATTTTTTTATGCCGAAAACCTAGGGTCATCCTAAGATGACCTTTCCTAATTTTTACGGGAAAATTAAAAAATGAAATTTTTAAAAATAAATAATAAATTCGTTCATTTTACATCATAAAAATATTAAAAAAATATATTATTGATATTTCTGATGAATAATTATTTTTTTATTCCGAAAACCTAGGGTCATCCTACGATGACCTTTCATAATTTTTACGGGTAAATTAAAAAATGAAATTTTTAAAAATAAATAATAAATTCGTTCATTTTACATCATAAAAATATTAAAAAAATATATTATTGATATTTCTGATGAATAATTATTTTTTTATGCCGAAAACCTAGGGTCATCCTAAGATGACCTTTCCTAATTTTTACGGGAAAATTAAAAAATGAAATTTTTAAAAATAAATAATAAATTCGTTCATTTTACATCATAAAAATATTAAAAAAATATATTATTGATATTTATGATGAATAATTATTTTTTTATGCCGAAAACCTAGGGTCATCCTACGATGACCTTTCATAATTTTTACGGGAAAATTAAAAAATGAAATTTTTAAAAATAAATAATAAATTCGTTCATTTTACATTATAAAAATATTAAAAAAATATATTATTGATATTTCTTAATAGAAATTATTTTTTTATGCCGAAAACCTAGGGTCATCCTACGATGACCTTTCATAATTTTTACGGGAAAATTAAAAAATGAAATTTTTAAAAATAAATAATAAATTCGTTCATTTTACATCATAAAAATATTAAAAAAATATATTATTGATATTTCTGATGAATAATTATTTTTTTATTCCGAAAACCTAGGGTCATCCTACGATGACCTTTCATAATTTTTACGGGTAAATTAAAAAATGAAATTTTTAAAAATAAATAATAAATTCGTTCATTTTACATCATAAAAATATTAAAAAAATATATTATTGATATTTCTGATGAATAATTATTTTTTTATGCCGAAAACCTAGGGTCATCCTAAGATGACCTTTCCTAATTTTTACGGGAAAATTAAAAAATGAAATTTTTAAAAATAAATAATAAATTCGTTCATTTTACATCATAAAAATATTAAAAAAATATATTATTGATATTTATGATGAATAATTATTTTTTTATGCCGAAAACCTAGGGTCATCCTACGATGACCTTTCATAATTTTTGCGGGAAAATTAAAAAATGGAATTTTTAAAAATAAATAATAAATTCGTTCATTTTACATCATAAAAATATTAAAAAAATATATTATTGATATTTCTGATGAATAATTATTTTTTTATGCCGAAAACCTAGGGTCATCCTACGATGACCTTTCATAATTTTTACGGGAAAATTAAAAAATGAAATTTTTAAAAATAAATAATAAATTCGTTCATTTTACATTAGAAAAATATTAAAAAAATATATTATTGATATTTCTTAATAGAAATTATTTTTTTATGCCGAAAACCTAGGGTTATCCTACGATGACCTTTCATAATTTTTACGGGAAAATTAAAAAATGAAATTTTTAAAAATAAATAATAAATTCGTTCATTTTACATCATAAAAATATTAAAAAAATATATTATTGATATTTCTGATGAATAATTATTTTTTTAAGCCGAAAACCTAGGGTCATCCTACTATGACCTTTCATAATTTTTGCGGGAAAATTAAAAAATGGAATTTTTAAAAATAAATAATAAATTCGTTCATTTTACATCATAAAAATATTAAAAAAATATATTATTGATATTTCTGATGAATAATTATTTTTTTATGCCGAAAACCTAGGGTTATCCTACGATGACCTTTCATAATTTTTACGGGAAAATTAAAAAATGAAATTTTTAAAAATAAATAATAAATTCGTTCATTTTACATCATAAAAATATTAAAAAAATATATTATTGATATTTCTGATGAATAATTATTTTTTTAAGCCGAAAACCTAGGGTCATCCTACGATGACCTTTCATAATTTTTACCGGAAAATTAAAAAATGAAATTATTAAAAATAAATAATAAATTCGTTCATTTTACTTCATAAAAATATTAAAAAAACATATTATTCATATTTCTTACTAAAAATTATTTTTTTATGCCGAAAACCTAGGGTCATTCTACGATGACCTTTCATAATTTTTACGGGAAAATTAAAAAATGAAATTTTTAAAAATAAATAATAAATTCGTTCATTTTACATCATAAAAATATTAAAAAAATATATTATTGATATTTCTTAATAAAAATTATTTTTTTATGCCGAAAACATAGGGTCATCCTACGATGACCTTTCCTAATTTTTACGGGAAAATTAAAAAATGAAATTTTTAAAAATAAATAATAAATTCGTTCATTTTACATCATAAAAATATTAAAAAAATATATTATTGATATTTATGATGAATAATTATTTTTTTATGCCGAAAACCTAGGGTCATCCTACGATGACCTTTCATAATTTTTGCGGGAAAATTAAAAAATGGAATTTTTAAAAATAAATAATAAATTCGTTCATTTTACATCATAAAAATATTAAAAAAAATATATTATTGATATTTATGATGAATAATTATTTTTTTATGCCGAAACCCTAGGGTCATCCTACGATGACCTTTCATAATTTTTACGGGAAAATTAAAAAATGGAATTTTTAAAAATAAATAATAAATTCGTTCATTTTACATCATAAAAATATTAAAAAAATATATTATTGATATTTATGATGAATAATTATTTTTTTATGCCGAAAACCTAGGGTCATCCTACGATGACCTTTCATAATTTTTACGGGAAAATTAAAAAATGAAATTTTTAAAAATAAATAATAAATTCGTTCATTTTACATCATAAAAATATTAAAAAAATATATTATTGATATTTCTGATGAATAATTATTTTTTTATGCCGAAAACCTAGGGTCATCCTACGATGACCTTTCCTAATTTTTACGGGAAAATTAAAAAATGAAATTTTTAAAAATAAATAATAAATTCGTTCATTTTACATCATAAAAATATTAAAAAAATATATTATTGATATTTATGATGAATAATTATTTTTTTATGCCGAAAACCTAGGGTCATCCTACGATGACCTTTCATAATTTTTGCGGGAAAATTAAAAAATGGAATTTTTAAAAATAAATAATAAATTCGTTCATTTTACATCATAAAAATATTAAAAAAATATATTATTGATATTTCTGATGAATAATTATTTTTTTATGCCGAAAACCTAGGGTCATCCTACGATGACCTTTCCTAATTTTTACGGGAAAATTAAAAAATGAAATTTTTAAAAATACATAATAAATTCGTTCATTTTACATGATAAAAATATTAAAAAAATATATTATTCATATTTCTTAATAAAAATTATTTTTTTATGCCGAAAACCTAGGGTCATCCTACGATGACCTTTCATAATTTTTACGGGAAAATTAAAAAATGAAATTTTTAAAAATAAATAATAAATTCGTTCATTTTACATCATGAAAATATTAAAAAAATATATTATTGATAATTCTGATGAATAATTATTTTTTTATGCCGAAAACCTAGGGTCATCCTACGATGACCTTTCCTAATTTTTACGGGAAAATTAAAAAATGAAATTTTTAAAAATAAATAATAAATTCGTTCATTTTACATCATAAAAATATTAAAAAAATATATTATTGATATTTCTGATGAATAATTATTTTTTTATGCCGAAAACCTAGGGTCATCCTACGATGACCTTTCATAATTTTTACGGGAAAATTAAAAAATGAAATTTTTAAAAATAAATAATAAATTCGTTCATTTTACATCATAAAAATATTAAAAAAATATATTATTGATATTTCTGATGAATAATTATTTTTTTATGCCGAAAACCTAGGGTCATCCTACGATGACCTTTCATAATTTTTACGGGAAAATTAAAAAATGAAATTTTTAAAAATAAATAATAAATTCGTTCATTTTACATCATAAAAATATTAAAAAAAATATATTATTGATATTTATGATGAATAATTATTTTTTTATGCCGAAACCCTAGGGTCATCCTACGATGACCTTTCATAATTTTTACGGGAAAATTAAAAAATGGAATTTTTAAAAATAAATAATAAATTCGTTCATTTTACATCATAAAAATATTAAAAAAATATATTATTGATATTTATGATGAATAATTATTTTTTTATGCCGAAAACCTAGGGTCATCCTACGATGACCTTTCATAATTTTTACGGGAAAATTAAAAAATGAAATTTTTAAAAATAAATAATAAATTCGTTCATTTTACATTATAAAAATTTTAAAAAAATATATTATTGATATTTCTTAATAGAAATTATTTTTTTATGCCGAAAACCTAGGGTCATCCTACGATGACCTTTCATAATTTTTACGGGAAAATTAAAAAATGAAATTTTTAAAAATAAATAATAAATTCGTTCATTTTACATCATAAAAATATTAAAAAAATATATTATTGATATTTCTGATGAATAATTATTTTTTTATTCCGAAAACCTAGGGTCATCCTACGATGACCTTTCATAATTTTTACGGGAAAATTAAAAAATGAAATTTTTAAAAATAAATAATAAATTCGTTCATTTTACATCATAAAAATATTAAAAAAATATATTATTGATATTTATGATGAATAATTATTTTTTTATGCCGAAACCCTAGGGTCATCCTACGATGACCTTTCATAATTTTTACGGGAAAATTAAAAAATGGAATTTTTAAAAATAAATAATAAATTCGTTCATTTTACATCATAAAAATATTAAAAAAATATATTATTGATATTTATGATGAATAATTATTTTTTTATGCCGAAAACCTAGGGTCATCCTACGAACACCTTTCATAATTTTTACGGGAAAATTAAAAAATGAAATTTTTAAAAATAAATAATAAATTCGTTCATTTTACATTATAAAAATATTAAAAAAATATATTATTGATATTTCTTAATAGAAATTATTTTTTTATGCCGAAAACCTAGGGTCATCCTACGATGACCTTTCATAATTTTTACAGGAAAATTAAAAAATGAAATTTTTAAAAATAAATAATAAATTCGTTCATTTTACATCATAAAAATATTAAAAAAATATATTATTGATATTTCTGATGAATAATTATTTTTTTATTCCGAAAACCTAGGGTCATCCTACGATGACCTTTCATAATTTTTACGGGTAAATTAAAAAATGAAATTTTTAAAAATAAATAATAAATTCGTTCATTTTACATCATAAAAATATTAAAAAAATATATTATTGATATTTCTGATGAATAATTATTTTTTTATGCCGAAAACCTAGGGTCATCCTAAGATGACCTTTCCTAATTTTTACGGGAAAATTAAAAAATGAAATTTTTAAAAATAAATAATAAATTCGTTCATTTTAAATCATAAAAATATTAAAAAAATATATTATTGATATTTATGATGAATAATTATTTTTTTATGCCGAAAACCTAGGGTCATCCTACGATGACCTTTCATAATTTTTGCGGGAAAATTAAAAAATGGAATTTTTAAAAATAAATAATAAATTCGTTCATTTTACATCATAAAAATATTAAAAAAATATATTATTGATATTTCTGATGAATAATTATTTTTTTATGCCGAAAACCTAGGGTCATCCTACGATGACCTTTCATAATTTTTACGGGAAAATTAAAAAATGAAATTTTTAAAAATAAATAATAAATTCGTTCATTTTACATCATGAAAATATTAAAAAAATATATTATTGATAATTCTGATGAATAATTATTTTTTTATGCCGAAAACCTAGGGTCATCCTACGATGACCTTTCCTAATTTTTACGGGAAAATTAAAAAATGAAATTTTTAAAAATAAATAATAAATTCGTTCATTTTACATCATAAAAATATTAAAAAAATATATTATTGATATTTCTGATGAATAATTATTTTTTTATGCCGAAAACCTAGGGTCATCCTACGATGACCTTTCATAATTTTTACGGGAAAATTAAAAAATGAAATTTTTAAAAATAAATAATAAATTCGTTCATTTTACATCATAAAAATATTAAAAAAATATATTATTGATATTTCTGATGAATAATTATTTTTTTATGCCGAAAACCTAGGGTCATCCTACGATGACCTTTCATAATTTTTACGGGAAAATTAAAAAATGAAATTTTTAAAAATAAATAATAAATTCGTTCATTTTACATCATAAAAATATTAAAAAAATATATTATTGATATTTATGATGAATAATTATTTTTTTATGCCGAAAACCTAGGGTCATCCTACGATGACCTTTCATAATTTTTACGGGAAAATTAAAAAATGGAATTTTTAAAAATAAATAATAAATTCGTTCATTTTACATCATAAAAATATTAAAAAAATATATTATTGATATTTATGATGAATAATTATTTTTTTATGCCGAAAACCTAGGGTCATCCTACGATGACCTTTCATAATTTTTACGGGAAAATTAAAAAATGAAATTTTTAAAAATAAATAATAAATTCGTTCATTTTACATTATAAAAATTTTAAAAAAATATATTATTGATATTTCTTAATAGAAATTATTTTTTTATGCCGAAAACCTAGGGTCATCCTACGATGACCTTTCATAATTTTTACGGGAAAATTAAAAAATGAAATTTTTAAAAATAAATAATAAATTCGTTCATTTTACATCATAAAAATATTAAAAAAATATATTATTGATATTTCTGATGAATAATTATTTTTTTATTCCGAAAACCTAGGGTCATCCTACGATGACCTTTCATAATTTTTACGGGAAAATTAAAAAATGAAATTTTTAAAAATAAATAATAAATTCGTTCATTTTACATCATAAAAATATTAAAAAAATATATTATTGATATTTATGATGAATAATTATTTTTTTATGCCGAAACCCTAGGGTCATCCTACGATGACCTTTCATAATTTTTACGGGAAAATTAAAAAATGGAATTTTTAAAAATAAATAATAAATTCGTTCATTTTACATCATAAAAATATTAAAAAAATATATTATTGATATTTATGATGAATAATTATTTTTTTATGCCGAAAACCTAGGGTCATCCTACGAACACCTTTCATAATTTTTACGGGAAAATTAAAAAATGAAATTTTTAAAAATAAATAATAAATTCGTTCATTTTACATTATAAAAATATTAAAAAAATATATTATTGATATTTCTTAATAGAAATTATTTTTTTATGCCGAAAACCTAGGGTCATCCTACGATGACCTTTCATAATTTTTACAGGAAAATTAAAAAATGAAATTTTTAAAAATAAATAATAAATTCGTTCATTTTACATCATAAAAATATTAAAAAAATATATTATTGATATTTCTGATGAATAATTATTTTTTTATTCCGAAAACCTAGGGTCATCCTACGATGACCTTTCATAATTTTTACGGGTAAATTAAAAAATGAAATTTTTAAAAATAAATAATAAATTCGTTCATTTTACATCATAAAAATATTAAAAAAATATATTATTGATATTTCTGATGAATAATTATTTTTTTATGCCGAAAACCTAGGGTCATCCTAAGATGACCTTTCCTAATTTTTACGGGAAAATTAAAAAATGAAATTTTTAAAAATAAATAATAAATTCGTTCATTTTAAATCATAAAAATATTAAAAAAATATATTATTGATATTTATGATGAATAATTATTTTTTTATGCCGAAAACCTAGGGTCATCCTACGATGACCTTTCATAATTTTTGCGGGAAAATTAAAAAATGGAATTTTTAAAAATAAATAATAAATTCGTTCATTTTACATCATAAAAATATTAAAAAAATATATTATTGATATTTCTGATGAATAATTATTTTTTTATGCCGAAAACCTAGGGTCATCCTACGATGACCTTTCATAATTTTTACGGGAAAATTAAAAAATGAAATTTTTAAAAATAAATAATAAATTCGTTCATTTTACATTATAAAAATATTAAAAAAATATATTATTGATATTTCTTAATAGAAATTATTTTTTTATGCCGAAAACCTAGGGTTATCCTACGATGACCTTTCATAATTTTTACGGGAAAATTAAAAAATGAAATTTTTAAAAATAAATAATAAATTCGTTCATTTTACATCATAAAAATATTAAAAAAATATATTATTGATATTTCTGATGAATAATTATTTTTTTAAGCCGAAAACCTAGGGTCATCCTACGATGACCTTTCATAATTTTTACCGGAAAATTAAAAAATGAAATTATTAAAAATAAATAATAAATTCGTTCATTTTACTTCATAAAAATATTAAAAAAACATATTATTCATATTTCTTACTAAAAATTATTTTTTTATGCCGAAAACCTAGGGTCATTCTACGATGACCTTTCATAATTTTTACGGGAAAATTAAAAAATGAAATTTTTAAAAATAAATAATAAATTCGTTCATTTTACATCATAAAAATATTAAAAAAATATATTATTGATATTTCTTAATAAAAATTATTTTTTTATGCCGAAAACCTAGGGTCATCCTACGATGACCTTTCCTAATTTTTACGGGAAAATTAAAAAATGAAATTTTTAAAAATAAATAATAAATTCGTTCATTTTACATCATAAAAATATTAAAAAAATATATTATTGATATTTCTGATGAATAATTATTTTTTTATGCCGAAAACCTAGGGTCATCCTACGATGACCTTTCCTAATTTTTACGGGAAAATTAAAAAATGAAATTTTTAAAAATAAATAATAAATTCGTTCATTTTACATCATAAAAATATTAAAAAAATATATTATTCATATTTCTTAATAAAAATTATTTTTTTATGCCGAAAACCTAGGGTCATCCTACGATGACCTTTCATAATTTTTACGGTAAAATTAAAAAATGAAATTTTTAAAAATAAATAATAAATTCGTTCATTTTACATCATTAAAATATTAAAAAAATATATTATTGATATTTCTGATGAATAATTATTTTTTTATGCCGAAAACCTAGGGTCATCCTACGATGACCTTTCATAATTTTTACGGGAAAATTAAAAAATGAAATTTTTAAAAATAAATAATAAATTCGTTCATTTTACATCATAAAAATATTAAAAAAAATATATTATTGATATTTATGATGAATAATTATTTTTTTATGCCGAAACCCTAGGGTCATCCTACGATGACCTTTCATAATTTTTACGGGAAAATTAAAAAATGGAATTTTTAAAAATAAATAATAAATTCGTTCATTTTACATCATAAAAATATTAAAAAAATATATTATTGATATTTATGATGAATAATTATTTTTTTATGCCGAAAACCTAGGGTCATCCTACGATGACCTTTCATAATTTTTACGGGAAAATTAAAAAATGAAATTTTTAAAAATAAATAATAAATTCGTTCATTTTACATTATAAAAATTTTAAAAAAATATATTATTGATATTTCTTAATAGAAATTATTTTTTTATGCCGAAAACCTAGGGTCATCCTACGATGACCTTTCATAATTTTTACGGGAAAATTAAAAAATGAAATTTTTAAAAATAAATAATAAATTCGTTCATTTTACATCATAAAAATATTAAAAAAATATATTATTGATATTTCTGATGAATAATTATTTTTTTATTCCGAAAACCTAGGGTCATCCTACGATGACCTTTCATAATTTTTACGGGAAAATTAAAAAATGAAATTTTTAAAAATAAATAATAAATTCGTTCATTTTACATCATAAAAATATTAAAAAAATATATTATTGATATTTATGATGAATAATTATTTTTTTATGCCGAAAACCTAGGGTCATCCTACGATGACCTTTCCTAATTTTTACGGGAAAATTAAAAAATGAAATTTTTAAAAATAAATAATAAATTCGTTCATTTTACATGATAAAAATATTAAAAAAATATATTATTCATATTTCTTAATAAAAATTATTTTTTTATGCCGAAAACCTAGGGTCATCCTACTATGACCTTTCATAATTTTTAAAGGAAAATTAAAAAATGAAATTTTTAAAAATAAATAATAAATTCGTTCATTTTACATCATAAAAATATTAAAAAAATATATTATTGATATTTATGATGAATAATTATTTTTTTATGCCGAAAACCTAGGGTCATCCTACGATGACCTTTCATAATTTTTACGGGAAAATTAAAAAATGAAATTTTTAAAAATAAATAATAAATTCGTTCATTTTACATTATAAAAATATTAAAAAAATATATTATTGATATTTCTTAATAGAAATTATTTTTTTATGCCGAAAACCTAGGGTCATCCTACGATGACCTTTCATAATTTTTACGGGAAAATTAAAAAATGAAATTTTTAAAAATAAATAATAAATTCGTTCATTTTACATCATAAAATTATTAAAAAAATATATTATTGATATTTCTGATGAATAATTATTTTTTTATTCCGAAAACCTAGGGTCATCCTACGATGACCTTTCATAATTTTTACGGGTAAATTAAAAAATGAAATTTTTAAAAATAAATAATAAATTCGTTCATTTTACATCATAAAAATATTAAAAAAATATATTATTGATATTTCTGATGAATAATTATTTTTTTATGCCGAAAACCTAGGGTCATCCTAAGATGACCTTTCCTAATTTTTACGGGAAAATTAAAAAATGAAATTTTTAAAAATAAATAATAAATTCGTTCATTTTACATCATAAAAATATTAAAAAAATATATTATTGATATTTCTGATGAATAATTATTTTTTTATTCCGAAAACCTAGGGTCATCCTACGATGACCTTTCATAATTTTTACGGGTAAATTAAAAAATGAAATTTTTAAAAATAAATAATAAATTCGTTCATTTTACATCATAAAAATATTAAAAAAATATATTATTGATATTTCTGATGAATAATTATTTTTTTATGCCGAAAACCTAGGGTCATCCTAAGATGACCTTTCCTAATTTTTACGGGAAAATTAAAAAATGAAATTTTTAAAAATAAATAATAAATTCGTTCATTTTACATCATAAAAATATTAAAAAAATATATTATTGATATTTATGATGAATAATTATTTTTTTATGCCGAAAACCTAGGGTCATCCTACGATGACCTTTCATAATTTTTACGGGAAAATTAAAAAATGAAATTTTTAAAAATAAATAATAAATTCGTTCATTTTACATTATAAAAATATTAAAAAAATATATTATTGATATTTCTTAATAGAAATTATTTTTTTATGCCGAAAACCTAGGGTCATCCTACGATGACCTTTCATAATTTTTACGGGAAAATTAAAAAATGAAATTTTTAAAAATAAATAATAAATTCGTTCATTTTACATCATAAAAATATTAAAAAAATATATTATTGATATTTCTGATGAATAATTATTTTTTTATTCCGAAAACCTAGGGTCATCCTACGATGACCTTTCATAATTTTTACGGGAAAATTAAAAAATGAAATTTTTAAAAATAAATAATAAATTCGTTCATTTTACATCATAAAAATATTAAAAAAATATATTATTGATATTTATGATGAATAATTATTTTTTTATGCCGAAAACCTAGGGTCATCCTACGATGACCTTTCCTAATTTTTACGGGAAAATTAAAAAATGAAATTTTTAAAAATAAATAATAAATTCGTTCATTTTACATGATAAAAATATTAAAAAAATATATTATTCATATTTCTTAATAAAAATTATTTTTTTATGCCGAAAACCTAGGGTCATCCTACTATGACCTTTCATAATTTTTAAAGGAAAATTAAAAAATGAAATTTTTAAAAATAAATAATAAATTCGTTCATTTTACATCATAAAAATATTAAAAAAATATATTATTGATATTTATGATGAATAATTATTTTTTTATGCCGAAAACCTAGGGTCATCCTACGATGACCTTTCATAATTTTTACGGGAAAATTAAAAAATGAAATTTTTAAAAATAAATAATAAATTCGTTCATTTTACATTATAAAAATATTAAAAAAATATATTATTGATATTTCTTAATAGAAATTATTTTTTTATGCCGAAAACCTAGGGTCATCCTACGATGACCTTTCATAATTTTTACGGGAAAATTAAAAAATGAAATTTTTAAAAATAAATAATAAATTCGTTCATTTTACATCATAAAATTATTAAAAAAATATATTATTGATATTTCTGATGAATAATTATTTTTTTATTCCGAAAACCTAGGGTCATCCTACGATGACCTTTCATAATTTTTACGGGTAAATTAAAAAATGAAATTTTTAAAAATAAATAATAAATTCGTTCATTTTACATCATAAAAATATTAAAAAAATATATTATTGATATTTCTGATGAATAATTATTTTTTTATGCCGAAAACCTAGGGTCATCCTAAGATGACCTTTCCTAATTTTTACGGGAAAATTAAAAAATGAAATTTTTAAAAATAAATAATAAATTCGTTCATTTTACATCATAAAAATATTAAAAAAATATATTATTGATATTTCTGATGAATAATTATTTTTTTATTCCGAAAACCTAGGGTCATCCTACGATGACCTTTCATAATTTTTACGGGTAAATTAAAAAATGAAATTTTTAAAAATAAATAATAAATTCGTTCATTTTACATCATAAAAATATTAAAAAAATATATTATTGATATTTCTGATGAATAATTATTTTTTTATGCCGAAAACCTAGGGTCATCCTAAGATGACCTTTCCTAATTTTTACGGGAAAATTAAAAAATGAAATTTTTAAAAATAAATAATAAATTCGTTCATTTTACATCATAAAAATATTAAAAAAATATATTATTGATATTTATGATGAATAATTATTTTTTTATGCCGAAAACCTAGGGTCATCCTACGATGACCTTTCATAATTTTTACGGGAAAATTAAAAAATGAAATTTTTAAAAATAAATAATAAATTCGTTCATTTTACATTATAAAAATATTAAAAAAATATATTATTGATATTTCTTAATAGAAATTATTTTTTTATGCCGAAAACCTAGGGTCATCCTACGATGACCTTTCATAATTTTTACGGGAAAATTAAAAAATGAAATTTTTAAAAATAAATAATAAATTCGTTCATTTTACATCATAAAAATATTAAAAAAATATATTATTGATATTTCTGATGAATAATTATTTTTTTATTCCGAAAACCTAGGGTCATCCTACGATGACCTTTCATAATTTTTACGGGTAAATTAAAAAATGAAATTTTTAAAAATAAATAATAAATTCGTTCATTTTACATCATAAAAATATTAAAAAAATATATTATTGATATTTCTGATGAATAATTATTTTTTTATGCCGAAAACCTAGGGTCATCCTAAGATGACCTTTCCTAATTTTTACGGGAAAATTAAAAAATGAAATTTTTAAAAATAAATAATAAATTCGTTCATTTTACATCATAAAAATATTAAAAAAATATATTATTGATATTTATGATGAATAATTATTTTTTTATGCCGAAAACCTAGGGTCATCCTACGATGACCTTTCATAATTTTTGCGGGAAAATTAAAAAATGGAATTTTTAAAAATAAATAATAAATTCGTTCATTTTACATCATAAAAATATTAAAAAAATATATTATTGATATTTCTGATGAATAATTATTTTTTTATGCCGAAAACCTAGGGTCATCCTACGATGACCTTTCATAATTTTTACGGGAAAATTAAAAAATGAAATTTTTAAAAATAAATAATAAATTCGTTCATTTTACATTATAAAAATATTAAAAAAATATATTATTGATATTTCTTAATAGAAATTATTTTTTTATGCCGAAAACCTAGGGTTATCCTACGATGACCTTTCATAATTTTTACGGGAAAATTAAAAAATGAAATTTTTAAAAATAAATAATAAATTCGTTCATTTTACATCATAAAAATATTAAAAAAATATATTATTGATATTTCTGATGAATAATTATTTTTTTAAGCCGAAAACCTAGGGTCATCCTACTATGACCTTTCATAATTTTTGCGGGAAAATTAAAAAATGGAATTTTTAAAAATAAATAATAAATTCGTTCATTTTACATCATAAAAATATTAAAAAAATATATTATTGATATTTCTGATGAATAATTATTTTTTTATGCCGAAAACCTAGGGTTATCCTACGATGACCTTTCATAATTTTTACGGGAAAATTAAAAAATGAAATTTTTAAAAATAAATAATAAATTCGTTCATTTTACATCATAAAAATATTAAAAAAATATATTATTGATATTTCTGATGAATAATTATTTTTTTAAGCCGAAAACCTAGGGTCATCCTACGATGACCTTTCATAATTTTTACCGGAAAATTAAAAAATGAAATTATTAAAAATAAATAATAAATTCGTTCATTTTACTTCATAAAAATATTAAAAAAACATATTATTCATATTTCTTACTAAAAATTATTTTTTTATGCCGAAAACCTAGGGTCATTCTACGATGACCTTTCATAATTTTTACGGGAAAATTAAAAAATGAAATTTTTAAAAATAAATAATAAATTCGTTCATTTTACATCATAAAAATATTAAAAAAATATATTATTGATATTTCTTAATAAAAATTATTTTTTTATGCCGAAAACATAGGGTCATCCTACGATGACCTTTCCTAATTTTTACGGGAAAATTAAAAAATGAAATTTTTAAAAATAAATAATAAATTCGTTCATTTTACATCATAAAAATATTAAAAAAATATATTATTGATATTTATGATGAATAATTATTTTTTTATGCCGAAAACCTAGGGTCATCCTACGATGACCTTTCATAATTTTTGCGGGAAAATTAAAAAATGGAATTTTTAAAAATAAATAATAAATTCGTTCATTTTACATCATAAAAATATTAAAAAAAATATATTATTGATATTTATGATGAATAATTATTTTTTTATGCCGAAACCCTAGGGTCATCCTACGATGACCTTTCATAATTTTTACGGGAAAATTAAAAAATGGAATTTTTAAAAATAAATAATAAATTCGTTCATTTTACATCATAAAAATATTAAAAAAATATATTATTGATATTTATGATGAATAATTATTTTTTTATGCCGAAAACCTAGGGTCATCCTACGATGACCTTTCATAATTTTTACGGGAAAATTAAAAAATGAAATTTTTAAAAATAAATAATAAATTCGTTCATTTTACATCATAAAAATATTAAAAAAATATATTATTGATATTTCTGATGAATAATTATTTTTTTATGCCGAAAACCTAGGGTCATCCTACGATGACCTTTCCTAATTTTTACGGGAAAATTAAAAAATGAAATTTTTAAAAATAAATAATAAATTCGTTCATTTTACATCATAAAAATATTAAAAAAATATATTATTGATATTTATGATGAATAATTATTTTTTTATGCCGAAAACCTAGGGTCATCCTACGATGACCTTTCATAATTTTTGCGGGAAAATTAAAAAATGGAATTTTTAAAAATAAATAATAAATTCGTTCATTTTACATCATAAAAATATTAAAAAAATATATTATTGATATTTCTGATGAATAATTATTTTTTTATGCCGAAAACCTAGGGTCATCCTACGATGACCTTTCCTAATTTTTACGGGAAAATTAAAAAATGAAATTTTTAAAAATAAATAATAAATTCGTTCATTTTACATGATAAAAATATTAAAAAAATATATTATTCATATTTCTTAATAAAAATTATTTTTTTATGCCGAAAACCTAGGGTCATCCTACGATGACCTTTCATAATTTTTACGGGAAAATTAAAAAATGAAATTTTTAAAAATAAATAATAAATTCGTTCATTTTACATCATGAAAATATTAAAAAAATATATTATTGATAATTCTGATGAATAATTATTTTTTTATGCCGAAAACCTAGGGTCATCCTACGATGACCTTTCCTAATTTTTACGGGAAAATTAAAAAATGAAATTTTTAAAAATAAATAATAAATTCGTTCATTTTACATCATAAAAATATTAAAAAAATATATTATTGATATTTCTGATGAATAATTATTTTTTTATGCCGAAAACCTAGGGTCATCCTACGATGACCTTTCATAATTTTTACGGGAAAATTAAAAAATGAAATTTTTAAAAATAAATAATAAATTCGTTCATTTTACATCATAAAAATATTAAAAAAATATATTATTGATATTTCTGATGAATAATTATTTTTTTATGCCGAAAACCTAGGGTCATCCTACGATGACCTTTCATAATTTTTACGGGAAAATTAAAAAATGAAATTTTTAAAAATAAATAATAAATTCGTTCATTTTACATCATAAAAATATTAAAAAAAATATATTATTGATATTTATGATGAATAATTATTTTTTTATGCCGAAACCCTAGGGTCATCCTACGATGACCTTTCATAATTTTTACGGGAAAATTAAAAAATGGAATTTTTAAAAATAAATAATAAATTCGTTCATTTTACATCATAAAAATATTAAAAAAATATATTATTGATATTTATGATGAATAATTATTTTTTTATGCCGAAAACCTAGGGTCATCCTACGATGACCTTTCATAATTTTTACGGGAAAATTAAAAAATGAAATTTTTAAAAATAAATAATAAATTCGTTCATTTTACATTATAAAAATTTTAAAAAAATATATTATTGATATTTCTTAATAGAAATTATTTTTTTATGCCGAAAACCTAGGGTCATCCTACGATGACCTTTCATAATTTTTACGGGAAAATTAAAAAATGAAATTTTTAAAAATAAATAATAAATTCGTTCATTTTACATCATAAAAATATTAAAAAAATATATTATTGATATTTCTGATGAATAATTATTTTTTTATTCCGAAAACCTAGGGTCATCCTACGATGACCTTTCATAATTTTTACGGGAAAATTAAAAAATGAAATTTTTAAAAATAAATAATAAATTCGTTCATTTTACATCATAAAAATATTAAAAAAATATATTATTGATATTTATGATGAATAATTATTTTTTTATGCCGAAACCCTAGGGTCATCCTACGATGACCTTTCATAATTTTTACGGGAAAATTAAAAAATGGAATTTTTAAAAATAAATAATAAATTCGTTCATTTTACATCATAAAAATATTAAAAAAATATATTATTGATATTTATGATGAATAATTATTTTTTTATGCCGAAAACCTAGGGTCATCCTACGAACACCTTTCATAATTTTTACGGGAAAATTAAAAAATGAAATTTTTAAAAATAAATAATAAATTCGTTCATTTTACATTATAAAAATATTAAAAAAATATATTATTGATATTTCTTAATAGAAATTATTTTTTTATGCCGAAAACCTAGGGTCATCCTACGATGACCTTTCATAATTTTTACAGGAAAATTAAAAAATGAAATTTTTAAAAATAAATAATAAATTCTTTCATTTTACATCATAAAAATATTAAAAAAATATATTATTGATATTTCTGATGAATAATTATTTTTTTATTCCGAAAACCTAGGGTCATCCTACGATGACCTTTCATAATTTTTACGGGTAAATTAAAAAATGAAATTTTTAAAAATAAATAATAAATTCGTTCATTTTACATCATAAAAATATTAAAAAAATATATTATTGATATTTCTGATGAATAATTATTTTTTTATGCCGAAAACCTAGGGTCATCCTAAGATGACCTTTCCTAATTTTTACGGGAAAATTAAAAAATGAAATTTTTAAAAATAAATAATAAATTCGTTCATTTTAAATCATAAAAATATTAAAAAAATATATTATTGATATTTATGATGAATAATTATTTTTTTATGCCGAAAACCTAGGGTCATCCTACGATGACCTTTCATAATTTTTGCGGGAAAATTAAAAAATGGAATTTTTAAAAATAAATAATAAATTCGTTCATTTTACATCATAAAAATATTAAAAAAATATATTATTGATATTTCTGATGAATAATTATTTTTTTATGCCGAAAACCTAGGGTCATCCTACGATGACCTTTCATAATTTTTACGGGAAAATTAAAAAATGAAATTTTTAAAAATAAATAATAAATTCGTTCATTTTACATCATGAAAATATTAAAAAAATATATTATTGATAATTCTGATGAATAATTATTTTTTTATGCCGAAAACCTAGGGTCATCCTACGATGACCTTTCCTAATTTTTACGGGAAAATTAAAAAATGAAATTTTTAAAAATAAATAATAAATTCGTTCATTTTACATCATAAAAATATTAAAAAAATATATTATTGATATTTCTGATGAATAATTATTTTTTTATGCCGAAAACCTAGGGTCATCCTACGATGACCTTTCATAATTTTTACGGGAAAATTAAAAAATGAAATTTTTAAAAATAAATAATAAATTCGTTCATTTTACATCATAAAAATATTAAAAAAATATATTATTGATATTTCTGATGAATAATTATTTTTTTATGCCGAAAACCTAGGGTCATCCTACGATGACCTTTCATAATTTTTACGGGAAAATTAAAAAATGAAATTTTTAAAAATAAATAATAAATTCGTTCATTTTACATCATAAAAATATTAAAAAAAATATATTATTGATATTTATGATGAATAATTATTTTTTTATGCCGAAACCCTAGGGTCATCCTACGATGACCTTTCATAATTTTTACGGGAAAATTAAAAAATGGAATTTTTAAAAATAAATAATAAATTCGTTCATTTTACATCATAAAAATATTAAAAAAATATATTATTGATATTTATGATGAATAATTATTTTTTTATGCCGAAAACCTAGGGTCATCCTACGATGACCTTTCATAATTTTTACGGGAAAATTAAAAAATGAAATTTTTAAAAATAAATAATAAATTCGTTCATTTTACATTATAAAAATTTTAAAAAAATATATTATTGATATTTCTTAATAGAAATTATTTTTTTATGCCGAAAACCTAGGGTCATCCTACGATGACCTTTCATAATTTTTACGGGAAAATTAAAAAATGAAATTTTTAAAAATAAATAATAAATTCGTTCATTTTACATCATAAAAATATTAAAAAAATATATTATTGATATTTCTGATGAATAATTATTTTTTTATTCCGAAAACCTAGGGTCATCCTACGATGACCTTTCATAATTTTTACGGGAAAATTAAAAAATGAAATTTTTAAAAATAAATAATAAATTCGTTCATTTTACATCATAAAAATATTAAAAAAATATATTATTGATATTTATGATGAATAATTATTTTTTTATGCCGAAACCCTAGGGTCATCCTACGATGACCTTTCATAATTTTTACGGGAAAATTAAAAAATGGAATTTTTAAAAATAAATAATAAATTCGTTCATTTTACATCATAAAAATATTAAAAAAATATATTATTGATATTTATGATGAATAATTATTTTTTTATGCCGAAAACCTAGGGTCATCCTACGAACACCTTTCATAATTTTTACGGGAAAATTAAAAAATGAAATTTTTAAAAATAAATAATAAATTCGTTCATTTTACATTATAAAAATATTAAAAAAATATATTATTGATATTTCTTAATAGAAATTATTTTTTTATGCCGAAAACCTAGGGTCATCCTACGATGACCTTTCATAATTTTTACAGGAAAATTAAAAAATGAAATTTTTAAAAATAAATAATAAATTCGTTCATTTTACATCATAAAAATATTAAAAAAATATATTATTGATATTTCTGATGAATAATTATTTTTTTATTCCGAAAACCTAGGGTCATCCTACGATGACCTTTCATAATTTTTACGGGTAAATTAAAAAATGAAATTTTTAAAAATAAATAATAAATTCGTTCATTTTACATCATAAAAATATTAAAAAAATATATTATTGATATTTCTGATGAATAATTATTTTTTTATGCCGAAAACCTAGGGTCATCCTAAGATGACCTTTCCTAATTTTTACGGGAAAATTAAAAAATGAAATTTTTAAAAATAAATAATAAATTCGTTCATTTTAAATCATAAAAATATTAAAAAAATATATTATTGATATTTATGATGAATAATTATTTTTTTATGCCGAAAACCTAGGGTCATCCTACGATGACCTTTCATAATTTTTGCGGGAAAATTAAAAAATGGAATTTTTAAAAATAAATAATAAATTCGTTCATTTTACATCATAAAAATATTAAAAAAATATATTATTGATATTTCTGATGAATAATTATTTTTTTATGCCGAAAACCTAGGGTCATCCTACGATGACCTTTCATAATTTTTACGGGAAAATTAAAAAATGAAATTTTTAAAAATAAATAATAAATTCGTTCATTTTACATTATAAAAATATTAAAAAAATATATTATTGATATTTCTTAATAGAAATTATTTTTTTATGCCGAAAACCTAGGGTTATCCTACGATGACCTTTCATAATTTTTACGGGAAAATTAAAAAATGAAATTTTTAAAAATAAATAATAAATTCGTTCATTTTACATCATAAAAATATTAAAAAAATATATTATTGATATTTCTGATGAATAATTATTTTTTTAAGCCGAAAACCTAGGGTCATCCTACGATGACCTTTCATAATTTTTACCGGAAAATTAAAAAATGAAATTATTAAAAATAAATAATAAATTCGTTCATTTTACTTCATAAAAATATTAAAAAAACATATTATTCATATTTCTTACTAAAAATTATTTTTTTATGCCGAAAACCTAGGGTCATTCTACGATGACCTTTCATAATTTTTACGGGAAAATTAAAAAATGAAATTTTTAAAAATAAATAATAAATTCGTTCATTTTACATCATAAAAATATTAAAAAAATATATTATTGATATTTCTTAATAAAAATTATTTTTTTATGCCGAAAACCTAGGGTCATCCTACGATGACCTTTCATAATTTTTACGGGAAAATTAAAAAATGAAATTTTTAAAAATAAATAATAAATTCGTTCATTTTACATCATAAAAATATTAAAAAAATATATTATTGATATTTCTGATGAATAATTATTTTTTTATGCCGAAAACCTAGGGTCATCCTACGATGACCTTTCCTAATTTTTACGGGAAAATTAAAAAATGAAATTTTTAAAAATAAATAATAAATTCGTTCATTTTACATCATAAAAATATTAAAAAAATATATTATTCATATTTCTTAATAAAAATTATTTTTTTATGCCGAAAACCTAGGGTCATCCTACGATGACCTTTCATAATTTTTACGGTAAAATTAAAAAATGAAATTTTTAAAAATAAATAATAAATTCGTTCATTTTACATCATTAAAATATTAAAAAAATATATTATTGATATTTCTGATGAATAATTATTTTTTTATGCCGAAAACCTAGGGTCATCCTACGATGACCTTTCATAATTTTTACGGGAAAATTAAAAAATGAAATTTTTAAAAATAAATAATAAATTCGTTCATTTTACATCATAAAAATATTAAAAAAAATATATTATTGATATTTATGATGAATAATTATTTTTTTATGCCGAAACCCTAGGGTCATCCTACGATGACCTTTCATAATTTTTACGGGAAAATTAAAAAATGGAATTTTTAAAAATAAATAATAAATTCGTTCATTTTACATCATAAAAATATTAAAAAAATATATTATTGATATTTATGATGAATAATTATTTTTTTATGCCGAAAACCTAGGGTCATCCTACGATGACCTTTCATAATTTTTACGGGAAAATTAAAAAATGAAATTTTTAAAAATAAATAATAAATTCGTTCATTTTACATTATAAAAATTTTAAAAAAATATATTATTGATATTTCTTAATAGAAATTATTTTTTTATGCCGAAAACCTAGGGTCATCCTACGATGACCTTTCATAATTTTTACGGGAAAATTAAAAAATGAAATTTTTAAAAATAAATAATAAATTCGTTCATTTTACATCATAAAAATATTAAAAAAATATATTATTGATATTTCTGATGAATAATTATTTTTTTATTCCGAAAACCTAGGGTCATCCTACGATGACCTTTCATAATTTTTACGGGAAAATTAAAAAATGAAATTTTTAAAAATAAATAATAAATTCGTTCATTTTACATCATAAAAATATTAAAAAAATATATTATTGATATTTATGATGAATAATTATTTTTTTATGCCGAAACCCTAGGGTCATCCTACGATGACCTTTCATAATTTTTACGGGAAAATTAAAAAATGGAATTTTTAAAAATAAATAATAAATTCGTTCATTTTACATCATAAAAATATTAAAAAAATATATTATTGATATTTATGATGAATAATTATTTTTTTATGCCGAAAACCTAGGGTCATCCTACGATGACCTTTCATAATTTTTACGGGAAAATTAAAAAATGAAATTTTTAAAAATAAATAATAAATTCGTTCATTTTACATTATAAAAATATTAAAAAAATATATTATTGATATTTCTTAATAGAAATTATTTTTTTATGCCGAAAACCTAGGGTCATCCTACGATGACCTTTCATAATTTTTACGGGAAAATTAAAAAATGAAATTTTTAAAAATAAATAATAAATTCGTTCATTTTACATCATAAAAATATTAAAAAAATATATTATTGATATTTCTGATGAATAATTATTTTTTTATTCCGAAAACCTAGGGTCATCCTACGATGACCTTTCATAATTTTTACGGGTAAATTAAAAAATGAAATTTTTAAAAATAAATAATAAATTCGTTCATTTTACATCATAAAAATATTAAAAAAATATATTATTGATATTTCTGATGAATAATTATTTTTTTATGCCGAAAACCTAGGGTCATCCTAAGATGACCTTTCCTAATTTTTACGGGAAAATTAAAAAATGAAATTTTTAAAAATAAATAATAAATTCGTTCATTTTACATCATAAAAATATTAAAAAAATATATTATTGATATTTATGATGAATAATTATTTTTTTATGCCGAAAACCTAGGGTCATCCTACGATGACCTTTCATAATTTTTGCGGGAAAATTAAAAAATGGAATTTTTAAAAATAAATAATAAATTCGTTCATTTTACATCATAAAAATATTAAAAAAATATATTATTGATATTTCTGATGAATAATTATTTTTTTATGCCGAAAACCTAGGGTCATCCTACGATGACCTTTCATAATTTTTACGGGAAAATTAAAAAATGAAATTTTTAAAAATAAATAATAAATTCGTTCATTTTACATTATAAAAATATTAAAAAAATATATTATTGATATTTCTTAATAGAAATTATTTTTTTATGCCGAAAACCTGGGTTATCCTACGATGACCTTTCATAATTTTTACGGGAAAATTAAAAAATGAAATTTTTAAAAATAAATAATAAATTCGTTCATTTTACATCATAAAAATATTAAAAAAATATATTATTGATATTTCTGATGAATAATTATTTTTTTAAGCCGAAAACCTAGGGTCATCCTACGATGACCTTTCATAATTTTTACCGGAAAATTAAAAAATGAAATTATTAAAAATAAATAATAAATTCGTTCATTTTACTTCATAAAAATATTAAAAAAACATATTATTCATATTTCTTACTAAAAATTATTTTTTTATGCCGAAAACCTAGGGTCATTCTACGATGACCTTTCATAATTTTTACGGGAAAATTAAAAAATGAAATTTTTAAAAATAAATAATAAATTCGTTCATTTTACATCATAAAAATATTAAAAAAATATATTATTGATATTTCTTAATAAAAATTATTTTTTTATGCCGAAAACCTAGGGTCATCCTACGATGACCTTTCCTAATTTTTACGGGAAAATTAAAAAATGAAATTTTTAAAAATAAATAATAAATTCGTTCATTTTACATCATAAAAATATTAAAAAAATATATTATTGATATTTCTGATGAATAATTATTTTTTTATGCCGAAAACCTAGGGTCATCCTACGATGACCTTTCCTAATTTTTACAGGAAAATTAAAAAATGAAATTTTTAAAAATAAATAATAAATTCGTTCATTTTACATCATAAAAATATTAAAAAAATATATTATTCATATTTCTTAATAAAAATTATTTTTTTATGCCGAAAACCTAGGGTCATCCTACGATGACCTTTCATAATTTTTACGGTAAAATTAAAAAATGAAATTTTTAAAAATAAATAATAAATTCGTTCATTTTACATCATTAAAATATTAAAAAAATATATTATTGATATTTCTGATGAATAATTATTTTATTATGCCGAAAACCTAGGGTCATCCTACGATGACCTTTCATAATTTTTACGGGAAAATTAAAAAATGAAATTATTAAAAATAAATAATAAATTCGTTCATTTTACTTCATAAAAATATTAAAAAAACATATTATTCATATTTCTTACTAAAAATTATTTTTTTATGCCGAAAACCTAGGGTCATCCTACGATGACCTTTCATAATTTTTACGGGAAAATTAAAAAATGAAATTTTTAAAAATAAATAATAAATTCGTTCATTTTACATCATAAAAATATTAAAAAAATATATTATTCATATTTCTTAATAAAAATTATTTTTTTATGGCGAAAACCTAGAGTCATCCTACGATGACCTTTCTTTATTTTTACGGGAAAATTAAAAAATGAAATTTTTAAAAATAAATAATAAATTCGTTCACTTTACATCATAAAAATATTAAAAAAATATATTATTCATATTTCTTAATAAAAATTATTTTTTTATGCCGAAAACCTAGGGTCATCCTACGATGACCTTTCATAGTTTTTACGGGAAAATTAAAAAATGAAATCTTTAAAAATAAATCATAAATTCGTTCATTTTACATCATAAAAATATTAAAAAAATATATTATTGATATTTCTTAATAAAAATTATTTTTTTATGCCAAAAACCTAGGGTCATCCTACGATGACCTTTCATAATTTTTACGGGAAAATTAAAAAATGAAATTTTTAAAAATAAATAATAAATTCGTTCATTTTACATCATAAAAATATTAAAAAAATATATTATTGATAATTCTGATGAATAATTATTTTTTTATGCCGAAAACCTAGGGTCATCCTACGATGACCTTTCCTAATTTTTACGGGAAAATTAAAAAATGAAATTTTTAAAAATAAATAATAAATTCGTTCATTTTACATGATAAAAATATTAAAAAAATATATTATTCATATTTCTTAATAAAAATTATTTTTTTATGCCGAAAACCTAGGGTCATCCTACGATGACCTTTCATAATTTTTACGGGAAAATTAAAAAATGAAATTTTTAAAAATAAATAATAAATTCGTTCATTTTACATCATGAAAATATTAAAAAAATATATTATTGATAATTCTGATGAATAATTATTTTTTTATGCCGAAAACCTAGGGTCATCCTACGATGACCTTTCATAATTTTTACGGGAAAATTAAAAAATGAAATTTTTAAAAATAAATAATAAATTCGTTCATTTTACATCATAAAAATATTAAAAAAATATATTATTGATATTTCTGATGAATAATTATTTTTTTATGCCGAAAACCTAGGGTCATCCTACGATGACCTTTCATAATTTTTACGGGAAAATTAAAAAATGAAATTTTTAAAAATAAATAATAAATTCGTTCATTTTACATCATAAAAATATTAAAAAAATATATTATTGATATTTATGATGAATAATTATTTTTTTATGCCGAAACCCTAGGGTCATCCTACGATGACCTTTCATAATTTTTACGGGAAAATTAAAAAATGGAATTTTTAAAAATAAATAATAAATTCGTTCATTTTACATCATAAAAATATTAAAAAAATATATTATTGATATTTATGATGAATAATTATTTTTTTATGCCGAAAACCTAGGGTCATCCTACGATGACCTTTCATAATTTTTACGGGAAAATTAAAAAATGAAATTTTTAAAAATAAATAATAAATTCGTTCATTTTACATTATAAAAATATTAAAAAAATATATTATTGATATTTCTTAATAGAAATTATTTTTTTATGCCGAAAACCTAGGGTCATCCTACGATGACCTTTCATAATTTTTACGGGAAAATTAAAAAATGAAATTTTTAAAAATAAATAATAAATTCGTTCATTTTACATCATAAAAATATTAAAAAAATATATTATTGATATTTCTGATGAATAATTATTTTTTTATTCCGAAAACCTAGGGTCATCCTACGATGACCTTTCATAATTTTTACGGGTAAATTAAAAAATGAAATTTTTAAAAATAAATAATAAATTCGTTCATTTTAGATCATAAAAATATTAAAAAAATATATTATTGATATTTCTGATGAATAATTATTTTTTTATGCCGAAAACCTAGGGTCATCCTAAGATGACCTTTCCTAATTTTTACGGGAAAATTAAAAAATGAAATTTTTAAAAATAAATAATAAATTCGTTCATTTTACATCATAAAAATATTAAAAAAATATATTATTGATATTTATGATGAATAATTATTTTTTTATGCCGAAAACCTAGGGTCATCCTACGATGACCTTTCATAATTTTTGCGGGAAAATTAAAAAATGGAATTTTTAAAAATAAATAATAAATTCGTTCATTTTACATCATAAAAATATTAAAAAAATATATTATTGATATTTCTGATGAATAATTATTTTTTTATGCCGAAAACCTAGGGTCATCCTACGATGACCTTTCATAATTTTTACGGGAAAATTAAAAAATTAAATTTTTAAAAATAAATAATAAATTCGTTCATTTTACATTATAAAAATATTAAAAAAATATATTATTGATATTTCTTAATAGAAATTATTTTTTTATGCCGAAAACCTAGGGTTATCCTACGATGACCTTTCATAATTTTTACGGGAAAATTAAAAAATGAAATTTTTAAAAATAAATAATAAATTCGTTCATTTTACATCATAAAAATATTAAAAAAATATATTATTGATATTTCTGATGAATAATTATTTTTTTAAGCCGAAAACCTAGGGTCATCCTACGATGACCTTTCATAATTTTTGCGGGAAAATTAAAAAATGGAATTTTTAAAAATAAATAATAAATTCGTTCATTTTACATCATAAAAATATTAAAAAAATATATTATTGATATTTCTGATGAATAATTATTTTTTTATGCCGAAAACCTAGGGTCATCCTACGATGACCTTTCCTAATTTTTACGGGAAAATTAAAAAATGAAATTTTTAAAAATAAATAATAAATTCGTTCATTTTACATCATAAAAATATTAAAAAAATATATTATTGATATTTCTGATGAATAATTATTTTTTTATGCCGAAAACCTAGGGTCATCCTACGATGACCTTTCCTAATTTTTACGGGAAAATTAAAAAATGAAATTTTTAAAAATAAATAATAAATTCGTTCATTTTACATGATAAAAATATTAAAAAAATATATTATTCATATTTCTTAATAAAAATTATTTTTTTATGCCGAAAACCTAGGGTCATCCTACGATGACCTTTCATAATTTTTACGGGAAAATTAAAAAATGAAATTTTTAAAAATAAATAATAAATTCGTTCATTTTACATCATGAAAATATTAAAAAAATATATTATTGATAATTCTGATGAATAATTATTTTTTTATGCCGAAAACCTAGGGTCATCCTACGATGCCCTTTCCTAATTTTTACGGGAAAATTAAAAAATGAAATTATTAAAAATAAATAATAAATTCGTTCATTTTACTTCATAAAAATATTAAAAAAACATATTATTCATATTTATTACTAAAAATTATTTTTTTATGCCGAAAACCTAGGGTCATCCTACGATGACCTTTCATAATTTTTACGGGAAAATTAAAAAATGAAATTTTTAAAAATAAATAATAAATTCGTTCATTTTACATCATAAAAATATTAAAAAAATATATTATTCATTATTCTTAATAAAAATTTTTTTTTTATGCCGAAACCCTAGGGTCATCCTACGATGACCTTTCATAATTTTTACGGGAAAATTAAAAAATGAAATTTTTAAAAATAAATAATAAATTCGTTCATTTTACATCATGAAAATATTAAAAAAATATATTATTGATAATTCTGATGAATAATTATTTTTTTATGCCGAAAACCTAGGGTCATCCTACGATGACCTTTCCTAATTTTTACGGGAAAATTAAAAAATGAAATTTTTAAAAATAAATAATAAATTCGTTCATTTTACATCATAAAAATATTAAAAAAATATATTATTGATATTTATGATGAATAATTATTTTTTTATGCCGAAAACCTAGGGTCATCCTACGATGACCTTTCATAATTTTTACGGGAAAATTAAAAAATGAAATTTTTAAAAATAAATAATAAATTCGTTCATTTTACATCATAAAAATATTAAAAAAATATATTATTGATATTTCTGATGAATAATTATTTTTTTATGCCGAAAACCTAGGGTCATCCTACGATGACCTTTCATAATTTTTACGGGAAAATTAAAAAATGAAATTTTTAAAAATAAATAATAAATTCGTTCATTTTACATCATAAAAATATTAAAAAAATATATTATTGATATTTCTGATGAATAATTATTTTTTTATTCCGAAAACCTAGGGTCATCCTACGATGACCTTTCATAATTTTTACGGGAAAATTAAAAAATGAAATTTTTAAAAATAAATAATAAATTCGTTCATTTTACATCATAAAAATATTAAAAAAATATATTATTGATATTTATGATGAATAATTATTTTTTTATGCCGAAACCCTAGGGTCATCCTACGATGACCTTTCATAATTTTTACGGGAAAATTAAAAAATGGAATTTTTAAAAATAAATAATAAATTCGTTCATTTTACATCATAAAAATATTAAAAAAATATATTATTGATATTTATGATGAATAATTATTTTTTTATGCCCAAAACCTAGGGTCATCCTACGATGACCTTTCATAATTTTTACGGGAAAATTAAAAAATGAAATTTTTAAAAATAAATAATAAATTCGTTCATTTTACATTATAAAAATATTAAAAAAATATATTATTGATATTTCTTAATAGAA
Source organism: Labia minor (assembly GCA_963082975.1). Taxonomy (NCBI): domain Eukaryota; kingdom Metazoa; phylum Arthropoda; class Insecta; order Dermaptera; family Spongiphoridae; genus Labia; species Labia minor. Next base: position 83,551,310 of record OY720345.1, read on the forward strand.
ATTATTTTTTATGCCGAAAACCTAGGGTCATCCTACGATGACCTTTCATAATTTTTACGGGAAAATTAAAAAATGAAATTTTTAAAAATAAATAATAAATTCGTTCATTTTACATCATAAAAATATTAAAAAAATATATTATTGATATTTCTGATGAATAATTATTTTTTTATTCCGAAAACCTAGGGTCATCCTACGATGACCTTTCATAATTTTTACGGGTAAATTAAAAAATGAAATTTTTAAAAATAAATAATAAATTCGTTCATTTTACATCATAAAAATATTAAAAAAATATATTATTGATATTTCTGATGAATAATTATTTTTTTATGCCGAAAACCTAGGGTCATCCTAAGATGACCTTTCCTAATTTTTACGGGAAAATTAAAAAATGAAATTTTTAAAAATAAATAATAAATTCGTTCATTTTACATCATAAAAATATTAAAAAAATATATTATTGATATTTATGATGAATAATTATTTTTTTATGCCGAAAACCTAGGGTCATCCTACGATGACCTTTCATAATTTTTGCGGGAAAATTAAAAAATGGAATTTTTAAAAATAAATAATAAATTCGTTCATTTTACATCATAAAAATATTAAAAAAATATATTATTGATATTTCTGATGAATAATTATTTTTTTATGCCGAAAACCTAGGGTCATCCTACGATGACCTTTCCTAATTTTTACGGGAAAATTAAAAAATGAAATTTTTAAAAATAAATAATAAATTCGTTCATTTTACATCATAAAAATATTAAAAAAATATATTATTGATATTTCTGATGAATAATTATTTTTTTATGCCGAAAACCTAGGGTCATCCTACGATGACCTTTCATAATTTTTACGGGAAAATTAAAAAATGGAATTTTTAAAAATAAATAATAAATTCGTTCATTTTACATCATAAAAATATTAAAAAAATATATTATTGATATTTATGATGAATAATTATTTTTTTATGCCGAAAACCTAGGGTCATCCTACGATGACCTTTCATAATTTTTACGGGAAAATTAAAAAATGAAATTTTTAAAAATAAATAATAAATTCGTTCATTTTACATTATAAAAATATTAAAAAAATATATTATTGATATTTCTTAATAGAAATTATTTTTTTATGCCGAAAACCTAGGGTCATCCTACGATGACCTTTCATAATTTTTACGGGAAAATTAAAAAATGAAATTTTTAAAAATAAATAATAAATTCGTTCATTTTACATCATAAAAATATTAAAAAAATATATTATTGATATTTCTGATGAATAATTATTTTTTTATTCCGAAAACCTAGGGTCATCCTACGATGACCTTTCATAATTTTTACGGGTAAATTAAAAAATGAAATTTTTAAAAATAAATAATAAATTCGTTCATTTTAGATCATAAAAATATTAAAAAAATATATTATTGATATTTCTGATGAATAATTATTTTTTTATGCCGAAAACCTAGGGTCATCCTAAGATGACCTTTCCTAATTTTTACGGGAAAATTAAAAAATGAAATTTTTAAAAATAAATAATAAATTCGTTCATTTTACATCATAAAAATATTAAAAAAATATATTATTGATATTTCTGATGAATAATTATTTTTTTATGCCGAAAACCTAGGGTCATCCTACGATGACCTTTCCTAATTTTTACGGGAAAATTAAAAAATGAAATTTTTAAAAATAAATAATAAATTCGTTCATTTTACATCATAAAAATATTAAAAAAATATATTATTGATATTTCTGATGAATAATTATTTTTTTATGCCGAAAACCTAGGGTCATCCTACGATGACCTTTCCTAATTTTTACGGGAAAATTAAAAAATGAAATTTTTAAAAATAAATAATAAATTCGTTCATTTTACATGATAAAAATATTAAAAAAATATATTATTCATATTTCTTAATAAAAATTATTTTTTTATGCCGAAAACCTAGGGTCATCCTACGATGACCTTTCATAATTTTTACGGGAAAATTAAAAAATGAAATTTTTAAAAATAAATAATAAATTCGTTCATTTTACATCATGAAAATATTAAAAAAATATATTATTGATAATTCTGATGAATAATTATTTTTTTATGCCGAAAACCTAGGGTCATCCTACGATGACCTTTCCTAATTTTTACGGGAAAATTAAAAAATGAAATTATTAAAAATAAATAATAAATTCGTTCATTTTACTTCATAAAAATATTAAAAAAACATATTATTCATATTTATTACTAAAAATTATTTTTTTATGCCGAAAACCTAGGGTCATCCTACGATGACCTTTCATAATTTTTACGGGAAAATTAAAAAATGAAATTTTTAAAAATAAATAATAAATTCGTTCATTTTACATCATAAAAATATTAAAAAAATATATTATTCATATTTCTTAATAAAAATTTTTTTTTTATGCCGAAACCCTAGGGTCATCCTACGATGACCTTTCATAATTTTTACGGGAAAATTAAAAAATGAAATTTTTAAAAATAAATAATAAATTCGTTCATTTTACATCATAAAAATATTAAAAAAACATATTATTCATATTTCTTAATAAAAATTATTTTTTTATGCCGAAAACCTAGGGTCATCCTACGATGACCTTTCATAATTTTTACGGGAAAATTAAAAAATGAAATTTTTAAAAATAAATAATAAATTCGTTCATTTTACATCATGAAAATATTAAAAAAATATATTATTGATAATTCTGATGAATAATTATTTTTTTATGCCGAAAACCTAGGGTCATCCTACGATGACCTTTCCTAATTTTTACGGGAAAATTAAAAAATGAAATTATTAAAAATAAATAATAAATTCGTTCATTTTACTTCATAAAAATATTAAAAAAACATATTATTCATATTTATTACTAAAAATTATTTTTTTATGCCGAAAACCTAGGGTCATCCTACGATGACCTTTCATAATTTTTACGGGAAAATTAAAAAATGAAATTTTTAAAAATAAATAATAAATTCGTTCATTTTACATCATAAAAATATTAAAAAAATATATTATTCATATTTCTTAATAAAAATTTTTTTTTTATGCCGAAACCCTAGGGTCATCCTACGATGACCTTTCATAATTTTTACGGGAAAATTAAAAAATGAAATTTTTAAAAATAAATAATAAATTCGTTCATTTTACATCATAAAAATATTAAAAAAACATATTATTCATATTTATTACTAAAAATTATTTTTTTATGCCGAAAACCTAGGGTCATCCTACGATGACCTTTCATAATTTTTACGGGAAAATTAAAAAATGGAATTTTTAAAAATAAATAATAAATTCGTTCATTTTACATCATAAAAATATTAAAAAAATATATTATTGATATTTATGATGAATAATTATTTTTTTATGCCGAAAACCTAGGGTCATCCTACGATGACCTTTCATAATTTTTACGGGAAAATTAAAAAATGAAATTTTTAAAAATAAATAATAAATTCGTTCATTTTACATTATAAAAATTTTAAAAAAATATATTATTGATATTTCTTAATAGAAATTATTTTTTTATGCCGAAAACCTAGGGTCATCCTACGATGACCTTTCATAATTTTTACGGGAAAATTAAAAAATGAAATTTTTAAAAATAAATAATAAATTCGTTCATTTTACATCATAAAAATATTAAAAAAATATATTATTGATATTTCTGATGAATAATTATTTTTTTATTCCGAAAACCTAGGGTCATCCTACGATGACCTTTCATAATTTTTACGGGAAAATTAAAAAATGAAATTTTTAAAAATAAATAATAAATTCGTTCATTTTACATCATAAAAATATTAAAAAAATATATTATTGATATTTATGATGAATAATTATTTTTTTATGCCGAAACCCTAGGGTCATCCTACGATGACCTTTCATAATTTTTACGGGAAAATTAAAAAATGGAATTTTTAAAAATAAATAATAAATTCGTTCATTTTACATCATAAAAATATTAAAAAAATATATTATTGATATTTATGATGAATAATTATTTTTTTATGCCCAAAACCTAGGGTCATCCTACGATGACCTTTCATAATTTTTACGGGAAAATTAAAAAATGAAATTTTTAAAAATAAATAATAAATTCGTTCATTTTACATTATAAAAATATTAAAAAAATATATTATTGATATTTCTTAATAGAAATTATTTTTTATGCCGAAAACCTAGGGTCATCCTACGATGACCTTTCATAATTTTTACGGGAAAATTAAAAAATGAAATTTTTAAAAATAAATAATAAATTCGTTCATTTTACATCATAAAAATATTAAAAAAATATATTATTGATATTTCTGATGAATAATTATTTTTTTATTCCGAAAACCTAGGGTCATCCTACGATGACCTTTCATAATTTTTACGGGTAAATTAAAAAATGAAATTTTTAAAAATAAATAATAAATTCGTTCATTTTACATCATAAAAATATTAAAAAAATATATTATTGATATTTCTGATGAATAATTATTTTTTTATGCCGAAAACCTAGGGTCATCCTAAGATGACCTTTCCTAATTTTTACGGGAAAATTAAAAAATGAAATTTTTAAAAATAAATAATAAATTCGTTCATTTTACATCATAAAAATATTAAAAAAATATATTATTGATATTTATGATGAATAATTATTTTTTTATGCCGAAAACCTAGGGTCATCCTACGATGACCTTTCATAATTTTTGCGGGAAAATTAAAAAATGGAATTTTTAAAAATAAATAATAAATTCGTTCATTTTACATCATAAAAATATTAAAAAAATATATTATTGATATTTCTGATGAATAATTATTTTTTTATGCCGAAAACCTAGGGTCATCCTACGATGACCTTTCCTAATTTTTACGGGAAAATTAAAAAATGAAATTTTTAAAAATAAATAATAAATTCGTTCATTTTACATCATAAAAATATTAAAAAAATATATTATTGATATTTCTGATGAATAATTATTTTTTTATGCCGAAAACCTAGGGTCATCCTACGATGACCTTTCCTAATTTTTACGGGAAAATTAAAAAATGAAATTTTTAAAAATAAATAATAAATTCGTTCATTTTACATCATAAAAATATTAAAAAAATATATTATTGATATTTATGATGAATAATTATTTTTTATGCCGAAAACCTAGGGTCATCCTACGATGACCTTTCATAATTTTTGCGGGAAAATTAAAAAATGGAATTTTTAAAAATAAATAATAAATTCGTTCATTTTACATCATAAAAATATTAAAAAAATATATTATTGATATTTCTGATGAATAATTATTTTTTTATGCCGAAAACCTAGGGTCATCCTACGATGACCTTTCCTAATTTTTACGGGAAAATTAAAAAATGAAATTTTTAAAAATAAATAATAAATTCGTTCATTTTACATCATAAAAATATTAAAAAAATATATTATTCATATTTCTTAATAAAAATTATTTTTTTATGCCGAAAACCTAGGGTCATCCTACGATGACCTTTCATAATTTTTACGGGAAAATTAAAAAATGAAATTTTTAAAAATAAATAATAAATTCGTTCATTTTACATCATGAAAATATTAAAAAAATATATTATTGATAATTCTGATGAATAATTATTTTTTTATGCCGAAAACCTAGGGTCATCCTACGATGACCTTTCCTAATTTTTACGGGAAAATTAAAAAATGAAATTTTTAAAAATAAATAATAAATTCGTTCATTTTACATCATAAAAATATTAAAAAAATATATTATTGATATTTATGATGAATAATTATTTTTTTATGCCGAAAACCTAGGGTCATCCTACGATGACCTTTCATAATTTATACGGGAAAATTAAAAAATGAAATTTTTAAAAATAAATAATAAATTCGTTCATTTTACATCATAAAAATATTAAACAAATATATTATTCATATTTCTTAATAAAAATTATTTTTTTATGCCGAAAACCTAGGGTCATCCTACGATGACCTTTCATAATTTTTACGGTAAAATTAAAAAATGAAATTATTAAAAATAAATAATAAATTCGTTCATTTTACTTCATAAAAATATTAAAAAAACATATTATTCATATTTATTACTAAAAATTATTTTTTTATGCCGAAAACCTAGGGTCATCCTACGATGACCTTTCATAATTTTTACGGGAAAATTAAAAAATGAAATTTTTAAAAATAAATAATAAATTCGTTCATTTTACATCATAAAAATATTAAAAAAATATATTATTCATATTTCTTAATAAAAATTTTTTTTTTATGCCGAAACCCTAGGGTCATCCTACGATGACCTTTCATAATTTTTACGGTAAAATTAAAAAATGAAATTTTTAAAAATAAATAATAAATTCGTTCATTTTACTTCATAAAAATATTAAAAAAATATATTATTCATATTTCTTACTAAAAATTATTTTTTTATGCCGAAAACCTAGGGTCATCCTACGATGACCTTTCATAGTTTTTACGGGAAAATTAAAAAATGAAATCTTTAAAAATAAATCATAAATTCGTTCATTTTACATCATAAAAATATTAAAAAAATATATTATTGATAATTCTGATGAATAATTATTTTTTTATGCCGAAAACCTAGGGTCATCCTACGATGACCTTTCCTAATTTTTACGGGAAAATTAAAAAATGAAATTTTTAAAAATAAATAATAAATTCGTTCATTTTACATCATAAAAATATTAAAAAAATATATTATTGATAATTCTGATGAATAATTATTTTTTTATGCCGAAAACCTAGGGTCATCCTACGATGACGTTTCATAATTTTTACGGGAAAATTAAAAAATGAAATTTTTAAAAATAAATAATAAATTCGTTCATTTTACATCATAAAAATATTAAAAAAATATATTATTCATTATTCTTAATAAAAATTTTTTTTTTATGCCGAAACCCTAGGGTCATCCTACGATGACCTTTCATAATTTTTACGGGAAAATTAAAAAATGAAATTTTTAAAAATAAATAATAAATTCGTTCATTTTACATCATGAAAATATTAAAAAAATATATTATTGATAAATCTGATGAATAATTATTTTTTTATGCCGAAAACCTAGGGTCATCCTACGATGACCTTTCCTAATTTTTACGGGAAAATTAAAAAATGAAATTTTTAAAAATAAATAATAAATTCGTTCATTTTACATCATAAAAATATTAAAAAAATATATTATTGATATTTATGATGAATAATTATTTTTTTATGCCGAAAACCTAGGGTCATCCTACGATGACCTTTCATAATTTTTACGGGAAAATTAAAAAATGAAATTTTTAAAAATAAATAATAAATTCGTTCATTTTACATCATAAAAATATTAAAAAAATATATTATTGATATTTCTGATGAATAATTATTTTTTTATGCCGAAAACCTAGGGTCATCCTACGATGACCTTTCATAATTTTTACGGGAAAATTAAAAAATGAAATTTTTAAAAATAAATAATAAATTCGTTCATTTTACATCATAAAAATATTAAAAAAATATATTATTGATATTTATGATGAATAATTATTTTTTTATGCCGAAACCCTAGGGTCATCCTACGATGACCTTTCATAATTTTTACGGGAAAATTAAAAAATGAAATTTTTAAAAATAAATAATAAATTCGTTCATTTTACATCATAAAAATATTAAAAAAATATATTATTGATATTTCTGATGAATAATTATTTTTTTATGCCGAAAACCTAGGGTCATCCTACGATGACCTTTCCTAATTTTTACGGGAAAATTAAAAAATGAAATTTTTAAAAATAAATAAAAAATTCGTTCATTTTCCATCATAAAAATATTAAAAAAATATATTATTCATATTTCTTAATAAAAATTATTTTTTTATGCCGAAAACCTAAGGTCATCCTACGATGACCTTTCATAATTTTTACGGTAAAATTAAAAAATGAAATTTTTAAAAATAAATAATAAATTCGTTCATTTTACTCCATAAAAATATTAAAAAAACATATTATTCATATTTCTTACTAAAAATTATTTTTTTATGCCGAAAACCTAGGGTCATCCTACGATGACCTTTCATAATTTTTACGGGAAAATTATAAAATGAAATTTTTAAAAATAAATAATAAATTCGTTCATTTTACATTATAAAAATATTAAAAAAATATATTATTGATATTTCTTAATAGAAATTATTTTTTTATGCCGAAAACCTAGGGTTATCCTACGATGACCTTTCATAATTTTTACGGGAAAATTAAAAAATGAAATTTTTAAAAATAAATAATAAATTCGTTCATTTTACATCATAAAAATATTAAAAAAATATATTATTGATATTTCTGATGAATAATTATTTTTTTAAGCCGAAAACCTAGGGTCATCCTACGATGACCTTTCATAATTTTTGCGGGAAAATTAAAAAATGAAATTTTTAAAAATAAATAATAAATTCGTTCATTTTACATCATAAAAATATTAAAAAAATATATTATTCATATTTCTTACTAAAAATTATTTTTTTATGCCGAAAACCTAGGGTCATCCTACGATGACCTTTCATATTTTTTACGGGAAAATTAAAAAATGAAATTTTTAAAAATAAATAATAAATTCGTTCATTTTACATCATAAAAATATTAAAAAAATATATTATTCATATTTCTTAATAAAAATTATTTTTTTATGCCGAAACCCTAGGGTCATCCTACGATGACCTTTCATAATTTTTACAGGAAAATTAAAAAATGGAATTTTTAAAAATAAATAATAAATTCGTTCATTTTACATCATAAAAATATTAAAAAAATATATTATTGATATTTATGATGAATAATTATTTTTTTATGCCGAAAACCTAGGGTCATCCTACGATGACCTTTCCTAATTTTTACGGGAAAATTAAAAAATGAAATTTTTAAAAATAAATAATAAATTCGTTCATTTTAAATCATAAAAATATTAAAAAAATATATTATTGATATTTCTGATGAATAATTATTTTTTTATGCCGAAAACCTAGGGTCATCCTACGATGACCTTTCATAATTTTTACGGGAAAATTAAAAAATGAAATTTTTAAAAATAAATAAAAAATTCGTTCATTTTCCATCATAAAAATATTAAAAAAATATATTATTCATATTTCTTAATAAAAATTATTTTTTTATGCCGAAAACCTAGGGTCGTCCTACGATGACCTTTCATAATATTTACGGTAAAATTAAAAAATGAAATTTTTAAAAATAAATAATAAATTCGTTCATTTTACATCATAAAATTATTAAAAAAATATATTATTGATATTTCTGATGAATAATTATTTTTTTATTCCGAAAACCTAGGGTCATCCTACGATGACCTTTCATAATTTTTACGGGTAAATTAAAAAATGAAATTTTTAAAAATGAATAATAAATTCGTTCATTTTACATCATAAAAATATTAAAAAAATATATTATTGATATTTCTGATGAATAATTATTTTTTTATGCCGAAAACCTAGGGTCATCCTAAGATGACCTTTCCTAATTTTTACGGGAAAATTAAAAAATGAAATTTTTAAAAATAAATAATAAATTCGTTCATTTTACATCATAAAAATATTAAAAAAATATATTATTGATATTTCTGATGAATAATTATTTTTTTATTCCGAAAACCTAGGGTCATCCTACGATGACCTTTCATAATTTTTACGGGTAAATTAAAAAATGAAATTTTTAAAAATAAATAATAAATTCGTTCATTTTACATCATAAAAATATTAAAAAAATATATTATTGATATTTCTGATGAATAATTATTTTTTTATGCCGAAAACCTAGGGTCATCCTAAGATGACCTTTCCTAATTTTTACGGGAAAATTAAAAAATGAAATTTTTAAAAATAAATAATAAATTCGTTCATTTTACATCATAAAAATATTAAAAAAATATATTATTGATATTTATGATGAATAATTATTTTTTTATGCCGAAAACCTAGGGTCATCCTACGATGACCTTTCATAATTTTTGCGGGAAAATTAAAAAATGGAATTTTTAAAAATAAATAATAAATTCGTTCATTTTACATCATAAAAATATTAAAAAAATATATTATTGATATTTCTGATGAATAATTATTTTTTTATGCCGAAAACCTAGGGTCATCCTACGATGACCTTTCCTAATTTTTACGGGAAAATTAAAAAATGAAATTTTTAAAAATAAATAATAAATTCGTTCATTTTACATCATAAAAATATTAAAAAAATTTATTATTCATATTTCTTACTAAAAATTATTTTTTTATGCCGAAAACCTAGGGTCATCCTACGATGACCTTTCATAATTTTTACGGGAAAATTAAAAAATGAAATTTTTAAAAATAAATAATAAATTCGTTCATTTTACATCATAAAAATATTAAAAAAATATATTATTCATATTTCTTAATAAAAATTATTTTTTTATGCCGAAAACCTAGGGTCATCCTACGATGACCTTTCATAATTTTTACGGTAAAATTAAAAAATGAAATTTTTAAAAATAAATAATAAATTCGTTCATTTTACTCCATAAAAATATTAAAAAAACATATTATTCATATTTCTTACTAAAAATTATTTTTTTATGCCGAAAACCTAGGGTCATCCTACGATGACCTTTCATAATTTTTACGGGAAAATTAAAAAATGAAATTTTTAAAAATAAATAATAAATTCGTTCATTTTACATTATAAAAATATTAAAAAAATATATTGATATTTCTTAATAGAAATTATTTTTTTATGCCGAAAACCTAGGGTCATCCTACGATGACCTTTCATAATTTTTACGGGAAAATTAAAAAATGAAATTTTTAAAAATAAATAATAAATTCGTTCATTTTACATCATAAAAATATTAAAAAAATATATTATTGATATTTCTGATGAATAATTATTTTTTTATGCCGAAAACCTAGGGTCATCCTACGATGACCTTTCATAATTTTTACGGGAAAATTAAAAAATGAAATTTTTAAAAATAAAAAATAAATTCGTTCATTTTACATCATAAAAATATTAAAAAAATATATTATTGATATTTCTGATGAATAATGATTTTTTTATGCCGAAAACCTAGGGTCATCCTAAGATGACCTTTCCTAATTTTTACGGGAAAATTAAAAAATGAAATTTTTAAAAATAAATTATAAATTCGTTCATTTTACATCATAAAAATATTAAAAAAATATATTATTGATATTTATGATGAATAATTATTTTTTTATGCCGAAAACCTAGGGTCATCCTACGATGATCTTTCATAAGTTTTACGGGAAAATTAAAAAATGAAATTTTTAAAAATAAATAATAAATTCGTTCATTTGACATCATAAAAATATTAAAAAAATATATTATTCATATTTCTTAATAAAAATTATTTTTTTATGCCTAAAACCTATGGTCATCCTACGATGACCTTTCTTAATTTTTACGGGAAAATTTAAAAATGAAATTTTTAAAAATAAATAATAAATTCGTTCATTTTACATCATAAAAATATTAAAAAAATATATTATTCATATTTCTTACTAAAAATTATTTTTTTATGCCGAAAACCTAGGGTCATCCTACGATGACCTTTCATAATTTTTACGGGAAAATTAAAAAATGAAATTTTTAAAAATAAATAATAAATTCGTTCATTTTACATCATAAAAATATTAAAAAAATATATTATTCATATTTCTTAATAAAAATTATTTTTTTATGCCGAAACCCTAGGGTCATCCTACGATGACCTTTCATAATTTTTACGGGAAAATTAAAAAATGAAATTTTTAAAAATAAATAATAAATTCGTTCATTTTACATCATAAAAATATTAAAAAAATATATTATTGATATTTATGATGAATAATTATTTTTTTATGCCGAAAACCTAGGGTCATCCTACGATGACCTTTCATAATTTTTGCGGGAAAATTAAAAAATGGAATTTTTAAAAATAAATAATAAATTCGTTCATTTTACATCATAAAAATATTAAAAAAATATATTATTCATTATTCTTAATAAAAATTTTTTTTTTATGCCGAAACCCTAGGGTCATCCTACGATGACCTTTCATAATTTTTACGGGAAAATTAAAAAATGAAATTTTTAAAAATAAATAATAAATTCGTTCATTTTACATCATGAAAATATTAAAAAAATATATTATTGATAATTCTGATGAATAATTATTTTTTTATGCCGAAAACCTAGGGTCATCCTACGATGACCTTTCCTAATTTTTACGGGAAAATTAAAAAATGAAATTTTTAAAAATAAATAATAAATTCGTTCATTTTACATCATAAAAATATTAAAAAAATATATTATTGATATTTATGATGAATAATTATTTTTTTATGCCGAAAACCTAGGGTCATCCTACGATGACCTTTCATAATTTTTACGGGAAAATTAAAAAATGAAATTTTTAAAAATAAATAATAAATTCGTTCATTTTACATCATAAAAATATTAAAAAAATATATTATTGATATTTCTGATGAATAATTATTTTTTTATGCCGAAAACCTAGGGTCATCCTACGATGACCTTTCATAATTTTTACGGGAAAATTAAAAAATGAAATTTTTAAAAATAAATAATAAATTCGTTCATTTTACATCATAAAAATATTAAAAAAATATATTATTGATATTTATGATGAATAATTATTTTTTTATGCCGAAACCCTAGGGTCATCCTACGATGACCTTTCATAATTTTTACGGGAAAATTAAAAAATGAAATTTTTAAAAATAAATAATAAATTCGTTCATTTTACATCATAAAAATATTAAAAAAATATATTATTGATATTTCTGATGAATAATTATTTTTTTATGCCGAAAACCTAGGGTCATCCTACGATGACCTTTCCTAATTTTTACGGGAAAATTAAAAAATGAAATTTTTAAAAATAAATAAAAAATTCGTTCATTTTCCATCATAAAAATATTAAAAAAATATATTATTCATATTTCTTAATAAAAATTATTTTTTTATGCCGAAAACCTAGGGTCATCCTACGATGACCTTTCATAATTTTTACGGTAAAATTAAAAAATGAAATTTTTAAAAATAAATAATAAATTCGTTCATTTTACTCCATAAAAATATTAAAAAAACATATTATTCATATTTCTTACTAAAAATTATTTTTTTATGCCGAAAACCTAGGGTCATCCTACGATGACCTTTCATAATTTTTACGGGAAAATTATAAAATGAAATTTTTAAAAATAAATAATAAATTCGTTCATTTTACATTATAAAAATATTAAAAAAATATATTATTGATATTTCTTAATAGAAATTATTTTTTTATGCCGAAAACCTAGGGTTATCCTACGATGACCTTTCATAATTTTTACGGGAAAATTAAAAAATGAAATTTTTAAAAATAAATAATAAATTCGTTCATTTTACATCATAAAAATATTAAAAAAATATATTATTGATATTTCTGATGAATAATTATTTTTTTAAGCCGAAAACCTAGGGTCATCCTACGATGACCTTTCATAATTTTTGCGGGAAAATTAAAAAATGAAATTTTTAAAAATAAATAATAAATTCGTTCATTTTACATCATAAAAATATTAAAAAAATATATTATTCATATTTCTTACTAAAAATTATTTTTTTATGCCGAAAACCTAGGGTCATCCTACGATGACCTTTCATATTTTTTACGGGAAAATTAAAAAATGAAATTTTTAAAAATAAATAATAAATTCGTTCATTTTACATCATAAAAATATTAAAAAAATATATTATTCATATTTCTTAATAAAAATTATTTTTTTATGCCGAAACCCTAGGGTCATCCTACGATGACCTTTCATAATTTTTACAGGAAAATTAAAAAATGGAATTTTTAAAAATAAATAATAAATTCGTTCATTTTACATCATAAAAATATTAAAAAAATATATTATTGATATTTATGATGAATAATTATTTTTTTATGCCGAAAACCTAGGGTCATCCTACGATGACCTTTCCTAATTTTTACGGGAAAATTAAAAAATGAAATTTTTAAAAATAAATAATAAATTCGTTCATTTTAAATCATAAAAATATTAAAAAAATATATTATTGATATTTCTGATGAATAATTATTTTTTTATGCCGAAAACCTAGGGTCATCCTACGATGACCTTTCATAATTTTTACGGGAAAATTAAAAAATGAAATTTTTAAAAATAAATAAAAAATTCGTTCATTTTCCATCATAAAAATATTAAAAAAATATATTATTCATATTTCTTAATAAAAATTATTTTTTTATGCCGAAAACCTAGGGTCGTCCTACGATGACCTTTCATAATATTTACGGTAAAATTAAAAAATGAAATTTTTAAAAATAAATAATAAATTCGTTCATTTTACTCCATAAAAATATTAAAAAAACATATTATTCATATTTCTTACTAAAAATTATTTTTTTATGCCGAAAACCTAGGGTCATCCTACGATGACCTTTCATAATTTTTACGGGAAAATTAAAAAATGAAATTTTTAAAAATAAATAATAAATTCGTTCATTTTACATTATAAAAATATTAAAAAAATATATTATTGATATTTCTTAATAGAAATTATTTTTTTATGCCGAAAACCTAGGGTCATCCTACGATGACCTTTCATAATTTTTACGGGAAAATTAAAAAATGAAAGTTTTAAAAATAAATAATAAATTCGTTCATTTTACATCATAAAAATATTAAAAAAATATATTATTGATATTTCTGAAGAATAATTATTTTTTTATGCCGAAAACCTAGGGTCATCCTACGATGACCTTTCCTAATTTTTACGGGAAAATTAAAAAATGAAATTTTTAAAAATAAATAATAAATTCGTTCATTTTACATCATAAAAATATTAAAAAAATATATTATTGATATTTCTGATGAATAATTATTTTTTTATGCCGAAAACCTAGGGTCATCCTAAGATGACCTTTCCTAATTTTTACGGGAAAATTAAAAAATGAAATTTTTAAAAATAAATAATAAATTCGTTCATTTTACATCATAAAAATATTAAAAAAATATATTATTGATATTTATGATGAATAATTATTTTTTTATGCCGAAAACCTAGGGTCATCCTACGATGACCTTTCATAATTTTTGCGGGAAAATTAAAAAATGGAATTTTTAAAAATAAATAATAAATTCGTTCATTTTACATCATAAAAATATTAAAAAAATATATTATTGATATTTCTGATGAATAATTATTTTTTTATGCCGAAAACCTAGGGTCATCCTACGATGACCTTTCCTAATTTTTACGGGAAAATTAAAAAATGAAATTTTTAAAAATAAATAATAAATTCGTTCATTTTACATCATAAAAATATTAAAAAAATTTATTATTCATATTTCTTACTAAAAATTATTTTTTTATGCCGAAAACCTAGGGTCATCCTACGATGACCTTTCATAATTTTTACGGGAAAATTAAAAAATGAAATTTTTAAAAATAAATAATAAATTCGTTCATTTTACATCATAAAAATATTAAAAAAATATATTATTCATATTTCTTAATAAAAATTATTTTTTTATGCCGAAAACCTAGGGTCATCCTACGATGACCTTTCATAATTTTTACGGTAAAATTAAAAAATGAAATTTTTAAAAATAAATAATAAATTCGTTCATTTTACTCCATAAAAATATTAAAAAAACATATTATTCATATTTCTTACTAAAAATTATTTTTTTATGCCGAAAACCTAGGGTCATCCTACGATGACCTTTCATAATTTTTGCGGGAAAATTAAAAAATGGAATTTTTAAAAATAAATAATAAATTCGTTCATTTTACATCATAAAAATATTAAAAAAATATATTATTGATATTTCTGATGAATAATTATTTTTTTATGCCGAAAACCTAGGGTCATCCTACGATGACCTTTCCTAATTTTTACGGGAAAATTAAAAAATGAAATTTTTAAAAATAAATAATAAATTCGTTCATTTTACATCATAAAAATATTAAAAAAATATATTATTGATATTTCTGATGAATAATTATTTTTTTATGCCGAAAACCTAGGGTCATCCTACGATGACCTTTCATAATTTTTACGGGAAAATTAAAAAATGAAATTTTTAAAAATAAAAAATAAATTCGTTCATTTTACATCATAAAAATATTAAAAAAATATATTATTGATATTTCTGATGAATAATGATTTTTTTATGCCGAAAACCTAGGGTCATCCTAAGATGACCTTTCCTAATTTTTACGGGAAAATTAAAAAATGAAATTTTTAAAAATAAATTATAAATTCGTTCATTTTACATCATAAAAATATTAAAAAAATATATTATTGATATTTATGATGAATAATTATTTTTTTATGCCGAAAACCTAGGGTCATCCTACGATGATCTTTCATAAGTTTTACGGGAAAATTAAAAAATGAAATTTTTAAAAATAAATAATAAATTCGTTCATTTGACATCATAAAAATATTAAAAAAATATATTATTCATATTTCTTAATAAAAATTATTTTTTTATGCCTAAAACCTATGGTCATCCTACGATGACCTTTCTTAATTTTTACGGGAAAATTTAAAAATGAAATTTTTAAAAATAAATAATAAATTCGTTCATTTTACATCATAAAAATATTAAAAAAATATATTATTCATATTTCTTACTAAAAATTATTTTTTTATGCCGAAAACCTAGGGTCATCCTACGATGACCTTTCATAATTTTTACGGGAAAATTAAAAAATGAAATTTTTAAAAATAAATAATAAATTCGTTCATTTTACATCATAAAAATATTAAAAAAATATATTATTCATATTTCTTAATAAAAATTATTTTTTTATGCCGAAACCCTAGGGTCATCCTACGATGACCTTTCATAATTTTTACGGGAAAATTAAAAAATGAAATTTTTAAAAATAAATAATAAATTCGTTCATTTTACATCATAAAAATATTAAAAAAATATATTATTGATATTTATGATGAATAATTATTTTTTTATGCCGAAAACCTAGGGTCATCCTACGATGACCTTTCATAATTTTTGCGGGAAAATTAAAAAATGGAATTTTTAAAAATAAATAATAAATTCGTTCATTTTACATCATAAAAATATTAAAAAAATATATTATTCATTATTCTTAATAAAAATTTTTTTTTTATGCCGAAACCCTAGGGTCATCCTACGATGACCTTTCATAATTTTTACGGGAAAATTAAAAAATGAAATTTTTAAAAATAAATAATAAATTCGTTCATTTTACATCATGAAAATATTAAAAAAATATATTATTGATAATTCTGATGAATAATTATTTTTTTATGCCGAAAACCTAGGGTCATCCTACGATGACCTTTCCTAATTTTTACGGGAAAATTAAAAAATGAAATTTTTAAAAATAAATAATAAATTCGTTCATTTTACATCATAAAAATATTAAAAAAATATATTATTGATATTTATGATGAATAATTATTTTTTTATGCCGAAAACCTAGGGTCATCCTACGATGACCTTTCATAATTTTTACGGGAAAATTAAAAAATGAAATTTTTAAAAATAAATAATAAATTCGTTCATTTTACATCATAAAAATATTAAAAAAATATATTATTGATATTTCTGATGAATAATTATTTTTTTATGCCGAAAACCTAGGGTCATCCTACGATGACCTTTCATAATTTTTACGGGAAAATTAAAAAATGAAATTTTTAAAAATAAATAATAAATTCGTTCATTTTACATCATAAAAATATTAAAAAAATATATTATTGATATTTATGATGAATAATTATTTTTTTATGCCGAAACCCTAGGGTCATCCTACGATGACCTTTCATAATTTTTACGGGAAAATTAAAAAATGAAATTTTTAAAAATAAATAATAAATTCGTTCATTTTACATCATAAAAATATTAAAAAAATATATTATTGATATTTCTGATGAATAATTATTTTTTTATGCCGAAAACCTAGGGTCATCCTACGATGACCTTTCCTAATTTTTACGGGAAAATTAAAAAATGAAATTTTTAAAAATAAATAAAAAATTCGTTCATTTTCCATCATAAAAATATTAAAAAAATATATTATTCATATTTCTTAATAAAAATTATTTTTTTATGCCGAAAACCTAGGGTCATCCTACGATGACCTTTCATAATTTTTACGGTAAAATTAAAAAATGAAATTTTTAAAAATAAATAATAAATTCGTTCATTTTACTCCATAAAAATATTAAAAAAACATATTATTCATATTTCTTACTAAAAATTATTTTTTTATGCCGAAAACCTAGGGTCATCCTACGATGACCTTTCATAATTTTTACGGGAAAATTATAAAATGAAATTTTTAAAAATAAATAATAAATTCGTTCATTTTACATTATAAAAATATTAAAAAAATATATTATTGATATTTCTTAATAGAAATTATTTTTTTATGCCGAAAACCTAGGGTTATCCTACGATCTTCTTCTTCTTCTTAGCCTTATTTCCCACGGGGTGTGGGGTCGGCTCTCCTTGTTAATTGGCGCCAACTAATTTTGTTGTTGGCGTCATCTGTAGAGAGACCAGATGCCATTAGATCTCTCGTTATACGGCAGGACCAGCTGGTTTTAGGCCTCCCACGCGGTCTTTGGCCCACAACCACAAGGTTCGTTGCTTTCTTCGCCACTGAACCCTCATCCGCCCTGACGACATGCCCATACCATCTCAGGCGCGCCTCAAGCATCTTCTCTTCGATTGGCGCCACCCCCAGAATTTCTCTGACTCGCTCGTTCTTCACGCGGTCAAGTTTTGTGATGCCCAGGGCCCATCTTAACATTTTCATTTCCATAGAGCGGAGTTTTCTTTCGTGCACTTTTGTAGCAGGCCAGCACTCCGCTCCATACAACGCCACAGGTCTTATAATTGCCTTATATACCTTGGATTTAAGGGCGAGGGGGATTTTTTTATCACATACAACACCTGTTACCTGGCGCCATTTCATCCATGCTGCGTTTACACGAGTGGCGATATCTTCCATCAAATCCCCTTCGGATGTTAGATAGGAGCCTAGATATTTGAACTTTTTGGTCTTATTAAGCTCAACACCAGCGACCCTAATTGTGTCTGCAGATTGTTCACCACACTCCAGGTACTCGGTCTTTTTTAAGTTTAGCTTTAGCCCGTATTCCTCTAGACGGACTTTCCATTTTACGACCAGGTCTTCTAGGTGCTCCCTACTCTCGCAGGACAACATTACATCGTCGGCGTAGAGTAATGTCCATGGGTGTGTTGTTTGCAGGTCCTGTGTGATGGTATCGATGCACAAGATGAAAAGAAGTGGGGAGAGCGCCGATCCCTGATGAACCCCAACCTTGATAGGGATGTTATCCGTACAGCCAATGGGAGTTTGTACTATGCTGGTGGTGTCAGTGTAGATGGATTTAATCCAACTGACATAGGTTTCAGGGACGAGGTGACTTCTCAGCGAGTACCATATAAGGTCATGGGGAATACGGTCAAAGGCCTTTTCAAGATCTAAAAAGGCCATGTGGATAGTTCTCTTCCGTTCCCGATGCCTTTCCATCAGAAGTCGTGCCGCGTGCACCGCATCTGTTGTGCCGCAGTTCCTAACAAAGCCACATTGGTTGCTTGAGATGTTGATTATCTGTCGCAGGCGGTCGTCCAGAATTCTTTCAAAGATCTTTAGGCTATGACATAGCAACCTAATGGGCCTGTAGTTTGTACATTCGCTAATGTCACCCTTTCCTTTCCATATAGGTATAGTTTTGCTTGTTTTCCAGATGTTTGGGAACATATTTTCCTCTATACATTTATTGAAGAAAGTTGTTAGCCAAGCAATACCTTCACCGCCATTCAGCTTCCAGAATTCGGCCGGAATGTCATCAGGGCCGTTTGATTTTTTATTTTTCATTTTATTGATCGCTTGGGCAGTCTCTTCAGTTGTTATCTCTGGGACTGGGCCATAAGTAGGTGCCAGGGTTGGAATAGGAGGATGTGGGAATTCTTCATTGCTGATCATTTCATAAAAGCCCCTCCATCTCTCAAGGATATCTTTGGGCAAGTAGAGAGTCCTACCATTCTCGTCTTTGATATTTTTAATATGCCCAAAATCGTTTCCCGAATGGTGGCGTGACTTTGCGAGACGGAAAATATCGTTTGCACCCTCAGGTTTGTCAAGGCGATGGTAAAGGTCTTGGTAGTATTCAGATTTTGCGATCGCTACTTGCTTTTTTGCGATCTTTTTAAGATCATGATATTTGGTATAATCCTCGGCGTTTCTAGACTTAAGCCATACCTTGTAGGCGATTTTCTTGTTTTTAATAGACAATTGAACGTCAGGATTCCACCACCATGTTTCTTTTTCAATATAGCGCTTTCCAGGCTGGGTAACTCCCAGGGAGATTGTTGCCTGATCTTTTACGGTGCAGGTTAGATAGTTCCAAGTATCGTTGACAGTTGACTCTGAGCTGTGTTTGACATTCTGAAGGATGTTCTTTAGACTAAGCTCGTTTCCGCTCAGTTTCCACCATTTTATTCGATGTGTGGAAGTTAAAGGGGGTTTAGTTGTTCTACGAGAAGGGACCAGGGCATCAAGCACTAATAATTTATGCTGTGATGTTATATTATCTGAGGGGATAACCTTATCCTACGATGACCTTTCATAATTTTTACGGGAAAATTAAAAAATGAAATTTTTAAAAATAAATAATAAATTCGTTCATTTTACATCATAAAAATATTAAAAAAATATATTATTGATATTTCTGATGAATAATTATTTTTTTAAGCCGAAAACCTAGGGTCATCCTACGATGACCTTTCATAATTTTTGCGGGAAAATTAAAAAATGAAATTTTTAAAAATAAATAATAAATTCGTTCATTTTACATCATAAAAATATTAAAAAAATATATTATTCATATTTCTTACTAAAAATTATTTTTTTATGCCGAAAACCTAGGGTCATCCTACGATGACCTTTCATATTTTTTACGGGAAAATTAAAAAATGAAATTTTTAAAAATAAATAATAAATTCGTTCATTTTACATCATAAAAATATTAAAAAAATATATTATTCATATTTCTTAATAAAAATTATTTTTTTATGCCGAAACCCTAGGGTCATCCTACGATGACCTTTCATAATTTTTACAGGAAAATTAAAAAATGGAATTTTTAAAAATAAATAATAAATTCGTTCATTTTACATCATAAAAATATTAAAAAAATATATTATTGATATTTATGATGAATAATTATTTTTTTATGCCGAAAACCTAGGGTCATCCTACGATGACCTTTCCTAATTTTTACGGGAAAATTAAAAAAAGAAATTTTTAAAAATAAATAATAAATTCGTTCATTTTAAATCATAAAAATATTAAAAAAATATATTATTGATATTTCTGATGAATAATTATTTTTTTATGCCGAAAACCTAGGGTCATCCTACGATGACCTTTCATAATTTTTACGGGAAAATTAAAAAATGAAATTTTTAAAAATAAATAAAAAATTCGTTCATTTTCCATCATAAAAATATTAAAAAAATATATTATTCATATTTCTTAATAAAAATTATTTTTTTATGCCGAAAACCTAGGGTCGTCCTACGATGACCTTTCATAATATTTACGGTAAAATTAAAAAATGAAATTTTTAAAAATAAATAATAAATTCGTTCATTTTACTCCATAAAAATATTAAAAAAACATATTATTCATATTTCTTACTAAAAATTATTTTTTTATGCCGAAAACCTAGGGTCATCCTACGATGACCTTTCATAATTTTTACGGGAAAATTAAAAAATGAAATTTTTAAAAATAAATAATAAATTCGTTCATTTTACATTATAAAAATATTAAAAAAATATATTATTGATATTTCTTAATAGAAATTATTTTTTTATGCCGAAAACCTAGGGTCATCCTACGATGACCTTTCATAATTTTTACGGGAAAATTAAAAAATGAAAGTTTTAAAAATAAATAATAAATTCGTTCATTTTACATCATAAAAATATTAAAAAAATATATTATTGATATTTCTGAAGAATAATTATTTTTTTATGCCGAAAACCTAGGGTCATCCTACGATGACCTTTCCTAATTTTTACGGGAAAATTAAAAAATGAAATTTTTAAAAATAAATAATAAATTCGTTCATTTTACATCATAAAAATATTAAAAAAATTTATTATTCATATTTCTTACTAAAAATTATTTTTTTATGCCGAAAACCTAGGGTCATCCTACGATGACCTTTCATAATTTTTACGGGAAAATTAAAAAATGAAATTTTTAAAAATAAATAATAAATTCGTTCATTTTACATCATAAAAATATTAAAAAAATATATTATTCATATTTCTTAATAAAAATTATTTTTTTATGCCGAAAACCTAGGGTCATCCTACGATGACCTTTCATAATTTTTACGGTAAAATTAAAAAATGAAATTTTTAAAAATAAATAATAAATTCGTTCATTTTACTCCATAAAAATATTAAAAAAACATATTATTCATATTTCTTACTAAAAATTATTTTTTTATGCCGAAAACCTAGGGTCATCCTACGATGACCTTTCATAATTTTTACGGGAAAATTAAAAAATGAAATTTTTAAAAATAAATAATAAATTCGTTCATTTTACATCATAAAAATATTAAAAAAATATATTATTGATATTTCTGATGAATAATTATTTTTTTATGCCGAAAACCTAGGGTCATCCTAAGATGACCTTTCCTAATTTTTACGGGAAAATTAAAAAATGAAATTTTTAAAAATAAATAATAAATTCGTTCATTTTACATCATAAAAATATTAAAAAAATATATTATTGATATTTATGATGAATAATTATTTTTTTATGCCGAAAACCTAGGGTCATCCTACGATGACCTTTCATAATTTTTGCGGGAAAATTAAAAAATGGAATTTTTAAAAATAAATAATAAATTCGTTCATTTTACATCATAAAAATATTAAAAAAATATATTATTGATATTTCTGATGAATAATTATTTTTTTATGCCGAAAACCTAGGGTCATCCTACGATGACCTTTCCTAATTTTTACGGGAAAATTAAAAAATGAAATTTTTAAAAATAAATAATAAATTCGTTCATTTTACATCATAAAAATATTAAAAAAATTTATTATTCATATTTCTTACTAAAAATTATTTTTTTATGCCGAAAACCTAGGGTCATCCTACGATGACCTTTCATAATTTTTACGGGAAAATTAAAAAATGAAATTTTTAAAAATAAATAATAAATTCGTTCATTTTACATCATAAAAATATTAAAAAAATATATTATTCATATTTCTTAATAAAAATTATTTTTTTATGCCGAAAACCTAGGGTCATCCTACGATGACCTTTCATAATTTTTACGGTAAAATTAAAAAATGAAATTTTTAAAAATAAATAATAAATTCGTTCATTTTACTCCATAAAAATATTAAAAAAACATATTATTCATATTTCTTACTAAAAATTATTTTTTTATGCCGAAAACCTAGGGTCATCCTACGATGACCTTTCATAATTTTTACGGGAAAATTAAAAAATGAAATTTTTAAAAATAAATAAAAAATTCGTTCATTTTCCATCATAAAAATATTAAAAAAATATATTATTCATATTTCTTAATAAAAATTATTTTTTTATGCCGAAAACCTAGGGTCGTCCTACGATGACCTTTCATAATATTTACGGTAAAATTATAAAATGAAATTTTTAAAAATAAATAATAAATTCGTTCATTTTACATTATAAAAATATTAAAAAAACATATTATTCATATTTCTTACTAAAAATTATTTTTTTATGCCGAAAACCTAGGGTCATCCTACGATGACCTTTCATAATTTTTACGGGAAAATTAAAAAATGAAATTTTTAAAAATAAATAATAAATTCGTTCATTTTACATTATAAAAATATTAAAAAAATATATTATTGATATTTCTTAATAGAAATTATTTTTTTATGCCGAAAACCTAGGGTCATCCTACGATGACCTTTCATAATTTTTACGGGAAAATTAAAAAATGAAAGTTTTAAAAATAAATAATAAATTCGTTCATTTTACATCATAAAAATATTAAAAAAATATATTATTGATATTTCTGAAGAATAATTATTTTTTTATGCCGAAAACCTAGGGTCATCCTACGATGACCTTTCCTAATTTTTACGGGAAAATTAAAAAATGAAATTTTTAAAAATAAATAATAAATTCGTTCATTTTACATCATAAAAATATTAAAAAAATATATTATTGATATTTCTGATGAATAATTATTTTTTTATGCCGAAAACCTAGGGTCATCCTAAGATGACCTTTCCTAATTTTTACGGGAAAATTAAAAAATGAAATTTTTAAAAATAAATAATAAATTCGTTCATTTTACATCATAAAAATATTAAAAAAATATATTATTGATATTTATGATGAATAATTATTTTTTTATGCCGAAAACCTAGGGTCATCCTACGATGACCTTTCATAATTTTTGCGGGAAAATTAAAAAATGAAATTTTTAAAAATAAATAATAAATTCGTTCATTTTACATCATAAAAATATTAAAAAAATATATTATTCATATTTCTTAATAAAAATTATTTTTTTATGCCGAAACCCTAGGGTCATCCTACGATGACCTTTCATAATTTTTACGGGAAAATTAAAAAATGAAATTTTTAAAAATAAATAATAAATTCGTTCATTTTACATCATAAAAATATTAAAAAAATATATTATTGATATTTATGATGAATAATTATTTTTTTATGCCGAAAACCTAGGGTCATCCTACGATGACCTTTCATAATTTTTGCGGGAAAATTAAAAAATGGAATTTTTAAAAATAAATAATAAATTCGTTCATTTTACATCATAAAAATATTAAAAAAATATATTATTGATATTTCTGATGAATAATTATTTTTTTATGCCGAAAACCTAGGGTCATCCTACGATGACCTTTCCTAATTTTTACGGGAAAATTAAAAAATGAAATTTTTAAAAATAAATAATAAATTCGTTCATTTTACATCATAAAAATATTAAAAAAATATATTATTCATATTTCTTAATAAAAATTATTTTTTTATGCCGAAAACCTAGGGTCATCCTACGATGACCTTTCATAATTTTTACGGGAAAATTAAAAAATGAAATTTTTAAAAATAAATAATAAATTCGTTCATTTTACATTATAAAAATATTAAAAAAATATATTGATATTTCTTAATAGAAATTATTTTTTTATGCCGAAAACCTAGGGTCATCCTACGATGACCTTTCATAATTTTTACGGGAAAATTAAAAAATGAAATTTTTAAAAATAAATAATAAATTCGTTCATTTTACATCATAAAAATATTAAAAAAATATATTATTGATATTTCTGATGAATAATTATTTTTTTATGCCGAAAACCTAGGGTCATCCTACGATGACCTTTCATAATTTTTACGGGAAAATTAAAAAATGAAATTTTTAAAAATAAAAAATAAATTCGTTCATTTTACATCATAAAAATATTAAAAAAATATATTATTGATATTTCTGATGAATAATGATTTTTTTATGCCGAAAACCTAGGGTCATCCTAAGATGACCTTTCCTAATTTTTACGGGAAAATTAAAAAATGAAATTTTTAAAAATAAATTATAAATTCGTTCATTTTACATCATAAAAATATTAAAAAAATATATTATTGATATTTATGATGAATAATTATTTTTTTATGCCGAAAACCTAGGGTCATCCTACGATGATCTTTCATAAGTTTTACGGGAAAATTAAAAAATGAAATTTTTAAAAATAAATAATAAATTCGTTCATTTGACATCATAAAAATATTAAAAAAATATATTATTCATATTTCTTAATAAAAATTATTTTTTTATGCCGAAAACCTAGGGTCATCCTACGATGACCTTTCATAATTTTTACGGGAAAATTAAAAAATGAAATTTTTAAAAATAAATAATAAATTCGTTCATTTTACATCATAAAAATATTAAAAAAATATATTATTCATATTTCTTAATAAAAATTATTTTTTTATGCCGAAACCCTAGGGTCATCCTACGATGACCTTTCATAATTTTTACGGGAAAATTAAAAAATGAAATTTTTAAAAATAAATAATAAATTCGTTCATTTTACATCATAAAAATATTAAAAAAATATATTATTGATATTTATGATGAATAATTATTTTTTTATGCCGAAAACCTAGGGTCATCCTACGATGACCTTTCATAATTTTTGCGGGAAAATTAAAAAATGGAAATTTTAAAAATAAATAATAAATTCGTTCATTTTACATCATAAAAATATTAAAAAAATATATTATTGATATTTCTGATGAATAATTATTTTTTTATGCCGAAAACCTAGGGTCATCCTACGATGACCTTTCCAAATTTTTACGGGAAAATTAAAAAATGAAATTTTTAAAAATAAATAATAAATTCGTTCATTTTACATCATAAAAATATTAAAAAAAATATATTATTGATATTTATGATGAATAATTATTTTTTTATGCCGAAAACCTAGGGTCATCCTACGATGACCTTTCATAATTTTTACGGGAAAATTAAAAAATGAAATTTTTAAAAATAAATAATAAATTCGTTCATTTTACATCATAAAAATATTAAAAAAATATATTATTCATATTTCTTAATAAAAATTATTTTTTTATGCTGAAAACCTAGGGTCATCCTACGATGACCTTTCATAATTTTTACGGTAAAATTAAAAAATGAAATTTTTAAAAATAAATAATAAATTCGTTCATTTTACTCCATAAAAATATTAAAAAAACATATTATTCATATTTCTTACTAAAAATTATTTTTTTATGCCGAAAACCTAGGGTCATCCTACGATGGATGACCTTTCATAATTTTTACGGGAAAATTAAAAAATGAAATTTTTAAAAATAAATAATAAATTCGTTCATTTTACATTATAAAAATATTAAAAAAATATATTGATATTTCTTAATAGAAATTATTTTTTTATGCCGAAAACCTAGGGTCATCCTACGATGACCTTTCATAATTTTTACGGGAAAATTAAAAAATGAAATTTTTAAAAATAAATAATAAATTCGTTCATTTTACATCATAAAAATATTAAAAAAATATATTATTGATATTTCTGATGAATAATTATTTTTTTATGCCGAAAACCTAGGGTCATCCTACGATGACCTTTCATAATTTTTGCGGGAAAATTAAAAAATGGAATTTTTAAAAATAAATAATAAATTCGTTCATTTTACATCATAAAAATATTAAAAAAATATATTATTGATATTTCTGATGAATAATTATTTTTTTATGCCGAAAACCTAGGGTCATCCTACGATGACCTTTCCTAATTTTTACGGGAAAATTAAAAAATGAAATTTTTAAAAATAAATAATAAATTCGTTCATTTTACATCATAAAAATATTAAAAAAATATATTATTCATATTTCTTACTAAAAATTATTTTTTTATGCCGAAAACCTAGGGTCATCCTACGATGACCTTTCATAATTTTTACGGGAAAATTAAAAAATGAAATTTTTAAAAATAAATAATAAATTCGTTCATTTTACATCATAAAAATATTAAAAAAATATATTATTCATATTTCTTAATAAAAATTATTTTTTTATGCCGAAACCCTAGGGTCATCCTACGATGACCTTTCATAATTTTTACGGGAAAATTAAAAAATGAAATTTTTAAAAATAAATAATAAATTCGTTCATTTTACATCATAAAAATATTAAAAAAATATATTATTGATATTTATGATGAATAATTATTTTTTTATGCCGAAAACCTAGGGTCATCCTACGATGACCTTTCATAATTTTTGCGGGAAAATTAAAAAATGGAATTTTTAAAAATAAATAATAAATTCGTTCATTTTACATCATAAAAATATTAAAAAAATATATTATTGATATTTCTGATGAATAATTATTTTTTTATGCCGAAAACCTAGGGTCATCCTACGATGACCTTTCCTAATTTTTACGGGAAAATTAAAAAATGAAATTTTTAAAAATAAATAATAAATTCGTTCATTTTACATCATAAAAATATTAAAAAAATATATTATTCATATTTCTTAATAAAAATTATTTTTTTATGCCGAAAACCTAGGGTCATCCTACGATGACCTTTCATAATTTTTACGGGAAAATTAAAAAATGAAATTTTTAAAAATAAATAATAAATTCGTTCATTTTACATCATGAAAATATTAAAAAAATATATTATTGATAATTCTGATGAATAATTATTTTTTTATGCCGAAAACCTAGGGTCATCCTACGATGACCTTTCCTAATTTTTACGGGAAAATTAAAAAATGAAATTTTTAAAAATAAATAATAAATTCGTTCATTTTACATCATGAAAATATTAAAAAAATATATTATTGATAATTCTGATGAATAATTATTTTTTTATGCCGAAAACCTAGGGTCATCCTACGATGACCTTTCCTAATTTTTACGGGAAAATTAAAAAATGAAATTTTTAAAAATAAATAATAAATTCGTTCATTTTACATCATAAAAATATTAAAAAAATATATTATTGATATTTATGATGAATAATTATTTTTTTATGCCGAAAACCTAGGGTCATCCTACGATGACCTTTCATAATTTATACGGGAAAATTAAAAAATGAAATTTTTAAAAATAAATAATAAATTCGTTCATTTTACATCATAAAAATATTAAACAAATATATTATTCATATTTCTTAATAAAAATTATTTTTTTATGCCGAAAACCTAGGGTCATCCTACGATGACCTTTCATAATTTTTACGGTAAAATTAAAAAATGAAATTATTAAAAATAAATAATAAATTCGTTCATTTTACTTCATAAAAATATTAAAAAAACATATTATTCATATTTATTACTAAAAATTATTTTTTTATGCCGAAAACCTAGGGTCATCCTACGATGACCTTTCATAATTTTTACGGGAAAATTAAAAAATGAAATTTTTAAAAATAAATAATAAATTCGTTCATTTTACATCATAAAAATATTAAAAAAATATATTATTCATATTTCTTAATAAAAATTTTTTTTTTATGCCGAAACCCTAGGGTCATCCTACGATGACCTTTCATAATTTTTACGGTAAAATTAAAAAATGAAATTTTTAAAAATAAATAATAAATTCGTTCATTTTACTTCATAAAAATATTAAAAAAATATATTATTCATATTTCTTACTAAAAATTATTTTTTTATGCCGAAAACCTAGGGTCATCCTACGATGACCTTTCATAGTTTTTACGGGAAAATTAAAAAATGAAATCTTTAAAAATAAATCATAAATTCGTTCATTTTACATCATAAAAATATTAAAAAAATATATTATTGATAATTCTGATGAATAATTATTTTTTTATGCCGAAAACCTAGGGTCATCCTACGATGACCTTTCATAATTTTTACGGGAAAATTAAAAAATGAAACTTTTAAAAATAAATAATAAATTCGTTCATTTTACATCATAAAAATATTAAAAAAATATATTATTCATTATTCTTAATAAAAATTTTTTTTTTATGCCGAAACCCTAGGGTCATCCTACGATGACCTTTCATAATTTTTACGGGAAAATTAAAAAATGAAATTTTTAAAAATAAATAATAAATTCGTTCATTTTACATCATGAAAATATTAAAAAAATATATTATTGATAATTCTGATGAATAATTATTTTTTTATGCCGAAAACCTAGGGTCATCCTACGATGACCTTTCCTAATTTTTACGGGAAAATTAAAAAATGAAATTTTTAAAAATAAATAATAAATTCGTTCATTTTACATCATAAAAATATTAAAAAAATATATTATTGATATTTATGATGAATAATTATTTTTTTATGCCGAAAACCTAGGGTCATCCTACGATGACCTTTCATAATTTTTACGGGAAAATTAAAAAATGAAATTTTTAAAAATAAATAATAAATTCGTTCATTTTACATCATAAAAATATTAAAAAAATATATTATTGATATTTCTGATGAATAATTATTTTTTTATGCCGAAAACCTAGGGTCATCCTACGATGACCTTTCATAATTTTTACGGGAAAATTAAAAATGAAATTTTTAAAATAAATAATAAATTCGTTCATTTTACATCATAAAAATATTAAAAAAATATATTATTGATATTTATGATGAATAATTATTTTTTTATGCCGAAACCCTAGGGTCATCCTACGATGACCTTTCATAATTTTTACGGGAGAAAATTAAAAAATGAAATTTTTAAAAATAAATAATAAATTCGTTCATTTTACATCATAAAAATATTAAAAAAATATATTATTGATATTTCTGATGAATAATTATTTTTTTATGCCGAAAACCTAGGGTCATCCTACGATGACCTTTCCTAATTTTTACGGGAAAATTAAAAAATGAAATTTTTAAAAATAAATAAAAAATTCGTTCATTTTCCATCATAAAAATATTAAAAAAATATATTATTCATATTTCTTAATAAAAATTATTTTTTTATGCCGAAAACCTAGGGTCATCCTACGATGACCTTTCATAATATTTACGGTAAAATTATAAAATGAAATTTTTAAAAATAAATAATAAATTCGTTCATTTTACATTATAAAAATATTAAAAAAACATATTATTCATATTTCTTACTAAAAATTATTTTTTTATGCCGAAAACCTAGGGTCATCCTACGATGACCTTTCATAATTTTTACGGGAAAATTAAAAAATGAAATTTTTAAAAATAAATAATAAATTCGTTCATTTTACATTATAAAAATATTAAAAAAATATATTATTGATATTTCTTAATAGAAATTATTTTTTTATGCCGAAAACCTAGGGTCATCCTACGATGACCTTTCATAATTTTTACGGGAAAATTAAAAAATGAAAGTTTTAAAAATAAATAATAAATTCGTTCATTTTACATCATAAAAATATTAAAAAAATATATTATTGATATTTCTGAAGAATAATTATTTTTTTATGCCGAAAACCTAGGGTCATCCTACGATGACCTTTCCTAATTTTTACGGGAAAATTAAAAAATGAAATTTTTAAAAATAAATAATAAATTCGTTCATTTTACATCATAAAAATATTAAAAAAATATATTATTGATATTTCTGATGAATAATTATTTTTTTATGCCGAAAACCTAGGGTCATCCTAAGATGACCTTTCCTAATTTTTACGGGAAAATTAAAAAATGAAATTTTTAAAAATAAATAATAAATTCGTTCATTTTACATCATAAAAATATTAAAAAAATATATTATTGATATTTATGATGAATAATTATTTTTTTATGCCGAAAACCTAGGGTCATCCTACGATGACCTTTCATAATTTTTGCGGGAAAATTAAAAAATGGAATTTTTAAAAATAAATAATAAATTCGTTCATTTTACATCATAAAAATATTAAAAAAATATATTATTGATATTTCTGATGAATAATTATTTTTTTATGCCGAAAACCTAGGGTCATCCTACGATGACCTTTCCTAATTTTTACGGGAAAATTAAAAAATGAAATTTTTAAAAATAAATAATAAATTCGTTCATTTTACATCATAAAAATATTAAAAAAATTTATTATTCATATTTCTTACTAAAAATTATTTTTTTATGCCGAAAACCTAGGGTCATCCTACGATGACCTTTCATAATTTTTACGGGAAAATTAAAAAATGAAATTTTTAAAAATAAATAATAAATTCGTTCATTTTACATTATAAAAATATTAAAAAAATATATTGATATTTCTTAATAGAAATTATTTTTTTATGCCGAAAACCTAGGGTCATCCTACGATGACCTTTCATAATTTTTACGGGAAAATTAAAAAATGAAATTTTTAAAAATAAATAATAAATTCGTTCATTTTACATCATAAAAATATTAAAAAAATATATTATTGATATTTCTGATGAATAATTATTTTTTTATGCCGAAAACCTAGGGTCATCCTACGATGACCTTTCATAATTTTTACGGGAAAATTAAAAAATGAAATTTTTAAAAATAAAAAATAAATTCGTTCATTTTACATCATAAAAATATTAAAAAAATATATTATTGATATTTCTGATGAATAATGATTTTTTTATGCCGAAAACCTAGGGTCATCCTAAGATGACCTTTCCTAATTTTTACGGGAAAATTAAAAAATGAAATTTTTAAAAATAAATTATAAATTCGTTCATTTTACATCATAAAAATATTAAAAAAATATATTATTGATATTTATGATGAATAATTATTTTTTTATGCCGAAAACCTAGGGTCATCCTACGATGATCTTTCATAAGTTTTACGGGAAAATTAAAAAATGAAATTTTTAAAAATAAATAATAAATTCGTTCATTTGACATCATAAAAATATTAAAAAAATATATTATTCATATTTCTTAATAAAAATTATTTTTTTATGCCGAAAACCTAGGGTCATCCTACGATGACCTTTCATAATTTTTACGGGAAAATTAAAAAATGAAATTTTTAAAAATAAATAATAAATTCGTTCATTTTACATCATAAAAATATTAAAAAAATATATTATTCATATTTCTTAATAAAAATTATTTTTTTATGCCGAAACCCTAGGGTCATCCTACGATGACCTTTCATAATTTTTACGGGAAAATTAAAAAATGAAATTTTTAAAAATAAATAATAAATTCGTTCATTTTACATCATAAAAATATTAAAAAAATATATTATTGATATTTATGATGAATAATTATTTTTTTATGCCGAAAACCTAGGGTCATCCTACGATGACCTTTCATAATTTTTGCGGGAAAATTAAAAAATGGAAATTTTAAAAATAAATAATAAATTCGTTCATTTTACATCATAAAAATATTAAAAAAATATATTATTGATATTTCTGATGAATAATTATTTTTTTATGCCGAAAACCTAGGGTCATCCTACGATGACCTTTCCAAATTTTTACGGGAAAATTAAAAAATGAAATTTTTAAAAATAAATAATAAATTCGTTCATTTTACATCATAAAAATATTAAAAAAAATATATTATTGATATTTATGATGAATAATTATTTTTTTATGCCGAAAACCTAGGGTCATCC
Organism: Labia minor; assembly: GCA_963082975.1. NCBI lineage: Eukaryota > Metazoa > Arthropoda > Insecta > Dermaptera > Spongiphoridae > Labia > Labia minor. The sequence goes on from OY720345.1 coordinate 83,584,600, forward strand.
TACGATGACCTTTCATAATTTTTACGGGAAAATTAAAAAATGAAATTTTTAAAAATAAATAATAAATTCGTTCATTTTACATCATAAAAATATTAAAAAAATATATTATTCATATTTCTTAATAAAAATTATTTTTTTATGCTGAAAACCTAGGGTCATCCTACGATGACCTTTCATAATTTTTACGGTAAAATTAAAAAATGAAATTTTTAAAAATAAATAATAAATTCGTTCATTTTACTCCATAAAAATATTAAAAAAACATATTATTCATATTTCTTACTAAAAATTATTTTTTTATGCCGAAAACCTAGGGTCATCCTACGATGGATGACCTTTCATAATTTTTACGGGAAAATTAAAAAATGAAATTTTTAAAAATAAATAATAAATTCGTTCATTTTACATTATAAAAATATTAAAAAAATATATTGATATTTCTTAATAGAAATTATTTTTTTATGCCGAAAACCTAGGGTCATCCTACGATGACCTTTCATAATTTTTACGGGAAAATTAAAAAATGAAATTTTTAAAAATAAATAATAAATTCGTTCATTTTACATCATAAAAATATTAAAAAAATATATTATTGATATTTCTGATGAATAATTATTTTTTTATGCCGAAAACCTAGGGTCATCCTACGATGACCTTTCATAATTTTTGCGGGAAAATTAAAAAATGGAATTTTTAAAAATAAATAATAAATTCGTTCATTTTACATCATAAAAATATTAAAAAAATATATTATTGATATTTCTGATGAATAATTATTTTTTTATGCCGAAAACCTAGGGTCATCCTACGATGACCTTTCCTAATTTTTACGGGAAAATTAAAAAATGAAATTTTTAAAAATAAATAATAAATTCGTTCATTTTACATCATAAAAATATTAAAAAAATATATTATTCATATTTCTTACTAAAAATTATTTTTTTATGCCGAAAACCTAGGGTCATCCTACGATGACCTTTCATAATTTTTACGGGAAAATTAAAAAATGAAATTTTTAAAAATAAATAATAAATTCGTTCATTTTACATCATAAAAATATTAAAAAAATATATTATTCATATTTCTTAATAAAAATTATTTTTTTATGCCGAAACCCTAGGGTCATCCTACGATGACCTTTCATAATTTTTACGGGAAAATTAAAAAATGAAATTTTTAAAAATAAATAATAAATTCGTTCATTTTACATCATAAAAATATTAAAAAAATATATTATTGATATTTATGATGAATAATTATTTTTTTATGCCGAAAACCTAGGGTCATCCTACGATGACCTTTCATAATTTTTGCGGGAAAATTAAAAAATGGAATTTTTAAAAATAAATAATAAATTCGTTCATTTTACATCATAAAAATATTAAAAAAATATATTATTGATATTTCTGATGAATAATTATTTTTTTATGCCGAAAACCTAGGGTCATCCTACGATGACCTTTCCTAATTTTTACGGGAAAATTAAAAAATGAAATTTTTAAAAATAAATAATAAATTCGTTCATTTTACATCATAAAAATATTAAAAAAATATATTATTCATATTTCTTAATAAAAATTATTTTTTTATGCCGAAAACCTAGGGTCATCCTACGATGACCTTTCATAATTTTTACGGGAAAATTAAAAAATGAAATTTTTAAAAATAAATAATAAATTCGTTCATTTTACATCATGAAAATATTAAAAAAATATATTATTGATAATTCTGATGAATAATTATTTTTTTATGCCGAAAACCTAGGGTCATCCTACGATGACCTTTCCTAATTTTTACGGGAAAATTAAAAAATGAAATTTTTAAAAATAAATAATAAATTCGTTCATTTTACATCATGAAAATATTAAAAAAATATATTATTGATAATTCTGATGAATAATTATTTTTTTATGCCGAAAACCTAGGGTCATCCTACGATGACCTTTCCTAATTTTTACGGGAAAATTAAAAAATGAAATTTTTAAAAATAAATAATAAATTCGTTCATTTTACATCATAAAAATATTAAAAAAATATATTATTGATATTTATGATGAATAATTATTTTTTTATGCCGAAAACCTAGGGTCATCCTACGATGACCTTTCATAATTTATACGGGAAAATTAAAAAATGAAATTTTTAAAAATAAATAATAAATTCGTTCATTTTACATCATAAAAATATTAAACAAATATATTATTCATATTTCTTAATAAAAATTATTTTTTTATGCCGAAAACCTAGGGTCATCCTACGATGACCTTTCATAATTTTTACGGTAAAATTAAAAAATGAAATTATTAAAAATAAATAATAAATTCGTTCATTTTACTTCATAAAAATATTAAAAAAACATATTATTCATATTTATTACTAAAAATTATTTTTTTATGCCGAAAACCTAGGGTCATCCTACGATGACCTTTCATAATTTTTACGGGAAAATTAAAAAATGAAATTTTTAAAAATAAATAATAAATTCGTTCATTTTACATCATAAAAATATTAAAAAAATATATTATTCATATTTCTTAATAAAAATTTTTTTTTTATGCCGAAACCCTAGGGTCATCCTACGATGACCTTTCATAATTTTTACGGTAAAATTAAAAAATGAAATTTTTAAAAATAAATAATAAATTCGTTCATTTTACTTCATAAAAATATTAAAAAAATATATTATTCATATTTCTTACTAAAAATTATTTTTTTATGCCGAAAACCTAGGGTCATCCTACGATGACCTTTCATAGTTTTTACGGGAAAATTAAAAAATGAAATCTTTAAAAATAAATCATAAATTCGTTCATTTTACATCATAAAAATATTAAAAAAATATATTATTGATAATTCTGATGAATAATTATTTTTTTATGCCGAAAACCTAGGGTCATCCTACGATGACCTTTCATAATTTTTACGGGAAAATTAAAAAATGAAATTTTTAAAAATAAATAATAAATTCGTTCATTTTACATCATAAAAATATTAAAAAAATATATTATTCATTATTCTTAATAAAAATTTTTTTTTTATGCCGAAACCCTAGGGTCATCCTACGATGACCTTTCATAATTTTTACGGGAAAATTAAAAAATGAAATTTTTAAAAATAAATAATAAATTCGTTCATTTTACATCATGAAAATATTAAAAAAATATATTATTGATAATTCTGATGAATAATTATTTTTTTATGCCGAAAACCTAGGGTCATCCTACGATGACCTTTCCTAATTTTTACGGGAAAATTAAAAAATGAAATTTTTAAAAATAAATAATAAATTCGTTCATTTTACATCATAAAAATATTAAAAAAATATATTATTGATATTTATGATGAATAATTATTTTTTTATGCCGAAAACCTAGGGTCATCCTACGATGACCTTTCATAATTTTTACGGGAAAATTAAAAAATGAAATTTTTAAAAATAAATAATAAATTCGTTCATTTTACATCATAAAAATATTAAAAAAATATATTATTGATATTTCTGATGAATAATTATTTTTTTATGCCGAAAACCTAGGGTCATCCTACGATGACCTTTCATAATTTTTACGGGAAAATTAAAAAATGAAATTTTTAAAAATAAATAATAAATTCGTTCATTTTACATCATAAAAATATTAAAAAAATATATTATTGATATTTATGATGAATAATTATTTTTTTATGCCGAAACCCTAGGGTCATCCTACGATGACCTTTCATAATTTTTACGGGAAAATTAAAAAATGAAATTTTTAAAAATAAATAATAAATTCGTTCATTTTACATCATAAAAATATTAAAAAAATATATTATTGATATTTCTGATGAATAATTATTTTTTTATGCCGAAAACCTAGGGTCATCCTACGATGACCTTTCCTAATTTTTACGGGAAAATTAAAAAATGAAATTTTTAAAAATAAATAAAAAATTCGTTCATTTTCCATCATAAAAATATTAAAAAAATATATTATTCATATTTCTTAATAAAAATTATTTTTTTATGCCGAAAACCTAGGGTCATCCTACGATGACCTTTCATAATTTTTACGGTAAAATTAAAAAATGAAATTTTTAAAAATAAATAATAAATTCGTTCATTTTACTCCATAAAAATATTAAAAAAACATATTATTCATATTTCTTACTAAAAATTATTTTTTTATGCCGAAAACCTAGGGTCATCCTACGATGACCTTTCATAATTTTTACGGGAAAATTATAAAATGAAATTTTTAAAAATAAATAATAAATTCGTTCATTTTACATTATAAAAATATTAAAAAAATATATTATTGATATTTCTTAATAGAAATTATTTTTTTATGCCGAAAACCTAGGGTTATCCTACGATGACCTTTCATAATTTTTACGGGAAAATTAAAAAATGAAATTTTTAAAAATAAATAATAAATTCGTTCATTTTACATCATAAAAATATTAAAAAAATATATTATTGATATTTCTGATGAATAATTATTTTTTTAAGCCGAAAACCTAGGGTCATCCTACGATGACCTTTCATAATTTTTGCGGGAAAATTAAAAAATGAAATTTTTAAAAATAAATAATAAATTCGTTCATTTTACATCATAAAAATATTAAAAAAATATATTATTCATATTTCTTACTAAAAATTATTTTTTTATGCCGAAAACCTAGGGTCATCCTACGATGACCTTTCATATTTTTTACGGGAAAATTAAAAAATGAAATTTTTAAAAATAAATAATAAATTCGTTCATTTTACATCATAAAAATATTAAAAAAATATATTATTCATATTTCTTAATAAAAATTATTTTTTTATGCCGAAACCCTAGGGTCATCCTACGATGACCTTTCATAATTTTTACAGGAAAATTAAAAAATGGAATTTTTAAAAATAAATAAAAAATTCGTTCATTTTCCATCATAAAAATATTAAAAAAATATATTATTCATATTTCTTAATAAAAATTATTTTTTTATGCCGAAAACCTAGGGTCATCCTACGATGACCTTTCATAATTTTTACGGTAAAATTAAAAAATGAAATTTTTAAAAATAAATAATAAATTCGTTCATTTTACTCCATAAAAATATTAAAAAAACATATTATTCATATTTCTTACTAAAAATTATTTTTTTATGCCGAAAACCTAGGGTCATCCTACGATGACCTTTCATAATTTTTACGGGAAAATTATAAAATGAAATTTTTAAAAATAAATAATAAATTCGTTCATTTTACATTATAAAAATATTAAAAAAATATATTATTGATATTTCTTAATAGAAATTATTTTTTTATGCCGAAAACCTAGGGTTATCCTACGATGACCTTTCATAATTTTTACGGGAAAATTAAAAAATGAAATTTTTAAAAATAAATAATAAATTCGTTCATTTTACATCATAAAAATATTAAAAAAATATATTATTGATATTTCTGATGAATAATTATTTTTTTAAGCCGAAAACCTAGGGTCATCCTACGATGACCTTTCATAATTTTTGCGGGAAAATTAAAAAATGAAATTTTTAAAAATAAATAATAAATTCGTTCATTTTACATCATAAAAATATTAAAAAAATATATTATTCATATTTCTTACTAAAAATTATTTTTTTATGCCGAAAACCTAGGGTCATCCTACGATGACCTTTCATATTTTTTACGGGAAAATTAAAAAATGAAATTTTTAAAAATAAATAATAAATTCGTTCATTTTACATCATAAAAATATTAAAAAAATATATTATTCATATTTCTTAATAAAAATTATTTTTTTATGCCGAAACCCTAGGGTCATCCTACGATGACCTTTCATAATTTTTACAGGAAAATTAAAAAATGGAATTTTTAAAAATAAATAATAAATTCGTTCATTTTACATCATAAAAATATTAAAAAAATATATTATTGATATTTATGATGAATAATTATTTTTTTATGCCGAAAACCTAGGGTCATCCTACGATGACCTTTCCTAATTTTTACGGGAAAATTAAAAAATGAAATTTTTAAAAATAAATAATAAATTCGTTCATTTTAAATCATAAAAATATTAAAAAAATATATTATTGATATTTCTGATGAATAATTATTTTTTTATGCCGAAAACCTAGGGTCATCCTACGATGACCTTTCATAATTTTTACGGGAAAATTAAAAAATGAAATTTTTAAAAATAAATAAAAAATTCGTTCATTTTCCATCATAAAAATATTAAAAAAATATATTATTCATATTTCTTAATAAAAATTATTTTTTTATGCCGAAAACCTAGGGTCGTCCTACGATGACCTTTCATAATATTTACGGTAAAATTAAAAAATGAAATTTTTAAAAATAAATAATAAATTCGTTCATTTTACTCCATAAAAATATTAAAAAAACATATTATTCATATTTCTTACTAAAAATTATTTTTTTATGCCGAAAACCTAGGGTCATCCTACGATGACCTTTTATAATTTTTACGGGAAAATTAAAAAATGAAATTTTTAAAAATAAATAATAAATTCGTTCATTTTACATTATAAAAATATTAAAAAAATATATTATTGATATTTCTTAATAGAAATTATTTTTTTATGCCGAAAACCTAGGGTCATCCTACGATGACCTTTCATAATTTTTACGGGAAAATTAAAAAATGAAAGTTTTAAAAATAAATAATAAATTCGTTCATTTTACATCATAAAAATATTAAAAAAATATATTATTGATATTTCTGAAGAATAATTATTTTTTTATGCCGAAAACCTAGGGTCATCCTACGATGACCTTTCCTAATTTTTACGGGAAAATTAAAAAATGAAATTTTTAAAAATAAATAATAAATTCGTTCATTTTACATCATAAAAATATTAAAAAAATATATTATTGATATTTCTGATGAATAATTATTTTTTTATGCCGAAAACCTAGGGTCATCCTAAGATGACCTTTCCTAATTTTTACGGGAAAATTAAAAAATGAAATTTTTAAAAATAAATAATAAATTCGTTCATTTTACATCATAAAAATATTAAAAAAATATATTATTGATATTTATGATGAATAATTATTTTTTTATGCCGAAAACCTAGGGTCATCCTACGATGACCTTTCATAATTTTTGCGGGAAAATTAAAAAATGGAATTTTTAAAAATAAATAATAAATTCGTTCATTTTACATCATAAAAATATTAAAAAAATATATTATTGATATTTCTGATGAATAATTATTTTTTTATGCCGAAAACCTAGGGTCATCCTACGATGACCTTTCCTAATTTTTACGGGAAAATTAAAAAATGAAATTTTTAAAAATAAATAATAAATTCGTTCATTTTACATCATAAAAATATTAAAAAAATATATTATTCATATTTCTTACTAAAAATTATTTTTTTATGCCGAAAACCTAGGGTCATCCTACGATGACCTTTCATAATTTTTACGGGAAAATTAAAAAATGAAATTTTTAAAAATAAATAATAAATTCGTTCATTTTACATCATAAAAATATTAAAAAAATATATTATTCATATTTCTTAATAAAAATTATTTTTTTATGCCGAAAACCTAGGGTCATCCTACGATGACCTTTCATAATTTTTACGGTAAAATTAAAAAATGAAATTTTTAAAAATAAATAATAAATTCGTTCATTTTACTCCATAAAAATATTAAAAAAATATATTATTCATATTTCTTACTAAAAATTATTTTTTTATGCCGAAAACCTAGGGTCATCCTACGATGACCTTTCATAATTTTTACGGGAAAATTAAAAAATGAAATTTTTAAAAATAAATAATAAATTCGTTCATTTTACATTATAAAAATATTAAAAAAATATATTGATATTTCTTAATAGAAATTATTTTTTTATGCCGAAAACCTAGGGTCATCCTACGATGACCTTTCATAATTTTTACGGGAAAATTAAAAAATGAAATTTTTAAAAATAAATAATAAATTCGTTCATTTTACATCATAAAAATATTAAAAAAATATATTATTGATATTTCTGATGAATAATTATTTTTTTATGCCGAAAACCTAGGGTCATCCTAAGATGACCTTTCCTAATTTTTACGGGAAAATTAAAAAATGAAATTTTTAAAAATAAATTATAAATTCGTTCATTTTACATCATAAAAATATTAAAAAAATATATTATTGATATTTATGATGAATAATTATTTTTTTATGCCGAAAACCTAGGGTCATCCTACGATGACCTTTCATAATTTTTACGGGAAAATTAAAAAATGAAATTTTTAAAAATAAATAATAAATTCGTTCATTTGACATCATAAAAATATTAAAAAAATATATTATTCATATTTCTTAATAAAAATTATTTTTTTATGCCTAAAACCTATGGTCATCCTACGATGACCTTTCTTAATTTTTACGGGAAAATTTAAAAATGAAATTTTTAAAAATAAATAATAAATTCGTTCATTTTACATCATAAAAATATTAAAAAAATATGTTATTCATATTTCTTACTAAAAATTATTTTTTTATGCCGAAAACCTAGGGTCATCCTACGATGACCTTTCATAATTTTTACGGGAAAATTAAAAAATGAAATTTTTAAAAATAAATAATAAATTCGTTCATTTTACATCATAAAAATATTAAAAAAATATATTATTCATATTTCTTAATAAAAATTATTTTTTTATGCCGAAACCCTAGGGTCATCCTACGATGGATGACCTTTCATAATTTTTACGGGAAAATTAAAAAATGAAATTTTTAAAAATAAATAATAAATTCGTTCATTTTACATTATAAAAATATTAAAAAAATATATTGATATTTCTTAATAGAAATTATTTTTTTATGCCGAAAACCTAGGGTCATCCTACGATGACCTTTCATAATTTTTACGGGAAAATTAAAAAATGAAATTTTTAAAAATAAATAATAAATTCGTTCATTTTACATCATAAAAATATTAAAAAAATATATTATTGATATTTCTGATGAATAATTATTTTTTTATGCCGAAAACCTAGGGTCATCCTACGATGACCTTTCATAATTTTTGCGGGAAAATTAAAAAATGGAATTTTTAAAAATAAATAATAAATTCGTTCATTTTACATCATAAAAATATTAAAAAAATATATTATTGATATTTCTGATGAATAATTATTTTTTTATGCCGAAAACCTAGGGTCATCCTACGATGACCTTTCCTAATTTTTACGGGAAAATTAAAAAATGAAATTTTTAAAAATAAATAATAAATTCGTTCATTTTACATCATAAAAATATTAAAAAAATATATTATTCATATTTCTTACTAAAAATTATTTTTTTATGCCGAAAACCTAGGGTCATCCTACGATGACCTTTCATAATTTTTACGGGAAAATTAAAAAATGAAATTTTTAAAAATAAATAATAAATTCGTTCATTTTACATCATAAAAATATTAAAAAAATATATTATTCATATTTCTTAATAAAAATTATTTTTTTATGCCGAAACCCTAGGGTCATCCTACGATGACCTTTCATAATTTTTACGGGAAAATTAAAAAATGAAATTTTTAAAAATAAATAATAAATTCGTTCATTTTACATCATAAAAATATTAAAAAAATATATTATTGATATTTATGATGAATAATTATTTTTTTATGCCGAAAACCTAGGGTCATCCTACGATGACCTTTCATAATTTTTGCGGGAAAATTAAAAAATGAAATTTTTAAAAATAAATAATAAATTCGTTCATTTTACATCATAAAAATATTAAAAAAATATATTATTGATATTTATGATGAATAATTATTTTTTTATGCCGAAAACCTAGGGTCATCCTACGATGACCTTTCATAATTTTTACGGGAAAATTAAAAAATGAAATTTTTAAAAATAAATAATAAATTCGTTCATTTTACATCATAAAAATATTAAAAAAATATATTATTCATATTTCTTAATAAAAATTATTTTTTTATGCTGAAAACCTAGGGTCATCATACGATGACCTTTCATAATTTTTACGGTAAAATTAAAAAATGAAATTTTTAAAAATAAATAATAAATTCGTTCATTTTACTCCATAAAAATATTAAAAAAACATATTATTCATATTTCTTACTAAAAATTATTTTTTTATGCCGAAAACCTAGGGTCATCCTACGATGGATGACCTTTCATAATTTTTACGGGAAAATTAAAAAATGAAATTTTTAAAAATAAATAATAAATTCGTTCATTTTACATTATAAAAATATTAAAAAAATATATTGATATTTCTTAATAGAAATTATTTTTTTATGCCGAAAACCTAGGGTCATCCTACGATGACCTTTCATAATTTTTACGGGAAAATTAAAAAATGAAATTTTTAAAAATAAATAATAAATTCGTTCATTTTACATCATAAAAATATTAAAAAAATATATTATTGATATTTCTGATGAATAATTATTTTTTTATGCCGAAAACCTAGGGTCATCCTACGATGACCTTTCATAATTTTTGCGGGAAAATTAAAAAATGGAATTTTTAAAAATAAATAATAAATTCGTTCATTTTACATCATAAAAATATTAAAAAAATATATTATTGATATTTCTGATGAATAATTATTTTTTTATGCCGAAAACCTAGGGTCATCCTACGATGACCTTTCCTAATTTTTACGGGAAAATTAAAAAATGAAATTTTTAAAAATAAATAATAAATTCGTTCATTTTACATCATAAAAATATTAAAAAAATATATTATTCATATTTCTTACTAAAAATTATTTTTTTATGCCGAAAACCTAGGGTCATCCTACGATGACCTTTCATAATTTTTACGGGAAAATTAAAAAATGAAATTTTTAAAAATAAATAATAAATTCGTTCATTTTACATCATAAAAATATTAAAAAAATATATTATTCATATTTCTTAATAAAAATTATTTTTTTATGCCGAAACCCTAGGGTCATCCTACGATGACCTTTCATAATTTTTACGGGAAAATTAAAAAATGGAATTTTTAAAAATAAATAATAAATTCGTTCATTTTACATCATAAAAATATTAAAAAAATATATTATTGATATTTATGATGAATAATTATTTTTTTATGCCGAAAACCTAGGGTCATCCTACGATGACCTTTCCTAATTTTTACTGGAAAATTAAAAAATGAAATTTTTAAAAATAAATAATAAATTCGTTCATTTTACATCATAAAAATATTAAAAAAATATATTATTGATATTTCTGATGAATAATTATTTTTTTATGCCGAAAACCTAGGGTCATCCTACGATGACCTTTCCTAATTTTTACGGGAAAATTAAAAAATGAAATTTTTAAAAATAAATAAAAAATTCGTTCATTTTCCATCATAAAAATATTAAAAAAATATATTATTCATATTTCTTAATAAAAATTATTTTTTTATGCCGAAAACCTAGGGTCGTCCTACGATGACCTTTCATAATTTTTACGGTAAAATTAAAAAATGAAATTTTTAAAAATAAATAATAAATTCGTTCATTTTACTCCATAAAAATATTAAAAAAACATATTATTCATATTTCTTACTAAAAATTATTTTTTTATGCCGAAAACCTAGGGTCATCCTACGATGACCTTTCATAATTTTTACAGGAAAATTAAAAAATGAAATTTTTAAAAATAAATAATAAATTCGTTCATTTTACATTATAAAAATATTTAAAAAATATATTATTGATATTTCTGATGAATAATTATTTTTTTATGCCGAAAACCTAGGGTCATCCTACGATGACCTTTCATAATTTTTACGGGAAAATTAAAAAATGAAATTTTTAAAAATAAATAATAAATTCGTTCATTTTACATCATAAAAATATTAAAAAAATATATTATTGATATTTCTGATGAATAATGATTTTTTTATGCCGAAAACCTAGGGTCATCCTAAGATGACCTTTCCTAATTTTTACGGGAAAATTAAAAAATGAAATTTTTAAAAATAAATTATAAATTCGTTCATTTTACATCATAAAAATATTAAAAAAATATATTATTGATATTTATGATGAATAATTATTTTTTTATGCCGAAAACCTAGGGTCATCCTACGATGACCTTTCATAATTTTTGCGGGAAAATTAAAAAATGGAATTTTTAAATATAAATAATAAATTCGTTCATTTTACATCATAAAAATATTAAAAAAATATATTATTGATATTTCTGATGAATAATTATTTTTTTATGCCGAAAACCTAGGGTCATCCTACGATGACCTTTCATAATTTTTACGGGAAAATTAAAAAATGAAATTTTTAAAAATAAATAATAAATTCGTTCATTTTACATCATAAAAATATTAAAAAAATATATTATTCATATTTCTTAATAAAAATTATTTTTTTATGCCGAAAACCTAGGGTCATCCTACGATGACCTTTCATAATTTTTACGGGAAAATTAAAAAATGAAATTTTTAAAAATAAATAATAAATTCGTTCATTTTACATCATAAAAATATTAAAAAAATATATTATTGATATTTCTGATGAATAATTATTTTTTTATGCCGAAAACCTAGGGTCATCCTACGATGACCTTTCATGATTTTTGCGGGAAAATTAAAAAATGGAATTTTTAAAAATAAATAATAAATTCGTTCATTTTACATCATAAAAATATTAAAAAAATATATTATTGATATTTCTGATGAATAATTATTTTTTTATGCCGAAAACCTAGGGTCATCCTACGATGACCTTTCCTAATTTTTACGGGAAAATTAAAAAATGAAATTTTTAAAAATAAATAATAAATTCGTTCATTTTACATTATAAAAATATTAAAAAAATATATTGATATTTCTTAATAGAAATTATTTTTTTATGCCGAAAACCTAGGGTCATCCTACGATGACCTTTCATAATTTTTACGGGAAAATTAAAAAATGAAATTTTTAAAAATAAATAATAAATTCGTTCATTTTACATCATAAAAATATTAAAAAAATATATTATTGATATTTCTGATGAATAATTATTTTTTTATGCCGAAAACCTAGGGTCATCCTACGATGACCTTTCCTAATTTTTACGGGAAAATTAAAAAATGGAATTTTTAAAAATAAATAATAAATTCGTTCATTTTACATCATAAAAATATTAAAAAAATATATTATTGATATTTGTGATGAATAATTATTTTTTTATGCCGAAAACCTAGGGTCATCCTACGATGACCTTTCCTAATTTTTACGGGAAAATTAAAAAATGAAATTTTTAAAAATAAATAAAAAATTCGTTCATTTTCCATCATAAAAATATTAAAAAAATATATTATTCATATTTCTTAATAAAAATTATTTTTTTATGCCGAAAACCTAGGGTCGTCCTACGATGACCTTTCATAATTTTTACGGTAAAATTAAAAAATGAAATTTTTAAAAATAAATAATAAATTCGTTCATTTTACTCCATAAAAATATTAAAAAAACATATTATTCATATTTCTTACTAAAAATTATTTTTTTATGCCGAAAACCTAGGGTCATCCTACGATGACCTTTCATAATTTTTACAGGAAAATTAAAAAATGAAATTTTTAAAAATAAATAATAAATTCGTTCATTTTACATTATAAAAATATTAAAAAAATATATTATTGATATTTCTGATGAATAATTATTTTTTTATGCCGAAAACCTAGGGTCATCCTACGATGACCTTTCATAATTTTTACGGGAAAATTAAAAAATGAAATTTTTAAAAATAAATAATAAATTCGTTCATTTTACATCATAAAAATATTAAAAAAATATATTATTGATATTTCTGATGAATAATGATTTTTTTATGCCGAAAACCTAGGGTCATCCTAAGATGACCTTTCCTAATTTTTACGGGAAAATTAAAAAATGAAATTTTTAAAAATAAATTATAAATTCGTTCATTTTACATCATAAAAATATTAAAAAAATATATTATTGATATTTATGATGAATAATTATTTTTTTATGCCGAAAACCTAGGGTCATCCTACGATGACCTTTCATAATTTTTGCGGGAAAATTAAAAAATGGAATTTTTAAATATAAATAATAAATTCGTTCATTTTACATCATAAAAATATTAAAAAAATATATTATTGATATTTCTGATGAATAATTATTTTTTTATGCCGAAAACCTAGGGTCATCCTACGATGACCTTTCATAATTTTTACGGGAAAATTAAAAAATGAAATTTTTAAAAATAAATAATAAATTCGTTCATTTTACATCATAAAAATATTAAAAAAATATATTATTCATATTTCTTAATAAAAATTATTTTTTTATGCCGAAAACCTAGGGTCATCCTACGATGACCTTTCATAATTTTTACGGGAAAATTAAAAAATGAAATTTTTAAAAATAAATAATAAATTCGTTCATTTTACATCATAAAAATATTAAAAAAATATATTATTGATATTTCTGATGAATAATTATTTTTTTATGCCGAAAACCTAGGGTCATCCTACGATGACCTTTCCTAATTTTTACGGGAAAATTTAAAAATGAAATTTTTAAAAATAAATAATAAATTCGTTTATTTTACATCATAAAAATATTAAAAAAATATATTATTGATATTTCTGATGAATAATTATTTTTTTATGCCGAAAACCTAGGGTCATCCTAAGATGACCTTTCCTAATTTTTACGGGAAAATTAAAAAATGAAATTTTTAAAAATAAATAATAAATTCGTTCATTTTACATTATAAAAATATTAAAAAAATATATTATTGATATTTCTGATGAATAATTATTTTTTTATGCCGAAAACCTAGGGTCATCCTACGATGACCTTTCATAATTTTTACGGGAAAATTAAAAAATGAAATTTTTAAAAATAAATAATAAATTCGTTCATTTTCCATCATAAAAATATTAAAAAAATATATTATTCATATTTCTTAATAAAAATTATTTTTTTATGCCGAAAACCTAGGGTCGTCCTACGATGACCTTTCATAATTTTTACGGTAAAATTAAAAAATGAAATTTTTAAAAATAAATAATAAATTCGTTCATTTTACTCCATAAAAATATTAAAAAAACATATTATTCATATTTCTTACTAAAAATTATTTTTTTATGCCGAAAACCTAGGGTCATCCTACGATGACCTTTCATAATTTTTACAGGAAAATTAAAAAATGAAATTTTTAAAAATATTTAATAAATTCGTTCATTTTACATT
The DNA here is from genome assembly GCA_963082975.1 of Labia minor. Classification (NCBI taxonomy): domain Eukaryota; kingdom Metazoa; phylum Arthropoda; class Insecta; order Dermaptera; family Spongiphoridae; genus Labia; species Labia minor. The sequence goes on from OY720345.1 coordinate 83,599,814, forward strand.
ATAAAAATATTAAAAAAATATATTATTGATATTTCTGATGAATAATTATTTTTTTATGCCGAAAACCTAGGGTCATCCTACGATGACCTTTCATAATTTTTACGGGAAAATTAAAAAATGAAATTTTTAAAAATAAATAATAAATTCGTTCATTTTACATCATAAAAATATTAAAAAAATATATTATTGATATTTCTGATGAATAATGATTTTTTTATGCCGAAAACCTAGGGTCATCCTAAGATGACCTTTCCTAATTTTTACGGGAAAATTAAAAAATGAAATTTTTAAAAATAAATTATAAATTCGTTCATTTTACATCATAAAAATATTAAAAAAATATATTATTGATATTTATGATGAATAATTATTTTTTTATGCCGAAAACCTAGGGTCATCCTACGATGACCTTTCATAATTTTTGCGGGAAAATTAAAAAATGGAATTTTTAAATATAAATAATAAATTCGTTCATTTTACATCATAAAAATATTAAAAAAATATATTATTCATATTTCTTACTAAAAATTATTTTTTTATGCCGAAAACCTAGGGTCATCCTACGATGACCTTTCATAATTTTTACGGGAAAATTAAAAAATGAAATTTTTAAAAATAAATAATAAATTCGTTCATTTTACATCATAAAAATATTAAAAAAATATATTATTCATATTTCTTAATAAAAATTATTTTTTTATGCCGAAAACCTAGGGTCATCCTACGATGACCTTTCATAATTTTTACGGGAAAATTAAAAAATGAAATTTTTAAAAATAAATAATAAATTCGTTCATTTTACATCATAAAAATATTAAAAAAATATATTATTGATATTTCTGATGAATAATTATTTTTTTATGCCGAAAACCTAGGGTCATCCTACGATGACCTTTCCTAATTTTTACGGGAAAATTTAAAAATGAAATTTTTAAAAATAAATAATAAATTCGTTTATTTTACATCATAAAAATATTAAAAAAATATATTATTGATATTTCTGATGAATAATTATTTTTTTATGCCGAAAACCTAGGGTCATCCTAAGATGACCTTTCCTAATTTTTACGGGAAAATTAAAAAATGAAATTTTTAAAAATAAATAATAAATTCGTTCATTTTACATTATAAAAATATTAAAAAAATATATTATTGATATTTCTGATGAATAATTATTTTTTTATGCCGAAAACCTAGGGTCATCCTACGATGACCTTTCATAATTTTTACGGGAAAATTAAAAAATGAAATTTTTAAAAATAAATAATAAATTCGTTCATTTTACATCATAAAAATATTAAAAAAATATATTATTGATATTTCTGATGAATAATTATTTTTTTATGCCGAAAACCTAGGGTCATCCTACGATGACCTTTCCTAATTTTTACGGGAAAATTAAAAAATGAAATTTTTAAAAATAAATAATAAATTCGTTCATTTTACATCATAAAAATATTAAAAAAATATATTATTCATATTTCTTACTAAAAATTATTTTTTTATGCCGAAAACCTAGGGTCATCCTACGATGACCTTTCATAATTTTTACGGGAAAATTAAAAAATGAAATTTTTAAAAATAAATAATAAATTCGTTCATTTTCCATCATAAAAATATTAAAAAAATATATTATTCATATTTCTTAATAAAAATTATTTTTTTATGCCGAAAACCTAGGGTCGTCCTACGATGACCTTTCATAATTTTTACGGTAAAATTAAAAAATGAAATTTTTAAAAATAAATAATAAATTCGTTCATTTTACTCCATAAAAATATTAAAAAAACATATTATTCATATTTCTTACTAAAAATTATTTTTTTATGCCGAAAACCTAGGGTCATCCTACGATGACCTTTCATAATTTTTACAGGAAAATTAAAAAATGAAATTTTTAAAAATAAATAATAAATTCGTTCATTTTACATTATAAAAATATTAAAAAAATATATTATTGATATTTCTGATGAATAATTATTTTTTTATGCCGAAAACCTAGGGTCATCCTACGATGACCTTTCATAATTTTTACGGGAAAATTAAAAAATGAAATTTTTAAAAATAAATAATAAATTCGTTCATTTTACATCATAAAAATATTAAAAAAATATATTATTGATATTTCTGATGAATAATGATTTTTTTATGCCGAAAACCTAGGGTCATCCTAAGATGACCTTTCCTAATTTTTACGGGAAAATTAAAAAATGAAATTTTTAAAAATAAATTATAAATTCGTTCATTTTACATCATAAAAATATTAAAAAAATATATTATTGATATTTATGATGAATAATTATTTTTTTATGCCGAAAACCTAGGGTCATCCTACGATGACCTTTCATAATTTTTGCGGGAAAATTAAAAAATGGAATTTTTAAATATAAATAATAAATTCGTTCATTTTACATCATAAAAATATTAAAAAAATATATTATTGATATTTCTGATGAATAATTATTTTTTTATGCCGAAAACCTAGGGTCATCCTACGATGACCTTTCATAATTTTTACGGGAAAATTAAAAAATGAAATTTTTAAAAATAAATAATAAATTCGTTCATTTTACATCATAAAAATATTAAAAAAATATATTATTCATATTTCTTAATAAAAATTATTTTTTTATGCCGAAAACCTAGGGTCATCCTACGATGACCTTTCATAATTTTTACGGGAAAATTAAAAAATGAAATTTTTAAAAATAAATAATAAATTCGTTCATTTTACATCATAAAAATATTAAAAAAATATATTATTGATATTTCTGATGAATAATTATTTTTTTATGCCGAAAACCTAGGGTCATCCTACGATGACCTTTCCTAATTTTTACGGGAAAATTTAAAAATGAAATTTTTAAAAATAAATAATAAATTCGTTTATTTTACATCATAAAAATATTAAAAAAATATATTATTGATATTTCTGATGAATAATTATTTTTTTATGCCGAAAACCTAGGGTCATCCTAAGATGACCTTTCCTAATTTTTACGGGAAAATTAAAAAATGAAATTTTTAAAAATAAATAATAAATTCGTTCATTTTACATTATAAAAATATTAAAAAAATATATTATTGATATTTCTGATGAATAATTATTTTTTTATGCCGAAAACCTAGGGTCATCCTACGATGACCTTTCATAATTTTTACGGGAAAATTAAAAAATGAAATTTTTAAAAATAAATAATAAATTCGTTCATTTTACATCATAAAAATATTAAAAAAATATATTATTGATATTTCTGATGAATAATTATTTTTTTATGCCGAAAACCTAGGGTCATCCTACGATGACCTTTCCTAATTTTTACGGGAAAATTAAAAAATGAAATTTTTAAAAATAAATAATAAATTCGTTCATTTTACATCATAAAAATATTAAAAAAATATATTATTCATATTTCTTACTAAAAATTATTTTTTTATGCCGAAAACCTAGGGTCATCCTACGATGACCTTTCATAATTTTTACGGGAAAATTAAAAAATGAAATTTTTAAAAATAAATAATAAATTCGTTCATTTTACATCATAAAAATATTAAAAAAATATATTATTCATATTTCTTAATAAAAATTATTTTTTTATGCCGAAAACCTAGGGTCATCCTACGATGACCTTTCATAAATTTTACGGGAAAATTAAAAAATGAAATTTTTAAAAATAAATAATAAATTCGTTCATTTTACATCATAAAAATATTAAAAAAATATATTATTGATATTTCTGATGAATAATTATTTTTTTATGCCGAAAACCTAGGGTCATCCTACGATGACCTTTCCTAATTTTTACGGGAAAATTAAAAAATGAAATTTTTAAAAATAAATAATAAATTCGTTCATTTTACATCATAAAAATATTAAAAAAATATATTATTGATATTTCTGATGAATAATTATTTTTTTATGCCGAAAACCTAGGGTCATCCTAAGATGACCTTTCCTAATTTTTACGGGAAAATTAAAAAATGAAATTTTTAAAAATAAATAATAAATTCGTTCATTTTACATCATAAAAATATTAAAAAAATATATTATTGATATTTATGATGAATAATTATTTTTTTATGCCGAAAACCTAGGGTCATCCTACGATGACCTTTCCTAATTTTTACGGGAAAATTAAAAAATGAAATTTTTAAAAATAAATTAAAAAATTCGTTCATTTTCCATCATAAAAATATTAAAAAAATATATTATTCATATTTCTAAATAAAAATTATTTTTTTATGCCGAAAACCTAGGGTCGTCCTACGATGACCTTTCATAATTTTTACGGTAAAATTAAAAAATGAAATTTTTAAAAATAAATAATAAATTCGTTCATTTTACTCCATAAAAATATTAAAAAAACATATTATTCATATTTCTTACTAAAAATTATTTTTTTATGCCGAAAACCTAGGGTCATCCTACGATGACCTTTCATAATTTTTACAGGAAAATTAAAAAATGAAATTTTTAAAAATAAATAATAAATTCGTTCATTTTACATTATAAAAATATTAAAAAAATATATTATTGATATTTCTGATGAATAATTATTTTTTTATGCCGAAAACCTAGGGTCATCCTACGATGACCTTTCATAATTTTTACGCGAAAATTAAAAAATGAAATTTTTAAAAATAAATAATAAATTCGTTCATTTTACATCATAAAAATATTAAAAAAATATATTATTGATATTTCTGATGAATAATGATTTTTTTATGCCGAAAACCTAGGGTCATCCTAAGATGACCTTTCCTAATTTTTACGGGAAAATTAAAAAATGAAATTTTTAAAAATAAATTATAAATTCGTTCATTTTACATCATAAAAATATTAAAAAAATATATTATTGATATTTCTGATGAATAATTATTTTTTTATGCCGAAAACCTAGGGTCATCCTACGATGACCTTTCATAATTTTTACGGGAAAATTAAAAAATGAAATTTTTAAAAATAAATAATAAATTCGTTCATTTTACATCATAAAAATATTAAAAAAATATATTATTCATATTTCTTAATAAAAATTATTTTATTATGCCGAAAACCTAAGGTCATCCTACGATGACCTTTCATAATTTTTACGGGAAAATTAAAAAATGAAATTTTTAAAAATAAATAATAAATTCGTTCATTTTACATCGTAAAAATATTAAAAAAATATATTATTGATATTTCTGATGAATAATTATTTTTTTATGCCGAAAACCTAGGGTCATCCTACGATGACCTTTCATAATTTTTACGGGAAAATTAAAAAATGGAATTTTTAAAAATAAATAATAAATTCGTTCATTTTACATCATAAAAATATTAAAAAAATATATTATTGATATTTCTGATGAATAATTATTTTTTTATGCCGAAAACCTAGGGTCATCCTACGATGACCTTTCCTAATTTTTACGGGAAAATTAAAAAATGAAATTTTTAAAAATAAATAATAAATTCGTTCATTTTACATTATAAAAATATTAAAAAAATATATTGATATTTCTTAATAGAAATTATTTTTTTATGCCGAAAACCTAGGGTCATCCTACGATGACCTTTCATAATTTTTACGGGAAAATTAAAAAATGAAATTTTTAAAAATAAATAATAAATTCGTTCATTTTACATCATAAAAATATTAAAAAAATATATTATTGATATTTCTGATGAATAATTATTTTTTTATGCCGAAAACCTAGGGTCATCCTACGATGACCTTTCATAATTTTTGCGGGAAAATTAAAAAATGAAATTTTTAAAAATAAATAATAAATTCGTTCATTTTACATTATAAAAATATTAAAAAAATATATTATTGATATTTATGATGAATAATTATTTTTTTATGCCGAAAACCTAGGGTCATCCTACGATGACCTTTCCTAATTTTTACGGGAAAATTAAAAAATGAAATTTTTAAAAATAAATAATAAATTCGTTCATTTTACATCATAAAAATATTAAAAAAATATATTATTCATATTTCTTAATAAAAATTATTTTTTTATGCCGAAAACCTAGGGTCGTCCTACGATGACCTTTCATAATTTTTACGGTAAAATTAAAAAATGAAATTTTTAAAAATAAATAATAAATTCGTTCATTTTACTCCATAAAAATATTAAAAAAACATATTATTCATATTTCTTACTAAAAATTATTTTTTTATGCCGAAAACCTAGGGTCATCCTACGATGACCTTTCATAATTTTTACAGGAAAATTAAAAAATGAAATTTTTAAAAATAAATAATAAATTCGTTCATTTTACATTATAAAAATATTAAAAAAATATATTATTGATATTTCTGATGAATAATTATTTTTTTATGCCGAAAACCTAGGGTCATCCTACGATGACCTTTCATAATTTTTACGGGAAAATTAAAAAATGAAATTTTTAAAAATAAATAATAAATTCGTTCATTTTACATCATAAAAATATTAAAAAAATATATTATTGATATTTCTGATGAATAATTATTTTTTTATGCCGAAAACCTAGGGTCATCCTAAGATGACCTTTCCTAATTTTTACGGGAAAATTAAAAAATGAAATTTTTAAAAATAAATTATAAATTCGTTCATTTTACATCATAAAAATATTAAAAAAATATATTATTGATATTTATGATGAATAATTATTTTTTTATGCCGAAAACCTAGGGTCATCCTACGATGACCTTTCATAATTTTTGCGGGAAAATTAAAAAATGGAATTTTTAAATATAAATAATAAATTCGTTCATTTTACATCATAAAAATATTAAAAAAATATATTATTGATATTTCTGATGAATAATTATTTTTTTATGCCGAAAACCTAGGGTCATCCTACGATGACCTTTCATAATTTTTACGGGAAAATTAAAAAATGAAATTTTTAAAAATAAATAATAAATTCGTTCATTTTACATCATAAAAATATTAAAAAAATATATTATTCATATTTCTTAATAAAAATTATTTTTTTATGCCGAAAACCTAGGGTCATCCTACGATGACCTTTCATAATTTTTACGGGAAAATTAAAAAATGAAATTTTTAAAAATAAATAATAAATTCGTTCATTTTACATCATAAAAATATTAAAAAAATATATTATTGATATTTCTGATGAATAATTATTTTTTTATGCCGAAAACCTAGGGTCATCCTACGATGACCTTTCCTAATTTTTACGGGAAAATTTAAAAATGAAATTTTTAAAAATAAATAATAAATTCGTTTATTTTACATCATAAAAATATTAAAAAAATATATTATTGATATTTCTGATGAATAATTATTTTTTTATGCCGAAAACCTAGGGTCATCCTAAGATGACCTTTCCTAATTTTTACGGGAAAATTAAAAAATGAAATTTTTAAAAATAAATAATAAATTCGTTCATTTTACATTATAAAAATATTAAAAAAATATATTATTGATATTTATGATGAATAATTATTTTTTTATGCCGAAAACCTAGGGTCATCCTACGATGACCTTTCCTAATTTTTACGGGAAAATTAAAAAATGAAATTTTTAAAAATAAATAATAAATTCGTTCATTTTACATCATAAAAATATTAAAAAAATATATTATTCATATTTCTTAATAAAAATTATTTTTTTATGCCGAAAACCTAGGGTCGTCCTACGATGACCTTTCATAATTTTTACGGTAAAATTAAAAAATGAAATTTTTAAAAATAAATAATAAATTCGTTCATTTTACTCCATAAAAATATTAAAAAAACATATTATTCATATTTCTTACTAAAAATTATTTTTTTATGCCGAAAACCTAGGGTCATCCTACGATGACCTTTCATAATTTTTACAGGAAAATTAAAAAATGAAATTTTTAAAAATAAATAATAAATTCGTTCATTTTACATTATAAAAATATTAAAAAAATATATTATTGATATTTCTGATGAATAATTATTTTTTTATGCCGAAAACCTAGGGTCATCCTACGATGACCTTTCATAATTTTTACGGGAAAATTAAAAAATGAAATTTTTAAAAATAAATAATAAATTCGTTCATTTTACATCATAAAAATATTAAAAAAATATATTATTGATATTTCTGATGAATAATTATTTTTTTATGCCGAAAACCTAGGGTCATCCTAAGATGACCTTTCCTAATTTTTACGGGAAAATTAAAAAATGAAATTTTTAAAAATAAATTATAAATTCGTTCATTTTACATCATAAAAATATTAAAAAAATATATTATTGATATTTATGATGAATAATCATTTTTTTATGCCGAAAACCTAGGGTCATCCTACGATGACCTTTCATAATTTTTGCGGGAAAATTAAAAAATGGAATTTTTAAATATAAATAATAAATTCGTTCATTTTACATCATAAAAATATTAAAAAAATATATTATTGATATTTCTGATGAATAATTATTTTTTTATGCCGAAAACCTAGGGTCATCCTACGATGACCTTTCATAATTTTTACGGGAAAATTAAAAAATGAAATTTTTAAAAATAAATAATAAATTCGTTCATTTTACATCATAAAAATATTAAAAAAATATATTATTCATATTTCTTAATAAAAATTATTTTTTTATGCCGAAAACCTAGGGTCATCCTACGATGACCTTTCATAATTTTTACGGGAAAATTAAAAAATGAAATTTTTAAAAATAAATAATAAATTCGTTCATTTTACATCATAAAAATATTAAAAAAATATATTATTGATATTTCTGATGAATAATTATTTTTTTATGCCGAAAACCTAGGGTCATCCTACGATGACCTTTCCTAATTTTTACGGGAAAATTTAAAAATGAAATTTTTAAAAATAAATAATAAATTCGTTTATTTTACATCATAAAAATATTAAAAAAATATATTATTGATATTTCTGATGAATAATTATTTTTTTATGCCGAAAACCTAGGGTCATCCTAAGATGACCTTTCCTAATTTTTACGGGAAAATTAAAAAATGAAATTTTTAAAAATAAATAATAAATTCGTTCATTTTACATTATAAAAATATTAAAAAAATATATTATTGATATTTCTGATGAATAATTATTTTTTTATGCCGAAAACCTAGGGTCATCCTACGATGACCTTTCATAATTTTTACGGGAAAATTAAAAAATGAAATTTTTAAAAATAAATAATAAATTCGTTCATTTTCCATCATAAAAATATTAAAAAAATATATTATTCATATTTCTTAATAAAAATTATTTTTTTATGCCGAAAACCTAGGGTCGTCCTACGATGACCTTTCATAATTTTTACGGTAAAATTAAAAAATGAAATTTTTAAAAATAAATAATAAATTCGTTCATTTTACTCCATAAAAATATTAAAAAAACATATTATTCATATTTCTTACTAAAAATTATTTTTTTATGCCGAAAACCTAGGGTCATCCTACGATGACCTTTCATAATTTTTACAGGAAAATTAAAAAATGAAATTTTTAAAAATAAATAATAAATTCGTTCATTTTACATTATAAAAATATTAAAAAAATATATTATTGATATTTCTGATGAATAATGATTTTTTTATGCCGAAAACCTAGGGTCATCCTAAGATGACCTTTCCTAATTTTTACGGGAAAATTAAAAAATGAAATTTTTAAAAATAAATTATAAATTCGTTCATTTTACATCATAAAAATATTAAAAAAATATATTATTGATATTTATGATGAATAATTATTTTTTTATGCCGAAAACCTAGGGTCATCCTACGATGACCTTTCATAATTTTTGCGGGAAAATTAAAAAATGGAATTTTTAAATATAAATAATAAATTCGTTCATTTTACATCATAAAAATATTAAAAAAATATATTATTGATATTTCTGATGAATAATTATTTTTTTATGCCGAAAACCTAGGGTCATCCTACGATGACCTTTCATAATTTTTACGGGAAAATTAAAAAATGAAATTTTTAAAAATAAATAATAAATTCGTTCATTTTACATCATAAAAATATTAAAAAAATATATTATTCATATTTCTTAATAAAAATTATTTTTTTATGCCGAAAACCTAGGGTCATCCTACGATGACCTTTCATAATTTTTACGGGAAAATTAAAAAATGAAATTTTTAAAAATAAATAATAAATTCGTTCATTTTACATCATAAAAATATTAAAAAAATATATTATTGATATTTCTGATGAATAATTATTTTTTTATGCCGAAAACCTAGGGTCATCCTACGATGACCTTTCCTAATTTTTACGGGAAAATTTAAAAATGAAATTTTTAAAAATAAATAATAAATTCGTTTATTTTACATCATAAAAATATTAAAAAAATATATTATTGATATTTCTGATGAATAATTATTTTTTTATGCCGAAAACCTAGGGTCATCCTAAGATGACCTTTCCTAATTTTTACGGGAAAATTAAAAAATGAAATTTTTAAAAATAAATAATAAATTCGTTCATTTTACATTATAAAAATATTAAAAAAATATATTATTGATATTTCTGATGAATAATTATTTTTTTATGCCGAAAACCTAGGGTCATCCTACGATGACCTTTCATAATTTTTACGGGAAAATTAAAAAATGAAATTTTTAAAAATAAATAATAAATTCGTTCATTTTACATCATAAAAATATTAAAAAAATATATTATTGATATTTCTTAATAAAAATTATTTTTTTATGCCGAAAACCTAGGGTCATCCTACGATGACCTTTCCTAATTTTTACGGGAAAATTAAAAAATGAAATTTTTAAAAATAAATAATAAATTCGTTCATTTTACATCATAAAAATATTAAAAAAATATATTATTCATATTTCTTACTAAAAATTATTTTTTTATGCCGAAAACCTAGGGTCATCCTACGATGACCTTTCATAATTTTTACGGGAAAATTAAAAAATGAAATTTTTAAAAATAAATAATAAATTCGTTCATTTTACATCATAAAAATATTAAAAAAATATATTATTCATATTTCTTAATAAAAATTATTTTTTATGCCGAAAACCTAGGGTCATCCTACGATGACCTTTCATAATTTTTACGGGAAAATTAAAAAATGAAATTTTTAAAAATAAATAATAAATTCGTTCATTTTACATCATAAAAATATTAAAAAAATATATTATTGATATTTCTGATGAATAATTATTTTTTTATGCCGAAAACCTAGGGTCATCCTACGATGACCTTTCCTAATTTTTACGGGAAAATTAAAAAATGAAATTTTTAAAAATAAATAATAAATTCGTTCATTTTACATCATAAAAATATTAAAAAAATATATTATTGATATTTCTGATGAATAATTATTTTTTTATGCCGAAAACCTAGGGTCATCCTAAGATGACCTTTCATATTTTTTACGGGAAAATTAAAAAATGAAATTTTTAAAAATAAATAATAAATTCGTTCATTTTACATTATAAAAATATTAAAAAAATATATTATTGATATTTCTTAATAGAAATTATTTTTGTATGCCGAAAACCTAGGGTCATCCTACGATGACCTTTCATAATTTTTACGGGAAAATTAAAAAATGAAATTTTTAAAAATAAATAATAAATTCGTTCATTTTACATCATAAAAATATTAAAAAAATATATTATTGATATTTCTGATGAATAATTATTTTTTTATGCCGAAAACCTAGGGTCATCCTACGATGACCTTTCCTAATTTTTACGGGAAAATTAAAAAATGAAATTTTTAAAAATAAATAATAAATTCGTTCATTTTACATCATAAAAATATTAAAAAAATATATTATTGATATTTCTGATGAATAATTATTTTTTTATGCCGAAAACCTAGGGTCATCCTAAGATGACCTTTCCTAATTTTTACGGGAAAATTAAAAAATGAAATTTTTAAAAATAAATAATAAATTCGTTCATTTTACATCATAAAAATATTAAAAAAATATATTATTGATATTTATGATGAATAATTATTTTTTTATGCCGAAAACCTAGGGTCATCCTAAGATGACCTTTCCTAATTTTTACGGGAAAATTAAAAAATGAAATTTTTAAAAATAAATAATAAATTCGTTCATTTTACATCATAAAAATATTAAAAAAATATATTATTGATATTTATGATGAATAATTATTTTTTTATGCCGAAACCCTAGGGTCATCCTACGATGACCTTTCATAATTTTTGCGGGAAAATTAAAAAATGGAATTTTTAAAAATAAATAATAAATTCGTTCATTTTACATCATAAAAATATTAAAAAAAATATATTATTGATATTTCTGATGAATAATTATTTTTTTATGCCGAAAACCTAGGGTCATCCTACGATGACCTTTCCTAATTTTTACGGGAAAATTAAAAAATGAAATTTTTAAAAATAAATAATAAATTCGTTCATTTTACATCATAAAAATATTAAAAAAATATATTATTCATATTTCTTACTAAAAATTATTTTTTTATGCCGAAAACCTAGGGTCATCCTACGATGACCTTTCATAATTTTTACGGGAAAATTAAAAAATGAAATTTTTAAAAATAAATAATAAATTCGTTCATTTTACATCATAAAAATATTAAAAAAATATATTATTGATATTTATGATGAATAATTATTTTTTTATGCCGAAAACCTAGGGTCATCCTACGATGACCTTTCATAATTTTTGCGGGAAAATTAAAAAATGGAATTTTTAAAAATAAATAATAAATTCGTTCATTTTACATCATAAAAATATTAAAAAAATATATTATTGATATTTCTGATGAATAATTATTTTTTTATGCCGAAAACCTAGGGTCATCCTAAGATGACCTTTCCTAATTTTTACGGGAAAATTAAAAAATGAAATTTTTAAAAATAAATAATAAATTCGTTCATTTTACATTATAAAAATATTAAAAAAATATATTATTGATATTTATGATGAATAATTATTTTTTTATGCCGAAAACCTAGGGTCATCCTACGATGACCTTTCATAATTTTTACGGGAAAATTAAAAAATGAAATTTTTAAAAATAAATAATAAATTCGATCATTTTACATCATAAAAATATTAAAAAAATATATTATTGATATTTCTGATGAATAATTATTTTTTTATGCCGAAAACCTAGGGTCATCCTACGATGACCTTTCCTAATTTTTACGGGAAAATTAAAAAATGAAATTTTTAAAAATAAATAATAAATTCGTTCATTTTACATCATAAAAATATTAAAAAAATATATTATTCATATTTCTTACTAAAAATTATTTTTTTATGCCGAAAACCTAGGGTCATCCTACGATGATCTTTCATAATTTTTACGGGAAAATTAAAAAATGAAATTTTTAAAAATAAATAATAAATTCGTTAATTTTACATCATAAAAATATTAAAAAAATATATTATTCATATTTCTTAATAAAAATTATTTTTTTATGCCGAAAACCTAGGGTCATCCTACGATGACCTTTCATAATTTTTACGGGAAAATTAAAAAATGAAATTTTTAAAAATAAATAATAAATTCGTTCATTTTACATCATAAAAATATTAAAAAAATATATTATTGATATTTCTGATGAATAATTATTTTTTTATGCCGAAAACCTAGGGTCATCCTACGATGACCTTTCCTAATTTTTACGGGAAAATTAAAAAATGAAATTTTTAAAAATAAATAATAAATTCGTTCATTTTACATCATAAAAATATTAAAAAAATATATTATTGATATTTCTGATGAATAATTATTTTTTTATGCCGAAAACCTAGGGTCATCCTAAGATGACCTTTCCTAATTTTTACGGGAAAATTAAAAAATGAAATTTTTAAAAATAAATAATAAATTCGTTCATTTTACATCATAAAAATATTAAAAAAATATATTATTGATATTTCTGATGAATAATTATTTTTTTATGCCGAAAACCTAGGGTCATCCTACGATGACCTTTCCTAATTTTTACGGCAAAATTAAAAAATGAAATTTTTAAAAATAAATAAAAAATTCGTTCATTTTCCATCATAAAAATATTAAAAAAATATATTATTCATATTTCTTAATAAAAATTATTTTTTTATGCCGAAAACCTAGGGTCGTCCTACGATGACCTTTCATAATTTTTACGGTAAAATTAAAAAATGAAATTTTTAAAAATAAATAATAATTTCGTTCATTTTACTCCATAAAAATATTAAAAAATCATATTATTCATATTTCTTACTAAAAATTATTTTTTTATGCCGAAAACCTAGGGTCATCCTACGATGACCTTTCATAATTTTTACGGGAAAATTAAAAAATGAAATTTTTAAAAATAAATAATAAATTCGTTCATTTTACATTATAAAAATATTAAAAAAATATATTATTGATATTTCTTAATAGAAATTATTTTTTTATGCCGAAAACCTAGGGTCATCCTACGATGACCTTTCATAATTTTTACGGGAAAATTAAAAAATGAAATTTTTAAAAATAAATAATAAATTCGTTCATTTTACATCATAAAAATATTAAAAAAATATATTATTGATATTTCTGATGAATAATTATTTTTTTATGCCGAAAACCTAGGGTCATCCTACGATGACCTTTCCTAATTTTTACGGGAAAATTAAAAAATGAAATTTTTAAAAATAAATAAAAAATTCTTTCATTTTCCATCATAAAAATATTAAAAAAATATATTATTCATATTTCTTAATAAAAATTATTTTTTTATGCCGAAAACCTAGGGTCGTCCTACGATGACCTTTCATAATTTTTACGGTAAAATTAAAAAGTGAAATTTTTAAAAATAAATAATAAATTCGTTCATTTTACATCATAAAAATATTAAAAAAATATATTATTGATATTTCTGATGAATAATTATTTTTTTATGCCGAAAACCTAGGGTCATCCTACGATGACCTTTCCTAATTTTTACGGGAAAATTAAAAAATGAAATTTTTAAAAATAAATAATAAATTCGTTCATTTTACATCATAAAAATATTAAAAAAATATATTATTCATATTTCTTACTAAAAATTATTTTTTTATGCCGAAAACCTAGGGTCATCCTACGATGACCTTTCATAATTTTTACGGGAAAATTAAAAATGAAATTTTTAAAAATAAATAATAAATTCGTTCATTTTACATCATAAAAATATTAAAAAAATATATTATTGATATTTCTGATGAATAATTATTTTTTTATGCCGAAAACCTAGGGTCATCCTACGATGACCTTTCCTAATTTTTACGGGAAAATTAAAAAATGAAATTTTTAAAAATAAATAATAAATTCGTTCATTTTACATCATAAAAATATTAAAAAAATATATTATTGATATTTCTGATGAATAATTATTTTTTTATGCCGAAAACCTAGGGTCATCCTACGATGACCTTTCCTAATTTTTACGGGAAAATTAAAAAATGAAATTTTTAAAAATAAATAATAAATTCGTTCATTTTACATCATAAAAATATTAAAAAAATATATTATTCATATTTCTTAATAAAAATTATTTTTTTATGCCGAAAACCTAGGGTCATCCTACGATGACCTTTCATAATTTTTACGGGAAAATTAAAAAATGAAATGTTTAAAAATAAATAATAAATTCGTTCATTTTACATCATAAAAATATTAAAAAAATTTATTATTCATATTTCTTAATAAAAATTATTTTTTTATGCCGAAACTCTAGGGTCATCCTACGATGACCTTTCATAATTTTTACGGGAAAATTAAAAAATGAAATTTTTAAAAATAAATAATAAATTCGTTCATTTTACATCATAAAAATATTAAAAAAATATATTATTGATATTTCTGATGAATAATTATTTTTTTATGCCGAAAACCTAGGGTCATCCTACGATGACCTTTCCTAATTTTTACGGGAAAATTTAAAAATGAAATTTTTAAAAATAAATAATAAATTCGTTTATTTTACATCATAAAAATATTAAAAAAATATATTATTGATATTTCTGATGAATAATTATTTTTTTATGCCGAAAACCTAGGGTCATCCTAAGATGACCTTTCATAATTTTTACGGGAAAATTAAAAAATGAAATTTTTAAAAATAAATAATAAATTCGTTCATTTTACATCATAAAAATATTTAAAAAATATATTATTGATATTTCTGATGAATAATTATTTTTTTATGCCGAAAACCTAGGGTCATCCTACGATGACCTTTCCTAATTTTTACGGGAAAATTAAAAAATGAAATTTTTAAAAATAAATAATAAATTCGTTCATTTTACATCATAAAACTATTAAAAAAATATATTATTCATATTTCTTACTAAAAATTATTTTTTTATGCCGAAAACCTAGGGTCATCCTACGATGACCTTTCATAATTTTTACGGGAAAATTAAAAAATGAAATTTTTAAAAATAAATAATAAATTCGTTCATTTTACATCATAAAAATATTAAAAAAATATATTATTCATATTTCTTAATAAAAATTATTTTTTTATGCCGAAAACCTAGGGTCATCCTACGATGACCTTTCATAATTTTTACGGGAAAATTAAAAAATGAAATTTTTAAAAATAAATAATAAATTCGTTCATTTTACATCATAAAAATATTAAAAAAATATATTATTGATATTTCTGATGAATAATTATTTTTTTATGCCGAAAACCTAGGGTCATCCTACGATGACCTTTCCTAATTTTTACGGGAAAATTAAAAAATGAAATTTTTAAAAATAAATAATAAATTCGTTCATTTTACATCATAAAAATATTAAAAAAATATATTATTGATATTTCTGATGAATAATTATTTTTTTATGCCGAAAACCTAGGGTCATCCTAAGATGACCTTTCCTAATTTTTACGGGAAAATTAAAAAATGAAATTTTTAAAAATAAATAATAAATTCGTTCATTTTACATCATAAAAATATTAAAAAAATATATTATTGATATTTATGATGAATAATTATTTTTTTATGCCGAAAACCTAGGGTCATCCTACGATGACCTTTCCTAATTTTTACGGGAAAATTAAAAAATGAAATTTTTAAAAATAAATAAAAAATTCGTTCATTTTCCATCATAAAAATATTAAAAAAATATATTATTCATATTTCTTAATAAAAATTATTTTTTTATGCCGAAAACCTAGGGTCGTCCTACGATGACCTTTCATAATTTTTACGGTAAAATTAAAAAATGAAATTTTTAAAAATAAATAATAAATTCGTTCATTTTACTCCATAAAAATATTAAAAAAACATATTATTCATATTTCTTACTAAAAATTATTTTTTTATGCCGAAAACCTAGGGTCATCCTACGATGACCTTTCCTAATTTTTACGGGAAAATTAAAAAATGAAATTTTTAAAAATAAATAATAAATTTGTTCATTTTACATCATAAAAATATTAAAAAAATATATTATTGATATTTCTGATGAATAATTATTTTTTTATGCCGAAAACCTAGGGTCATCCTACGATGACCTTTCATAATTTTTGCGGGAAAATTAAAAAATGGAATTTTTAAAAATAAATAATAAATTCGTTCATTTTACATCATAAAAATATTAAAAAAATATATTATTGATATTTCTGATGAATAATTATTTTTTTATGCCGAAAACCTAGGGTCATCCTACGATGACCTTTCCTAATTTTTACGGGAAAATTAAAAAATGAAATTTTTAAAAATAAATAATAAATTCGTTCATTTTACATCATAAAAATATTAAAAAAATATATTATTCATATTTCTTACTAAAAATTATTTTTTTATGCCGAAAACCTAGGGTCATCCTACGATGACCTTTCATAATTTTTACGGGAAAATTAAAAAATGAAATTTTTAAAAATAAATAATAAATTCGTTCATTTTACATCATAAAAATATTAAAAAAATATATTATTCATATTTCTTACTAAAAATTATTTTTTTATGCCGAAAACCTAGGGTCATCCTACGATGACCTTTCATAATTTTTACAGGAAAATTAAAAAATGAAATTTTTAAAAATAAATAATAAATTCGTTCATTTTACATTATAAAAATATTAAAAAAATATATTATTGATATTTCTGATGAATAATTATTTTTTTATGCCGAAAACCTAGGGTCATCCTAAGATGACCTTTCCTAATTTTTACGGGAAAATTAAAAAATGAAATTTTTAAAAATAAATAATAAATTCGTTCATTTTACATCATAAAAATATTAAAAAAATATATTATTGATATTTATGATGAATAATTATTTTTTTATGCCGAAAACCTAGGGTCATCCTACGATGACCTTTCATAATTTTTACGGGAAAAATAAAAAAAGAAATTTTTAAAAATAAATAATAAATTCGTTCATTTTACATCATAAAAATATTAAAAAAATATATTATTGATATTTCTGATGAATAATTATTTTTTTATGCCGAAAACCTAGGGTCATCCTACGATGACCTTTCCTAATTTTTACGGGAAAATTAAAAAATGAAATTTTTAAAAATAAATAATAAATTCGTTCATTTTACATCATAAAAATATTAAAAAAATATATTATTCATATTTCTTACTAAAAATTATTTTTTTATGCCGAAAACCTAGGGTCATCCTACGATGACCTTTCATAATTTTTGCGGGAAAATTAAAAAATGGAATTTTTAAAATTAAATAATAAATTCGTTCATTTTACATCATAAAAATATTAAAAAAATATATTATTGATATTTCTGATGAATAATTATTTTTTTATGCCGAAAACCTAGGGTCATCCTAAGATGACCTTTCATAATTTTTACGGGAAAATTAAAAAATGAAATTTTTAAAAATAAATAATAAATTCGTTCATTTTACATCATAAAAATATTAAAAAAATATATTATTGATATTTATGATGAATAATTATTTTTTTATGCCGAAAACCTAGGGTCATCCTACGATGACCTTTCATAATTTTTACGGGAAAAATAAAAAAAGAAATTTTTAAAAATAAATAATAAATTCGTTCATTTTACATCATAAAAATATTAAAAAAATATATTATTCATATTTCTTAATAAAAATTATTTTTTTATGCTGAAAACCTAGGGTCATCCTACGATGACCTTTCATAATTTTTACGGTAAAATTAAAAAATGAAATTTTTAAAAATAAATAATAAATTCGTTCATTTTACTCCATAAAAATATTAAAAAAACATATTATTCATATTTCTTACTAAAAATTATTTTTTTATGCCGAAAACCTAGGGTCGTCCTACGATGGATGACCTTTCATAATTTTTACGGGAAAATTAAAAAATGAAATTTTTAAAAATAAATAATAAATTCGTTCATTTTACATTATAAAAATATTAAAAAAATATATTGATATTTCTTAATAGAAATTATTTTTTTATGCCGAAAACCTAGGGTCATCCTACGATGACCTTTCATAATTTTTACTGGAAAATTAAAAAATGAAATTTTTAAAAATAAATAATAAATTCGTTCATTTTACATCATAAAAATATTAAAAAAATATATTATTGATATTTCTGATGAATAATTATTTTTTTATGCCGAAAACCTAGGGTCATCCTACGATGACCTTTCATAATTTTTGCGGGAAAATTAAAAAATGGAATTTTTAAAAATAAATAATAAATTCGTTCATTTTACATCATAAAAATATTAAAAAAATATATTATTGATATTTCTGATGAATAATTATTTTTTTATGCCGAAAACCTAGGGTCATCCTACGATGACCTTTCCTAATTTTTACGGGAAAATTAAAAAATGAAATTTTTAAAAATAAATAATAAATTCGTTCATTTTACATCATAAAAATATTAAAAAAATATATTATTCATATTTCTTACTAAAAATTATTTTTTTATGCCGAAAACCTAGGGTCATCCTACGATGACCTTTCATAATTTTTACGGGAAAATTAAAAAATGAAATTTTTAAAAATAAATAATAAATTCGTTCATTTTACATCATAAAAATATTAAAAAAATATATTATTCATATTTCTTAATAAAAATTATTTTTTTATGCCGAAACCCTAGGGTCATCCTACGATGACCTTTCATAATTTTTACGGGAAAATTAAAAAATGGAATTTTTAAAAATAAATAATAAATTCGTTCATTTTACATCATAAAAATATTAAAAAAATATATTATTGATATTTATGATGAATAATTATTTTTTTATGCCGAAAACCTAGGGTCATCCTACGATGACCTTTCCTAATTTTTACGGGAAAATTAAAAAATGAAATTTTTAAAAATAAATAATAAATTCGTTCATTTTACATCATAAAAATATTAAAAAAATATATTATTGATATTTCTGATGAATAATTATTTTTTTATGCCGAAAACCTAGGGTCATCCTACGATGACCTTTCCTAATTTTTACGGGAAAATTAAAAAATGAAATTTTTAAAAATAAATAAAAAATTCGTTCATTTTCCATCATAAAAATATTAAAAAAATATATTATTCATATTTCTTAATAAAAATTATTTTTTTATGCCGAAAACCTAGGGTCGTCCTACGATGACCTTTCATAATTTTTACGGTAAAATTAAAAAATGAAATTTTTAAAAATAAATAATAAATTCGTTCATTTTACTCCATAAAAATATTAAAAAAACATATTATTCATATTTCTTACTAAAAATTATTTTTTTATGCCGAAAACCTAGGGTCGTCCTACGATGGATGACCTTTCATAATTTTTACGGGAAAATTAAAAAATGAAATTTTTAAAAATAAATAATAAATTCGTTCATTTTACATTATAAAAATATTAAAAAAATATATTGATATTTCTTAATAGAAATTATTTTTTTATGCCGAAAACCTAGGGTCATCCTACGATGACCTTTCATAATTTTTACGGGAAAATTAAAAAATGAAATTTTTAAAAATAAATAATAAATTCGTTCATTTTACATCATAAAAATATTAAAAAAATATATTATTGATATTTCTGATGAATAATTATTTTTTTATGCCGAAAACCTAGGGTCATCCTACGATGACCTTTCATAATTTTTGCGGGAAAATTAAAAAATGGAATTTTTAAAAATAAATAATAAATTCGTTCATTTTACATCATAAAAATATTAAAAAAATATATTATTGATATTTCTGATGAATAATTATTTTTTTATGCCGAAAACCTAGGGTCATCCTACGATGACCTTTCCTAATTTTTACGGGAAAATTAAAAAATGAAATTTTTAAAAATAAATAATAAATTCGTTCATTTTACATCATAAAAATATTAAAAAAATATATTATTCATATTTCTTACTAAAAATTATTTTTTTATGCCGAAAACCTAGGGTCATCCTACGATGACCTTTCATAATTTTTACGGGAAAATTAAAAAATGAAATTTTTAAAAATAAATAATAAATTCGTTCATTTTACATCATAAAAATATTAAAAAAATATATTATTCATATTTCTTAATAAAAATTATTTTTTTATGCCGAAACCCTAGGGTCATCCTACGATGACCTTTCATAATTTTTACGGGAAAATTAAAAAATGGAATTTTTAAAAATAAATAATAAATTCGTTCATTTTACATCATAAAAATATTAAAAAAATATATTATTGATATTTATGATGAATAATTATTTTTTTATGCCGAAAACCTAGGGTCATCCTACGATGACCTTTCCTAATTTTTACGGGAAAATTAAAAAATGAAATTTTTAAAAATAAATAATAAATTCGTTCATTTTACATCATAAAAATATTAAAAAAATATATTATTGATATTTCTGATGAATAATTATTTTTTTATGCCGAAAACCTAGGGTCATCCTACGATGACCTTTCCTAATTTTTACGGGAAAATTAAAAAATGAAATTTTTAAAAATAAATAAAAAATTCGTTCATTTTCCATCATAAAAATATTAAAAAAATATATTATTCATATTTCTTAATAAAAATTATTTTTTTATGCCGAAAACCTAGGGTCGTCCTACGATGACCTTTCATAATTTTTACGGTAAAATTAAAAAATGAAATTTTTAAAAATAAATAATAAATTCGTTCATTTTACTCCATAAAAATATTAAAAAAACATATTATTCATATTTCTTACTAAAAATTATTTTTTTATGCCGAAAACCTAGGGTCATCCTACGATGACCTTTCATAATTTTTACAGGAAAATTAAAAAATGAAATTTTTAAAAATAAATAATAAATTCGTTCATTTTACATTATAAAAATATTAAAAAAATATATTATTGATATTTCTGATGAATAATTATTTTTTTATGCCGAAAACCTAGGGTCATCCTACGATGACCTTTCATAATTTTTACGGGAAAATTAAAAAATGAAATTTTTAAAAATAAATAATAAATTCGTTCATTTTACATCATAAAAATATTAAAAAAATATATTATTGATATTTCTGATGAATAATGATTTTTTTATGCCGAAAACCTAGGGTCATCCTAAGATGACCTTTCCTAATTTTTACGGGAAAATTAAAAAATGAAATTTTTAAAAATAAATTATAAATTCGTTCATTTTACATCATAAAAATATTAAAAAAATATATTATTGATATTTATGATGAATAATTATTTTTTTATGCCGAAAACCTAGGGTCATCCTACGATGACCTTTCATAATTTTTGCGGGAAAATTAAAAAATGGAATTTTTAAATATAAATAATAAATTCGTTCATTTTACATCATAAAAATATTAAAAAAATATATTATTGATATTTCTAATGAATAATTATTTTTTTATGCCGAAAACCTAGGGTCATCCTACGATGACCTTTCATAATTTTTACGGGAAAATTAAAAAATGAAATTTTTAAAAATTAATAATAAATTCGTTCATTTTACATCATAAAAATATTAAAAAAATATATTATTCATATTTCTTAATAAAAATTATTTTTTTATGCCGAAAACCTAGGGTCATCCTACGATGACCTTTCATAATTTTTACGGGAAAATTAAAAAATGAAATTTTTAAAAATAAATAATAAATTCGTTCATTTTACATCATAAAAATATTAAAAAAATATATTATTGATATTTCTGATGAATAATTATTTTTTTATGCCGAAAACCTAGGGTCATCCTACGATGACCTTTCCTAATTTTTACGGGAAAATTTAAAAATGAAATTTTTAAAAATAAATAATAAATTCGTTTATTTTACATCATAAAAATATTAAAAAAATATATTATTGATATTTCTGATGAATAATTATTTTTTTATGCCGAAAATCTAGGGTCATCCTAAGATGACCTTTCCTAATTTTTACGGGAAAATTAAAAAATGAAATTTTTAAAAATAAATAATAAATTCGTTCATTTTACATTATAAAAATATTAAAAAAATATATTATTGATATTTCTGATGAATAATTATTTTTTTATGCCGAAAACCTAGGGTCATCCTACGATGACCTTTCATAATTTTTACGGGAAAATTAAAAAATGAAATTTTTAAAAATAAATAATAAATTCGTTCATTTTACATCATAAAAATATTAAAAAAATATATTATTGATATTTCTGATGAATAATTATTTTTTTATGCCGAAAACCTAGGGTCATCCTACGATGACCTTTCCTAATTTTTACGGGAAAATTAAAAAATGAAATTTTTAAAAATAAATAATAAATTCGTTCATTTTACATCATAAAAATATTAAAAAAATATATTATTCATATTTCTTACTAAAAATTATTTTTTTATGCCGAAAACCTAGGGTCATCCTACGATGACCTTTCATAATTTTTACGGGAAAATTAAAAAATGAAATTTTTAAAAATAAATAATAAATTCGTTCATTTTACATCATAAAAATATTAAATAAATATATTATTGATATTTCTGATGAATAATTATTTTTTTATGCCGAAAACCTAGGGTCATCCTACGATGACCTTTCCTAATTTTTACGGGAAAATTAAAAAATGAAATTTTTAAAAATAAATAATAAATTCGTTCATTTTACATCATAAAAATATTAAAAAAATATATTATTGATATTTCTGATGAATAATTATTTTTTTATGCCGAAAACCTAGGGTCATCCTACGATGACCTTTCCTAATTTTTACGGGAAAATTAAAAAATGAAATTTTTAAAAATAAATAATAAATTCGTTCATTTTACATCATAAAAATATTAAAAAAATATATTATTCATATTTCTTAATAAAAATTATTTTTTTATGCCGAAAACCTAGGGTCATCCTACGATGACCTTTCATAATTTTTACGGGAAAATTAAAAAATGAAATGTTTAAAAATAAATAATAAATTCGTTCATTTTACATCATAAAAATATTAAAAAAATTTATTATTCATATTTCTTAATAAAAATTATTTTTTTATGCCGAAACTCTAGGGTCATCCTACGATGACCTTTCATAATATTTACGGGAAAATTAAAAAATGGAATTTTTAAAAATAAATAATAAATTCGTTCATTTTACATCATAAAAATATTAAAAAAATATATTATTGATATTTATGATGAATAATTATTTTTTTATGCCGAAAACCTAGGGTCATCCTACGATGAACTTTCCTAATTTTTACGGGAAAATTAAAAAATGAAATTTTTAAAAATAAATAATAAATTCGTTCATTTTACATCATAAAAATATTAAAAAAATATATTATTGATATTTCTGATGAATAATTATTTTTTTATGCCGAAAACCTAGGGTCATCCTACGATGACCTTTCCTAATTTTTACGGGAAAATTAAAAAATGAAATTTTTAAAAATAAATAATAAATTCGTTCATTTTACATCATAAAAATATTACAAAAATATATTATTCATATTTCTTAATAAAAATTATTTTTTTATGCCGAAAACCTAGGGTCATCCTACGATGACCTTTCATAATTTTTACAGGAAAATTAAAAAATGAAATTTTTAAAAATAAATAATAAATTCGTTCATTTTACATCATAAAAATATTAAAAAAATATATTATTCATATTTCTTAATAAAAATTATTTTTTTATGCCGAAATCCTAGGGTCATCCTACGATGACCTTTCATAATTTTTACGGTAAAATTAAAAAATGAAATTATTAAAAATAAATAATAAATTCGTTCATTTTACATCATAAAAATATTAAAAAAATATATTATTGATATTTCTGATGAATAATTATTTTTTTATGCCGAAAACCTAGGGTCATCCTACGATGACCTTTCCTAATTTTTACGGGAACATTAAAAAATGAAATTTTTAAAAATAAATAATAAATTCGTTCATTTTACATCATAAAAATATTAAAAAAATATATTATTGATATTTCTGATGAATAATTATTTTTTTATGCCGAAAACCTAGGGTTATCCTACGATGACCTTTCATAAATTTTGCGGGAAAATTAAAAAATGAAATTTTTAAAAATAAATAATAAAATCGTTCATTTTTCATAATAAAAATATTAAAAAATTATATTATTGATATTTCTTAATAAAAATTATTTTTTTATGCCGAAAACCTAGGGTCATCCAACGATGACCTTTCATAATTTTTACGGGAAAATTAAAAAATGAAATTTTTAAAAATAAATAATAAATTCGTTCATTTTACATCATTAAAATATTAAAAAAATATATTATTGATATTTCTGATGAATAATTAATTTATTATGCCGAAAACCTAGGGTCATCCTACGATGACCTTTCATAATTTTTACGGGAAAATTAAAAAATGAAATTTTTAAAAATAAATAATAAATTCGTTCATTTGACATCATAAAAATATTAAAAAAATATATTATTCATATTTCTTAATAAAAATTATTTTTTTATGCCTAAAACCTATGGTCATCCTACGATGACCTTTCTTAATTTTTACGGGAAAATTTAAAAATGTAATTTTTAAAAATAAATAATAAATTCGTTCATTTTACATCATAAAAATATTAAAAAAATATATTATTCATATTTCTTACTAAAAATTATTTTTTTATGCCGAAAACCTAGGGTCATCCTACGATGACCTTTCATAATTTTTGAAGAAAATTAAAAAATGGAATTTTTAAAAATAAATAATAAATTCGTTCATTTTACATCATAAAAATATTAAAAAAATATATTATTGATATTTCTGATGAATAATTATTTTTTTATGCCGAAAACCTAGGGTCATCCTACGATGACCTTTCCTAATTTTTACGGGAAAATTAAAAAATGAAATTTTTAAAAATAAATAATAAATTCGTTCATTTTACATCATAAAAATATTAAAAAAATATATTATTGATATTTCTGATGAATAATTATTTTTTTATGCCGAAAACCTAGGGTCATCCTACGATGACCTTTCCTAATTTTTACGGGAAAATTAAAAAATGAAATTTTTAAAAATAAATAAAAAATTCGTTCATTTTCCATCATAAAAATATTAAAAAAATATATTATTCATATTTCTTAATAAAAATTATTTTTTTATGCCGAAAACCTAGGGTCGTCCTACCATGACCTTTCATATTTTTTACGGGAAAATTAAAAAATGAAATTTTTAAAAATAAATAATAAATTCGTTCATTTTACATTATAAAAATATTAAAAAAATATATTATTGATATTTCTGATGAATAATTATTTTTTTATGCCGAAAACCTAGGGTCATCCTACGATGACCTTTCCTAATTTTTACGGGAAAATTAAAAAATGAAATTTTTAAAAATAAATAATAAATTCGTTCATTTTACATCATAAAAATATTAAAAAAATATATTATTCATATTTCTTAATAAAAATTATTTTTGTATGCCGAAAACCTAGGGTCATCCTACGATGACCTTTCCTAATTTTTACGGGAAAATTAAAAAATGAAATTTTTAAAAATAAATAATAAATTCGTTCATTTTACATCATAAAAATATTAAAAAAATATATTATTCATATTTCTTAATAAAAATTATTTTTTTATGCCGAAAACCAAGGGTCGTCCTACGATGACCTTTCATAATTTTTACGGTAAAATTAAAAAATGAAATTTTTAAAAATAAATAATAAATTCGTTCATTTTACTCCATAAAAATATTAAAAAAACATATTATTCATATTTCTTACTAAAAATTATTTTTTTATGCCGAAAACCTAGGGTCATCCTACGATGACCTTTCATAATTTTTACGGGAAAATTAAAAAATGAAATTTTTAAAAATAAATAATAAATTCGTTCATTTTACATTATAAAAATATTAAAAAAATATATTATTGATATTTCTGATGAATAATTATTTTTTTATGCCGAAAACCTAGGGTCATCCTACGATGACCTTTCATAATTTTTACGGGAAAATTAAAAAATGAAATTTTTAAAAATAAATAATAAATTCGTTCATTTTACATCATAAAAATATTAAAAAAATATATTATTGATATTTCTGATGAATAATGATTTTTTTATGCCGAAAACCTAGGGTCATCCTACGATGACCTTTCATAATTTTTACGGGATAATTAAAAAATGAAATTTTTAAAAATAAATAATAAATTCGTTCATTTTACATCATAAAAATATTAAAAAAATATATTATTGATATTTCTGATGAATAATTATTTTTTTATGCCGAAAACCTAGGGTCATCCTACGATGACCTTTCCTAATTTTTACGGGAAAATTAAAAAATGAAATTTTTAAAAATAAATAAAAAATTCGTTCATTTTACATCATAAAAATATTAAAAAAATATATTATTGATATTTCTGATGAATAATTATTTTTTTATGCCGAAAACCTAGGGTCATCCTACGATGACCTTTCCTAATTTTTACGGGAAAATTAAAAAATGAAATTTTTAAAAATAAATAATAAATTCGTTCATTTTACATCATAAAAATATTAAAAAAATATATTATTGATATTTCTGATGAATAATTATTTTTTTATGCCGAAAACCTAGGGTCATCCTAAGATGACCTTTCCTAATTTTTACGGGAAAATTAAAAAATGAAATTTTTAAAAATAAATAATAAATTCGTTCATTTTACATCATAAAAATATTAAAAAAATATATTATTGATATTTCTGATGAATAATTATTTTATTATGCCGAAAACCTAGGGTCATCCTACGATGACCTTTCATAATTTTTACGGGAAAATTAAAAAATGAAATTTTTAAAAATAAATAATAAATTCGTTCATTTTACATCATAAAAATATTAAAAAAATATATTATTGATATTTCTGATGAATAATTATTTTTTTATGCCGAAAACCTAGGGTCATCCTACGATGACCTTTCCTAATTTTTACGGGAAAATTAAAAAATGAAATTTTTAAAAATAAATAATAAATTCGTTCATTTTACATCATAAAAATATTAAAAAAATATATTATTGATATTTCTGATGAATAATTATTTTTTTATGCCGAAAACCTAGGGTCATCCTACGATGACCTTTCCTAATTTTTACGGGAAAATTAAAAAATGAAATTTTTAAAAATAAATAAAAAATTCGTTCATTTTACATCATAAAAATATTAAAAAAATATATTATTGATATTTCTGATGAATAATGATTTTTTTATGCCGAAAACCTAGGGTCATCCTAAGATGACCTTTCCTAATTTTTACGGGAAAATTAAAAAATGAAATTTTTAAAAATAAATTATAAATTCGTTCATTTTACATCTTAAAAATATTAAAAAAATATATTATTGATATTTATGATGAATAATTATTTTTTTATGCCGAAAACCTAGGGTCATCCTACGATGACCTTTCATAATTTTTGCGGGAAAATTAAAAAATGAAATTTTTAAAAATAAATAATAAATTCGTTCATTTTACATCATAAAAATATTAAAAAAATATATTATTGATATTTCTGATGAATAATTATTTTTTTATGCCGAAAACCTAGGGTCATCCTACGATGACCTTTCCTAATTTTTACGGGAAAATTAAAAAATGAAATTTTTAAAAATAAATAATAAATTCGTTCATTTTACATCATAAAAATATTAAAAAAATATATTATTCATATTTCTTACTAAAAATTATTTTTTTATGCCGAAAACCTAGGGTCATCCTACGATGACCTTTCATAATTTTTACGGGAAAATTAAAAAATGAAATTTTTAAAAATAAATAATAAATTCGTTCATTTTACATCATAAAAATATTAAAAAAATATATTATTCATATTTCTTAAAAAAATTATTTTTTTATGCCGAAAACCTAGGGTCATCCTACGATGACCTTTCATAATTTTTACGGGAAAATTAAAAAATGAAATTTTTAAAAATAAATAATAAATTCGTTCATTTTACATCATAAAAATATTAAAAAAATATATTATTGATATTTCTGATGAATAATTATTTTTTTATGCCGAAAACCTAGGGTCATCCTACGATGACCTTTCCTAATTTTTACGGGAAAATTAAAAAATGAAATTTTTAAAAATAAATAATAAATTCGTTCATTTTACATCATAAAAATATTAAAAAAATATATTATTGATATTTCTGATGAATAATTATTTTTTTATGCCGAAAACCTAGGGTCATCCTACGATGACCTTTCATAATTTTTGCGGGAAAATTAAAAAATGGAATTTTTAAAAATAAATAATAAATTCGTTCATTTTACATCATAAAAATATTAAAAAAATATATTATTGATATTTCTGATGAATAATTATTTTTTTATGCCGAAAACCTAGGGTCATCCTACGATGACCTTTCCTAATTTTTACGGGAAAATTAAAAAATGAAATTTTTAAAAATAAATAATAAATTCGTTCATTTTACATCATAAAAATATTAAAAAAATATATTATTGATATTTCTGATGAATAATTATTTTTTTATGCCGAAAACCTAGGGTAATCCTACGATGACCTTTCCTAATTTTTACGGGAAAATTAAAAAATGAAATTTTTAAAAATAAATAAAAAATTCGTTCATTTTCCATCATAAAAATATTCAAAAAATATATTATTCATATTTCTTAATAAAAATTATTTTTTTATGCCGAAAACCTAGGGTCGTCCTACGATGACCTTTCATAATTTTTACGGTAAAATTAAAAAATGAAATTTTTAAAAATAAATAATAAATTCGTTCATTTTACATCATTAAAATATTAAAAAAATATATTATTGATATTTCTGATGAATAATTAATTTATTATGCCGAAAACCTAGGGTCATCCTACGATGACCTTTCATAATTTTTACGGGAAAATTAAAAAATGAAATTTTTAAAAATAAATAATAAATTCGTTCATTTGACATCATAAAAATATTAAAAAAATATATTATTCATATTTCTTAATAAAAATTATTTTTTTATGCCTAAAGCCTATGGTCATCCTACGATGACCTTTCTTAATTTTTACGGGAAAATTTAAAAATGAAATTTTTAAAAATAAATAATAAATTCGTTCATTTTACATCAAAAAAATATTAAAAAAATATATTATTGATATTTCTGATGAATAATTATTTTTTTATGCCGAAAACCTAGGGTCATCCTACGATGACCTTTCATAATTTTTGCGGGAAAATTAAAAAATGGAATTTTTAAAAATAAATAATAAATTCGTTCATTTTACATCATAAAAATATTAAAAAAATATATTATTGATATTTCTGATGAATAATTATTTTTTTATGCCGAAAACCTAGGGTCATCCTACGATGACCTTTCCTAATTTTTACGGGAAAATTAAAAAATGAAATTTTTAAAAATAAATAATAAATTCGTTCATTTTACATCATAAAAATATTAAAAAAATATATTATTGATATTTCTGATGAATAATTATTTTTTTATGCCGAAAACCTAGGGTCATCCTACGATGACCTTTCCTAATTTTTACGGGAAAATTAAAAAATGAAATTTTTAAAAATAAATAATAAATTCGTTCATTTTACTCCATAAAAATATTAAAAAAACATATTATTCATATTTCTTACTAAAAATTATTTTTTTATGCCGAAAACCTAGGGTCATCCTACGATGACCTTTCATATTTTTTACGGGAAAATTAAAAAATGAAATTTTTAAAAATAAATAATAAATTCGTTCATTTTACATTATAAAAATATTAAAAAAATATATTATTGATATTTCTTAATAGAAATTATTTTTGTATGCCGAAAACCTAGGGTCATCCTACGATGACCTTTCATAATTTTTACGGGAAAATTAAAAAATGAAATTTTTAAAAATAAATAATAAATTCGTTCATTTTACATCATAAAAATATTAAAAAAATATATTATTGATATTTCTGATGAATAATTATTTTTTTATGCCGAAAACCTAGGGTCATCCTACGATGACCTTTCCTAATTTTTACGGGAAAATTAAAAAATGAAATTTTTAAAAATAAATAATAAATTCGTTCATTTTACATCATAAAAATATTAAAAAAATATATTATTGATATTTCTGATGAATAATTATTTTTTTATGCCGAAAACCTAGAGTCATCCTAAGATGACCTTTCCTAATTTTTACGGGAAAATTAAAAAATGAAATTTTTAAAAATAAATAATAAATTCGTTCATTTTACATCATAAAAATATTAAAAAAATATTTCTTACTAAAAATTATTTTTTTATGCCGAAACCCTAGGGTCATCCTACGATGACCTTTCATAATTTTTGCGGGAAAATTAAAAAATGGAATTTTTAAAAATAAATAATAAATTCGTTCATTTTACATCATAAAAATATTAAAAAAAATATATTATTGATATTTCTGATGAATAATTATTTTTTTATGCCGAAAACCTAGGGTCATCCTACGATGACCTTTCCTAATTTTTACGGGAAAATTAAAAAATGAAATTTTTAAAAATAAATAATAAATTCGTTCATTTTACATCATAAAAATATTAAAAAAATATATTATTGATATTTCTGATGAATAATTATTTTTTTATGCCGAAAACCTAGGGTCATCCTACGATGACCTTTCCTAATTTTTACGGGAAAATTAAAAAATGAAATTTTTAAAAATAAATAATAAATTCGTTCATTTTACATCATAAAAATATTAAAAAAATATATTATTCATATTTCTTAATAAAAATTATTTTTGTATGCCGAAAACCTAGGGTCATCCTACGATGACCTTTCATAATTTTTGCGGGAAAATTAAAAAATGAAATTTTTAAAAATAAATAATAAATTCGTTCATTTTACTTCATAAAAATATTAAAAAAACATATTATTCATATTTCTTACTAAAAATTATTTTTTTATGCCGAAAACCTAGGGTCATCCTACGATGACCTTTCATAATTTTTACGGGAAAATTAAAAAATGAAATTTTTAAAAATAAATAATAAATTCGTTCATTTTACATTATAAAAATATTAAAAAAATATATTATTGATATTTCTGATGAATAATTATTTTTTTATGCCGAAAACCTAGGGTCATCCTACGATGACCTTTCATAATTTTTGCGGGAAAATTAAAAAATGGAATTTTTAAAAATAAATAATAAATTCGTTCATTTTACATCATAAAAATATTAAAAAAAATATATTATTGATATTTCTGATGAATAATTATTTTTTTATGCCGAAAACCTAGGGTCATCCTACGATGACCTTTCCTAATTTTTACGGGAAAATTAAAAAATGAAATTTTTAAAAATAAATAATAAATTCGTTCATTTTACATCATAAAAATATTAAAAAAATATATTATTGATATTTCTGATGAATAATTATTTTTTTATGCCGAAAACCTAGGGTCATCCTACGATGACCTTTCCTAATTTTTACGGGAAAATTAAAAAATGAAATTTTTAAAAATAAATAATAAATTCGTTCATTTTACATCATAAAAATATTAAAAAAATATATTATTCATATTTCTTAATAAAAATTATTTTTGTATGCCGAAAACCTAGGGTCATCCTACGATGACCTTTCATAATTTTTGCGGGAAAATTAAAAAATGAAATTTTTAAAAATAAATAATAAATTCGTTCATTTTACTTCATAAAAATATTAAAAAAACATATTATTCATATTTCTTACTAAAAATTATTTTTTTATGCCGAAAACCTAGGGTCATCCTACGATGACCTTTCATAATTTTTACGGGAAAATTAAAAAATGAAATTTTTAAAAATAAATAATAAATTCGTTCATTTTACATTATAAAAATATTAAAAAAATATATTATTCATATTTCTTAATAAAAATTATTTTTTTATGCCGAAAACCTAGGGTCATCCTACGATGACCTTTCATAATTTTTACGGGAAAATTAAAAATGAAATTTTTAAAAATAAATAATAAATTCGTTCATTTTACATCATTAAAATATTAAAAAAATATATTATTGATATTTCTGATGAATAATTATTTTATTATGCCGAAAACCTAGGGTCATCCTACGATGACCTTTCATAATTTTTACGGGAAAATTAAAAAATGAAATTTTTAAAAATAAATAATAAATTCGTTCATTTTACATCATAAAAATATTAAAAAAATATATTATTCATATTTCTTAATAAAAATTATTTTTGTATGCCGAAAACCTAGGGTCATCCTACGATGACCTTTCATAATTTTTGCGGGAAAATTAAAAAATGAAATTTTTAAAAATAAATAATAAATTCGTTCATTTTACTTCATAAAAATATTAAAAAAACATATTATTCATATTTCTTACTAAAAATTATGTTTTTATGCCGAAAACCTAGGGTCATCCTACGATGACCTTTCATAATATTTACGGGAAAATTAAAAAATGAAATTTTTAAAAATAAATAATAAATTCGTTCATTTTACATCATAAAAATATTAAAAAAATATATTATTGATATTTATAATGAATAATTATTTTTTTATGCCGAAAACCTAGGGTCATCCTACGATGACCTTTCATAATTTTTGCGGGAAAATTAAAAAATGGAATTTTTAAAAATAAATAATAAATTCGTTCATTTTACATCATAAAAATATTAAAAAAAATATATTATTGATATTTCTGATGAATAATTATTTTTTTATGCCGAAAACCTAGGGTCATCCTACGATGACCTTTCCTAATTTTTACGGGAAAATTAAAAAATGAAATTTTTAAAAATAAATAATAAATTCGTTCATTTTACATCATAAAAATATTAAAAAAATATATTATTGATATTTCTGATGAATAATTATTTTTTTATGCCGAAAACCTAGGGTCATCCTACGATGACCTTTCCTAATTTTTACGGGAAAATTAAAAAATGAAATTTTTAAAAATAAATAATAAATTCGTTCATTTTACATCATAAAAATATTAAAAAAATATATTATTCATATTTCTTAATAAAAATTATTTTTGTATGCCGAAAACCTAGGGTCATCCTACGATGACCTTTCATAATTTTTGCGGGAAAATTAAAAAATGAAATTTTTAAAAATAAATAATAAATTCGTTCATTTTACTTCATAAAAATATTAAAAAAACATATTATTCATATTTCTTACTAAAAATTATTTTTTTATGCCGAAAACCTAGGGTCATCCTACGATGACCTTTCATAATTTTTACGGGAAAATTAAAAAATGAAATTTTTAAAAATAAATAATAAATTCGTTCATTTTACATTATAAAAATATTAAAAAAATATATTATTCATATTTCTTAATAAAAATTATTTTTTTATGCCGAAAACCTAGGGTCATCCTACGATGACCTTTCATAATTTTTACGGGAAAATTAAAAATGAAATTTTTAAAAATAAATAATAAATTCGTTCATTTTACATCATTAAAATATTAAAAAAATATATTATTGATATTTCTGATGAATAATTATTTTATTATGCCGAAAACCTAGGGTCATCCTACGATGACCTTTCATAATTTTTACGGGAAAATTAAAAAATGAAATTTTTAAAAATAAATAATAAATTCGTTCATTTTACATCATAAAAATATTAAAAAAATATATTATTCATATTTCTTAATAAAAATTATTTTTGTATGCCGAAAACCTAGGGTCATCCTACGATGACCTTTCATAATTTTTGCGGGAAAATTAAAAAATGAAATTTTTAAAAATAAATAATAAATTCGTTCATTTTACTTCATAAAAATATTAAAAAAACATATTATTCATATTTCTTACTAAAAATTATGTTTTTATGCCGAAAACCTAGGGTCATCCTACGATGACCTTTCATAATTTTTACGGGAAAATTAAAAAATGAAATTTTTAAAAATAAATAATAAATTCGTTCATTTTACATCATAAAAATATTAAAAAAATATATTATTGATATTTATAATGAATAATTATTTTTTTATGCCGAAAACCTAGGGTCATCCTACGATGACCTTTCATAATTTTTGCGGGAAAATTAAAAAATGGAATTTTTAAAAATAAATAATAAATTCGTTCATTTTACATCTTAAAAATATTAAAAAAAATATATTATTGATATTTCTGATGAATAATTATTTTTTTATGCCGAAAACCTAGGGTCATCCTACGATGACCTTTCCTAATTTTTACGGGAAAATTAAAAAATGAAATTTTTAAAAATAAATAATAAATTCGTTCATTTTACATCATAAAAATATTAAAAAAATATATTATTGATATTTCTGATGAATAATTATTTTTTTATGCCGAAAACCTAGGGTCATCCTACGATGACCTTTCCTAATTTTTACGGGAAAATTAAAAAATGAAATTTTTAAAAATAAATAATAAATTCGTTCATTTTACATCATAAAAATATTAAAAAAATATATTATTGATATTTCTGATGAATAATTATTTTTTTATGCCGAAAACCTAGGGTCATCCTACGATGACCTTTCCTAATTTTTACGGGAAAATTAAAAAATGAAATTTTTAAAAATAAATAAAAAATTCGTTCATTTTACATCATAAAAATATTAAAAAAATATATTATTGATATTTCTGATGAATAATTATTTTTTTATGCCGAAAACCTAGGGTCATCCTACGATGACCTTTCCTAATTTTTACGGGAAAATTAAAAAATGAAATTTTTAAAAATAAATAATAAATTCGTTCATTTTACATCATAAAAATATTAAAAAAATATATTATTGATATTTCTGATGAATAATTATTTTTTTATGCCGAAAACCTAGGGTCATCCTACGATGACATTTCCTAATTTTTACGGGAAAATTAAAAAATGAAATTTTTAAAAATAAATAATAAATTCGTTCATTTTACATCATAAAAATATTAAAAAAATATATTATTGATATTTCTGATGAATAATTATTTTTTTATGCCGAAAACCTAGGGTCATCCTACGATGACCTTTCCTAATTTTTACGGGAAAATTAAAAAATGAAATTTTTAAAAATAAATAAAAAATTCGTTCATTTTACATCATAAAAATATTAAAAAAATATATTATTGATATTTCTGATGAATAATGATTTTTTTATGCCGAAAACCTAGGGTCATCCTACGATGACCTTTCATAATTTTTGCGGGAAAATTAAAAAATGAAATTTTTAAAAATAAATAATAAATTCGTTCATTTTACATCATAAAAATATTAAAAAAATATATTATTGATATTTCTGATGAATAATTATTTTTTTATGCCGAAAACCTAGGGTCATCCTACGATGACCTTTCCTAATTTTTACGGGAAAATTAAAAAATGAAATTTTTAAAAATAAATAATAAATTCGTTCATTTTACATCATAAAAATATTAAAAAAATATATTATTCATATTTCTTACTAAAAATTATTTTTTTATGCCGAAAACCTAGGGTCATCCTACGATGACCTTTCATAATTTTTACGGGAAAATTAAAAAATGAAATTTTTAAAAATAAATAATAAATTCGTTCATTTTACATCATAAAAATATTAAAAAAATATATTATTCATATTTCTTAAAAAAATTATTTTTTTATGCCGAAAACCTAGGGTCATCCTACGATGACCTTTCATAATTTTTACGGGAAAATTAAAAAATGAAATTTTTAAAAATAAATAATAAATTCGTTCATTTTACATCATAAAAATATTAAAAAAATATATTATTGATATTTCTGATGAATAATTATTTTTTTATGCCGAAAACCTAGGGTCATCCTACGATGACCTTTCCTAATTTTTACGGGAAAATTAAAAAATGAAATTTTTAAAAATAAATAATAAATTCGTTCATTTTACATCATAAAAATATTAAAAAAATATATTATTGATATTTCTGATGAATAATTATTTTTTTATGCCGAAAACCTAGGGTCATCCTACGATGACCTTTCATAATTTTTGCGGGAAAATTAAAAAATGGAATTTTTAAAAATAAATAATAAATTCGTTCATTTTACATCATAAAAATATTAAAAAAATATATTATTGATATTTCTGATGAATAATTATTTTTTTATGCCGAAAACCTAGGGTCATCCTACGATGACCTTTCCTAATTTTTACGGGAAAATTAAAAAATGAAATTTTTAAAAATAAATAATAAATTCGTTCATTTTACATCATAAAAATATTAAAAAAATATATTATTGATATTTCTGATGAATAATTATTTTTTTATGCCGAAAACCTAGGGTAAT
Organism: Labia minor; assembly: GCA_963082975.1. NCBI lineage: Eukaryota > Metazoa > Arthropoda > Insecta > Dermaptera > Spongiphoridae > Labia > Labia minor. The sequence continues at coordinate 83,637,390 of OY720345.1, forward strand.
CCTACGATGACCTTTCCTAATTTTTACGGGAAAATTAAAAAATGAAATTTTTAAAAATAAATAAAAAATTCGTTCATTTTCCATCATAAAAATATTCAAAAAATATATTATTCATATTTCTTAATAAAAATTATTTTTTTATGCCGAAAACCTAGGGTCGTCCTACGATGACCTTTCATAATTTTTACGGTAAAATTAAAAAATGAAATTTTTAAAAATAAATAATAAATTCGTTCATTTGACATCATAAAAATATTAAAAAAATATATTATTCATATTTCTTAATAAAAATTATTTTTTTATGCCTAAAGCCTATGGTCATCCTACGATGACCTTTCATAATTTTTACGGGAAAATTAAAAAATGAAATTTTTAAAAATAAATAATAAATTCGTTCATTTTACATCAAAAAAATATTAAAAAAATATATTATTGATATTTCTGATGAATAATTATTTTTTTATGCCGAAAACCTAGGGTCATCCTACGATGACCTTTCATAATTTTTGCGGGAAAATTAAAAAATGGAATTTTTAAAAATAAATAATAAATTCGTTCATTTTACATCATAAAAATATTAAAAAAATATATTATTGATATTTCTGATGAATAATTATTTTTTTATGCCGAAAACCTAGGGTCATCCTACGATGACCTTTCCTAATTTTTACGGGAAAATTAAAAAATGAAATTTTTAAAAATAAATAATAAATTCGTTCATTTTACATCATAAAAATATTAAAAAAATATATTATTGATATTTCTGATGAATAATTATTTTTTTATGCCGAAAACCTAGGGTCATCCTACGATGACCTTTCCTAATTTTTACGGGAAAATTAAAAAATGAAATTTTTAAAAATAAATAATAAATTCGTTCATTTTACTCCATAAAAATATTAAAAAAACATATTATTCATATTTCTTACTAAAAATTATTTTTTTATGCCGAAAACCTAGGGTCATCCTACGATGACCTTTCATATTTTTTACGGGAAAATTAAAAAATGAAATTTTTAAAAATAAATAATAAATTCGTTCATTTTACATTATAAAAATATTAAAAAAATATATTATTGATATTTCTTAATAGAAATTATTTTTGTATGCCGAAAACCTAGGGTCATCCTACGATGACCTTTCATAATTTTTACGGGAAAATTAAAAAATGAAATTTTTAAAAATAAATAATAAATTCGTTCATTTTACATCATAAAAATATTAAAAAAATATATTATTGATATTTCTGATGAATAATTATTTTTTTATGCCGAAAACCTAGGGTCATCCTACGATGACCTTTCCTAATTTTTACGGGAAAATTAAAAAATGAAATTTTTAAAAATAAATAATAAATTCGTTCATTTTACATCATAAAAATATTAAAAAAATATATTATTGATATTTCTGATGAATAATTATTTTTTTATGCCGAAAACCTAGGGTCATCCTAAGATGACCTTTCCTAATTTTTACGGGAAAATTAAAAAATGAAATTTTTAAAAATAAATAATAAATTCGTTCATTTTACATCATAAAAATATTAAAAAAATATATTATTGATATTTATGATGAATAATTATTTTTTTATGCCGAAAACCTAGGGTCATCCTAAGATGACCTTTCCTAATTTTTACGGGAAAATTAAAAAATGAAATTTTTAAAAATAAATAATAAATTCGTTCATTTTACATCATAAAAATATTAAAAAAATATATTATTGATATTTATGATGAATAATTATTTTTTTATGCCGAAACCCTAGGGTCATCCTACGATGACCTTTCATAATTTTTGCGGGAAAATTAAAAAATGGAATTTTTAAAAATAAATAATAAATTCGTTCATTTTACATCATAAAAATATTAAAAAAAATATATTATTGATATTTCTGATGAATAATTATTTTTTTATGCCGAAAACCTAGGGTCATCCTACGATGACCTTTCCTAATTTTTACGGGAAAATTAAAAAATGAAATTTTTAAAAATAAATAATAAATTCGTTCATTTTACTTCATAAAAATATTAAAAAAATATATTATTGATATTTCTGATGAATAATTATTTTTTTATGCCGAAAACCTAGGGTCATCCTACGATGACCTTTCCTAATTTTTACGGGAAAATTAAAAAATGAAATTTTTAAAAATAAATAATAAATTCGTTCATTTTACATCATAAAAATATTAAAAAAATATATTATTCATATTTCTTAATAAAAATTATTTTTGTATGCCGAAAACCTAGGGTCATCCTACGATGACCTTTCATAATTTTTGCGGGAAAATTAAAAAATGAAATTTTTAAAAATAAATAATAAATTCGTTCATTTTACTTCATAAAAATATTAAAAAAACATATTATTCATATTTCTTACTAAAAATTATTTTTTTATGCCGAAAACCTAGGGTCATCCTACGATGACCTTTCATAATTTTTACGGGAAAATTAAAAAATGAAATTTTTAAAAATAAATAATAAATTCGTTCATTTTACATTATAAAAATATTAAAAAAATATATTATTCATATTTCTTAATAAAAATTATTTTTTTATGCCGAAAACCTAGGGTCATCCTACGATGACCTTTCATAATTTTTACGGGAAAATTAAAAAATGAAATTTTTAAAAATAAATAATAAATTCGTTCATTTTACATCATAAAAATATTAAAAAAATATATTATTCATATTTCTTAATAAAAATTATTTTTGTATGCCGAAAACCTAGGGTCATCCTACGATGACCTTTCATAATTTTTGCGGGAAAATTAAAAAATGAAATTTTTAAAAATAAATAATAAATTCGTTCATTTTACTTCATAAAAATATTAAAAAAACATATTATTCATATTTCTTACTAAAAATTATTTTTTTATGCCGAAAACCTAGGGTCATCCTACGATGACCTTTCCTAATTTTTACGGGAAAATTAAAAAATGAAATTTTTAAAAATAAATAATAAATTCGTTCATTTTACATTATAAAAATATTAAAAAAATATATTATTGATATTTCTGATGAATAATTATTTTTTTATGCCGAAAACCTAGGGTCATCCTACGATGACCTTTCCTAATTTTTACGGGAAAATTAAAAAATGAAATTTTTAAAAATAAATAATAAATTCGTTCATTTTACATCATAAAAATATTAAAAAAATATATTATTGATATTTCTGATGAATAATTATTTTTTTATGCCGAAAACCTAGGGTCATCCTACGATGACCTTTCCTAATTTTTACGGGAAAATTAAAAAATGAAATTTTTAAAAATAAATAATAAATTCGTTCATTTTACATCATAAAAATATTAAAAAAATATATTATTCATATTTCTTAATAAAAATTATTTTTGTATGCCGAAAACCTAGGGTCATCCTACGATGACCTTTCATAATTTTTGCGGGAAAATTAAAAAATGAAATTTTTAAAAATAAATAATAAATTCGTTCATTTTACTTCATAAAAATATTAAAAAAACATATTATTCATATTTCTTACTAAAAATTATGTTTTTATGTCGAAAACCTAGGGTCATCCTACGATGACCTTTCCTAATTTTTACGGGAAAATTAAAAAATGAAATTTTTAAAAATAAATAATAAATTCGTTCATTTTACATCATAAAAATATTAAAAAAATATATTATTGATATTTCTGATGAATAATTATTTTTTTATGCCGAAAACCTAGGGTCATCCTACGATGACCTTTCCTAATTTTTACGGGAAAATTAAAAAATGAAATTTTTAAAAATAAATAATAAATTCGTTCATTTTACATCATAAAAATATTAAAAAAATATATTATTGATATTTCTGATGAATAATTATTTTTTTATGCCGAAAACCTAGGGTCATCCTACGATGACCTTTCCTAATTTTTACGGGAAAATTAAAAAATGAAATTTTTAAAAATAAATAATAAATTCGTTCATTTTACATCATAAAAATATTAAAAAAATATATTATTCATATTTCTTAATAAAAATTATTTTTGTATGCCGAAAACTTAGGGTCATCCTACGATGACCTTTCATAATTTTTGCGGGAAAATTAAAAAATGAAATTTTTAAAAATAAATAATAAATTCGTTCATTTTACTTCATAAAAATATTAAAAAAACATATTATTCATATTTCTTACTAAAAATTATTTTTTTATGCCGAAAACCTAGGGTCATCCTACGATGACCTTTCCTAATTTTTACGGGAAAATTAAAAAATGAAATTTTTAAAAATAAATAATAAATTCGTTCATTTTACATTATAAAAATATTAAAAAAATATATTATTGATATTTCTGATGAATAATTATTTTTTTATGCCGAAAACCTAGGGTCATCCTACGATGACCTTTCCTAATTTTTACGGGAAAATTAAAAAATGAAATTTTTAAAAATAAATAATAAATTCGTTCATTTTACATCATAAAAATATTAAAAAAATATATTATTCATATTTCTGATGAATAATTATTTTTTTATGCCGAAAACCTAGGGTCATCCTACGATGACCTTTCCTAATTTTTACGGGAAAATTAAAAAATGAAATTTTTAAAAATAAATAATAAATTCGTTCATTTTACATCATAAAAATATTAAAAAAATATATTATTCATATTTCTTAATAAAAATTATTTTTGTATGCCGAAAACCTAGGGTCATCCTACGATGACCTTTCATAATTTTTGCGGGAAAATTAAAAAATGAAATTTTTAAAAATAAATAATAAATTCGTTCATTTTACTTCATAAAAATATTAAAAAAACATATTATTCATATTTCTTACTAAAAATTATGTTTTTATGCCGAAAACCTAGGGTCATCCTACGATGACCTTTCCTAATTTTTACGGGAAAATTAAAAAATGAAATTTTTAAAAATAAATAATAAATTCGTTCATTTTACATCATAAAAATATTAAAAAAATATATTATTGATATTTCTGATGAATAATTATTTTTTTATGCCGAAAACCTAGGGTCATCCTACGATGACCTTTCCTAATTTTTACGGGAAAATTAAAAAATGAAATTTTTAAAAATAAATAATAAATTCGTTCATTTTACATCATAAAAATATTAAAAAAATATATTATTCATATTTCTTAATAAAAATTATTTTTGTATGCCGAAAACCTAGGGTCATCCTACGATGACCTTTCATAATTTTTGCGGGAAAATTAAAAAATGAAATTTTTAAAAATAAATAATAAATTCGTTCATTTTACTTCATAAAAATATTAAAAAAACATATTATTCATATTTCTTACTAAAAATTATTTTTTTATGCCGAAAACCTAGGGTCATCCTACGATGACCTTTCATAATTTTTACGGGAAAATTAAAAAATGAAATTTTTAAAAATAAATAATAAATTCGTTCATTTTACATTATAAAAATATTAAAAAAATATATTATTCATATTTCTTAATAAAAATTATTTTTTTATGCCGAAAACCTAGGGTCATCCTACGATGACCTTTCATAATTTTTACGGGAAAATTAAAAAATGAAATTTTTAAAAATAAATAATAAATTCGTTCATTTTACATCATAAAAATATTAAAAAAATATATTATTCATATTTCTTAATAAAAATTATTTTTGTATGCCGAAAACCTAGGGTCATCCTACGATGACCTTTCATAATTTTTGCGGGAAAATTAAAAAATGAAATTTTTAAAAATAAATAATAAATTCGTTCATTTTACTTCATAAAAATATTAAAAAAACATATTATTCATATTTCTTACTAAAAATTATGTTTTTATGCCGAAAACCTAGGGTCATCCTACGATGACCTTTCATAATTTTTACGGGAAAATTAAAAAATGAAATTTTTAAAAATAAATAATAAATTCGTTCATTTTACATCATAAAAATATTAAAAAAATATATTATTGATATTTATAATGAATAATTATTTTTTTATGCCGAAAACCTAGGGTCATCCTACGATGACCTTTCATAATTTTTGCGGGAAAATTAAAAAATGGAATTTTTAAAAATAAATAATAAATTCGTTCATTTTACATCATAAAAATATTAAAAAAAATATATTATTGATATTTCTGATGAATAATTATTTTTTTATGCCGAAAACCTAGGGTCATCCTACGATGACCTTTCCTAATTTTTACGGGAAAATTAAAAAATGAAATTTTTAAAAATAAATAATAAATTCGTTCATTTTACATCATAAAAATATTAAAAAAATATATTATTGATATTTCTGATGAATAATTATTTTTTTATGCCGAAAACCTAGGGTCATCCTACGATGACCTTTCCTAATTTTTACGGGAAAATTAAAAAATGAAATTTTTAAAAATAAATAATAAATTCGTTCATTTTACATCATAAAAATATTAAAAAAATATATTATTCATATTTCTTAATAAAAATTATTTTTGTATGCCGAAAACCTAGGGTCATCCTACGATGACCTTTCATAATTTTTGCGGGAAAATTAAAAAATGAAATTTTTAAAAATAAATAATAAATTCGTTCATTTTACTTCATAAAAATATTAAAAAAACATATTATTCATATTTCTTACTAAAAATTATTTTTTTATGCCGAAAACCTAGGGTCATCCTACGATGACCTTTCATAATTTTTACGGGAAAATTAAAAAATGAAATTTTTAAAAATAAATAATAAATTCGTTCATTTTACATTATAAAAATATTAAAAAAATATATTATTGATATTTCTTAATAAAAATTATTTTTTTATGCCGAAAACCTAGGGTCATCCTACGATGACCTTTCATAATTTTTACGGGAAAATTAAAAATGAAATTTTTAAAAATAAATAATAAATTCGTTCATTTTACATCATTAAAATATTAAAAAAATATATTATTGATATTTCTGATGAATAATTATTTTTTTATGCCGAAAACCTAGGGTCATCCTACGATGACCTTTCCTAATTTTTACGGTAAAATTAAAAAATAAATGGGAATAGTAGCGTATTCCTGTAATCCAGTATTTAGGAAGCCGTCTATTTCGGAATGCTAGAGTAATCAGTAATAATTATGATTAAAATATTAAGGTAAGTAATTCCGCCTAAATTTCATAAACTAATTACTATCTATATATATAAAAGGCAATGTCTGTGTGTCTGTGTGTGTCTGTCAAATACTCAAAAACTACCCGTCCAATTACGGTGAAACTTTCAGGGATTGTTGTGGGCATCCCAGGGAAGGTTTTAGTGTAGTTATATCCAAAATTAATTTAATTAGTAATATTTTGGTAAAAGTCTGTAGCGTCACATAACTATCGACAGATGGCGCTACATAATAACTTAAACATTTTAATATTTTTAATTTAAATGTATATATGTGACGTCACAGTTACCGCCTTTTAGATATATATCTATTCTTAAAATAAAATTAAAAATATTTATATTATATTCATATATATGTAAAATAATAATTATATTATTTTAATATTCCTATAAGTTGGTATCACAATTTATTATTATTATGAATTATTTATAATTTATAAGTAATTAATATTATTAATTGGTATTAATAAATAAATAATATTAATTATATTAACTTAATATTTCTAACTTTGTATTACAATAATGAGACGGAATTGTTGTGTGTTAAGGTTAGGTAAATTAGATTTTATAGATTGAAAACCATTAGTTATACTCTTAAGTTATTTTGTTATTAACAAGATGTAAAATAATAATTATATTATTTTAATATTCCTATAAGTTGGTATCACAATTTATTATTATTATGAATTATTTATAAGTAATTAATATTATTAATGTAAAATAAAGAACAAACAGAAATAAGAAAATAAATTTTAATTAATATCATTTATAAAAAAAAATAATGTTCATAAACTTAAAATATTAATTATTTAATTAATTAAAATCTACTTAAATAAATGCAAAGAGCCACAAATATATTAGTAAATATATAAATAATAATATGAAATAGTCAATAAATCTTACTTATTATACTAGGAAAATTTGTTGTTGCTTAAATTAAAATATATTTTCCAAGAAAACAAATATTTATCTTATCTACTTATACTGATTGAAACAAAATGGATGAAAATCTTTTACATACAGACTTTCAACCAAATACCATGTATCATTCGGGGGTACAGGGGGCGGAGCCCCCGTCTAGGTGTGAAGAGCGCCTGGAAGCCGCTCGGATCAGCTAGTATATATATATAGGGTGACCAAACGTCCCGTTTACTATTTACTTATGTTGTTTTTTTATCTAGAAAATTAGGTAATCGAATTTATGTCCTTAACTCGTTCTATTTACAAATGATCTATATACATGTGTTTCATACTCATACAATATCTTCTCAAGGGTTATCGTCAATTGGCGCCACGATCTTTTTGGTATTTTATCTGTCTCTCTCTCTATATATATATATATATTTCTAATTTAATTTAAAATTATCTTTATTTTGACTATTATAATTTAGGTAATAAAGGTAATAATTAATTATATTTAATAAAAAATTAATAAAAATTCATTAAAATTAAAACATTTGATTATTATACCATAAAATTCATATCTCATATTCATATGAATAAAATTTATAGGTACAAATTTTTTTTATATTTTAAATACAATTATATAATTATATTAAGATTTCAATCAATGAATCAATGAATTTATAACATTCATATACAGACTTGCGAATTCGTTTTCCTTCGACACAATGCTGCCAGAACATCACTTCAACCAGTTTTGCCCCTAGGTATCGTAAACTAGGGGGGAGTACTGTAGTGCCTCACGCGACCAACAGATGGCGTTCACTTAAATATTAACATCATTACGATAGTAACACTTGTGAATATTGTATATAGATTTAAGAGAATAACAATATAAATTCAGAGTTTTTACTATCAGCAATATATTTATCATTTATATATAACAATTTTAAGAGACATTTATTAATTCATAAAGAAGAAAAAACTTTTGTATGTAATTATTGTAAACAAAAATTTAACCGAAAATAAATATAAATATATTGCTGATGGTAAAAACTCTGAATTTATTTTGTTATTCTCTTAAATCTATATACAATATTCACAAGTGTTACTATCGTAATGATGTTAATATTTAAGTGAACGCCATCTGTTGGTCGCGTGAGGCACTACAGTACTCCCCCCCCTAGTTTACGAGCCACAAATATATTAGTAAATATATAAATAATAATATGAAATAGTCAATAAATCTTACTTATTATACTAGGAAAATTTGTTGTTGATTAAATTAAAATATATTTTCCAAGAAAACAAATATATGTCTTATCTACTTATACTGAATGAAACAAAATGGATGAAAACCTTTTACATACAGACTTTCAACCAAATACTATGTATCACTCGGGGGTACAGGGGGCGGAGCCCCCGTCTAGGTGTGAAGAGCGCCTGGAAGGCGCTCGGAGCATCTAGTAATATATATAATCATTCAATATTATTATTAAATTATTGTAGCTTTTTCCAGTGTTGGGAATATATAAGTTTCATAATATTTGTTTTATTCAATTTTTTTTTATTGACAATTATGAACAGCAAATTTTTAAAAATTTTCTACTATCCCTTAATAGTCCTTTTATAATTTATATTACAATGTTCTCTATATAATTTAATAAATTTTCCTTATACATTATATATATCTATGCGCACGGTAGTGCGCCGGCCAAGTTCCAGCAAGCCGCGCGCATGCCGTAAGTATATTTACACGAATGGTTTGGAGTCACTTTTGACCCCCCTGTATCTCAGTGCCTATTGCAAGTACAGAGATAAAATTTTATCTACGTAGTCAAATACTAGAACTAAAGCAGTATGTCAAATTTCATAGTTATAGCTTCAGTAGAACCTGAAATATGACCCTGTGAAAATAGCTTATTTTGGAACTGATTCACTGATTGGTCAACAAAATTCTTAGGGTATTTCCAATTGTCCTAGCGCTATGAAATTTGGCATACAGGTCGTGTGTTATAAGTAGGTTAACAAAAAATTATGAAATTTAAGAAATCGTTCAAGCTTGAGTTGTTATAATCGAATATCAATGCGATTTTAACGAATTCAAACGAATTCATTGGTTTTGTCAGAAACTAATCAAGCTAGGACTTCGAAATTTGGTACACCGATATTATTCACAGTTTGTAGATTTCTTTTAAAATTTCGTCAAAATCGGTCAACCGGAAGTGGTACTTTACCTACACTGGTTGCGTTTACCTTTCAAGTAAAGTACCAGTTTGCTTCATATTTTGTATATAGATTTAAAAATATGAAAAAAATTCAGATACCAAATTTCATCATGATCTGACTACCGGAAGTGACATTTTACCTATACAAGTAGCGTTAGGTGTAAATTATAAATATATATAATAGTGTTAAACCATTTTACTTTATAATTTAAATTAATGTTTGTTTATTTTTATTGTTATAACTTAACAGTTTCTATATAATTTTCAATTAATATTAATAGTTCTAATTATTTATTATTCAATACAAGTTAGAAATTCAGAACTATAAAATAAAAGAACAAATAAAATTATTATATTTAATATATAAACAAATATAATTTTAATTTAAAAAAATTTGCAATTTTTTTAAACACAAAATTACTTCAAAGGCTAAGAATGGACGCGGGCGAGGCACAAAAAGGAAAAAATAGGAAGCTTTCTTAAAAAAAAGTATTGAAATCTAATCAAAAACATACCTGTTAAAAAGGGGGCCAAGTTCCTATCGGCAATTTGTTTGCCTAAAAAAGCGTTCAAATCCATTCCAATGCCAAGTTTAGATGCACTTCAAAATCATTCATAATCATTTTTATCAACAGCCTGATCCACTGGTAAACATTTGGCATTCCAAAGAATCGCCACCACACCCAGTCCTCCGCCTCCTGCATCCAGGCACGCCACTTTATTCACGTCAACGGTCCATCTGGCCGAAATTCACTTTACCATACACCCAACTTAAAATATGGTATAGTTGTTAAAATACGTAGGTACATGGTTTAAAATATCTAAAATTATAATACTTAGAAATTTGAACTTGGCAGGTTTTCGTACTGTACGTAACACTAGATTAATTGTATAATTATATTTATTATTTAAATATATAAATTAACCTGCTAATTCTAAGTAATAAAATTGTAGATATTTTAAACCAGGTACCTACGTATTTTAACAACTATACCATATTTTAAGTTGGGTATATGGTAAAGTGAATTTCGGACAGATGAACCGTTGACGTGAATAAAGTGGCGTGTAGTGTGCCTGGATGCAGGAGGCGGAGGACTTGGTGTGGGACTGAGTGTTTTGTACAGCACAAAAACCTGCCAAGTTCAAATTTCTAAGTATTATAATTTTAGATATTTTAAACCATGTACCTACGTATTTTAACAACTATACCATATTTTAAGTTGGGTGTATGGTAAAGTGAATTTCGGCCAGATGGACCGTTGACGTGAATAAAGTGGCGTGCCTGGATGCAGGAGGCGGAGGACTGGGTGTGGTGGCGATTCTTTGGAATGCCAAATGTTTACCAGTGGATCAGGCTGTTGATAAAAATGATTATGAATGATTTTGAAGTGCATCTAAACTTGGCATTGGAATGGATTTGAACGCTTTTTTAGGCAAACAAATTGCCGATAGGAACTTGGCCCCCTTTTTAACAGGTATGTTTTTGATTAGATTATATTTTCATTCTACATTTAAAAAAAAATATTAAATGAATCAATCAGATTGATGAACAAAACTTTTAGGACTGGATTTTACTATTTTACTTCAAACATTTTCTCTATTTTTCTCTCCTAAAGCATTTTTTACAACTAAAATTATCTACAAATTTCGAGGTTTCTCTATGATTTTTTAATCCATTGCATCATTTTGTTTAAATTTTCAGCTGAAATCAATTATGATGATTGGCATCGATGTTACAATTCTTGGTAGTATACCATTAACATTAAGAAAAAGATTTTAAAAAATTAAATCATACCATTTAAATGTTTTATATATGTATTTATTTTATTTTCAAATTGAAAAGTTAATAAACTAAGATTGCAATTGGATAGCGTCTGTTATTATGCAGTAAAAGGGAAAAGAACCACGGATTACCGATCCTGAGTTAATCCAACTTCTATTCTAATGAATATGATTAGTTTTATTATATATATAGTAGACATTATAAATTATAATTTAGTAAATAATGAGGTGGGTATTGAATTTGTATAAAATTTATAGTGGGAGAAGATTGAAAATTTTGTCCAGTGTAAATATAGTGTAATTCATGGGGCTCTAGTCAAAAACACTGAGACAATTTGACTGAAAGTAACAAAAAATTATTAGAATCCTCAAGATAACAATGTTAAAAATTCTCTTTATGCAACAAAGCATAATAAATAAATATTACAATATGAAAATATTGCTAAATTGTCAATCAATTAATTGTTGAATGACAAGAAGACGACATTAAACATAATAAATAATTAAACTAAATAATTGTTAATAATGCTTTTTTATTGATACTTTAATAAATATTTTTTTTAATACATATTATATATAATATTATTATAAAGAAGATATAATAATTTTTCTAGAAAATTCGATAAATGAACACACCTTATATTTTAAATAAAAATTCTTTTAAAATTTAATTTAATTCAATTAATATCTTTTTTTTAATTTTATTAATTGTTCTAATAAATTAGAAAATAAAATAAACACAATTATTGAATTTAAAAAAATTTAGAATTTATAATAAAAGACATACATTTTTTGTTTGTTTTTTTGAATATTTCTTTTTAAGAGATTAATAATATTTATATAATGGAATGATATTTATTAAAGAGTTAAATAAATAGAAAAAGCTTTGGTTAAGTCGAAAATTTTGTAGTGAAAAAAAAAAATAAATTAAGAAATTCTAATTTAAAAATAATCAATTTTAAAACAGGTATTTAAAAAAAATATGTTATTTTACATTATTTATTAGAAAATATACTTCATTTTTCAGATCTTGTTTATTATTATTATTATGTATATATTTTGCATAAGTGAAAAGAAGTGAAACATTTATGATCTATGAATGAGTGTATTTGTTGACAAAATTAATTATTGTTTTCATTTATAAGTTATATAGTATAAACTTTATCAAATAAATTCATTTAAACGATCGTTGATTTTAATAAATTGAATATACAAGATCTAAAATAAAAAGTATATATATTTTATGTATTCATATACTAAAAATGAATATATAAATAATATTTTTAAAGAAATATTCATAAAAATTATTATTTTATCTTACAATTATATTAGTGAGAGTTTCAAAAAACAAGAAAAAAAATGATATTATCATATAAAGTTTAAAATTAATAAAGGCTTATTTTGTTTTAATTTTTTTTTTTTTTAATTTTAAGGAATGATGATTTTAGAGGACAAACGATATTAATTAAATTATATGAGAAGTTTTGTGTGATAATTGTTTATAAAAAATTATAAAAAGTATATTTCGTGTACTGTTTAATTTAAAATAGTTATCAATAGAATTTTTTTATTTTAGCGTTTTAGAATGATTAGTAAATATTTTTTGGATATATGTATGATTGAAAAAGTGGTGAATTATGATATACTCGCTTTTAGTTTGATTTTTAATACATAGATTTGTCACTTAATGAAATATCTTAATTTTATAATATATGTTGATATAATTTATTAAATATTAACATTTGATTAAATTAATACCAATCATTTAATTGTCGATATTATTGTCAACGTCCTTATTTAGAAATATTATTATCTGTGATATATTTATATAAATTTAATAATAGTTCGTATAATTATATTCATTCATATATATTTAAATATATACTTTTAATGTTATATTCATGGCAAAATATATTCTAATATAGTTAAAAAAACTATGATGGATGATTGTTAAGACTTTGGAAATGGAATATATATAAAAAAAACTTATCTAAAGAATTGCATGAAATATCGTTTCATGACTAAATTAGAAAATACATGTACAACAAAATTAATATATAAAGTATTTTGTTTGGTATAATTATTATATTTGTTGTTTATCGTTTATTATATTTTGATTATTATCTTAAGAAAATACAGTAAAAATATTTTACTTGAGCCAATAGATAATGTTATAGATAAAATACCATACTAACAGTTTTTTTTTTATTTTTCCTCTTTTTCGAATCTAAAAGAATAACATATATTTTCATTTATTTTTATCAAAATAGATATAAAATAAGAAAATGATGGTTTGATAAACTGACTAGAATTGATAAAATGAGAAATGGAAAAAAATTCGATTGATTAAATGAAAAGTAACATTTGGATTTAAGATTTGATATAATCTTTAAAATGCAAAAATAAAAAAAAAATAAAAACAAAAACAATAAATTTACAAACGTAATATACTCGTATGTTTAGAAATATTACAAAGTAAAATTATAATTTTCTAATTTTTGTTCAAAAAGAATGAGAGCGATGCAAAGGTAGCCAGCCACCTTTATTTTGCTATATTTTCTAATATTTTGATTAATTCTCAATTATATTTTTTATATTTACAGGATAAACCAATGGTCTATATCTACATCTACCTAGATTTAAATTTAAAAAATAACTTGATTAAAAAATATTTTTTTTTATTCAAAAAACTGTTATATATGAAATATTATCTTTACATAATAAGATTAAAAATGTCCCATCGATGAACATTGTATTTAATGGAGATATGGCTGTATTTTTGTAATATAAGTAAGTGTCCTTAATTTGGTCCCTGTATCTCCTTTATATAAAATTATAATTATGTGCTGAATTTTTTTAGCAAATTTGAAATTAAATGAATTTAAATTTGAGCTGGAACGATGACTTAGATTATTATAAATTTTTATACATTAGTTGTACGTTCTGGAAGCGGTGAATTGTGCGGTGAGCCAATACTTTCCTAAAAATATATTCAAAATAAAAAAAAATCTATCAATTAAAATATAATTATTATTATCTTATAAAATTATTTAATTAAAAATATAAATTATTTATAGAAAAGCAAAAATTATAGAAATTATATTTCACAACAAATTGAAATTTATTTTCATAAAACAAGATAAAAAAACAACATTTTAAAATTTAAATTCAGAAAAGATTAGTTTATAAATTTGATAATAGTATATAGTTTAGGAAGAATAGATTCGAGAATTACAATCAGTAAAATTTGAATTTCGAAATGCCATCAATAATTACCGACTGACGATAGTAAGGGAGGTATTGTTTTCACACCAAATTATTACATATCTCCACGAATCATGCATTTTCTTAACAGAAAAAAGTATTTTTAGCATGATGTCTGTCCGTCTGTCCGTCCGTATAGATGTGTACAGCCTGAACGGCTCAACCGATTTTGATGAAATTTGGTATATTTACTTAATGCATCAGTGGGATGAATTGATCAACTTTTGGTGCAATTCCGGAAACCGGAAGTGGTAGTATTAGCGATCGACGATAGGAAGGGAAGGGTTATTTTCACACCAAATTTCACATGAGGAGATTTTTTTATATATCACCACGAATCATGCACTTTGTATTGGTTTTATCCTCGAGAAAAATCATATTTATTAGTTTTTTCTTGATTTAAAATTATATGACGTCACCCAGCCATTCATGACGTCACAGCCTGGTCTTACATATTATATATTATAAATAAAATAAAATTAAAAATATTTATGTTATATTCATATCTGTTTTTTATTACATTAATAGATATATTAAAATTATTTGAAATTGTTTTCAAACCGTCGGTCGGTTCGGACCTGGCCACAGGTCAACTTATTTTTTTTTTAATTTTAACTTTGATGCTTACCGTATCAATGCCCCGATAAACAACCCCTACTCTTTGAGGTGTTATGCTCCGTATTGTCTGAAATATAACCAAAATAAAATTTAAAACAAAATAAATAATAATAATAATTTATGCTTTAGAAATCATTGATACATCTTTGTATTATTTAAGTTGTTAAAAAATTTTGTTTTTAAGTATTTTTAATTATTTTAAAATAAAAAAAATGTCCCTTTATTTCATTATGAAATTAAATTATTATTTAATTCAACGAATGCTGCTTATTAGCCGGGATTGATAAAGGATAAAAATATATCCAACAATCTTGTTAATTTTAAGCGAATAAAATTAATGTTTTATTTAGATAAAAAACAACAATAAAAAAATGCCACACCTAAACAGTTTATAAAACACGATTAGCTAGCAGCATGCACACCAAAAAAAAGAAGAAAATTTATTTTATTAGCTAAATGCTTTCAGGATTTAAATTAATATTTGCAAAGGATTATTTTGAAATTAATATGGTGATATTATTTTCTTTATAAAAAAGTTTAAAAGAGAATTGTGGTGTAAATAACTTACATCAATGAAGAGAAATTTTTATCATAATTAATTTTTTCTGCTTTTAAGAACTTTCATATCAAATTAACCCATGTCTATTTGCAAATAATCTAAATTATAAAAAAAAATAATAATTTAAAATAATGCTTGAAATATGATTTTAAATTAATGTTTTAAAATCCAGCATTTTAAATAAAATGTTTCATTATTTAAATCTTAAAATTAAAATTATCTTAATGATGTTTCATTAACAAAATCCATCGAATAAAGAATTCATTTCCTAAAAATAGCTAGTAAATAAAAAAAAATAGTAGTAAAACCTATTTTCGACATATTTTGTATTCATGTTTATTTAACTTAGTATGTTAGTAGAGTTAGATGCAAGCCACTTACGCCATCACCCAGGTTGGGAGGTCCATCACCTGACTTGGGGTCCAATGGACAGACGAGATCTCCAAAATCCAATTCAGATTTTGACTTTTTTCGTTTTAAAGTAAATTGACTCTTTTTAGCCACCTGAAATAAAAAATATGTAATAAAAATAGCTATTCAATAATTGCTTATTTAAAAATAAGTTTTCTAAAATACAATTTATTCATCATTTTTATTCTATTTTAAAAAATTCAGGATGAAATAAACCAATCAATGTTTAAAGTACCTTAAGTTTGGTTGTAGGCGTAAGAGGAATATAGCCAAGTGTAGATTCTGCATCTCGTTTTTCTTGAATACAGTCTTTTCCAAGCAATTGATTAAAATGGGTATTAAGATGTCGCCGAAGTAAAGTTTTGCCAGCAGGAATTGAAAGAAGACTTGCGAGAAGTTCAGCCGTAAATCGGGGCTCATATATCAATAATCCACCATGAACACCTTAAATTTTTATTTGATAAATATTTTCTTTCGAAATTAGTAGAATTAAAAAATAAAAATATTGACAATTAATTTAGAATAAATTGTACCTGATCCTCGTAGATTGGGAGCATATTCGGCCAGATCCACAACTCGAAGCCATTCCATCACACGATGATTAGACCAACGGGAAATTTCTTCTGGAGTAGGAGTTGGAGGCAAAGTTTCTCCTGTAGTCACCAATGGTTGAGATCTTCTCTCAAGACAATTTGGATTAAATTTATTATCACGAAGAACCTGTAAAAAATTTTAAATATTTATATTTTACTTTACTTTAATTACTATTTTAATAAGACATGCTAAAATAAATATAATAGTAATAAATTCAGGAATTGAGTCATGTTATGTAATTTATACATCTACTTACTTGAATACCTCTTCGTAAACTGGCCACGTGGAGTGAACTAGAAACATGTAAATTATAGAGATCGTCAGTTGTAAGGCGATGAAGTGTACGTCCATCTGCTCTAGCAGCTAAAAACGCTTCTTTATGCTGGGGAAGTCCTTGATCATCAAGCCAACGTAAAACCCAAGCAGTGTCTAAAGCTGACGCTGGTTCCAGGAGTGGATCCAGGGCGACTATGCTGGGTTGTTGAGCGAGAAGAGCTAACTGCAGTTTTTTTCTATGAAGAGGATTCTAGAACAAAGATTAAATCATGTAAACGACAATATTTATAAGAAATTTGAATCAAGAATGATTTATAATGAATTTAAAATATTAATAATATATATAATACATAGCATTCGATTAAAATAAGGAATTTATTTATTTTACTTTAATTCCCAATTCTTTATCGACATCCCCCGGTGAAGCTGATAACAATTGAGCGCCACTTTTCACCCATTTACTAGCATCATGGACATAACAATCCAGTCCTAGTTGTTGAAGCCAGAGGCAGACTGCAGCAGAATCCCAATCAGTGAATGGTAAAGCTGGCAGACCGGGAGCTGTCCAGCCAAGACGTGGACCAGCAGTTGCTCTCACTCCCCCCCTTCGAAACTCTCCAGGCCCTTCGGGAGATGCTAACTCATCCAGGCTTCCAGATCCAGAGCGTTTAATTCTACCAAAATGAAACAAAAAATTAAATAAATATATTATAAAAAGTATTTCATTTTGAAGATGTAGTTCTTATATTAATTAATTTATTATTATTACTAAAATTGTTAGATTTAGAATCAAATTGCAAATACTTAAATAAATTAGTTTAATCTATACTAGAAATCATTTTTAATAATAATCAATTTTTTAATTATTTTTTTTTCTTTATTTATTTATATAAAATTACTTAGTTATTGGTGTAAAAAATGTTGTTTATTTTTATATATTTAATTAAAATTAGAACTCTAAATAATAGGAATTAATTCGTATTATTCAATTTTTACCTTCCATAGGCTGAACTATCACTGGCAATATCGGTTTCATCTGTGCCATTTCTATCTTCAATTACAATTGGTTCGGTATCAGCTGAAAATAATATAAAAATATTAATTCAAATTTAATATATATATATTAAATAAATTTAATAAAGTACAATTTTTTACTAAATATTGAATAATAACATTCAAAGCCATTATATTAAAAAAAAAAACATTATACATCTTTTAAGGAATATAAATTTTGATATGAAAACAAATCAATATCTTAATACCGGCTAACATAAAACTATAATTTCAGAGTAAGGGAAATAAAATAAATTAGTCCATTAATCCATGCCAAAACATTCAAATGGAATGTAATCAATGAAAAACAAAAAATATTAATCATGCTCTTTATATTCATCTAAAAATAATTTAGTCACTAAAGCAAATATCATACATTTATTTAGATAATTTGTTATTGGGAATTTCTTAAAAAGGGTAATTTTCATATATAATACTATCAGGATTAAATTATTCAAAAATTTATTATATATTTTTTTGTAAATGATATTAATTTTTC
The DNA here is from genome assembly GCA_963082975.1 of Labia minor. Classification (NCBI taxonomy): domain Eukaryota; kingdom Metazoa; phylum Arthropoda; class Insecta; order Dermaptera; family Spongiphoridae; genus Labia; species Labia minor. The sequence goes on from OY720345.1 coordinate 83,656,658, forward strand.
AAAATTAATCATAACATTATATATATAATAGTCATTCATGTTATATTTAAAGCAAAGTTTATTTAAAATATTAAACAAATGTGGAAAGGAATAATAAAATGTATTCTTAATATGATTAATAATAATTATTGTGAATTGAACAGGCTAGTAGCTAACACATTAGTTATTAGTTGATATTTCACTAAAAATTTCGCAGAAATGTTTATTAAAATACCCTGTGCATAAATAATCTATATAAATTATGATTATTTTATTGGAATGTAATTGTGACAGAAAAGTTAATAAAAATAATTGAATGAATTTGTTTAAGAGAAGATGACATATTTTTAAAAAGAAGTTTTTTTAAAAAAAAAAAAATTGATTGAATGTTTTTAAAATTTCAATTTTTCTGATACTGTTTATATTTATATATGTATAGACAAAGGGAAAAGGGCGAGAGAGAAAGCGTCATTTTCATTAATTAATTGAAATTGAGAAATGCAAATTGGGAGGGGGGGAAGCTTGGCAAGCCACGGGCAATCAGGCAAACACGACGTGGAAAGAGTTGCCTGTTCGAAAGGGCGGCGCCTGAAGGTTGGGTGTTGAGGCGCTGGTGACAGCTGCACGGGGCCCCGCTGCGTATAACGACCTCGGCAACATCCCCGACTGAGGCGCCGGCGGCTTACCAAACACCACGCCTTTCCTTGGAGGTGATCCTGTCGATGGACCCTGCGATTGATTCGGAGACGGTGATGATGTGTGCTGGGCGGTTGCACTGTTGCGAGAAACTGTTCTTGGGAGAGAGCCATAGTGGTCCACTGTCCGGCGATAAGTTGCAGGGGGCGTCTAAAAAAAAATAAAAAAAATCAATCCATTTATTATTCAAAATAGACAGATTCATATTGCAATTATCAAATTATCTATTGAATGAAAAAGAGTTTAACAGAACGACTTCACTTTAAATAATTTTCAGTAGTTTGAGCCCTCAACAGTTTCTTATTGAATCTGACTAGGCAAGAAAGAGGGGAATATTTGAAAAAATATGATTTTAAACTGACCCAGGCCAGGCGATATCTAAAAAAAATTAACAGATAGCTGGATATTATTGGACTTCTTTTTAAAAAAATATGATATTATATTTAGCATAGATTTAATGGGAAATTTGGAGTTTCTAAAAACAAGAGAACATAATATACTAATAGCATGGTAGGCAGGGATTTACATAGGTGTAGAAGTATGAAACCGGAATTTCCCTATAGATGGTCCTCGCTATCCGTTTAAAGACCGCTTCTTCCTCTAACAGCTAACGAAGTTTGTCAACACACAATAACCTAAGCTTCATACACTATGATTTGCGGACAGCATTGGTTTTTTGAAGAATCGCAACAATGCTTGTCGAAGCTTACGGTGAACATGCTCTTGGCAAAACTCAATGATTTGAGTGGTTTAAAAAATTTAATAGTAGTGATTTTGACTAGAGAGAAACGAAGAGCGTGGGAAACCACAGAAAAAGTGTAAAAAAAGGGTATAATATTATGAGCTACTACAACCTGGCGAAACTGTTAACACTGATCGCTATCAACAACAAATCGAATCGAGCAATACGTGAAAAACGACAGGAATATGCAAAAAGGCAAGATAAAGTCATTTTGCTTCATGATAATGTCCCCTCACACAAAGCAAAACAGGTAACGGATACGATCGAGGCGTTCAATTGGGAGGTACTAGCGCATAAGACATATTCTCCAGACTTGGCTCCGTCTGATTATCATCTCTTCGCATCATTGGGATATGCACTCGCATTCGTATGAAAATGTACGAAAATAGCTCGACTACTGGTTCGCTTCAAGGAAGAATTGTTTTTTTTTGGTGTGGCATTGCCGAAAAGGTGGGAAAAATTTATAGGTAAATATCAATGGAGACTATTTTGAATAAAATATTTTTTTTATAATTTTCAAATAACAGATGTACAATTTTAATAAAAAAATTCCGGATTCATACTTCTACACCTGGTATATCCCAATTTGATATAGTATGTTTGTCAGACAAAGTACGAGTAAGCCCGGAGTTGGAATGAGAGCAATCAGTCCAAACCCTTTACAAGACGATGGAAACTAGAATCCGTTTATAAATGATTATTAACAATTTAATATTGGTTTCAATCAAGATAGAAAAAAATCAAAATGAACAATTCATTGAAAATTATTAAATATTATATTGTGCCTACCCTGGGTTGAGAAGGAAGATCTTTGAAATCTTCAAGACTGTGTGGATGTGCTCCTAGTCGTCGAGGGCTGTTTTCAATCAAAGAAATCGGACTGGGCGAAGGCTATAATTATAATAAAATCCTAAATCAATATCATAATATATAATAATAATAATAAATATAAAAGGGGCTTTTAATAAATTATTAAAATATTAATAATAAAATCATTACATTTTTGTTAAGTGAAAATAAAAATTACATAAATTTATTTAATATAATTAGAAGCAATTTTTAAATAGAATTATTATTAAATTAAGTTTTCTATTTATCTTATGAGAAACATTAATAAAATCGAAACCAATAAAAAAAATCTTAATTATTAAGGAAACAAATCCAAATTGAATATTACGAATGCAGTTTTAAATAATTTTTGACCAGGACTTGAATATAATTGAATTGGATGAAATTATATATCATGTTGAGTAATAATGTTACATACTTGAGGTGATTGTGAAATTCCACGAGTTGCAGGAGGTTTTCCAGGAAAACTACGTCTTCGCTCGCGAAGTTCAATATTTTCTCTTTCAGATGCTGCCAGTTGAAGTTTCAGCTCACTTAATGCAGAAAAGAGCTCTAATTTTTGAGTTTCAAGTGAAGATCGACTTAGCATTTCCTAGATTAAAAAAGAAGAAAATAAGATATATTAGGTAAAATTTTTTATTTTCTAAGAAATTTAACAAAAAAAAAAAAATATATTTTGAAATTCATATAAAACAAATTTTACTCTTCAAATAGTTTATAATTGTCTGATTGAATAACAAAAGATAATCTCAACTTTATTTATTGAAAAAAAAATAATATCGAAATGAAATATCTTGTTTCTTATTTGGTTTATCAAAAAAATTCAAAAGTAAATTATTTAAATAAAAAAAAAAAAAAACATTTGAATTCATATAATAATTTGTGGTTTGTATAGAGTTATATATATATTAAATAAAATTTTCATATAAAATATAATTTGACATTTTACCCTTTACAATCGATAATATATGAGTCTGGGTGAGAATGGTAATGCGTAGAACTATTAAAATATTAGGTATTATTTATAATAAAAACCCTTTATAATAATGATAGGGTGTCTCACTAATTTACTCAATTTGAAAGTATTTTCTACCAATTCTATTTGAATGAATAAATGATAGATATTGAATTATTCAGTCTTACTCGTGAATCAATTTTTATTTTAAAGATTATTTAAGATTCATTCTAGAATATACAGTCCTCTTTCCAGAAAGTCACGATGTCTTCAGTATGTTTATATAATACTATTGTATATAAATATACAAATCATACGGTTGAAAAATGCTCCTCTGTTTAAATAAACACTAATGGCTTTGATGTCTTTTTTACAAATCATCTTAGAGTTCTACTATACTATACCAGGTAACTACTGACTTTCCAGAAAAGAGGCGAACTTTGAAATTGAATATTAAAGGTAAACTTTAGGATTCTACCATTAAATAAATAATATAGAATGAAAAAAATAATAAAAAATGCAAACTTTGTACGTCCTATAACTCCTATCAAGTTGGTTATATCAATGAGGTGTCCTATGATCAGTAGAACGGGTCCTTTCAACCTTTACCTTGATTTTATTGATTGGAGGCGCTATCAAGTAGCTTTCTCAATGTTGATCCCGGTGGCTTGGTTGACTCCTTCCCATAGATGCCAGCTAGAGAAATTCCCTTGCCAGGCCCGGGACTTGAACCCGGAACCACGAGCCAGCTACGCAAACCTCTCACCCTGTGGCGCCTTCGTGAGCTTCATAGCCGATTAAATTTTTAATAGAAGAATGATAACTTCTATGATTATTAATATAAATATTTGCTATGATTGAGAAATCAAAGATAATATTCTTATCTTTAAAAAAAAATTCAAAGTGAAATTTGTGATTTAAAATACAAATTATTTGAATTTAATTTTAATTTTCAATTTTTAATTTTAATTTTAGCGAAACATAAAAACAATTCAAATGATCATATTTTTTTTCTACAGATTTTTCCAATATATTCTATCTTTAACTATGTTAATAATTGTTTGTTTTTTTTAAGAATTTAATGAAATAATTAAAGAAAAAATGATACAAGTAATTTAATAATAATATAAATTAAAAAAAGAAGATCTTAGAAAGTAAAGAAACTGAATTATATTGAATTGAAAATACAAAATAATATTGATATAATCTAGTTATAGAAATGTTTGGAGATAACAGTATAAATACCCTTTGAAGCAGATCATGTGCGGATGCGAGTTGTTTATTTCGGTCATCGAGCGTTCTTTCGAGATCGCGAATTTTGTGCGCTTGAGCGTCAATTTGTTCAGTAAGGCATGATACCTGCAATTGAAGGGATTCTTTATCTGTCTCAAGTCTTCTGATCCTTTCCTCCAATTCAACCGGGCTCTGAAATCAATTCAAAATTTGTTCCGTTTTAGCTAAATCATATATTTTTTTTATTAATTAAACATAATTCTATTTTATAAAAAAAAAAATTAATATTACTTAAATAGATTTATTTTATTTTTTTAGTATTAAATTAATAAAACTAGTTGAGGTGTAAATGCAATTATGATTATAAATATATAAAAATATCTAAAAATCAATATAAAAAAAAAATAAATGTATACTTTCCAAACTTATTCTTAAATAAATATTTTAATATAACCTATAGTAGTGGTTCTCAACCTTTTTGGACCAAACACCCACTTTGTAAGGTCGGTTTCATAATTCCCCCCCCCTATAAGTTTCAGAGCCTGATCGCAAAATCATCTTACCTTTTTTTAGAGTTGAAAATGATTTCGCCCCCCCACACACACAAAAAAAAAAAAATACTATCGCCCCCTTTAAGATGTCGATCACCCAGGTTGAGAATCACTAACCTATAGGATAATATTTTAATTCTTTACCATTTCAAAACAAGTAAATCGATTTTTTTTTAATTATTTTACTTAATAAAAACA